>JARCIV010000006.1:2212370-4612370 GCA_029618585.1 Citrus australasica
GAGAGAGGAGAGAGAGAGAGAGAGAGAGAGAGAGAGAGAGAGAGAGAGAGAGAGAGAGAGAGAGAGAGAGAGAGAGAGAGAGAGAGAGAGAGAGAGAGAGAGAGAGAAAATTTTGGTTTTAAGAATAGAAATTTCAATCTTTGATTGGACAATTGAAAGACAATTTTAACTATATTTTCTCTTAAATTTTGAAAATAAGTTCTTGGTATCGCCTTCTATAATCCTATTGGTCTTAATTTTTATTTTATCCTCTCATTGGTTGTTATTTGAGATATCTACTTGTTAAAGAGACATATATTAGGCTGTTACTGTAAGCCAATATTGTTGAAATTCTTGATGTTGTTAGCTTCTAGTGTTATCTGGAGAAGAATTTGTGTTGTAATCTCAATAATATAATGGAAGATTATATCATATTGCAGTCCTGTGGCTTTTCGCGTTTTGGGTTTTTCACGTAAAAATATGTGTCTCTTGTGGTTAGTTTATTGTTTTGGATTGTGTTGATTTATTTACTATTTATTAATCTGTGTTACACATTCTATTTTAATCACATAAAGAGGAAAAATGTTTTGTTTCCGCTTAATTTGCAATTGCTTGTGTCAATCCCTTTTTTTACTTATGTGGTTGAGATGGAGGAGTCTTCGACTTGCATGATTAAATTAAAGTCATAGAATTATAGTATTTAAAAGTCTAGAATAAAAGATTTGTTGTACATAAAAGATTTACATGAACCCACTGAAGGCGAAGAAACTATACCCACCGATTTAGATGATAAAAAATGGGATCTATTAAACTAGAAGGCCATGGGTACTAATAGATCATGGATTAATCAGAGTGTGTAACACCATGTCGCAAAGGAATTCAAGGCTGATGTTCTTTGGAGAAATTAGAGACAATTTATGAGCAACCAATTGTACATAATAAAGCCAATTTGATAAAAAGGTTTATTAACTTGAAATACAAGGAGGGGCCAATATAATTGAAAACACTAGTGAGTTTCAAGGATTGGTTGATCAGTTAACTATTATGAAAATTATTTTAGATGATAAGTTACAAGTATCGTTATTGCTTAGTTCTTTGCTTGATAGTTAAGAGACATTAATGTTATCAGTGAATAATTCAGCACCGAATGGGAAATTAACCTTGGATATAGTTATAAATAGACCGCATAATGAAAAATCTAGAAGAAAGAGTGTTGAAGCAGTTTCCTCTGAGTCAGATGTACTTGTTTTAGAAAAGCAAGAAAGGTAGGGAAGAAGCCAAAGTAAAAATTCCTACTAGCAGAACAATGATAATCCTAAAGAAAGATCTAAGTCCCAGAGGAGAAATATGAAATGCTTTCATTGTTAGAAAACGGGTCACATTAAAAGGGAGTGTAGATTGCGGAAAACAGAATAAGTAAAAGAAAAGGATGATGCTCAGAAAAATGACAGGAGAACACCACAGCCATAGTTGATGGTGATATAGGTATTGCTTATAATTAAAGGCCTATAAATTTCACTTGTCATTTCAGTGATTGGGTGATTGATTTAGATGCTTCATTTTATGTAACTGCACATCATGATTACTTTACATCCTATGTTAATGGTGATTATGGCCATGTTGGGATGGGAAATGAGGGGGCTTCCAAGATTGTGGGCATTTGAGATATTTGCTTGGAAACTAGTATAGATTGTAAGTTGTAAGATGTTAGACATGTACCAGATATTTACTTTAACTTGATCCACATAGGGATAACTTGATGATAATGTCTATAATAATCAATTAGGTGAAGAAAAATGGAAACTCACCAAAAGCTCCCTAGTGCTCACTACGGGAAAGAAGTGAACATTCTCTATGCGTTAGAAGCTAAGATCAGAAAAGAAGATATGAATGTGGTTATAAAAGATTCTAACATTAATACATGGCACAAAAGGCTTGGTCACATTGGTGTTGGAAACTCCTGCCAGAAAAAGATTTCTACCCAGATTCGTAAGTACATCCCTCAAGACATGTGCTCATTGCTTAGTTGGAAAGGCACATAGAGTAGCTTTTAAAAGCTTTTCTCTATCTAGAAAGTCGAATATCCTTAATTTGATTCACACTAATGTTTGAATGATGCAAAGTAAATCAATAGGAGGTGCACTTTATTTTGTAACTTTTATTGATGATTTTTTCTGGAAAAGTGTGGGCTTTTGCTTTGAAATCTAAAGACCAAGTGCTTAATACATTTAAGATATTCCTTGCTTATGTTGAGAGAGGGACAGGAAGAAAAAACTAAAATGTCTTAGGGCAGATAATGATGGTGAGTACAAATGACCATTTGAGTAGTATTGTAGATCCCATGGAATCAGACTTGAGAAGACTGTACCAAAAATCCCGCAACAGAATGGTGTTGTAGAAAGGATGAACAGAACAATTGAAGAAAAGATCAGGTGTATGTTTTCTGATACCAAGCTTCCTAAATCTTTTTGGGCAGAGGTTATGTGTACTGCATTTGATTTAATTAACTTTTCTCTTTCAACTCTGTTAAAATGGTGATGTACCTAAGAGAGTTTAGACTGGGAAAGATGTTTCTTATAAACACTTAAAATTGTTTGGAGACAAAGCATATCTTCACATTCCTAAGGATAAAAGATCGAAGCTTGATGATAAAGCCAATGAATGCATTTTCTTAGGCTATGGGCATGAAGAATTTGGGTACATATTATAGGATCTAGTGGCAAGAAAATTGATCAAAAGTAGAGATGTAATTTTTGACGATCAAATAGTTGGTGATGTAGAGAAGAGTAATGAATCTTTAGTCATCTCTAGAGATTCCTATTATTTCAACTTCAATTTCTCCACCTGTAGTTCATGATGATTATGGGGGAGCTGGAGAGAATAATAATGATAGTCTAGTAGAACCAATTAAGCAAGTATCTCTAGAACCACCTACACCATCAGTTGAGCCATAATTGAGGAGATCTACCAAAGAATGGTGACCTTCCACTAGATATCCTCCACACGAGTATGTGATGCTTACAAATAGAGGGGGACAAGAATGTTTTAAAGAAACTATGTCTCACTAGCATAAAAGTGAGTGGGTTAAAGCCATGCAAAAGGAGATGAAATTCTTGAATGAGAACCACACTTATGACTTACTAAAACTTCATAAAGGAAATGGACACTAAAGAACAATTAGGTTTATAGGTTGAAGATTGAAATAACTCGCAACAACTGTACAAGGGTAAATTGATTATGAAGAGTTTCAGTTAGAAAAAAAGTATTGATTTTGAAGAAATATTTTCTCTTATAGTGAAGATGTCTTCTATCCGAGTTGTTTTAGATTAACAGCTAGCTTGAATTTGGAGATTCAACAACTTGATGTAAAAAATAATTGATGAAAAAAACTTATTGTCATCTTCTCTATAAAGAAAATTATTAGATTCATTGTTTCATTTTAAAAAGAAAAAATTAGTTTCTTGAAATACAATGTCCATATCTATTATTTGATCATCAATTCACCATCTTTAACTTTTTATGTGCTATCATTCTAAATATTCTATTTAAAAATAATATTATTCTTATGTATTTGTTTGTTTGTTTTTGTGATAGTTTTGGTGAAAGTAATATATATATATCGACTACTTTTTTTTAGGTTCCGTTCTATAAATTTTTAAAGATGTTTTTTATTATTTTAAAATTTAAGTATTAAATATGAAATAAATTTTAAATACTTTTATTTTTAAAAAATATTAAAATTAGAGAATAAAAAGAAGTCTTATAAAAAAATTTGCTTCAAACCCTAAGTACTCTAAACCGGGCCGTGCATGAAACAAAAGATCTTCCCCAATAAACAACAAAACTAGAAAGTAGGACCAGATAAAAAAAAAAAAAAAGAGCTACTGGTTGACAATTTATTCCAATGCAATGCACGGACTAAATCTGATTCGATGTATCATGTATATTGCCCTTGTCATTTTCCAATACTTTCTTATTCAAAGAGAAATAAATATTTTAAAGAAGGGCCACAAAGAAAGAACCTGACACAAGAGGAAAGGACTAGCTTGATGCGTAACTCAGAATGCTTCTCCATCTCACACTAAGCATACAACTTTACATCACATCCTGTCTCCAGCCAAATTCCCCAACCCATCTTCCCTATTCTGTTTTCCATAAGACATTTGATAGAGGCACGCATCCATGACCTTGACAACAACAATAGTGATAATGATAATGCCTTAAAGGTCAGTAATCACTATAAAAGTCCAAAATCTATGATGCTTTATAGATCACAAACCATTATAGAAATTCAAAATCTATATAAATAATTTTTTTTTATCGTCTATGTAAATTATTTTTTACATCATCATTATATATCAGGTAGATACTCTTTTAGTTTTGAGAGTTTGAACCAATTACCGTATTAATTAGTCCTTGTATTTTTTTCTGCACAACAACATGATTGAATAATTATTCTCTATTTTTTTACCATTTGCACATGAGGTTTACTTGAATTTTAGGTTATATCAGATAATAATATTATTTTATCTTAAAAAATTAATTGTAACATGCAGGATAATAACAAAGAAGTTTTAATTTTTTTACAAAAAAAAAATAATTAAACAATTGAGTTAAAACTTCGGAATTAAGTAGAAATTCGCCGCTATTAGGCTTTCTAAAGCTCTACCAACATTACTTTATGCAGTGCAAGTTTTTAGAGGGTAAGTTTTTAAGGCCATCTCCAATGCATAACACCATTTTGGTGTAACACCAAAATAAAAAAATGTACATTTTTCACCCAAAATTACTATTCATCTCCAACCTATTTACACCAAATTTTACACCAAAAAGAATATTCTTCTTTTTATTCCTTTAATTCTCAAGAATTAATTCAATTAACACAATAAATATTACTATTAATATAGATAATTAAGTAATAAGTAATTTTATATCGATTAACAACAAAAATATAGAAAATTATTAAATTTGCATTTAATTAACTAAATTAGTACATTATGAAAATTAAGCATTACATTAATATAGAACAATATTTTGATGATATTGGACGATTTAATAATGATCTCCCACATCTATATCTATATATATATCTATCTATATATATATATAAAGCTAGGACTTGAGGAGGTGATGTGGCATCACCATTTTGCTTCTTTGTATATTCTCTATTATCTAATAAATAGATATTATTTTTTTTAGATTTGGCTTTTCATCTTCTCATAATTAATTTGATTGTATTTAACTCATTTAATAAATAGTAACTTTATTAATATATATCATTCATCATCTTTTTATATTTTCTATTATCTAAAATATCTAAAATAGTGGTGGATATTCTTTGTACTTTTTTTCTCTTTTATTTAAATTTAACAATATGTAATCATTAATAATAATTAATTATAAGTCTTTTGAAATATTTATTTATTTTATTATGCTAGCAATGAAACTTTAGTGGATTAAAATACATGAATTAATTAACATAGGAAGATAGGTTCTTTCATTTTCCCCCAACAATGCCACTAAGGCCTAATTTTAATGCCATAATCCCATATTTAATTATGCAACATTTTGTTGAGTGTCTTTTGACTTCTTCAAAATTTATTATACTATCAATTAAACTTTAGTGTCTTAAAATACATCTCCGAATCTATATATATATAAAGTTAGGACTACAAGAGGTGATGTGGTATCACCATTTCTCATCATTTCATATTCTCTATTATCTAATAAATTGGTTGAAATTAAAAAATAATTACATTACAAAATATTAAAATAGAAAATAATTATTAGATTATAAATGATTACATGTCTTTTCTTCTTTCTATTTAAATTCAACAATATGTAACCATTAATAATAATTAATTATAAGTCTTGAAATATTCATTTATTTTATTATGCCAACAATTAAATTTTAATGGATTAAAATACATCAATTAATTAATATAGGAATGAAGGTTCCTTCATCTTCCCTCAACAATGTCATTAGAGCCTAATTTTAATGTCATAATCCCATATTTAATTATTCAATCTTTTAACAATGCCATTAGAGCCTAATTTTAATGTCATAATCCCATATTTAATTATTCAATCATTTGTTTAGTGCATTTTGACTTCTTCAAACTCCATAGACATTAAATATTTAAGATTTGCGGCATCATTATTTCTCATCTTTTTTTATTCTCTATTATCTAATATATTGGTTGAGATTAAAAAATAATTACATTATAAAATATTAAAAATCTATATCTATCTATCTATATCTATATATATGTATAAAGTTGGGACTAGAGGAGGTGATGTTGCATCACTATTTCTCATCTTCTTGTATTCTCTATTATCTAATAAATTGGTTTATATTAAAAAAATAATTACATTACAAAATATTAAAAATAAAAAAAATTATTAGATTATAAAATATTACATGTCTCTTCCTCTTTTTATTTAAATTCAATAATATGTAACCATTAATAATAATTAATTATAAATCTTGAAACATTTATTTATTTTATTGTGCCAACAATTAAACTTTAGTGGCTTAAATATATCAATTAATTAATATAGGAAGGAATGTTCCTTCATCTTCCCCCAACAATGCCATTAGGGTCTAATTTTAATATTATAATCTCATATTTAATTATGCAATCTTTTGTTTAGTGCCTTTTGGCTTCTTCAAACTCTATAAATATTAAGTAGTTAAGATTTTTGACATTATTATTTCTCATCTTTTTATATTCTCTATTATCTAATATATTGGTTGAGATTAAAAAATAATTACATTACAAAATATTAAAAATAGAAAATAGTTAATAAATTACAAAATATTACATGTCTCTTCCTCTTTCTATTTAAATTCAACAATATGTAACCATTAATAATAAATTAATTATAAGTTTTGAAACATTCATTTATTTTATTAAGCCAACAACTAAATTTTAGTGGTTTAAAATACATCAACTAATTAATATAGGAAGGAAGGTTCATTCATCTTCCCTAACCAATGCCACTAGGACCTAATTTTAATGTCATAATCTCATATTTAATTATGCAACATTTTATTTAGTGTCTTTTGGCTTCTTCAAACTCTATAAATATTAAGCATTTAAGATTTATTATGTTTGGGGTTTTTTTTTATTTAACCAATATCCTCTTTAGAAATGTTCTTGTGTTTTTATTTTTTGACTTATTTAAATTTTTAATATTGTGTGCTTCATGGAGTACTCTTTTCTTTATGAGTTAAATAATGATAAAGATAATTGGATGATAAGGGTTATGTTTTGTAAGATGTGGGAGTCTGTTAATACCAAGAAAAATAGAGAGTTGATTAGTGTGAACATAATTTTTATTGATGAAAATGTTGTGTACACTTAACTATACACATTAATATATTTTTTTAATGTTAACAAAAAATAATTAACTTTCATAAATAACATTAGTTTTATAAGGCTGCGTCATCTTAAAAAAATAATTAATATTTTTTTATCAATTTCATCAAGTGCAAAGTAATAAAAAAAATAATACTAAATTATTTTTTTAAAGCCGCACAAAGTGCGGTTCTATTTCCTAGTCTATATATAAAGTTGGGGCTTGAGTAGGTGATGTGGCATCACCATTTCTCATCATCTCATATTCTCTAGTATCTAATAAATTGGTTGAAATTAAAAAATAATTACATTACAAAATATAAAAATAGAAAATAATTATTAGATTATAAATGATTACATGTCTTTTCCTCTTTCTATTTAAATTCAACAATATGTAACCATTAATAATAATTAATTATATAAATCTTGAAACATTCATTTATTTTATTATGCCAACAATTAAATTTTAGTGGCTTAAAATACATCAATTAATTAATATTAATATATGAAGGAATGTTCCTTCATCTTCCCTCAACAATTCTATTAGAGCCTAATTTTAATGTCATAATCTCATATTTAATTATTCAATCTTTTGTTTAGTGCATTTTGACTTCTTCAAACTTCATAAATATTAAATATTTAAGATTTGTGGCTTCATTATTTCTCATCTTTTTATATTCTCTATTATCTAATATATTGGTTGAGATTAAAAAATAATTACATTACAAAATATTAAAAATCTATATATATATATATATATATATATATATATATATATATAAAGTTGGGACTAGAGGAGGTGATATGACATCACTATTTCTCATCTTCTTGTATTCTATATTATCTAATAAATTGGTTGATATTAAAAAAATAATTACATTACAAAATATTAGAAATAAAAAAATAATTATTAGATTATAAAAGATTATATGTCTCTTCCTCTTTCTATTTAAATTCAATAATATATAACCATTAATAATAATTAATTATAAGTCTTGAAACATTAATTTATTTTATTATGCCAACAATTAAACTTTAGTGGCTTAATATATCAATTAATTAATATAGGAAAGAATATTCCTTCATCTTCCCTCAATAATGTCATTAGGGTCTAATTTTATTACTATAATCTCATATTTAATTATACAACCTTTTGTTTAGTGCCTTTTGGCTTTTTTAAATTCTATAAATATTAAGTAGTTAAGATTTATGGCATTATTATTTCTCATCTTTTTATGTTCTCTATAATCTAATATATTGGTTGAGATTAAAAAATAATTACATTACAAAATATTAAAAATAGAAAATAATTAGTAGATTATAAAAGTTTACATGTCTCTTCTTCTTTCTATTTAAATTCAACAATATATAACCATTAATTATAATTTTAAAACATTCGTTTATTTTATTAAGCCAACAACTAAATTTTAGTGGTTTAAAATACATCAACTAATTAATATAGGAAGGAAAGTTCTTTCATCTTCCCTCACCAATACCACTAGGACCTAATTTTAATGTCATAATTTCATATTTAATTATGCAACATTTTATTTAGTGTCTTTTGGCTTCTTCAACCTATATAAATATTAAGTATTTAAGATTTGTTATGTTTGGATTTTTTTATTATTCAACCAACATCCTTTCCAGAAATGTTATTGTGTTTTTATTTTTTGACTTATTTAAATTTTTTGTATTGTGTGTTTCATGGAGTATTATTTTTTTCATGAGTTAAACAATGATAAAGATAGTTGGATGATGAGGGTTAGACTTTGTAAAATGTGGGAGTCTATTAATACCAAGAAGAATGGAGAGTTGATTAGTCTGAATATAATTTTTATTGATGAAAATGTTGTGTACACTTAACTATACACATTAATATATATTTTTAAAGTTAACAAAAAAATAATTAACTTTCATAAATAGAGTGGGGAATCTCTCGTTGGTTTTTAGAATTGGACATCAGGAAGTGTTTTCACACCATCGACTAATAACAAAAAAATAATGAACTTTCATAAATAATATTAGTTTTATAAGGCTGCGTCATCTTTAAAAAAAAATAATTCATATTTTTTATCAGTTTTATTAAGTATAAAATAATAAAAAAATAGTATTAAATTATTTTTTTAAAGCCGCACGAAGTGCGGTTCTATTTCCTAGTATATATATAAAACTAGGACTTGAGAAGGTGATGTGGCATCACCATTTTGCTTCTTTGTATATTCTCTATTATCTAATAAATAAAGTTTTGTTTTTTATATTTGGCTTTTCATCTTCTCATAATTAATTTGATTGTATTTAACTCATTTAATAAATAGTAACTTTATTAATATATATCATTCCTCATCTTTTTATATTTTCTATTTTCTAAAATATTGGTGGATATTCTTTGTACTTTTTTTCTCTTTCTATTTAAATTCAACAATATGTAATCATTAATCATAATTAATTATAAGTCTTTTGAAATATTTATTTATTTTATTATGCTACCAATTAAACTTTAGTGGCTTAAAATACATGAATTAATTAACATAGGAAGAGAGGTTCTTTCATTTATAAAGCTAGGACTCGAGGAGGTGATGTGGCATCACCATTTTGCTTCTTTGTATATTCTCTATTATCTAATAAATAGATAATTTTTTTTTAGATTTGTCTTTTCATCTTTTCATAATTAATTTGATTGTATTTAACTCATTTAATAAATAGTAACTTTATTAATATATATCATTCCTCATCTTTTTTATATTTTCTGTTATCTAAAATATTGGTGGATATTCTTTGTATTTTTTCTCTTTCTATTTAAATTCAACAATATGTAATCATTAATAATAATTAATTATAAGTCTTTCGAAACATTTATTTATTTTATTATGCTAGCAATTAAACTTTAGTGGCTTAAAATACATGAATTAATTAACATAGGAAGAGAGATTCTTTCATTTATAAAGCTAGGACTTGAGGAGGTGATGTGGCATCACCATTTTGCTTCTTTGTATATTCTCTATTATCTGATAAATAGATAATTTTTTTTAGATTTGTCTTTTCATCTTCTCATAATTAATTTGATTGTATTTAACTTATTTAATAAATAGTAACTTTATAAATATATATCATTCATCATCTTTTTATATTTTCTATTATCTAAAATATTGGTGGATATTCTTTGTATTTTTTCTCTTTCTATTTAAATTCAACAATAAGTAATCGTTAATAATAATTAATTATAAGTCTTTTGAAATATTTATTTATTTTATTAAGCAAGCAATTAAACTTTAGTGGCTTAAAATACATGAATTAATTAACATAGGAAGAGAGGTTCTTTCATTTATAAAGCTAGGACTTGAGGAGGTGATGTGGCATCACAATTTCTCATCTTTGTATATTCTCTATTATCTAATAAATAGATAATTTTTTTAAATTTGGCTTTTCATCTTCTCTTATTTAATTTGATTGTTATTACACAATAACAATTATGTAAAGATTTTAATGAGGCATATTCTTTGTAATGAACATCCAAGGGGGAGTGTTATGAATTTATTAAAATAAATGTCGATGTTTATAACATATATCTCTTAGTCTCCCCACTATCTCCCATTAGCAACCTTCAGCTTCCCTATAACTCCCACTATCTCACAAGGAATTGTGATCCATAATTTTTCATTAATTCAATGGAGTGATTAATTTTTCATCTTCTCATCTTTTTATATTTTATATTATCTAAAATATCTAAAATATTGGTGGATATTCTTTGTACTTTTTTCTCTTTCTATTTAAATTCAGCAATATGTAATCATTAATAATAATTAATTATAAGTCTTTTGAAATATTTATTTATTTTATTATGCTAGCAATTAAACTTTAGTGGCTTAAAATACATGAATTAATTAACATAGCAAGAGAGGTTCTTTCATTTTCCCTCAACAATGCCACTAAGGCCTAATTTTATTGTCATAATCCCATATTTAATTATGCAACCTTTTGTTGATTGTCTTTTGGCTTCTTCAAAATTTATTATGCTATCAATTAAACTTTAGTGCCTTAAAATTCATCACCTAATTAACATAGGAAGAATGGTGGATATTCTTTGTACATATTTCTTCCTCTTTCTATTTAAATCCAACAATATGTAACCATTAATATTAATTAATTATAAGTATTTTGAAACATTCATTTATTTTATTATGCTAGCAATTAAACTTTATTGGCTTATAATACATCAATTAATTAACATAGGAAGAGAGGTTCTTTCATCTTCCCTCAACAATGCCACTAGGGCCTTATTTTAATGCCATAATCTTATATTTAATTATGGGCCTAAATTTAATTTTAATAATTTTAATGTCTCTTCCTCTTTCTATTTAAATCCAACAATATTTAACCATTAATAATAATTAATTATAAGTCTTTTGAAACATTCTTCAAATTTTATTATGCTATCAATTAAACTTTAGTGCCTTAAAATACATCAACTAATTAACATAGGAAGAGAGATTCTTTCATCTTCCCTCAACCTCATCTTTTTATATTTTCTATTATCTAAAATATCTAAAATATTGGTGGATATTCTTTGTACATGTTTCTTCCTCTTTCTATTTAAATCCAACAATATGTAACCATTAATAATAATTAATTATAAGTCTTTTGAAGCATTCATTTATTTTATTATGCTAGCAATTAAACTTTAGTGGCTTAAAATACATGAATTAATTAACATAGGAAGAGAGGTTCTTTCATCTTCCCTCAACAATGCCACTAGGGCCAAATTTCAATGTCATAATCATATATTTAATTATACAACCTTTTGTTGAGTGTCTTTTGACTCCTTCAAATTTTATTATGCTAGCAATTAAACTTTAGTGACTTAAAATACATCAACAAATTAACATAGGAAGAGAGGTTCTTTCATCTTCCCTCAACAATGCCACTAGAGCCTAATTTTAATGTCATAATCTCATATTTAATTATGCAACCTTTTGTTTAGTACCTTTTGGCTTCTTCAAGCTCTCTAAACACTAAATATTTAAGATTTGTTATGTTTAGTTTTTTTTTAATTTATTTAATCAACACCCTCTTTAGAAAAAATACTTGTATTTTTATTGTTTGATTTATTTGAATTTTTGGTATTGTGTGCTTCATGGAGTACTCTTTTCTTCATGAGTTGAACATTGATAAAGATAGTTGGATGATAAGGGTTAGGCTTTATAGAATGTGAGAGTCTACTAATACTAAAAAATGGAGAATTGATTAGTGTTGACATGATTTTTATTGATGAAAATGTTGTATAAAAAATTCATTCTCCCATTGTTTTCTCTAACTTTTTTCCCAATTGTTTCACACTTAATGTAGTATGTGTTTTTTTTTCGTAGGAAAATCTAATGCATGCAACAATCAGGAAAACTTTAGTGACAAGGTTTAAGCACATGTGAGTGAGGGTTTTTTGTACAATGTCAAGAATTTGAAAGTTGTTTCAACTACAGGCGAGTACAGACCACTTTCAAATCAGTATAAGATTATTTTCTTGGTTATAACTTCTCTTAAGAGGTTAGAAGAATGAACTGTCAAGATTCCGATTAATGGATTTCAATTCGTATCTCCGAATTTGATTGATTTACGTGTGAATGATAACACAATTCTCTCAGGTATTTTTTTTAATTATTAATGTTTGTTAATCTTTAAGTGTATATTAGAAATTATTAATCCTTATGTTTTAACATGTATATGTTATTTTTCCATAATATTACAGATGTTATCGGAAGTTTATGTGGTGTGGGTGATATTGAGATCGTTGGAGCTAGTTGGAAAAAAAGGGATATAAAAATTCTAACGGGTTAGTAAGTTGAATATAATCAAGAAAACTACGACTTTATATTTTTTAGTTATTTATGTTATTTTTTAATTATTGGTTCTCTTTACATTATTAACTTTTGTTAATTTTTATGGATAGCTTGATAACAATAAAGATTACTTTATGGGGAAAGTTAGGGGAGATGTTTGATCCAAACTTGTACAAGAAAGACGAGGGTCCTTGTATTGTGATAGTAACTTCTACAACCATTAAAAAATTCCAAGGTGATTATTTTATTTAGATCCCACTAATTAACATTTTCAAATGCAATGTGGCTATTTTAATATTATACACAATTTTGGATTTTGTTCAAGTTTCGTTTTAGGTTACATTTGCTCTAAACAAGTGAGGTTAATTTCTCTGCCACAAGTGCAAGCAAAATCTACATAAATCTTCAAATAGATTATGTAGCATCATTAATTGAAAGATTTTCTACCATCTCCAACGTTGTGCAAGTTAGTAAAAGTCTTTACATGTATTTTACTTATTTCTTTTATAATTCAACGCATTGCTAAGGATCCTCAATTACAAAATTTAATTTGGAACTTATCAACTACAAAAGGTATAAGGTATGTACACTTAGACTATACATGTTAATATATATTTTTAACGTTAACAAAAAAGTAGTTAACTTTCATAAATAACATTAGTTTTATAAGGCTACCTCATTTTAAAAAAATCAATTTATATTTTTTATCAGTTTTATCGAGTGTAAAGAAAAAAAATTGATAATATTAAATTTATTTTCTAAAGCCGCGCGAAGCGCAGTTTTATTTCCTAGTATATATATAAAGCTAGGACTTGAGAAGGTGATGTGGCATCACCATTTTGCTTCTTTGTATATTCTCTATTATCTAATAAATAGAGATTTTTTTTTTAGATTTGGCTTTTCATCTTCTCATAATTAATTTGATTATATTTAACTCATTTAATAAATAGTAACTTTATTAATATATATCATTCATCATCTTTTTATATTTTATATTATCTAAAATATCTAAAATATTGGTGGATATTCTTTGTACTTTTTTTCTCTTTCTATTTAAATTCAAAAATATGTAATCATTAATAATAATTAATTATAAGTCTTTTGAAACATTTATTTATTTTATTATGCTAGCAATTAAACTTTAGTAGATTAAAATACATGAATTAATTAACATAGGAAGAGAGGTTCTTTTATTTTCCCTCAACAATGCCACTAAGGCCTAATTTTAATGCCATAATCTCATATTTAATTATGCAATCTTTTATTGAGTGCCTTTTGGCTTCTTCAAAATTTATTATACTATCAATTAAACTTTAGTGCCTTAAAGTACATCACCTAATCTATCTATCTATATATATATATATATATATAAAGTTGGGACTACAAGAGGTGATGTGGTATCATCATTTCTCATCATTTCATATTCTCTATTATCTAATAAATTGGTTGAAATTAAAAAATAATTACATTACAAAATATTAAAATAGAAAATAATTATTAGATTATAAATGATTACATGTCTTTTCTTCTTTCTATTTAAATTCAACAATATGTAACCATTAATAATAATTAATTATAAGTCTTGAAACATTCATTTATTTTATTATGCCAACAATTAAATTTTAGTGGATTAAAATACATCAATTAATTAATATAGAAATGAAGGTTCCTTCATCTTCCCTCAACAATGCCATTAGAGCCTGATTTTAATGTCATAATCCCATATTTAATTATTCAATATTTTAACAATGCCATTAGAGCCTAATTTTAATGTCATAATCCCATATTTAATTATTCAATCTTTTGTTTAGTGCCTTTTGGATTCTTCAAACTCCATAAACATTAAATATTTAAGATTTGTGGCGTCATTATTTCTCATCTTTTTTTATTCTCTATTATCTAATATATTGGTTGAGATTAAAAAATAATTACATTAAAAAATATTAAAAATCTATATCTATCTATCTATATCTATATCTATATCTATATATATATATAAAGTTGGGACTAGAGGAGGTGATGTGGCATCACTATTTCTCATCTTCTTGTATTCTCTATTATCTAATAAATTGGTTCATATTAAAAAAATAATTACATTACAAAATATTAAAAATAAAAAATAATTATTAGATTATAAAAGATTACATGTCTTTTCCTCTTTCTATTTAAATTCAATAATATGTAACCATTAATAATAATTAATTATAAATCTTGAAACATTTATTTATTTTATTATGCCAACAATTAAACTTTAGTGGCTTAAATATATCAATTAATTAATATAGGAAGGAATGTTCCTTCATCTTCCCCCAACAATGCCATTAGGGTCTAATTTTAATGCTATAATCTCATATTTAATTATGCAATCTTTTGTTTAGTGCCTTTTAGCTTCTTCAAACTCTATAAATATTAAGTAGTTAAGATTTGTGGCATTATTATTTCTCATCTTTTTATATTCTCTATTATCTAATATATTGGTTGAGATTAAAAAATAATTACATTACAAAATATTAAAAATAGAAAATAATTAATAGATTACAAAAGATTACATGTCCCTTCCTCTTTCTATTTAAATTCAACATTATGTAACCATTAATAATAAATTAATTATAAGTTTTGAAACATTCATTTATTTTATTAAGCCAACAACTAAATTTTAGTGGTTTAAAATACATCAACTAATTAATATAGGAAGGAAGGTTCATTCATCTTCCCTAACCAATGCCACTAGGACCTAATTTTAATGTCATAATCCCATATTTAATTATGCAACTTTTTATTTAGTATCTTTTAGCTTCTTCAAACTCTATAAATATTAAGTATTTAAGATTTATTATGTTTGGGGTTTTTTTTTTATTTAACCAACATCCTCTTAGAAATGTTCTTGTGTTTTTATTTTTTGACTTATTTAAATTTTTAGTATTGTGTGCTTCATAGAGTACTCTTTTCTTCATGAGTTAAACAATGATAAAGATAATTGGATGATAAGGGTTAGGTTTTGTAAGATGTGAGAGTCTGTTAATACCAAAAAAATTAGAGAGTTGATTAGTGTGAACATAATTTTTATTGATGAAAAGGTTGTGTACACTTAACTATACACATTAATATATATTTTTAATGTTAACAAAAAAATAATTAACTTTCATAAATAACATTAGTTTTATAAGGCTGCATCATTTTAAAAAAATAATTAATATTTTTTATCAGTTTCATCAAGTGCAAAGTAATAAAAAAATAATACTAAATTATTTTTTTAAAGCCGCATGAAGTGCGGTTCTATTTCCTAGTTACTAAATAATTGTTCTAATTTATGCTAGTAGTAGTAGCTTTTTTAATTTGTGTTAATTTAATTTTTTATTTTTAATTTTGTAATATGTAATCTAGTAATTAATGTTATTGGCATTTTATTTTTGTTATTAATTTTTGTGTTGAATATTTTTTATTTAAAATATTATTATAATATTCAAAAATAAAAAAATGAAATTAAAAAAACAACAATAATAATAATAATAATAACTTAAAATATTATATAAAATAGGACATATATATAAATAAGATAAAGTAATAAGGATATTTGAGACTTTTTTTTCCTAGCACCAAATATGGTGTAATGAATAGTATTGCACCATATTTGGTGCAATACTATTCATTACACCATTTTGGTGTTACATTGGAGAAGCATTTTACACTAAAAATTGTGTAAAAAATGATTTGGTGTTAGGTTTAATCCTACATTGGAGATGCCCTAAGAAGATGACAGATGGTGTAGGAAAGATCATTACCTCCACTGCATTATCAAGCAATTTTGCCCCTACTCGTAGTCGTTGATGATCATCATAACAATGACAAAGATGCTTTATTGTACAATCATCGATTAATGAAATAAACCAGCGAGCTCATGAGATATTAGGAACTATGGAAGGACCCCAAATATCACTATGAATGAGTGCAAAAGGAATATATGTTCTTTTATTTCTAATTGGAAAAGAAGCATGTTTATATTTTGCAAGTTCACGAACATCACAATGAAGATTTTCTACATCAATCCCTTTAAATAATAATAGAAATATTATTTTAAGAATGCTAAATGAAGGATGCCCAAGATGGAAATGTTAAAGCCAGATTTTGTCTTTATTGGAAATAGAAGACTCAGAAAAAAATGACAGGGGTAAATAGTTTCCAATTCTAGTTTTCCCACTATTTTTCAAGATAGTAAAGCCCATTTTTCTCTCTAGCATGTCCAATGATCTTCCCCGTACTATGGTCCTGAAACAAACAATATGGAGGATAAAAAATAACATTACAATTCAAATCTTTTGTCAGCTTGTGAATGGACAAAGGGTTAGTGGACAAATTTGGTACATAAAGGATATTTTTAAGTGTGAGGGCTTGATTTATTAAAAGATTTCCTTGGCCGGCAACTGTTGATAGAGAACCATCAGCTGTGGCTATTTTCCTATTACTTGGACAAGGGTCATAGGAAATGAATTTGTATGACGAGTGGGTCATATAATTGGTGGCACCTGAGTCTATGACCCAAGAGTTGGAGAGGGTTGTACAAGAGACATTTAGTGCATATAGAGAGGGAAACTTACTTTTGAATGCCAAAGAGCAAGTACATGTTTCTGTTGGCTTCTCCAGTGCTCCCAAAAAACTCTTCAGCTTCTCAATTTCTTCTTTGTTAAACTTGCCATGTTCATGAGAGTTAGTCTCGTCACCAGACTGTGTAGAGGTCATATGAGCTTGCCCATGTGCCTTTAGCTGTCTTTTGTGCACAATTGAATTTTTATTGGACATTGATGGCTTTCCATGTAGCTTCCAGCATCGTTCTCGAGTGTGTTGAGGCTTCTTGCAGTAGGTACACCACAAAGAATCCTTATTTGTCATCTTGGATAAATCAATTTTTTCAGTTTCACCATGAGATTGTTGGCTTGGGCCAGAGTTCTTTATTATAGCAGTTTTTGTGACCATGGTTGAACTCTCCACTAATTGGGATTCAACCATGACTCTTCACCCCGAATTGTAGCAATGGTCTCATCCAGTGATGGCAAGTCTTCCTTCCCTAATATTTGTACTCGAACAAGATCAAACACCCCATTAAGTCCAGCTAAGAATTCATAAATCCTCTCTTTTTCAACGAACGTTTTCATCAAGGCAGCATCAACACTACATTTCATTTGAAAACATTGATAATAGTCCATCTCTTGCCATAAAATTTTCAACAAATTAGCGTATTTAGTAACAGAACGACCTCCTTGTTTAGTTGCAGAGATCTTAGTTTTGATCTCATAAATTTGAGCATTATCACCTGCCTTGGAATAGGTTTTTTCAACAGCTTCCCATATTTCCTTGGTTGTGGTAAGAAACATACATATATCACTGATATATGGCATCATTGAACTCCACAGCCAGGATATAACCATAGAGTCTGCTTTATCCCAGGCTTCAAATCTAGGATCCCTTGGTTTGGGTCCAATACCAAGTAGGTGAGTAATTTTAAGCTTTCCTTTTAGAAAGGTTCAAACAAACTGAGACCACTTTAAATAATTTTTTTCCATTCAATCTATGGGCTGCTGGAATATTATGCAAATTTCTAGTTGAGGGAGAATTTATGTTGTCACTAATTCAATTGTCACTCAATTGAGTAGGGTTGGGTTCATCAACAATCTCGGACATGGTTGGAATTTGAAATAATCTCAAAAATGGAGGAAAAAGAATGTTGGAAAAAAAAATCAGCAATGAAGGTTGAATAAAAAATATTCCCAATGGAGCCTAACAAGGCTACAAATTAGAGACTAAATCAAATCCTACAAATTAGGATTAACAACTATCAAGATCTTCTATCTAAGGCATCAATATTTACAGTAAAATATTGCCATGTGTTTTCCCATAACATATTCAATTAGTGACACGAATCATGTTCGAATTTATCATGTTGGTCGGGAGGACCATTAAAGTTTGGAAAGTGAAAATTAAATTACTTAAATAAGAAAAAGGATTTGGGGGGGGGGGGGGGAGTTCTATTGCAAAAGTGAAAATTTTTTAAAAGTATATACAACCATTTTTTTATAACTTTTTAAAAAAGTTGAGTAAGAAGAGGGGTAAAACCAGGCTAAATGGTGAGAATGACATGTCAATATCGGGTCCGGCTATGGTGCCCCTGTGACACCATACCCCCACTTATTGTATGGTGTATGGTGTCACAGGGGCACCATAGCTATACAATGGAAATTATCATGACACATTAGCCCAATCTTGTGCATTAAATTTTAGAAATCAAGAAGTATGGAAATAGATTGACGTATTTGAGAGAGTTAATTAATTTTTTTAAAAAAATAAAAGTGATTTTAAAAAAATGCATAAAGGGTTAGTTTGGTAATACTATAACTTTAAAATAATTTTTATTAGTTGTGTTGTATAAATAATAAGTTATAATAAGAATTAATTAAATGTTTGGCAATATTTATTTTTAAAAGTGTTGTGAATTTTAAAAATAGTCATATGTGCTTGGTAAATTTTACTGTTAAACTACTGTAAAAATACAAATTACTGAAATGGACAAAATGTTAAATAATATTTATTTACACTTTTATAAATAGGTATATATAATACATTTAAATGTGCATATGTAATTTTTGATAAATAAAATAAATATTTATATTTTATTAATTTTATTTTTTATTTTGTTATCTCCATATAATTGGTAATATTATTATTAAATATAATGATTTTATTTCCTAATTGAGTAAGGATAGTTTTGAATTTTTATAATATCTGTGAGGATGTGTAAAAATTTTGTTAATTATAAAATTAATTTTTAAAATCATATTTGTAAAGTTACTCATACTTTTTTAAATCTGTTTTGATGGAGTGATTTTGACAAAAATAATTTTTGAAAAAATTTATTAAATACTAAAATTAACTTTTGACCTTTCAAAATTACTTTTGAGTATGTTAAAAACAATTTCAAACGGGCCAATGTAGACTTATCTTTTATTAACATCGATAGGATATATATTGAAGTCTTTTCATTTATCATTGTATTAAGCTTCTTTGATGGTCTGTTTTTGTTGCGAATAATGTTAATTCTCATAGCATCACTATCAGTGGTTCGACTTTGAATAAAACGTTCAATAGGATAAATGAATCACGTCGAAGCTTCCAATTGTCATTGGACCAACCATTTTTTATTCCGAAGGGGAAACAAAAAAGACAAAAAGAAGAAGGTTATTGACAACAATGAGAATAGTATATAATGCCTTTTTCTTTTTCTATTTACAAATTCTTATATATTGATAAAAGATCTCAAAGTAATATTCCTTCCTTTAATAAATTTTCCTGGATCGGATGCAGTTCTGTTATTGTATTCCTTTCATCGAGTTCTAATATTTCTGATGGAATAAATTTGTACTTTCCAATATTTTAGATTTTACCTATCTATTATAGAGTTTATATCCGCCCCCCCCCCCCCTCCTTCTTTTACGGGTTCCTATAACTGAAAGTATAACAAAATTTGGACCACAGAATATGAAATAACTAGCTGAACTTGACGAAAATTTGGGTACAAACTTATTGAATAAAATGTTATATGAATAATAAATTGAGAATTAACCCTTGAACTGAAAATTAATTTGACATGGAAGGGTGTCGTCCATATTGTAAGTTTATTAAGTAAAACAAACTTAAAACAATAACATAAAAATTAAAATAAAATAAAAAAGAGATAGTGAATGAGAATAAAAAAATTTAAAAATTAATTTCTTCATTTTAAAATATTTCAATAGATGCACTTCTGGCCCACCCTTTAGGCTTTTAATCGTATGTGCCTCATGGCTGTTCTTGCAAAATAATTAAAATGGGGCAATGAAAGATTGTGTCCAGAACATCTCCTTCTTTCTACTTTCTAATTCCCCTTTTTATTTTCTCTATTTTTCTTAGTTTTTTCAAACTTGCTGATTATTTCTAACTCTCTTTATTTTACACAATCTCAAAAAAAAAATGAGAAAACAGTTTTTTATTCTCAAGCCTCGCAGAGTGGATTTTACTTTTCAAGTAATTTTATTTAGTTGATCATTTGATTAAAAAAATTAATTTGAGTTTTCTATATCCCTCTATCATTTTTAAAAAATAAAATATAAAAGAAATTAATAGCACACGAAAATTCAAAAAGTGTTTTGATAAGGCAGCTTACAAGTTATTTGGTTAGTGTATTGGGCTTGCTGGTTTCAATAACCTCATTTAAGGGTTGTTTGTTTTTTGTCTAAAGTTTATTTTTAATTTGTTTGTCTTTTTATACCTTTAGTTGGTTATAAAATGTTTGGGTCCAAATGGAAAAAGTTAAATATTCTAACTTTTATCTTAATAGCAAAATATCTAAGTATAACTTTAATATTCTCTTTCATTAATACCCCCATTAAATAAATTTATTTCTTATTGTATAAATGATTCTTTTATTTTTTTATTTATTCTTTTTTTTGTTATATGCGTGTATTCAACTATTAATCATTTCTTTTATATGAATGAGAGTTTTAATTAAAATAGAACTTTACGTGAATGTATTTTATAATAGTTCTATCTCTTTGTATTTATATTTATTGTTTTGATAATAGGTTTTGAATCTTATTTAATACATTAATGTTAGTTTAAATGATAAAAAAAATTCTTGATTGGCTTATGTAATTAAAAAGAAAAAAATATATCAATATAATATACTAAAAATAACACTATAAGTATCCTATATTAATGTAAAAAAATAATGAGTTAGATACATATTTTATTTTTCATACTTTGTTAAGGTAAACATTTCAATTTTTTTTTACTAATCAAATAATTTATTTATAACTTGTCATGTGTCTATATTTATGAGGTTACATATGTCAAAATATTATATTTCAAATGATTTACTTTTGAAAAACAAAAAACTTATCCCTTATTTCAGATATTGTAAAAAGAAGGGAGATAGCCACTTTCCCCCCGACAGTAGTTAATATATACTATTTTCCCCCTTACTGTTTTTATAATAGCTAAACCCCCTTGATAGCATAAGTTTAACATATTACCCTTATTTTCAACTAATCTTTTATTTATATTTATTATAAATTAAATAAATCACATGAATAGAAACTAAATAAAAAATTAAGCATTAAAAATAAGAAAATATATTTTGATATGAGCAAAAAAATTAATAATAAAATTTTTTTCTTGTACTTATTTATTTTGTGAAAATTTTTTATAATAAAAATATAAGAAAATTATTATAAAATGATAAAAAAATTATTATAAGAAAACTTGAATGACAAATAAAAATTTATTATAAGATAAATAATAAAATATTTTGCCTATACTTTTTACATTTAATTTTAAAATATTACAAAATATTTATTATAAGAAAGTATTCACAAAATAAATAATTACAAGAAAAAAATTTGTTATTAATTTTTTTACTCACATCAAAACATATATTTCTTATTTTTAATACTTAATTTTTTTATTTAGTTTCTATTCATATAATTTATTTAATTTATAATAAATGTAAATAAAAGAGTAGTTGAAAATAAGGGTAATATTGTAAACTTATGCTGTCAGGGGGGTTTTTGGTTATTATAAAAATAGTAAGGATGTAAATGGTATATGTTGATTACTGTAGGGGGGAAAGTGACAATCCCCCTAAGAAGAAAAATAAACATATCACTCAAATATATGTACTCAGACTTATTCAGTCAAATTCATAACCATTCAGATTTAAAAAGAAAAAAACGCTACTTAGATTTGATTTGATGCACTATGTTAGCTTAGGCTCTAGATTGATTAAGGGACCGTTACTCAATTAAGGTTAGTTGATCAAATCTTTGATTCAATCCTAACACGTACTCTTATAATATTTTAATTTATTTAAAAAGGTGCATTTAAACAGAGTTGCTAAGAAGGGTTTTCAGTTTGGATTATAATAGGAAAGTATATTCATATAATTTTCTTTAGAATATAGAGAATATTATTAAAAAAAATTGTGTTAGGTATAAAACATTATTACATTAATGCAATTCATTTATTTTTTTCAAAAGGGGCCTTGTAATTTGGGAAATTTACAAAAATAACCATAAAATTTTTGCTATTTTCACAATTAATCCTTTCAATTTTTTTCTATCAACATTAACTAAACACACATTTTTTTCTCAAATTATCTTTCTTTACAAATTACAAACTGCCTGTCGCACAAAAACTTAATGCAACAGATTTCCTGTCGCACTAAAATTTGGTGCGACAGGCACATGTCGCACCAAAACTTGGTGCGACAGACACATGTCGCACCAAGTTAATTATTTCTTAAACTCTGGTGATCAACACGAGAGCTCCTTTGTTGGTTCCTGCCTCTTTGTCCTTTGTAAACCAGAACGTACTAATTAATTAAAGTGTGTCACGTGCATTTGCTTAGTTGACAAGATTTGCTCTTGACAAAATAAGGCAAATAGCTCTCATCCCCAGACGACGCATCATTGATTGAATGTGCAGCTTTATTGCACTCTTTAATGAATTTATCACAAATGTGTCCTTTGTTATTTGCAATGGTTTATTTATAGCTCTGGAACTCTTGCACAATAAGTGTAGGCAGATTATTATCCTAAATTATTTTGGAACTCCTTTGTTATTTTGTTTGATATCATATAGCTCTGGAACTCCTGCACTCTTAGCTTTGTTCATTCAGAGCTTTGATAAAATCAATCTGCATGCTTTGATAGAGATCAATTTATGTCCAATTGAAGCAGCAGGCTGCAAGCAGAAAGATATAATAAGTATCAGAATTATAAGGGCAGAGCATAAGTCTCCAGTATCTAACATCACTTGTAACAACAAAATTCACAAGTTAAAAACAATAACTTAGCCTTGCTACTCCCAATGTCACAGCTAGCTGGGAATGAACAGGGGGGCTCACTGCGCAGAAGGCTATCATCACTGTCACTAAAGATCCAATCAATGTCGGCACAAACGAAATCATGGGCATTTCAGTTTCAGAGATCCAAGTTCGTATCCTCCGTGGGAGAATACGCGGGAACTTCCATAAGAAAATGATGGGATTGGAGCTGGTCGTGGATCCTTTCGAGAAAGCCACCGTTTGCTCAAGATCTGGAGATGAATGAGGAAGAAACTACGATTTTCGTGCGACAGGCAGGCAGTCTGTGGTTTATAAAAAAGGATAATTTGAGGAGAAAAACGTGTGTTTGATTAATGTTGATAGAAAAAAATTAAGAGGGTTAATTATAAAAATAATAAAAGTTTTATGATTATTTTTATAAATTTCTGCAACTCTTACCCTCTAAAAACAAGGGCCTTGATGATAATAATTAGAATGGGACTTTCCCTTTGGGCGTTCGCTTGCCGTTGTTTTTCAGGCATTGAGCCGTATTGAAAAGTAATAACGATGTGAATACAAATTAACAAATTAATCATTATGAGTAATGATACATATTTCAAATTACATAAACTTTTTTAAAAATATTTTCTCAAAAAGAAAAAGAAGAAGAAAAGAAAAAATGTCAAACAATTGATATGAAAAATAGTTACAATATTTTATCTTATAATTTTTATAATATGATTATCACATTAAATATTTTATACTATTTTATTATTATTTTTAATTTATATTTCTATTATTATAGCTTTATGCACAGTAAATTAAATTATAAGAAAGAGTTTATATATAACTAGGATTTAGTAATTGTATTAATGATTATTCATTTACATATTGATAGGTGAGTAATCTTAAGAACTTTGATCTTATGCTGAACTGAGTTAATCAAATTGAGATAGCCAAAAATGAAAAATTCATTTATTTTGGAGGTGAAAGAAGCTATATAGATGTAAAATAGTTAAAATTTTTCCAATACCATATATTTTCTTTTTATTAATTGTATATTATTCATTATTCTTTAAATATTCATAAATGAGTAATGACATAGGTGTGTTTCTATCACCTTATGAACTTGGATTTTACGCTGAACTGAGTCGTAAAAATTATATAGATATCTATTTGATTTGGAGGTGAAACAAGATACATATAGAAATATTCCATTGCTATAGGTGCATGCTTATACATTACATTAAAAGCCATCATTTTAAAGAGTGATTTATATAATACATCACCGTTAACTACACGTAGACACATTTTTAGAATTCTCTTGTGCCATATTCAGCTTTACAATCCAAACCATATCAAACATATAATAATAATAATAACAACAACAACAACAGCAAACAAATAATAATAATAATAATAAGTTATTTCTCCTAAAATATAATAAAATTGACGATTTCTTCAAGCCAAGAACTTATTGAAGAGGCTTTCAAACTCGACCATTTCTTTGCTAGGAAGAGAAACCAAAACATTGACCCCATTGTCATTATCAATATTAGGAAAGAGCAAGATAATGTCCTTCTTGTGATACACAACAGGGCAACTATATTTTGGCTTCCCCCAAGGATATTCAACTTTTGAAAACCCCAATTTCCACCAAGATGACACCAAGAATTCTCCATGCGGGAACCCTTTATATGTTTCTCCCCAATCTATTGCACTTCTTGCATAGTCATCACTTATTCTTTTTGCTCCTTCTGATACCATCTCCACCAATCTTGAAAATGGCTTCTCTTTTAGCTCCTCACATTTTGCATTGGCATAAGCACTTAACACTGCATTCCCCACATATGATGCCGGCAATGGAGGGTTCAATCTTGGCCTTATATCAACAGCATAAAGCATTCTTGATTCCCTTTCTGGGGTTTTTCCCTTCGCGTGATCATACGACAATGCCTTGCACCGCCATATAAGTGCCGATACCACGTTAAATCCGGTGATGTATCTGCTGTTTTCGTACTCAACGGTGGCCTTCGCCTTCTCCTTGAGATTGGCAATGTCATCGGGAGTCAGCCGGAAAATCTTGAAGTCTAGGTCTTCTTGGGTAATATCAAATATTGGAGCATTGTTTGATTCTTCCCCAAATGGCATCTTGAGTTTGAGCATCTCTGGATGATCAAAGGTGACACGTGGAGGTGATCGAGCGGCTAGTAGACGACGATCATTGCATGGGATGATAGCCAGAGGCTTGTCAGCAGCTAGGGCAGCCAAGTTATCTAAGAATACTTTGAAGCTTAAGCCATCAAATGTTGCATGGTTTGTTGATATGCCGATTGAAAAACCGCCACATTTAAATGATGTCACCTGTAAAACAATATTCAATTCATAAGCTGAAAATAAAAAAATTAAAAAGAAAAAATAATCCTCTTCTTTAAGGACTTTAATGGATGTCTTATTTATTGCCACATTTATAGCTAGATATCTCAACCGTACTTTAATATCTTTTTATTAAATTTTTTTCTTTTCTTTGTGATTGCACATAATTAATATAATATACAGGGTAAAATTCTTATATTGAACAATCTAGATTCTGTAAATTTAATATGTTGAATATGAGTATTTTTTAAAAAAAAAAATGAACGGACTCGTTACATATTTTATAAGAAACATATTGCGCCTGGTTTATTATTAAAGAATTTTTCAATCTTGATTATAAAATTAGATACTCTCAAGGAAAAAGAAAAAAGTAATTAAACAGAGCTTCCCACAAATTGTGCCGTAACTTGACGTTAAGGTCCAGACCTACACTTATTTTTCTTGTCTTTTTGTAGTCCCTACTAACTACCACCCGTGCTGAAATTTTTATGAAGAAAACGAAAGCAAATTATGACTATTTTTGCCCTTTTTGTCAAGGAGGAGATGAAATTAATGTTGCACAATGATATGTAGCTGTTTATATATTAACGTCACAGAAGTCTACGATAACATGCAACTGTAATGACGTCGTTGCTATGAAAGGGAAACTGCATTTATTGTAAAGGTTTGTTATAGGTGGATTTTTAAAAGAAATTAACTTTTGCTTGCACTCCACATGAATTAAGATGGAATGCAATTTTCTTTTTTAAAACGAGAGAAGGAGAAAAATGAATGTAAATAAAAGTTCTCAGATATAGATATCTACACTTTAAAATAAAATTTTTAAGAGAATTCAAAATAATGATATATATAATTCAACAAATAAAAATAATAAAGAGAAAAAATGTTGATAAAAACAGTGTATACACCGAGTTGAGTTTACTGTGCCAAGTATGTAAATTCAGCTGGGTTTAATATTGTTTTTGTCAACATTTTACATAAATTTTTGGTATGAATATCAGTGCTCTACTGTGAAAATTTCACAATGAAATTTTGTACTTCTACACTGACTAATTTTGAGCGTGAAAAGCAATCCATTTTACAGTGATTTCATTTTTAAATTTTCCGATGGTTGCCTGATTTGATTTCTCTTAAAAATTTAAGAATCTTTGGCCACGTAATCATTACTAATTGAAAATGTAGAGGATTACTTACCTGGAATATGCATAGAGGCTTATCATCTTGTTCCAACAAATTATCATCAAAACTACTATTGATAATAAGTTGTTTGAAACCTGGATTGGGATAAACCAAGTCTCCAATGTCATCCAATTTATACTCACTGGAGGCCACAATAAAGACGGCGCCGGCGGCATTGCAATCGATCTCCATCTTTCCAGTTTTAGCATTAGCCTTCAATCTTCCGGCCAAGAAATCATATGGCACCAAAATTTTTCCCAATGTGTTCCTGAGCTTCTCAGCAACAACATGGGGAGGAAAATCTTTGTGAGATGCAAAAAAATGAACCGTTTCGACGCTGAAATTGAGAACTTGATCTATGTTTGATAAGAACAAAGATTTTTTCTCAGTTTCTTGTGATGGGAAGACAAGGGAACTGTGTTGAATTGTGACCTTGAGGTCTTGAGGAAGTGGTGGCGATTCTTGATGATGGTGATCAAGAGAGCCCATTGTAACTGTTTGGTGAGAATTATTGTGAGGTTTGATGATGATGAAGGAGGGGAGGGGTTCCAAATTTATATTGAATCACATCAACTGCTCATACCTATACATACCTACATAACAAAATTACATGGGATTGATTGTGACATTAATTTTTGCGCATTATTACACGTATATATTACTTTATTTGTTGAGCCGAGTCTTTGAAATACTCTAAAGCGATGCCTTCCCATTAATTAAATTTTCTCAGAGGTAAAGAATCATGCATGTAATTATTCTCAACTCTAATGAGATATTATTGCTAACACTCAATGGTTATATTGCCCGGCCATCTTAAAAGATCTACTTTTCTATGATTTTAAAAGAATAAGAGGTGGACAAAGTCCAAATTATTTTGGGATATTAGTAACTTTTCTTCTAAGAAATCAACACACACCACTTATTTCCTACAATTTTTATAATATCCAAAAAGTTAAAGGAATCGAGGGGTTAATAGATCATTTATTTTAGAAATATAAAATACTTATTTATTTCAAGAAAAAGTTTAAAATAACAAAAAAAATTTAACTATTAATGTTTTATTCACACTGAAACTATATTTTCTTATTTTTAGTACTTTTTTCTATTGATATGATTTATTCAATTTATAGTAAATATGAATAAAAGGGTATTTGAAAACAAGAGTAATATTATAGAATTATGTTGCTAGAGAGTTATTGACTATTATGAAAATAGTAAATGAATAAGTGATATATATTGATTTCAATAGGAGAGAAATTGGCAGTCTTCCATTAGTTTTTAGCCCCTAACTCATCATGATTCAAACTAGAATAACTAGTAAAAAAATTACTTAAAAACTACTCAGTCCAAACCCATAGGATATCTCAAAGATACACTTGAAATATGAATTACAATGGTACTTATTTAATACGTTTGAAAATCTTAATTGATATGCACTCATATTTTTATCTTCTTTTTTTGGGGTAATGATCTTGGTGTAGTAATTTAAGTCTCTTCCTGAACAATTTGGCTTTAAAACCTTCACCCTAATTACTTGCTTTTTCGGTGGTGAGTTCTGAATTCTGATCCAAGAGGTGGAGAAATTGCCAACGATGCTAAATTGAGATCGATTTTCTCCACATCATGAATATGTAGTAATAATGGGTCTCACTGCAGGACCAAGCTGGTAGTGATAATGTCAGGCAAAGTTGGTACAGCTAATCCCCCAGTAGTCCAATTTTTATACACAACTTGTCAAATTTGTGTGGCATCGCTTATCACGTTATATCTATATTTGACCACGTAAAATATCACTTTCATTTTTCCCATATATATACAAATTTGCTCAGTCGACTGATAATGTTACGTATAATTGAAACGGGACTGCAAATAAAATTTTCAATACAATTCTCCCTCTCTTTTTTTGGTAACATCTCTCAATTATGAAGATGAATTAACTCGATTCTTAGGAAGGGGTTAGCTGAATGATTACACTTACAGTAATCTTGCAACGAAGGAATTCTATTAAAATAAATGACAAGCTAAAAAAATTAGAAAGATACACATACACTTCAAAGTGTGTTAAAATATATTTTTTCTATCTTTTAATTTGTCGGTATAAAATAAGGGATTATTTTATTATAGAATTACTTATTAAGTAATATATATATATATATCAAGCATGTCTAACAATATTAAAATCACTAAAAGATTAAAAAAAATATATAGACTACGATGCAGTATATTGAAATATCTATTTTTTCTTTTTATATTATCTCTAACTTTAATATAGTTAGGAATCCTAATTATAAAATTATTATAATAATTCTTGGTACCTGCCTATACTAAAATTAGAAACAAACTAAAAATACAAACAAACAAAAAAACCAGACACACACACACATTTATCGTATTAAAGTCAATGACAAATTAAAAACAATAATAATAAGTTTCACTGTATTGTATTTAATTCAATGGTATATTCAAATATGTAATTTTGTATTTCTTAATTTATCCCTAATTTTAATATAATTAAAAATTCTTAATTAAAAACTTACTGTGCCCATCAAATCAAATACCATATACATGCATTTATCTAATATATGTTGCACATTAATTACACCCACAAGAGTTAATGAGGCATTAAAGCTTATCTATAGCCAAGATTTTCAGGATAAGATCGCATATTGCAATACTTTATAACTCTAGATCATAATTTTTAAAAGCAACCGGAAAAAGAAGAGGGAAAGATTCATAGGAAATTATATGTTTATTTCATTGGGTATTTTATATTTTCAAGAGACACGATATTCATAAAAAATTAAGACAAATTATCTTTTTAGCTGACTATCACCAAAGTTATAATCCTCACGAAAGGTATACAACATTTAATTTTAGCTTTGCCCTCCTCTCTACTCTTTAAAAAAATAAAATATATGAAAAGAGAAAAGAAAAATTATTCTGTTATGAGTCTTATGACATATATATTCATCATTTTTTTTTATTTTGAGAATTTGTGCTTGTTTTGTACAAAAATCGTTCTCTTTCGTTGGCAGAAGCTAAGTTTTGAGAGGCTAGCCTGAGCTAAAGTTCAGGTAGCCAATGAAAAAAAGTGTTTGATGTATTGTAATTTTTAATAATTTTTTCATAAATCTTAATAAAATAAAAAGAATATTTATACTGATTATTTACACTGGTCCTAAATATATTTCTATAATTGGAATAAAATAAGAAATGTTGATATTGGTTCATCCGACAATGCGTGCATTAATTGTTATTTAATATAAAGTATCTTTTATCATAATCAAATGATGGTCCTCTTGCTCGAGATAAGAAGGAAAATATAAGGAAAAAAGAAAAGGACGTGAGCTTTTATTATATTTTATCCCCCCACCCCCAAAACTCCTTATTTACTACAACTTGGTACACATGTAAACAGATCGGCTTTAGAGTTTGAGGGACTTTAGGTAAAAAAAATTTATGAGACCTCTATTATTTTATAATTTTAATACTCAAAGACATATACAAAGGATCAAAATTTATTCCATCTTTAATTCTTGAATTTCAACAATAATAAAAAAAATCAAAAATTTAAAAACTAAAACAAAAAAATAGTCAAGAAGATAGATTTTTTTTATTCCATTAAAACCGTTAAAAAACTAACAAATAAATAAAACAATTTTGTTTTTAAATAGAATATTTGGAATGATAGAATATAAAAATTTTAAAATGATGAATAGATGTTCAAAAATAAAAATGGACTTTATATTTTAAGAAACTAATTATTTTAAATGAACCAATGAATATAATAATTTTATTTGTAGAGAAGAGAACAAGAAATTTTTTTCATTTCCTAATTCTTGAGATTATGAGGTTTTTAATAGAAATTAAAAGAAATATTAAAAGTCAAATATGCTAAAATTGAATACTTGAAAAGGAATGAACTAATGGTTAAAGAATATTATTAATTATATTTCTTTAAATAAAGGTTCCCAAATATAGATTTTTTATAAAAAATAATTCTTAATTATAGAATAATTAAGAATAGAGAGATATCTAATAAACTTTTTAATTTCTTAAAATATTTATTAAAAATATTTTATTAATTAGAGAATTATTTAGGAAATACTTAAAAAATAAGGCCTTCTTAAAATATAAGGCCTTAGACGACAGCCTTGTTCGCCTATACATAAAGTCACCCCTGCATGTGAATTATGGTACACGACTACGAGTCTGTCGAACTTCTATCAGGGGAGCTGTGCTATAGATCCCACAATCCCCCCATGAATACTTGATACGGCGCCTGAAGTCTCCACAACCCCACCAATATACGGTTCATAACTTCTGAATATGTTGTATGTTTATATATAAGAGTAATGTTACACATCTCAAATTTTTTAACCCAAGAAATCATCCCAAATTATGTAGCTTGCATTAATCAGTTAGTAAGATTATACAATTAATTTTCTTAAACAACAAAGTCTTTATTCCATAAAAATAATTGATACATATCTTTAAAGATAGGGACTTGCAAACTTAATTTTATAACTAAATAGTGGGCATGATTTATCGTCCCTTGTGCGTGAATTAATAGATTTTCAAAACAAGCTCCTCTCTTGGACTTGGTTTCGTGCACGTGAGCCTCCTTTTAATGGGCTTGTTCCCATTAAATTTATATGCCACCTCAGCCGTTTGTATTTTGAGTCTTATTGTTGATGTGTAAATCTCAAATCTGGGGTTATGGTTGGAGCTGACAAGCCATTTCTAGGTGGAGGTTGTATATCACATATCAATTGCTAGATTTCTAGGAGTTGTATAACACTTGCTTACTACCAATTAATTCAATAAGTAATAAACGTGGTATAGCATGTGCATCACTTACTCTAGACGACATATTCATTTGCCGTTTTAATTCGAATGGCTATTAAGGCTGTTGAATCGAGTAGAAGTCTCGGGGTTCTTCAGCTAACAAACTCATAAACCATAAGTTGATCTCTAATGGAACTTTCAAGGCTGATTTCTCTGTATATAAAGAGGGTTTTGTAATTTATTCGTGGATTGGTTGTTCTGTTACTTTCTCTTAGAAGCTTTGTATTCCAAAAACTTGAGAACAGTGAAATCTTGCTTCCCTTTGCACACTAGATGTAGGCTTAATTTGGCCGAACCACTTAATTCTCTTTGCATTGAACCTTTGATTCTTATTTTGTTATCTGAGATTAATTCTTGTTGTTTTGGGGTTAAATAAACCCAAAACACTTTGATGAAGTTTTCAGTTCCTGGGAAAGTTTTAAGATCTAAAAGCATTAAAATTCAGTTTTCGGGTAGATTAAGTCAGTATCTTGCTAGTTCCATCACAACAAACTGGTATCAGAGCCACTCTTTTAGGCTTTAGATCTTCAAAATGTCAATGCCAAAGCTTGAAGTTGATAAGTTTACAGGGGAAATGACTTTCATCTTTGGAGGCTCAAGATGAGAGCACTTTTAGTACATCAAGGACTAAAAGAGGCTCTTGGAGAACCATCTTCATCCAAAAAACCAAGAAAGGTCTCAGATGATGAACATTCTAGATAGGGCATATAGTGTCATTATCTTAAGTCTCGATGATGGTGTCCTCAAAGAGGTTGGTGGGAAGAAAATAGTAGCTGGGTTATGGAAGAAACTTGAAGACACATACAACAAGAAATCTATGGCAAAAAGACTGGCCACTAAGAAGAAATTGTACACTCTATAGATGGAAGAAGAATCATCAATTACTGACATCGATGCCTTTAATAAGATCATTTAAATCTTGAAAACATAAATGTGGAACTTGATGATGAAGACAAAGCTATAAAATTGTTGTGTTCATTACCAAGGTCTTATAAGCATCTGGTGGATACATTGATGTATGGGAGACAAACACTCACAACGGTGGATGTAAAGGATACCTTGAGTTCTAAACAAGCCACATAGAAAGAATTAAGAGAAAAAGGATGCTTAGTTGCAAGAGGTTGATCAAAGAAGAGAGATGATTTCAAAGGCAAGAAAAAGACGTCTAAGTCAAGGCCAAAGAATTTGAAATGCTTCCAATGTCAGAAAGAATGGCATTTCAAGAAAGATCGCCCAAAAAAAACGGAAGAATAAAGATGAAAAAGAGAGAAGTGGTGATGCTACTGTTGCATCAGAAGCTCAAGATTATGATGGTTATAATTCTTCCGGTGTTTTGATAGCTACTAATAGCAAATCTGAAGGTAATAGGGTCATTGACTCTTGCTGCTCATTTCACATGTGCTCAGATAAATCATTGTTTGTAAACTATCAAACTTATGATAGTGGGATAGTAATGATGGAGAATAATGCTTGTTGTAGAATTATCGGTAAAGGCTTAATTAGACTTAAGATGTCAAAGGGCATGATTAGAGAATTACATGATGTTAAACATGTTCTTGAACTTAAAAGAAATATGATTTCTCTTGGAATCCTTTACAAATTGGGCTATTTATTTAAGCTTGAATTAGGCACTTTGAAAGTGTTGAAAGGCAATGGTGATAGTGAAAGGTGTAATGAGTAATGGCTTATATATCCTTAAAGGTACAGCTATCACCGGTGAAGTCAGTATGTCCAATCAGAGTCAAGGCAAAGCAAACAGGGGGTTTTAGGTGTAGATAAAGTATTAAGATTCTGTGAAGTGTGTCCTAGACAAGTCTTCGAGAATCAAGTTTAACACTACAGTGCATAGAAGTAAGGGTACTATCGAGTATATTCACTTTGATCTATAGGGACCAATATAGACCACATCCGTAGGTGGAGGTATTTACCTTATGTCTTTTATTGATTATTTTTCAAGAATGGTTTAGGTATATGTTTTAAAGAACAAGGATGAGACCTTTGACAAGTTCAAAGTTTGGAAAACATTGATTAAAACAGAAATAGAGAAGAAAATTAAGAGGCTGAGGACTAATAATGGTTTAGAATTTTGTAATTAGAGATTTGATGATTATTGTGCTAAAAATAGAATTGCAAGACACAAGAGAGTTAGACATACTCCACACAAAATGGGCTTGTAGAGAGGATAAGCATAACCTTAATAGACAAAGTAAAGTCAACAGAAGTCCTTCAACTGGTATAAATTTCAAGACACCAATGGGGTTGTGGTCAAGAAAACTAGCAGATTATTCAGGCATGAAGATCTTTGCTTGTCCAGCTTATGCACACATCAAACAAAGGAAATTGGAACCCAGGGCTCTAAAATGTGTATTTTTTGGATATCATAAGCAGGGATGTTGTATTCAATGAAATTGAGATGCTTCAAAAACAACAAGCATCTAATAATAAGGTTGAAAATCAATAAGAAAAAGCTGAAAAATCTCAATTTGAGGTGGAGTTATCTGGTAGTGGATTAGAAGGGACTTCATTTTTAGAACCTAACAATAATTCAAGCTGAGATATAGATATTTTTTAACTTGAAAGTGAGTCAGCTAATGATCAAACTTTGAAAAGTTTTCAACTTGCAGAGATGGGCAAAAAATGGTAATCAAGCCACCAAAAAGGTATGTATATACTGATCTAATAGCATATGCATTGATAGCAGCTTATGAAGTGTCAACTACAGAACAAAGACTTACAGTGAGGCTATTGAAAATACTGATTCAGACAATTGGAATGTATTTATGGATGAAGAAATAAGGTCATTAATGAAAAATCAAAGAAGGGAATTGATTCAGTAACCAGCAAATAAAAAGGTAGTATAACACAAGTATGTTTACAGAATTAAAGAAGGCATGCCTGGAGTTGAACCACAAAGGTTTAAAGCCAAACTGTTGCCAAAGCCTTTACACAAAGGGAGGGAATAGATTTCACAGAGATATTCTCACCAGTGGTAAGACACTCTTATTTAAGAATCCTTCTGACTTTGGTTACAACAAAAGATCTACATTTTGAACAAATGGATGTTAAAACTATTTTTTTTTTTTGCATGGTGAACTGAATGAAAAGATTATCATCTCTCAACTAGAAGGCTATACTTATATGGAGAGGTATGATTGGGTGTGTCGTCTTAAAAGGTCGTTATATGGTCTCAAACAATCACCAAGGCAATGGTATTTAAGGTTTGATAGTATGCAAACATATGTATCAAATAGAGTTCTTTAATCAACAGTTAAGAAGTGAGTTCAAAGTGAAGGATCTTAGACCAGCTAAGAAAATTTTGGGGGTTAAATTGATCAGAAATAGGAAGAAAGGCACACTTTTATTTACATAGCAGAAATACAATCATAAGGTACTTGAGAAGTTCAAAATGCTCAAAACCAAACCTATCCAAACACCTTTAGCAGCCTATTTCCTATTATCATGTCAATAGTGCCCTAAGACTGTCTAAATACCTTAGTTAAGTGTTGTAAGATGTCTAATGTATGTCATGGTGTTAATTATGCCTAATATCTCTTATGTTGTGAGTGTAATTAGCAAATATATGCTAAACTTGGCAAGGAACATTGGAAAGCTATAGTTTGGGTTCTTAGATACTTAGCATGCACTACTAATTATGTGGACTCTGATTATACAGGTGATTTAGATAAAAGGATATCTCTCACTAGCTATCTATTATCATTTAATAACCACACTATCAATTGGAAAGCTACTTTGTAAAGTGTTGTAGTTTTGTCCACAACTGAACCAAAATATATTGCGGCAACAAAAGCAATAAAAGAGGCAATATGGCTAAAATGGATGGTGATAGAGTTGGATTATGAATAGAAGCAAATAACTATCTTCTATGATAGTCCAAGTGCAATTTGTTTGAGCAAAAACCATATTCATCATGAAAAGACAAAGCACATAGATATAAAGTTTCATTTCATCAAACTTGAAGTATCAAAAAGAGTGGTGAACTTGAAGAAAATAAACATTGATGACAATGTTGCTGATGTACTTACCAAGACGATACATGGAGCTAAGTTTGAGCATTGCTTGAACGTAGCTGGAATCTGCAAAATGTAGTTTTGCAGGAGTTAGTGAAAAAGTGAAGACAAAGAGTAGTTGATTTGAGTTCAAGAAAGAGAATGTTGATGTGTAAATCTCAAATCTAGGGTTATGGCTAGAGCTGACAAGTCATTTTTGGGTTGAGGTTGTGTATTACATATTAGTTGCTAGATTTCTAGGAGTTGTATGACACTTGTTTATTGCCGGTTAATTCAATAAGTAATACATGTGGTACAGCACGTGCATCACTTACTCTAGACGACATTGTTGTTTTAATTTGAGTGGTTAAAGCCATAGTTCAAGTGGGAATTTCTGATTTCTTCAGTTAACAAACTCAAAAACCATAAGTTGGCCTCTGATGGAACTTTCCAAACTAATTTCTCTGTACATAAAGAGGGTTTTGTAATTTGTTAGTGGATTGGTAACAATCTCTTAGAAGCTCTGTATTTTAAAAACTTGAGATAAATGAAACCTTGCTTCTCTTTACATAGTGGATGTAGGCTTAATTTAGTTGAACCACTTAATTCTCTTTGCATTGAATCTTTGATTCTTATTTTGCTATTTGAGATTAATTCTTGTTGTTTTTCGGTTAAACAAATCTGAAACACTTTGATAAAGTTTTCAATTCTTAAGAGAGTTTTGAGATCTAAAAGCATTAAGACTAGGTCTTGGAGTAGATTAAGTTAGCATCTTGCGTGTTTCATCACAACAAACTGGTATTAGAGCCACTTTCTTAGGCTTTAGATCTTCAAAATGTCAATGTCAAAGCTTGAAGTAGATAAGTTTATAGGGGAAAATGACTTTCATCTTCAGTGGCTCAAGATGAGAGCACTTGTAGTACATCAAGGACTAAAAAAGGCTCTTGGAGAACCATCTTCATCGAAGAAATCAAGAAAAGTCTCAGATGATGACCTACCTGACATTCTATATAGGGCACATAGTGCCATTATCTTGAGTCTTGGTGATGGTGTTTTAGCTATTGGTAAAAACATAAAATAGATAAAAATGGGTTTTATAAGAGTATAAGAGGTGCCAATAGTGTCATTCTTTTTCAATCTTTTATTTTTTCTAGATCTTGGTGATCAACTAAATAAATTTATTTAAAAACCACTCGACAAAGAGCCTTTGAGAGCCCCATTTTAATTTGTTCTTGATTTTGGCAAATTTTTATATTAATAAAATTTTAATACATGTTAATTAAGTACAATCTTATGTGTCAAAAATAAAACATATTATTATTGATACTTTGTTTAGCTGGACTTATTCAAGTTGCAATTATTTATCATAAACTCTATTTTTTTTTATCTGGTCTCATCAATCTACATCTTAACAATAACATTACAATTTATTTTCAGTCGTAGGTATGGAAATTTGTTGATGGGCTTATATACAATTAATTTTGGACTTTTTATTATTTAAAAAGATAAGAAAATGGGCAAAGCACAAGTCAATTATTTTTTTTAACTATTTCAATTATAACCCCATACTAACCCTTAATCTTTTATTATCTCAAAACCAACTAAAAATAAATAAAATTATCTTTTTTATTAGACATATTTTAACATTTCTTTTTTTCTTAACACATTAAGTAACCAAAATTTTCTAAAGCATATAGATTTGTTATAGAAATCAACATTTAATATGAAAATATTTTTTTTCATCTGTTACGGATAAATGAATAAGATGATTATTAAAAGGTCTAGACTTTGCAAGATGATTATTGAAAGGTCTAGAGTTTGCATTATTTGTGGAGAGCATCAAATTTAATTTGAATTGAGGGTTTATGATTGTGTGTGAGCTGGAATGAAATGGGTTTGAACAGTTTCTTTAAGATAAAGTATAACGATTAATTTCAGTTGTAAGTGTAACGGGTTAAGTTGTTAGTTTTATCTACATGTGTCAATACCCCTAATTATATCACAATAATTTTTTCCGAATTTTATCGTTAGTTATGTACTAACTATACTTACATGTAGATATTTGAATCATACTTGAAGCACTGATATTTATACTACAGAATGACAAAATGATGATAAATAATTATTTATACTACAGAATGACAAAATGATGATAAATAATTATTTCAAATGACGTCGTTTCGGATGATTGTTTATCACTCTTTAGTACACTAATTACTAAAAAACTCGTAAGGACAACATTTGGTATTGGAGATCTCCAAAAACTAATTGGCTTATTATCTACCAAATTTTATTTGGTTGTATAGAAACATTGTGACTGGTAAAATTTGACACGACTTGATTACTTGACATGATTAAGGCACAAATAAATGTGTATAAGTTATTAAATTTGACACGATTATTAAATTAGCCGAATTTGGTCGACACATTTTTTTTTTTTTTTGGTGTTAGGTTAGGGTTAAAGTTATTGACCCATTTACCCGATTAATGATATAATTATATTTTTTATTTTAGATTAATTTGTAAATTCTTGCCATCAAAACTCAAATATTGAACATGATTTTTTTTGGGGTGGGGGGGGGGGAGGGGGATAAACATATACATGATGTTTTATTTATAAAATTCTATATAAATTTAGAACTTCAATAATGTAAATGTGTTATATTACACACACACACACATGATTATTAAATGGAATGCAAGTGTTTGATGTAAATCTTATTAAAAATATAAATATTAAGTAGGTTATTGGGTAACCCATATATTTTTTATGTTGGGTTAGATCTCAATATTTTAACGCGATTATTAAATAAATTATTTTTAAGTTAGTCTAAATTAAACACAGTATAAAACTGATATGACATGAGCACGACTCAATGAATTGTTTTTCCGACTTCTATTGTGACTACCATTGATTAATTAATGAATAGCTAGCATGTGCTTTAGTCTAAAGCTATAAAGTATAAAGAATGTATATATTTATATGTCATAATCATATAAATATAAATTAATAATTAATAATGGAACATGATCGAATTCAGAAAAGACCTAGCTTTGGGAAATAATGATGGGAATCTTGTTGAAATTTTGATAGGGATCAAGTGTTATTGGACGGACATTAAATCTATCAAATTTTGACATTGTAGCTTTAAATTCATGAATTGGAAAGAGAGATTGCTAATTTTTTCTTATATATATATCACTTATTTTTCTAGATTTTTTATAATATATAAAAATCTTCTGATCATAAGGAATTTAAAGAAAAAGAGATATAAATGAATATTTTTAATAATTTATTTTAGAAATATAAAATACACATTTATTATAAAATTTTAAAAAAATAATAAAAGTATAAGAAAAATAATTTATTATTAATTTTTTGCTTATACTAAAACAGATTTTTATTTTTAATAACTAGAGTTTTATTTTAATTTTTATTATTATGATTTACACAATTTATAATAAAAATGAATAAAATTATATTTAAAAATAAAATCATATTATCAAGTGATTATTAATTATAATAAAAATAATAAGAATATAAGACTGAAGAAAAATCATCCCATCAAACCTAAAATTATACGCCGCAAGCCGATTTTGTATGGCTAGTCCAAATTATTAGAATATGTCAAAGAAAAATGTCACATTCACACAAGTCATATATAAAAATCACGCCAAAATTAATAACAAAGAGAAAAGTCAGAATCACAAATCATACCGATAGATAGACACTTGAACATGGGTGTTTTAAACTCACTTCATTGATATGCAATCAATTGCTTGCATTAGAGCCGAAAAATTTGGTAAAAATTTTTGTAGAGCTCAGACAAAGTACAAAAATTAGTTTTGAAAAAGCAAAAAAACAAAAAAACAAAAATAGTTAATTCAGAGCGTCAAGTCGTTCTCAATCTTATCTGTCTCTACTGGTTTCCATTACTTTCGATAATTGGAGGGTCTCAGCTTGCAAATCCTCTGATACTTGGTAGCACAACAAAGTCCTTAATTTTTTTTTTTTCTTTGGGTTAGTTGAAGTGTTTTAAGGAAAGCACATGGCTCGAATAATCAACTTTCTTTTCATTAATTTTTCTTTTGCAAGTGATTTTTCAACCATTTTAAATTACATGTCAGGAAAAATGTTGCTTTACTCGTTGTAGTTTTAGCCAATTATTTAATTAACGAAAAATGTCCTTTTCACATCTAAAATTTAATACAATAATTTATTTTATTTTTACTTTTTAAATAATAACTTCTTTTGTTCTTATTTTTTAAATAATAGCATAAAACATCTTTTCATGAATTTATAATTATTTACTGTATAATCATTGACGACAAAATCAAATTTTAAATTGAGTAAATGGAAATCAGTTTAAAATAAAATACATTTGACTTTCTCCATAAATGTAAAATTTAAAGATAACTTAATGAAACAAAAAAAAAAACACTAAAGAATACGCTATATATATAGTTGCTTAAAATAAATGTGTGTGTGTGTGTGCACATGCCCACGTGTGTTCCTTAAATTTTTTAACGAAGTCAATTAATTTTTTTATAATAATAATAATAATAATTTTCCAATCAAATGTTACTGCCCATATTAAAGTGAAGAATAAATTAAAGATAAAAAAATAGCACACTATAATGCATCGTATTCTATTATATAGTATTTTAAATTTGTATTTTATGTTTCCAGTATGTGCTTTTTTTATATAAATAAAGGAATTTGTGTTTTTTAATGTAAATGAAGGAGTTTATGTATATTTTTGGTAAAATAATAGTACTGACTATTTATTTATTTATTTATTTATTTATTTTGACCATATGACAAGCTAAAGGACAAAAATAAACCTTACCCTAGTGTTTGTGAAATCTTTTTTTTAATTTTGTCTAAATACAATACATATTTGAGATATTATTTAGTGTTATTATTGTTTATTCATTAAGTTATTTTTAAATTTTAAATTTATGCAAAATGTCATATGTTATTTAATCGTGCTTGAGAGTTTATTTTAAAATAATTTGTATATCTTTAATTGAAAATCCTACTTTACCCTCAATGAATTAAACTGTAAATTAATAGAAGGGTGTTTCTGAAATACTAACTATGCAACCCAAGAGAGGGGTAAATTGGGTTTCTAAAAATTATTAAGTGATTAAAACAAAACTCAATTCAAATATCTAATAAGTTAAGTAAATAACGATCAAATAAATATTAACAATCAAAATATAAAGAGAGAAGAAAAAGAGAATTGAATGGGAGATCTTTACGTGGTTCGGTAAACTCCGCCTATGTCCACGCCTCTAAGTTTACTGGGCTTGCAGATTTCACCATCTAAACCTTACACCTTAAGGCTTCAAAATCTTTACAATTGACTTTTGAGGTGTCAATCAACCTTTACAATGTTAAGATGAATACCTCACCTCTTACCAAGTGTTTCCACACTTACAATCCCTTAATCTTTTATATTGAAATGAAGAACAAAGATATACACATTCCCAACTAAATATAATCAAATGATAGCTCAAATATGTGTATGTGTACAAGATGTAAATTTAGAACACGTTTGAATACAAATAAAGATTGCCAAATCGTTCAGCATCCTTTGTAATGGTGTCTTTTTCAACTATTTCTATATAGAGTCACAAAACTAGTCGTTATTGACTTTTCGATCATAATCAGTTTGTCATTTTTCCTAACCAAATTGCCGCTTGAGTTTACCGTTGTAGCCGAAATTTAAATTTTGAACAACCACATTTCCATTTATTTGTAACCGGTATGCCGCTTGATTCCAAAAAGCTCAATTGATATAATTGTTTTACCGTTTATTTGTAACATGTATGTCATTTGATTCCAGAGAGCTCAATTGATATAATTGATTTATCGTTTATTGCTAACCGATATGTCGTTTGATTCCAAAAAGCTCAATTGGTATAATCAGTTTACCATGTATCAGTAATCGGTATGTCGTTTGATTCCAGAGAGTTCAATTTAAGTAACAGGTTTTCTGTTTTGCACATTTGGTTGGTCAATTATCTCCAATAAGCACATTTTCTGAATCTGGTTTGCTGGTTTTCTTAAGTAGGATGTCGTTTATCAATAAAATATTTTATCTTACGAAAACTAGCGTTTAATTAGAATATACAATCACATTCTCATATAAGAATTTTCCTTTAAAAAATATATAGAAAATACTTTAAGAACTTTGAGAAATCATCATTCATTTTTTTGTTTTAAAAACATAATAAGTATTTCCAACATTACCCATTAGGTCATGGTTTGTTATTATCAAAATCAAAATATTATATAGTCATATAGGCTAACAGTTTTGGTCTATTGTTTAAAAAGTAGGGAGGAAATAAGTTATTATTTGAATAATAAGGATGAAATAGGGTATTGTATCAAACTATAGGAGTGAAAATAGCTTTTTCTCTTTAATTAATTAAAGTCATTGTTGCTACAGCTATAGTCGTAAAATTTAACTTTCCATGAGCAATATAGTATTTTTGTCTGATATAAAACATATTATTATTGTTACTCTGTTTAGCTAGACTTAATTAATTTGCAATTATTCACCATAATTTTTTTTTAATCTAATCTCATCAATCTACATCTTAAACCATAAACTCCAAGTTAAATTTTACGGCTATAGCCATAACTTTAAAGATTACTTAAAGTCTCTGTTGTTACAGCTATAGCAGTATAATTCAACTTTTCAAGAGCAATATAGTATTTTTGTCTGATATAAAACATATTATATTGATACTCTGTTTAGCTAGACTTATCCAAGTTGCAATTATTCACCATAAACTCTATTTTTTTTTTTTTTTTGAAATCCAATCTCATCAGTCTACCTCTTAAACAATAACATTACAATTTATTTTCAACCGTGGGCATGGAAATTTGTTGATGGGCTAATATAAAATTAATTTTAGACTTTTATTATTCGAAAAAGTAAGGGAGTAAGCAAAGTTTAAATCAATTATTTTTAACTATTTAAATGATAATCCCAAACTAACTCTTAATCTTCTGATACCTCATAAAAATAAAAATAAAAGTTTCTTTCTTATTAGACAAACTTTTAGCATTTCTTTTTCAACACATTAAGTGACTAACATTTTTATAAGCATATAGATTTGTTATAGAAATCAGCACTTAATATGAGATTAAATTTGTTAATTTATTACGGATAAAATAAAAAATGATTATTAAAAGGCCTAGACTTTGGATTATTTGTGAAGAGTATCAAATTTAATTTGAATTTACGGTTTATGATTGTGTGTGGGGTGGAATGAAATGGGTGTGGACAGGTTTTTTTAAGAGAAAGTAAAACGATTGATTTCAGTTGCTAGTCTAAAAGATTAAGGTGTTAGTTTAAAGCCCTAACTATGTCACAGTTATTTTTTTCTAATTTTATCATTATGTACTAATTATACTTACATGTACATATTTATAATAACAATAATAATAGGTATTTCAAAATTTTAATTTTTAATTTGAATCTTAACTTATGTGAGATTTATCAATTGAATGTTGATTATGTAATTTTACAGGCTATAAAATTCATCATCAAATAAATTAGTTACATATAATATTGAAATTAAAGTTAGAACTCAAATATTAGTATTCTTATATTATTATTATACCAAAGAGTGACAAAAGGGTGACAACACTCACCCAAAATGACATCGTTTTGGGTGATTTATTGTCACTTATTAGTAAGAAAATGATAAGGACAATATTTGGTATTGGTGATCTCCAAATATTGTTTGGCCGAGAGAAACATTGTGACCACTATTAATTATGATTAATGAACAACGTGTGTGCTTTACTGTAAAGCCATAGAAAATGTATATAACTACATATCATAATCATATAAATATTAATTAATTATAAAGAAATATTATATTTGCACCACATTTTTTTTGTCATATGTACATTTAATAACTACAAAATTTTGTACTATATTTTTTTTTAAACTTATATCAATCAACCACTTTGATATAAATAATAACCATTTTATACCTAAATGAATTAAAAGACCATTTTATTCTACAAAATTTTAAAAAATTACAATTATAAAATACCCCAGAATTTAATAAAATAAATAAATCTTTCTTATAAATATAATTTTATTTAAAAATTATCATGTTAATTTTTTTTGTAATCATAATTTCATTTAATTTGTATGAGGGAGTTTCTTAATATTAATCATAGGAAAGTTTAAAATAATTATAGGGAGCTTTTTTTCATGTTAATTTTTTGTAAACTTTCCTATATTTAATTTAATTACAAAAATTAAATGAAATTATACTTACAAAAAATTAGAATTACAAGATGGTATTTTTATAATTATAATTTCATTTAAAAATTATCATCTTAGATTTTGAGATTTATTTGTTTTATTGAATTTAGAGGTATTCTTATAATTATAATTTTTATATTTTTTAAAATTTTTTAGAATAAAATAATCTTTTAATTTATTTAGGGGTAAAATGGTTATTTTTAGTGCCAAAGTGGTTAATTGATACAAGTTTTAAAACAAAGGTGATGCAAAATATATGTCAAATTTTGTGAGGATTAGATGTACATATGACAAAAATAAAAAAGTGGTGTTGAGATAATTTACCAATTATAAATAACGGAACATGATAGAATTTTGGAAGGACTTAGCTTGGGAAATAATCATGGAACCTCGATGAAATTTTCATAGGGATCAAATTTCATTGGAGCAACATTAAATCTATCAAATTTAATACACGAATAAGAAAAAGTTATTGTCAATTTTCTCTTACTGAAATTAATATATATCACTTTTTTTTATAACTTTCATAATATTCAAAAATATGCTTGACATAAAAAATTTAAAGGAAAAGAGGGGTAAAATGTGTTATTTGTTTAATAATTTATCTTGAGAATATAAAATATATGTTTATTATAAAAATAAAAAAAATTAATAAAAGTATAAGAAAAATATATTATTATTAATTTTTTTATTTACATTGAAAAATATATTTTTTTATTTTTAGTACTTAATTTTTTATTTAATTTTCATTGATATGTTTTCTATAATTTATAATAAGTAAGAATAAAAATATATTTAAAAATAAGGATAGTATTACAAAATTACGTTGTCAATGGTTATTAATGATTATAAACATAATAAGAAAATAAGTGATATATATTGATTTACTGAAGAAAAATCATCCAATAAAACCTAAAATTCAATCCGAAAGTGAATTTTCAATAGTTGGACCAAATTATTCGAAAATGTCAAAGAAAAGAGTGACATTCACACAAGTCATAGATAAAAATCACGCCAAAACTAATAACAATCACAAAAAATTACACTCACAAATCATACGATAGCTATTAGCTAGATGTACACTTGAGGATGGGTGTTTTTAAATTGAGTGACTTCAATCAATTGCTTGCATTAAAGCCGAAAAATTCGGTAAAAAATTTTGTAAATCTCAAAGTACCAAAATTAGTTTTTATGAAAATTAATTTCTTCATTTTAAAAGGAGAAAATGACGTATACACCTCCAAAATTTTGAAAACATAGTCATCAATATTCCTAAATTCTAAAAAAGAGACACTAAAACTCCCTTTGACCATAATACCCCTTACTTCTATTATCCAAAGAAATTGACTCTAATGTTTTATAATTAATAAAAATAAAACATTAAAATAAATGTAATAATCTATAATTTTAAAATAATTTCAATATTTAAAAAATATTTTAATACTTTACAATCTATTAGATATATTTTATTATATTAAATTAAATTTTATAATAAATAGAATCATAATATATTAAAATGAATTTATTAAAATTTAAATTATTTTGAATATTGTGTAACAAAATAATTTTAACATTATTAGTATGTGAAACTTTTTTAATTGTGAAATTCATTTAATACAAATATTTATCTAAAATCCTACAATAAATAAAAATATATTGTTAAAATAAATATAATAATTTATAAATTTAAATTTATTCAAACATTTTAATATTGTTAGTCTATTATATAAATTACATTATATGTCCTTGTATAATATTTATATTTGCAAGGGACACCAATTTTTGTCTTTTGTGATGTTAAATTTTTTTCAACCCCTTACTTTTTTTTATTTATAGTTTATTTATAACATTTAAACATTATGTGCGTTGGCTCTTCACCTTTTAAAATATTATTTTATTTTATTTTATTTTTTAATTTATTTATAAGTTTATGTGCTTTGACTAGTGGCCTTCTAAAATGTAATTTAATTTAATTTAATATTATTTAACTTTCTAAAAGAATAAATATAATTATAAGCCTATGACTAGATAATATTAAATAATATTTTTTTAATAAAATAAAAAATATTAAAAATTTATTCTTTTAAATGGAAATAAATAATATTAAAAATAATATTTATTTTTTAAGACTCACTATTGTTTATTATATTTTATTTAATATTACTTAATTTTTAAAAAATAAATATAATAATAAGGTATGACTAAATAATATAAAATAAAATAAATAATATTATTTTTTAAAGATTCATTACTGATTATTTTATTTTATTTAGGGATATTATCATTTTCCCACCAAAGGTATTCTGACACATCATGTCAGTACCATGGTTTGGTAAAACTATCAATTTACCACCAAACATTTAAACTGTTAGCATTTTCCCACCATTCCGTTAAAACTCAGTTAATATGTAACGAAAAATTTTTAAAAGGTCAATTTTACCCCTAGAGCATAAAAAACCATGTAATTAACATTTCATGAATTTTGTAATTAAATCATCATTTGTTGTTCTTCCTTCTTAAAGGACAAAAATTACCCTTTACAAATTTTGTAAAATTGACCATGTGGTGTTAGGTACTTCATAAATTGATTTAATTTATTTAATTTTTAAAGGGAAAATTTATTTATTTAATTTTTTGTGTAAAATTTATTTATTTAATTTTTTGTGTAAAATTATTATCATCATATCAAAGATTAAATTACTTCTTTTGCACATTCTTTTTTTTCCCTTTCATAAATTGATTTTTAGTAGTAGAATAAATTGTCATTAGCTCGTCAATTTAATAAATAAATTTGTCCTTTAAAAATTAAATAAATTAAATCAATTTATGAAGTACCTAGCACCACACGGTCAATTTTATAAATTTTATAAAGGGTAATTTTTGTCCTTTAAGAAGAAAGAACAACAAATGATGATTTAATTACAAAATTCATGAAATGTTAATTACATGGTTTTTTATGCTCTAGGGGTAAAATTGACCTTTTAGAAATTTTCCGTTACATATTAACTGAGTTTTAACGGAATTGTGGGAAAATGCTAATAGTTTAAATGTTTGGTGGTAAATTGATAGTTTTACCAAACCATGGTACTGACATGATGTGTCAAAATACCTTTGGTGAAAAAATGATAATATCCCTTTTATTTAACATTATTTAGTTTTATGAAAGAATAAATATAATAATAAGCCTATGACTATATAATGTTAAATAAAATCAAATAAATAATATTAAAAATATTTATTTTGAATAAAATTTATAATATTAAAAATTTATCCTTTTAAATAAAATAAATAATATTAATTAAAAATTTATTTTTTTTAAGAATCATTACTGATTATTTTATTTTATTTAATATTATTTGGTTTTTTAAAGAATAAAGATAATAATAAGTCGATAACCAAATAATATTAAATAAAATTGTTATATTTATTTTTTAATGCTCGCTACTTATTATGTTTTTTTTATTTAAAATATTTTAGTTTTTTGAAAGATTATATATAATAAGCCTATAACTAAATAATATTAAATAAAATGAGAGTAAATAATATTAAATATTATTTATTTTTAATAAAATATATGATATTAAAAATTAATTCTTTAAAATAAAATATATAATATTAAAATAAAAATTATTTCTTAAGACCCACTACTAATTAAACAACATAAATTTAAAACAATTGAGACTTATGTGCTAAAAGATTTAACTCTCTAAATTTTTTGAATTTTTAACAAATATAAAGAGTATAATGTTAATATTTAATAAATAAATTTTTATTATTGAAATTATTTTTTTATTGAATTTAATGGTTAAGGATTAAAAAATAAAATAAAATAAAGTTAGGTGGTACTTGTGTTGTAAGGTAGCTGAGTCCTTTATATTTCCCTGCTTGTCACAGGTGCAAACGTTATTTTCTGACAAAAAGGAAGAAATCCAAAAGTAGTCAATTAAGAGGATCAAGTCAATGTCAGTCTCATCTCTCCCTGCAAATTGCAGCTGTACTGCAACTGGCTTCCATTGCTCTTAAATCTTAATAATTGAAGGGACTGCCTGCAAATCCGTCGATCAAGTATGTCCCTTTACTGCTTTGTTGTAGCATAGAAAAGTCCTCCTTTTTTTATTTTCATTTTTTTTCTTTGGGTTAGTTGAAGTGTTTTAAGGAAAGCACATGCCTCAAATAATGGGACTTTCTTTTCATTCATTTTTCTTTTGCAAGTGGTTTTGCTTGTAACCATCTTAAATTATATGCTGCTTTAGTTGTTGAAGCTGAAGCCAATTATTTAGTTTATCCAAGTAATTTTGAGGATTACTCAGTAGGTACTTATCATTGCAGCTATAGCCGTTATATTTAATTTTTCAAGAGCAATATAGTATTTTTGTTTGACATATATATAAATCAAAATTCTAATTAAAAAGCCCACATACTACAGTTGTAAAATTGAGAATATAAGATAGGTTTTAATGAAAAACAGATAAATAACATGAATATTAGGATAATTTTAAACTCATAGATTAATTTTGTAATTAGCTCAAATTATGGAGATTAAATGAACATTTATCCCATGCTGTCATGTTGAACTAATACTATTTGGTAAAATAAAATATTATGATTAGCATGAGGTTGTTAGATAAAAATGTATAAATAATTAAGACTAAATGACTAAAGTTTACTTACAAAAACCATTTACTAATAAACACATAGAGAATTTTTAATTAAAATTACAGCTCTTATTTTATAAATCCCCTATAATACCTAAAACTCCCTTATTAAAATAATTTAGGATATTTCTCTTTTAAAATAAATTTTTGTTGAAAAATATTATTTTTATTGTAGTGTTACCTTTTTTTTTTTTTTTTTTTAACCACTTAATTTCTTAGTCCCGCCTTCATCTCTTCCTTTCGCAATCCTCTCTAGTCCTTTTCTCGTCATGATATTATATTGAAATCCTCCTTTTTTTTTCAATTTTATTTTTTTACAGTAGCTTTGTTTCCCTTGACGTTTAAAGTATTGTCACAAACGACTATAAAGTTTATAAAGATTAAGGAAACCATCCTATTGGCAATACCAAAACAGAAAAATTCAAAAACATGTGAAAGAATTAATTTACCAAGAAGAAATTATTAGTTGAATTCAAGAGAAATTTTTACAAGGAATAAACTTTTGGCAAAGTATAATCCAAGTATTAACAGATTTGATGAATCCGACTGTGTAGAACTGTAGATGACGGGACAAATTTAATAATGACTAATGATTCAAAAAAAGAATGAGTATTATAAAATTGAATAAGTCCATATATATAGGATTTGAAGGGGAATAAATTAATAGTATAATTTTTCTAATTAATCATATGTTTATAATCGTAATTTATGTTATGAATATCTTAGTAATAAATAATTTTTATTAAAATATGTTTAATGAGATTTTAGTAGATTTTAATAGCTTTACCCTTGTTATAAATGTATGAGGGACATGAGATTGTATACATTCTTTTATAGCATGGCATTTGAGTTGGCATGTTCTCGAAGGTTAGGTCAAGTGATATTAGAACAACTTTTGTTTACCGATCACTTAAATTTGAATAGTAAAGAAGGTGGAGTATCCAATGTACTTTTTATAATATGAATAGCTCCGCCCATTTAATTTATTTATTAGAATCATGACTAGGTATGACAATTTGTATAATCATGTCGTTTTAAATTTTAAGCAAACACAAACATGACCCCTTGATTAATCATGTTGGCTCAGTTAACATTTTTTAAAAATTTAAAAATAATAATTATGTCAATATTATTCTTAAAAATAGGTCATACACAAAGTTAACATGACATAAATATGACGTAAATAATTTTATAACACAATATGAATATGACATGAATAATTAATTTAATGTTAGTATATATATTAATTATTTTTTTCAATAATACTACCACATATTAATTGATATTCATGTTATAAATATATAATCATACTGAAGTGATCCAACACAAATATGACGCAATTATTTATCATGTTATGTTAGGCCAATTATTTATTAATTGTGTCAATATTTATCAATTCCAACACAAAAAATCATGTTGTGTTTGCGTCATAACCTATTTTGTCTCCCACCGGTCATGATCCATCCTTAAGCCCTTATTTAAATCCTAAGTCGTTTTAGTCAAATAAAATTTATGTTAAGCAAATTTAATGGTCAATGAAACTCAAATATTTATTAAAAATAATGTGAACTTATTGTAATTTTTTTTTGGAAGTGTAGATGTGTCTACACATATAATAAGATAGAAATATCTCCACTTTTTTTTTTTGAGGTAGAGATATTTACACCCTACCAACTATATAATGACATCCCATCCCAATTTAAGAGTGCATTTGAAATTGAAATTAGACAGTTGTAGGTTAAAAGTAACAGTATTAAAGTATTTGGTAAACACTAGTTGCTGTAGTTTGAAATTTTTTTTTGAAAATTTAAAAATTATATTTACTAAAAATTATTAACTTTTATTTTATAATTACAATTTTTTTTTCATAGCAGTTGTAGTTTAAAATTTACAGCACCTCAATTCTAAACAGAATTTAAAATACATACATTCAATACCAAACTGACCCTTATAATATCAAATTTCTTTGTTGTTTTCATTTGCCTTATTTTACTCGCGTCATGTTTTTAAAGTGTAAAAAAGATTAATTTGGTGGCTCATGTTGCCTGAAGGAGAGGATACCATTGGACGCAGAGATGCGCTAACAGGACTGTTGGGAAACTAATGCAAGAATTTGTACATATTTTAAGTCTAAACGTTTCCCCAGTAATTATCTTTTATTAACTTTGCCCATAAAAAATTTGCCTCTATAAGACTATAACAATTCATTCCCCAGAATTTCAGTTTTTGGTTTCAGCCTAACCAGTCGCTACTCGTTGGATAACTAAAAAATTAACGTTTTACCCCTCCCTTTATTTAAAGAGAGAGATAGATGGTAAATTGGCAAAGTTATAAATCGCCCAGAAATTTTTAGGCTTCTGAAAATTTCTCCAATTTAATCAACAATTTTTTTTAAACACAATAATCTTACTTGAGAATACAGGAAACAAATTAAATTTCTCAGGTTGATATTACCAACGTAAATCATCTGATGCTCAAATCAGGAAAACACTAAATTCAAGGAAAGCTAAGACTAAAAAAAATCGTTTTTACGCCGGATCGGGATGATGAAGTCCTTGTTTTTTCTTTTAGCGTTACGTTTCGGGATATTTATGTTAAGTTTTAAGAAATCAAATCAAGAAAACACTAAATTCAAGGAAAGCTAAGACTAAAAAAAATCGTTTTTACGCCGGATCGGGATGTTGAAGTCCTTGTTTTTTCTTTTAGCGTTACGTTTCGGGATATTTATGTTAAGTTTTAAGAAATCAAAATAATAATTATAAGAAGAATTGGCATGCTTTGTTCAGTGATACAATCAACCGATTCTTTTTTTTTTTTTAGGATGACTGCAATGTAAGAACTCAGAATATGTAACATACAGATATTTAAATAAGAGTGTCAATCTCTTATTTTGAACATAATAAAATTAAAATTCAAACCTCACTCATATGAGTAGATTGTCAACTTACCAAACATAATTGTTGAAAGCCAAATTTTTAGCTTCACTGATATTTGAAAGACATAACTCCGTTCACATTCATAAGGGACTCTATTTAATTATTTCATAGCTGAGGGATGAAATCCCCTAACTACAATAAATAATGGGGACTCAAGCTCTGTGGTTGTTTTGATGTATCAAATACCATCAATCCATTCTTATCATTAGCTGTCTGTCTTGGGACTACATATTCTTCAGAAAGCCGGTCTTAATAACCTGAAAAACTGGTCTAGGAAAGCGTAATTTCAACAGAAAACTTTGATGAATTATCAAAGCCATCAAAGTAAATGAATCTGTCCTGATTTCATTTAGAGTAACATTAGAGCCACCATAGTTGATGAATTATATAATAAAGCCGGGGACCAAGTCCGTATTCTAAAATTATTGTACTCAAAAGTGGGTAAATTATTGTACTCAAAAGTGGGTGGCATATACACGTGTGTGTGTGTTGGGGGGGGGGGGGGGGGGGGGTTCCTGATCCAGTGGCTACGATATGTGCCCTACAGATCCCTAACGAAAGCTTAACACACACACAGTCACACGTTATAAGGTGTGTATGTACATAATGCCCTAGAGCATTGATGGGACATGGAGATATAAACAAAGATAACGGAGTAAATTTTGATTCTTCATTCACCAAATACACACACACACACACATATAATTGTTTTAGTTATAGATCTTCTGACAAGAACAACAGATCAAAGTACGAAATACATAACAAAATTTAAACACTACACAGCTATTCCAACTGTCAACGATGATTGTTACTTTTCCTCCACAATCGAAATCCAATAACAAATATATGCGGAATTCTCTTCTGAATTTACATCACCGATTTTCCTCCTCAACAACGGTCCTCAAATCTGCAGTCAGTTGAATCCACTAGAATTTATGATGTGAAACTATGCATGATATACTTCAACTGCCCTAGAATTATGGAGGAGAAAAAAATTCTCAAGAGAGCAGAAATGACTTGTAAAATTACTAAAGAAGATGGTCAAGAAAAATTGTTGTCAAGAAAAAATGTCAGTGGGAACACCTATTTCAAAGAAACTCATGTTCAACACAGAATTTAACAAAAAATTTTGGAGGATTGCCACTTTCCCCCCTACAGTAATCAACATATACCATTTACCTCTCTACTATTTTTATAATGGCCAAAAACCCCACTGACAGCATAAGTTTACAATATTACCCTTATTTTCAACTACTTTTTTTATTTACATTTATTATAAATTAAATAAATTACATGAATAGAAATTAAATAAAAAAATTAAGTATTAAAAACAAGAAATATATGTTTTGATGTGAGTAAAAAAATTAATAACAAATTTTTTCTTGTAATTATTTATTTTGTGAATATTTTCTTATAATAAATATTTTGTAATATTTTAAAACTAAATGTAAAAAGCATAGGCAAAATATTTTATTCTTTATCTTATGATAAATTTTTATTTGTCATTCAAGTTTTCTTATAATAATTTTTTTATCATTTTATAATAATTTTCTTATATTTTTATTATAAAATTTTTTTCACAAAATAAATAAGTACAAGAAAAAAATTTTATTATTGATTTTTTTCTCATATCAAAATATATTTTCTTATTTTTAATGCTTAATTTTTTATTTAGTTTCTATTTATATGATTTATTTAATTTATAATAAATATAAATAAAAAATTAGTTGAAATAAAGATAATATTATAAACTTATATTATCAGGGGGGTTTTTGGCTATTATAAAATCAATAAGATAAAAAATTATATATGTTAATTACTGTAGGGGAGAAAATGACAATTTCCCAAAATTTTTACCAAAATGCTGTTTTTAAAAATCCAGCATTAATGAATTTAACAAAATAAACTCTAAAGTACAATGCAGTAAAAGTTTAAATCAGATAATAGATCAAGCAGCTTGTTGGATAGCTCGTTTTTAACTTTCGCATTATGTTAGACTCACTCTCGGTTAGACCCTAACAGCATGCAATCAGCATCTGATCAAATGTTTCAGGGGGAACTGCACTATTCTTATATTTCTCAAAAATATCCTTAATCTAACTTTGATCAATGAGTAGTAGAACCTGCCTTCATCTTGGCAATTATGTTTTTAAATACTTTTGCATTCTTGACTCTGTCTGTCGGTTGGAAAAACATAACATTAGCAGAAGCTTGCATTGTTGAGATGATGAAAACCAAAAGTGAAAAGTATATGCATATCATATGCTAGGTATTGATATTTGTAAAAAATCACTAAGGACAAAATATTGTATTACAAAACAAAAAAAATTTCACAACAAAATAAAAATTACAATTTGTCTTGTAATGAGATATTTTTTGTCTTTAGTGATTTCGTACAACATATTTTTTAGGGGGCAAATATAATTTTTCTTCATCCATCAATAAACAAAAACAAATTATTTCAACTACTTTCGCACAATATTATCTAGCTTTTTCAACCGAGGATATCATTGGGGCATTGTCCCTGTTTGCCATTGTCATGTTATATTTTCCTAAACCACACAATATATACAAGTAACCTTAACTATAAAGTAGTTCCATGACTCATCAAATCTTTAATTGATCAGGAATTATATAGACAAATTTGAAAGGCAGGCTCAGTTACAGTTGCTTTACTTACAATCTGCCCAAATATGAGTATTAGGGTGGGGCTAGGGGTACGGCAGGATGTAAGTTACAACAGCTGTAACTTATCAAGGAACTTGAGTGAAACCAAACTAATCCTACGAATATGTGACTAATTTGAATGACAGAACAACTAAAATTGCCCCTTAAAGCTCTCAGATATGAGACTACTAGGGACTGGAACAACAATCTCGGAGGAAAAAAAAATACCCAACTCTATGAATAATTCCCAAGCATGATACTTCTTGGAACTGGGACAAGTCAGCCATTTAGGGCATGTTTGAGAGTCGAATCTATCTATCAACAGGAAAGAACTATTTGATGGAACTATTGTGATTTGTGATGGTCTCATGTTCGCATGACTTCTCTTTAGTTTCAATGCACCCCTGAAAAGCAAACGTATCCCATATTAACATAACTTGAATGGGACAAAACTAGTAGTCTCATCGTCCAAATTAATCCCATATAAGACTAAATGTCCTATAAGAATTGGTTTGATATACCCAATTTTATTTTTCATTTTTTTTCCAGAAATATTCTCAATCAATCTTGATTGATGAATTCATGGAATGGAACCCATTTCCTCAAACATAATTAAGATTTTAGATTTTATTTTTTGGTCTAATGTTTTGGTAAAACATAACATGACATCAGCAAGACTGACACTGATATACATTATTTTCATGGTTGAGAAAATTACATGACATTGTGCAAAAGTTATTGAATTAGTGATTCTCATACAAGTATGCTTTTCACTTTTGAAAGGAAGCAAACAGATATAATTTTTTCCAAAACACCTTCTCCTCTCCATGCATTCAAATCCATATCATTAACTAATTACCCCAATATTAAATATGAATACAAATAATTACTAGGCTACAAGAGACCCTTAAATATGTGACAATTTTAGAGGTTAGGATAATTCATTTTGCACCATGAAAGAGTCCCAAACATTGAGCTAAAAATTAATACTGAGTCAGTTCAGTCTCGCATTTGCTCCTAGCTCCCAAATATAAGGTAAATATTTTGACGGGACAACTGCTCTTGTCAAATTCGAGTCATCCAGACATTGTACTGAAATTAATCACAAAATGGGGAAATTCTACAGTACATCAGAGGTTCCACATCCTAATTTAATATTGAACCATCAACTAATGATAATTGCACATGGCTATACATGTTGAAAACTTAAAAAAAATTATGTTTTCCTCTCTTCCTTATCCGTCCAACAATCTTTAATATTTCCAATTAAAAAAAAAATAATGTTGCAGTCTCTCTCCGTTACCTCAATTTTTGCCCTCTCTCCCCTCAATCTTCATCTTTGTTTTGGTGGCTGCCATTGAAGCTTATTGAAGAAGAATTTTTATGATGATGATTTTGCACCAAAAGCAAAAAGGTTTCTTCACTACAATAGCGAAAGATTTTATGATGGTTTTCCTCTCCTAAGACTTAAGACTCGGCATTTGTACAAATCCTTGACTTGAACACCGTCGTGAGAGTTCTCGCTTTTATCAATTTCTTAACAGCAACCCAGCAAAGCAATGGGTGCAACCCGGTCAAAAAGGCAGGGACTGTAATGATGGAGCACATGGTGAGGAAAGGCGGCCAAAATCATTTAATTCATCAAAAATCTTCTTTGCTAGGTTTCAAAAATGGCAGCCACTTCAGTCGAGCAGAGAGATGAAGAATGAAGAGAGATAAAAAGAATTGGAACAAGTTAATGGAAAAAGAGAAAAACATTATTGTTTCTCTCTCTCTCTCTCTCTCTCTCTCTCTCTCTCTCTTTATGAAAATATTCAAAAAAGTTGGAAAGGGAGGGAAACTCTATTTTATTTCAAAAATTTTCAACATATTTGCTATGAGGCCCCACTCTCATTAGTCGGTTGTTGCACATTAGATTGTAATGTGGAACCTCCAACGTACTAGAGAATTTCTCCACAAAACATAGTCCAATCACATAAATAATCCTGTCCCTCAAGAACGCCCTAAATGCTAAATGCAAGCAAGATTAATATATTATTGTCTGCAAGATAAGATTCTAAATGTCACACGAGCATTTGATCTAGCAGCCAGCAATATATTAGCTCTCAATTCTAGAATGACATCTTCTCTAATTCACACTTTCCTTAATCTCATGAAAATGGAAATTGAAGTCCTAAAGTTAGTAACCGACTTTTGTATAGCAGCTAGTAAAATTAACTTCATTAAAGAACCTTCATTAAAGAACCTTGATGAATACAAACCCGTCCATAAGAACCCAGAATCGAAGACAGCTAAAATACCGTCCCTTATCTTTACCTGCCTCTCTGGTAGTAATCATTTATAAGCACAAGAAACACAGTTCACCTATAAGAACTGCTTACCAGTAAACTTTCATTCAATCAACTACATTTTCTTTTTATAGTGGTAACAAAAAGTCCTATATAGAAAAGCTTCCTCCAAATGAAAAATTTTTCTTTGTCACATAAAGCATTCAAAACTTGTATATAATATTAAAATATACTTGAAAATAGTCTGTTTTATCAATGAATTGAAGCATTTACTACCAGAAAGATAAATAAAAAAGTAAAGCATACTTGCTCCTAAATATGGACTTAAAGATTAGGATAAAAAAGAAAAATTTCTTACAATGACAAGCGAGTAATTTGACACAATAAAGAACCACAATGCAATGAACTAGGCTCAAGTTGTCCCACAAATTATATAAGTGCGCAGTGATAACACCCACTTAGCCCATGTTCGTAACATGTAACCATCAAATGCTTGACTTAAAATGATACTTTCTTTGGAAATGCAATAAGTATCACAAATTGAAAATATTCAAAGCTTATACTAGGGCACACCTAATCAATAAACCTAACTTGATATAAGCATTTGTTCATCATCTACAAAATATAAAATATAAGGAATTCATTGTATGAGCAAAACAAATCAAAACAATACAAAGCTAGTAGCAAAAATCATTAAAAAATAATAAAAGAATCATGAGAGGTAAAAATGAAGAAGTACCTTAGTATGCACAAAGAATTGTCTCCCGAGGCATAAGTCCAATACCCCACCAAAGACTCTGCTCCATTGATTCAGTACAATCGAAAGATCCCAGATTTGAAATCTAAATCTGGTACACCACTAAAATCTCTAACTATAGAGAAAAAAAAATCTGCACAAAAATCTACCTTAAAAATTTTCATCACAGACCAATCAAGAGCCTCAACTAGTTTTCTCTTCTTTAATATCAACTTTAGCAATAGCTGACTTTTGTGCAGCTCTTCTTTTTGTTTGAATTTGGCGCACATATTCAGCAACTACAACATGTAACTTTGGAGCAACCTTACTTGGTGAAGTGACATTTAGACCTGCCTTTTTCAGGGCTCGTGCAACATGCCTTTCAGCTTTCTGAAAATGCATGGGGCATAGAGAAGGAACAGTAGACCTCAGAATCGGCTTCCCACAAAGAATAGGCCCAGTCTGCCCACTGCATATAGATTATCATATCACTAGGAGAAATATTTTGGAAAAGAAAATATGATTTAGCATCTGTTTGGGCATTGTAACCAAAACAAGATGCCACTGTGAACATAAATGCCAGTGTAATACAAGTATGTCATATAACCACCAAAATAATTCATATGGGCAAAATATAGCTAACTGAGTATGATGTGTGGTGCAGATTGCAATCATTGTCTCTTAATACAACATAACAATTAATTAGGCTTATGACCACTGGAAACCTGACTATTGGCTATTTTCTAGCCCCAAAATCTCTTTTTGAGTACTATATGCAAGTGGAGAAGGTGATCCAGCTAAATCTATATACATAAATGATTGCAATAAAGTCTTTGCAGTGACTTAAATTGAAGCCCTTTCACTCCTCTCCATGCACTAAACCCGCTTCAATATATTAAGATCAATCATACTGCAGTATATCATGTTTAAATGGCCAATAACATCAACCTAACATCCACAACTCCCAAAAAACTTTAATCACGAGTTCTATGAGACACAATTAGATGCTGAATACCACTCACAGAAAAGTAAGCAAAAAGCACAGATCCCAAAAGCATTTATGCAAATTTCATTAGTCCTCTTAAAACTTTTGGCCACGAGGCAGTTCGACCCAGATGGTTCTGAGAGTCACAGAACACACCATGAAATTCTAAAATTCATAAAAGGAAAAAAAATCAGAAATTCATGCAAACATCCATTCAAATACTTCAGCAAAAACGTAAACTAAACAAATTCAAAAACCAAATCAACCAAGGCTTTAGTACTTTTACATTCAAGACGAAGAAGAAATATTCCCCGAAGTTAATTGGAGGAATCCCATAATTTACACTAAATTCAATTTTGTTGGTTAGTTTCCTTCATTCTATCAATACAAATTCAAAAACTAAACCAATTCATAGCTGCTAAAATACTTGCCTATCAGAAAAAAATGACAATAAACAAAACCGAAACAATTTCAATAAATGCAAGTGAACGCTAAATACTTGTTATAAAGATACCAGAATAATTCAACAACAAATAATAAATAAATTAAATGGAATAAATTAAATACCTTTTAGTAACATAAGAGCAGCCCTTGTAAAGCTTCTGCTTCGAATCAGACAAAATATGCAGGTGACAAAACCTCGTCATCGGCATCGCCTTCGTTTTACACCCCGCCATCCCACACTTCTTCACAAATCCCCCTTCCTCAATGTCCTTCTTTTCCTCATTATTATTATTGCTATTCTCATTAATTTTGTTATTATTATTATCATCTTCTTTGTACGGGCTCTTCCCGTACTCCCAGTAATACTTTCTGTAGCTGCTTCTCAATTCTTCCATTAACGCCCAGTAATGCGTCTTGTATAGCTTCTTAAGTCGTTTCACTCGCTGCGATCGCCGTTTTAGGACTTCGTAACGTGTCAGGAACTCCGCTGTCGACAGCGCCGACGTCTCGTCGTCCGCTGTGTCGACGGCCGTACGCTCCATCGGCGGCGGCGGCTGTGAGCGATCGGCCATTGATGAATTAACAACACTGAGTCAACAAGTCGGCGAGGGAAAATGGATGGTTTTAGGGTTTTTAAGAGAGAAAAAAAAAAGTCGGATGCGTCGAAACTTCCTTTTGGGGTAATAATATCTTGTGGCCCGGAATTTTATAATTATGACAAAAAGTACTATATTCTGTAAAACATTTTTACCAAGGTCCTCGCAATAACACCTATTTTTGTTTAAAGAAAAAACAACAAAAAAATGTTACCCAAATTTAGCAGAGGACTGATATTTCAACAATAAGGTGACAGTGGATAATAAAATTTTGAATTTTTTATGAACAAAATGTAAAAATATAAAATTTAATGTAATTAATACAATAATATTATGATCCTAACATTTAAATCTTAATGTTATGTGTAGTTTATCTAATCGATGAATACGACATTAATTGAAATTCAAATTAAGACTTGAATATTAAGAGACCTAGTATTACTCCATCACACCAACATCAATTTATATCCGACAATTATTACCAAAGTAATTTGTATGAGAATATATTCTTGTTTGTATTTTACTTAGAAAATAATTCGTACGATTCAACAGAATTACTGGATTGCCATTCTGAGTACTATATTTCCGGCCAACAACTGTATCGAAAAGAGTAATATGGCCATTTAATCCTCTAGTTTTCTCCTTCTACACTTGCACTAAACTCCTAATTCCTTGTTCACTAAGAAAAAGAACAAAACATAAACACATATTATTATATATAAAATAAAGAGAAATTTCCGTAAGCTTTCGTGTTCCCGAATACAATTTGATTTGCTCTCTCTTACAAATAATTTCTCTTTTTGTTTGTTGCCGTCGCAATTTCTGCTGATTCTCTGTTTGTTTTAGTGATTCCATGGATTCCGAACAAAAGTTACTTGCGGTACTAATTTTTTTTTAGGCTAATTGATAACATACTTTTGATTGCTTGTTAATTTTTTTTTTTTTTTTTTTTTGTCATTCGTGTTAATTCTGTTATGGCACTGTTGAAATTATGTGTAATGGCTAATGGGAGGTTTTATTGTTTAGAGTTGTTTTGCATGTATTAATTATCTAATTAAATTCCTTCTAGTATTGTGGCTTCATGGCATAAAAGTCACAACTCTTCTAAATAGTAGTTAGCAAATATGACTTTGTGGCTTTGGTATTGGGACTGTATGTATTAGTAATATCTCGCTTTTTTGGCTGTGAAATCGAAGCTCTAGTAAGCTTAACACATGGGTTAAATTATCTTAACTTTTGATGGCAGGTTTGACAGTTACTTGTATATAATAACTAAATTTTAGATTTGTAATTGTTTTTTTTTTTTTTTGTGATCTTTTTATCTTGTCTCTGTTATCTGTTGTATCATAGTTGTTTATTTATTTATTTATTTTTTCACTCTTGCTTCCTCAGATATCTGCAGGATGGCTCTATGGAATACCATTGGTTTGTCTTGCTTAATCTTTCAATTTTCTTTTCAAGTTCTTTCTCTTGCTTAATCTCTCTTTCTTTCCCGTCAAGCAGATGTTGAAGATAGTGGTGACTTCTGAAACATTCCTCAAAATGATTCACTGGAAGAATGTTGTCGGGAAGAAGCTGAAGAAGGCAGTGTTAGATGTTCTGGAAAGATTCAATAAAGTGGACAAATGGAGGAGAGCTTCCTGGTTTTTCTTGGCACTCGCATGGATTGTGAAGAGTGTTTCATATTTGAATTCATTGCGGTCACACTACAGCACGATCTACTTTGTCTTGATACAATGTCCAATGATATTTTTGCATTTCGCAGCATTGTTTCTGATAGTATACCATCGCCAATCAGTCTTGTTTGTCTGCATAGTCCAACATCATCCTCGCTCGGGATTTTTTTTCCACATGGGAGCTGTAATACTTCAAGAAATCATTTACAGTAGCATACACAATAACCCATCCTCGATATTTGGATTCGCATTCCTCCAGTCAGTGCTCGTCCTTCAATACACAAGCTACTCTGGGCTTAACCACGGACTCATTCCAGCGGATTTTCGGGGAAAAAGGGAGGAGATTGTACAAGTGGTTGTACATGTGCAACTTTTTCAACTGCTTGTCCGGACAATCTTCGATGGTCGCTTCTTGGAGACAGGAGTTCTTATGATCCCCTTCCTCATCGGTATCTTTGCAGTCTTGCACTTAAAAAATGTAGCACGGCAGTCAGTGGTGGATCAGATACAGTCACCTCAGGATCAAGTTTCTGGTGAGTGGTGGATGCAACATAAAGATTACACTAACAATTTTTCCTTTTTCTTCAGTTTTGATTAAATTCCATGAACTCATTTTTTCTTTTCCCCTTCTTGCTTCTTTGCAGATTCCAACGGAGATGAAGCAAATAATCTAGAGGTGAAGCAGGAAGAGGAATGTGCTGAAGCAAACAAGTCAGAGGCGAAGGAGGAGGGAGCTGAAGCATGCGAATTAGAGGCGGAGGAGGAGGAGGGAGCTGAAACAAACGAACTGGAGGCGAAGGAGGAAGTAGCTGATGACGCGAACATAGAGGAGAAACAGGCGGAACAGGAGGAAGATTCTTTTGTTTTTGTTGAGTCAAGTGATACATTATTGTAAGATTTTTTTTACTACATTACTTAGTACCCTGACTGATTAAGTTCATATAGATATGCAAGTGATAATGATGTAGTAGCGGTTGAATTTGGTAGTTATATGATTGTCTGAAGTTGTCTCCAGTTTCCTGATTGATCCAACTTCAAATAGGCATGTTTAGGTGATAAGACTTTCTAATACATACAGCCTTGCAAATGATAAGTTTCTTTTTCCATATTGATTCATGTAGTGTTTGAATGCTAGTTCTAAGTTTGTTTTGAAGTTTCTTTAGTTCCCTGAATTTTTCATTTCAAGTAGATGACAGTATATGAATGATGATCTTGAATTTCTAGTTATACGATTGTTTTAAATTTTTCTCAAGTACCCTCTTTCATTAGTTGAAATTTTAGTTATATGACTGTTTTATGCTAGAGTAATTAAGAACCACACAGGCTGTATGGCTCAGCTCATTGATTGTGTTCAACATGAGAAGAGAAATTTCAAGTTTCATACTTCCCAGAGACCCAAACTACTAGTAATTTAGGATTGAAAGTAATGCAAAGCTAGTGACTCATCAGGATCCCATATGATGGCCATCAATTCCCTCCCACACCGTCTCTCATAGCATGGCGTATTATTCGATTCGTTTGTTAATATTTGCTTAAAGCCATTCAGAGTTTCAGCACATAAATCATTAGGCCACACCAATGCCTAAAGACGCATACAAGTCATCATACGTTCAGCCATTTAGCATATGACACGTGGCAAGGTGAAAATCAAGTGGTGACACCCTCTCAACAAAAGTTCAAATTGTGAGTTTTGAGTTTTGCAGTCACATAAACTCTTGCTCACCTCCCATAATTGGATAGAATTGGAATTTTTTAACTTTGAATATTGACACAATTTTTGAACTACTGATTTAACATAAGTTCATGATAGATTTTTAAAGTCAAATGACATTTAGCAATTATCATTGTATTGTATGAGATTAATAATGTCATAATTTTGAGTCAAACATTTAAGTTAAAAGAGCTCTATTAAAAAAGTTAAATTGGCATAAAAGAATTTTGTGTTGATATCACAATTAATACTAAAATTGTTTTGAAAGAATAATAAATTCTAATTTAAATCCCAAATATATAGTTTGAAACAAAGTAATAAGCATCATAATTCGTTTTATATAATTTGGGTACTGCCAAAAATAACATGAATAATTTTGATTTTTGAATATGAAATAAATAATAAAAGAAAAAGAAACATAAGAGGAACACATTGGTCATTGGATGACAAAACAAGAAGCTTGGAACACTCAAATTGCCACGTCGTCAGCCCAACCTTCAAAGCATAACGACTTGAACTGAAACTACCACCACCACCCCAAATAAAAACTATTAAAAATTAAATTTAAAAATATAAAAAAAAAACAAAATCAAAACAGAACAGAGAGAAAAAGCAGGAGATATACAGAGAGAGGGAGAGATGCTAAGCAAAGCAGTTGCATCCGCTGTCTCTGTTACTCTCAATCCCAAAACCACCTCCAAGTTTTTCGGACTTAAGAGGGTCTCTTTTGTTTCTTCAGGTTCTTTAGTTTTTGGAGGCAAAAACAGCAGCTTTAATGCTGACGGTTTGAAGAAGAGTAGAAGCTGTTCAAGAATGGAGAGCTTTGTGACCAAAGCTTCAGCTTCAGCTCAGCCATTGAAGAATGCTGATGAGCTTATTGACTCTGTTGAGACTTTCATTTTTGACTGTGATGGTGAGTTGGTGACCCTCTTTACTGCTTACTTCTTTTTAGTTTCTTGATTTTCATTTTGTAGTGATTCTGCTGATGTGGGGTTTAACTTAGAATCCTGACAATGATTGATGGTAATTATTTTTGGTATAATGAGGCTTTCACGGATTTTGCTTTAATGGGTGTTGAGAGTTTTTGAGTTCTGATTTTGACAAAAATTTATTGGAGACTGTTTTTGGGGTGATTGGTTTTCTATGATTTGGTTGATTTATGGAATAGACATTGACAGAATTTCTGGGTTCTGTTGTTGTTATTGAATGAATGAATGGGCTTGCCTTCTAAGATCTTCTTTTTGAGAAAATAGATGAAATCCGAAACCTCATGCAAATATGAATATCTTAAGCTACTTTGCAAGTCTAAGAATATCCACTTAGTGACTGAAATGTGCAGAATGATATTATGTTATGCACGACAAATTTGTTTTTAGTTGCTTCTTGTATTGAGTTAGAAGCATCCAAATGATTTAGTTTGGTTTTGCCTCACCCCCCCCCCCCCCCAACAAATTGTGTCTTGCTTTCGAAAAGTGGCTGGTTGCAGGTGAGTTGGGGCCTTACGGTTGATAAGGTTTCACGTCTTACCTATGATTTTAAACTCATGAGCTAGTAATTTGCAGGGGTTATTTGGAAAGGAGATAAATTAATAGACGGAGTCCCTGAAACCCTTGATATGCTCCGGTCCAAGGTTTGTATACTTTTTCATTCATGACTTGCTTGAATACTTATGGATATTAATTCAACTTTGAGCAATATTTCTCAGATACTTGACAGTTTAAAATATCAAAACAAAATTTTCGGTGACTTAAAATTCTTGATGCTTTCAGATGATTACTGATCTTGTTTTTCTCTTCAGGGAAAGAGATTAGTTTTTGTTACCAATAATTCAACAAAGTCCAGGAAACAGTATGGTAAAAAGTTTGAGACACTTGGGCTGACTGTCACTGAGGTTAAAGACTCTTTTCTCTCCATTGTTTGCCTGAAGTTTCACCAGATACCAAATCCTAACTCAAGTGAATTCTCGCAGGAGGAAATATTTGCCTCTTCTTTTGCAGCTGCTGCTTACTTAAAGTCCATTGATTTCCCAAAAGATAAAAAGGTAAAATCATTGTTATTTCTCTGCTGGGGAAAAAAAAAAAAACTGCAGTTTGACATCCATGTGGCTCATAAGCAGCAGTTGTTTTTAAATGAATAATCATTTTATATAGATATTCTTCTATTCTTCTGTAATTTTAGCTTAATATAGGATCGATTCAGTTTCAAACTTTTTTAAACGGTTTGTCTGTAAATTCTTCATGCCGTTGTGCAATGTTGTGATTACTGATAGCTGACCATGATTTAGGTTTATGTGGTTGGAGAAGATGGCATCTTGAAGGAGCTTGAGCTAGCAGGATTTCAGTATCTTGGTGGACCTGTATGTATAAATTCCATTTTGCATAAGTTTTCAAAGCATATAATATACTTGGTTGTAAGTGGTAGTTGGTGATGTTGATTGTTGAATGAGTCTCAACTGTAAGTCCACAATACAAAGTAATGTAAATGAAGCTTCCCTCCCTCCGTTTATACAGTTCTAGACTGTCCTTTCTAATTCACAACAACGTTTGATGGTGATGAGGTTTGGCATATTCTTGTTTTGAATTAGAAAATAGAAATGTTATGTTATTAAATGTATATTTAATATGATACAGGAGGATGGTGAGAAAAAGATAGAGCTAAAGCCTGGTTTCCTAATGGAGCATGATAAGGATGTAAAGTTCTTTCTTTCTTGCCTCTTGCTCCTTCGTTCTGGTTTGCTCTACTTAGGTTTGTTACAAATTGAAACATGTGGAACATACATCCTTCATATGCTAAAGAAGTTTCTCAATTTTTTATTAGGTGGGGGCTGTTGTGGTTGGATTTGACCGTTACTTCAATTACTACAAAGTCCAGTAAGTTCTCCAGTTTTTACCCTCAAGATGCATTAGAGACGGCCATAGTTTATTGAAGAATAATTTAACAGCATTGGTTATTTATATCAATCATAGGTACTCTATATTTTTTCCCCTTCTGCCCCAAGCCATGCATGTTATATCGAACTCTTCTGTTTCTTTATCTTTTCATTTGGCAGTTTGAAAGCCAAACTTGATGCAAAATTTGATTAACCCAAAATTTTGGTTTCTTATCGTAACATTAATAGTGACATAAAAGTTCCAAATATTGTTCTAGATAGAGCAAATGGCCCAACAACTGATTTCTTGTAGCCAGGACTAAGGCTCCATTGATTAAGAAGACAACTCCTATGTTATGCATATGTTGTAGAATATCCCAAATTAAGTGTTGTTTCTGCAACCGGATTGTTCAATGAAGCATGAAATATACTATTATAAAACAAATGTTGAGAGTTAGTTAACAAGAATCAGTAGCTTCATGCCGGTGACTTTTTAAGTTCTTGCTCCGTGGGAAGTGATGTAGAATCAATTCATTTTCTGACTGTCTTAAATGGTTTGTCCTGACTTTATTGTAGTTTTATTAAAGATATGTGATTTCTGTTATTTTTGTTTTAAACCATTTTCATTTATGTAAGAATAGGTATGGAACACTTTGCATACGTGAAAACCCCGGGTGTCTTTTCATTGCAACAAATCGTGATGCTGTTACTCACCTCACAGATGCTCAGGAGTGGGCAGGTTCTCCTCTCCTCTGTCTTTACCGCATTTTGATTTTTAATACTGTGAGGTCCCCTATTTATGAAGAATTTTAATTTTCTTTTCATTTAATAGTTAAAGAAAAATTCATGTTGCTTAGTGGCTTGGATATGAAATTTTGATAATTTCTCCAGTATATTGTTTGATGAGGACTTAACCTCGTTATATGAAGTGATAAATGCATTGTTTCATGTACATCATCATTAGTATTTCGGAAAATGTAAACGCTAAGACCTCTTTCTCATTGATCTCTCTTGCAGTGGCACTAAGAACTCAATATATATAAATTGATTGTCATCATATATAATTATCTTCTGTGTTATGTGTGTTGAAGCATATGTGATGTGTATTTCAATTTTAGGTGGTGGGTCTATGGTTGGTGCTTTTGTTGGATCTACTCAACGTGAGCCACTAGTTGTTGGAAAGCCTTCAACCTTTATGATGGACTATTTAGCAAACAAGTAAGCATTCTAAATTTTAGAAATATAAATATAAGTGTGTCTGTACACGTGCACGCTCTTTTCTTTGCAATAATTCTAGCACTCTTGACTTGTGCACATTGCTAATTCCTGACTCGTTTGTAATACAAAAAGTTTTGATTTTTAATATTAAGTTTTAATACATCAGAGGTACTCTTTAGTCTCTGATGTATTACAAATACTGAAACTCCCTGGCATATTAAAATGATTACAGAATTAAACAAATCTACTCTATATCATCATTCATCATTTATCAGCTCATTGGCTATCGGATAACCAATTCTAGTCTGATGGATTTGATCAACAACAGATTTGGCATCCAAAAGTCGCAGATATGCATGGTTGGGGACAGACTTGACACTGATATTCTGTTCGGACAGAATGGTGGCTGTAAAACTCTTCTTGTTCTCTCAGGTAAATGGCAGCTCTCTTACCGTTCTTCATCCTCGCTAAATAATCTAATCGAGAATGTTTCTCCTCTCTTTAATAGGTGTGACTTCATTGTCAATGCTTCAAAGTCCGAACAACAGCATACAACCAGATTTCTACACCAACAAGATTTCGGATTTTCTTTCTCTCAAAGCTGCAGCTGTATGATCATATGTATGCTTTCAATAGTAAATATGTTTTAAGTCCACCTTCCATTATTTGACTCTTCAATCTTAACTGTAGATATACAGTCCCCTTTCTGTTGTCTTAGAGAATTTAGATATAATGAGGAAAACGATGAATGGTTTTAAGTCCACCTTCCACCATCATGCGCCATGGTTTCACTATCAAAAATAAAAAAATAGCCAAAAGTGCTTTCCTAGACTTTTAAAGAAAAAGAGAGGTGCTTATGGTACCATAAGTTCCATGAATATATTATGAAAGTTGCAATGTTCAAAATTTCAAAATCATCACTTCTTCTCAATTGAATAGTTTTTGTTGAGTTTTGAGTCTTTCCAGTGTATGGGAGATCTCTCTTAAATATGAAAGCATTATATGATTCATTCTATATTTACATTGTCGATTTTTATTTTAACAAACTAATTCCTCATAGTTTTCTAGTACTTCGGTATCTTTTGATGCCAATTTTTACATAAAATTTCATTTCAACACAAAACAATTAATTGTTTTTTGTTAAAATTTTTATGTCAAATTGGGTAACAAGATATTATGAAACTATAAAAAATGAATAGTAGAATTCAAAAATTATAACGACAAAGTGTCAAATCTCCTTCTAACTATTGATATTACGATGAATATCAATATTCATTGTCACAATTACTTATAATCAATTTTATATGTTCTTTTCAAAATAAACTTTTTTTTTATGAAAACTGGATATTCATTAAGAAGAAGAGCCAAACAAATCAGCAATTAAGAACGGAGGTGGAATAGCCCTCCACTCTCCATGGCCTAACAAAGAATTCGCCGCCTGAGCTACAAAGTGAGCAGCGGAATTCGCAGACCGTCTAACGAAAGAGAAAGATACATCTCGTATTGAATTAGACAAAACACAACAGTCTTCAATAATAAGACTAAAACTACTAGGACCCGAGAGATGATTAACTAAAGCATTGTACACAGTTAAGCAATCCATGTCAACAGTAACATTAGACAGTTGTAGTTGCTTAATCCAACTAAGGGCCTCTCGAACACCAATGGCTTCAGCATCACGAGCACTAAATCTTCCAGGAATGCTGTAACACCTAGCTGCCACAAATGCACCATTTGAGTCTCATATTACAGTACCTAAGCCAATATAACCCCTGGAAGCAAACATGGTTGCATCCACATTACACTTTAATCTACCAGCCAATGGAGGTTCCCAACAAATTGCACCGTGACCTATAGGAGAAGGCTGCGAAAACAGAAACTGATGCTTCCTGACCAACTGCCATTGAAACAGAAAATGACTAGCAGAATTGAGGAGTTGCTGCACACCAAAGGTCTTTCCACGCCAAACCATAGCATTTCGATTCTGCCAAAGACTCCAACAGATCATAACAACAAGTTGAGTTTGCTCAAGGCTATACCTGTTAAACAAAGCTTCCAACCAGAGCAAAAGATTTGACCCATCCCCAAAGAATCCAATAGAAGAGGTCATCCAGCAAGTTCTCGCAAAGGGGCATTGAAGCAATATGTGACAAATACTTTCGGAACTAGCATGGCAAATAGGACAAGCAGGGGATACCTCTACATATTTTTTTAGGAGATTCTCAGTTGTAGGCAGGACATCTGTCAATGCTCGCCACATAAAGTGCTTCACTTTGCTTGGCACCTCTAATCTCCATAACCGATTCCAAATACTACTAGAAGAAATATCTAACCATGGAACCAACATCTTGTAGCTGTTGCGGACCGTATAAACCCCTTTGGCCTCATGCCTCCAATAACATGAATCCACATTGCTTCTGTTGCTCAGAGGGATCTGCCATATTACATTTTTATCCCTCTCATTAAAAATATCATTAAGAATATCATAATCTCAAGTTCTAGTGCTAGGGACCATTAACGAGCTAACGGGAGCTGACTTAACTTGCTCACTTAACAAAGTGTTGACAAATCCACAATCACTGTCAGGAAGCCATGGATCATTGCCAATAAATATTTGCTCACCATCCCCAATTCGAATTCGGCTCACCTCAATAACAATCTGCTTTGCTGCCATAATGGACCGCCATGTGTAGCTAGGATTATGCCCCAAAGTAGCTCCAGCAAAAGAAGTTCGGGAATAATACCTCGCTTTGAATATTTGTGCAACTAAAGAGTTCGGCATTGTCATCAATTTCCAGCCCTGTTTCCCTAACATAGCAAGATTAAAAGCATGAAGCTTTTTAAACCCCATTCCTCCAGCTGACTTGGGTTTACACAGAGCATCCCAGCGCATCCAGTTAATACCTCGCCCATGAGTACTGTTACTACCCCACCAAAAGGAGTTCATCATGATCTCAAGCTCCTTACACAACTCTAGCAGGAGTAGATATATATTCATCACAAAATTTGGCACGGCTTGAGCAACCGTTTTTAATAGGATTTCTTTCCCCGCTCTAGATAAAAACTTCTTATTCCACCCTTGAAGCTTCTTCCAGACCTTCTCCTTTACAAATCGAAAAGCATCGCTGCGTTTCCTACCAATTGTTGAGGGCAGCCCCAAATATGGTCCATGGTTTTCTGTTGCTATAACCCCAAGAGTATTACAAATCTACTGTGCAGTATCTTCGTTCACATTCATGCTAAATGAGATAGAAGATTTGGCATAGTTAACACACTGCCCAGAAGCATTGCCATATACACACAGCACCTGCTTGACTAAGTTAGCTTCCACTTAGTTTGCTCGAAAAAATAAGAAACAATCATCTGCAAAAAGGAGGTGAGATATTGCTGGAGCTTTCCTAGCAACTTGAACTCCATGAATCAATCCCGCTTTCTCATATTTAGCAATTAAAGAGCTAAACCCCTCAGCACACAGTAAGAAGAGGTAGGGTGATAAAGGGTCTCCTTGACGAAGTCCCCTTCTCAGAATAATAGGGCCTACTTCATTACCATCCCTAAGCACACTATAACTTACTGTCGTAATACAAAGCATGACCAACTGAACCCATTCATCAGCAAACCCCATCTTCGACATCATTGCTCTAAGAAAGTCCCATTCAACACGGTCGTAGGCCTTAGCCATATCTATTTTTAGTGCTGCAACCCCCTTCTTTCCCTGTCATTTCCTTTTCAAAATATGCATTATTTCGGCTGAGATTAAAATGTTGTCCGTTATGGCTCTTCTGGGAACAAAAGCACTTTGAGAGTCAAAAATAACAGAATCAAGGACAAGCTTCAAACGGTTAGCAAGCATTTTGGCAATAATTTTATAGAGCGCATTACACAAAGCAATTGGCCGCATATCAGCTAGAACCTCAGGCTGTGCTTTTTTAGGGATCAAAACAATGAATGTTTTATTTAAATCCAAAGGGAATTGTTTATTGGCTATAAAATAAAGGCAAGCAGCTAAAACATCTCTCCCTAAAATATGCCAAATTTTTTTATAGAAAGTAGGGTTCATACCATCAGGTCCTGGCGATTTGTCAGGGTGCATACTGAACAGAGCTTCTTTGACATCAGCATCAGTGAATGGAGCCAACAGGATCTGGTTTTGCTCAGCCGTAATAGAAGTCATTACAGAGGAAATTACAGCCTCACTATTGCTACCACTTGGAGAAAAAAGCTCTGTAAAGTAAGTTCCAATGAGTGTATCAATTTCACCTGAGTTAACACACCACACCCCTTGAGCATTACGTAATTTGACAATGGAATTTTTCTTCTTCCTCGTAGATGCTATTGAATGAAAATAACGAGAATTCATATCCCCTTCTTTCAACCATAGGGCCTTAGCTCGCTGCTTCCAAAAAATTTCGTGACTGTGTAGGAGCTCATTGTATCGTTTACGAACTTTCGTGAACTCCATAAGACCTTCAGTATCGTGACGACTTCGCAAGATTCTCATACGGGTCTTGTACTCCTTTAGACGACTACGGAAATCACGGACCATATGCCCTCCCCAATTCATCAACTTTAACCCACAAACCGAGAGTTTTTATTGGATTAGAAGGTAGGTTGTATCATCCCAGCTGCATCTAACTATCTGTTCACAATCAGCTTCGTGAAGCCAAAGGTTCTCAAAACGAAAACGGCTGACCCGAGAAGCTGGATGGAAGTTATGAATTGGATCCAAAATTATGGGTAAGTGATCTGTGCTATCAGCCTCCAGACTCTGAACTTGAGCATTGGGAAATTTGTCACGCCAAGAGGAGGAGGCGAAAGCTCGATCAAGGCGTTCTTCAACCCAGTTGACAGTGCCTCTACCCCTTTCCCAGGTAAACTGATACCCAACCATACCCAAATCCGAAAGCCCAGCATCAGAAATGGCACTTCGAAAACCTTGGATTTTCCAGGCAGCATGAGGCCGAGAGCCATTCTTTTCACTAGAATCTAACAAGTCATTAAAATCTCTAAGACAAACCCATGGAAGAGTAGAGAAAGAGGCAAGCTAACATAGAAGATGCCATGATTCACGCCGACAACTGGATTCTGGGTAACCATAAAAACCCGTGACCCGCCAAACCCCCATCTCCGAATTTGAAACCTCAACATCAATAAACGTACGCCCACATTTCAAAAGCTTCACCTTAAAGTGAGATTGCCAAAACAAAGCAAGCCCACCACTCCGGCCCACACGATCTACTACAAACAACCCTTCGTAACCCAATTTATTTTTTAAATTTTCTAATGGAGCTCTACAACTTAAAGTTTCCATAAGAAATAGAAAAGAGGGCTTTTTATGCTTGACCAACTCAGTCAACACTTGAACTGTTTGTGGGAGGCCCAGCCCACGACAGTTCCAACTTAGGGTACTCATTGTTGTCGGTGGGCCTGAAAGACAGGTCCCACCGCTAGTCCGTTTTTTGGATCCACGTCTATATTCATCAAATTCGAAGGCCCATCCACTTCTGTCCCTCCTGTGAATTCCAGTCCAAGTTGAGCTCGCCTTTTTTTAGTTTCCTTAACAATCATTCCTTGCCCAAATTCAAAAACACCTTCCTTAAGCAAATCATCCTCATTGTATGCATGTGCCACGTCCTTTTCCTTTTGCAATCCGTTGACTATGAGTTGGCTTGCCAACCACTACTGCCATGTGAAGCTCTTTATTTCCATTGACTTCCATTCCAGCACTGTCATTATAATTGGAAATGTCCGGTATTGTGGGATTCGGTTTACTAATTTCCTTTGATCCCCCAGATGTCACGCAACTGCCAACTAGGGATTCACCCCCTTCCAACGGCCCTGACTGCATCCATCTCTCCCCGGAAGCCATGACATTCCATCGATTAAGTGCCTTCATCCCTGGCCCAAACGGTTTTGGAATGGCGGCAAGGTCACAACCATATAGCTTCGGACACAATTTGTCCCCCTCGTGATTATTTTCATATTTTATCCAATTAAATAAAACAATTTTTTTTTCAAATTCCTTCAGCTTTTGTTATTTCAAAAAATTAAGAATTTTATTTCTCGCACTCAAATTGGTTTTAAATTACATTATACGGTATTATTTATACAACACTATCTACTTCTTCATTTTTCTCTATTGTTAATATACAAATGCCAAATATGTGCACAAATTAATAAGAGATTATATGTAAAAGTTAAGCATGTTTAATGTTTCAATTTCTACATTTTTTTTTGGTTTTTAGTAATAAAGAACATGCCTTGGGAACATGGTAATATATAGATCTTGTCAATTGTGTACTTCTATTGCAAAATGGCAAATGTGGCAAGTGCTAGTTGTTAATGCGCTAATAATAATAAAGCTCTTACAAATAAAATATAACTACTAATATTTTTTTTTCTTTTCTAATATGATGCTTAAAACATTAATATGTTTCATTATTAGTATTCTAATTATTAAAGGTTTTTCTTTTGAGTTATATAAGGATCAATTTTTGTGAATCAATTTCAAGAGAATATGCACCTAAAAAGGGTAAACTTTACTTTTAAATTCAAAAAATTATGTCTCTGATCAACATTGGGGATCGCATCTTGATAAAATATGTGATAGAATTAGAACTAATCAAATATGAGCAATATACAGTGACATCTAACTCTTAAACCACACTCTGTAATTTGGTAAAATGCTCACAATATCTCATTATTTTAATTTTTAAATAATGATCATACCCCTTTTAGGACAATTATGTCATTTGAATATAATGACCTGAATGTATTTCGTTTGAGTATAATAATTCAAACAAAAGTTTTATATGACTATTTTTAAAAATAAAGAAATCTTTATAACTTTCACAAAATTATTAAAATGTTTATCATGAAAGTTGTAAATCAAGTTCAAAAAGAAAGTTAAATTTTAATTTTTTAGAAGTATAGGTTAAAAATTTGTCTTGAACTGTTAAAATGTTAAAATATTCTTTACTTTTATTACAATTTTATTTCATTCGTTTCATTACATAATTTTTTAAAAATTTATCTATTTAAAATAATTTTATAATTTTAATAAAAATTCTATGAATAAAAACTTAGATAAATACAATGTAAAAAATTATAAGCCTAAATCTATTATTACCATTTTTGATGAAATCTCCCACAATAAACTAAAGAAGGAAAAATAATAAATTCACCAGACGACTCTGAACTCTATAAAAATTAATCACAAAAGGCATCTGAAAATGACCCAATAATTTTAAAAAAAAAAAGAGAAAGAAAGAAAGGAAGGAAAAGACAATGTTTCATTTTTAACTCAGCTTTCGATCTCAGGGCCGCGGCGATTAAAAACCTGTCGTTTTGTTCAGAAGATCGCGCGTTACGTTGTCGTTTTTAGCTGGTACCGATGATAGAATGCAGCGTTTGTCATTCGACGCTCGAATTGGAGACTGTTGGCGGCAAAACAGTGTCGAGAGCATACGACAGGCACCGGCACCAGGTCTCGTCCAAAACGCGCTTCCTTAACGTCGCTTTGGTCGTTGGCGACTGCATTTTGGTCGGACTACAGGTAATCAATTAATCAAGTTTTCAAATTTAAGCAAGTAATTAATTAATTAACTTTCTTGGCTTTGATTAGATTAGATTAGATTTGTTTAGTGTAATCTAGTTGTATTTTAAATTTAAATTTAATATAATTGATTTTTATTTTTGTTTTCGGATTTTTTTTTAATTGCAGCCAATATTGGTGTATACGACTAAAGTTGATGGAGGCTTCAAGTTTAGTCCAGTTAGTGTTAATTTTTTGACAGAGGCGGTTAAGGTTTTTTTTGCTATTGTTATGCTTTTGCTTCAGGTAATTTCTTTTTTCTTTTTTTCCTTTCTAAAAAAGTTTTGTACTGCTATTTAGTTTTTAATCTGTGAAAATTTTTCTGGATGAAAATGTGTAACAAAGTAAATACTTTGAGCAAAGATCCATGCGATGAAATTGCTAATGTATTTCTGGCAAAATTACATCAATAGAAAAGCATCTATGAAAATACTCCCGTAGTTTATATATAATTATATATCTCATGCTGATGTCCGTGTTTTCTTTAAATCTGGACCATTGGCTCTCTCTAAGTTATCTGCTTTGATCATGAAACTCATTTTTAGAGATTTGAACAATCTTTTAGCATTTATTTTTAAAAAGAGTTTCTACTCCTGATTTTAAGAAAATGCAGACGTCAGTAAGAGTGCTTTCAAAATGAAAAAATAAAAAGATGCCCTACTGTACTATAGGAGCAATACTTGTTCTGTGTCCTTTTTCCTATTTAATGATTTTTCTTTTAATAATGTTTCAGGCGAGACATAAGAAAGTTGGTGAGAAATCTCTTCTCTCATTTTCTACAATTGCACAGGTAAGAGATTGATTAGCTCTGCAGATTTAGTTTATTTATAAGAAGATATGTCATTTCTAGCCTTATTGTCAGAATTTTCTTATTAAGTCCGTGACACTGAGTTCTTATCATGTTATTGGTTTTTGTGCTTCAATGCTGTCACAGTTTTAACTTCTGAAGTTGGTGAAAAATAGACTGCAAATTGTGTGCCTTGTGCCTATTGGCCTACTTTCTTGCTGTACATGCCAAGAACTGCTAACTTATGCAGAATGGTACTTTTTTATCTTCAGATGCCTGTTATTTCTTTTATACTTTTGCAGGCTGCTCGAAACAATGTGCTTCTTGCCGTTCCTGCTTTCCTTTATGCTATCAATAATTATTTAAAGTTTATCATGCAGGTATGAATTTCTTGCTCATTTGATATTTTCCTCCCTTTATATTCCTGTGACGTGAAATATGATCTCTATTTTGCCTTTTTTCTTTTTTGGTAAAAAGAAAATCCTATTATAGTAAATTGGATTTTATTCTGCTGAACAAATACTTAAAGCTTAATATGTCATGGATATTTTTAAGCTTGGTACTTTATTAGAGTTGACATTTTAAGCATCTATTTACTCATTTTGCAGCTTTATTTTAATCCTGCGACTGTGAAGATGCTGAGCAACCTGAAGGTATTTACTAACAATTGCTCTGAATCAATAATGATATATCTTTGGGGCTTGATTTATGCGTTTTGAAAACATTTACTGCTGGTGATATACTTATAACTCCAAAAGTCAGTGTCCTTCATTGTTTCTCAATATATCCATGGAGGACATGGTTTATCGAAGTTTGAACTCTATGTTGATCTTCCTGGATCAATTAGATGTTTGAGTCTGGACTTCTTCGGTGTGTTAGTTTATGTAACTTCCACTGATAGGTTTGTGATAAGTAGTGAAAGCTGTGATTTTCTTAGAGCTGCTCCTGTCTCTTCCTCATGGAAGGACAAAATAATCTATACAGAAGTTTTTTGTTGTTTCTTTTTCTTATAATTAAGCTTTGATACCATTTGATTTGCTCACAAATATATGCAGGTTTTTGTGATAGCCCTCCTGTTAAAGATAATAATGAAACGGCGATTTTCTATAATTCAGGTAGTTTGCATGTAAAGCTTCTCTGGATTTGTATTGTTTACATTGACTAAAGTTCGATAGGTGTTTTTGTTAACTTGAATGCTCATGGCAATTTGCTAATGTGAAATGGGTTCATTATTTGGTAACAGTGGGAGGCTCTTGCTCTTTTGCTCATTGGAATCAGTGTGAATCAGTTGCGGTCCTTACCAGAGGGTACAAGTGCTTTGGGCCTTCCAGTTGCAACAGGGGCTTACTTATACACACTGATATTTGTAAGTATTTAAAGATTTATGTCCTGGGTTCATTGTGCTAGTTTATCTCTGTTTGCAAATATATTCCTCAAAAAGTGTTAACAACTCTGAAATGATTGGGTGCTCCAAGACAGTCACTATTAGCTTCAGATCTATAATTCGCTTCTATATGATAAATTTCCTAATTTCTTTGTGGTTGAGTGCATTCATTCAATATTGAACATAAAATATTCTTGATGTAATGAGCAGAAATTTGCTGCATGCACTAGTGAGTCCCGTGAGTCAAATTGGACTCAACTTAGCTATTTGAAGTAATGTGTGGGGAGAATGGTCAGCTGTACTGCCATGGCTTCAATGTATGCCTATGAACAGCATCAGTCAAAATTATGTGCTGTATGTTCCCAATTAAGCAACAATGAATTTCATGCTATGTGCAACTAGAACTTGTAATTAAAAGTGCTAATGCTTAAGGAATAACTTCTTAAAAAATTAATTATTTAAGATATAAAATTCCTTGGGTTTGGCCAAGATCATCTGGATAGGTACAGTGCTGTCTCTTGGTTTTGGATGGGACCAAACACTTTCTGTACTGATTGCAACTATTAGAATGTCTACCAACTATAGTTTAATAGCAGTAATAGTCACTGTCTCTGACATAGCTCTTCAAGGAGGGAAGTAGCATCTATTTATGTGGCTGGGGCAGGAAAATTATGTTAGTAAAATGAAATCAATGTTTTTTTCATTTCCTCCTGAGGCTGTTGATTTTTTTCTTCAGCTGTGTTGTTTTCGTCTATTTTACACATATGTAGACATTTATCTTTTATTCAATTGTATACAAAGTGCTTAAGATTATTAAGCATAGAAAAGGTTGTAGAGTTATTTGATGTTGACTTATCTGTTATGCTAGATATTCTAGACGGCATGATATGATGAAAATTTACCTTTAGAATATTAATGCAGGTTACTGTTCCATCTTTGGCATCGGTTTTCAATGAGTATGCCTTGAAAAGCCAATATGACACAAGCATTTACCATCAGGTGAGTTTAAAGTACTGATATGATGTCTCATGCTCATTGCTTAGTGCAAGAGGTCAGATGAGCAGTGCTTGCTAGCACTTTTATTTTTGATTACTCTGCAGTTGCCTCCTCGAAGATCCCTTTGTAAATATCTAACATAATGTAGAAAGGTTTTAACAAACCATGTTTCTTTATGTTGTGAACTTCTAAAAACTTGAAATTAATAATATGTATTTACTCTCACCAGAAAGTTTACTTTTTGTCGTGCAGAACTTGTTTCTGTATGGATATGGTGCCATATTCAACTTCTTAGGCATTGTTATAACGGCCATGTTTAAAGGTATGGACATCAAATATGCAGTTTAAGTTATTTTAGAATTATGCCCTTGGTTGGAGCACATAAATATTACTTAGAAGTTCTCTTTATCCCAATTTCGTTACCATTGCTTTATTAGTGTGTCTCAGTGTATGTAGAGCTTTTAGTGACTAAATTGTGGTGACAATAGATTTTTCTGTATGGATATGGCGCCATATTCAACTTCTTAGGCATTGTTATAACGGCCATGTTTAAAGGTATGGACATCAAATATGCAGTTTAAGTTATTTTAGAATTATGCCCTTGGTTGGAGCACATAAACATTACTTAGAAGTTCTCTTTATCCCAATTTCGTTACCATTGCTTTATTAGTGTGTCTCAGTGTATGTAGAGCTTTTGGGTACTAAATTGTGGTGACAATAGATTTTAGGACATTATTTGTTTTGACTGTAAACCTGTTTTTGATTTTTTGATTTTTTAATATATATATAATGTGCTTTAAAAGATTAACTTCCTACCTAAATTACTGGGACAAAGCGTAACCATTTCTGAAATGATTGCATATATAATAGGTTGATTTGTTGTTTTAATTATTTTGTTTCAATGCTCTTAGGTCCTAGTAGCTTTGATATCCTGCAAGGACATTCAAAAGCGACCATGCTTTTGATATGCAACAACGCAGCCCAAGGAATTTTGTCGTCATTTTTCTTCAAATATGCAGGTGACTGATTGCACCCTATTGCTACATTTTCTTAGTCTCTTATAATGTCTGTTTATATAATGGTACTTCATTTAAATTCTTCTAAGTTTGGCTGCTTAATTTTTGTCCTTAATTCTGAACTTCTAATTTCACTTGTTTGTCCTGAGCAATAGACAACCAGATATAATTCTTTCTGTAGACTGTGAAACCTTTTTTACTTTGTGGTTGAGAACTCAGAGGTGTCTATGCTAAGGGCATTTAAAGACAAAAGAAAAGCAGAAGGTTTCTGATGACTCAAGTTTCAATAAAAATATGGAGCTGAATGAGATTGGCTCCTGTATCCTCTCTCCCCGGTTTCAACATACTCAACAGATCTAGAGAAATATGAATCCTAACATAATCCGGCTAGCAGTTTTTAGAATAAGAACATCTGCACCCCCACCCCCTCTTATCTCTTTCCGTTTCCCATGTGAATACATTTGATTTGTTAAGCGACTTAGCTCTGAGCATTATTGTTGACTTCCTAGTACTTTTGAGAGAAGTAAATTTATGGTGGCATCTTATCTGAGGGGGATTCTACTGTTATGCTAGAATAGTAGCGAGAGATTCTTGCAATCGTGGTGGAGCCATTGTAGCACATTGGCACCCCAGAAACGAAGAATCTGCTGTTTGGCTCGTCTAGCATATGTTTAGGTCTGCTTTGCCTCAGTTCATTTGTAGTTTTCATCTCTTGTGAATTGCAACTGTTTAAGATCACTCAAATTCATAAAATTCTCTTCATGTTTTTCATTTGTAGTTTTCTAATCATGTTTTTCAATTAAGTTTTGTAATGATACTTGCAGATACAATTTTGAAAAAGTACTCGTCAACTGTCGCCACAATATTTACGGGACTGGCATCTGCTGCACTGTTTGGTCATACTCTGACTATGAATTTTATTCTTGGTATCTCTATTGTGTTTATATCTATGCATCAGGTAATGTCAATATGGATCTTTCTTTTATTCATTATTTGATCTCTTACATTAGACACTTGGCTTATTTTTTGACTTATATTATTTTTCTGTTCAGTTCTTTTCACCTCTTTCAAAGGTGAAGGATGAACCAAAAAATATCAGTTTGGAATTGGTGGACAGTCCAAAAAATAAGAGGTAGGCACTAGTTTTATTTGCAATTTCCGTGCACCATTAAGATGACCTAACATGTATTTTGCTTACCTTGTGTTACTAAGATTTTAGAACAATTGATCCCATTAAGTGGGAAATGTGAAAGAATGAAAGTAAGATGAAAGCTAATTTATATATGTACAATGAATTTACTTTTTATTTTTGTAGGTCAAAGGATACGTCCTTTATTGATATGGCTGCTGGAGCAAATGAGGATGTAAGAACTTTCGATCACAGTTTCTCATTGAAATATATTATTATCTCCTTCTAAGCTTTCTGAGAGTATGATTGAATAATAATGCAATAATGACACGTTCACTTTTTACCACATTTCACAGGCAAGTCATCGTGCTGTAAATGAGGAGAAAGCTCCACTTCTTCCCATTTAAACTTTGCCTAAATTTGGTATGTGTATCTACATGCTATTGAAACTTCTTAATCTAGTCAACAAAAATATGGAAGCTCCATTGAAATACTTATCATCTCTTTAATGAGAAAGTAATAGATTTATGTGGAATCAAGAATCTAAACATCTCATGGCCAAAATTTGGTTGTTAAAAAAGAAAAAAAGAAAAAGATCCTGTTATTTATATGATAATCCAAATTGAAATGCATTTTCAGGAATGTGATTGGAGTACAGATCATGAGGCCGGTTCCCTCAATACATTTTGAGATGATTTATACGAACTAGTTGCAACTCCATACAAATAATGCTGTAAACTGGGATTCTTCTCTTCATTCTTATAAGACTCAACAAACCTCAGTTTGTCTAAAGCCTCAGCTACCCATACAGTAGAAAAGGTCATAGTTCACTTACAGAACAAGTTTCAGACGTTATTGTATTTCTCTTGTAGAGACCATCCCAGATTTATCCATACATGCTCTTTTTTTCTTTTTAGCTCTGATGTTTAGGCATGTAAATCATTTAGGTTTTAAATATCAATGAAAATAAAAATTATGCAGTTTTTATTTTTACTGCCTGAAATGACCATGGAGACTCCTGTTTTAACTCTATTTCGTTTGGGGTAATGTGGTCATTTCTGAAAGCAAGATCTCTAGAACTATTTCGCCAAACTACAAGATTGTCGTCCTTAAGAAATCAAAACAGCTGTTTAGTGATGTTGATAAAATTGTGGATCACACAGAGATTCATGAAATATAATGCTCATACACAAACAATTATTTTGTGTAATCAAACGTGTTCGCAAACCTGCTCTAAACACAAACATAACACAATGATTAAATGAGCGATAAGAATTTGATTTGGTTATTGAGTGCATTGATTTTATGTCAGCCCTGAAACAAGGAAAAAAAAGGAACTGGGACCACAATAAAAATAGATAAAAAAAACCGATAACGATTGCTTAATTTGTTAAGAAATTGTTGGAAAGTGAATACAAATGGATCACGTAAGTGGTGGTACTTGGTTTTGGCCAATCTCTTAAAAGATGAAAAGAATCTAAGTGGCGGGTGGTACATGCTTATATAAATTATTTGATAATTATTTTAATATTTCGAGCCCAAAATGAATATTTTACTTTTTGAGCTTACCCCTAAATGGAAATTAATTTAATTAACAACTACGTGTCACTATTTTTATCATCCAAAACCGTATCTGATGAAAATACGGATTTCTTTTAAAATATTTATTTTAAAAAAATATGCATAATTTGTCCTTTCTATTCGTACTTTTAATGCAATGCTTTCGTTGTTAGCCACCACTTTAAGCATGAGAAAGTGTTAGATAAGATGACTCTAATAGTCATTATATCATAATTTTGTATTTTTCAAATTAATCGATCGTGGTAGTAACTAAAATGGATAAAACTATACAAAATACACTTTTTGATTTATTGAATGGACCTGTTAAACTTTGTAACTTACATATATTTTACAAGAGTGGTGGCTCTTTTTACTTCTTTCTTCATAATTTCTCTCACCTTTCTCTCAACTTTTTCTCTACTTAGCATTTTTCCATTTTATAATCCGGAATTAATTGGGATGAGAGATACATGCACTTTATACCTTGTAGTATAATTTAGAAGTCTACTGAACAATTGCTCATAAATTTGCTCCCACCAATATTCAAGAAGATATAAATCCTTATATAAAGGGTAAGAGCCCCATGAAGCTGGAACGCTGTATCGAGGGCATGGATATCACTGGGTTCAAAGAGTAAGAGTTCCATGAAGCTCAACTCTGCAGTCTGTATTGAGGACATGAGTACCATTGGATTACAAGCCCAGTAACAATAAACATTTTATACTTAAACCCATCGAATAGGAATTTCTATTTTTCTATTGATTTAGGAAAGCGATTTGATAGATAGATACATTATGATACGGGTTTGTGAAAAATAAATATCCCAAGAGATCGTTTAGAAAGTTTATTTCCAACAAACCCTTGTTCAGACTTGCCTAAACTACTTTCCGATATTACAATCTTGCACATATGAGATAGATTGCTTAATCAAAGGCTAAGTAAGATACCCATTGGATCGCAAATGCTATCATTCAAGGAAAACATTATTTAATCTCCATACAATGCAGAGGATAGAATTGGTCAAATTCTTATTTTGTAGGCCGTACTGTAGTAAAAGGATAACGAAGTATCCAAATTATTTTATAGGCTTAAGGTTTTGTAGCATCTGACAAGGATTTCATGAAAGCTTCACCCCTTAGAGCTTATGAATAACATCCTTATGCATTACGCTCATCATGCCATCGTCCAACACGCCTAACGGATTTCACTGAGTGATTTTTAAGTAGTTTTACTTAATCAATTACCAAAATTCAATTTCTAAAAGAGGTTAGGGATTAAAGAACTAGTTTTATCTTAACACACCCCTCTACCTTTTTTTTTTTTTTTTTGGCCATCATCCAACATCCTTACCACTCATTATTCATAACTATTAAGCAGTCATTAAAATTTTTTGTTTGTTACACTTTACAATAATATTTTGACTCTTAATAAACCAAAGATCACCACGTCTAACCAAAGATCACTATATCTATAATTTTTTTCAGTAAAACATCATCCAAATAACAAACCAACCATCTCAAAACCTTGAATGCACTCCAATTGCACTCAAGATCAACATAACTTTAGATTCCATCATTACTTAAATCCTACAGTTAGGGTTTCCACAATGATTTAAAGCATAATAGTGTTAATTGAATTTATTCAATAACTCTCAACCCTCGTGTCCTCACATCCTTATCTTTCATACAATAAAATTTTTTTGTTCGTACTCTAAAAGTTATGTGCTCGAAAATAGTCATTGGATTAAATTTGTGACCCATTTTGTTATTCTTTTTTTTTATTACATGAAACTATTGCTCAAGAATACAACTCATATTATATAAGAGTATAAATATTTACAAATTAGACTATTATTGGGATTAATTTACATCAATTCTTATAAAGCACCGCTAAGATTTTTACCATCTCTAATATTTGAATCAAGTCTATGACTCATTTTGTTATTTTTTTCAATTACACGATACTAATGTTCAAGAGTACAACTCATATTACATGAGATTACAAATATTTACAAATCAGATAATTACTGGACTAGTTTACATCAATTCTTATAAATCACTGCCCAAATTTTTACCCTCTTGCTTAAGAGGGACTAGTTTACATAAATTCTTATGAAGCACCGCCCATATTTGTACCCTCTAGCTCAAGAGTACAACTTATATTTAGAGATGCCCAACGGGTCGTGCCGTGCCAGCCCAAGCTCATCAAAGGAAGCTCACGTGTGCTCGTGCCGTGCCTAGGAAAAAAAAACCTACTAAGTTATTTTTTTTATTTTTTTAAGAGTGCATGCCAAGTTGTCTTATTTTTTTTAAGCCTATATACTTTTTTGGATTTATGTGCCTATATTCAAATTTAATAGAAACAAAAATTCAAAACTCAAGTCCATATTCAATAATAATAAATTAATAATAATAAGATAATGTAATATTAGTTACTAAGTTTGAATTTGTGGTATTAGAATTCTTTTTTAGTACTTAACAACAAAAACAATAATAATTTTTTTAAGAGTTAACTTAATTGTTAACTTAAAATTACGTAGAGTCATATATCATAGTTTATAATAATATTAGTACATATTTATAAAATCATGATATTTATAATTTTATTTATTAAAATCATGATATCAATTATTTGTTTAATAAATTATAAAAATAAATCAATTATAATTTTTTTGAAACTAAGAATTAAATAAATTTTAAAAACTTAAGCTAATAAAATATATTAAAAGATTCAATTTCAACTTTTTTATAAAATCATGAAATTTTAAGTTTACTTTCATTAGAAAATGAAATATATTTATTGCGTACTTTTTCGCGTGCCGTACTTTGACCCATCTCTAATTGTGTCGTGTTTTTAAGGCCCACGTGCCTAAAATTCTAAGCCAGGTCTAGCCCATGTGTGTGCCGTGCCGCGTGCTCTACCGAAACGTATTCGTGTCGTGCTATACGGACACGTGCTGTGCCTCGTGCCGTCTGACCTATTGGCCACCTCCACTTATATTACATAAGATTATAAATATTTATAAATTAGACTATTACTGGGACTAGTTTATATCAATTATTATGAAACACTGCTAAGATTTTTACCCTCTCTAATATTCGAGAAATGTCTACTCTATTCACATTTTGAAAGGGAGAATATTGCCTTCACTCAAAGAAATTAAACCCCCACAATATATTGTGAGAGGTTCGAATATATAACCTCACAATTGTGAGTTTTGAGTTCTAACCATTAGTTTAAAGTCTAGTGGCTCATTTTCTTATTCTTATTTAATAATAGTAGTGATAAAAAGAAAATACTTGTTGGAGAATAATTGCATACCTATATTATGACAGAAAAGTGCAAATTTCTAGTAATGGTATGTAATTTCTCAAGACCATAGGGGTACAAATAACAATGTTCCATACAAATTGTCCTTTTGATACTAATAGGAGTAAGCATTTCTCAACGGTACTGTATGTATTTTTACAGTATTTGTGGTGAGATTGTTGTGAATCTAGTTATAATTATATAATTTTTTAATCTTAGTAATTTATTTAATATAATTTAATATAGTTATAATTAATTAATTAGCATTATGTAATAAAAATTATTTTGTAATATCTCTTTTTATTTTTAATTTTAAAATTATTCTTTTATTTGTTATTAATCAAATAATTAAATTTTTTTATTAATAGAGATAATATGTACCATTAATTAGATCTTATAATACCTATTTCTTACATTATTGGTATCGTATAAAAGTTACAACATAAATAAGGAGACCTTAATAATAATTAGTTTTTATTTAATAATAATAATAAATAATAAGTTTTTAATTTCCTTTTCCTTTCCCTTCAATTCGAGTTTCTTCCAATAAGGAAAAAACAACAAAATAAAAAAACAAGACCAAAACCTCTTTCTCTTCAAAAGCAAAATCTCCTGTCTTCGTTTCACTTTGATTTCGTTTCCTCCGTTTCAGACAAACTGTCTGTGCTCTCATTGAATTTACCATTTTACCCTTCTATCGTTTCCCATTCATTTCAACCACGAGATTTGTCCAAATTCCTAGGGTTTTGAGTTCTTTCTAATAATTGAATAACCAAATTATGGAATCGGAGGACGAATTCGATATGCAAGACGCGAACGCATCGGCGGAGGAAGACGATTTCTATAGCGGCGGCGATGACGATGTGGCACCTCCCTATGCATTCGACAGCGACGATGCTGATGTGGCCGATTACGAGTTCATCGACAATGATTCCGATGATTCTGATGATCTCGTCTCTAATCGCCATCAGGTACGTTGGCTCTTACGATTTCATAATCATTTGATGAAATTTTGTTCCAATTTTTGGCTTTTTCGCCTACGATGATGTGAATTGGCTGAATTTTGTATTTTTTGTGAATTAGCTGAATTCTGTTGATTTTTTGAGTTAGTTCTTTGTGAAGTTAGGATTTTTTTGGGGTAATTAACTGGAAATTGAGGTGTAATTTTATCTGCATTTATGCTAATGCATTTGATGGTGTTAATTGATTAATTCTGTTGCTATTTTGTTTACTTCTGTTTATCATATTTAACAAGTTTTGGATATTGGGTGAAGTTTTTGTTATTTGATTAGTTTTTTTTAATAATTTGGGCTTTTTGGTAGCTTTTTGGAAATTGTAGTGTTATTTTACCTGCATTAATGAGAATAGAAACTTCTTATGATTGGCTTTTGGCTTATGCTAATTTTCTGGTATGGTACCGGGTTAATTGGGTCGTAGTATTGTATTTGCTTATTATTCCCTTACTTTGTTGTTCTATCATTATTGTTCAATTGGGTTTGTCTGCATGGTAAAAGTGTGCATTTGGGATGTAAATTTTGTTGTGGTAGTGTAAATTTCTGTCAGTTTCATAAATTATTGTGGTTTGGGTGAATTAGTACTATTCTCAATGTCAATATCAAGTCTTTCTTTAACTTCAATATCAAGTCTTTCTTTAACTCTCTGCTGTTATGGAGATTGTTTGATTTTTCAGATAGGGATGGTTGGGAAGCTTTTGCAAAATACAAAATTTAAAAATGCACCGAGTGAGATTAGTTTTCTTTTCATAGTTTATTGTAAACACTGGTCATTACCCTTGGTCAATCTCAGATTGATTAGGTGGTGATCACAAGACTAGCAATCATTTTAAATTTTATGAGGCAATTATTGTACCATGAAAACTGATTCTTTTCAAACAAACTCGATAAATCTTAATTCACGCTTGTAGGTTTAACATACAAGTTTTTCTGCTCATATTTTTAAACTGGTCCTTGTTTAGTTAACCCAATAGAACACTGAGTGTATATTTTGATTAAGTTTTACTTATTTATTTTGATAGGTTCTTAAGCTTCGTACTGTCCAATTCAAGCACACATTAAATGATACGAATGAACGCAAAAAACATTTAGTCTTTTAGGCCTTTAGTACCACTGATGTTGCTGTAATTCTTTACACTAATGTGTATCTTTTTCTATCTTAGCTAAACTACACCGTTTTGACTGAAGCGGATATTCGTCAGTGTCAAGAGGAGGATATAACGAGGATATCTACCGTGCTCTCTATTTCAAAAGTTGCAGCTAGCATCCTGCTCCGCTTTTATAATTGGTAAAATATTACATTGACAGATAATGTTCTCTCTAATGAGATTTTTTCTTTGTTCAAATGAACATGACTCGTGCAATTTAATTGCCCATCAGACTTATGTATCATTTCTCATTTGAGCATGTGCATCTCAATGTGCGAAGAATTAATCTCACTTTTGGATTGACAGGAGTGTCGGTAAAGTACATGATGAATGGTTTGCTGATGAAGAAAGGGTTCGAAAGGCTGTTGGCTTGTTAGAGAAACCAGCTGTTCAATTTCCAGATGGTGAAGAAGTAAGCAGCCAAGACCTGATTTTAATTTGAGTATTTAAGTATCTTGTCCTAAATTCTGTGGTTGTTGACTACTTGTTAATTGCACTTGCTCTGTGCCATATTGAATCTACAACATTCTTCTAATATGTTTTTACATTTTTTTTGTTTTGACAGATGACTTGTGGTATATGCTTTGAAAACTATCCGAGTGATAGATTGCTTGCTGCTGCTTGTGGCCATCCCTTTTGTAGTTCATGCTGGACAGGTTTGTTGTGCTGGGAATTTTTTTTTTTGGGGTTAATTTTTAAGTGTCCCTTCTTGTGTTATGTGTGTTTTAATCCAATTGGGTTGGGCGTCTATTCTTAAGTGACTCTAGAGATGGATTCCGATTCCTAGTAATTTGTTGTCTAGTTGACTGTGTGTCCACTTGTTTGTAGTTTTTGGCTGATTCTCTTGTTCTTAAGAAATATATATTTATACAATGTAGAAATGACATATATGCGTTGGAGAGCATTAAAAGAGTTGAGCATAGCTGTTGCATGCCTAGAATTTGATTCTTTGAGGACGAAGCAGGTGATGGATGTATGATCTATTTTATCTATAATTTTGCGGAATTTGAAGAATCGATGGGTTGGGTTCTTAAGTAAGATAGGCCATTGGATTTTGTGCTAGTTCCACTAATATTCATGAAATCCAAAACTCAACTGCAGTAGGTAGAAAAATTTCTATGTAGATGATTCTCAATTGTGTACAAAGCAATACCTTTCAATCCGCACTGTTGCGATTTATGCTAATATATGTAGTAATACATATTCTATCAATAAATACATCTTTTTTCCCTTGATAAGAGCATTTCTGCTTTCATTTCAATTTCATGTGTTTGTAATTTTGTTGTCATTTGTCTTTCCTCTTAAGGGTATATCAGCACAGCCATTAATGATGGTCCTGGGTGTTTGATGTTGCGATGTCCTGATCCTTCTTGTGGTGCTGCTGTCGGTCAAGATATGATTTATTTATTGTCTTCTGATGAAGATAAAGTAAAGTATAATCGTTATTTCATTCGGTCTTATGTTGAAGACAACAGAAAGGTAATAGTACTTCTGGAAGTAGCATCAATTCATTTTTCTCCTCCACCTGATTGAAAATGGTACCCTTGCAAGTTCCTTTATCTGGTAAAAGAAAAGTTCATTCCTGAAGGATGACATTTATTACTTTGGTTGAAAGTGGGCATATACGTACATTTCATTGCTGGAGTAGTTCGATATCTGTAAATCGTATTGATTTAGCAAGCTAGATTTTCAAGTACTTTTCATGTACTGCTAGGAGCAATTCAAATTATATTTGCGGAATAAACTAATTGAATAACTTTTGGAAATTTAAAAGAGCAAGGACTTGGTCCTTAGAATGTTTGTTGTTCTGGATTTCGAAATGGAATAATGATGGATCTATCAGCGGTCTATTATGATAGAATTTATATAGAATAAAAATCCTAGTGCTATCTTCTTCAATATAAAGACATTGTCCACCTTATTTAATTGAATCACATGAGTCTTAATTTGTTTTATGGCATTAATAGCTCATAAATTTTGTTCTGAAATACTGAGCTAGTCAAAAACAAAATTCTTGACTTTTGACAAAACTAATAGATCTTTTTTGTTCCTGTATGCTTGTACCACTTGTGTGTTTTAGCCTTAGTCTGTCAGTCGCGTCTACAAATGAACCATGAAATTTTTTTAAAATTCACAGGAGTCTCTGTCTATTGTATACAAGGGCTGTATGAGATTCTTTTATTTTACTTGTGGAAGATGTACAAGCTGATGACTTCAATGTATCACTAATTTGTCTGGGTTCTATTCAAGTCTAAAGAGTCGGCGGACTGAGGTGGCCTTTGCTAACTCTATTTCTTTATGTTCATTGTCCTGAAGATTTATAAACCAGCACATTGAAATTTTCTTCTATGAATAATTATATTTCAAATGCTTTAGAATGATATTCTTTATGATTGTACGCATCACAACAATTTTGGAGCATATCATTGTTACTCTCCTATTAAGATCCTGTTTGAATTATAACTGTACTTGAGTGAAATTGATTTACCTCCAGTTCGTCTGCCTACATTGGAATTCTTAACAGTCATATGCTTTTACAATTCATACATGTAAATGTGATACTAGGAAAATTTTTAGACGTTTTTCTTTTTCCCCCTCTAATCTCCTCCTCTTCAACACTTCAAACTTCTCTTTACTGTGCAGACGAAGTGGTGTCCTGCTCCCGGTTGTGATTATGCTGTGGATTTTGTTGTTGGTAGTGGAAACTATGATGTTACTTGCCGCTGTTCATTTAGCTTTTGCTGGAATGTAAGTCCTCCTGAATTAGCCTAGAAATTTATGTTTCCTTCTAATTCCTTTCGGTGAAAGTACTTGTCATCTTAACCGTTGATGCATGCCGGCACTAGATGCCACCTTTATATTTAATTTTCTTCACACAGCATCAACATAAATTTTATGTTGCAGTGTACAGAGGAAGCTCACCGTCCTGTAGACTGTGATACCGTAGCCAAGTGGGTACTGAAGAATAGTGCTGAGTCAGAAAATATGAATTGGTATGGATCAAGATCTTAGCCACTAGAGTTACTATTACTGATAAACTAATTGCTTAGTTGGTAGAGGATAGGTACTCGACATAATAGCAAGCAAAAAATTTTTTGGTGGTGTATATGCACATTGCAAGATGACTTACCATTGGGCATGATTCTTTGGCTAAATTATGGCCATGAAATCCTCCTGTCAATACTTAGTATGCTGGTCTAAATTTCTAATCACGTCCTGACCTTCCAAACCTTTTGAAGCCCAAGCTGGGCCTATAAATTAATACAAGTTTGAATTTAATCTGATACTGAATGTGGCCTCCTAAAAATGAGGAACTATCTCATGAATTACGCCATCGACATAATTTGACTTAAGTTTAAAATATCCTTCCCTTATTTTATTGTTCTTGTATGAAGTTACAAATTTCCATCTATTTTTAAGCAAGAATAAGAAGACTATAGGAAAAGTAGATGCTAATAATAGAGCATATATAGCTGTGATAATTCTGATGATGGTTCATGTTTTAAAATAGCCTTAAACATTGCATTCTATTCATAATGCCACTTCTACCATGAAATTGTGTGCATGGTTTCATGGGTGATCTTGTTGCCTTCCAGAGAGTTACAGGGTTGTGATAAGTGTTCTTAGGCAGTTGCTGTTACATTCCTTATGTTAGTTGACATCTTTGCCAAATATCTTTAGTACTTTTTGGTTTAAGATGGAGGATAGCTGAATTGGGTAAATTAATGGACTAAACTAATTAGTTATCTAACTTGTCTTTACAATGTGTTTCCATATGTTCACGCCAACCTAAATAATTTTCCTTTTCATTACATCCTAATGCTAAAGTACTTTCCAAATATACGAGTTTATAGGTTGGGTCTGTTATTAAATCTAATGATTCCATAGAATATCTCAATAGATTGCCTTCCCGTCCATGATTTACAAGTGAGGCTAGAGTTATTAAATCCTGAGTAGGTTGCTTCTTTTTGTTGTGTTTTGTGCTTGATGGAACTGTAATATTTTAAAGAATATGGATAATTTCACCGAACACTTCTATGTTTTAGCCTGATTGCAAGACCTACACTGGAACTAGGCAGTCTATAATGAATTTTAAGATAGTTTATGAGTATTTTCAGAATGGTGGGACGGGGTTGGGGGAGGTTGCAATTAGGACAGATCTTTGTGTTACTGTGCATTTTTGCTTAAGCCATGGTCTAGTTGGAAAGTAATTGGTCCGCTATTAGTTGCCTTCCCTATGGGCATCTGTTGGCCTATTAGGCTTGGTGGACTACTTGGTCCATGATTAGTTCTACACAGCATATCCCTTTGCTGCATGCTTGGAACCTTGTTGTAAGTTTACGGGGATTGAATTGGTCCAAGATGTTGACCAAATATGCTGGATGCTTAAGTATTAATTTTTTGGGTATGAATTATATTATTACTGGTCTATATATATTATACTATCATGTAAATGAGATATCAAAATAATGATGGTATGTGTAAATATGGTTGTGGTGTGCCAAAAAATAATGAAAAAGTGAAATTTTAAGGCACTCAGACAAGGATGTACTCTCTGAGTAAATTCCCTTCACCTGGATGTGAAAAGAGTAAGAATCATAGGGCATTTTTGGTACTGTCTTTCGTTGAGTGTTTTGCATTTTCCAAAAAATAAAGAACAAAAGAATACATTTGGTTGACATGTTTTTTTAACGGTAATTAGAAAATTTATTGAACAAAATATTTTCATTCTTAACTTTTAGCAAGAAAAGTAGAGAACATCATATTGATGTTCTCCACTTTGTTCTTGGCTTTAAGAGAACAACAAAAAGTTAATATTGAAAAAAAAAGCCATGTGTCAGAACTTGTCTAGCACCTAGGCCCACCTGCACTTTTACATTTGAGCTTTACCAACTTATTGATCATCTCGCTTTTGTGATTTGCAGAAAGCCAACTCTGTGCAACTTTTTTTTTTTTTAATATTTGTTAAATTTTTGAATAATTTTTTTGACATAAAAATAGAAAAAATGTGGATCTTTTTTGCTTCAACTTTTACCTAATAAGAATTGATTACTTTAATTGATGTTTAGAACATAGTACTATTTTTTGATATGCTGATTACTGCTATTTTTATAATTTTACCAGCTTGTTTGTATTTTATTTTAAATGAAATTATAGTAATTAAATATAATTTAAATAAATAAATACTATGTATTGCATAATATATTGAAACACTTTTTGCACAAAAAATTTCACCAAACATATTTTCATTGTTTTATTTATTTTCATTTTAACTTTTAAAAACATCACATCAAAAGTATCATATTCGTTACTCTAAAACTAGGATAGAAAACACCAATTAAAAAACAGTACCAAATGCACCCATAGTTTCTATGTGTGATCATTCTTGTTTTTGATGTCTCTATTTGTGGTTACACAACTTTTGGCTTAATTTATATCCAGAACAAGGGCTAGGTGTCATTTGTTTTCTATTTGAAATCTGAATAGACATAAATTAGTTTGAATTGTGAAAACAGAGCTAAATGTCTGAATTTGAATGATATGTTTGTATTTTTGTCTGCATATCTGATAGTAAGTTAGGCTGTAATAGTAAGCTAGGTTGTTTGCTTTTTTAAACTTAAAAAGTCTAAAAACGAGTACTTTTACATTTGTGCCCATACCAATTTTAAATATTAGATAAATAATAAGCATCTTAAGGAACATAATAAGATAGTATTTTATCATAGCATAAACCATGTTCAAGTGAATACAGCTCTTTAACTTTCTAAATTAGAACATGTTAATCAATTTTATTGTAGTTTGTGATGTATTATATGAAAAATACTCATAAATAAATTGTAATAATAAATAATGCTAATTTGGAGAATAGAAAAAGATTAAAATAATAATAATCTATTGCTATCACAAGTTATGGGGATCAATGATTATGCTAATTAGTAAGTTTTATTTAGGTAAGGATGAAAATAAATTAGTTAGATAAGCATATTTTGGAGAATATTTTTTAATAATGTCATTCAAACTTTGTAGATTAAGCAAAAAGCTAAACAATTGGCTTAATTACTTAATGCCTTGATTTTTATTAAGTTGAAAAAATAAATAGACTTAATGACTTGACTCATTGAAAATAAGTCAAATAGGTCATTTAAGTTTAGAAAACAAATGCTAGTCTCTGTCTCTTGGTGCGCATGTCTTTTGGGCCTATGTGTAGCCGAGTGTCTTATTTATGTTTTTGGCTACATTAAATGAAGATTTTGCATGGAAGTATATATTTTTTTATGTTATTTTATTATTAACTGTCTTGTAATTCCTCATCTGAACTGTTATATATCTGTGTTTTCAGGATACTGGCTAATTCCAAGCCTTGTCCAAGGTGCAAGCGACCGATTGAGAAAAACCAAGGCTGTATGCATATGACATGCACACCTCCGTGTAAATTCGAATTTTGCTGGTAAGCTTGTATGTTTGTCTTAGACAATACTTTGAACTCTAATCCTTATTCAATTATGTGTTTTTCGCCTTGAACACTAGAACATGGAAAGTAAACTTAGTGAACTTCCTTAGAATGATAAATGGGTTATACCTCTATGTACTGCTCAAAATTACACCATCTTAAAAAGTCCTAGTTACATGACTATATTTGGATGCAGGCTCTGCCTTGGTCAATGGTCAGATCATGGTGAGAGGACAGGTGGTTTCTACGCATGTAACCGCTATGAGACAGCAAAACAAGAGGGAGTTGTATGATACTCTCCTTCAGTTTTCTTCCCCTCCCCCTTCTTTCCTCCCCAGCTCTTTCACATTTCTTTGTCTTGTTATTGACTAACTGGTCACCCCTATAAATTTGATGAATGTTGTTGCTTACAGTATGATGAGTCTGAAAAGCGAAGAGAGATGGCGAAAAACTCTCTGGAGAGATATACTCACTATTATGAACGATGGGCGACAAACCAATCGGTATGTTCAAGTTTGTGGGATTGTAGTATGATACATCTTGTGTTTTCCAGTGACAAAAAACTTGTTCTCAGAACACTAAAATCCTTCTAGTTTATGTTGATCATGATGTTAGACTGGATTGCAATATAAAATTTTTTACTGCCTAATAATATGATATACCCTCTAAACACCCCCCCCCCCCCCCCCAACAACCAAAAAAAAAAAAAGAAATTTTTTTTGAAACACCCATCTTTATAGTTGATTCCTATACTGCTTCATTTCATAACTGTTAGATACTAAATTCCTTGTTCAAAGCTTTTCCTAGTTTGGTTTCAAACTGATTTTGTGTTGAGGGCTGTTCATGGGATTGGTATTATGTTATTGGATGGATTTAACTGGATCGTTAGTTATAGGCATTGGTTTCTAGATAATAATCTCTTTGAGGCTAAAATCGAAAAGTAGCATCTAAAAATAAAGGAATCATTGAAGATAGAAGTGCTAGATAAAGTGCTTGCACGGTCTATGGGAAGAGGCTTGTTTGTGGATAAATGTCGGAATCTGTATAGGCATGTACATTGGTTTATATAAAAAGTAAATTAGCTATATCATAGTTGTAATTTCTTATCAGAAGCATAATAGACAAGAACTAATCAAATAGTTTTGTTGCTTCTTTCCAACTCATTTGATTACTAATGTTTTTGTGCTTCAGAGAATATAAAATCCTACACCTGCATAGCTAATACACTGACATGAAAATTTAAACAATGTCACATTGCAGTCTAATTGGTTGTTTCCTTTTGCAGTCTAGGCAAAAAGCATTGGCAGACCTACAGCAAATGCAGACTGTTCATGTGAGTCAAACTTCTTATTGTCAATTTTTTCCTATTTGTCATGTCCGCATAGTTTGATGCATTGCCATACGACTAGTGTGGGTTTCATTAAAGTGTCAGAAGGCATTTGATGAGCTTAGCTAATCGTAGTCATGGGCATAGTATGGACCCAAATCAAACCAAAAAAAGGGTTTGGGTCTCAAGCAAAACCACCTCATCCCAATTTCTTTGCAACCCACCAACCCAACCCATTAAATTTAGTTTGGGTTTGGTTTGCATTTTGGCTAAATTCCTTGGGCTTTCACAAACTCACCTGTCATAAATCATAATTAAAGTAATTTAGCATACCTGTCGAGTTTAAGAAACTAACACAATTCAGAAGTTATATGATTAGTCAATAAGGATCTCCCCTGTTAGAGTCTACATGCTCAATATTGTCGTTACTTTTACAACACGATAAAAAAAAACGAAAGTGCCCTTTAATTAAATATTAAAAAACACCAAAGCCAATCATATACTTAATATCCTGATCAAATGTTCTCGCTTTCATTTTGATCTTTAATTCAAACTTCTCTATTTTCTCAAAAGTATCTATTGCTTTAGCAAATAACATTATCTATTTTCTCTATTTTCTTTAATCAAAGCTAATGTTATTTGCTAACCATTTTTGCTTCATTTCACTCACTAAGTCCCAAATCAATTTAAATTGCTTAATTTTACTGAACAATTTAGTTGAAGCACTGTAACACTCAGTGCTGTATTTTAATCATTATGCTTCACAGCCCACCTAAAGAACAATAAAGCTAAAAAAATTGTGCTGTCAATCTCTTAAAATCCTCAAGAACAAGCATTAGAGACACCTAACTTGGAGCATTCTCAAGTGAAGAATCTATCTTGAAGTGTTTTTGATCAAATTTACAGCTTTTCTCATTGCAGCTGTGATTTTTTAGCTCAAAATTTCCACTTGGGCATTTGGGTCTTTTACTTAGGGTGCGTTTGGGATTGAGGTTGGACAGAGCTACAATACTAAAGTGTTTGGTAAACACTAGCTGCTGTAGTTTGGAAGTTATGTTGATATGATTTTTCACTTATATAATAAAAAATCTATTATATCTTTAATAATTTTGTCAAAATTATTATTTAAAATTTATATTTATTATATTATTAATTTTTGTTTCGTAGTTACAACTTTTTTTTTTTACAACAGTTGTACCTTAAAAGGTACGGTACCTCAATCCCAAACAGGACCTTATATAGGTTTTTAGCTGAATTTTATCCAGTATCATTGGATGACATCAATGTTCCTCAAAATGATGGATAATTAAATGAATACGAGATGATGAATACTAAGATTGTTTTTTTTTTTTGGGGGAAGCATAGTCTTTTGCAATTAAAAATAAAAATTGTACAAATTTAACTTTCTGATGAGTTTTCAAGTCAGATTTATATACTTGATATTTGCACAAATAGTATGTAGACAGTGATGTTCTCACATGTGGAAAAACTAAATTAAAAAAAAAATGCTAAGATCGAAAGGGTAATATAGTGCATAGTATTGAAAAGGGAATTATTATGGTTTGAGCAGGATGGTTCGACCAGACCCAATCTAAACAAAAGTTGTCCTGAAATATTTTAACCAAATCCAACCCAAACCAGTCCATGTGGTTTGGGTTGGGTTATGGTTTATGGATTTTAGCCCACCCCTAGCTGAACACTATGACCATCAAGAATGTGTTTCTGAGTGAAGTATCCATCAACTGTGTTTGATGAATTATTATATTTTTTTTTGGCAAACTATGGAGTATTGACGACTGTGTTGTTTTAGCTTGAGAAGCTAAGCGATGTACAGTGCCAACCCGAGTCACAGCTCAAGTTCATCACAGAAGCCTGGCTACAGGTAAATATCTGACTTTGGGTTTTATGTCTATAGATAGCTGATAGTCTTTTATGACTATAAAACATCCTGCATTCTTATATCATATGACATCTTCTTTTTTCTTTTTTGTAGATAGTTGAATGTAGGCGGGTTCTAAAGTGGACATATGCGTATGGATATTATTTGCCGGACCATGAACATGCTAAGAGACAGTTCTTTGAGTATTTGCAAGGTATGCCAGATCCTCCATTTCCGTGCTGGTATTTTGCTTATGTTTGGTTTGTTCTAATTACAACTGTACCTGTAGGTGAAGCTGAGTCTGGGTTGGAAAGACTGCATCAATGTGCAGAGAAGGAGCTTCAAATTTACCTTAATGCAGATGGCCCCTCAAAAGATTTTAATGAATTCAGAACAAAACTTGCTGGATTGACAAGGTTTGTACTAATTGAATACCATTTTATATGAGTAGTTTGTATACTAATTGCCACAACTTGATGTCATTGCAATATCTTTATCTTGAAATAATAACACAGCCAGTTTGGTAATTGGTGTTGGGAAAATTTATCTGCTGCTTCCTTTTCTTCCCAGATATTACAAAACTCAGCTTATCAGTTATTAGCATTAGACATCTTCCCCACCCTTCTTTTTTTGGAGCATGTGAGTGACCCAATTTGTGTTTGCATATCAAACAATTCCTTTTCATATTATATGGTCACCACACATCCTATAGGAAAAAAAATAAAAAAAATAGCACACAAGCAATTGTCAATCTTTTTTATTTGCATAGAAGCAGATTTGGAAAATTGTTATGTTAATAGAATAATGATGTGATTCCTATGACAACAGTGTGACAAGGAATTACTTTGAGAATTTGGTCCGAGCTCTTGAAAATGGTCTGTCAGATGTAGATACGCACGCTACCTGTAGCAGGACAGGGAGCTCAAAGAGCTTGGGAGGTACAAGTAGGGGAAGAAGTGGGAAGAATAAGGGTTCGACATCCAGATCAAGTGGGTCCAATAAAAACATTGATGATTCCTGTCACTGGTACTGTGACCAGTGCACATATGCGAATGTCAATTCTGCCACTGCCTGTGCGATGTGCCAGCATAGTCAGTAAATATATATCCCTTCTGCAGAGTGACCCAACTGGATGGAGAGACATCGGCTTTGCCTCACTGACTATTAGGTGTCAACGGCAGCATTGCCAGGGGAAGAAGTAAGTCTCTGTTTATTCTCTTGGAAATCAAAGTGATTACAAATGAAATTGAAAATAAGGTTGGGGAGGGGAATCAAGGAAGAATTTGTTCCGTCTTGTGTTCTTGGAATAGAATCTGTATATAGTTTATTTCATGCACGTCAGTCTTAACTTAATTCTGCCATGTGTCAGGGTCAACGGAAAATGAATTATTACTCGTTAGTCTTTGTGGTCATTTATTTAGAATTTGTATTCGCTTGAACCTTTCAAGTGGATTGCAAAAGTGGAAGCTACTTGGGGATAATGAGCTGCATTGTCACCTGGCCAGGATGAAATAAATTTGTTTTGCCAATGTCTTGATGGCCTTCTTGTGTGGCAAGCACTTTGTATTATGTATACTGTGAAAGGTTATTATTGGTTACTATTGCTAATGAAAGTTCCCGTTGGTCCTCATGTTAAGTATGGACTTGTAATGTGAATGTGAAACTTGACTCTCTATGGTATTGGGGTTGTTATAATTTTTAAATTACATTTGCTGTAAAGAAGGTTTAAAAATTAATAGTATGTAATAAATATGATTTTTAAGTAATAATTGTGATAAAAATAATAAAAATTTAATTTAACTTTATATCATGAGAATGTGAAAAAAGAAAATTAAAAGATTGTGTAAAAGTATTTCATATTATATATGTAGCATCAAGCCATTGTCACTTCTGTGTTGGTGCATAATTAGGTTATTCCATTATCTTGCGGTAATTAAAACTTGAAAAACACAAATTACTGTGACTAAATGTTTATTTTTAAGCTACAATAGTTGGTGTTTACTAAACATGTGTTTGCTAAACATGTTGCACATGAAACTTTATATCATGAGAATGTGAAATTCTAACGTTGCAAGATCCTGTAGAAGTATTTCAAGTTACATAAGTAGCACCAAGCCATTGTCGTTTAAGTGATGGTGCATAATTAGATTGTTCCATTATGTTGCAGCAACTGAAACTTTAAAAACACAAATTACTGCGATTTGATGCTTTAATCCCATATCTCTAAACAAAGTGCAAAAGCAGAGAAAATCTACATCGTTTTTTTTTTCCCAAAAGAATGGCCAATCGTTCAAAAGGGTAATGCGTTGTGCAGACAACAATCCTGCACATAGAAAAAGGATTCTAAAACATGAAAGCATAATGCCCCAACACCAATGCCACAAGAGCTTGAAAAGCTTCCTACGGTTACTGTTGCCATGTAGCTCAGTGTAACGAAATTATCAGTTCATGAACACCGATGATTCTTTGCATGCGCTGCCGTGTCCAAAAAGTTTAGCACGTATTGAATCGCCAAATTGCCAAAAATCAGATCTACAGTACAGCAATCTTGCTAGTAATCAAACTCACCTTTTATACACGCCAAAGGTAAAGGAACGTAAAATCTGAAGAACAAATGTAAAATTAATTTCCCTAACATTTCAATTTGGCAACCCGCTGCAAGCACATTACATTCTAATACATGCCATATGATGATTGTTTGACCAGGTGCAATTGAAGCTGTCTCACCAAACAGCCAATATCTAATTATGAGCTTAGGCGACTCAAACTTTGTGTTTCTTGTCAACAATCACAATCAAAACAAAAGAAAAAGAAACAGACACTAAAAGAAGTAAAAATAAAAAGGTGATGTATGATGGTCGCAAAAAAAAATAAAGTAGAGTATCATCTAGAGGTCATAACTTGACTATAGGTGTCGATTTTGGACGTATAATATATTGTTTCAAAACTTTTGACAAGATGAAGTAAACCCAAAATCATTACAGCTATTCTTCCCCATGGTCTAGTTGGAAATTCTGTTTCTTTCCTAATCAATTAAAAATTTTAAGTAATTTTCCTATTGCTGTCATGATTTTGTTTTCTTGTTTTTTTTTTTTCCTTTAGATATCGGATTTGGGAGCCATTTATTTTGTTTTCTTTATCAAGACTAGGAGAATTTTGTCATAAAATAATATTTTAAATTTTTTTTTCTTTAGATATCGGATTTGAGAGCCATTTATTTTGTTTTCTTTATCAAGACTAGGAAATTTTTTTCATAAAATAATATTTTGAATTTGCCTATTTTAATAAATTAGGATTACTATAAAAAAAATCTTAAAACTGTAGTTTTTTATTATTGAGGAACTTTGCTTCTCTATAGCATATCAATCTTTCATGTTTCCTCATCGTCAAGAGGGAGGGGGAGAGAGAGAGACGGGTAGAACATACACCAAGGCAACCCTCATGCTACCAACCATGTTCATGTGGCAGGTGTATTTATCATTCACCTTTGTCAAGACCAACGTCAAGAACCAACTATGCAAGGTGAGTCAAGTATGGTTTTGATTGGGAACTACTGCTCAGCATTGGTTCTAGACTCTGAGGCTCAGCATTTAATTCCCTCTAAAATTTTCTACAATACATTAATGCAAATAAGACAGCAATTTAAAAGAGTAGTTCGTGCACGAGTATTTGTGTGTTCTGCGTCCACTTTTTTAATACTTACAGGATTGATTTAGTCAACTTTAATATCAGCTTTAAAACATCAACAAGAATAGTTGAATAGCATATATGGAAGGATCAGAAGAAAGATACAAAATATTCTCAAAGACTCCCACATGCAAGAATGTTGGCGAGTGGGTTTTATCAGAATCCAACTACTTTTCCCAAACATTCTTTTAAGGTAGGCTAAGATTAAAAAATTGAAACATACTATCATGGGATGATTACTTTGTGCAGCAAACCATACGGTATTTAAATAATTTTGAGCACAAATGTTGCTAAGTAAGTCTATCGAATTTTTTAAACTAAGTAAAGATGCTTACGAGAAAGATAGAGAGAAGAGAGAGCAATGTAGGCAAAGAGAATTTTATTACTCGCAAGAAAGAATACAAGATAACTTTGCAAGGATGATTGAGTTGCTTGGTGCGCGGTGTGTTGTATGTATAGTGTGGTTTTGAGCAAAATGGTGAGTGCCATGTCCTATTTATAAGAAGGCTTGCCTAGATCTAAAGAGTTCTATGCAACTTGTGCAACGTGCCTAATTATCTACTAAGTTCTAGAATACACAAGTGTAGAATTATCTAGATATTTACGAGTACTAATTTGTTGTAGAGATTTCTAGAATCGGGCCGGGCTTGCTCACTTTGGCTAGTGAATTTGGGTTGTCAACTGCTGAACGCACCACGGTCGCTAATGCATTAGGCGGCCTATTGCTGGGCACACCCTGGTTACTAACCATACCTCACCTTCGGGTGGTCTTTTATGTTAGATGATAACAAATATATGTATTAAGTGATTTAATAGATATTGTATTTCACATTTTCACTAGTTTTTGAAGGGTAATATTTATGCAAGTGAATCAAGTGAAATCAAGCTCAAGACACTCAACGAATAACCGCGAAATCAAGAATAAAGTTTAGAGCTCAACGAACAAATTAGTGCGATAAATTCTTGTAAAGTCGGTATGATTTAATTGATGCATGATTTAGCATTTGAGAAGCTCAAAAGATTAATTTAATTAAATACTTTTCATAAACTAAAAGGTTTTATTTTTATAAAGTAAATATTTTGTGGATTTGAGCAATTTGGACTTAAATGCTAAGTTTTGAAATCTTTGATTTTAATAGGTATTATTATTAAATTTCAGAGTTGGATGTTTTTACAAACATTTGAAATGTTTTGGGCCATACTATAATTTATGAATATGTTGGACTAAAGTGAAAGATTTTGAGAACTTTAAAAAATATGAGTATTATGTTGAAAAGGATCTTTTTGTAAAATAATAAAAATTTGGGGCCATATCATAATTTTAGAAAGTTTGAGAATGACAAATATTTTTAAGAAATTCTAAAATTGGATCTATTTGTAAAATTTTATGACGTTTTGGGTCTTAAAATAATTATATAAAGTTTTGGGTCAAAGTGTAATTTTAGTGAACATTATTACTGTAGCAAAATTCAAAAATAACAGTAATATCACTGTTCATGAGCGGCTAGCCGGATAAATCAAGCGGCTAACTGCTTGGCGTTGGAATTTGCCTATAACAACTACTTTTCGGGCTTTAACTATAAAAACTTAACTCCAACTTCATTTTAAGAACAAATGTAAGCAAATATAAGATCATACAACATATATTGAGCTTCCAAAACGTAAATCATCATAGATTGAATCATTGTTGAGTTATTATTTGCATATCCACTCTTAAAGAGAGTTTTTGTTGTAATTTTTATTTTTTATCAAATTGTGAGTGTACAAGTGTGAGAAACACTTGAGGTGAAGAGATTGAGGATATAATATCTTGTTGTAAAGGTTTGTTGACACCTTGAAAGTCAATTGTAAACATTTGAAGCCTTGGGAGGCTTGGATAGTGAAATCCTCAAGCCGAGTGAGCTTGGAGGCATGGACGTATGCGGGGATAGCCGAACCACGTAAAAATCATTGTGTTTGTTTTCTCTTCCCTTATTCTTTTAATATTGTGCTTGATTGAATTTATTATTTTTGATTTGATTAAGGCAGTAGATTAAATTGTTGTGCGAATTGTATTGCATAAATTTAAAAATTCCAATTCACCCCTTGTTGGGTTGCATAACTTGCATTTCATTTTATTGAGTGCATCTTGGCACGCCAATTTAGCCTCCTTTGGTGGTAAATTTGAACGGCCATGACATCGTCCCCTACCTATCCTCACGACATCCTCGTTGTGTTCTTATGCTTGTACTTTTAGATGCGCTTCGCAAATTGCCATAGGTCTTTTTTTGCATTGCCAGCTAGATTCACTGTTGAGGAGTCTATGCACTTCACCAAGTACTCGTTGTAAGCTGGTACGCCCCTTCTTTGGATGGCTCGATCGACAAGGATGCATTCTAAATCTTTGTTGAAAGCAGTGACAATGGCCGTTGGGGCTCGTCCTGACTCACTATTGCATGGGTCTTTCATATCCTCATGGTATGGCTTGAGTACACTCACAGGGAAGACCATATGAATTGTGAGTCCAGGCAAAAGTCGAAGTTGGTATGGGATGTTGCCCACTCGTTGGACAATCAGGAAGGTCTTTCATATTACTTTACTAACCTTTTGTGCACTTTCCGCAATGTCTTGAATTATTGGGTAGGAGTTTGATCATAACTTGATCGTCTTTCTTGTACTCGACGTGGCATCTTCTATTATTAGCTTACTTTTTCATTTTTTGTAACTAATCATTATTGTAGATAAATATGGGGCCAAGTACTTAATATGCCACAACTATATTAGAGTGTTGACATTATGACAAAATATCATATAAATTTAAGGAGATTTAGATCTATAAATTAACATGATAGAACATAAACCGGTGAGGAGGAAATGTACAATAAATAAAATAATCATTAAGATTCACTTGAGAAAGTAATTAATTCAATAATTTAAATTCTTGAGCTTCACCTTTCACCTTAACTTAGAAAATTAGCCACTCATTGAAAAACAAAAATACTCATTTTATTTAATAAATTTATGAAATATATTATAAGCGAATGAACTACACAGAAGAAGAAATTTTTCTAAACCTCAGCCTCAGCTCCCTTCTCCTCTTCTCTACACTCCTTCATTCTTCATCTCCTTCCCTTTTATAGGCAACAAACTTGACACGATCCTTTTATTTTATTATCATATATTTTTTTTATTGTTTATCTATTTCATAGAAGTGAGCAATAGTCAAGTAGCGAGTGGCCACCTGACTATCATGGCTCACTTCCTTCCTTTAATTTTTTTTATTATATCTCCTCAATAATGCATTCCAAATTGCTTCAGCAATTTATCTTCTTGTTTCTTGCTTCCGGTTCCAATTCCCTCTTTATTCCTGAGATATAAAAATTAACATAAAATTAACATACTGCAAATTAATTTAACACTATTAGTGAAAAACCGATAATTTTTAGCCTTATTAAATATTCACCTTTTAGTATCAATCACACTCCCCAACTATCATGTTGCTAGGCACTAGCAATTTAAGTGATGAAAATCTAGCAAAAACCCAAATTGAAATCTCTCTCTCTGTTTTTTTTTTTGGCAATTATGTTAACTTCTTTGATCAAATTATTGACAACAATCAAATAAAAATATAAACATTATTTTCGACTTAAAGAAAATCACTCCCACATGAATTCATGCAAAATGCTCAATTGTCAAAGCTACATTAATCAAGCAATTTTTCAAGAATGATATGTGAAACCCCAAAATCTCACAGTTAAGAGTGACTCTCTTAAAAAAAAAATAAAAGCACTAAAAACAATCACTCCAAGAAGTGGTAAATTGAGAGAATAATAAAACAATACAACACTGACTAGCCACGATAAAAGAATAATGGCCATTGCTTAGAAATAAAATAATCTTAAGTCAAATGAATTACTAATCAAACCAATTTGTTTTTATTTTTATGCATCACCACACCTTTTAGTCCATATTGCCAACTTTTTCTTCAGATAATAGTTCTCTAAAATTAAGAATAACTTTCACTAGGTTGTGACGTAGGTTAGGGATATGATTAATAAAGAAGGATAATGGGAAAAACAAAATATATGTTGAGAAAAATAAAGATCTTTTGGAAATTGCAAAGTGCTTTTTAAGTTTTTATTTTTATTTTTCTTCTTCTTCTTTTTCTTTCTTTTCTCTCCTTTTTTTTTAGTTCGCATTTAGTTTCTTTTCAATCGCACTTATTTTTTGCATCGATTTTCTAAATAAAATAATCATTCATATTTTTATCAAACATGAATAGGTGATGGAAAATATAAAACATAGGATAATACTCCAAATTAGAGTGGGATAGGATAATAAGTTAACATTTTTTTTTAGGCTCAAAAGGGTTAACTATAAATATTTCACAATTGGGATCGTTGGAAAAGACTCAAATAGATTAAAGATGGCATTTTTGTTATCTTTTAGGCTCTAAACAATCTTTTAATATCGACGAGTTAAATGGACTTTCAGATGCACCTGCACAATTTTTTTTTCTTTTTCTTTGTTGACTTTAAGGAAAACATAAAGATCATCTTGTATAAAATAATAAATTGTGAAACTGTATAGGTAAACGGGGTTACTCTTCAAAGATAATAGGTTGTAAAACTCACTTGGAATTTATTGTGACATGTACATTCCTCCAATTAACTCAATCAATTTCACTTATCAAATCTTTGAATTTACACTTATTACCAGCATCAACATGCAAAGTGGCAAACATGATGTAACATAAGTCAAAGTCGAACTTAATATAAATATTAAAATTTAAAAGTCATCATGTCATCCAATATCAAAAGATCACACAAAATGCCTTAAACGTTTTATTTTTATTTATTTATTTTTTTTACAAACAAAACATCGCAAATACTAAGAAGATGCGTTTCTAGAGTCACTACTCTCCATATCCAGCCATCTTTGACTCATATTTATCCAAAGTTAGTAAAAGCATCACCAGGATTGAGATATTCCACAATTGTCAACTATTCTCTTCCCTAACCTGAATAAGACATTGTCCTCAATGTCTTAAAGGAAAGAATTAGAGTTTAGAAGACATTACCCGATTGTTGCACGAAAATATTTACAAACACATAGTTAAATCTAATTTACATTTCTTATAAGGGTTACTACCATAATTAAATAACCAATTCAATGCCAATGTCCTGGGATTTGACTCTTGTTTGTAGGCTTGTAAAATATCAAGTAACTCATTAGCAGTAAAAGCATAAATAAAATGTTTTTTGGACTAAGACTGGAATGAAATGATTCTTAATTGCATGGTTAAAAAAATACTATTAAGCCATCATAAAAGTTGTAAACATTGAACAAACTTATAAATTTTTTATGAATGTTTAAATGAGCTTAACATGCAAAATGTAATTAGCGCCTCTAGAGTTGCAAGATCTCTTGGCAAGAAAATAAAAGCGTCAACATGATTTAACATTTCAAATATTATTTCTTGCTTATGTTAACATATATGTTTTCATAATGTTGATTTTGATGATAACAAACAAGATTAAGAATGATTAATCTTTTAAGCAATTATTTTTTATACATTTTAAATAAATCATTATTTTTTCATTATAAAGGTTTAATATTTAATGAAAAAATGATTTTATGAAATTGGTTGTTTTTCAAGTTTATGATGTAATTGAAAGAGTTTTGGAAACTTTGAAATCAACAAGTATTGCTTGAAATTTTAGAGGACTTATTTGAAAAGTGTCATAACATTTGGGCTATATCATAATTTAAAAAAGTTTTAGAATTAATAAAGCATTATTAGAAATTCTGAAATTGGATATATTTGCAAACCTTCATAACTTTTGGGGCCATAATACAAATTTATAAGGTTTTGGGGTCAAACGGTAAATTTAGAAAATAGTTCACTGTAGCAAGCGCCTTACCGGATATGGTAAACGACAATCCAGATTTTGGGCAGTAAGCTTCTGGAGTATAAACGGCTATCTGGATTTCGCAAGCGGCAATTCGGATTTCAAAAGCGGCTATCCGGATATGAAAAGCGGCATGCCGGTTATTTTGAAATTCAAATTTTTGCCTTAATGGTAACATAAAAGCTGCTAACCGGATTCCATAAACGGTAAGCCGGTTATGACCAAAATGTGCATAACGGCTAGTGTTTTAGTTCAAACTATATAAACTCAAAACCAATTCATTTTTGGTAATCTTGGCAAGCAAAAACAAGTGCACACAACATATATTCAACTTCAATTTCGTAAATCATCATTTATTAAATCATCTTTGTTCTTCAATTTGTATATCCACTCTTAAAGAGAGTTTCATTGTTGTAATTTTTATTTCTCATCAAATTGTGAGTTTACAAGTGTGAGAAACACTTGGGGTGAAGAGATTGGAGAGATAATCTCTTGTTGTAAAGGTTCATTGACACCTTGAAGTCAATTGTAAACATTTGAAGCCTTGGAAAGGCTCAGATAGTGAAATCCTCAAGCCCGGTGTGCTTGGAGGCGTGGATGTAGGCGGGGATTACCGAACCACGTAAAAATCTTTGAGTTTTCTTTCTCTTCCCTTGCTCATTTATTATTGTGCTTTCATTGAATTTATTGTTTTCGAATTTATTAAGGCATTAGATTGTATTGTTGTATGGTTTGCTTAACTTAATTTTTAAAATCCCAATTCACCCCCTTCTTGGGTTGCCTAGTTAGTATTTCAGCTTACTTGAGACGACTATCTCCTTTCTAGTTGGTTGGTCGAGTAAGCATCCTAGAGGTTTTAAAGCTTGTAGGGTGATGCCTAACACTTGGCTTCCTCTAGTGAAAACAGCTTCTGCAACAGGTTTTGATAACTATCGTCACCTCCTCCATATACAAGGTATGGTTTTCTCTCAACTACGACACGACCAAGATCGATGGCTGCTTGAATAAACTCTTTGTATTTCCCATAGTGAAACCCAGAAAGCACACAAACATTATTGAATTGTCTACTCGAAGTAGCTGCCATTAGAATGATCTTCAAGAACAATCTGTAAGGTTTTTTTTAAAAAGCTCATATTTAAAGATCTTGGTGACAGATATAATAATACACAACTGTAAATAAAGTGGTGTGTTTGTCAAATGATGCATAAAGCTTATGGCTCCATTATTCAAAAGCAAACAGTGAAAAGAAAAAGCAAATAGTGATCACCTCATTAAAAACAATAATGCAAAAGATAAATGATAACTCTATAAAATGAGAGTTATCATGACACTTTTAGACTTAATCAATATTTCTTAGAGAGTAAATGATGTATTTTTGTTCCATTTTAGTTATATTTTGTAAGAGCATCCATTTAAATTTATTTTTAATAACTTAATTTTAGTTTAGATCGTTTTGTGCTTAGATTATGTGCATTATTGTAGGTGACCAAAAAGCTCAAGTTTTAGGGATGTAATATTGCTGCAATAGACCTGTATAAATGACAAAGAACTTGGCTACAAAAGAATTAAAATAAGTCTGAAACAGTGAAGATGATGTAGTTGTTACTGTAGCAATCCTGTAGCAACAACAGATTGGATTTTGTGTGCGGTAACTAAAAGATTATCTAAAATTTTCAAAAATGGAGGATACGTGCCACATGCTTTTGGTTACCTAATTCTAAGTTATAAAAGAAGCACGCATGGAAAGAAAGAGAAGAGAGTCCTCACTCAAGGAAAAATTATAGAGAAAAATAAAAGAAAAAAAGAAAAAAAGAGAGATTTGAGGTCTGCAACAGAGGATTTACAGAGAATAAGAAGGAGATATCGCAAGATTAAGCGAACTTCAACTCTTTATGTTATTTTCTTGTTTTCTATTTATTTTTGGGAATGTATTTAATGGCTAAAGTAATTTTATTTGTTGTCCTATCGCAAATCATGAACTGAATTCTATTATGGTTGAGTGATAAGCAATCTTAATGGATGTTTGACTGATATATGTGTGTTGCTCTGTATTTGCTATAACATTTTGTCTTAATTTTACTTATTGCAATTTCCTATTTATGCTGATCACCCATTTAGAGGATACTAGCTAAGAAAGAGCCTAAAAAAGGTTTGATTTAGTGGAACAAATTAAGACAATACTTGGTTTTAGATTGGGTTTCCCAAGTTTAGTTAATCTTGATTTGAATAGGGCCATGCTTGATCTAAAATTGTAAAGAAATAGAACGTTTAATACTATATCTAATATTAGCGTAATAATTGGCCATTGTTAGGTTGCATTAGGTGAAGATATCCAATATGCGACAACTGAGGATGCATGAGGGATTCACATTGTGAGGTAAATAGAACTTAGAATGTTTAATGCTATGTTTAATATTAGCGTAACAATTGGTCACTGTTAGGTTGCATTAGGTATAAGATATCCAACAGGCGACAACTGGGGATGCATGACGAATTTTGCCTAGTGCTGTAGTAGATGCTGTAGCAACGGAACTATAATTAAAAAAATTGTCAATGCCATTATGTGAGTTTAATTACTCAACTACTACTTTCTCATTAATTACATCCTAGTGTTTTGTTTGAGATTTTTCTTATTGCATTATGTAATTTGTATTTTTAGTTTAGTTAGTTCATTAGTTTTATTGATTATTTTATTTTAATTTAAATTGAGATTGCAGTGTTAAGATTGCCGTAGTAAATTCGATAACATCAATCCTTGTGGAGAGGATCTGAATACTCATCTGTATATTACTTGTTGTACACACTTGCATATTGACTGGCACCTATAGCAGATTAAGATTATTGTAGCAAATTCGATAACATCAATCCTTGTGGAGAGAATCTGAATACTCATCAGTATATTACTTATTATGTACACTTGAACACTGACATCTATAGCAATTGAAATCACCCAACAATAAACGAGTAGTAAAATAAAAGAATATTTACTTATAGTTGTGATTGTATCTCAGATCTTCCTTTAATTTTATGTTCAGTAAGGACTTGAATGCCCTCTATGAGTTGAGGATATGCTTCCTAATCGACACTAAAAAGTATACATTTAATAAGGATAAAATTATCAGTTTTTCACTTACAGTGTTGATTAATACGCTCATTATTCCTAAATTATCTTAACACTACCCAAATATATTTATGTTAAACTAATTTGTAACATGTTAATTTTAATTTCCAGATAAATTTTAAGAATAAGGAGGAATCAGACTTGAAAGCAGTAGACAAAGAAGTTTGATTGTATCAATACCCACTTACTTATCCCTTTGATTGTTAAAAGTAATAATGTAATAATAAATTAAATAAGAATAAAAGGAACGAGGGTGGAAGATTTTGTTGCCTATAAAAGTCGAAGAAAGAGAGCGGAGTGGGGAAGTCGAGAGAGAACGGAGTGAAGTTGATGAACTCTTTCTTTCTTTCTTTTCTTGTTTTCTAGTGTAATAAATTTTCGTGTAATATATTTTAAAAGTTTGTCAAATAAAAAGAATGTTTTGTTTTCTTCTAATATGAGTGACTAATTTTACTAAGTTGAGGTAAATGGTGAAGCTAAATGTTTCAAATTATTAAATTAATTATTTTCTCAAGTGAGTTTTAAGTTTATTTTATTCTTTTATGGTTATTTTTATTCCATGTTAATTTATAGATTTCTTTGGATTTGTATGGTATTTTGACATAATGTCACCACATTAATATAGTTGTGACACATTAGGTACTTGATTCCATATTTGTCCACACACATAGTTAGTTAATAATTAAATGATATAATAATTAACTGGTAAAAGTGAGGCGAAATATAAAAATGAGAGAATATTAAAATTATAATTTGAATACTGAGAGTGGATCCCGTAACCTTAGCATAATTTTAAATTGATTCCTAGTAATTTTTTTCCTGCTATTAATTTTCTTTATTTAACAAATTGACTATTAGATTTTAAATTCCCTATTGTTCGACCCTAAACTCACTGAGTTATATTATAACTAAATACTCTTATACTTGGAAGCAATAATACTTGTGAGTCATGTCACGTTTTTGACGCCGTTGCTGAGGAGTTTCTTAAATTTGTTATTTTATTTTTTATTTTTTGTCAATTATTATTTATGTCTTACGTCATTTCTTTGTTTGGTTATAATAATTCATTTCATAAAATTTCAGTTAGCTCCCTTCTCTCTTATAATCACAAGATTGCCATAAAACTTGTGAAGAATTTTATTCTAGCCCCAAAATTGTTGCAAACCAATCCTTAAAACTGAATTGGAACTTGGATCTTTGGACTTTGCGTTATTCGTTGGACTTTTGGACTTGGTGGACATAACAGACATGAACTTGGACTTTTAAAATAACAATTAAGACATAATAATTGAAATTTAATTAGCTGGTAAATTTTAAAATAAAAAAATTGCATTTTTTCCTTTCTTTAAATTTATGCAATTTACTTTTTGTATTTATTTTTAATGGTCGGTTCAACTGCCTGAATTTTTATTTAAATTTTATTAATTTATTTTTTTGTTTATATGATAGGTTCTGCTGCCTATAGTTTTAATTTTAATTTTTTAATTTTGTACATTAATTTGTTTAATTTTTATTTTATGTTTTATTGTATGACTGGTTTTAAAATATCGTCGTCGTTTTAGTTCTTCAAAACTTTTCTCGCACTCTGGCATCCATGCAAACTTGGCATTTTTCTTTGTCAACAGGGTCAATGGCATTGCGATCTTCGAGAAACCTTCCACAAATCTTCGGTAGTATCCAGCCAAACCTAAGAAGCTTATGACTTCTGATAACTCTATGAAATGAGAGTTATCATGACATTTTTAGACTTAAATCAATACTTAGAGAGTAAATGATGTGTTTTCATTGTATTTTTGTTATATTTTGTATAAACATTCATTTTAATTTAGTCTTAATAAATTTTTCTTGATTCAGAGACAACTAGGCAACAACAATATCATTTACATGGCAGATGACATAGACAGGGCTATAAGAGATTATGCTGTGTTAACTCCTCAAGTTGTACATCCTGGAATAGTTAGACCTGAAGTGGAAGCCGTTAATTTTGAACTTAAACCAGTGATGTTTCAAATGCTGCAAATAGTGGGCCAATTTAATGGACTGCCATATGAAGATCCTTATCTCCATCTGAAGTTATTTTTGGAAGTGAGTGATGCTTTTAAAATTGCTGGAGCAACACATGATGCTTTAAGACTAAGGCTTTTTCCTTACTCCTTAAGAGATCGAGCTAGAGCATGGTTGAATTCGTTACCCTCTGATTCCATCACTACATGGAATGACTTGGCTGACAAATTCTTAATGAAATATTTTCCACCAACCAAGAATGCAAAATTGCAGAATGAGATCACTTCCTTTCACCAACTTGAAGATGAGAGTTTGTATGAGGCTTGTGAGAGATTTAAAGAGTTGCTCAGAAGGTGTCCTTATCATGGCATTCCCTGTTGCATACAATTAGAAACCTTGTACAATGGGTTGAATCCAAGTACGAGATTGATGGTTGGTGCTTTAGCAAACAGAACTTTGCTATCTAAATCTTATACTAAAGCTTATGAAATTTTGGAGAGAATTGCCAACAATAATTATCAGTGGTCATCAACTAAACAGAGGACAGTGAGAGGAGCAGTGGGGGTACATAATATAGATGCAATTACAGCATTATCAGCACAAGTAACTTCATTTACTAACATGGTGAAAGCCATGACTTCTACTCCTGCAGCAGTAAAGCAAGTTGCTGAACTGTCTTGCGTGTATTGTGGTGAGGAACATGTATTTGACAACTGCCCAGGAAGTCCAACATCAGTAAACTATGTGGGCAATTTCAACCGACAGTCTCAAAACAACCCATACTCAAATACTTACTGAAATGCAAGTTACGCAACCCAAGAGGGGGGTGAATTGAGATTTTAAAAACTTATGCAATACAATTCGCACAACAAATCAATCTAACGCCTTAATGGAATAGAAAATAATAAATTCAAACAAGCATAATAATAAAAGAGTAAGGGAAGAGAAAATCAAACACACAGATTTTTACGTGGTTCGGCAATCCCCGCCTACGTCCACGTCTACAAGCCAATCAAGCTCGATGATTTCACTATCCAAGCCTCCCAAGGCTTTAAGTTCTTACAATTAACTTGCAAGGTGTCAATGAACCTTTACAATCAAGATGTTATCTCCTCAATCTCTTCACCCCAAGTGTTTCTCACACTTGTACACTCACAATTTGATAAGAAATGAAAATTACAACAAAAACTTTCTTTAAGAGTAGATATGCAAATAATAGCACAATAATGATTCAATCTATGATGATTTGCGATTTGGAAGCTCAATATATGTTATATGATCTTGTTTATGCTTGCATTAGTTCTTAAAATGAAATTGGAGTTGCATTTTTATAGTTAAAACCCGAAAACTAGTCGTTATAGGCAAATTCCCGCAACCAAGCGTTTAGCCGCCTGATTTATCCGGCTAGCCGCTTGTAACAGTGATATTACCGTTATTTTTGAATTTTGCTATAGAAATACTATTCACCAAAATTATACTTTGGTTTAAAACTTTCTATAATTATACTATGACCCTAAATGTCATAAAACTTTACAAATATGTCTAATTTCAGAATTTCTAAATAATAATTGTCATTCTAAAATTTTTTAAAATTATGATATGGCTCCAAATATATTATTATTTCTCAGAGAGTTCCTTTTCAAAATTTAACATAATACTCATATTTTTTAAAGTTCTCAAAACCTTTCACTTTAGTCCAAAATGTTCAAAAATTATAGTATAGCCCAAAACATTTCATATGTTTGCAAAAATATCTAATTCTGGAATTTAAAATAATACTTATTAAATTCAAAGATTGCAAAACTTTTCATTTAGGTCCAAATTAATAAAATCCATAAAATACTCTATCTTATAAAAATAAAACCTTTTAATTTATGAAAAGTAATTATTCAAATTAATCTCTTGAGCTTCTCAAATGCTAAATCATGCATCAATTAAATCATACCGGATTTACAAGAATTTATCGCAATAATTTGTCCGTTGAGCTCTAAACTTTATTCTTGATTTGTCATTGTCCGTTGAGTGTCTTCAACTTGATTTCACTTGCATAAATATTATCCTTAAAAAACTAGTGAAAATGTGAAATACAATATTTATTAAATCACTTAAGATACATGTTTGTTATCATCAAAATTACATTATATGTAGCCATTTAGGCTAACACTTACAACCCTAGATGGAAGCAACACCTAAATTTCTCATGGAGCAATCAAAATCAAAATGCTTCAGCATTGAGTGGATAGAACAGAAATACTCAACCACCTAGTTTTCATCAGCAGAATCAAGTACAAAAACACACTAGCCATGATCCACTTACTTCATTGGAAACACTGATTAAGGAATACATTGCAAAGAATGAAGCAATTGTGTTAAGCTGTATCTCTAAGAAACCTGGAAAACCAAATTGGACAGCTTGCCACAACAATGAGTAGCAGATCTCAGGAAAGTTTACCCAGCAATACAGAAGATCCAAGAAGAGAGGGAAAAGAACACTGTAAAGTAATCAACTTAAGATCTAGAAAGAATGTTGATATCCTTGTTGATGTGACTAAAAAAGGGTTGGAATTAACTCCTCACAAGAACCACCTCAAGATGAGAGCATGTTACAGCATCCCAGCCATCAAGATACTGGTGCTAGTGGTCAAGCTACAACAACTTTGGAAGGGAATCAAACTATAAATGCTGAAGAAGAAGTTGCAACAGCAGTGGTGACAACTTACAATAAATCAAATGATCAGAGATTGGTACCTCCTGAAGCTGCCTAACAATTTAGGCATCCATCCCCTTTCCCACAGAGATTCCGGAAGCAAAAACAAGACAAATTGTTTAGCATATTCCTGGAAGTGCTGAAGCAGTTACACATTAACATACCTTTTGTGGAAGCATTGGAGCAAATGCCTAATTATGTGAAATTTCTAAAAGATACCTTGGTAAGAAAAAGAAGGTTGGGAGAATTTGAAACTATTGCTTTAACACAGGAATGCAGTCACATGCTTCAAAATAAGATCCCTAAAAAATTGAAGGATCCAGGAAGCTTCACAATATCATGTTCCATTGGAACTAGGTACAATGACAGAACACTCTTTGACTTGGGAGTGAGCATTAATCTGACGTCATTATCTGTATTTAAGCAGTTGGGAGTAGGAGAGTGCTGGCCAACAATAGCCACTCTACAATTAGCTGACATATCTCATGCATACCCTGAAGGAAAGATTAAAGATGTATTGGTGAAGGTTGATAAATTCATCTTTCCAGTGGATTTCATTGTACTAGACTTTAAGGCTGATAAAGAGGTACCAATTATACTTGGAGACCTTTCCTAGCAACTGGGAAAACTCTAATAGATGTGCAGAAATGAGAGCTCACAATGAGGGTAAATGACCAACAAGTCACCTTCAATGTATTAGAAGCCATGAAGAACCCTGATGAGGTAGAAGATTGCAATTTCCTGTGTGTTGTGGATCTTGCTATAGTAGACAGAATAAATAGATGCTGCAGTAACACAGTTAACGAAGCTGCCACCTTTAAAAGATTTGAAGAAGAAGAAGATGTTGCAGCAAATCAGATAGATTGGATGAGAGAAAGGCAATCTAACAAACATAACAGATTTATTGAACCTCTAAATCTTTCAGACAGGGAAGTAAAAGCAACTTTACCATATATTGAATCACCTCCTACTCTTGAATTAAAATTGTTCCCTTCACATTTGAAATATGCTTATCTTGGTCAGAACAATACACTTCATCTAATCATTTAATCTACTTTGGATGCAGATGAAGAAAAGGAGCCTGGTAGATGTGCTTGGGAAATACAGAAAAACAATTGGATGGACTTGGCAGACATTAAAGGGATCAGCCCATCATATGCATGCATAAACTTCTGTTAGAGGACTGCTGCAGTAATTCAGTAGGGCAACGGAAAAAGGTTAAATCCCATTATGAAAGAAGTTATAAAAAAAGAAATCATCAAATGGTTGGATGCTGGGATCATATACCTGATATCAGATAGTTCATGGGTAAACCCAATTCAATATGTTCCAAAGAAGGGAAGAATAACAGTGATAACAAATGAAAAGAATGAACTTATTCCTACAAGAACAATGACTGGATGGAGGGTATGTATGGATTACAGGAAGCTCAATAAAGTCACACAGAATGATCACTTCCCACTTCCATTTATAGATCAAATGTTGGACAGACTTGCTGGAAAACAATATTATTGTTTCCTAGATGGGTATTCAAGCTACAATCAAATTGCTATAGCCCCAGAGGATCAGGAAAAGACTACATTTACTTGTCCTTATGGAACTTTTGCCTTCAGAAGGACGCTCTTTGGTTTATGCAATGCTCTTGCAACTTTCCAGAAATGTATGATGTCTATTTTTTCGAATATGGCGGAGCAAACATTGGAAGTCTTCATGAATGATTTCTCAGTCTTTGGAGAGACATATACTGATTGTTTACACAACTTGGAAGAAGTTCTTAAAAGATGTGAGATGACTAACTTAGTACTCAATTGGGAAAAATGCCACTTCATGGTGCAAGGAGACATAGTGTTGGGTCATAAGATGTCCAAGAGTGGCATAGAGGTAGATAAAACGAACTTAGAAATGATAGATAAACTGCCACCTCCCACTTCAATAAAGGGGATTAGAAGTTTTTTGGGTCATGTTGGATTTTACAAAAGATTCATAAAAGACTTTTCCAAAGTAACTAAACCATTATGCTCATTGCTAGAACATGACAAGCTTTTTCATTTTGATAAAGACTGTCTTCAAACCTTTAGAGAATTCAAGAAAGCTTTGATCACTACACTAGTGGTTATAGCACCAGAATGGACTTTACCATTTGAGCTGATGTGTGATGCTAGTGACTATTCTGTTGGGGCAGTTTTGGGGCAGAGGAAGAATAAAGTTTTCCACTCTATATACTATGCTAGCAAAAATCTTACTCAAGCTCAGATTAATTACACCACTACAGAGAAAGAGTTGCCAGCAATAGTATTTGCTTTCGATAAGTTTAGAACTTATTTGGTAGGTACTAAAGTGACAATGTACACAGATCATGCAGCCATCAAGTACCTAATCTCAAAGAAGGATGCTAAACAGAGATTAATAAGATGAATCTTATTGCTTCAGGTGTTTGATTTGGAAATTAAAGATAGAAAAGGGACCGAGAATTAAGGAACAGACTATCTGTCTAGGCTAGAAGCAGACACATGCACATTGACAAAAAAAGACATCGCTGAAACTTTTCCTGATGAACAACTGTTTATAATACAGCAGGCATAAAAGTTGTAGCAATCAGGATCTTCATGGTATGCAGATTTTGCTAACTACTTAGTAAGTGGATTGCTACCACCTGAGTTGAAGTTTCAATAGAAAAAGAAATTTGTTAATGTTGTTAGAAGCTACCAGTAGGATGATCCATATTTGTATAAGTTATGCTCAGATCAAGTAATACGAAGATGTGCTTCAGAGGAAGAAATTCCTCATATATTGGAATCTTGCCATGCTGCAGCATATGGAGGACATTTTAGTGGTCACAAAACAACTGCTAAGGTTCTGCAATTACGTTATTACTGGCCTTCTATTTTTAAAGATGCTTATGAGTTTGTTAAATGTTGTGACAAGTGTCAAAGGACAGGAAACATAACTCAAAGACGTGAAATGCCATTGACGAACATTATAGAAGTAGAGATTTTCGATATATGAGGAATAAACTTCATGGGTCCTTTTCTACCATCCTTTGGGAACTTATATATCCTGGTTGCTGTGGATTATGTCTCCAAAAGGGTAGAAGCTGCAACATTACCTATCAATGATGCTCGAGCAGTAGTGAACTTCATTCAGAAAAGCATCTTTTCCAGGTTTGGCACTCCATGAGCAATAATTAGTGATGAGGGTACTCATTTATGTAACAAAGTATTTACTACAGCTATGGTGAAATATGGAGTCAAGCATTAAATAGCAACAACATATCACCCACAATCTAATGACCAGACAGAAGTGTCTATTAGGGAGATTAAGAAGATTCTTGAAAAATTAGTGAACCTATCAAGAAAGGACATTGCACTTGCATGACTCCCTATAGGCTTACAGAACAACATACAAGACACCACTAGGCATGGCTCCCTACCGAATTGTGTATGAGAACGCTTGCTACTTGCCACTCGAGCTAGAGCACAAAGCATACTAGGCACTGAAGCAATTAAATTGGGATATACATGCTGTAGCAGAGCAAATGAAACTTCAACTATGTGAGCTTGATGAATTGCGGTTATTCTCGTATGAAAATACAAGAATCTATAAAGAGAGAATAAAACACTGGCATGACAAACATATTCAACACAAGAAATTAATCTCTGGTCAACAAGTTATGCTCCATAATACGAGGTTAAGACTATTTCTAGGAAAGCTGAAATCTAGATGGTTTGGACCTTTTAGGTTGCTCAAAATCTACCCTCATGGGGCTGTTGTTCTTCTAGATGAAAATATAGGCCAGAAATTCAAAGTTAATGGACACAGAGTTAAGCATTACATGCATTGCATTCAGCTACATATTGTTCAAAGGAGGTCTTACTCCTTAGACAACTGGCATTATGAGCACTCAAGTAAGGTCAGACTGAAGGACCTTAAATCAAGCGCTCGATGGGAGGCAACCCATTGCTGAGGCAGTCATTTCGAATGAGATGGATCCTCGATAGTTTTGTCATAGAATTTTATTTATTTATTTATTATTATCTTTATTCAGAATGGTTTAATTTTTATCTTTTTTTTGTTTTTTTCTTTTTCTAAAACAAAAAATGCCCAGTCGCGCACTTATTGAAGTTAGATTCAATACTAACAATTGGGGCTGTAACGTTAACAGATTACAGAGGCAAGCCACGTGTCAGTAAGTATTTGAGGAGAGTGTGTAACCATTGCTAGAGCACACAATTGGGTGCTGCAGCAACCAATATTATTGTTACAGTAACTTAATCACGGATCCTCCCACTTTACTGTTGGAGATAATATGTGACAAATGGTTGGGTGGATTAGGATAGAAATTTAGTAAGAATATCTCTTAAATTACTGCATTAATTTCCCTTGCCTATTTTTATGGGATATGCTTGATAAATTTAAAAAAATTCTTCTCTAATTTATCTATTTTACCGGATTTGTTTTCATTTAATTCCACCTATATAAGGGCGTCATTGTGCATGACCTCTAACACTATTTTCTTTCCCCTTCGCAGTTACGACTCTAGTACTTCATAACCTTTTCTTCTCGTTTCACTCTTGGGCATATTACCATCGAAATCTTACTGCTATAACAATGCCAAGGTACAAAAGGACAGCCAACCGACTAAAAGATCCCTCACGATTCCATAGTTATCATGCGGAAGAAAAGTATGAAGAATTTATTGAACTGTGCAAGATTCTGGAAGAAAAAGGGTTTCAGTTCCCACTTTAACCCTCAGGAATTGTGCAATCATTATACAATGCTGCAGCAAAGCACGGGTGGCTGGAGGTTTGTAACCACCCTTGAGACCCTGTGTTGCGATTGGTGAAAGAATTTTACACCAATTTGGTAAGCCCTGGTCAGTACAATATTTGGGTAAGAAACTTCCGTTAGATTCTCGAGTTATAAATGCTTTCTATAATTTACCTTCTGAAGTTAATTGCGAGTATGCCAAATTGCTTGACAAATTAACCCCACAAAGATGGAACAAAATTTTCATAACACTTACCGTAAAAGGGTGTATCTTGGGCTAATGAAGAATGACATGTGATTAATAGGATAGATTTTATACCCATTGCTAAGTTGTGGGTGAAATTTCTAAAATTCAGACTTATGCCAACCACCCACACCACTATTGTTCACAAGAAAGGCTAGTATTGTTGTATGTTATTGTTAGAGGGTTACCCATAGATGTGGGAAGAATTATAGAAAATGAAATTCAGGATTGTGCCATGAAAATCCACAAAGCAGCTGCCTTGCTATTTCTTTCACTTATCACCAGCATTTGTGAGGTATCAAGAGTTCACCTTGATGGAAAAGATGGGCATGTCAAGAATGATGGTGCCTTCACTGCACGCACCATCGAAAGAATTGCTGGTGAAGTTACTGAAGCCCCATCTAAACCAGCTGCTGTAACGGGGGCAAAAAGAGTTATTGGGTTAAAATAGAGAATCCAAGCACTGAGCACCAGCATCACTCAATGTGCTGAAGCTTAGCAGAGGGAAAACAATCAGTTTTGGAGCTATTTGTAGTACTTGGAAAACCACCTACACCAATTTGTTGTATATATGAAAAGTACCCACCCAAAATTTCCTTGATTAATTGCTCCAACAATACAATTTTGATACCAACACTACTGAGGCTCCAGCAGAAGTCAGTGAAGAAGCTACTGACACAGATGAACTAGAGGAAGAAGCTACAGTAGAACTGCAAGCAGAGGCTGAAACAGATGCTGATGACCAATCTGACCAACCTGAAGAAGAGGATGTGAAATCTACAACTGACAGTTAAGATAGAGCCGCAAAAGGGCATGTCTTAGTGGATATTATTAGAGTATTACTTGATCTTAATTTAAGTTTCCTAGATTAAGTTATCTTGAATCCCATAAGGGCTATACTTGAAGTTAAGATTTGTGACACACTAGACATAGGTGCTCACCTTGTAGGGTGGAGAGATTAAAGGGTCATAATGCCATACCATAAGTAGATTAGCAACTTGTCATTATTAATAGATTTAAGGGTATGAGATTTCCAATATACGATAGTTGAGGATGCAAATTAATTTTGCCTAGTGCTGTAACACTTGCCGTAACAATTGGTACTAACTTGATGAAAAGTAGTCATCCCATAAGGAGAGTTTGGTCATTCAACTACCATAGTCTCAATTGAATCTTAATAGATTTAAGGGAATGAGATTTCCAATATGCGATAGTTGAGGATGCAGATTAATTTTGCCTAGTGCTGTAACACTTGCCGTAACAACTGGTGCTAACTTGATGAAAAGCAGTCATCATATTTAATTTGGTTTACTTCATTACGGTACTGTTTTACTTTATTTTCTCACAATTATCAATTACAATAGAACCCATTCTACATTTGTTAACTTCGGATTGAATTTAATTGCACTATTGTTGTTGCTATAGCATTTTAAGTGACATCAATCCTTGTGGAGACGATCTTGAATATTCATCACTTTATTACTTGTTGTGTACACTTGCACATTGACACCAATAGCATTTGATTATAAAATTAACCAACAAGTTTTTGGCGTCGTTGCTGGGGATTGATTGTTTATTTTTGAAGTGTGAAGTAAATTTTGATAACACCAATTTGATTTTATTCATTCTATTTATTGACAGATCAATACTTGCATGCCCAAAGATAGATCTGTGGTATTTCAGATCGATTCTGAGATTGAAAGGACTGTTAGGAGACTACGTAGAGAACAAATGAATTCAAAAACTGTTTTAAGCATGAATAATTTACAGGATGTGGGAAATTTGAACCCCCATGGGCCCTTGTAACCAGTCAACATTCAAGAAGAGCATAATGAACAAGCTAACGAGAGACAACCAGACAATAACAATATTATTTTACATGGCTGATGATAGAGACAGAGCTATTAGAGATTATATTGTGTTAACTCCTTAAGTTGTACACCCTGGGATAATCAGACCTGAAGTGGAAGCTGCAAACTTTGAGTTGAAGCCAGTGATGTTTCAAATATTGCAAACAGTTGGTCAATTCAATGGATTGTCAAATGCAGATCCTCATCTCCATCTTAAGTTGTTCTTGGAAGTGAATGATGTTTTCAAGATTGTTGGAGCAACACAAGATGCCTTAAGACTGAGGCTTTTTCCTTATTCCTTAAGAGATTGACCAAGAACATGGTTAAATTCGTTACCATCTAATTCCATCACTACATGGAATGAGTTGGCTGATAAATTCCTAATAAAATATTTCCCACAGATAAAAAATGCAAAATTACGGAATGAGATTACTTTTTTCCATCAACTTGAAGATGAGAGTTTGTATGATGCTTGGGAAAGATTAAAAGAACTGCTTAGAAGGTGTTCTCATCATGACATTTCTTGTTGCATTCAATTGAAAACTTTCTACAATAGGTTGAATCCGAGTACAAGATTAATGGTGGATGCTTCAGCAAATGGAGCATTGTTATCCAAATCTTACACTGAAGCTTATGAAATTCTAGAGAGAATTGCCAATAATAATTATCAGTGGCCATCAACCAGGCAACCAACAGCAAGAGGAACAACAGGGGTACATAATATAGATGCAATTACAGCCTTATCAGCACAAGTAACTTCAATGACTAACATGGTAAAGGCCATGACATGTGCTCCAGCAGTAATGAATCAAGTTGTTGAACTTTCTTGTGTGTACTGTAGTAAAGAACATGACTTTGATAATTGTCCTGAAAATCCAGAATCAGTAAACTATGTGAGCAATTTCAATCGACAGCCTCAGAACAACCTATATTCAAATACTTACAACCCTGGATGGAAACAACACCCAAATTTCTCAAGGAGCAGTCAGAATCGAAATGCTCCAGCATTAAATGGACAAAATAGAAACACACAACCACATGGTTTTCATCAGTAGAGTCAAGGGCAAAAACATATCAATCAAGATCCACTCACTTCACTAGAAGCACTGATTAAGGAATATATTGCAAAGAATGAAGCAATTGTGTAGAGTCAAGTTGTATCCTTGAGGAACCTGGAAAATAAAATGGGACAACTTGCCACAGCAATGAGTAGCAGGACTCAAGGAAGTTTACCTAGCAACATAGAAGACCTGAGAAGAGAGGGCAAAGAACACTGTAAAGTAATTAATTTGAGATCTGGAAAGAATGTTGATATCTCATTTGATGTGACTAAAAAGGGGATTGAATTTGATTCCTCACAAAAACCACCTCAGGATGGAAGCATGTTATAATAACCTAACTATCAAGACACTGGTTACAGGGCCAAGCTACAACAACTGCAGAAGGAACTCAGCCAAAACATACTGAAAAAGAAGTTGCAACACCAGTAGCCACGACCTACAACAAACCAAACAAGCAGAGTTTGGTACCTCCTGAAGCTACACAGTAGTTTAGACATCCACCACCTTTCCCACAGAGATTCCAGAAGCAAAAACAAGACAAGCAGTTCAGCAAATTTCTGGAAGTGCTGAAGCAATTACACATCAATATACCTTTTGTGGAAGCTTTAGAGCAAATGCCTAATTATGTGAAATTTCTAAAGGACATTTTGGCATGAAAGAGAAGGCTAGGAGGATTTAAAACTGTTGCTTTAACACAGGAAAATAGCCATTTGCTCCAAAGTAAGATTCTTACAAAAGCGAAGGATCCATGAAGTTTTACAATACCATGTTCTATAGGAACTAGGTACACTGGCAGAGCACTTTGGGACTTGGGAGCTAGTATTAATTTGATGCCATTGTCTGTATTTAAGTAGCTGGGAGTAGGGGAATGCAGACCAACAACAGTCACCTTGTAATTAGCTGACATATCTCATGCATATCCTGAAAGAAAAATTAAGGATGTACTGGTGAATGTGAACAAATTCATCTTCCTAGTAGACTTCATTATACTAGATTTTGAAGCTGATAAAGAGGTGTCCATTATACTTGGAAAACCTCTTCTAACAACTGGAAAGACTCTGATAGATGTGCAGATAGGAGAGCTCACAATGAGAGTGAATGATCAGTAAGTCACATTTAATGTACTAGAGGCTATGAAGAACCCTGATGAAGTAGAAGATTACAATTTCCTAAGTGTCGTGGATTTTGTTGTAGCAGACAGAATGGACAGATGTTGCAGTAATGAAATCAACAAAGTCACCACCTTTGATGATGTAGAAGAAGAAGAAGATGTTGCAGCAAACCAAATAGATTGGATGGAAGAAAAGCAATCTGATAGGCACAACAAGTTTATTGAGCATCTGAATCTTTCAGACAGGGAAGTAAAAACAACTTTACCATCTATTGAATCACCTCATAGTCTTGAATTAAAATTGTTACCTTCACATCTGAAATATATTTATCTTGGTCACAATAACACACTCCCTGTAATCATTTCCTCTACTTTGGATGCAGGTCAAGAACAGAGTCTAGTAGATTTGCTGGGAAAATATAGAAGAACAATTGGATGGACCATGGCAGACATCAAGGGGATAAGCCCGTTAATATGCATGCATAAAATCCTGTTAGAAGATTACTACAACAATTCAATGGAGCACCAGAGAAGGTTGAACCCTATTATGAAATAAGTGGTAAAGAAGGAAATCAACAAATGGTTGGATGCTGGAATCATAGACCCAATATCAGACAGTTCGTGGGTAAGCCCAGTTCAATGTGCTCTAAAGAAGGGAGGGATAACAATGATAACTAATGAGAGGGATGAACTTATTCCTACAAGGACAGTGACTAGATGGAGAGTATGTATGGATTACAAAAAGCTCAACAAAGTCACAAGGAAATACCACTTCCCACTCCCATTCATAGATCAGATGTTGGACAGACTTGCTAGAAAACAATACTATTGTTTCTTAGATGGGTATTCAGGCTACAACCAGATTGCTATAGTTCCAGAGGATCAGGAAGAAGAATGCTTCAGCAACTTTTCAGAGATGCATGATGTCTATTTTTTGTGATATGGTAGAGCAGCATCTAGAAGTTTTCATGGATGACTTCTCAGTTTTTGGAGATACATACAATGACTGTTTACACAACTTGGAAGAAGTTCTTAAAAAATGTGAGATGACCAACTTAGTACTCAATTGGGAAAAGTGTCATTTCATGGTGCAAGAAAGAATAGTGTTGGGTCATAAAATGTCTAAGAATGTCATTGAGGTAGACAAAGCTAAGATAGAGGTAATAGATAAACTGCCACCTCCCACTTCAATAAAGCGTATTAGGAGTTTTTTTGGGTCATGCTGGATTTTACAGAAGATTTATTAAGGATTTTTCCAAGGTAACTAAACCATTATGCTCATTGCTGGAACATGACAAGCCTTTTCACTTTGACAAAGACTATCTCCAAGCATTTGGAGAATTAAAGAAAGCTCTGATCACTGCACCAGTGGTTATATCTCCAGACTGGACTCTGCCATTTGAACTGATGTGTGATGCTAGTGACCATTATGTGGGAGCAGTATTAGGGTAAAGAAAGGATAAGGTTTTTCACTCGATATACTATGTGAGCAAAACTCTTATTCAAACTCAAATCAATTACACCACTACAGAGAAAGAGTTGTTAGTAGTAGTATTTGCTTTTGATAAATTCAAAGCTTACTTTGTGGGTACTATAGTGACTGTATACACAAACCATGCCGCCATCAAATACTTAATTTTAAAGAAGGATGCCAAACCAAAATTAATCATATGGATCTTATTACTTCAGGAATTTGATCTAGAAATTAAAGATAGAAAGGGGACTGAGAATCAAGTAGCAAACCACCTATTGCGGCTAGAAGCAGACACAAGTACATTGACAAGGAAGGATATCACTAAAACCTTTTCTGACGAACAACTGTTGGTAGTATAACAAGCACAGGTGCTGCAGCAGCCAGAATCTCCATGGTATGCAGATTTTACTAACTACTTAGTAAGTGGGTTGCTACCACCTGAGCTGAAGTTTCAAGAGAAAAATAAATTTCTTCATGATGTTAGAAGTTATCAGTGGGATAACCCATATTTATATAAGCTGTGCTTAGATCAAGTAATGTGAAGATGTGCTTCAGAAGGAGAAATTCCCCATATACTGGAGTCATGCCATGCTGTAGCATATGAAGGACATTTTGGTGGTCACATAACAACTACTAAAGTTATGCAATCAGGTTATTACTGGCCTACTATTTTTAAAGATGCTTATCAATTTGTTAAATATTGTGACAGGTGTTAAAGGATAGGGAACATAACTAAAAGACATTAAATGCCATTGACCAACATTTTGGAAGTGGAAGTTTTTTTTATGTATAAGGAATATATTTCATGGGACATTTTCCACCATCCTGTGGGAACTTGTATATCCTTGTTGCTATGGATTATGTCTCCAAGTGGGTAGAAGCTGCAGCATCACCTACCAATGATGCTAAAACAGTGATGGCTTTTCTTCAAAAAAAGTATTTTTTCCAGGTTTGGCACTCCTAGAGCAATTATCAGTGATGATGGTACTCATTTTTGCAACAAAGTCTTTGCTGCAGTTATGGTAAAATATGGAGTCAGACACAAGGTAGCAACAACATATCACCCACAATCCAATGGTCAGGCTGAAGTGTCCAACAGAGAAATTAAAAGATCTTAGAAAAAATGGTGAACCCAACCAGGAAGGATTGGTCTTTATAGTTACATGACTATAGAACAACATACAAAACTCCACTTGGCATGTATCTTTACCGAATTGTTTATGGGAAGGCTTGTCATTTGCCACTTGAGTTAGAGCATAAAACACATTGGGCACTGAAGAAATTAAATTGGGATATTTATATTGCAGCAGAACAAAGAAAGCTTCAACTTTGTGAGCTTGATGAATTACAGCTATTTTCATATGAAAATGCAAGAATCTATAAAGAGAGGACAAAACACTGGCATGACAAGTATATTCAACACAGACAATTCAGCCCTGGTCAATTAGTGCTACTCCACAATACAAGGCTAACATTATTTTTGGGAAAGCTAAAATCACGATGGTCTGGTCCTTTTAAGTTGTTAAAATTTTACCTCATGGAGTTGTTGATCTTCTCGATGAACAAACAGGTCAAGAATTTAAAGTTAATGGATATAGGATTAAGCATTACATACACTCAGCGGCAGATTGTTCAAAGGAAATGTTATTCCTTAAAGAACCCAGCTATTGAGCAGTGACAGAGGGTCAGGCTGAAGGACCTTAAATCAAGCGCTCAATAGGAGGCAACTCATTGTGGAGACAACCACCTCAAACCAAGTTGATCTTTTTTGGTTTTGTTGACGGCTCTCTCTCTCTTCCATTTTGTTTAATTTTGTTCTTCTATTCTAGCTAATTAGTTTTATCCTTTCACATTATTGAATTTTTTACTTTTGCTATCATTTGATCTCTTTATTTTTAAATATTTTTAGAATTGATTTTAGTTTTTGTGGGAGGTATGTGTGGCAATTAAATTCCATAGTGACAAGTGCGGTTGTATGGTGGCAGAGTGCAGAGGCAAGCCACGTGTCAGAGGATATTGGCATGGAGTATGTAACCATTACTAGAGTAAACGAATGGGTGCTGCAGTAACCAATTTTACCGTTATAATAAATTAAAAGTTAGAGCCTCTCATTTACCGTTGGAGATAAATCATGACAGATGGATGCATGACTTTGGATAGCAATTGCAAAAAAATCTCTGAAATTAATGCATTAATTTCGCTGGCCTATGTTTTAGGGATATACTCATTAAATTCAAAATATTTTCTTCCCTCATTTATCTTTAGTTATTGGATTTATCTTCAATTAAAGTCCACTATAAAAGGGAGTCACTATGCATAGTGATCTACGACACTATTCCCCCTCTCTTTCGCAGGCACAACTCTAATACTTCTTACCTTCATCTTCTCATTTTACTCTCAGGGATATTATCCTCCATTTGTTACTACTATAGCAATGCCAAGGTATAAGAAAACAGCCAGTCGCCTTAAAGATCCTTTATGATTCCAGAGTTACCACGCCAAAGAAAAATATGAAGAATTCATTGAGCCGCGTAAGATTCTGGAAGAAAAAGGGTTTCAATTTCCAGAATGACTCACTAGAAATGTGCAAACAATACACAATGCTACAACAAAGCGTAGATGGTTGGAATTTTGCACCTACCCTCGAGATCCTGTGCTACCAGTAGTCAAGGAATTTTACCCTAATTTAGTAAGCCCTGATCAGCATAACATTTGGGTAAGAAACATATTGGTTCCATTAGACTCTCGCGTTATAAATGCTTTTTATAATTTACCTGTTGAAATTAATTGTGAGTATGCCAAATTGCTTGATAAATTGACCCCGAAAAAATGAAACACCATCTTGACAACTCTTACAATAGAAGGGGTATCATGGGCTAACGAGGAAGGGCGTGTAGTTAATAGGATAGATTTGAAACCTATTGCTAAGGTGTGGGTGAAATCTAGGTTTATGCCAACCACTCACACTACTATAGTTTCACAAGAAAGGTTGGTCTTGTTATATGTCATTATTCAAGGGCTTCCCATAGATGTGGGTAGCATCATCGAAAAAGAAATAAGAGATCAGGTCAAGAATGATGAAGCCTTTACGGCACGTACCATTGAAAGAGTTGCTGGTGAGAGTGCTGGAACAACAACTGAACCAGTTGCTGTAACAGGAGCAAGATGAGCTATTGGTTTAGAACAAACAATCCAGGCGCTAAGCACCAGTATAACTCAATGTGTTGAGGCTCAGCAGAGGGAAAACAATTTGTTTTGGAGCTATCTATAGCACCTGGACAACAACTACACCATTTGCTCTGTACATGAAACACACTCACCGGAACTTCCCTGATTTATTGCTCCAATAGTACAATTTTGACACCAACACCACAAGTGCTCCAGCAGAAGTCAGTGAAGAAGCAATTACCGCAGATGAACCAGAAGCAGAAGCTGCAGCCGAAGCACAAGCAGAGGTAAGATTAGCAGATGCTGAACCATTTGATCAACCTGCGAAAGAAGGTGACAAGTCTGCGACTGACAGCTCACCCACAGAGGCAGATGACGACTTTGAGCAAGAACGTGAGGAACCCTCAATCCAGACTCATTTCAAAACCAGAAAAAGGCACATTATTCAAGAAGAGGAAGATGAGGACCCTGATGAGGAACCATCTATTCCAGTTCTTTCAGGCAAGGGCAAGGGCAAGGAAAAAATAGCAACACCTCCAGCCTCTGAAGATGAAATGGAGCAAGTCGATGCAGAGTTGGCTGCTGCAGCAACTAGAGTTACGCCTACACCTGCAGAAGCCAAGCAGCTACTTGATGTTATTGCCGCCATCACAGCTGAGGGCTAGGTAGCTGATGCCTCAACCCCAACTCCTCCACAACAAACTCCTAGCCAACATGGTCGTACCAGTCCGCGATAAGTCAATAAAAGAAAGGGCAGTACGCCTAGAGGCACTGTTACAGCAGCCTCGCCACAACCAAAATAGACCAAATTGGTGTCAACCATGCAACCTACCCCAGCCGCAACTCCTCTCACCAGCCCAGTGATGAAAAAGACAAAGACATTGTCAGCTACTTCCCCGCAAGTTTCACCAAAGGATAAGTTGCACAGTGCATCCAAAAAGCGCTGATATCATCCCGTCGTATGCAGCAGTACCAACCACAGGGAAGTATTCCCTCATTGCTAGTCAAATTATAAAAAAAAAACTTTTCTTCCATTATGTTTTTCAATTTGGGTGGTATTTTCTAATGTCTTCCATGTCCTTATCAAATTATGTGACTTTGTTGTGTATGCTTGTGAGGACACAACACCTCTCAAATTTGGGGGGGCTGTGTTTGTGTTTATGTTTATGCTTGTGTTATGTGTTGTGTGAAGCTCTGTTATCTAATATTTGTGTATGGATTTGAAAACCTAATGAAGATAAATTGAGTGTTATTCAATATTTATGAGAATGCCAAGTAGAGATACTTATAGATGGAGGTTGAAATTATGTCCCAACCTTAGACTTTGGTTGAATTATATGAGATTACTAGAGTAGAGCCAAAAGAATATAAAAGATCTTAACTTTGGGGGGAAAAGCAAGTTTGATTGACTATGATATCTATGAAATAAACTCAGTTCCAATGGCTCAAGTTGCTGAGTAACCAGATCTGAGTATGTACCCCATATGCAAAATTGTGATCAAAGGTAGCAAGAGTTATGAGCAATGCTGTAGCATTTTATGAAAAAATGCTAGAGATAGCCTTTTTCAATTCTTCGAATGCGTGCTGGCAATCTTCGTACCAATGCCATTCTCGATTCTTCTTCAACAAGTTGGTCAAGGGTGTCGCTTTGGCCGAGTATCCCTTGATGAAGCGGCAGTAATAATTCACCAATCCGAGAAAAGACCGAAGTTCGGGTACTTTGGTGGGAGGCTTCCACTCGAGGATAGCCTTCACCTTCGAGTTCTCCATCATCAAATTCCCATCCACTATTTTGTGGCTGAGGAACTCTACCACTTGTTGGGCAAATGAGCATTTTTCCATATTGAGGTAGAGCTATTCTCGTATAGTACTTGCAGAATTGCCGCAAGTGTTGGGCATGTTCTTCGAGTGTGGTGCTATACACCATGATGTCATCTAAGTACACGATGACGAAACGATCGAGGAAAAGTTGAAGAACTTTGTTCATAATGGTGCAAAACATGGCCGTTGCATTGGTGAGGCCAAATAACATAAGAAGGAATTCGAAGGATCCGTACCTGGTCACGCACGTTGTTTTTAGTTCGTCACCTTTGGTGATGCACACTTGATAGTACGCAGACTGTAAGTCGAGCTTGGTGAAGTACCGCACCTTGCCAAGTTGATCAAACAAATCTGCGATCAAGGGCATTAGATACTTGTTCTTGATGGTAATCTTGTTGAGCCTGCGTTTAGCAAGTCCTTGAGTTTTCTCTACAACTCTTCAAGTTCGGGTGGTGCTATGCGATAAGGTACCAAGGCTGGTGGCTTTGCGCCTTGCTCTAATTCTATCTCATAATCCACCTCTCGTCCAGGTGAGAGATTCTTTAGAAGTTCCGGAGGCATGACGTCATTGAACTCATCGAGGGCTCCTTGGATGAGCGAAGGGATTTGGCTTGATAAGTCTCTGTAATCCTCTCCATCGTTAAGCTCCCGGATAGAGACCATGAATCTTGGGTCTTTCTGAAAACCCTTCTTGAATTGCATGGCTGAGAGCGTCTTGTCCGCAGTCTTCGATTAGTTGACCGGAGCCATGCATGCCATACTCCCATCAAGCACGGTTAGGGAGTTCGTGGCTGGCAGGAAGAAGGCATGGACTTGGTTGAAGAACTCCATGCCAAGGACCATTTTAAAGTCATCCATGGGCATGATAGAGAAATTAAGCTTTCCGGTCCACATTCTAAGTGTTACCTGCATGCCTTGTGCAGTGCCTGCGATGGGCTTGGTGGGTGAGTTTATTGCCTTCATGGTGCCTCCTTCCTTGGTTGTCTGGAGGCCTAGCGCTTGGCCTCTTCTTTCAAAATGAAGTTGTACGTTGCTTCGGTGTCGAGCAAGGCACGCACGACTTGGCCATTGATGGACTCACATACATGAGCTCTTTCTTCGTAGGTGCTAGTGGGTGGCTCTTAAGTGCACCAAGGCATTGGAGGGTACTAATGTTGTGTTAGAGTTCCTCTGTCGACGGTGTGGAATTGCCCTTAAGGTGGGCCGCTAGAGCATTGAGCGAATTCTTGTTTGGACAGTCGTGTACCCAATGAGGGCCATTGCATATAAAGCATGGGCTTCAAGGCTTGGGTGGCTGCTGTTTCTCCGATTTACTTTGCCCACTCATGCCGCTTAGAGGTTTTTTTTGCCCCCACTCCTTCCAGTTAGGGCTTTTGTCCTTCTATCCCTCTCCTCCACCTTTATCCTGGCTAGGCATTTTGTCCTTGGGCTTGGCGGAGTAATCGGCAAGTGAGTCTGCAATAGCGATGCCGTCATCGAGAGTTTGTATGCCACACCTATTTAGTTCCGCCTTGGCCCAATATTTGAGGTCATCTTGGAAGTAGAAGAGAGAGTCCTTATTGGACATGTCGGAAATCTCAAGCATAAGGGTAGTGAAGTCGTTGATGTAGTCGCGGATGCTACCTGTTTGCTTGAGCCGATGTAGGCGCGCTCGCGCTTCCTTCTCCGCATTGCTTGGGGCAAAGTGCTTATGGAGTTCTTGTTGGAACCCATCCCATGTGTTGACGGCGCATATGCCCTTACCCATGTTGCCATGCTTCCATCGCCACCATAGTTGTGCGGCTCCCGGGAGGAATGTAAGCGTGGTGCCTACTTTCGATGCCTCATCACGAACACCCATGGCATCGAAGTATTGCTCTTGCCCAAATAGGAAGTTGTTGACGACGGTGGCATTGTGTGCACCATAGTAGGTGTCGGGCTTTGGCACATCGATGCGGCGTGCATCACTTGTACTTGTGGAAGTCGGGCTAAGCGTGAGTGTGTGCTTGCGCCAAGCCCAATCCGAGCAACTTCATCGACTTCTGCACGGATCGCTTGTAGCTCGCTTTGTACGAAGCTACGTAGTTTCTGCAGCTCATCATCGAATGCTCGAAACTGCCCTCGGAATGAGTCGGCTTGGTCTTGCATGAGGGCCTTGGTTGCTATCTTGAACTCACTATACTCGCCCTCGAGAGCGTCGACCTTAACCTCCAAAGTATTGAGAGTGTCCTGAACAGCGGACATTGAGGTTTCGAGCGTGGCAATGCGAGGCTCCAAGGCGTCTACGGTAGCGGCCTTCGACTTGTTGCCAGACTTAGCTTGTACGCGTCCATCCTCACAGCCACGGACTTGCTCTGGTACCTCCACACCGACTACACCCTCTTGTGCTGTGCTAAGAGGATTGGCCATTGCTCGTTGAGCTTAGCTAGCGTGGGTGCAAACCTTAGCTCTAATACCACTTGCCATGGGATGGGAGTTTTTCGCAACAAACCCATGTGGTACTTAGGCGACTTCTAGCACACAAGTCGCTAAGTAAGCATTTTCGAACTTCTCAACTCGCCAAGCAAAAATGCTTTGCGAAAAATGCTAGAGCGAAGAGAGTAATGTGGCCAAAATATATTTTATTATACACTAAAGAATATATTACAAGAGAGCTTTATAGGAGAGTTAGAGAGCTTGTGTGTGTGCTTGAGTGTTTGTGTGTGTGGTGTGGTTGTTGGGAAAATGAGGGGGCTCACCCCTATTTATACTTGAGTGCAAGGTTCTTGAATGTTCCATGCAACTTGCATAAATATCTCTAGGGACCTAAATGCTAAATTCTAGAATAGTCTAGAATATTTACAATTGTAGAGAACTCCAAAATTCGGGCTGAGCTTGGATGGTTGCTAAGTGTACTACGGTTCGCTTGTTGTGTTGGCGGCCCATTTCTAAGCTTATCCATCCTCTAAGTCCATCCCGCCTTTAGTGCTAAGCGCACCCGGGCTACTAAGCGCACTCGGCTTCGAGGGGGACTTTTACTAAGCGTACTCATGGGCGCGGAATTACCTCTGTCGGTGGCAATTTTGAGCAGTCCGTGACACCTGGCCAACTTAGGGGCCCACCTGACAAGGACAATTTTGAAATGTAGAACCTTGATGAAAACATGGATGATAGTGATTATGTTGGTGAAAGTGGGGATTAGGGGTGGGCAAAATACCCATCCCGAAAAAGTTCGGGTTCGGGTCGGATCGGGTTGCCATTGCAACCTGATCGAATGAGAAATTGCTAACCCGATCGAGTTGTGATCGGAATACCCAATCGGGTCTTCCAAAAAAAACTCACTTACACATTACACTTTACACTTTACTTTACAGTTTACAGTTTACACATTACACAATACACACGCACACTGCACACTGCACACTAGACGCAGACGGCAAAGGGCAAACCCTCACAACTCACACTACTCACAAATCACAATTCACACACAGTCACACACTATGAAACACACAAACAACACACATAACATAACCAATCTGTTGTGAGTGCTGCCGAAACCAAAGGCCTGAAGTCTGACTCTGAACCCTCTTCAATCTACTGCCAAAACCAACACCCAACAAGCCATCTGCTGCTGCAATCTGCTACTATCTGCTGCCGCGATCTGTGTCGTGATCTGTTGCCATTTGCTGCCGCGATTAGTGCCATGATTTGCTGCCGTGAGCTGCTGCCGTGGCTGAAGCCTCCAACCCAACCCGACCCGAGCTTTCTCCATTTGTGGCTTTGTGACCCGAACCCGTTCTTGAAGATTTGAAGTTTCATAATTTCAAATTCAATCTTTCATGGTATATACTATATAGTTATATATGCTTAATTATTAGTTATTTATTATGTAATTGGTTAATGGTTATTATTTAATTGTTGTAATTATGTATTTTTAAACATTAGTAATAAAATCAAGAAAAAAGGTGTATTTATGATTTTGTTGTGAATAAATTTTTATTAATTGTTAATAAATTACAAAAAATTTGTCAATTATTAATAATTGAAATAGTGTTAATTGATCATTGTTAATAACATTTAATAATTAATTTTTTTATGAATAAAAAATTAGGACATTAGGTAGATTAAATATTAAAATTAATTATTATGTTAGTGTTACATATATTTTATAATTATAATGTGTTATATGATTATGTGCACTTCAAGCCTTCAATTCAACCTTAAAAAAATTAACTAATTTAATTAATATTTTATTGTATGTTAATCATCCGTTAAGTCGTTAAGTACAAGTAATTTGGGCTTGAAATTAAAGGATTTATAAGAAGAATTAAGACATAGATAGGCAAATAATATCATATTATTATGGGGAATGGATAATTGGATATTATAAATTAATTAATTAATCATGAATTTCTTGCTTTTTGTTTATGGAGTATGAACAATTTGAATTGAAATTACTAATTAGATTATGTTCATAATATTTTTATGTTTTGATTTTTGAATTAATGATTATTTTGTATATTCAGATGCTTGGACATTCAAGATCAAATTCGATGAGTGACGATGAAGAACAAAATGTACAAATGGAAGGAACTTAAAGACGAGAGGAAAAGGCAAAGCGAAGAAGACCGCCAATGAAGAAAAGATCGAAAGTGTGGAATTATTTCACTTTACTCAAAGATACTCCAAAAAAATGCAAGTGCAACTATTGTGGTAGACAGTATCAATGTCATTCAAGGCTTGATGGGATTACAATTATGACAAGGTATATAAAGACATGCGAACCATACAAGACATTTCGGGCACAACAAAGTGAAAGTCAACAAAATTTGACAACTGAGGGCGGTGAAGAAAATGCAAATAATTTGGTTTTGGGTAAAGGATGGAGTCAAGGCGCGTGTCGAAGGGCAGTAATTAAAACGATAATTATGGGTGAGTTGCCGCTCAGTTTTGTAGACAACAAAGGATTTAGGCATTTCTGCAGTGTAGCTATCCAGCAGTTCATTATGTCATCTTGAAGAACTATTGGTAGAGATATTATGGAGTTATTTTTGGAGGAAAAGGCAATGTTAAGAGTTTGATTTGCAACAACAAGCAGCAGGTGTCTCTTACAACTGATTTATGGACTTCTGTTCAAAACATGAGCTACATGGTGATTATAACTCATTTTATTGATAGTGATTGGTATTTGAATAGGAGGATTATTAGTTTTAGCGCAATCGAAGATCATAGAGGAAAGTCGATTGGCAAAAAGATTATGGTTTGCTTACAGGAGTGGGGGATAGAGAGGTTGTTTGCAATAACTGTTGATAATGCCACTACAAATGATATTGATATTGGTTATGTCACTATACAATTACTTGCTTGGAGGAATGATGATGCACTTGTGTTGGCAGGACAATATATGCATGTGCATTGTTGTGCACATATTTTGAATTTGATTGTTGTTTCAGGACTGGGAGATTTGCATGCTAGTGTTACCGCTATTCGGAATGCTGTGAAGTATGTGAGATCCTCCACTATGAGGCTGGGGACATTTAAACAATGTGTTGAGCAAGTGAATTGTCCAAAAGGAATTGTTGTTTTGGATTGTCATACCAAGTGGAATTCCACTTATTGCATGTTGATGATTGTGCTGAAATTTCAAGCGACATTTGATAAAATACAGAAGTGGATAAACCTTATCAGGCATACTTTGCTGAGAAAGAAAATAATGTTAGAAGGGTGGGCCCACCTAGACCAAAGGACTGGGAGAATGTTGAATGAATTTTGAACTTTTTGAAGGTATTTTATGATGCTCATTGTTGTTTTCTACCTCTTTGAGTGTGACTTCTAATCTTTGTTATGATACTATTGGCTTAATTGAGTGTTTATTGACTGCACTGCAAGAAAGTACAGATTCTTGGGTGTCTTCTATGGCTTATAGTATGAGGGAAAATTTTGATAAGTATTGGGAGTCCACAAGGAAGATAAACAAAATGTTGATTGTTGCTTCTATTCTTGATCCACGAGTAAAAATGGATTTTGCTAAACAGATTTTTGAGATCATATTTTGCAATGATAGTTTGATGGTTGAACAAATGACCAAAGCAGTGAAGGACTTGTTGAATGAGTTTTATGGTGTATATATTGAATTCTCCGCTAGCTCCACACCATTGATGTATAGTGAGAGTGATCTTAGTGGCAGCTATGGTAGTACAAGTTCTTCTCAACTGAGGCTAATTTGGTAGATGTTGCTGGTGGTGAAGGTAATGACACTTTTCGAGTTGCTCGACCTTTCCTTGGATATGCCAAGATGGTTTCTGTTTAGAATGAGAGTAGAAGAGTAGAATCTGAGGTGGAAAGGTAGTTGAAGGACCCAGTTGAAGATCACATCAATCTTAAACTTAATGTTTTTCTTTCATGGAAAGTGAATGGATAGAGGTATCCAATTCTGGAGAAAATTGCAAGGGATGCCCTCACTATTCTTGTTTCCACAGTGGCATCTGAGTTTGCCTTTAGCACTGGGCATCGTATTATTGATGAGTATAGGAGTTCTTTAACCCTGGCTATGGTTGAGGCATTGATATGCACTGAAAATTGGCTGCAGTCTAAACTTTTTTCCAATCACATCTACAACCTCCAAAAAGATATTAAGGAGCAAATGTTTCATATGGAATTATAAGAAGGTAATGTTTTTAATTTTTTTATCAGACATTATATACATAATATATTTAAAATGCATTATAACTTTATATAGAACATCTACATAAAGTCATGTACTTGAGTTACTATTTTTTTTTTTAGATTTATAGAGCTTATAAGATCGCAAGTTTCGACAGTGGAAGCGGTGAGCGCCGACATGGGTGTTATGGATGTTTGAAAGGTAACTTTTAATATATATTATTATTCATAATTTGATATTATAGTACTATTGGTATTAGGTTGTAATTTAAACTATAATTATAGTTGTTATAGTTTTAAATTTTTAAGTCTAATTATGGTATTATTGTCTAGTATTATTATTAACTTGATTTGGTGATGAATGCCATAAAATAAGCATGATTGACTTAATTATATATATATATATATATATATATATATATATATAATCAAGCGTGTGTGTATTGAAAAATTTGCTAAACATATTATATTTATTTGTAATTATAAATTTATAATGATATAATAGAAATTAGAAAGATTGTAACACCCTTTTAGCTCACTTAAAGATATGAATTGGATTTAAGTGTTTGATTTGTAACCTTATGAATTTGGTTTATTTGCTCAATTTTTTATATGAATTGAGTTTGTTCATTTGTAACGTGGCTTAAAGAAAATAGTTATTGTACATTTTTTCAATCTTTCTCTAGGCAATTGGCACTTGAACTTGGAGTTCAAGAATTTGAATTTAAAACTTGTCTAAGTGCTTGCATGGAGCCATGGAGGAACCAAGGTGGAGGAACCAAGGAAGCTTATTTAGTTTTAATGTTTGAACTTTGAACTTTGAACTTTGAACTTTGAGATTTGTGTTTCTGAATAATTTAATTATGTTTAAATTTTGTGACTTTACGAGTTTGTGTTTCAAACTTTCAAAGACTAGTATTTGGAAATTGTGCTTTGGACTTTGTAAGTTTGTATTAATTTTAACTTTTATTAAGTTTGGACTTTGTTGGTTGAGCAAATAATAATCCTAATCCTACCCTCCAAGCCAATAAGCAAATAATCCTATTCTAGCATTTTAACTTTATTTATTTGATTTAATAGCATTTTCTTTTCTTTTCTTTTTCAGTTGAAAATTAGTAAAAATGACTGCAATTAAGAAAAATGTCTTAAAACCACCTTGAAAACTACAAAAATAGGGGAAAAAAGAGCTCAAAATTGCATTAACCAAATTTGACCCCGAATTGACCGACCCGATTGGACCCGATTTCAACCGACCTGAACTGACCCGATTAGACCCGAAATGACCCGAACTCAATCCGACATGTTTTAAATCCAACCCGAACTTAACTCGAATTATTAACCCAACCCGAGTATAATTCGGGTCGAATCGGGTCAGGTCAATAATTCGGGTTAAGTTCAGATTGATTTTTGTCTAACCCGAACAACCCAAAACCCGATCGGGTTGACTCAAACTCGGTTTTGCCCACCCCTAGTGGGGATGATGGTGCTGATATAGATTCCTATACTGGTTCCTCAGATGATGATGATTGCATGGACTATGAAGACTTTTGGTTTTTGCCGAGTAAGAGCCTCCTTGTCTCTTTTATTAATTTTTGTAATGTCTTTCTCTACCATGTTCTAGAACTGTCAAGGTGTTCTCTTCAAGTGTTTTCAGTGTATTATTAAAGCCATTATTGGTAATTATAATCCTTCCATGGTCGCTATTTTAGAACCTCGAATTAGTGGAAAGAAAGTAGAAGATTTTATCTTGAAGAATGGCTTTGACAGATCACATAAAATTGAAGCTATTGATTTTCTAGTGGAATTTAGCTTCTTTGGAAAGGAGAGTTTGTTGTGGTTAACCATAAGCAATTTGTTCATTTCAAGGTCTCTAATTTTTTAGGTTTCCTCTCTTAGGTCATGACAATTTATGCTAGCCCAACAAACTCAATGAGAAATCCTCCTTGGGACAATCTTAGTTTGTTAGCCATTTCAGTTAATGGCCCTTGGCTCTTTGGGGGTGATCTTAATTCTATTATTGTTACTTCTGAAAATGAAGGGGGGTCAAGTAGAATTATTGGAGTGTGCCAACATTTCAGTGATTGGTTATTCTCGAATAAAATTTGTGACTTGACCTTCAGAAGGCCTCTGTTTACTTAGTCCAGGGGAACAATACATAAAAGATTGGATAGTGCTTCCAGTAATGATGACTGGTTTTTGAATTTTCCAAATTCCACTATTTTTCATATCCCAAAAGTGGGTTCTGAAATCTTGTATTTTCATACTTGGGTGAAATCTTATATTTTCTTGATCTTAGTTTTGATATCATAGTCAGTACTCCTAAAAGGAGTTTCTTAAACCCTTCTATTATAAAGTATGCTCTGTGGTCGCCGTTGAAATAGATCTTCCACAACAGAAATATTATAGAACACTAGAAAGTCTGGGTTCTCAAAACTAGGTCATTTGGTCAAGAGATACATACAAAAAATTTCTTTGAAAAATGTAGCGCCCTATTTTAAGGCCAATAAGAGCCGTGTGCGTTAGGCTTATAACTAATAGAAGAAAGTCTACTATGTATCCTCCTGGATATTAAGACCCGGAGTTAGGGTAGTCGAGAAACTTCCAAGAAGAAACCATTATAAACTTCCATTTTGAAACCCAAGAAGAAACCAAACAAATTTGTATGCCATGACTCATGCAACTCATGTTCTTGTTCGAAGAAATTCTATAGCAAGAAAAAAAAGGCTTGGAGACCATACAAAAGCAAAAAGCACCGCTTTGTCAAAAGATGAAAGTTCCAGAAAAGGTCAGGCAGATGTTTCATTTATGTCAAGAAAGGACACTATGCAAAACAATGCAAATCCAAGAAAATGATTCCAGCCAAGCTTTTTCAACTTATTGAAGATCCCAGCTTTGATGATGAATACTATGAATGGTCTGATAATCGTGAATAGGCATTACTCACAATTGACTCACAGTCTCAAGAGTCAGATGCATCCATCAAGTCAGACGAGCCAGAAGAATCTTCAGATGATGAACATGTTCTAAATATTTCTAAAGAACAGCTTACTGATCTAATAATGCAGTCATCACCAGCATTCAGACCAAATGTCAAATTCATCCTCCAGTTATTAGACAATAAATAGATTGCTCTCACTATTCTGATTGGTACTGAAGTAGTTTCTTCAATTATTCATGGAAGCTGCTTACCCAAAAGCTATCATGTACCAACATAAGTCAGCTTTACAGCAGCAAGTGGTGATCAATTATACAATCATAAGTACACTAAGCATGTTGAACTTTTACCATTTGGTAAAAGGCATAAATTTTTCACTTATGACTCCTCAGGATAGGATTTACTACTCGAAATAGATTTCTCGAGTCTCATTGCCCCATTCACATTCCATCATGAAGGATTTTGTTACAATCACCAGCCCTGTTGATAAAAAATCTTATTTCCTCATAATTCTATGGGTTCAACAACAATCCATTTTTTTGAGGGGTGATAAAAGGAAAATTAAAAAATCTCCAATCTAGAAATTTGAAATACAGCATAAAGAACTTCTATAGTGCTATCCAGACATTCCAAACAAGTTCTGGTCTAGAGAAAAGTACTTTGTTTCACTCCCATACAAAGAATGATGGACCATGCCTCACCAAAAAAACCTTTCATCCAAGAATGTCATATGATGAAGAACTGTGCAAATAGGAGATCCAAGCACTCTTGGACTTTAAGCTCATTAGGCCCTCTAAGTCTCATTGGGAGAGCCCAACATTTTATTTTAAAAGCATTCAGAGCAAGTTCGTAAAAAGAAAATGTTGGTGATTGACTACAGGAAGATGAATGATTGCCTACAAGACATTAGGTATCCTACACCTAGAAGAACTCATCTTTTAAAAAAGATAGCATCTGCTAAAATTTATTCAAAGTTCGATATGAAGTCAGGATTTTAGCATATTCGGATCAAAGATAACCTTACAGATAAGATAGCATTTGTAGTGCCACATGGACAATATGAATAGAACGTGATGCCATTTGGTCTAAAAGATGCTCTGTCAGAATTCTAGTATAGAATGGATGAAGTATACAAGCTTGTATCAGAATTTTTTCTGGTATACATCGATGATGCCTTGGTTTTCAATAACAGTGAAGAAGAGCATGCTCGACATCTCTTCAAATTCAAAGAACTGAAGTACAAACATGGCTTGGCATTATCCGAATCCAAAATGAAGATTAGACTTGATGAGATTAATTTTTTGGGATAAATGGACACATCACCCTACAACCACACATCGTAGAAAAAATATCTCAGTTTTCAGATGAATTATTAGGCAGAAAGCATATCCAGCAATTTTTTAGTATAATAAACTATGTAGCTGAACATATCTAAAATCTCTCAAAGCTGACAATCCAGATCTCAAGACATCTAAAGAAGAAATCTTCACTATGGTTGGCAAAAGCGACAAGTACAGTAAAAAAGTTAAAGCAAAAGTGCCAGTCATTTCCACCATTAAAGATACCTAACAATGGACACCTCATCCTGCAAATAAATACTAGTGACTATTATTAGGGTGCAATATTGATTGAAGAATCCAATGGAAATAGGAGAGTTTGTGGCTATAAATTAGGGCACTTTAATTAAGCTCAGTATCACTACCCATCTCAAATAAAGAAATGCTAGCAATAGTCAAAGGAATCAAGAAGTTCTAATTCTTTCTCTCTCTCACTCCTTTTGTGATTGAAACATATTACAAGTATCTCCAAGGATTACTAGGAAGAAAAGAAGAAGAAATTCCAGATCCTCAACTAGCACTGTGGTCTGAGTCTCTATCGAGATTTAAGTTCGAGGTAAAGCACATCAAAAGAGAATCCAACATAGTTGCATATTTGCTCTCAAGACCAGCCATGGTAATCTCTCAAACATGGTGCACTAAGTCTTTAAAGAAACCTTTAGAGTGGTATCAATTGCCAGCTTTAGTAAAGTCACCTCCTCCATAATCAAGCAGAAAGGTTGCCACTAAGATGGTTCGAAGAACAATTTTCCTACAACCTTTCTAAAATCATTGAAAAGCTCTCTGCAAACATCAAAGAGATAATCTTTGACAAAGTCACGGATCATCTGACTTACGTAGCTAGCTCTAATGATATAGAATGGAGAGTTTGAGCACTAGTGGACAACATTCATCTTCATCCAGCAAGGAAGGTTGGAGAAAAGTTCCTAATACTTTCAACTCTTCAATCCACAACCAAACATAGACCAAATCCATGAGTTTGTCTTCCAACCCACTTTATTCTTTCATCATGTCATTGATGAAGACACAAATTAGGGATATTATGTGATTTGTGATACTGTGCCACAAGCATATTATTCCTTCTGGCTACTCATCAACATGTACCTCATGGCTATTTTATTCAAACCTCTTGTCATCAACAAAAGCTAAAGATACAACTATGGAAGGTGGTTCGATATATTTTTTGCTCCAATCTATGAAGATCCCCTCACATTAAAGTTGATCAATAAGTATCAAATATCTCAAATTATTATAGTCATAGTAAAGTTAAGAGATATTTGGGGACGAGATAAACCGCCTCTAGTTCAAGTTGTAGATCATGATCACACTAGAGACGACCATCATATAATGACGAATGGATGCCTACATGCAAGAAAAGCATTAGGAGAAGTTTACAACATGCAGCCCCTGTACAACACTCATAGCCCTCTCTCACCAAATACTATGACTACACCAGATCTTTTTTACAAGAAGGAAATAAGAAATGATGTACTCTAGGAAAATGATGAGTATGAACTCGAGATAAGAGAACTGTACTACGAGTGGCTTAGAAAACACGGAAGGGAATGAGAGATAACACCTCCTTGGATTCTGCCACCACTAAAAGAAGACCCAGTATAATAGGCACAGCCTGGAGAAGAGTGGCCTAACATGGATCTGCCTCAACCTGAGATAATGGATGAAGACGAGCTTATAAAGCAGCAGCTCACACGATGGGAAGAAGAATGTTTGCACCACGCGTGGTCTACAGACAGAAGCAGCACTAGCTGAGTGGAAGCAAAGTGGACCTACCAGTGGAAGCAATGGTGAATTGACCAATAAATGAGTGACAAGTGTGTGGTGTCACATGTAAAGTAGATTCTTTAGAGATAAGAATATATCGTGTGATATCACTACTAGAAAAATGGGCTTTACTGACACCAATTTAGTGTCAGTAATAACTTTTACTAACACTTGTTAATTGTGTCAGTAATGCTCAAGCCAGAACACACTGACACTAATATTTGGTGTCAGTGATTTTTGTGTCAGTAATTTATTTCACTATAGTATCACTAAAATAATGACACGATAATGTTGGTATTTAATGATATTATTTACACGTCAGTGATTTATGTGACTATAGTATCAGAAACTGACTCGATAATATAAAAAAATTCTTATTGTTATTTTAAATATGTAGTGTCAGTATTTAATAATGTTATGTTGCTTTTGGTTAATAATATATTTTTATTTTAATTATATTTTTCATGTTTGTTATACAACCAAAAGAAAACTCAAAATATATTTATTATTAAATATCTTGCAACACAACTCATATAATAAACATCTCAAATACATCACTTAAATTCAAACAATTCAACTACATCACTATATGTAAAAGACTTAACATAAGTATCAAATTAAATTTTCAACAATCTCTAAACAACAAGTGCTAACTACTACTCAATTAAGTTTCCAACCCAAAAGAAAAAAAAATAGCACAAGGTGACTCAATATCCATCCACGGCTTCATTTTTTTCCCACCTACAAGTGCATAAAATCAATTAGTATACTCGAAAAATAAATCTTAGTTATTTTGAAGCAAAAATACTCATAAATTACTTCAACATGGAAGAGTAGGATTAAACAACCTTCCTATAGTTTGCCCACTGTATTATTACTATATTATTGGATGTTCTCAATTAAACATGTGAATAATATATATATAAGGTAGTTAATATAGAAACTTCTCTGTAGTATTTTCATACCTGTGCCAAAACAGAGAAGAGAAAGAAATGGTGTCTGACCTCGGAGTAAAGGAACCGCTATGGTAAAGGAACGAACATGGAAGAAAAAAAAACTTGTGCAAACGGAGCCAGTAGCATTTTGCAAGAATTAAAGATTTTGGGTGAAATTCTCTCTTATAAACACTTATTTGTATTGGGAGCATGCATACTTCTGAGTATGATATAACCATACATTAAAGATTTTGGGTGAAATTCTCTCTTATAAACACTTATTTGTATTGGGAGCATGCATACTTCTGAGTATGATATAACCATACATTGAGCATGCATACTCCTAGCTTTCTGGAACCACCCGGCTGGTCCTAAAACCATTCATTTTTGGGCTCCAACATTCAAATGAGCCATCAGCATAGCAAACATTGCAGACTTTTCAAACTACAATATGAAAAACTGGAACCTTTTTAGTGTCAATTTTGCAATGGCTAGGATGGGCTTGTATCAACTATCACGCAAAATCAAGCAAAATTAAAATGAATATGATTACCTTAAATAAAAAAGAAAAAAAGGAAAAAGGAAAAGACTAACCTTTAAGAATAGTCCCAAATATAATGAAAAAAGATTTATGCCTTTGGTACTTTCTTCTCCCATTGCAATTCATAGTGTTGACACATTCTTTTTCCTGAAAAGTACTGCAAGTTAGTAGATTTATCACTAATCATATTTAATAGGAAACATTGACAACTTGAATTTAAGATTTTCGTTAATTCAATTTGGAATGCTATGAAACTTACAAAACATAATTAGACATGTCAATGCACCACAAATAAAATTTCCAAGTCATTTGGACAAATCTACATTTGCTTCTCACATGATAAAACTATATAAGTTAAAATTGCATATGAAACTATAAAAGTAGCAGCAGGTGTTTGAATATTTATTAAATTTAAAATACTAAATATATCATAATGATACTTTCCAGATTTTAAGTGGACATATAAGTCAACAACATATTAAAATTTGAGGCTATTCCGATATCATTAGGCTAGTGTTTGATAGGATCAAAGATTAATGAACAGTTCTGTCAAAAGAAGTTGCTGCAGAGGCAGCAGAGTTTGAAAAATCATTAAAAATAAATTACAAGTTCAATCAAAATAAAATTTTCCAGATTCGAAGTATGCAAATAGAAGTGTAGTTTATCCGAATTTCAGCTTATTCCAACTCTGTTAGGCTATACGTTTGCAATATCAAACATGGTACATATGTAATTTCTAATAAAATTGGACAACAACCAACCATATTGAGAAATCCATTCAAAATCAAATATAAACCCAATTCATCCCAAAATTTCCAGAACTAAAATGTTCTCATTTAAACTTAGTTTAATCAAACTTTCAAATCAATTGAAAGTCATTTAGTCAAGTTCGGAAACAACCAAGTTCACAACAATAGTCTATCAATCCTCAAATTTTCAGCATAATTTCGTAAACTATTAATTAATCTTTCACCTGAAAATCAAGTGTCCAGCAACTCGAATATCATCAATACCCATATAATAATTTGAACTTCTACCGCCAAATGTGCCGATTAATCAAAAAGCTGAAATCAGGATGAAGTCTGAATTGAGTAGAAGAATGATGTAAGAACCGAGAACGAAAAGGTTGGGGGTACTACCACCCAATATTCACATGGTAGCTAAGTATCAGAATTTAGCCAAATATATAATGATTATCTTGAGATCAACTAACAAATTCACAGCTCTTCCACAATGGGAAAAAATAGTACTCACCTAAAAAATCAACAATTGTATGGACAATACTCACCCATAATTTTATATTTATCAAGTCTAGAGTAAGTAAGATCGTAAGCTTATGCAATTCAATAAAGTAATAAAAAAATAATTATTTATTAATGGCGAAAGGATATACTGTAGTAACTATCTTACCCATCAATAGTACCCTTTAATTTGTTCACCATTACAATCGCAACTCAAGAGGCACCGTTCGTTCTTGAAACCGCAAGCATAGAGGCCAAGTTCAAGAGAACAGAAGCATCAAATGTTTTTTGAAAGCTGGTGGTGTAATGAAGGCGGCTCCACATTTTCCAGCCATTGATTTGAAGTCGACAATCTAGATTTTCCTTGCCACAATGAGAAACCCTAAAATTAGTTTAATATAATTATATTGAATTTTAATCAAAATTAAAAGAGGAAAAGAGAAATTACCGAGCGTCAATAGATCTTGACTTTCTGTTGGAACCGCAAGGCTAGCTAATCATACGCAGCAGGCTCGAAGACCCTTGAATCTGGAAGGCACATGAGTCCGAACGTTATGTTGAATGTGCTGACACGCCGGAGTTGGCTGCTGGCACAACAGAGTGGTGCCTTACCGCACCGCAGGTGAAGTTCAAGCTCCGGGTCGCATTTGCCAGCGGAGTAGGAGGAGAAGGCTGGTGGGTAGAAATTTGTGGTTGTTCGTTAGGGTTTCGTGACTGTTCATCTTTCTGCTCTGATATGTCGTCGTCTCAGGATGAAGCATAGTCCACCAAAGATATCTCTCTTTGTCTCTTCATCTAATCTCATCAAAAATTAGTTGGCGTGGTAGCTTACAAAATGACACTAGAGAAGTTTTGTTTTCTCTCAATTTTAATTTTCAGAGACTTCATGAGAGAGGCGACGTTAGAAGTTTGGAGAAGTTTAGGTTTAGGTTTAGATTGCAATGGATATATTTTATATTTTTAAGACTTTAATAATTAAACAAATAAAAAATTTTAGACTCAGCGGTTTTGCTATTGAAAGTAAAAGTTTGAAGTTTAGAAATCTTAGGTTCGAGTTAAGGCGAAAACAAAAATAAAATGATAATTTTTTGCTATTGATACCTTAGCGTCAATGATTTCTGATGTTTAATATACTGACACTATAATATCAGTGATCTATGATACTTGTTTGTTAAAAGCGGAAAATGGTGCATATGTACACAATTACTGACACTTTTTACAAAGTGTCAGTAGCTAAGTGTCAGTAAAAGTTATTTTTGTTGGAGTGTATAATGTAAAGTAGTGATGAGTTATAAAGTAGATTACTTAGGGATAAGGTGTAATTATGTAAATAGTAAAAGGAGATTCCTTTGGTACCTATAAAAGAGACTCTTTGGTAGTGTGTTGGATTATTGAGTCTTAGAGTCTTATAATATAGAGTCGTATTAAGAATACTTGGGTGAAATCTTGCATTCTTTCTTGCAATAATAAAATCATCCTTTGTATTCCATTTCAACGACGACCATAGAGTATACTTTATTATAGAAGGGTTTAGGAAACTCCTTTTAGGGTACTGGCTCTAATACCGAAATTAAATAATAAAGGAAAACACAAAGGATGGTTTTATTACTGGAAGATAGAATACAAGATTTCACCCAAGTAATCTTATTAAGACTCTATATTATAAGACTTCAAGACTCGATGATCCAACACACTACCAGAGAGACCCTTTTATAGGCACCAAAGGAATCTCATTTTACTATTTACATCATTATACTTTATCCATAAGGAATCTACTTTATGACTCATCACTACTTTACATTACATCACACAGATCGCACAATAGGAAGAAGAATGTTTGTCCCGCATGTGGTCTACAGAGAGAAGCAGCACTAGCTGAGTGGAAGCATAGTGGGCCCTACTAGCGGAAACAATGATGGATTGACCAATGAATAAGTGACAAGTGTGTGGTGTCAATGTAGTGAGTTGTAGAGCAGATTCCTTAGGGATAAAGATGTATTGTGTGTGTGATGTGATATATAGTAGTGATGAATCATAAAGCAGATTTCTTAAGGATAAGATGTAATGATGTAAATAGTAAAATGAGATTTATAAAAGGGACATACCAATATCAAACCCTTTCGTTTCCTTGGTCTAGCAACAATAGAGAATTGATAAGTCTCTCTCTATCTTTGTCTTTGTATCCATCCATGGCTACTAGAACCCATGGGGGAATCCCAATGGCATCTATAAGCCTCTATATCCTATGGGATCTGCCCCCATCAAAATCGGACACGAGTGTTTCCTCTCATCCAACTCGATTTTTCTTTTGCTAGGCCTATAGTGAAAAAAACGTACTGTTTTACAACTACGCTTTTCACGCTGGCAAATGAGAACTTTGGGGATTTTGTCACTAAAAATTAGAGAGATAGTGAGGATTATTTTAGCTCTTCGAAGGATTTGGTGCAAAAAATGATTGCTAGGAATAAAGATATTTTTGGGAACATTATTAAGGAAAAAAAAACAATTATTGACCAGATAGGGCGGTATTCATAAGGCTCTTGAATGACTTTCCTCTAAAAGTTAGAACTCTCTTTACAGAAAGAATTGGAAGAAGTCCTCACTCAAAAAGAAATCCCGCAGTATCAAAAGTCTCGGAAGGAGTAGATCCAATATGGTGATCGAAATACAAATTATTTTCATTGCAAAACTATCCAACACATAAAATTTAATTAGATTATGATGTTTAAAAATTTGTTTTGTTGGGGGGGGGGGGGGGGTTGTGGTTGTGTAACACTAAGGATAGTAAAGATTACACTAGATTGTTTTTCTTGTAGCTCTTTCCCAAAGAAGACGATTCTCATCATCTCTACTCTATTAATAATTTTTTCTCTACTATTTTTGAAGATAAGGTGGTTGTTCTAAATAGAAGTGTGATTGATGAGGAGATTAAAGAAATTATTTTCAGTATAAGTCCATTGAAGGCCCATAGGAATTGATGGTCTTCATGCAATATTTTATCAAAAATAGTGCCGATAAGTGGGTGTTTCAGTTTGTAAAATTGTGAAGAATGTGTCTCAGGGTGGTGGCATTCTTAATGAGCTAAATAAAACCCTTTTTGTTTTAATCCCTAAAGTGGACAACTCGACTTGCTTAAAGATATACTGGCCAATTAGCTTACGCACTCTTGCGTATAAAACTATTACGAAAGTTATTACTAACAGGATTGAAGCCATCCTTCCTGATTTTATTGGCCATATACAAACAAATTTTTTTCTGGGGAGACATATCACAGATACTATTGTTGTTGCTCAAGAAATCGTTCATACACCATGTGTCGGAAGACAGAAAAATAGGTTCACAGGTATTAAGGGTGCGTTTGAGATTGAGGTATTGTACTTTTTAAGTTACAGCTGTTGTGAAAAAAAAACTGTAAAGATGAAACAAATGTTAGTAATATATAGTAAATGTAAATTTTAAATAATAATTTTGATAAAATTATTAAAGATATAATATATTTTTTAATGTATAAGTGAAAAATCATATCAACATATATTCCAAGTTATAACAGTTAATGTTTATCAAACACTTTAATATTGTATCTTTTAAACTACAGTTGTCCATCCTCAATTCCGCATCTAAGGTGGATATGTAGAAAGCTCATTGTAGGCTTAGTTGGGATTTTATCCATGACGCTTTGACTGTTATGGGGCTGCCAACTGATCTTATTCATGTTATTATGGAATGCATCACTTCGGCCACTATGCAACTACTTTGGAATTGTGAGCTTACTAAAGCTTTCAATCTTTCAAGGGGTATTAGACAAAGGATCCTCTTTCTCCCTTCATTTTTGTTTTGTGCATCGAACGGCTCAGTCACCAAATTAATCAAGCGGTTCATGATAAGAAATGGAATCCCATCCACCTCTCTCAGAAAGGTATTCCCATTTCCCATTTATTTTTTGTGGATGATCTGCTCCTCCTTGCTGAAACTTCGGTTGATCAGGCTATGGTGATTAATAAGGTGTTGAGTTCTTTTTATTTTTGTTCTGGTGAACGAGTAAACAAGACAAAGGCTCAAACTTTTGCTCATATAATGTCAGCCAAGCTTTCCTAAAGCTCTCAATTTTTCGATTTCCAAGAATTTGGGAACTTATTTGGGTATGTCTCTTCTTCACTCAAGAGTCACCAAGAAGACTTACCAAGCAATTTTGAGCAAAGTTAAAGGAAGGTTACCAGGTTGGAATGTTATGCGTCTTTCTGTTGTGGGAAGTATCACTCTCGCGCAGTCGATTGTTCAAGCTATTCTAGTCTTTTCTATGCAAACTGCTAAATTGCAAATGGGAATCACTTCTAAAATTGAACAAATCTGCAGGAGGTTTGTTTGGAGTGGTACAAATGAGCATAACAAAATGTTTATGGTTAAATGGTCAAAAGTGTGTAAACCAAACAACTTCGGGGGATTGGGTTTTAAAAAATTTGAGGGGAATGAGCAGCACTCTATTGATGAAGATTGGTTGGCGCTTGCTTTTGGCTATTTTTGGGTACAAGTTCTTGCACCTAAATATCAAGTTGATTTCTCTTCTGTACTATGTAAAGGATAATGTGAAGTTGACTATTTGCTAGTCAGTGGGTAGCGGAGCTACAGCTCGCTTTTGGTAGGACAATTCGGGAGTTGAGAATAAACCTCTTATTTTAGATGTTTCTTCAATGGCCCCTGTGGAGATTATTATTAAAAAAGTTCTTGATTTTGTGACACAAGAGGGAAACTGGAAGTGGAATTGCTTTGGTCATTTATTTCCAAATAATATTTTGTTAAAAACAGCAGCTATCATGTTCCTTTATCTGTGCAATGATGATGATAATAAACCCTTTTGGGTCCACTCCAAAACTGGGGAGTTTACAACGAAGTCAGCTTATAAGCAATTGTATTGCAATTCAAACAGGGAATCTGATTCTTTATGGAATTTAATCGGAAATGGAATGGTCCCCCAAGCACTCGCACTTTACTCTAGATTGCTACTCACAATAAGCTGAAAACCAAAGGGGAATTATTTCGCAAGAAAATTGTTGAGTTGTGTCCCACATTGGCTAGTAAAGGGGAGTTACTTGGGTTTATAAGGAGGTAGGTCACTCCACCTAAAAAGCTAGTTTTTTAGGTTGGATACCTAAAAATCTTATGCTAAGCCCCCCAACAAGTGGTATAAGAGATAGACCCTAGTAGCCGGAATGTGGTGGTGGAACAACTCAGGTGTGTCGGATGGAAAAGACTGGAGTCCGGCAGTGGTTTCATCCGAGGGGGGGATTGCTCTGTAAGGGTTACTTGAATCATCAATAAAACTTGCTCTATTGGCTTTTCCCGTGGATGTAGATTGTGCTTCTTTGCACAATTGAACCACGTAAATCCTTCTCTTTGTTTTGTGATTGATTTATTTCTAATTCTTGTTGTTCTAGGTGTGTTCTGATCGAAGCCATTTTCGTCAAAAGGTTTTCTTAAAACTTAAAGCTTGATTATTTGGATTCATAGCATCTTGTTGGTCTGGTTTGTGATCTTGGGCAGTGATTGAGTTGCTCATCAAATTCTACAGCACCCAAATCACTACAAAAATTGCCAGAGATGTGGGTTGTTTTTATAGTGGCAATGAAGTTGAAGCCACTCTGCGTGCCTGAGAGACTGTTGGTTTGTGAAGCAGGTATGGCATATTATACTTCCCCGAAAATTCTATACAAATTTCTTTCATCTTGATCTTAGGGAGTGGCTGATTTGAAATTTAAAAAATGTTTAGAAAATGGATGAGGAGGAGATTGGCCATTTTATTTGGGGTTGCTTTGAGGAGCTTGTGGTATTAGAGGAATTGTTAGAGTGCAATTTATGCACTAGTTTTGCATTGTTTACTTCCATTAATATCGATGTTTTGCATTTAATAATGGTGATTTACTTGTGTTTTACTTTTGTAGGTACAATTCTATTGATTGGTGATAAAATTGAGCTAAAAGATGATGTTTAAGGATGATTGTTCTCTTGGAGAAATTATGAGCGTCAGAAGAACTTTGTTGATAAGGCGTGGGCGCGTGCTGTCAACTACGGATCTGCAGTTTTTAGTTTAACATGTTTTGTATTTTTTGTTATTTTTGTAATTACGAATTTAACATTTTAGATATTAGTATTTTATTTTAAATAGAACTCTAGAGGAGAAGAGAGAGAGAGTATTTAAGGGAGGAATCTATTGTGAAAAAAAGGGGATTGGAGAAAAGAGAGAAACCCTGGATCTAAACTTTTCTCTTCTCTCTATGAAGAACTAAACCTATTTTTCTGGTTGAAGGTTAATGAAATTTTGATTCATCACTACTATGAGATCTTTCTTATGATTTAATTGTTTTATTGCTTTTTGGGTATTTGTTTATTCTCTGAATTATTTTCATGATTATATTTGTTAATTAGGTAATTGGTCACTATTTAATTATCAACTTAATCTATTGTCAATTACAGGATTCATCGTATGAAGATTTTAATGTTTGTGACAAATAACATAGCAGTGAGTTGTGTTATGAGAATCAACAATCTAATTTAAATGAATCATCGTATGTGTTTGTTGATTAGGATTTGGGTCTCTCTGGTTTTTCAGGTTGTCAATTGATTAAATCTTATGATCGTATCTAGGGTTGTCTATTGATTAGGAAAATAACCAATGGTCGTACCTTGGTTATCGACTAGTTAATGAGAAATTGGCTATTAGAGGGTCTCAGTAGCTATAACCGGTCTATTCATAAGTAGTAATAATTTATATTTGAATTAATGATCAGTAGTCGAATCAAGCTGAGTCAATTCCTTCAACCAGAGCTTTTTCCAATTTGAATTACAACTTTAATTTGCATTCTTGTTATTTTAATTTGATTTTTATTATTGTCAACAATTCCCTCATTTTGTATTTTATATTTTAAAAGGATTTAAATAATTACCGATCTATGTGGATACGACCCTACTCAATCACTATACACAATTTATTTAGAGTAGGTATTTATTTTTACTAACTTCGACCACCATCAGGAATAAATGTTTATATGATCACAACTCGATTAGTTTGGGCTGTGTTGTGACTGGAATTAGATGCAGGTGTGACCGTGTGAGGCGGTCATTAGGGTCAATAAAATATTTCTTCATCATGTGAATTTTAAAGTGGAAAGATTTTTTTGATGAGTTGCTCCACTTTGGCCGTGGCTTAAACTTAACATTGACGAAGCGCATAAGTCTTCGGGTTTAGCTAGTGTGGGAGGTCCCATTCGTAAATATTGAGGAGAGTATATTAGGGGTTTTGGAATGAATATTAGCTCTACTTCCATCACAGGAGCTGAACTTCGGAATCTCTATCAAGGTTTATTGCTAGCTTGGGATTTGGGTATTAAAAAGCTTCAAGTGGATGTGGATAGCAGTTGTGTAACTAAACTAATAGAGAACCAAATTTGCAGGCCCAATCCTCATTACCAGATCACTTGCAGCATAAAAGAGCTTATTCAACATAACTAGCAGGTCGTTATCAATCATGTTTATCGTGAAACAAATTTCACAGTTGATTTTCTTGCCAATCACGCTCTTATTTTTCCTATCGGGGTCCATGTTTTCAATTCTGCACCTACAGGTCTTGATTTTTGGCTATGTCATGATGCTTTTTGCGAATGCACTCCCTTGTTTGGTTAGGCTATAAATTTTGTTAAGACTTGTTTTTGTACTAAAAATAAAACAACTGTGAAAAGAGTCAGTTAAATATTTGATAATTTTTTTAAGTGTTATGAGTTTTAAAAGCAATTGCATGTATATTAGTATATCTTGTTATTAAACTACTGTAAAATGTAAATGATTGAATTAGATATAATGTTAAATAAATTTTATTTTGCACATTTATAATCATGTACATAAAATATTTTTTTGTTGTATGTATGTATATATATAGAAACTAATTCATAACTATATTAAATATTTTATATTATTAATTTTATTTTTATTTCTTATCTCAATGTAGTTGATAAAAAAATAATAATAATCTATTTAAATTTAATGATTTTATTTTCTAATTAATAAGGATAATTGGGATTTTTGTAATAGATATGAGGATATATTTGAAATAGTTTTAAGTATTAAATTGATTTTCAAAATTAGATTTTGAAAAGTTACTTGTTCATTACTTTTCACAATACAAGATGTGGTGATTTTGCCAAAAGTAATTTATGAAGAAATATATTAAACACCAAAATTAACTTTCAACTTTTCAAAATCAATTTTGGACCTCCTAAAAGTAATCACAAACGACCACTAAAATCTCTTCCACTTTCCAGACCTTTTGTTTCAATTTGGAAATTTTACCAACTGAACTAATTGGCAAAATTAGCACCCACGTGTTAGTTAAAATTGATTTTGTAATATTTTTATTATGTTATTTAATTATTAGAAATAAAAGTTGTTATCAAACACATATTCAATACTTGTTATCGAACATATATTGAATAGACATATTCAATACTCATGACTCTTGTATTATAAATTGAACATATATTATTGTTTTTATCCTAGGGGATAAATTTCTTGATAATTGGAGTCAATTCCTCGTTTGGAACCGATATTCAAGCTGTGCTCAAAGAGAAATGAAGACATCAGAGTTCATTGAGCAAAATATGAAAAAAAAAAGATTCCACAACCACAAAGTATACACAAAAGGTAAATTTTGCTTCAGACATACTCGAAAGTGCCATCAAAACAAATGATTTTATTTGGTTCTGCGGAACAACATTGCATGTAATGAACAAAACAGAATTGCATTTCCAAAATTTTAGCAGATAAATTTCTACCACATCTTCTCTGCATTAGAGAACCTATTTTCAAACATAAATCAAGTATTGATATACATGTATCAATTGAAGTATTGGGTGCAAGAAACAAAAATATCTGTTGGTTACGTGGTTATGAGAAGGCGAGCTTTTTTCAGCATTGTTCAGCATTGTGGATTGAGGAACTGATTGATGGTAGTTCTTAAATCAGGAAGACTAAGGCATACTTTCGGCAATGCTCATTAAACCCTCCCAGTTTTATACATGGCATACACAAGCATTAGAGGAATGGAGAAGCTATATGCAGGAAACTGGATCAATGGGTTCATCTCATATGCTTTGATGAGAGCTCTGCAATTCTGTAAGAAGAAAACAACATATTAGAAAGTGAGAGGGTTGTGAGCCAAAAACAATCAAGTTTTGTTATAAAACAATTCTCTATGGTTTTCAAAAAGCCAAAGCAAGGAAAATATTTTCCAATTACAGGGTAAAAACTTACCATTAAATGCTTCCAAATAACTGCCAAGCAAACCACCAAAACAATTTTTCTTATCCACCGCGCACCAAATTGGAACTTTGATTTTCTACTTCCTTGATAGTCATAAACTAGAGGTCTGCCATTTTCTTGCTCATGATCATCTTCTTTTTTCCCTGAAAGTGATACCCTATAGAGCTCTTTTTCAGCAGCTAAAGCAGCACTCACCAAAATAGCAGGCAAAACCACGAATACGATATGGGGAAGAACAATCACCATCACATCTGGAGATCCAATATATTTGTGGCTTTCTTGATTGTCCAGAGCTCTCACCACCCAGCCCATGTAAGTCATGTATCCCCAACTTTCCCCATCAGTGAAAACTTGTCCAACAAACCAGGGAAACAAAACAAGGTAAAATAAGTATCCCAAAATGCCATACCATACAACATGCATCTTGCAAAGCTCTTGTAGAACCCATGCTACGCAATTTATGAACCCTCTATTTGCGGCAAAGTTCTTGTAAGTATACTGCTTTTCTGACAATATAAGGAGTGCTTTTGGAACAATAAGAATCGAGAATAGGAAATACATAGCAAACCAGAGAAGGGGGTAATACAAGGTATCCCATTGGCAACCCATCACAAAAAACTCCTTCCATGTCCATGAGATTTTTGCACTAAGCCCATTTATAGAAAATGGCCTAAGTTCACTTGAGGATAATCTACCCATAATGTCTGTTACTTCTATTTCCAGCCAGAATCTCTGAGGAGATGAGTCCTCAAAGGCTCTGTAATTCCATGGAGCTGCATAAAGATCTCCCCTGCTGGAGTTATCTGTACGTTTTCTCATTAGTTCCTCCATAACCAAATCATGTTTCCCAGATCTTGAGTCATAGACTTTGGCCACAACTGACAGAATTGGGGAAACAGAAAAAACTAGAGCTCTAATAGTCGCATAAGATTGCGCGACCATATGTTCACATTCATACTTCTGGGATGAAGATCGTGATATGAAGCGTGAATCTAAAGGAAATGTGGGTACTACGATAGTTTTTCTGAATCCTGACTCAAAGTCAATATCAACATATGAAACATGACCTCTATCAATGGCCAATATCCGCATAGCTCTACTTTTTCTCCAGTCACCCATCTCCCACTCCCAGAATTCTCCAATGGATGGAGCTCCAGATGAACAATTTTTTGTGCTTCCTAAAGGTATTTGGTGCATGTTTGACTGGAAAAACTTCTGTGATAGAAAATTATGATCCATATGATGATGTCGCTTCAGATTCTTTCCAAATCTTGTATGGAGATGTCCACATAAATAAGCTGACAAGGAATGCTTGAGGAATATATCTTGTAGGCTCCTCCCAGAATGAGAGGATGCAGAGAAAGATACTGGGAAATGCCCAAAGGTGATCTTGGTCACTGGTTTTGTTGATTGAGAATTCCATTGTGAGAGTTCCGAGTCGATTTCAGTTAACAATTGGTCAGTTGGATGCCCAAAAAGGTTAGTTGGACCTCGTAAACCAACAGACATTGTGCTATCAAACCCAACAAATAAGTGCTTCTCATCACCAATCTGGATAATGAAGCAAAATTTTGTAAGAACAGGTAGACATAAAAATTATTACAATTATTATTGTGAGTGTTGGCATTCATCTGAAACAGTTTAATATAAAGTTCCCTCCATCAACAGGATAAGCTAGTTTGTCCAAACTTGCTATCTATCTCAATTAAAATGAAAAATGACATAGAAAGAGTAAAGAAAATTTGGCAAGATCATAAACAATCACAGACATAAAAATTGAGATCCCAAAGTAAGAGTTCGTAAATTCTGAGGAAATTGAACAAAAACAAGCAGAGATAATAAAATTGAGATCCCAAAGGAAGAGTTCGTAAGCTCGGAGGAATTTCCAGTTAAAACTATGAGTATTGGACGCTATAAGTAAAGATGACGACTGACCTGAACAGTGACACTATTCACATTTTGCTTTCTTCCCAACTGCCCATTGATGCTATACTTAGAAAAGAAATCAAAGGATCCACCGACAATTGGTACACCAAAATTATCATGATTGCCCCTGATATCATAGAAAATGCTCTTGTCAAGTCCACTCCTTTTTATAACATCTTGCATTACATTCTGGTACTCCATCCACTCAACCTCATTTTGCTTCATAGTTAGCAAGTCCTTGCTTTTCCCATCTGTTAAAGAGAATAAAGAACAAATGTACTGAGAACCATCCACTAATCCATGCGATCATCAAAGGTAATTCAGATCAATATAACTTATCATATTCAGATGAAAGATGAAAATGAGAAAAGAAAAGGAAAACAAGAAGAGAGAAAAGGAGAGAGAAATGATCAACTTTACTAAAATGTAAGAATAAGCATGCAAGAACCTAAACCCTGCACTACAATAGTAGCTCATGAAAGATAAATAACAAGTCTCTTTAAATTATAATGTTGGATTATGTCTTGTCAATCAGATCATGTCCAAAGAATCCCCCAATTTTTTATGATTCTAAAATCTCAGCATGGAAATCAATGATTCTGAACAAGATCAGAACCTCTTTCATGCTCGTGGCCTTAAAAATCCAGTAAGCATAAAATGTCAAGAAAAGTAGAGAAACAGAAAGGTACAAATAGGTAAGAAACCATAGAGTTTATGATTGAAGCAAGCAAAGGTAAACCAAGCAAGTCAGGAAGTGAACATGAGTATACCTTGTTTGGGTAAATAAAGTTATATAAAAGATACATAGAAGAAGACCAAAAGAAGGGATATAATAGAAGAGTATAACATAATTTTCGCTAAGTGTAATTTGTTGATAAAATACAAAGTAAAAAATGAGGGTGCAACAGAATAACAGACAGAGTATATGGAAGAGAACACAGAGAATTTTCTCAGTTATAAATTCTCCAATATTCCCACAATCCGCAAAACATAGGAGGATGTTTTCCAGCTGGGAGGAGATAAAACTTTTTAGAGAAAAATGCCAATCCGTAAAAGCTTTTTTCAGCATTTAATCCGCTCTTTGGAGGATGTCAGGTGTTTTTTAATACATCTTCTATTCCATTTTCCTTTTTGTTTTTTCCCTTAAAATACAACATGAATACAAATGAGATTTGAATCCCACCCTCTTTTATGTGGCGAGTTGAACTAATAATACCCACAAAATCTTTTGAAATTTGGAGCAACTTCACACCTTTTGTTTCACTTATATTTGGTTCTTCATCATAACAAATGTCCATTTTCAATCCCTAATTGACAACCAAGTTCTAGAACACTAACATCATTCCAGCGTGTTACTCACTAAAAGCTGATTCTGCAAAACTGATTAAATGACTCAGAAGATGTAATTAAACCTCTTTTCAAGAGTAATACTTCATAGGTTCCATTCATCAGCAATCCGATGGTACTTCATCCAACCAAAGATTAAACGACTTATTTAGATAGATCCTTCCAAGAAAAGGAAACGGCAACAAAATTGGCAACACAAAATAAAATTTACAAATACATCACTTTAACATGAAAATTTTAACAGTCGATTGCATTATGAAGATTTTAAGTCTGAGCCAGTGGAAGAGAATGATAAGCATTCATCTTCTAGGAGTGTACTTGATATTGGAGCTGGCAATGGTCTAGATATCCATATCATAATTAGATAGATACTTCCAAGAAAAGGAAATGGCAATAAAATTGACAACACAAAATAAAATAAAATTTAAAAATCCATCATTTTAACATGAAAATTTTAACAGTCGATTGCATCACTAATGTTCATGGAACAAGTAGCACCACATTCCTCTAGTCCATAATTTTAAAGGAGTCCATTTTACATGCAAAACACATTGGATTCAAAAGAAACCCACAATTTACTTGATCATATTTTCACATAAATCAATCACAAACCTGAATTCTCAAGAAACTATACATATGTCTTGTAAATTCTAATCCTATTTTTACACACATAAATACACAAATCTCTACTTAGAAAAAAAAATTGAAATTCATAAATGCCCAACAAACCCTTATCCATAAACTAAACCACATATACATTTTATCTAATTCCATTTTCACATACATTAATCCCAAAAAAAAAATCAAACTCAAAATTAATGAACAGTTTTACGGAATAATCAGAGAAGGATTGAAACAAACCTGTGAGGTCACCAGTTATAAGGACAATAGAAGGGCTGATCATTGAAAGAGCTGGGCCCACAATTCTCTTAAAATCAGAAGCTCTATCAGGATGATGAACACTGAAATGAAGATCAGAGAGTTGCACCGCCCAAATCACATGCTCTGGCCCTTCTGTCAATTGTATCACTCTCCTTCCATCGGCTTTTTCTGTAGTTTCTGCATGCGAAATGGGAGTTGTAATGAACAGCAACAGAAGGAAAACGAGATTTTTCATTTGCTGCCTGAAAGTATTACAATATTGAATCCTTGTGTCTTTTGTTTGTCCCAGTTGAGGGAAGGGAGTAAGAAAGAAATTCAGTTGTAAATAAGTAGAAGGTAATTTACAGTAAAGTCCTTATTATTTGCTTTAAAACCAAATGTAGCCAATAATTTGCAAAATCCACCATTTATGGTGAAATTTCATACCTCGTAAAATTACACTGTTACGATTTAGGTCCCTAATCTTTTTTTCTTTTTTTCCAATTACCTATTGCATCTTTAATGTCATTATTTTAATGTTCGAACTTATGAATTTATGTGTGATAATTTTAATGTTTGGCTATTTGAAGGTCAATGAATCTAAGTATAGGCACATAGCACTAATTGAAAAAGCGAAAAACTTTAAAAGTGGATAACTTTTTGTTCGGAGTTCCGATTGAGATTTTTTTCTTTAAACGATCCAAGTTTATTATTAAATAATAAATGTGACATTTTAACGTTTATGAAACTCTTTAAACCTTTGGACAAATACATCATATTAGAGAAATACTTTTTTTTGGACAAATACATGGTTGCATTTTAAAAATATAATAGGTAATTAAAAAAATTAGAGATCTAAATAATAAAAATGAAAAATATTATGGACCGCATTCTCTTTATCCCTGAGCATATGCATTTATCTGTTTTGTGCACCTCGTTTATGTGTCAATTAATTTTTTATCAACATTTTGCATTTGAGGTAGATTATCGAACTTCATTACAAAGAACAAAAATAGAATGAGCTTTAATTTAATTATGCTAAGTCTCCTAAGGCCAAAGGTATTAATGTATACTTTCTCTTTGTACTATGAGAAATTGATATTGCCTGATCGATGATATGTTAGGGTGCATGAATAATCTTTTTTATTGAATATTATCATTAAGAAGTTAATTATTCCAATTTAAATATGAAAAGATATATGAAAGCAGCAAAGGATATGGTGGCAATTTACAAAGCGGTGCGTTTTAGATGTTTGAGTGTAGCATTAAAAAGCGCCCCGGTCGGAACCAATTGGAAAAGTATAAAAACTTTAAAAGTCGATAACTTTGTGCTCGGAAGTCCGATTGAGGCGTTTTTTTTTTTAAACTGCATAATTTTTGGAGACAAATGGGGTGGTCAAGTTCCGAAGGAGCTTGGGGGGGTTTTTTGACCCTTAATTTCGAATTTTTCTTGTATTTTGACACATTTTTAAGATTACGATTTCTTAACCCTTAAGTTTTGTGAGCTTAAGACTTTTTAATTTGGGTTCCACCACACAAATCAGCAATTTAATGTCCAATTGAGATACGAAAACGACAATTTCCGGATTTCGAATTTGTCAATATTATAAACTTTGTGGTCATAAGAACTATTTGTGCGCACCAAATTCAAAACATTTCATATGTCGTAAAGGCAGAGGACCCAAACTGTTTGCTATTTTTATCCCCTCGTTTCCAGGTTCAAACCAACGCAAGGTAAGAATTAAGTAATATTATACTTTATGCCCGGAGACATTTCTAAGCTACGATTCACTTTTAGTTTAAAGTTGTACAGCACAAACTTCTTTACTTACTTAGTTACTTAGTTTTTAAAGTTACGGCCGGACATCATTTAAATTACTTATTTACCCTCGCCTCTGCCTAGAATTTGAACTCAGATGATTGAACAAAGAAAGCCTCTTTCAATCGACTGGGTGCGACCGGGGGCACGGGTTAAGTAGATTTGCAGTGCACATGTTGATGGGTGCGACCATACCAGCACTAATGCACCGGATCCCATCAGAACTCCGCAGTTAAGCGTGCTTGGGCGAGAGCAGTACTAAGATGGGTGACCTCTTGGGAAGTCCTCGTGTTGCACCCCTCCTTTTTGATCTTTTCAGCCGGTTAATCCTCTTTTCGCGGCCGACCCCTTCACTTTTGCGAGCGTCGGCGGGTTTCGATCGCCGGCGCGGGGTCTCCGGGGCACCTCGGACCCCCCGGGGAGCGGGGAAAGGGCCGCGGAGGGATGAATCGTGCGGCGGCCGAGTTGGGGCAGGCGAGGGGGGCACGGGTTAAGTAGATTTGCAGTGCACATGTTGATGGGTGCGACCATACCAGCACTAATGCACCGGATCCCATCAGAACTCCGCAGTTAAGCGTGCTTGGGCGAGAGCAGTACTAAGATGGGTGACCTCTTGGGAAGTCCTCGTGTTGCACCCCTCCTTTTTGATCTTTTCAGCCGGTTAATCCTCTTTTCGCGGCCGACCCCTTCACTTTTGCGAGCGTCGGCGGGTTTCGATCGCCGGCGCGGGGTCTCCGGGGCACCTCGGACCCCCCGGGGAGCGGGGAAAGGGCCGCGGAGGGATGAATCGTGCGGCGGCCGAGTTGGGGCAGGCGAGGGGGGCACGGGTTAAGTAGATTTGCAGTGCACATGATGATGGGTGCGACCATACCAGCACTAATGCATCGGATCCCATCAGAACTCCGCAGTTAAGCGTGCTTGGGCGAGAGCAGTACTAAGATGGGTGACCTCTTGGGAAGTCCTCGTGTTGCACCCCTCCTTTTTGATCTTTTCAGCCGGTTAATCCTCTTTTCGCGGCCGACCCCTTCACTTTTGCGAGCGTCGGCGGGTTTCGATCGCCGGCGCGGGGTCTCCGGGGCACCTCGGACCCCCCGGGGAGCGGGGAAAGGGCCGCGGAGGGATGAATCGTGCGGCGGCCGAGTTGGGGCAGGCGAGGGGGGCACGGGTTAAGTAGATTTGCAGTGCACATGCTGATGGGTGCGACCATACCAGCACTAATGCACCGGATCCCATCAGAACTCCGCAGTTAAGCGTGCTTGGGCGAGAGCAGTACTAAGATGGGTGACCTCTTGGGAAGTCCTCGTGTTGCACCCCTCCTTTTTGATCTTTTTAGCCGGTTAATCCTCTTTTCGCGGCCGACCCCTTCACTTTTGCGAGCGTCGGCGGGTTTCGATCGCCGGCGCGGGGTCTCCGGGGCAACTCGGACCCCCCGGGGAGCGGGGAAAGGGCCGCGGAGGGATGAATCGTGCGGCGGCCGAGTTGGGGCAGGCGAGGGGGGCACGGGTTAAGTAGATTTGCAGTGCACATGTTGATGGGTGCGACCATACCAGCACTAATGCACCGGATCCCATCAGAACTCCGCAGTTAAGCGTGCTTGGGCGAGAGCAGTACTAAGATGGGTGACCTCTTGGGAAGTCCTCGTGTTGCACCCCTCCTTTTTGATCTTTTCAGCCGGTTAATCCTCTTTTCGCGGCCGACCCCTTCACTTTTGCGAGCGTCGGCGGGTTTCGATCGCCGGCGCGGGGTCTCCGGGGCACCTCGGACCCCCCGGGGAGCGGGGAAAGGGCCGCGGAGGGATGAATCGTGCGGCGGCCGAGTTGGGGCAGGCGAGGGGGGCACGGGTTAAGTAGATTTGCAGTGCACATGTTGATGGGTGCGACCATACCAGCACTAATGCACCGGATCCCATCAGAACTCCGCAGTTAAGCGTGCTTGGGCGAGAGCAGTACTAAGATGGGTGACCTCTTGGGAAGTCCTCGTGTTGCACCCCTCCTTTTTGATCTTTTCAGCCGGTTAATCCTCTTTTCGCGGCCGACCCCTTCACTTTTGCGAGCGTCGGCGGGTTTCGATCGCCGGCGCGGGGTCTCCGGGGCAACTCGGACCCCCCGGGGAGCGGGGAAAGGGCCGCGGAGGGATGAATCGTGCGGCGGCCGAGTTGGGGCAGGCGAGGGGGGCACGGGTTAAGTAGATTTGCAGTGCACATGTTGATGGGTGCGACCATACCAGCACTAATGCACCGGATTCCATCAGAACTCCGCAGTTAAGCGTGCTTGGGCGAGAGCAGTACTAAGATGGGTGACCTCTTGGGAAGTCCTCGTGTTGCACCCCTCCTTTTTGATCTTTTCAGCCGGTTAATCCTCTTTTCGCGGCCGACCCCTTCACTTTTGCGAGCGTCGGCGGGTTTCGATCGCCGGCGCGGGGTCTCCGGGGCACCTCGGACCCCCCGGGGAGCGGGGAAAGGGCCGCGGAGAGATGAATCGTGCGGCGGCCGAGTTGGGGCAGGCGAGGGGGGCACGGGTTAAGTAGATTTGCAGTGCACATGCTGATGGGTGCGACCATACCAGCACTAATGCACCGGATCCCATCAGAACTCCGCAGTGAAGCGTGCTTGGGCGAGAGCAGTACTAAGATGGGTGACCTCTTGGGAAGTCCTCGTGTTGCACCCCTCCTTTTTGATCTTTTCAGCCGGTTAATCCTCTTTTCGCGGCCGACCCCTTCACTTTTGCGAGCATCGGCGGGTTTCGATCGCCGGCGCGGGGTCTCCGGGGCACCTCGGACCCCCCAGGGAGCGGGGAAAGGGCCGCGGAGGGATGAATCGTGCGGCGGCCGAGTTGGGGCAGGCGAGGGGGGCACGGGTTAAGTAGATTTGCAGTGCACATGATGATGGGTGCGACCATACCAGCACTAATGCATCGGATCCCATCAGAACTCCGCAGTTAAGCTTACTTGGGCGAGAGCAGTACTAAGATGGGTGACCTCTTGGGAAGTCCTCGTGTTGCACCCCTCCTTTTTGATCTTTTCAGCCGGTTAATCCTCTTTTCGCGGCCGACCCCTTCACTTTTGCGAGCGTCGGCGGGTTTCGATCGCCGGCGCGGGGTCTCCGGGGCACCTCGGACCCCCCGGGGAGCGGGGAAAGGGCCGCGGAGGGATGAATCGTGCGGCGGCCGAGTTGGGGCAGGCGAGGGGGGCACGGGTTAAGTAGATTTGCAGTGCACATGCTGATGGGTGCGACCATACCAGCACTAATGCACCGGATCCCATCAGAACTCCGCAGTTAAGCGTGCTTGGGCGAGAGCAGTACTAAGATGGGTGACCTCTTGGGAAGTCCTCGTGTTGCACCCCTCCTTTTTGATCTTTTCAGCCGGTTAATCCTCTTTTCGCGGCCGACCCCTTCACTTTTGCGAGCGTCGGCGGGTTTCGATCGCCGGCGCGGGGTCTCCGGGGCACCTCGGACCCCCCAGGGAGCGGGGAAAGGGCCGCGGAGGGATGAATCGTGCGGCGGCCGAGTTGGGGCAGGCGAGGGGGGCACGGGTTAAGTAGATTTGCAGTGCACATGTTGATGGGTGCGACCATACCAGCACTAATGCACCGGATCCCATCAGAACTCCGCAGTTAAGCGTGCTTGGGCGAGAGCAGTACTAAGATGGGTGACCTCTTGGGAAGTCCTCGTGTTGCACCCCTCCTTTTTGATCTTTTCAGCCGGTTAATCCTCTTTTCGCGGCCGACCCCTTCACTTTTGCGAGCGTCGGCGGGTTTCGATCGCCGGCGCGGGGTCTCCGGGGCACCTCGGACCCCCCGGGGAGCGGGGAAAGGGCCGCGGAGGGATGAATCGTGCGGCGGCCGAGTTGGGGCAGGCGAGGGGGGCACGGGTTAAGTAGATTTGCAGTGCACATGTTGATGGGTGCGACCATACCAGCACTAATGCACCGGATCCCATCAGAACTCCGCAGTTAAGCGTGCTTGGGCGAGAGCAGTACTAAGATGGGTGACCTCTTGGGAAGTCCTCGTGTTGCACCCCTCCTTTTTGATCTTTTCAGCCGGTTAATCCTCTTTTCGAGGCCGACCCCTTCACTTTTGCGAGCGTCGGCGGGTTTCGATCGCCGGCGCGGGGTCTCCGGGGCACCTCGGACCCCCCGGGGAGCGGGGAAAGGGCCGCGGAGGGATGAATCGTGCGGCGGCCGAGTTGGGGCAGGCGAGGGGGGCACGGGTTAAGTAGATTTGCAGTGCACATGATGATGGGTGCGACCATACCAGCACTAATGCATCGGATCCCATCAGAACTCCGCAGTTAAGCGTGCTTGGGCGAGAGCAGTACTAAGATGGGTGACCTCTTGGGAAGTCCTCGTGTTGCACCCCTCCTTTTTGATCTTTTCAGCCGGTTAATCCTCTTTTCGCGGCCGACCCCTTCACTTTTGCGAGCGTCGGCGGGTTTCGATCGCCGGCGCGGGGTCTCCGGGGCACCTCGGACCCCCCGGGGAGCGGGGAAAGGGCCGCGGAGGGATGAATCGTGCGGCGGCCGAGTTGGGGCAGGCGAGGGGGGCACGGGTTAAGTAGATTTGCAGTGCACATGCTGATGGGTGCGACCATACCAGCACTAATGCACCGGATCCCATCAGAACTCCGCAGTTAAGCGTGCTTGGGCGAGAGCAGTACTAAGATGGGTGACCTCTTGGGAAGTCCTCGTGTTGCACCCCTCCTTTTTGATCTTTTCAGCCGGTTAATCCTCTTTTCGCGGCCGACCCCTTCACTTTTGCGAGCGTCGGCGGGTTTCGATCGCCGGCGCGGGGTCTCCGGGGCACCTCGGACCCCCCAGGGAGCGGGGAAAGGGCCGCGGAGGGATGAATCGTGCGGCGGCCGAGTTGGGGCAGGCGAGGGGGGCACGGGTTAAGTAGATTTGCAGTGCACATGTTGATGGGTGCGACCATACCAGCACTAATGCACCGGATCCCATCAGAACTCCGCAGTTAAGCGTGCTTGGGCGAGAGCAGTACTAAGATGTGTGACCTCTTGGGAAGTCCTCGTGTTGCACCCCTCCTTTTTGATCTTTTCAGCCGGTTAATCCTCTTTTCGCGGCCGACCCCTTCACTTTTGCGAGCGTCGGCGGGTTTCGATCGCCGGCGCGGGGTCTCCGGGGCACCTCGGACCCCCCGGGGAGCGGGGAAAGGGCCGCGGAGGGATGAATCGTGCGGCGGCCGAGTTGGGGCAGGCGAGGGGGGCACGGGTTAAGTAGATTTGCAGTGCACATGTTGATGGGTGCGACCATACCAGCACTAATGCACCGGATCCCATCAGAACTCCGCAGTTAAGCGTGCTTGGGCGAGAGCAGTACTAAGATGGGTGACCTCTTGGGAAGTCCTCGTGTTGCACACCTCCTTTTTGATCTTTTCAGCCGGTTAATCCTCTTTTCGAGGCCGACCCCTTCACTTTTGCGAGCGTCGGCGGGTTTCGATCGCCGGCGCGGGGTCTCCGGGGCACCTCGGACCCCCCGGGGAGCGGGGAAAGGGCCGCGGAGGGATGAATCGTGCGGCGGCCGAGTTGGGGCAGGCGAGGGGGGCACGGGTTAAGTAGATTTGCAGTGCACATGATGATGGGTGCGACCATACCAGCACTAATGCATCGGATCCCATCAGAACTCCGCAGTTAAGCGTGCTTGGGCGAGAGCAGTACTAAGATGGGTGACCTCTTGGGAAGTCCTCGTGTTGCACCCCTCCTTTTTGATCTTTTCAGCCGGTTAATCCTCTTTTCGCGGCCGACCCCTTCACTTTTGCGAGCGTCGGCGGGTTTCGATCGCCGGCGCGGGGTCTCCGGGGCACCTCGGACCCCCCGGGGAGCGGGGAAAGGGCCGCGGAGGGATGAATCGTGCGGCGGCCGAGTTGGGGCAGGCGATGGGGGCACGGGTTAAGTAGATTTGCAGTGCACATGCTGATGGGTGCGACCATACCAGCACTAATGCACCGGATCCCATCAGAACTCCGCAGTTAAGCGTGCTTGGGCGAGAGCAGTACTAAGATGGGTGACCTCTTGGGAAGTCCTCGTGTTGCACCCCTCCTTTTTGATCTTTTCAGCCGGTTAATCCTCTTTTCGCGGCCGACCCCTTCACTTTTGCGAGCGTCGGCGGGTTTCGATCGCCGGCGCGGGGTCTCCGGGGCAACTCGGACCCCCCGGGGAGCGGGGAAAGGGCCGCGGAGGGATGAATCGTGCGGCGGCCGAGTTGGGGCAGGCGAGGGGGGCACGGGTTAAGTAGATTTGCAGTGCACATGTTGATGGGTGCGACCATACCAGCACTAATGCACCGGATCCCATCAGAACTCCGCAGTTAAGCGTGCTTGGGCGAGAGCAGTACTAAGATGGGTGACCTCTTGGGAAGTCCTCGTGTTGCACCCCTCCTTTTTGATCTTTTCAGCCGGTTAATCCTCTTTTCGCGGCCGACCCCTTCACTTTTGCGAGCGTCGGCGGGTTTCGATCGCCGGCGCGGGGTCTCCGGGGCACCTCGGACCCCCCGGGGAGCGGGGAAAGGGCCGCGGAGGGATGAATCGTGCGGCGGCCGAGTTGGGGCAGGCGAGGGGGGCACGGGTTAAGTAGATTTGCAGTGCACATGTTGATGGGTGCGACCATACCAGCACTAATGCACCGGATCCCATCAGAACTCCGCAGTTAAGCGTGCTTGGGCGAGAGCAGTACTAAGATGGGTGACCTCTTGGGAAGTCCTCGTGTTGCACCCCTCCTTTTTGATCTTTTCAGCCGGTTAATCCTCTTTTCGCGGCCGACCCCTTCACTTTTGCGAGCGTCGGCGGGTTTCGATCGCCGGCGCGGGGTCTCCGGGGCACCTCGGACCCCCCGGGGAGCGGGGAAAGGGCCGCGGAGGGATGAATCGTGCGGCGGCCGAGTTGGGGCAGGCGAGGGGGGCACGGGTTAAGTAGATTTGCAGTGCACATGATGATGGGTGCGACCATACCAGCACTAATGCATCGGATCCCATCAGAACTCCGCAGTTAAGCGTGCTTGGGCGAGAGCAGTACTAAGATGGGTGACCTCTTGGGAAGTCCTCGTGTTGCACCCCTCCTTTTTGATCTTTTCAGCCGGTTAATCCTCTTTTCGCGGCCGACCCCTTCACTTTTGCGAGCGTCGGCGGGTTTCGATCGCCGGCGCGGGGTCTCCGGGGCACCTCGGACCCCCCGGGGAGCGGGGAAAGGGCCGCGGAGGGATGAATCGTGCGGCGGCCGAGTTGGGGCAGGCGAGGGGGGCACGGGTTAAGTAGATTTGCAGTGCACATGCTGATGGGTGCGACCATACCAGCACTAATGCACCGGATCCCATCAGAACTCCGCAGTTAAGCGTGCTTGGGCGAGAGCAGTACTAAGATGGGTGACCTCTTGGGAAGTCCTCGTGTTGCACCCCTCCTTTTTGATCTTTTTAGCCGGTTAATCCTCTTTTCGCGGCCGACCCCTTCACTTTTGCGAGCGTCGGCGGGTTTCGATCGCCGGCGCGGGGTCTCCGGGGCAACTCGGACCCCCCGGGGAGCGGGGAAAGGGCCGCGGAGGGATGAATCGTGCGGCGGCCGAGTTGGGGCAGGCGAGGGGGGCACGGGTTAAGTAGATTTGCAGTGCACATGTTGATGGGTGCGACCATACCAGCACTAATGCACCGGATCCCATCAGAACTCCGCAGTTAAGCGTGCTTGGGCGAGAGCAGTACTAAGATGGGTGACCTCTTGGGAAGTCCTCGTGTTGCACCCCTCCTTTTTGATCTTTTCAGCCGGTTAATCCTCTTTTCGCGGCCGACCCCTTCACTTTTGCGAGCGTCGGCGGGTTTCGATCGCCGGCGCGGGGTCTCCGGGGCACCTCGGACCCCCCGGGGAGCGGGGAAAGGGCCGCGGAGGGATGAATCGTGCGGCGGCCGAGTTGGGGCAGGCGAGGGGGGCACGGGTTAAGTAGATTTGCAGTGCACATGTTGATGGGTGCGACCATACCAGCACTAATGCACCGGATCCCATCAGAACTCCGCAGTTAAGCGTGCTTGGGCGAGAGCAGTACTAAGATGGGTGACCTCTTGGGAAGTCCTCGTGTTGCACCCCTCCTTTTTGATCTTTTCAGCCGGTTAATCCTCTTTTCGCGGCCGACCCCTTCACTTTTGCGAGCGTCGGCGGGTTTCGATCGCCGGCGCGGGGTCTCCGGGGCAACTCGGACCCCCCGGGGAGCGGGGAAAGGGCCGCGGAGGGATGAATCGTGCGGCGGCCGAGTTGGGGCAGGCGAGGGGGGCACGGGTTAAGTAGATTTGCAGTGCACATGTTGATGGGTGCGACCATACCAGCACTAATGCACCGGATTCCATCAGAACTCCGCAGTTAAGCGTGCTTGGGCGAGAGCAGTACTAAGATGGGTGACCTCTTGGGAAGTCCTCGTGTTGCACCCCTCCTTTTTGATCTTTTCAGCCGGTTAATCCTCTTTTCGCGGCCGACCCCTTCACTTTTGCGAGCGTCGGCGGGTTTCGATCGCCGGCGCGGGGTCTCCGGGGCACCTCGGACCCCCCGGGGAGCGGGGAAAGGGCCGCGGAGAGATGAATCGTGCGGCGGCCGAGTTGGGGCAGGCGAGGGGGGCACGGGTTAAGTAGATTTGCAGTGCACATGCTGATGGGTGCGACCATACCAGCACTAATGCACCGGATCCCATCAGAACTCCGCAGTGAAGCGTGCTTGGGCGAGAGCAGTACTAAGATGGGTGACCTCTTGGGAAGTCCTCGTGTTGCACCCCTCCTTTTTGATCTTTTCAGCCGGTTAATCCTCTTTTCGCGGCCGACCCCTTCACTTTTGCGAGCATCGGCGGGTTTCGATCGCCGGCGCGGGGTCTCCGGGGCACCTCGGACCCCCCAGGGAGCGGGGAAAGGGCCGCGGAGGGATGAATCGTGCGGCGGCCGAGTTGGGGCAGGCGAGGGGGGCACGGGTTAAGTAGATTTGCAGTGCACATGATGATGGGTGCGACCATACCAGCACTAATGCATCGGATCCCATCAGAACTCCGCAGTTAAGCTTACTTGGGCGAGAGCAGTACTAAGATGGGTGACCTCTTGGGAAGTCCTCGTGTTGCACCCCTCCTTTTTGATCTTTTCAGCCGGTTAATCCTCTTTTCGCGGCCGACCCCTTCACTTTTGCGAGCGTCGGCGGGTTTCGATCGCCGGCGCGGGGTCTCCGGGGCACCTCGGACCCCCCGGGGAGCGGGGAAAGGGCCGCGGAGGGATGAATCGTGCGGCGGCCGAGTTGGGGCAGGCGAGGGGGGCACGGGTTAAGTAGATTTGCAGTGCACATGCTGATGGGTGCGACCATACCAGCACTAATGCACCGGATCCCATCAGAACTCCGCAGTTAAGCGTGCTTGGGCGAGAGCAGTACTAAGATGGGTGACCTCTTGGGAAGTCCTCGTGTTGCACCCCTCCTTTTTGATCTTTTCAGCCGGTTAATCCTCTTTTCGCGGCCGACCCCTTCACTTTTGCGAGCGTCGGCGGGTTTCGATCGCCGGCGCGGGGTCTCCGGGGCACCTCGGACCCCCCAGGGAGCGGGGAAAGGGCCGCGGAGGGATGAATCGTGCGGCGGCCGAGTTGGGGCAGGCGAGGGGGGCACGGGTTAAGTAGATTTGCAGTGCACATGTTGATGGGTGCGACCATACCAGCACTAATGCACCGGATCCCATCAGAACTCCGCAGTTAAGCGTGCTTGGGCGAGAGCAGTACTAAGATGGGTGACCTCTTGGGAAGTCCTCGTGTTGCACCCCTCCTTTTTGATCTTTTCAGCCGGTTAATCCTCTTTTCGCGGCCGACCCCTTCACTTTTGCGAGCGTCGGCGGGTTTCGATCGCCGGCGCGGGGTCTCCGGGGCACCTCGGACCCCCCGGGGAGCGGGGAAAGGGCCGCGGAGGGATGAATCGTGCGGCGGCCGAGTTGGGGCAGGCGAGGGGGGCACGGGTTAAGTAGATTTGCAGTGCACATGTTGATGGGTGCGACCATACCAGCACTAATGCACCGGATCCCATCAGAACTCCGCAGTTAAGCGTGCTTGGGCGAGAGCAGTACTAAGATGGGTGACCTCTTGGGAAGTCCTCGTGTTGCACCCCTCCTTTTTGATCTTTTCAGCCGGTTAATCCTCTTTTCGAGGCCGACCCCTTCACTTTTGCGAGCGTCGGCGGGTTTCGATCGCCGGCGCGGGGTCTCCGGGGCACCTCGGACCCCCCGGGGAGCGGGGAAAGGGCCGCGGAGGGATGAATCGTGCGGCGGCCGAGTTGGGGCAGGCGAGGGGGGCACGGGTTAAGTAGATTTGCAGTGCACATGATGATGGGTGCGACCATACCAGCACTAATGCATCGGATCCCATCAGAACTCCGCAGTTAAGCGTGCTTGGGCGAGAGCAGTACTAAGATGGGTGACCTCTTGGGAAGTCCTCGTGTTGCACCCCTCCTTTTTGATCTTTTCAGCCGGTTAATCCTCTTTTCGCGGCCGACCCCTTCACTTTTGCGAGCGTCGGCGGGTTTCGATCGCCGGCGCGGGGTCTCCGGGGCACCTCGGACCCCCCGGGGAGCGGGGAAAGGGCCGCGGAGGGATGAATCGTGCGGCGGCCGAGTTGGGGCAGGCGAGGGGGGCACGGGTTAAGTAGATTTGCAGTGCACATGCTGATGGGTGCGACCATACCAGCACTAATGCACCGGATCCCATCAGAACTCCGCAGTTAAGCGTGCTTGGGCGAGAGCAGTACTAAGATGGGTGACCTCTTGGGAAGTCCTCGTGTTGCACCCCTCCTTTTTGATCTTTTCAGCCGGTTAATCCTCTTTTCGCGGCCGACCCCTTCACTTTTGCGAGCGTCGGCGGGTTTCGATCGCCGGCGCGGGGTCTCCGGGGCACCTCGGACCCCCCAGGGAGCGGGGAAAGGGCCGCGGAGGGATGAATCGTGCGGCGGCCGAGTTGGGGCAGGCGAGGGGGGCACGGGTTAAGTAGATTTGCAGTGCACATGTTGATGGGTGCGACCATACCAGCACTAATGCACCGGATCCCATCAGAACTCCGCAGTTAAGCGTGCTTGGGCGAGAGCAGTACTAAGATGTGTGACCTCTTGGGAAGTCCTCGTGTTGCACCCCTCCTTTTTGATCTTTTCAGCCGGTTAATCCTCTTTTCGCGGCCGACCCCTTCACTTTTGCGAGCGTCGGCGGGTTTCGATCGCCGGCGCGGGGTCTCCGGGGCACCTCGGACCCCCCGGGGAGCGGGGAAAGGGCCGCGGAGGGATGAATCGTGCGGCGGCCGAGTTGGGGCAGGCGAGGGGGGCACGGGTTAAGTAGATTTGCAGTGCACATGTTGATGGGTGCGACCATACCAGCACTAATGCACCGGATCCCATCAGAACTCCGCAGTTAAGCGTGCTTGGGCGAGAGCAGTACTAAGATGGGTGACCTCTTGGGAAGTCCTCGTGTTGCACACCTCCTTTTTGATCTTTTCAGCCGGTTAATCCTCTTTTCGAGGCCGACCCCTTCACTTTTGCGAGCGTCGGCGGGTTTCGATCGCCGGCGCGGGGTCTCCGGGGCACCTCGGACCCCCCGGGGAGCGGGGAAAGGGCCGCGGAGGGATGAATCGTGCGGCGGCCGAGTTGGGGCAGGCGAGGGGGGCACGGGTTAAGTAGATTTGCAGTGCACATGATGATGGGTGCGACCATACCAGCACTAATGCATCGGATCCCATCAGAACTCCGCAGTTAAGCGTGCTTGGGCGAGAGCAGTACTAAGATGGGTGACCTCTTGGGAAGTCCTCGTGTTGCACCCCTCCTTTTTGATCTTTTCAGCCGGTTAATCCTCTTTTCGCGGCCGACCCCTTCACTTTTGCGAGCGTCGGCGGGTTTCGATCGCCGGCGCGGGGTCTCCGGGGCACCTCGGACCCCCCGGGGAGCGGGGAAAGGGCCGCGGAGGGATGAATCGTGCGGCGGCCGAGTTGGGGCAGGCGATGGGGGCACGGGTTAAGTAGATTTGCAGTGCACATGCTGATGGGTGCGACCATACCAGCACTAATGCACCGGATCCCATCAGAACTCCGCAGTTAAGCGTGCTTGGGCGAGAGCAGTACTAAGATGGGTGACCTCTTGGGAAGTCCTCGTGTTGCACCCCTCCTTTTTGATCTTTTCAGCCGGTTAATCCTCTTTTCGCGGCCGACCCCTTCACTTTTGCGAGCGTCGGCGGGTTTCGATCGCCGGCGCGGGGTCTCCGGGGCAACTCGGACCCCCCGGGGAGCGGGGAAAGGGCCGCGGAGGGATGAATCGTGCGGCGGCCGAGTTGGGGCAGGCGAGGGGGGCACGGGTTAAGTAGATTTGCAGTGCACATGTTGATGGGTGCGACCATACCAGCACTAATGCACCGGATCCCATCAGAACTCCGCAGTTAAGCGTGCTTGGGCGAGAGCAGTACTAAGATGGGTGACCTCTTGGGAAGTCCTCGTGTTGCACCCCTCCTTTTTGATCTTTTCAGCCGGTTAATCCTCTTTTCGCGGCCGACCCCTTCACTTTTGCGAGCGTCGGCGGGTTTCGATCGCCGGCGCGGGGTCTCCGGGGCACCTCGGACCCCCCGGGGAGCGGGGAAAGGGCCGCGGAGGGATGAATCGTGCGGCGGCCGAGTTGGGGCAGGCGAGGGGGGCACGGGTTAAGTAGATTTGCAGTGCACATGTTGATGGGTGCGACCATACCAGCACTAATGCACCGGATCCCATCAGAACTCCGCAGTTAAGCGTGCTTGGGCGAGAGCAGTACTAAGATGGGTGACCTCTTGGGAAGTCCTCGTGTTGCACCCCTCCTTTTTGATCTTTTCAGCCGGTTAATCCTCTTTTCGCGGCCGACCCCTTCACTTTTGCGAGCGTCGGCGGGTTTCGATCGCCGGCGCGGGGTCTCCGGGGCACCTCGGACCCCCCGGGGAGCGGGGAAAGGGCCGCGGAGGGATGAATCGTGCGGCGGCCGAGTTGGGGCAGGCGATGGGGGCACGGGTTAAGTAGATTTGCAGTGCACATGCTGATGGGTGCGACCATACCAGCACTAATGCACCGGATCCCATCAAAACTCCGCAGTTAAGCGTGCTTGGGCGAGAGCAGTACTAAGATGGGTGACCTCTTGGGAAGTCCTCGTGTTGCACCCCTCCTTTTTGATCTTTTCAGCCGGTTAATCCTCTTTTCGCGGCCGACCCCTTCACTTTTGCGAGCGTCGGCGGGTTTCGATCGCCGGCGCGGGGTCTCCGGGGCACCTCGGACCCCCCGGGGAGCGGGGAAAGGGCCGCGGAGAGATGAATCGTGCGGCGGCCGAGTTGGGGCAGGCGAGGGGGGCACGGGTTAAGTAGATTTGCAGTGCACATGCTGATGGGTGCGACCATACCAGCACTAATGCACCGGATCCCATCAGAACTCCGCAGTGAAGCGTGCTTGGGCGAGAGCAGTACTAAGATGGGTGACCTCTTGGGAAGTCCTCGTGTTGCACCCCTCCTTTTTGATCTTTTCAGCCGGTTAATCCTCTTTTCGCGGCCGACCCCTTCACTTTTGCGAGCATCGGCGGGTTTCGATCGCCGGCGCGGGGTCTCCGGGGCACCTCGGACCCCCCAGGGAGCGGGGAAAGGGCCGCGGAGGGATGAATCGTGCGGCGGCCGAGTTGGGGCAGGCGAGGGGGGCACGGGTTAAGTAGATTTGCAGTGCACATGATGATGGGTGCGACCATACCAGCACTAATGCATCGGATCCCATCAGAACTCCGCAGTTAAGCGTGCTTGGGCGAGAGCAGTACTAAGATGGGTGACCTCTTGGGAAGTCCTCGTGTTGCACCCCTCCTTTTTGATCTTTTCAGCCGGTTAATCCTCTTTTCGCGGCCGACCCCTTCACTTTTGCGAGCGTCGGCGGGTTTCGATCGCCGGCGCGGGGTCTCCGGGGCACCTCGGACCCCCCAGGGAGCGGGGAAAGGGCCGCGGAGGGATGAATCGTGCGGCGGCCGAGTTGGGGCAGGCGAGGGGGGCACGGGTTAAGTAGATTTGCAGTGCACATGATGATGGGTGCGACCATACCAGCACTAATGCATCGGATCCCATCAGAACTCCGCAGTTAAGCGTGCTTGGGCGAGAGCAGTACTAAGATGGGTGACCTCTTGGGAAGTCCTCGTGTTGCACCCCTCCTTTTTGATCTTTTCAGCCGGTTAATCCTCTTTTCGCGGCCGACCCCTTCACTTTTGCGAGCGTCGGCGGGTTTCGATCGCCGGCGCGGGGTCTCCGGGGCACCTCGGACCCCCCGGGGAGCGGGGAAAGGGCCGCGGAGGGATGAATCGTGCGGCGGCCGAGTTGGGGCAGGCGAGGGGGGCACGGGTTAAGTAGATTTGCAGTGCACATGATGATGGGTGCGACCATACCAGCACTAATGCATCGGATCCCATCAGAACTCCGCAGTTAAGCGTGCTTGGGCGAGAGCAGTACTAAGATGGGTGACCTCTTGGGAAGTCCTCGTGTTGCACCCCTCCTTTTTGATCTTTTCAGCCGGTTAATCCTCTTTTCGCGGCCGACCCCTTCACTTTTGCGAGCGTCGGCGGGTTTCGATCGCCGGCGCGGGGTCTCCGGGGCACCTCGGACCCCCCGGGGAGCGGGGAAAGGGCCGCGGAGGGATGAATCGTGCGGCGGCCGAGTTGGGGCAGGCGAGGGGGGCACGGGTTAAGTAGATTTGCAGTGCACATGCTGATGGGTGCGACCATACCAGCACTAATGCACCGGATCCCATCAGAACTCCGCAGTTAAACGTGCTTGGGCGAGAGCAGTACTAAGATGGGTGACCTCTTGGGAAGTCCTCGTGTTGCACCCCTCCTTTTTGATCTTTTCAGCCGGTTAATCCTCTTTTCGCGGCCGACCCCTTCACTTTTGCGAGCGTCGACGGGTTTCGATCGCCGGCGCGGGGTCTCCGGGGCACCTCGGACCCCCCAGGGAGCGGGGAAAGGGCCGCGGAGGGATGAATCGTGCGGCGGCCGAGTTGGGGCAGGCGAGGGGGGCACGGGTTAAGTAGATTTGCAGTGCACATGTTGATGGGTGCGACCATACCAGCACTAATGCACCGGATCCCATCAGAACTCCGCAGTTAAGCGTGCTTGGGCGAGAGCAGTACTAAGATGGGTGACCTCTTGGGAAGTCCTCGTGTTGCACCCCTCCTTTTTGATCTTTTCAGCCGGTTAATCCTCTTTTCGCGGCCGACCCCTTCACTTTTGCGAGCGTCGGCGGGTTTCGATCGCCGGCGCGGGGTCTCCGGGGCACCTCGGACCCCCCGGGGAGCGGGGAAAGGGCCGCGGAGGGATGAATCGTGCGGCGGCCGAGTTGGGGCAGGCGAGGGGGGCACGGGTTAAGTAGATTTGCAGTGCACATGTTGATGGGTGCGACCATACCAGCACTAATGCACCGGATCCCATCAGAACTCCGCAGTTAAGCGTGCTTGGGCGAGAGCAGTACTAAGATGGGTGACCTCTTGGGAAGTCCTCGTGTTGCACCCCTCCTTTTTGATCTTTTCAGCCGGTTAATCCTCTTTTCGAGGCCGACCCCTTCACTTTTGCGAGCGTCGGCGGGTTTCGATCGCCGGCGCGGGGTCTCCGGGGCACCTCGGACCCCCCGGGGAGCGGGGAAAGGGCCGCGGAGGGATGAATCGTGCGGCGGCCGAGTTGGGGCAGGCGAGGGGGGCACGGGTTAAGTAGATTTGCAGTGCACATGATGATGGGTGCGACCATACCAGCACTAATGCATCGGATCCCATCAGAACTCCGCAGTTAAGCGTGCTTGGGCGAGAGCAGTACTAAGATGGGTGACCTCTTGGGAAGTCCTCGTGTTGCACCCCTCCTTTTTGATCTTTTCAGCCGGTTAATCCTCTTTTCGCGGCCGACCCCTTCACTTTTGCGAGCGTCGGCGGGTTTCGATCGCCGGCGCGGGGTCTCCGGGGCACCTCGGACCCCCCGGGGAGCGGGGAAAGGGCCGCGGAGGGATGAATCGTGCGGCGGCCGAGTTGGGGCAGGCGAGGGGGGCACGGGTTAAGTAGATTTGCAGTGCACATGCTGATGGGTGCGACCATACCAGCACTAATGCACCGGATCCCATCAGAACTCCGCAGTTAAGCGTGCTTGGGCGAGAGCAGTACTAAGATGGGTGACCTCTTGGGAAGTCCTCGTGTTGCACCCCTCCTTTTTGATCTTTTCAGCCGGTTAATCCTCTTTTCGCGGCCGACCCCTTCACTTTTGCGAGCGTCGGCGGGTTTCGATCGCCGGCGCGGGGTCTCCGGGGCACCTCGGACCCCCCGGGGAGCGGGGAAAGGGCCGCGGAGGGATGAATCGTGCGGCGGCCGAGTTGGGGCAGGCGAGGGGGGCACGGGTTAAGTAGATTTGCAGTGCACATGCTGATGGGTGCGACCATACCAGCACTAATGCACCGGATCCCATCAGAACTCCGCAGTTAAGCGTGCTTGGGCGAGAGCAGTACTAAGATGGGTGACCTCTTGGGAAGTCCTCGTGTTGCACCCCTCCTTTTTGATCTTTTCAGCCGGTTAATCCTCTTTTCGCGGCCGACCCCTTCACTTTTGCGAGCGTCGGCGGGTTTCGATCGCCGGCGCGGGGTCTCCGGGGCACCTCGGACCCCCCGGGGAGCGGGGAAAGGGCCGCGGAGGGATGAATCGTGCGGCGGCCGAGTTGGGGCAGGCGAGGGGGGCACGGGTTAAGTAGATTTGCAGTGCACATGCTGATGGGTGCGACCATACCAGCACTAATGCACCGGATCCCATCAGAACTCCGCAGTTAAGCGTGCTTGGGCGAGAGCAGTACTAAGATGGGTGACCTCTTGGGAAGTCCTCGTGTTGCACCCCTCCTTTTTGATCTTTTCAGCCGGTTAATCCTCTTTTCGCGGCCGACCCCTTCACTTTTGCGAGCGTCGGCGGGTTTCGATCGCCGGCGCGGGGTCTCCGGGGCACCTCGGACCCCCCAGGGAGCGGGGAAAGGGCCGCGGAGGGATGAATCGTGCGGCGGCCGAGTTGGGGCAGGCGAGGGGGGCACGGGTTAAGTAGATTTGCAGTGCACATGTTGATGGTTGCGACCATACCAGCACTAATGCACCGGATCCCATCAGAACTCCGCAGTTAAGCGTGCTTGGGCGAGAGCAGTACTAAGATGGGTGACCTCTTGGGAAGTCCTCGTGTTGCACCCCTCCTTTTTGATCTTTTCAGCCGGTTAATCCTCTTTTCGCGGCCGACCCCTTCACTTTTGCGAGCGTCGGCGGGTTTCGATCGCCGGCGCGGGGTCTCCGGGGCACCTCGGACCCCCCAGGGAGCGGGGAAAGGGCCGCGGAGGGATGAATCGTGCGGCGGCCGAGTTGGGGCAGGCGAGGGGGGCACGGGTTAAGTAGATTTGCAGTGCACATGTTGATGGTTGCGACCATACCAGCACTAATGCACCGGATCCCATCAGAACTCCGCAGTTAAGCGTGCTTGGGCGAGAGCAGTACTAAGATGGGTGACCTCTTGGGAAGTCCTCGTGTTGCACCCCTCCTTTTTGATCTTTTCAGCCGGTTAATCCTCTTTTCGCGGCCGACCCCTTCACTTTTGCGAGCGTCGGCGGGTTTCGATCGCCGGCGCGGGGTCTCCGGGGCACCTCGGACCCCCCGGGGAGCGGGGAAAGGGCCGCGGAGGGATGAATCGTGCGGCGGCCGAGTTGGGGCAGGCGAGGGGGGCACGGGTTAAGTAGATTTGCAGTGCACATGTTGATGGGTGCGACCATACCAGCACTAATGCACCGGATCCCATCAGAACTCCGCAGTTAAGCGTGCTTGGGCGAGAGCAGTACTAAGATGGGTGACCTCTTGGGAAGTCCTCGTGTTGCACCCCTCCTTTTTGATCTTTTCAGCCGGTTAATCCTCTTTTCGCGGCCGACCCCTTCACTTTTGCGAGCGTCGGCGGGTTTCGATCGCCGGCGCGGGGTCTCCGGGGCACCTCGGACCCCCCAGGGAGCGGGGAAAGGGCCGCGGAGGGATGAATCGTGCGGCGGCCGAGTTGGGGCAGGCGAGGGGGGCACGGGTTAAGTAGATTTGCAGTGCACATGTTGATGGTTGCGACCATACCAGCACTAATGCACCGGATCCCATCAGAACTCCGCAGTTAAGCGTGCTTGGGCGAGAGCAGTACTAAGATGGGTGACCTCTTGGGAAGTCCTCGTGTTGCACCCCTCCTTTTTGATCTTTTCAGCCGGTTAATCCTCTTTTCGCGGCCGACCCCTTCACTTTTGCGAGCGTCGGCGGGTTTCGATCGCCGGCGCGGGGTCTCCGGGGCACCTCGGACCCCCCGGGGAGCGGGGAAAGGGCCGCGGAGGGATGAATCGTGCGGCGGCCGAGTTGGGGCAGGCGAGGGGGGCACGGGTTAAGTAGATTTGCAGTGCACATGTTGATGGGTGCGACCATACCAGCACTAATGCACCGGATCCCATCAGAACTCCGCAGTTAAGCGTGCTTGGGCGAGAGCAGTACTAAGATGGGTGACCTCTTGGGAAGTCCTCGTGTTGCACCCCTCCTTTTTGATCTTTTCAGCCGGTTAATCCTCTTTTCGCGGCCGACCCCTTCACTTTTGCGAGCGTCGGCGGGTTTCGATCGCCGGCGCGGGGTCTCCGGGGCAACTCGGACCCCCCGGGGAGCGTGGAAAGGGCCGCGGAGGGATGAATCGTGCGGCGGCCGAGTTGGGGCAGGCGAGGGGGGCACGGGTTAAGTAGATTTGCAGTGCACATGTTGATGGGTGCGACCATACCAGCACTAATGAACCGGATCCCATCAGAACTCCGCAGTTAAGCGTGCTTGGGCGAGAGCAGTACTAAGATGGGTGACCTCTTGGGAAGTCCTCGTGTTGCACCCCTCCTTTTTGATCTTTTCAGCCGGTTAATCCTCTTTTCGCGGCCGACCCCTTCACTTTTGCGAGCGTCGGCGGGTTTCGATCGCCGGCGCGGGGTCTCCGGGGCACCTCGGACCCCCCGGGGAGCGGGGAAAGGGCCGCGGAGGGATGAATCGTGCGGCGGCCGAGTTGGGGCAGGCGAGGGGGGCACGGGTTAAGTAGATTTGCAGTGCACATGTTGATGGGTGCGACCATACCAGCACTAATGCACCGGATCCCATCAGAACTTCTCAGTTAAGCGTGCTTGGGCGAGAGCAGTACTAAGATGGGTGACCTCTTGGGAAGTCCTCGTGTTGCACCCCTCCTTTTTGATCTTTTCAGCCGGTTAATCCTCTTTTCGCGGCCGACCCCTTCACTTTTGCGAGCGTCGGCGGGTTTCGATCGCCGGCGCGGGGTCTCCGGGGCACCTCGGACCCCCCGGGGAGCGGGGAAAGGGCCGCGGAGGGATGAATCGTGCGGCGGCCGAGTTGGGGCAGGCGAGGGGGGCACGGGTTAAGTAGATTTGCAGTGCACATGTTGATGGATGCGACCATACCAGCACTAATGCACCGGATCCCATCAGAACTCCGCAGTTAAGCGTGCTTGGGCGAGAGCAGTACTAAGATGGGTGACCTCTTGGGAAGTCCTCGTGTTGCACCCCTCCTTTTTGATCTTTTCAGCCGGTTAATCCTCTTTTCGCGGCCGACCCCTTCACTTTTGCGAGCGTCGGCGGGTTTCGATCGCCGGCGCGGGGTCTCCGGGGCACCTCGGACCCCCCGGGGAGCGGGGAAAGGGCCGCGGAGGGATGAATCGTGCGGCGGCCGAGTTGGGGCAGGCGATGGGGGCACGGGTTAAGTAGATTTGCAGTGCACATGCTGATGGGTGCGACCATACCAGCACTAATGCACCGGATCCCATCAAAACTCCGCAGTTAAGCGTGCTTGGGCGAGAGCAGTACTAAGATGGGTGACCTCTTGGGAAGTCCTCGTGTTGCACCCCTCCTTTTTGATCTTTTCAGCCGGTTAATCCTCTTTTCGCGGCCGACCCCTTCACTTTTGCGAGCGTCGGCGGGTTTCGATCGCCGGCGCGGGGTCTCCGGGGCACCTCGGACCCCCCGGGGAGCGGGGAAAGGGCCGCGGAGGGATGAATCGTGCGGCGGCCGAGTTGGGGCAGGCGAGGGGGGCACGGGTTAAGTAGATTTGCAGTGCACATGCTGATGGGTGCGACCATACCAGCACTAATGCACCGGATCCCATCAGAACTCCGCAGTTAAGCGTGCTTGGGCGAGAGCAGTACTAAGATGGGTGATCTCTTGGGAAGTCCTCGTGTTGCACCCCTCCTTTTTGATATTTTCAGCCGGTTAATCCTCTTTTCGCGGCCGACCCCTTCACTTTTGCGAGCGTCGGCGGGTTTCGATCGCCGGCGCGGGGTCTCCGGGGCACCTCGGACCCCCCGGGGAGCGGGGAAAGGGCCGCGGAGGGATGAATCGTGCGGCGGCCGAGTTGGGGCAGGCGAGGGGGGCACGGGTTAAGTAGATTTGCAGTGCACATGCTGATGGGTGCGACCATACCAGCACTAATGCCTGAGCATATGCATTTATCTGTTTTGTGCACCTCGTTTATGTGTCAATTAATTTTTTATCAACATTTTGCATTTGAGGTAGATTATCGAACTTCATTACAAAGAACAAAAATAGAATGAGCTTTAATTTAATTATGCTAAGTCTCCTAAGGCCAAAGGTATTAATGTATACTTTCTCTTTGTACTATGAGAAATTGATATTGCCTGATCGATGATATGTTAGGGTGCATGAATAATCTTTTTTATTGAATATTATCATTAAGAAGTTAATTATTCCAATTTAAATATGAAAAGATATATGAAAGCAGCAAAGGATATGGTGGCAATTTACAAAGCGGTGCGTTTTAGATGTTTGAGTGTAGCCTTAAAAAGCGCCCCGGTCGGAACCAATTGGAAAAGTATAAAAACTTTAAAAGTCGATAACTTTGTGCTCGGAAGTCCGATTGAGGCGTTTTTTTTTTAAACTGCATAATTTTTGGAGACAAATGGGGTGGTCAAGTTCCGAAGGAGCTTGGGGGGGTTTTTTGACCCTTAATTTCGAATTTTTCTTGTATTTTGACACATTTTTAAGATTACGATTTCTTAACCCTTAAGTTTTGTGAGCTTAAGACTTTTTAATTTGGGTTCCACCACACAAATCAGCAATTTAATGTCCAATTGAGATACGAAAACGACAATTTCCGGATTTCGAATTTGTCAATATTATAAACTTTGTGGTCATAAGAACTATTTGTGCGCACCAAATTCAAAACATTTCATATGTCGTAAAGGCAGAGGACCCAAACTGTTTGCTATTTTTATCCCCTCGTTTCCAGGTTCAAACCAACGCAAGGTAAGAATTAAGTAATATTATACTTTATGCCCGGAGACATTTCTAAGCTACGATTCACTTTTAGTTTAAAGTTGTACAGCACAAACTTCTTTACTTACTTAGTTACTTAGTTTTTAAAGTTACGGCCGGACATCATTTAAATTACTTATTTACCCTCGCCTCTGCCTAGAATTTGAACTCAGATGATTGAACAAAGAAAGCCTCTTTCAATCGACTGGGTGCGACCGGGGGCACGGGTTAAGTAGATTTGCAGTGCACATGTTGATGGGTGCGACCATACCAGCACTAATGCACCGGATCCCATCAGAACTCCGCAGTTAAGCGTGCTTGGGCGAGAGCAGTACTAAGATGGGTGACCTCTTGGGAAGTCCTCGTGTTGCACCCCTCCTTTTTGATCTTTTCAGCCGGTTAATCCTCTTTTCGCGGCCGACCCCTTCACTTTTGCGAGCGTCGGCGGGTTTCGATCGCCGGCGCGGGGTCTCCGGGGCACCTCGGACCCCCCGGGGAGCGGGGAAAGGGCCGCGGAGGGATGAATCGTGCGGCGGCCGAGTTGGGGCAGGCGAGGGGGGCACGGGTTAAGTAGATTTGCAGTGCACATGCTGATGGGTGCGACCATACCAGCACTAATGCACCGGATCCCATCAGAACTCCGCAGTTAAGCGTGCTTGGGCGAGAGCAGTACTAAGATGGGTGACCTCTTGGGAAGTCCTCGTGTTGCACCCCTCCTTTTTGATCTTTTCAGCCGGTTAATCCTCTTTTCGCGGCCGACCCCTTCACTTTTGCGAGCGTCGGCGGGTTTCGATCGCCGGCGCGGGGTCTCCGGGGCACCTCGGACCCCCCGGGGAGCGGGGAAAGGGCCGCGGAGGGATGAATCGTGCGGCGGCCGAGTTGGGGCAGGCGAGGGGGGCACGGGTTAAGTAGATTTGCAGTGCACATGCTGATGGGTGCGACCATACCAGCACTAATGCACCGGATCCCATCAAAACTCCGCAGTTAAGCGTGCTTGGGCGAGAGCAGTACTAAGATGGGTGACCTCTTGGGAAGTCCTCGTGTTGCACCCCTCCTTTTTGATCTTTTCAGCCGGTTAATCCTCTTTTCGCGGCCGACCCCTTCAGTTTTGCGAGCGTCGGCGGGTTTCGATCGCCGGCGCGGGGTCTCTGGGGCACCTCGGACCCCCCGGGGAGCGGGGAAAGGGCCGCGGAGGGATGAATCGTGCGGCGGCCGAGTTGGGGCAGGCGAGGGGGGCACGGGTTAAGTAGATTTGCAGTGCATATGCTGATGGGTGCGACCATACCAGCACTAATGCACCGGATCCCATCAGAACTCCGCAGTTAAGCGTGCTTGGGCGAGAGCAGTACTAAGATGGGTGACCTCTTGGGAAGTCCTCGTGTTGCACCCCTCCTTTTTGATCTTTTCAGCCGGTTAATCCTCTTTTCGCGGCCGACCCCTTCACTTTTGCGAGCGTCGGCGGGTTTCGATCGCCGGCGCGGGGTCTCCGGGGCACCTCGGACCCCCCAGGGAGCGGGGAAAGGGCCGCGGAGGGATGAATCGTGCGGCGGCCGAGTTGGGGCAGGCGAGGGGGGCACGGGTTAAGTAGATTTGCAGTGCACATGATGATGGGTGCGACCATACCAGCACTAATGCACCGGATCCCATCAGAACTCCGCAGTTAAGCGTGCTTGGGCGAGAGCAGTACTAAGATGGGTGACCTCTTGGGAAGTCCTCGTGTTGCACCCCTCCTTTTTGATCTTTTCAGCCGGTTAATCCTCTTTTCGCGGCCGACCCCTTCACTTTTGCGAGCGTCGGCGGGTTTCGATCGCCGGCGCGGGGTCTCCGGGGCACCTCGGACCCCCCGGGGAGCGGGGAAAGGGCCGCGGAGGGATGAATCGTGCGGCGGCCGAGTTGGGGCAGGCGAGGGGGGCACGGGTTAAGTAGATTTGCAGTGCACATGCTGATGGGTGCGACCATACCAGCACTAATGCACCGGATCCCATCAGAACTCCGCAGTTAAGCGTGCTTGGGCGAGAGCAGTACTAAGATGGGTGACCTCTTGGGAAGTCCTCGTGTTGCACCCCTCCTTTTTGATCTTTTCAGCCGGTTAATCCTCTTTTCGCGGCCGACCCCTTCACTTTTGCGAGCGTCGGCGGGTTTCGATCGCCGGCGCGGGGTCTCCGGGGCACCTCGGACCCCCCAGGGAGCGGGGAAAGGGCCGCGGAGGGATGAATCGTGCGGCGGCCGAGTTGGGGCAGGCGAGGGGGGCACGGGTTAAGTAGATTTGCAGTGCACATGTTGATGGGTGCGACCATACCAGAACTAATGCACCGGATCCCATCAGAACTCCGCAGTTAAGCGTGCTTGGGCGAGAGCAGTACTAAGATGGGTGACCTCTTGGGAAGTCCTTGTGTTGCACCCCTCCTTTTTGATCTTTTCAGCCGGTTAATCCTCTTTTCGCGGCCGACCCCTTCACTTTTGCGAGCGTCGGCGGGTTTCGATCGCCGGCGCGGGGTCTCCGGGGCACCTCGGACCCCCCGGGGAGCGGGGAAAGGGCCGCGGAGGGATGAATCGTGCGGCGGCCGAGTTGGGGCAGGCGAGGGGGGCACGGGTTAAGTAGATTTGCAGTGCACATGTTAATGGGTGCGACCATACCAGCACTAATGCACCGGATCCCATCAGAACTCCGCAGTTAAGCGTGCTTGGGCGAGAGCAGTACTAAGATGGGTGACCTCTTGGGAAGTCCTCGTGTTGCACCCCTCCTTTTTGATCTTTTCAGCCGGTTAATCCTCTTTTCGCGGCCGACCCCTTCACTTTTGCGAGCGTCGGCGAGTTTCGATCACCGGCGCGGGGTCTCCGGGGCACCTCGGACCCCCCGGGGAGCGGGGAAAGGGCCGCGGAGGGATGAATCGTGCGGCGGCCGAGTTGGGGCAGGCGAGGGGGGCACGGGTTAAGTAGATTTGCAGTGCGCATGCTGATGGGTGCGACCATACCAGCACTAATGCCTGAGCATATGCATTTATCTGTTTTGTGCACCTCGTTTATGTGTCAATTAATTTTTTATCAACATTTTGCATTTGAGGTAGATTATCGAACTTCATTACAAAGAACAAAAATAGAATGAGCTTTAATTTAATTATGCTAAGTCTCCTAAGGCCAAAGGTATTAATGTATACTTTCTCTTTGTACTATGAGAAATTGATATTGCCTGATCGATGATATGTTAGGGTGCATGAATAATCTTTTTTATTGAATATTATCATTAAGAAGTTAATTATTCCAATTTAAATATGAAAAGATATATGAAAGCAGCAAAGGATATGGTGGCAATTTACAAAGCGGTGCGTTTTAGATGTTTGAGTGTAGCCTTAAAAAGCGCCCCGGTCGGAACCAATTGGAAAAGTATAAAAACTTTAAAAGTCGATAACTTTGTGCTCGGAAGTCCGATTGAGGCGTTTTTTTTTTTAAACTGCATAATTTTTGGAGACAAATGGGGTGGTCAAGTTCCGAAGGAGCTTGGGGGGGTTTTTTGACCCTTAATTTCGAATTTTTCTTGTATTTTGACACATTTTTAAGATTACGATTTCTTAACCCTTAAGTTTTGTGAGCTTAAGACTTTTTAATTTGGGTTCCACCACACAAATCAGCAATTTAATGTCCAATTGAGATACGAAAACGACAATTTCCGGATTTCGAATTTGTCAATATTACAAACTTTGTGGTCATAAGAACTATTTGTGCGCACCAAATTCAAAACATTTCATATGTCGTAAAGGCAGAGGACCCAAACTGTTTGCTATTTTTATCCCCTCGTTTCCAGGTTCAAACCAACGCAAGGTAAGAATTAAGTAATATTATACTTTATGCCCGGAGACATTTCTAAGCTACGATTCACTTTTAGTTTAAAGTTGTACAGCACAAACTTCTTTACTTACTTAGTTACTTAGTTTTTAAAGTTACGGCCGGACATCATTTAAATTACTTATTTACCCTCGCCTCTGCCTAGAATTTGAACTCAGATGATTGAACAAAGAAAGCCTCTTTCAATCGACTGGGTGCGACCGGGGGCACGGGTTAAGTAGATTTGCAGTGCACATGTTGATGGGTGCGACCATACCAGCACTAATGCACCGGATCCCATCAGAACTCCGCAGTTAAGCGTGCTTGGGCGAGAGCAGTACTAAGATGGGTGACCTCTTGGGAAGTCCTCGTGTTGCACCCCTCCTTTTTGATCTTTTCAGCCGGTTAATCCTCTTTTCGCGGCCGACCCCTTCACTTTTGCGAGCGTCGGCGGGTTTCGATCGCCGGCGCGGGGTCTCCGGGGCACCTCGGACCCCCCGGGGAGCGGGGAAAGGGCCGCGGAGGGATGAATCGTGCGGCGGCCGAGTTGGGGCAGGCGAGGGGGGCACGGGTTAAGTAGATTTGCAGTGCACATGTTGATGGGTGCGACCATACCAGCACTAATGCACCGGATCCCATCAGAACTCCGCAGTTAAGCGTGCTTGGGCGAGAGCAGTACTAAGATGGGTGACCTCTTGGGAAGTCCTCGTGTTGCACCCCTCCTTTTTGATCTTTTCAGCCGGTTAATCCTCTTTTCGCGGCCGACCCCTTCACTTTTGCGAGCGTCGGCGGGTTTCGATCGCCGGCGCGGGGTCTCCGGGGCACCTCGGACCCCCCGGGGAGCGGGGAAAGGGCCGCGGAGGGATGAATCGTGCGGCGGCCGAGTTGGGGCAGGCGAGGGGGGCACGGGTTAAGTAGATTTGCAGTGCATATGATGATGGGTGCGACCATACCAGCACTAATGCACCGGATCCCATCAGAACTCCGCAGTTAAGCGTGCTTGGGCGAGAGCAGTACTAAGATGGGTGACCTCTTGGGAAGTCCTCGTGTTGCACCCCTCCTTTTTGATCTTTTCAGCCGGTTAATCCTCTTTTCGCGGCCGACCCCTTCACTTTTGCGAGCGTCGGCGGGTTTCGATCGCCGGCGCGGGGTCTCCGGGGCACCTCGGACCCCCCGGGGAGCGGGGAAAGGGCCGCGGAGGGATGAATCGTGCGGCGGCCGAGTTGGGGCAGGCGAGGGGGGCACGGGTTAAGTAGATTTGCAGTGCACATGTTGATGGGTGCGACCATACCAGCACTAATGCACCGGATCCCATCAGAACTCCGCAGTTAAGCGTGCTTGGGCGAGAGCAGTACTAAGATGGGTGACCTCTTGGGAAGTCCTCGTGTTGCACCCCTCCTTTTTGATCTTTTCAGCCGGTTAATCCTCTTTTCGCGGCCGACCCCTTCACTTTTGCGAGCGTCGGCGGGTTTCGATCGCCGGCGCGGGGTCTCCGGGGCACCTCGGACCCCCCGGGGAGCGGGGAAAGGGCCTCGGAGAGATGAATCGTGCGGCGGCCGAGTTGGGGCAGGCGAGGGGGGCACGGGTTAAGTAGATTTGCAGTGCACATGCTGATGGGTGCGACCATACCAGCACTAATGCACCGGATCCCATCAGAACTCCGCAGTTAAGCGTGCTTGGGCGAGAGCAGTACTAAGATGGGTGACCTCTTGGGAAGTCCTCGTGTTGCACCCCTCCTTTTTGATCTTTTCAGCCGGTTAATCCTCTTTTCGCGGCCGACCCCTTCACTTTTGCGAGCGTCGGCGGGTTTCGATCGCCGGCGCGGGGTCTCCGGGGCACCTCGGACCCCCCAGGGAGCGGGGAAAGGGCCGCGGAGGGATGAATCGTGCGGCGGCCGAGTTGGGGCAGGCGAGGGGGGCACGGGTTAAGTAGATTTGCAGTGCACATGATGATGGGTGCGACCATACCAGCACTAATGCACCGGATCCCATCAGAACTCCGCAGTTAAGCGTGCTTGGGCGAGAGCAGTACTAAGATGGGTGACCTCTTGGGAAGTCCTCGTGTTGCACCCCTCCTTTTTGATCTTTTCAGCCGGTTAATCCTCTTTTCGCGGCCGACCCCTGCACTTTTGCGAGCGTCGGCGGGTTTCGATCGCCGGCGCGGGGTCTCCGGGGCACCTCGGACCCCCCGGGGAGCGGGGAAAGGGCCGCGGAGGGATGAATCGTGCGGCGGCCGAGTTGGGGCAGGCGAGCGGGGCACGGGTTAAGTAGATTTGCAGTGCACATGTTGATGGGTGCGACCATACCAGCACTAATGCACCGGATCCCATCAGAACTCCGCAGGTAAGCGTGCTTGGGCGAGAGCAGTACTAAGATGGGTGACCTCTTGGGAAGTCCTCGTGTTGCACCCCTCCTTTTTGATCTTTTCAGCCGGTTAATCCTCTTTTCGCGGCCGACCCCTTCACTTTTGCGAGCGTCGGCGGGTTTCGATCGCCGGCGCGGGGTCTCCGGGGCACCTCGGACCCCCCGGGGAGCGGGGAAAGGGCCGCGGAGGGATGAATCGTGCGGCGGCCGAGTTGGGGCAGGCGAGGGGGGCACGGGTTAAGTAGATTTGCAGTGCACATGCTGATGGGTGCGACCATACCAGCACTAATGCACCGGATCCCATCAAAACTCCGCAGTTAAGCGTGCTTGGGCGAGAGCAGTACTAAGATGGGTGACCTCTTGGGAAGTCCTCGTGTTGCACCCCTCCTTTTTGATCTTTTCAGCCGGTTAATCCTCTTTTCGCGGCCGACCCCTTCACTTTTGCGAGCGTCGGCGGGTTTCGATCGCCGGCGCGGGGTCTCCGGGGCACCTCGGACCCCCCGGGGAGCGGGGAAAGGGCCGCGGAGGGATGAATCGTGCGGCGGCCGAGTTGGGGCAGGCGAGGGGGGCACGGGTTAAGTAGATTTGCAGTGCACATGTTGATGGGTGCGACCATACCAGCACTAATGCACCGGATCCCATCAGAACTCCGCAGTTAAGCGTGCTTGGGCGAGAGCAGTACTAAGATGGGTGACCTCTTGGGAAGTCCTCGTGTTGCACCCCTCCTTTTTGATCTTTTCAGCCGGTTAATCCTCTTTTCGCGGCCGACCCCTTCACTTTTGCGAGCGTCGGCGGGTTTCGATCGCCGGCGCGGGGTCTCCGGGGCACCTCGGACCCCCCGGGGAGCGGGGAAAGGGCCGCGGAGGGATGAATCGTGCGGCGGCCGAGTTGGGGCAGGCGAGGGGGGCACGGGTTAAGTAGATTTGCAGTGCACATGTTGATGGGTGCGACCATACCAGCACTAATGCACCGGATCCCATCAGAACTCCGCAGTTAAGCGTGCTTGGGCGAGAGCAGTACTAAGATGGGTGACCTCTTGGGAAGTCCTCGTGTTGCACCCCTCCTTTTTGATCTTTTCAGCCGGTTAATCCTCTTTTCGCGGCCGACCCCTTCACTTTTGCGAGCGTCGGCGGGTTTCGATCGCCGGCGCGGGGTCTCCGGGGCACCTCGGACCCCCCGGGGAGCGGGGAAAGGGCCGCGGAGGGATGAATCGTGCGGCGGCCGAGTTGGGGCAGGCGAGGGGGGCACGGGTTAAGTAGATTTGCAGTGCACATGTTGATGGGTGCGACCATACCAGCACTAATGCACCGGATCCCATCAGAACTCCGCAGTTAAGCGTGCTTGGGCGAGAGCAGTACTAAGATGGGTGACCTCTTGGGAAGTCCTCGTGTTGCACCCCTCCTTTTTGATCTTTTCAGCCGGTTAATCCTCTTTTCGCGGCCGACCCCTTCACTTTTGCGAGCGTCGGCGGGTTTCGATCGCCGGCGCGGGGTCTCCGGGGCACCTCGGACCCCCCGGGGAGCGGGGAAAGGGCCTCGGAGCGATGAATCGTGCGGCGGCCGAGTTGGGGCAGGCGAGGGGGGCACGGGTTAAGTAGATTTGCAGTGCACATGCTGATGGGTGCGACCATACCAGCACTAATGCACCGGATCCCATCAGAACTCCGCAGTTAAGCGTGCTTGGGCGAGAGCAGTACTAAGATGGGTGACCTCTTGGGAAGTCCTCGTGTTGCACCCCTCCTTTTTGATCTTTTCAGCCGGTTAATCCTCTTTTCGCGGCCGACCCCTTCACTTTTGCGAGCGTCGGCGGGTTTCGATCGCCGGCGCGGGGTCTCCGGGGCACCTCGGACCCCCCAGGGAGCGGGGAAAGGGCCGCGGAGGGATGAATCGTGCGGCGGCCGAGTTGGGGCAGGCGAGGGGGGCACGGGTTAAGTAGATTTGCAGTGCACATGATGATGGGTGCGACCATACCAGCACTAATGCACCGGATCCCATCAGAACTCCGCAGTTAAGCGTGCTTGGGCGAGAGCAGTACTAAGATGGGTGACCTCTTGGGAAGTCCTCGTGTTGCACCCCTCCTTTTTGATCTTTTCAGCCGGTTAATCCTCTTTTCGCGGCCGACCCCTGCACTTTTGCGAGCGTCGGCGGGTTTCGATCGCCGGCGCGGGGTCTCCGGGGCACCTCGGACCCCCCGGGGAGCGGGGAAAGGGCCGCGGAGGGATGAATCGTGCGGCGGCCGAGTTGGGGCAGGCGAGCGGGGCACGGGTTAAGTAGATTTGCAGTGCACATGTTGATGGGTGCGACCATACCAGCACTAATGCACCGGATCCCATCAGAACTCCGCAGTTAAGCGTGCTTGGGCGAGAGCAGTACTAAGATGGGTGACCTCTTGGGAAGTCCTCGTGTTGCACCCCTCCTTTTTGATCTTTTCAGCCGGTTAATCCTCTTTTCGCGGCCGACCCCTTCACTTTTGCGAGCGTCGGCGGGTTTCGATCGCCGGCGCGGGGTCTCCGGGGCACCTCGGACCCCCCGGGGAGCGGGGAAAGGGCCGCGGAGGGATGAATCGTGCGGCGGCCGAGTTGGGGCAGGCGAGGGGGGCACGGGTTAAGTAGATTTGCAGTGCACATGCTGATGGGTGCGACCATACCAGCACTAATGCACCGGATCCCATCAAAACTCCGCAGTTAAGCGTGCTTGGGCGAGAGCAGTACTAAGATGGGTGACCTCTTGGGAAGTCCTCGTGTTGCACCCCTCCTTTTTGATCTTTTCAGCCGGTTAATCCTCTTTTCGCGGCCGACCCCTTCACTTTTGCGAGCGTCGGCGGGTTTCGATCGCCGGCGCGGGGTCTCCGGGGCACCTCGGACCCCCCGGGGAGCGGGGAAAGGGCCGCGGAGGGATGAATCGTGCGGCGGCCGAGTTGGGGCAGGCGAGGGGGGCACGGGTTAAGTAGATTTGCAGTGCACATGTTGATGGGTGCGACCATACCAGCACTAATGCACCGGATCCCATCAGAACTCCGCAGTTAAGCGTGCTTGGGCGAGAGCAGTACTAAGATGGGTGACCTCTTGGGAAGTCCTCGTGTTGCACCCCTCCTTTTTGATCTTTTCAGCCGGTTAATCCTCTTTTCGCGGCCGACCCCTTCACTTTTGCGAGCGTCGGCGGGTTTCGATCGCCGGCGCGGGGTCTCCGGGGCACCTCGGACCCCCCGGGGAGCGGGGAAAGGGCCGCGGAGGGATGAATCGTGCGGCGGCCGAGTTGGGGCAGGCGAGGGGGGCACGGGTTAAGTAGATTTGCAGTGCACATGCTGATGGGTGCGACCATACCAGCACTAATGCAACGGATCCCATCAAAACTCCGCAGTTAAGCGTGCTTGGGCGAGAGCAGTACTAAGATGGGTGACCTCTTGGGAAGTCCTCGTGTTGCACCCCTCCTTTTTGATCTTTTCAGCCGGTTAATCCTCTTTTCGCGGCCGACCCCTTCACTTTTGCGAGCGTCGGCGGGTTTCGATCGCCGGCGCGGGGTCTCCGGGGCACCTCGGACCCCCCGGGGAGCGGGGAAAGGGCCGCGGAGGGATGAATCGTGCGGCGGCCGAGTTGGGGCAGGCGAGGGCGGCACGGGTTAAGTAGATTTGCAGTGCACATGCTGATGGGTGCGACCATACCAGCACTAATGCATCGGATCCCATCAGAACTCCGCAGTTAAGCGTGCTTGGGCGAGAGCAGTACTAAGATGGGTGACCTCTTGGGAAGTCCTCGTGTTGCACCCCTCCTTTTTGATCTTTTCAGCCGGTTAATCCTCTTTTCGCGGCCGACCCCTTCACTTTTGCGAGCGTCGGCGGGTTTCGATCGCCGGCGCGGGGTCTCCGGGGCACCTCGGACCCCCCAGGGAGCGGGGAAAGGGCCGCGGAGGGATGAATCGTGCGGCGGCCGAGTTGGGGCAGGCGAGGGGGGCACGGGTTAAGTAGATTTGCAGTGCACATGATGATGGGTGCGACCATACCAGCACTAATGCATCGGATCCCATCAGAACTCCGCAGTTAAGCGTGCTTGGGCGAGAGCAGTACTAAGATGGGTGACCTCTTGGGAAGTCCTCGTGTTGCACCCCTCCTTTTTGATCTTTTCAGCCGGTTAATCCTCTTTTCGCGGCCGACCCCTTCACTTTTGCGAGCGTCGGCGGGTTTCGATCGCCGGCGCGGGGTCTCCGGGGCACCTCGGACCCCCCGGGGAGCGGGGAAAGGGCCGCGGAGGGATGAATCGTGCGGCGGCCGAGTTGGGGCAGGCGAGGGGGGCACGGGTTAAGTAGATTTGCAGTGCACATGCTGATGGGTGCGACCATACCAGAACTAATGCACCGGATCCCATCAGAACTCCGCAGTTAAGCGTGCTTGGGCGAGAGCAGTACTAAGATGGGTGACCTCTTGGGAAGTCCTCGTGTTGCACCCCTCCTTTTTGATCTTTTCAGCCGGTTAATCCTCTTTTCGCGGCCGACCCCTTCACTTTTGCGAGCGTCGGCGGGTTTCGATCGCCTGCGCGGGGTCTCCGGGGCACCTCGGACCCCCCAGGGAGCGGGGAAAGGGCCGCGGAGGGATGAATCGTGCGGCGGCCGAGTTGGGGCAGGCGAGGGGGGCACGGGTTAAGTAGATTTGCAGTGCACATGTTGATGGGTGCGACCATACCAGCACTAATGCACCGGATCCCATCAGAACTCCGCAGTTAAGCGTGCTTGGGCGAGAGCAGTACTAAGATGGGTGACCTCTTGGGAAGTCCTCGTGTTGCACCCCTCCTTTTTGATCTTTTCAGCCGGTTAATCCTCTTTTCGCGGCCGACCCCTTCACTTTTGCGAGCGTCGGCGGGTTTCGATCGCCGGCGCGGGGTCTCCGGGGCACCTCGGACCCCCCGGGGAGCGGGGAAAGGGCCGCGGAGGGATGAATCGTGCGGCGGCCGAGTTGGGGCAGGCGAGCGGGGCACGGGTTAAGTAGATTTGCAGTGCACATGTTGATGGGTGCGACCATACCAGCACTAATGCACCGGATCCCATCAGAACTCCGCAGTTAAGCGTGCTTGGGCGAGAGCAGTACTAAGATGGGTGACCTCTTGGGAAGTCCTCGTGTTGCACCCCTCCTTTTTGATCTTTTCAGCCGGTTAATCCTCTTTTCGCGGCCGACCCCTTCACTTTTGCGAGCGTCGGCGGGTTTCGATCGCCGGCGCGGGGTCTCCGGGGCACCTCGGACCCCCCGGGGAGCGGGGAAAGGGCCGCGGAGGGATGAATCGTGCGGCGGCCGAGTTGGGGCAGGCGAGGGGGGCACGGGTTAAGTAGATTTGCAGTGCACATGCTGATGGGTGCGACCATACCAGCACTAATGCACCGGATCCCATCAAAACTCCGCAGTTAAGCGTGCTTGGGCGAGAGCAGTACTAAGATGGGTGACCTCTTGGGAAGTCCTCGTGTTGCACCCCTCCTTTTTGATCTTTTCAGCCGGTTAATCCTCTTTTCGCGGCCGACCCCTTCACTTTTGCGAGCGTCGGCGGGTTTCGATCGCCGGCGCGGGGTCTCCGGGGCACCTCGGACCCCCCGGGGAGCGGGGAAAGGGCCGCGGAGGGATGAATCGTGCGGCGGCCGAGTTGGGGCAGGCGAGGGGGGCACGGGTTAAGTAGATTTGCAGTGCACATGTTGATGGGTGCGACCATACCAGCACTAATGCACCGGATCCCATCAGAACTCCGCAGTTAAGCGTGCTTGGGCGAGAGCAGTACTAAGATGGGTGACCTCTTGGGAAGTCCTCGTGTTGCACCCCTCCTTTTTGATCTTTTCAGCCGGTTAATCCTCTTTTCGCGGCCGACCCCTTCACTTTTGCGAGCGTCGGCGGGTTTCGATCGCCGGCGCGGGGTCTCCGGGGCACCTCGGACCCCCCGGGGAGCGGGGAAAGGGCCGCGGAGGGATGAATCGTGCGGCGGCCGAGTTGGGGCAGGCGAGGGGGGCACGGGTTAAGTAGATTTGCAGTGCACATGCTGATGGGTGCGACCATACCAGCACTAATGCAACGGATCCCATCAAAACTCCGCAGTTAAGCGTGCTTGGGCGAGAGCAGTACTAAGATGGGTGACCTCTTGGGAAGTCCTCGTGTTGCACCCCTCCTTTTTGATCTTTTCAGCCGGTTAATCCTCTTTTCGCGGCCGACCCCTTCACTTTTGCGAGCGTCGGCGGGTTTCGATCGCCGGCGCGGGGTCTCCGGGGCACCTCGGACCCCCCGGGGAGCGGGGAAAGGGCCGCGGAGGGATGAATCGTGCGGCGGCCGAGTTGGGGCAGGCGAGGGCGGCACGGGTTAAGTAGATTTGCAGTGCACATGCTGATGGGTGCGACCATACCAGCACTAATGCATCGGATCCCATCAGAACTCCGCAGTTAAGCGTGCTTGGGCGAGAGCAGTACTAAGATGGGTGACCTCTTGGGAAGTCCTCGTGTTGCACCCCTCCTTTTTGATCTTTTCAGCCGGTTAATCCTCTTTTCGCGGCCGACCCCTTCACTTTTGCGAGCGTCGGCGGGTTTCGATCGCCGGCGCGGGGTCTCCGGGGCACCTCGGACCCCCCAGGGAGCGGGGAAAGGGCCGCGGAGGGATGAATCGTGCGGCGGCCGAGTTGGGGCAGGCGAGGGGGGCACGGGTTAAGTAGATTTGCAGTGCACATGATGATGGGTGCGACCATACCAGCACTAATGCATCGGATCCCATCAGAACTCCGCAGTTAAGCGTGCTTGGGCGAGAGCAGTACTAAGATGGGTGACCTCTTGGGAAGTCCTCGTGTTGCACCCCTCCTTTTTGATCTTTTCAGCCGGTTAATCCTCTTTTCGCGGCCGACCCCTTCACTTTTGCGAGCGTCGGCGGGTTTCGATCGCCGGCGCGGGGTCTCCGGGGCACCTCGGACCCCCCGGGGAGCGGGGAAAGGGCCGCGGAGGGATGAATCGTGCGGCGGCCGAGTTGGGGCAGGCGAGGGGGGCACGGGTTAAGTAGATTTGCAGTGCACATGCTGATGGGTGCGACCATACCAGCACTAATGCACCGGATCCCATCAGAACTCCGCAGTTAAGCGTGCTTGGGCGAGAGCAGTACTAAGATGGGTGACCTCTTGGGAAGTCCTCGTGTTGCACCCCTCCTTTTTGATCTTTTCAGCCGGTTAATCCTCTTTTCGCGGCCGACCCCTTCACTTTTGCGAGCGTCGGCGGGTTTCGATCGCCTGCGCGGGGTCTCCGGGGCACCTCGGACCCCCCAGGGAGCGGGGAAAGGGCCGCGGAGGGATGAATCGTGCGGCGGCCGAGTTGGGGCAGGCGAGGGGGGCACGGGTTAAGTAGATTTGCAGTGCACATGTTGATGGGTGCGACCATACCAGCACTAATGCACCGGATCCCATCAGAACTCCGCAGTTAAGCGTGCTTGGGCGAGAGCAGTACTAAGATGGGTGACCTCTTGGGAAGTCCTCGTGTTGCACCCCTCCTTTTTGATCTTTTCAGCCGGTTAATCCTCTTTTCGCGGCCGACCCCTTCACTTTTGCGAGCGTCGGCGGGTTTCGATCGCCGGCGCGGGGTCTCCGGGGCAACTCGGACCCCCCGGGGAGCGGGGAAAGGGCCGCGGAGGGATGAATCGTGCGGCGGCCGAGTTGGGGCAGGCGAGGGGGGCACGGGTTAAGTAGATTTGCAGTGCACATGTTGATGGGTGCGACCATACCAGCACTAATGCACCGGATCCCATCAGAACTCCGCAGTTAAGCGTGCTTGGGCGAGAGCAGTACTAAGATGGGTGACCTCTTGGGAAGTCCTCGTGTTGCACCCCTCCTTTTTGATCTTTTCAGCCGGTTAATCCTCTTTTCGCGGCCGACCCCTTCACTTTTGCGAGCGTCGGCGGGTTTCGATCGCCGGCGCGGGGTCTCCGGGGCACCTCGGACCCCCCGGGGAGCGGGGAAAGGGCCGCGGAGGGATGAATCGTGCGGCGGCCGAGTTGGGGCAGGCGAGGGGGGCACGGGTTAAGTAGATTTGCAGTGCACATGATGATGGGTGCGACCATACCAGCACTAATGCATCGGATCCCATCAGAACTCCGCAGTTAAGCGTGCTTGGGCGAGAGCAGTACTAAGATGGGTGACCTCTTGGGAAGTCCTCGTGTTGCACCCCTCCTTTTTGATCTTTTCAGCCGGTTAATCCTCTTTTCGCGGCCGACCCCTTCACTTTTGCGAGCGTCGGCGGGTTTCGATCGCCGGCGCGGGGTCTCCGGGGCACCTCGGACCCCCCGGGGAGCGGGGAAAGGGCCGCGGAGGGATGAATCGTGCGGCGGCCGAGTTGGGGCAGGCGAGGGGGGCACGGGTTAAGTAGATTTGCAGTGCACATGCTGATGGGTGCGACCATACCAGCACTAATGCACCGGATCCCATCAGAACTCCGCAGTTAAGCGTGCTTGGGCGAGAGCAGTACTAAGATGGGTGACCTCTTGGGAAGTCCTCGTGTTGCACCCCTCCTTTTTGATCTTTTCAGCCGGTTAATCCTCTTTTCGCGGCCGACCCCTTCACTTTTGCGAGCGTCGGCGGGTTTCGATCGCCGGCGCGGGGTCTCCGGGGCACCTCGGACCCCCCGGGGAGCGGGGAAAGGGCCGCGGAGGGATGAATCGTGCGGCGGCCGAGTTGGGGCAGGCGAGGGGGGCACGGGTTAAGTAGATTTGCAGTGCACATGTTAATGGGTGCGACCATACCAGCACTAATGCACCGGATCCCATCAGAACTCCGCAGTTAAGCGTGCTTGGGCGAGAGCAGTACTAAGATGGGTGACCTCTTGGGAAGTCCTCGTGTTGCACCCCTCCTTTTTGATCTTTTCAGCCGGTTAATCCTCTTTTCGCGGCCGACCCCTTTACTTTTGCGAGCGTCGGCGAGTTTCGATCACCGGCGCGGGGTCTCCGGGGCACCTCGGACCCCCCGGGGAGCGGGGAAAGGGCCGCGGAGGGATGAATCGTGCGGCGGCCGAGTTGGGGCAGGCGAGGGGGGCACGGGTTAAGTAGATTTGCAGTGCACATGCTGATGGGTGCGACCATACCAGCACTAATGCCTGAGCATATGCATTTATCTGTTTTGTGCACCTCGTTTATGTGTCAATTAATTTTTTATCAACATTTTGCATTTGAGGTAGATTATCGAACTTCATTACAAAGAACAAAAATAGAATGAGCTTTAATTTAATTATGCTAAGTCTCCTAAGGCCAAAGGTATTAATGTATACTTTCTCTTTGTACTATGAGAAATTGATATTGCCTGATCGATGATATGTTAGGGTGCATGAATAATCTTTTTTATTGAATATTATCATTAAGAAGTTAATTATTCCAATTTAAATATGAAAAGATATATGAAAGCAGCAAAGGATATGGTGGCAATTTACAAAGCGGTGCGTTTTAGATGTTTGAGTGTAGCCTTAAAAAGCGCCCCGGTCGGAACCAATTGGAAAAGTATAAAAACTTTAAAAGTCGATAACTTTGTGCTCGGAAGTCCGATTGAGGCGTTTTTTTTTTAAACTGCATAATTTTTGGAGACAAATGGGGTGGTCAAGTTCCGAAGGAGCTTGGGGGGGTTTTTTGACCCTTAATTTCGAATTTTTCTTGTATTTTGACACATTTTTAAGATTACGATTTCTTAACCCTTAAGTTTTGTGAGCTTAAGACTTTTTAATTTGGGTTCCACCACACAAATCAGCAATTTAATGTCCAATTGAGATACGAAAACGACAATTTCCGGATTTCGAATTTGTCAATATTATAAACTTTGTGGTCATAAGAACTATTTGTGCGCACCAAATTCAAAACATTTCATATGTCGTAAAGGCAGAGGACCCAAACTGTTTGCTATTTTTATCCCCTCGTTTCCAGGTTCAAACCAACGCAAGGTAAGAATTAAGTAATATTATACTTTATGCCCGGAGACATTTCTAAGCTACGATTCACTTTTAGTTTAAAGTTGTACAGCACAAACTTCTTTACTTACTTAGTTACTTAGTTTTTAAAGTTACGGCCGGACATCATTTAAATTACTTATTTACCCTCGCCTCTGCCTAGAATTTGAACTCAGATGATTGAACAAAGAAAGCCTCTTTCAATCGACTGGGTGCGACCGGGGGCACGGGTTAAGTAGATTTGCAGTGCACATGTTGATGGGTGCGACCATACCAGCACTAATGCACCGGATCCCATCAGAACTCCGCAGTTAAGCGTGCTTGGGCGAGAGCAGTACTAAGATGGGTGACCTCTTGGGAAGTCCTCGTGTTGCACCCCTCCTTTTTGATCTTTTCAGCCGGTTAATCCTCTTTTCGCGGCCGACCCCTTCACTTTTGCGAGCGTCGGCGGGTTTCGATCGCCGGCGCGGGGTCTCCGGGGCACCTCGGACCCCCCGGGGAGCGGGGAAAGGGCCGCGGAGGGATGAATCGTGCGGCGGCCGAGTTGGGGCAGGCGAGGGGGGCACGGGTTAAGTAGATTTGCAGTGCACATGCTGATGGGTGCGACCATACCAGCACTAATGCACCGGATCCCATCAGAACTCCGCAGTTAAGCGTGCTTGGGCGAGAGCAGTACTAAGATGGGTGACCTCTTGGGAAGTCCTCGTGTTGCACCCCTCCTTTTTGATCTTTTCAGCCGGTTAATCCTCTTTTCGCGGCCGACCCCTTCACTTTTGCGAGCGTCGGCGGGTTTCGATCGCCTGCGCGGGGTCTCCGGGGCACCTCGGACCCCCCAGGGAGCGGGGAAAGGGCCGCGGAGGGATGAATCGTGCGGCGGCCGAGTTGGGGCAGGCGAGGGGGGCACGGGTTAAGTAGATTTGCAGTGCACATGTTGATGGGTGCGACCATACCAGCACTAATGCACCGGATCCCATCAGAACTCCGCAGTTAAGCGTGCTTGGGCGAGAGCAGTACTAAGATGGGTGACCTCTTGGGAAGTCCTCGTGTTGCACCCCTCCTTTTTGATCTTTTCAGCCGGTTAATCCTCTTTTCGCGGCCGACCCCTTCACTTTTGCGAGCGTCGGCGGGTTTCGATCGCCGGCGCGGGGTCTCCGGGGCACCTCGGACCCCCCGGGGAGCGGGGAAAGGGCCGCGGAGGGATGAATCGTGCGGCGGCCGAGTTGGGGCAGGCGAGCGGGGCACGGGTTAAGTAGATTTGCAGTGCACATGTTGATGGGTGCGACCATACCAGCACTAATGCACCGGATCCCATCAGAACTCCGCAGTTAAGCGTGCTTGGGCGAGAGCAGTACTAAGATGGGTGACCTCTTGGGAAGTCCTCGTGTTGCACCCCTCCTTTTTGATCTTTTCAGCCGGTTAATCCTCTTTTCGCGGCCGACCCCTTCACTTTTGCGAGCGTCGGCGGGTTTCGATCGCCGGCGCGGGGTCTCCGGGGCACCTCGGACCCCCCGGGGAGCGGGGAAAGGGCCGCGGAGGGATGAATCGTGCGGCGGCCGAGTTGGGGCAGGCGAGGGGGGCACGGGTTAAGTAGATTTGCAGTGCACATGCTGATGGGTGCGACCATACCAGCACTAATGCACCGGATCCCATCAAAACTCCGCAGTTAAGCGTGCTTGGGCGAGAGCAGTACTAAGATGGGTGACCTCTTGGGAAGTCCTCGTGTTGCACCCCTCCTTTTTGATCTTTTCAGCCGGTTAATCCTCTTTTCGCGGCCGACCCCTTCACTTTTGCGAGCGTCGGCGGGTTTCGATCGCCGGCGCGGGGTCTCCGGGGCACCTCGGACCCCCCGGGGAGCGGGGAAAGGGCCGCGGAGGGATGAATCGTGCGGCGGCCGAGTTGGGGCAGGCGAGGGGGGCACGGGTTAAGTAGATTTGCAGTGCACATGTTGATGGGTGCGACCATACCAGCACTAATGCACCGGATCCCATCAGAACTCCGCAGTTAAGCGTGCTTGGGCGAGAGCAGTACTAAGATGGGTGACCTCTTGGGAAGTCCTCGTGTTGCACCCCTCCTTTTTGATCTTTTCAGCCGGTTAATCCTCTTTTCGCGGCCGACCCCTTCACTTTTGCGAGCGTCGGCGGGTTTCGATCGCCGGCGCGGGGTCTCCGGGGCACCTCGGACCCCCCGGGGAGCGGGGAAAGGGCCGCGGAGGGATGAATCGTGCGGCGGCCGAGTTGGGGCAGGCGAGGGGGGCACGGGTTAAGTAGATTTGCAGTGCACATGCTGATGGGTGCGACCATACCAGCACTAATGCAACGGATCCCATCAAAACTCCGCAGTTAAGCGTGCTTGGGCGAGAGCAGTACTAAGATGGGTGACCTCTTGGGAAGTCCTCGTGTTGCACCCCTCCTTTTTGATCTTTTCAGCCGGTTAATCCTCTTTTCGCGGCCGACCCCTTCACTTTTGCGAGCGTCGGCGGGTTTCGATCGCCGGCGCGGGGTCTCCGGGGCACCTCGGACCCCCCGGGGAGCGGGGAAAGGGCCGCGGAGGGATGAATCGTGCGGCGGCCGAGTTGGGGCAGGCGAGGGCGGCACGGGTTAAGTAGATTTGCAGTGCACATGCTGATGGGTGCGACCATACCAGCACTAATGCATCGGATCCCATCAGAACTCCGCAGTTAAGCGTGCTTGGGCGAGAGCAGTACTAAGATGGGTGACCTCTTGGGAAGTCCTCGTGTTGCACCCCTCCTTTTTGATCTTTTCAGCCGGTTAATCCTCTTTTCGCGGCCGACCCCTTCACTTTTGCGAGCGTCGGCGGGTTTCGATCGCCGGCGCGGGGTCTCCGGGGCACCTCGGACCCCCCAGGGAGCGGGGAAAGGGCCGCGGAGGGATGAATCGTGCGGCGGCCGAGTTGGGGCAGGCGAGGGGGGCACGGGTTAAGTAGATTTGCAGTGCACATGATGATGGGTGCGACCATACCAGCACTAATGCATCGGATCCCATCAGAACTCCGCAGTTAAGCGTGCTTGGGCGAGAGCAGTACTAAGATGGGTGACCTCTTGGGAAGTCCTCGTGTTGCACCCCTCCTTTTTGATCTTTTCAGCCGGTTAATCCTCTTTTCGCGGCCGACCCCTTCACTTTTGCGAGCGTCGGCGGGTTTCGATCGCCGGCGCGGGGTCTCCGGGGCACCTCGGACCCCCCGGGGAGCGGGGAAAGGGCCGCGGAGGGATGAATCGTGCGGCGGCCGAGTTGGGGCAGGCGAGGGGGGCACGGGTTAAGTAGATTTGCAGTGCACATGCTGATGGGTGCGACCATACCAGCACTAATGCACCGGATCCCATCAGAACTCCGCAGTTAAGCGTGCTTGGGCGAGAGCAGTACTAAGATGGGTGACCTCTTGGGAAGTCCTCGTGTTGCACCCCTCCTTTTTGATCTTTTCAGCCGGTTAATCCTCTTTTCGCGGCCGACCCCTTCACTTTTGCGAGCGTCGGCGGGTTTCGATCGCCTGCGCGGGGTCTCCGGGGCACCTCGGACCCCCCAGGGAGCGGGGAAAGGGCCGCGGAGGGATGAATCGTGCGGCGGCCGAGTTGGGGCAGGCGAGGGGGGCACGGGTTAAGTAGATTTGCAGTGCACATGTTGATGGGTGCGACCATACCAGCACTAATGCACCGGATCCCATCAGAACTCCGCAGTTAAGCGTGCTTGGGCGAGAGCAGTACTAAGATGGGTGACCTCTTGGGAAGTCCTCGTGTTGCACCCCTCCTTTTTGATCTTTTCAGCCGGTTAATCCTCTTTTCGCGGCCGACCCCTTCACTTTTGCGAGCGTCGGCGGGTTTCGATCGCCGGCGCGGGGTCTCCGGGGCAACTCGGACCCCCCGGGGAGCGGGGAAAGGGCCGCGGAGGGATGAATCGTGCGGCGGCCGAGTTGGGGCAGGCGAGGGGGGCACGGGTTAAGTAGATTTGCAGTGCACATGTTGATGGGTGCGACCATACCAGCACTAATGCACCGGATCCCATCAGAACTCCGCAGTTAAGCGTGCTTGGGCGAGAGCAGTACTAAGATGGGTGACCTCTTGGGAAGTCCTCGTGTTGCACCCCTCCTTTTTGATCTTTTCAGCCGGTTAATCCTCTTTTCGCGGCCGACCCCTTCACTTTTGCGAGCGTCGGCGGGTTTCGATCGCCGGCGCGGGGTCTCCGGGGCACCTCGGACCCCCCGGGGAGCGGGGAAAGGGCCGCGGAGGGATGAATCGTGCGGCGGCCGAGTTGGGGCAGGCGAGGGGGGCACGGGTTAAGTAGATTTGCAGTGCACATGATGATGGGTGCGACCATACCAGCACTAATGCATCGGATCCCATCAGAACTCCGCAGTTAAGCGTGCTTGGGCGAGAGCAGTACTAAGATGGGTGACCTCTTGGGAAGTCCTCGTGTTGCACCCCTCCTTTTTGATCTTTTCAGCCGGTTAATCCTCTTTTCGCGGCCGACCCCTTCACTTTTGCGAGCGTCGGCGGGTTTCGATCGCCGGCGCGGGGTCTCCGGGGCACCTCGGACCCCCCGGGGAGCGGGGAAAGGGCCGCGGAGGGATGAATCGTGCGGCGGCCGAGTTGGGGCAGGCGAGGGGGGCACGGGTTAAGTAGATTTGCAGTGCACATGCTGATGGGTGCGACCATACCAGCACTAATGCACCGGATCCCATCAGAACTCCGCAGTTAAGCGTGCTTGGGCGAGAGCAGTACTAAGATGGGTGACCTCTTGGGAAGTCCTCGTGTTGCACCCCTCCTTTTTGATCTTTTCAGCCGGTTAATCCTCTTTTCGCGGCCGACCCCTTCACTTTTGCGAGCGTCGGCGGGTTTCGATCGCCGGCGCGGGGTCTCCGGGGCACCTCGGACCCCCCGGGGAGCGGGGAAAGGGCCGCGGAGGGATGAATCGTGCGGCGGCCGAGTTGGGGCAGGCGAGGGGGGCACGGGTTAAGTAGATTTGCAGTGCACATGTTAATGGGTGCGACCATACCAGCACTAATGCACCGGATCCCATCAGAACTCCGCAGTTAAGCGTGCTTGGGCGAGAGCAGTACTAAGATGGGTGACCTCTTGGGAAGTCCTCGTGTTGCACCCCTCCTTTTTGATCTTTTCAGCCGGTTAATCCTCTTTTCGCGGCCGACCCCTTCACTTTTGCGAGCGTCGGCGAGTTTCGATCACCGGCGCGGGGTCTCCGGGGCACCTCGGACCCCCCGGGGAGCGGGGAAAGGGCCGCGGAGGGATGAATCGTGCGGCGGCCGAGTTGGGGCAGGCGAGGGGGGCACGGGTTAAGTAGATTTGCAGTGCACATGCTGATGGGTGCGACCATACCAGCACTAATGCCTGAGCATATGCATTTATCTGTTTTGTGCACCTCGTTTATGTGTCAATTAATTTTTTATCAACATTTTGCATTTGAGGTAGATTATCGAACTTCATTACAAAGAACAAAAATAGAATGAGCTTTAATTTAATTATGCTAAGTCTCCTAAGGCCAAAGGTATTAATGTATACTTTCTCTTTGTACTATGAGAAATTGATATTGCCTGATCGATGATATGTTAGGGTGCATGAATAATCTTTTTTATTGAATATTATCATTAAGAAGTTAATTATTCCAATTTAAATATGAAAAGATATATGAAAGCAGCAAAGGATATGGTGGCAATTTACAAAGCGGTGCGTTTTAGATGTTTGAGTGTAGCCTTAAAAAGCGCCCCGGTCGGAACCAATTGGAAAAGTATAAAAACTTTAAAAGTCGATAACTTTGTGCTCGGAAGTCCGATTGAGGCGTTTTTTTTTTAAACTGCATAATTTTTGGAGACAAATGGGGTGGTCAAGTTCCGAAGGAGCTTGGGGGGGTTTTTTGACCCTTAATTTCGAATTTTTCTTGTATTTTGACACATTTTTAAGATTACGATTTCTTAACCCTTAAGTTTTGTGAGCTTAAGACTTTTTAATTTGGGTTCCACCACACAAATCAGCAATTTAATGTCCAATTGAGATACGAAAACGACAATTTCCGGATTTCGAATTTGTCAATATTATAAACTTTGTGGTCATAAGAACTATTTGTGCGCACCAAATTCAAAACATTTCATATGTCGTAAAGGCAGAGGACCCAAACTGTTTGCTATTTTTATCCCCTCGTTTCCAGGTTCAAACCAACGCAAGGTAAGAATTAAGTAATATTATACTTTATGCCCGGAGACATTTCTAAGCTACGATTCACTTTTAGTTTAAAGTTGTACAGCACAAACTTCTTTACTTACTTAGTTACTTAGTTTTTAAAGTTACGGCCGGACATCATTTAAATTACTTATTTACCCTCGCCTCTGCCTAGAATTTGAACTCAGATGATTGAACAAAGAAAGCCTCTTTCAATCGACTGGGTGCGACCGGGGGCACGGGTTAAGTAGATTTGCAGTGCACATGTTGATGGGTGCGACCATACCAGCACTAATGCACCGGATCCCATCAGAACTCCGCAGTTAAGCGTGCTTGGGCGAGAGCAGTACTAAGATGGGTGACCTCTTGGGAAGTCCTCGTGTTGCACCCCTCCTTTTTGATCTTTTCAGCCGGTTAATCCTCTTTTCGCGGCCGACCCCTTCACTTTTGCGAGCGTCGGCGGGTTTCGATCGCCGGCGCGGGGTCTCCGGGGCACCTCGGACCCCCCGGGGAGCGGGGAAAGGGCCGCGGAGGGATGAATCGTGCGGCGGCCGAGTTGGGGCAGGCGAGGGGGGCACGGGTTAAGTAGATTTGCAGTGCACATGTTGATGGGTGCGACCATACCAGCACTAATGCACCGGATCCCATCAGAACTCCGCAGTTAAGCGTGCTTGGGCGAGAGCAGTACTAAGATGGGTGACCTCTTGGGAAGTCCTCGTGTTGCACCCCTCCTTTTTGATCTTTTCAGCCGGTTAATCCTCTTTTCGCGGCCGACCCCTTCACTTTTGCGAGCGTCGGCGGGTTTCGATCGCCGGCGCGGGGTCTCCGGGGCACCTCGGACCCCCCAGGGAGCGGGGAAAGGGCCGCGGAGGGATGAATCGTGCGGCGGCCGAGTTGGGGCAGGCGAGGGGGGCACGGGTTAAGTAGATTTGCAGTGCATATGATGATGGGTGCGACCATACCAGCACTAATGCACCGGATCCCATCAGAACTCCGCAGTTAAGCGTGCTTGGGCGAGAGCAGTACTAAGATGGGTGACCTCTTGGGAAGTCCTCGTGTTGCACCCCTCCTTTTTGATCTTTTCAGCCGGTTAATCCTCTTTTCGCGGCCGACCCCTGCACTTTTGCGAGCGTCGGCGGGTTTCGATCGCCGGCGCGGGGTCTCCGGGGCACCTCGGACCCCCCGGGGAGCGGGGAAAGGGCCGCGGAGGGATGAATCGTGCGGCGGCCGAGTTGGGGCAGGCGAGCGGGGCACGGGTTAAGTAGATTTGCAGTGCACATGTTGATGGGTGCGACCATACCAGCACTAATGCACCGGATCCCATCAGAACTCCGCAGTTAAGCGTGCTTGGGCGAGAGCAGTACTAAGATGGGTGACCTCTTGGGAAGTCCTCGTGTTGCACCCCTCCTTTTTGATCTTTTCAGCCGGTTAATCCTCTTTTCGCGGCCGACCCCTTCACTTTTGCGAGCGTCGGCGGGTTTCGATCGCCGGCGCGGGGTCTCCGGGGCACCTCGGACCCCCCGGGGAGCGGGGAAAGGGCCGCGGAGGGATGAATCGTGCGGCGGCCGAGTTGGGGCAGGCGAGGGGGGCACGGGTTAAGTAGATTTGCAGTGCACATGCTGATGGGTGCGACCATACCAGCACTAATGCACCGGATCCCATCAAAACTCCGCAGTTAAGCGTGCTTGGGCGAGAGCAGTACTAAGATGGGTGACCTCTTGGGAAGTCCTCGTGTTGCACCCCTCCTTTTTGATCTTTTCAGCCGGTTAATCCTCTTTTCGCGGCCGACCCCTTCACTTTTGCGAGCGTCGGCGGGTTTCGATCGCCGGCGCGGGGTCTCCGGGGCACCTCGGACCCCCCGGGGAGCGGGGAAAGGGCCGCGGAGGGATGAATCGTGCGGCGGCCGAGTTGGGGCAGGCGAGGGGGGCACGGGTTAAGTAGATTTGCAGTGCACATGTTGATGGGTGCGACCATACCAGCACTAATGCACCGGATCCCATCAGAACTCCGCAGTTAAGCGTGCTTGGGCGAGAGCAGTACTAAGATGGGTGACCTCTTGGGAAGTCCTCGTGTTGCACCCCTCCTTTTTGATCTTTTCAGCCGGTTAATCCTCTTTTCGCGGCCGACCCCTTCACTTTTGCGAGCGTCGGCGGGTTTCGATCGCCGGCGCGGGGTCTCCGGGGCACCTCGGACCCCCCGGGGAGCGGGGAAAGGGCCGCGGAGGGATGAATCGTGCGGCGGCCGAGTTGGGGCAGGCGAGGGGGGCACGGGTTAAGTAGATTTGCAGTGCACATGCTGATGGGTGCGACCATACCAGCACTAATGCAACGGATCCCATCAAAACTCCGCAGTTAAGCGTGCTTGGGCGAGAGCAGTACTAAGATGGGTGACCTCTTGGGAAGTCCTCGTGTTGCACCCCTCCTTTTTGATCTTTTCAGCCGGTTAATCCTCTTTTCGCGGCCGACCCCTTCACTTTTGCGAGCGTCGGCGGGTTTCGATCGCCGGCGCGGGGTCTCCGGGGCACCTCGGACCCCCCGGGGAGCGGGGAAAGGGCCGCGGAGGGATGAATCGTGCGGCGGCCGAGTTGGGGCAGGCGAGGGCGGCACGGGTTAAGTAGATTTGCAGTGCACATGCTGATGGGTGCGACCATACCAGCACTAATGCATCGGATCCCATCAGAACTCCGCAGTTAAGCGTGCTTGGGCGAGAGCAGTACTAAGATGGGTGACCTCTTGGGAAGTCCTCGTGTTGCACCCCTCCTTTTTGATCTTTTCAGCCGGTTAATCCTCTTTTCGCGGCCGACCCCTTCACTTTTGCGAGCGTCGGCGGGTTTCGATCGCCGGCGCGGGGTCTCCGGGGCACCTCGGACCCCCCGGGGAGCGGGGAAAGGGCCGCGGAGGGATGAATCGTGCGGCGGCCGAGTTGGGGCAGGCGAGGGGGGCACGGGTTAAGTAGATTTGCAGTGCACATGATGATGGGTGCGACCATACCAGCACTAATGCATCGGATCCCATCAGAACTCCGCAGTTAAGCGTGCTTGGGCGAGAGCAGTACTAAGATGGGTGACCTCTTGGGAAGTCCTCGTGTTGCACCCCTCCTTTTTGATCTTTTCAGCCGGTTAATCCTCTTTTCGCGGCCGACCCCTTCACTTTTGCGAGCGTCGGCGGGTTTCGATCGCCGGCGCGGGGTCTCCGGGGCACCTCGGACCCCCCGGGGAGCGGGGAAAGGGCCGCGGAGGGATGAATCGTGCGGCGGCCGAGTTGGGGCAGGCGAGGGGGGCACGGGTTAAGTAGATTTGCAGTGCACATGCTGATGGGTGCGACCATACCAGCACTAATGCACCGGATCCCATCAGAACTCCGCAGTTAAGCGTGCTTGGGCGAGAGCAGTACTAAGATGGGTGACCTCTTGGGAAGTCCTCGTGTTGCACCCCTCCTTTTTGATCTTTTCAGCCGGTTAATCCTCTTTTCGCGGCCGACCCCTTCACTTTTGCGAGCGTCGGCGGGTTTCGATCGCCGGCGCGGGGTCTCCGGGGCACCTCGGACCCCCCAGGGAGCGGGGAAAGGGCCGCGGAGGGATGAATCGTGCGGCGGCCGAGTTGGGGCAGGCGAGGGGGGCACGGGTTAAGTAGATTTGCAGTGCACATGTTGATGGGTGCGACCATACCAGCACTAATGCACCGGATCCCATCAGAACTCCGCAGTTAAGCGTGCTTGGGCGAGAGCAGTACTAAGATGGGTGACCTCTTGGGAAGTCCTCGTGTTGCACCCCTCCTTTTTGATCTTTTCAGCCGGTTAATCCTCTTTTCGCGGCCGACCCCTTCACTTTTGCGAGCGTCGGCGGGTTTCGATCGCCGGCGCGGGGTCTCCGGGGCACCTCGGACCCCCCGGGGAGCGGGGAAAGGGCCGCGGAGGGATGAATCGTGCGGCGGCCGAGTTGGGGCAGGCGAGGGGGGCACGGGTTAAGTAGATTTGCAGTGCACATGTTGATGGGTGCGACCATACCAGCACTAATGCACCGGATCCCATCAGAACTCCGCAGTTAAGCGTGCTTGGGCGAGAGCAGTACTAAGATGGGTGACCTCTTGGGAAGTCCTTGTGTTGCACCCCTCCTTTTTGATCTTTTCAGCCGGTTAATCCTCTTTTCGCGGCCGACCCCTTCACTTTTGCGAGCGTCGGCGGGTTTCGATCGCCGGCGCGGGGTCTCCGGGGCACCTCGGACCCCCCGGGGAGCGGGGAAAGGGCCGCGGAGGGATGAATCGTGCGGCGGCCGAGTTGGGGCAGGCGAGGGGGGCACGGGTTAAGTAGATTTGCAGTGCACATGTTGATGGGTGCGACCATACCAGCACTAATGCACCGGATCCCATCAGAACTCCGCAGTTAAGCGTGCTTGGGCGAGAGCAGTACTAAGATGGGTGACCTCTTGGGAAGTCCTCGTGTTGCACCCCTCCTTTTTGATCTTTTCAGCCGGTTAATCCTCTTTTCGCGGCCGACCCCTTCACTTTTGCGAGCGTCGGCGGGTTTCGATCGCCGGCGCGGGGTCTCCGGGGCACCTCGGACCCCCCGGGGAGCGGGGAAAGGGCCGCGGAGGGATGAATCGTGCGGCGGCCGAGTTGGGGCAGGCGATGGGGGCACGGGTTAAGTAGATTTGCAGTGCACATGCTGATGGGTGCGACCATACCAGCACTAATGCACCGGATCCCATCAAAACTCCGCAGTTAAGCGTGCTTGGGCGAGAGCAGTACTAAGATGGGTGACCTCTTGGGAAGTCCTCGTGTTGCACCCCTCCTTTTTGATCTTTTCAGCCGGTTAATCCTCTTTTCGCGGCCGACCCCTTCACTTTTGCGAGCGTCGGCGGGTTTCGATCGCCGGCGCGGGGTCTCCGGGGCACCTCGGACCCCCCGGGGAGCGGGGAAAGGGCCGCGGAGGGATGAATCGTGCGGCGGCCGAGTTGGGGCAGGCGAGGGGGGCACGGGTTAAGTAGATTTGCAGTGCACATGCTGATGGGTGCGACCATACCAGCACTAATGCACCGGATCCCATCAGAACTCCGCAGTTAAGCGTGCTTGGGCGAGAGCAGTACTAAGATGGGTGATCTCTTGGGAAGTCCTCGTGTTGCACCCCTCCTTTTTGATCTTTTCAGCCGGTTAATCCTCTTTTCGCGGCCGACCCCTTCACTTTTGCGAGCGTCGGCGGGTTTCGATCGCCGGCGCGGGGTCTCCGGGGCACCTCGGACCCCCCGGGGAGCGGGGAAAGGGCCGCGGAGGGATGAATCGTGCGGCGGCCGAGTTGGGGCAGGCGAGGGGGGCACGGGTTAAGTAGATTTGCAGTGCACATGCTGATGGGTGCGACCATACCAGCACTAATGCCTGAGCATATGCATTTATCTGTTTTGTGCACCTCGTTTATGTGTCAATTAATTTTTTATCAACATTTTGCATTTGAGGTAGATTATCGAACTTCATTACAAAGAACAAAAATAGAATGAGCTTTAATTTAATTATGCTAAGTCTCCTAAGGCCAAAGGTATTAATGTATACTTTCTCTTTGTACTATGAGAAATTGATATTGCCTGATCGATGATATGTTAGGGTGCATGAATAATCTTTTTTATTGAATATTATCATTAAGAAGTTAATTATTCCAATTTAAATATGAAAAGATATATGAAAGCAGCAAAGGATATGGTGGCAATTTACAAAGCGGTGCGTTTTAGATGTTTGAGTGTAGCCTTAAAAAGCGCCCCGGTCGGAACCAATTGGAAAAGTATAAAAACTTTAAAAGTCGATAACTTTGTGCTCGGAAGTCCGATTGAGGCGTTTTTTTTTTAAACTGCATAATTTTTGGAGACAAATGGGGTGGTCAAGTTCCGAAGGAGCTTGGGGGGGTTTTTTGACCCTTAATTTCGAATTTTTCTTGTATTTTGACACATTTTTAAGATTACGATTTCTTAACCCTTAAGTTTTGTGAGCTTAAGACTTTTTAATTTGGGTTCCACCACACAAATCAGCAATTTAATGTCCAATTGAGATACGAAAACGACAATTTCCGGATTTCGAATTTGTCAATATTATAAACTTTGTGGTCATAAGAACTATTTGTGCGCACCAAATTCAAAACATTTCATATGTCGTAAAGGCAGAGGACCCAAACTGTTTGCTATTTTTATCCCCTCGTTTCCAGGTTCAAACCAACGCAAGGTAAGAATTAAGTAATATTATACTTTATGCCCGGAGACATTTCTAAGCTACGATTCACTTTTAGTTTAAAGTTGTACAGCACAAACTTCTTTACTTACTTAGTTACTTAGTTTTTAAAGTTACGGCCGGACATCATTTAAATTACTTATTTACCCTCGCCTCTGCCTAGAATTTGAACTCAGATGATTGAACAAAGAAAGCCTCTTTCAATCGACTGGGTGCGACCGGGGGCACGGGTTAAGTAGATTTGCAGTGCACATGTTGATGGGTGCGACCATACCAGCACTAATGCACCGGATCCCATCAGAACTCCGCAGTTAAGCGTGCTTGGGCGAGAGCAGTACTAAGATGGGTGACCTCTTGGGAAGTCCTCGTGTTGCACCCCTCCTTTTTGATCTTTTCAGCCGGTTAATCCTCTTTTCGCGGCCGACCCCTGCACTTTTGCGAGCGTCGGCGGGTTTCGATCGCCGGCGCGGGGTCTCCGGGGCACCTCGGACCCCCCGGGGAGCGGGGAAAGGGCCGCGGAGGGATGAATCGTGCGGCGGCCGAGTTGGGGCAGGCGAGGGGGGCACGGGTTAAGTAGATTTGCAGTGCACATGTTGATGGGTGCGACCATACCAGCACTAATGCACCGGATCCCATCAGAACTCCGCAGTTAAGCGTGCTTGGGCGAGAGCAGTACTAAGATGGGTGACCTCTTGGGAAGTCCTCGTGTTGCACCCCTCCTTTTTGATCTTTTCAGCCGGTTAATCCTCTTTTCGCGGCCGACCCCTTCACTTTTGCGAGCGTCGGCGGGTTTCGATCGCCGGCGCGGGGTCTCCGGGGCACCTCGGACCCCCCGGGGAGCGGGGAAAGGGCCGCGGAGGGATGAATCGTGCGGCCGAGTTGGGGCAGGCGAGGGGGGCACGGGTTAAGTAGATTTGCAGTGCACATGTTGATGGGTGCAACCATACCAGCACTAATGCACCGGATCCCATCAGAACTCCGCAGTTAAGCGTGCTTGGGCGAGAGCAGTACTAAGATGGGTGACCTCTTGGGAAGTCCTCGTGTTGCACCCCTCCTTTTTGATCTTTTCAGCCGGTTAATCCTCTTTTCGCGGCCGACCCCTTCACTTTTGCGAGCGTCGGCGGGTTTCGATCGCCGGCGCGGGGTCTCCGGGGCACCTCGGACCCCCCAGGGAGCGGGGAAAGGGCCGCGGAGGGATGAATCGTGCGGCGGCCGAGTTGGGGCAGGCGAGGGGGGCACGGGTTAAGTAGATTTGCAGTGCACATGTTGATGGGTGCGACCATACCAGCACTAATGCACCGGATCCCATCAGAACTCCGCAGTTAAGCGTGCTTGGGCGAGAGCAGTACTAAGATGGGTGACCTCTTGGGAAGTCCTCGTGTTGCACCCCTCCTTTTTGATCTTTTCAGCCGGTTAATCCTCTTTTCGCGGCCGACCCCTTCACTTTTGCGAGCGTCGGCGGGTTTCGATCGCCGGCGCGGGGTCTCCGGGGCACCTCGGACCCCCCGGGGAGCGGGGAAAGGGCCGCGGAGGGATGAATCGTGCGGCGGCCGAGTTGGGGCAGGCGAGGGGGGCACGGGTTAAGTAGATTTGCAGTGCACATGCTGATGGGTGCGACCATACCAGCACTAATGCACCGGATCCCATCAGAACTCCGCAGTTAAGCGTGCTTGGGCGAGAGCAGTACTAAGATGGGTGACCTCTTGGGAAGTCCTCGTGTTGCACCCCTCCTTTTTGATCTTTTCAGCCGGTTAATCCTCTTTTCGCGGCCGACCCCTTCACTTTTGCGAGCGTCGGCGGGTTTCGATCGCCTGCGCGGGGTCTCCGGGGCACCTCGGACCCCCCAGGGAGCGGGGAAAGGGCCGCGGAGGGATGAATCGTGCGGCGGCCGAGTTGGGGCAGGCGAGGGGGGCACGGGTTAAGTAGATTTGCAGTGCACATGTTGATGGGTGCGACCATACCAGCACTAATGCACCGGATCCCATCAGAACTCCGCAGTTAAGCGTGCTTGGGCGAGAGCAGTACTAAGATGGGTGACCTCTTGGGAAGTCCTCGTGTTGCACCCCTCCTTTTTGATCTTTTCAGCCGGTTAATCCTCTTTTCGCGGCCGACCCCTTCACTTTTGCGAGCGTCGGCGGGTTTCGATCGCCGGCGCGGGGTCTCCGGGGCAACTCGGACCCCCCGGGGAGCGGGGAAAGGGCCGCGGAGGGATGAATCGTGCGGCGGCCGAGTTGGGGCAGGCGAGGGGGGCACGGGTTAAGTAGATTTGCAGTGCACATGTTGATGGGTGCGACCATACCAGCACTAATGCACCGGATCCCATCAGAACTCCGCAGTTAAGCGTGCTTGGGCGAGAGCAGTACTAAGATGGGTGACCTCTTGGGAAGTCCTCGTGTTGCACCCCTCCTTTTTGATCTTTTCAGCCGGTTAATCCTCTTTTCGCGGCCGACCCCTTCACTTTTGCGAGCGTCGGCGGGTTTCGATCGCCGGCGCGGGGTCTCCGGGGCACCTCGGACCCCCCGGGGAGCGGGGAAAGGGCCGCGGAGGGATGAATCGTGCGGCGGCCGAGTTGGGGCAGGCGAGGGGGGCACGGGTTAAGTAGATTTGCAGTGCACATGATGATGGGTGCGACCATACCAGCACTAATGCATCGGATCCCATCAGAACTCCGCAGTTAAGCGTGCTTGGGCGAGAGCAGTACTAAGATGGGTGACCTCTTGGGAAGTCCTCGTGTTGCACCCCTCCTTTTTGATCTTTTCAGCCGGTTAATCCTCTTTTCGCGGCCGACCCCTTCACTTTTGCGAGCGTCGGCGGGTTTCGATCGCCGGCGCGGGGTCTCCGGGGCACCTCGGACCCCCCGGGGAGCGGGGAAAGGGCCGCGGAGGGATGAATCGTGCGGCGGCCGAGTTGGGGCAGGCGAGGGGGGCACGGGTTAAGTAGATTTGCAGTGCACATGCTGATGGGTGCGACCATACCAGCACTAATGCACCGGATCCCATCAGAACTCCGCAGTTAAGCGTGCTTGGGCGAGAGCAGTACTAAGATGGGTGACCTCTTGGGAAGTCCTCGTGTTGCACCCCTCCTTTTTGATCTTTTCAGCCGGTTAATCCTCTTTTCGCGGCCGACCCCTTCACTTTTGCGAGCGTCGGCGGGTTTCGATCGCCGGCGCGGGGTCTCCGGGGCACCTCGGACCCCCCGGGGAGCGGGGAAAGGGCCGCGGAGGGATGAATCGTGCGGCGGCCGAGTTGGGGCAGGCGAGGGGGGCACGGGTTAAGTAGATTTGCAGTGCACATGTTAATGGGTGCGACCATACCAGCACTAATGCACCGGATCCCATCAGAACTCCGCAGTTAAGCGTGCTTGGGCGAGAGCAGTACTAAGATGGGTGACCTCTTGGGAAGTCCTCGTGTTGCACCCCTCCTTTTTGATCTTTTCAGCCGGTTAATCCTCTTTTCGCGGCCGACCCCTTCACTTTTGCGAGCGTCGGCGAGTTTCGATCACCGGCGCGGGGTCTCCGGGGCACCTCGGACCCCCCGGGGAGCGGGGAAAGGGCCGCGGAGGGATGAATCGTGCGGCGGCCGAGTTGGGGCAGGCGAGGGGGGCACGGGTTAAGTAGATTTGCAGTGCACATGCTGATGGGTGCGACCATACCAGCACTAATGCCTGAGCATATGCATTTATCTGTTTTGTGCACCTCGTTTATGTGTCAATTAATTTTTTATCAACATTTTGCATTTGAGGTAGATTATCGAACTTCATTACAAAGAACAAAAATAGAATGAGCTTTAATTTAATTATGCTAAGTCTCCTAAGGCCAAAGGTATTAATGTATACTTTCTCTTTGTACTATGAGAAATTGATATTGCCTGATCGATGATATGTTAGGGTGCATGAATAATCTTTTTTATTGAATATTATCATTAAGAAGTTAATTATTCCAATTTAAATATGAAAAGATATATGAAAGCAGCAAAGGATATGGTGGCAATTTACAAAGCGGTGCGTTTTAGATGTTTGAGTGTAGCCTTAAAAAGCGCCCCGGTCGGAACCAATTGGAAAAGTATAAAAACTTTAAAAGTCGATAACTTTGTGCTCGGAAGTCCGATTGAGGCGTTTTTTTTTTAAACTGCATAATTTTTGGAGACAAATGGGGTGGTCAAGTTCCGAAGGAGCTTGGGGGGGTTTTTTGACCCTTAATTTCGAATTTTTCTTGTATTTTGACACATTTTTAAGATTACGATTTCTTAACCCTTAAGTTTTGTGAGCTTAAGACTTTTTAATTTGGGTTCCACCACACAAATCAGCAATTTAATGTCCAATTGAGATACGAAAACGACAATTTCCGGATTTCGAATTTGTCAATATTATAAACTTTGTGGTCATAAGAACTATTTGTGCGCACCAAATTCAAAACATTTCATATGTCGTAAAGGCAGAGGACCCAAACTGTTTGCTATTTTTATCCCCTCGTTTCCAGGTTCAAACCAACGCAAGGTAAGAATTAAGTAATATTATACTTTATGCCCGGAGACATTTCTAAGCTACGATTCACTTTTAGTTTAAAGTTGTACAGCACAAACTTCTTTACTTACTTAGTTACTTAGTTTTTAAAGTTACGGCCGGACATCATTTAAATTACTTATTTACCCTCGCCTCTGCCTAGAATTTGAACTCAGATGATTGAACAAAGAAAGCCTCTTTCAATCGACTGGGTGCGACCGGGGGCACGGGTTAAGTAGATTTGCAGTGCACATGTTGATGGGTGCGACCATACCAGCACTAATGCACCGGATCCCATCAGAACTCCGCAGTTAAGCGTGCTTGGGCGAGAGCAGTACTAAGATGGGTGACCTCTTGGGAAGTCCTCGTGTTGCACCCCTCCTTTTTGATCTTTTCAGCCGGTTAATCCTCTTTTCGCGGCCGACCCCTTCACTTTTGCGAGCGTCGGCGGGTTTCGATCGCCGGCGCGGGGTCTCCGGGGCACCTCGGACCCCCCGGGGAGCGGGGAAAGGGCCGCGGAGGGATGAATCGTGCGGCGGCCGAGTTGGGGCAGGCGAGGGGGGCACGGGTTAAGTAGATTTGCAGTGCACATGTTGATGGGTGCGACCATACCAGCACTAATGCACCGGATCCCATCAGAACTCCGCAGTTAAGCGTGCTTGGGCGAGAGCAGTACTAAGATGGGTGACCTCTTGGGAAGTCCTCGTGTTGCACCCCTCCTTTTTGATCTTTTCAGCCGGTTAATCCTCTTTTCGCGGCCGACCCCTTCACTTTTGCGAGCGTCGGCGGGTTTCGATCGCCGGCGCGGGGTCTCCGGGGCACCTCGGACCCCCCAGGGAGCGGGGAAAGGGCCGCGGAGGGATGAATCGTGCGGCGGCCGAGTTGGGGCAGGCGAGGGGGGCACGGGTTAAGTAGATTTGCAGTGCATATGATGATGGGTGCGACCATACCAGCACTAATGCACCGGATCCCATCAGAACTCCGCAGTTAAGCGTGCTTGGGCGAGAGCAGTACTAAGATGGGTGACCTCTTGGGAAGTCCTCGTGTTGCACCCCTCCTTTTTGATCTTTTCAGCCGGTTAATCCTCTTTTCGCGGCCGACCCCTGCACTTTTGCGAGCGTCGGCGGGTTTCGATCGCCGGCGCGGGGTCTCCGGGGCACCTCGGACCCCCCGGGGAGCGGGGAAAGGGCCGCGGAGGGATGAATCGTGCGGCGGCCGAGTTGGGGCAGGCGAGCGGGGCACGGGTTAAGTAGATTTGCAGTGCACATGTTGATGGGTGCGACCATACCAGCACTAATGCACCGGATCCCATCAGAACTCCGCAGTTAAGCGTGCTTGGGCGAGAGCAGTACTAAGATGGGTGACCTCTTGGGAAGTCCTCGTGTTGCACCCCTCCTTTTTGATCTTTTCAGCCGGTTAATCCTCTTTTCGCGGCCGACCCCTTCACTTTTGCGAGCGTCGGCGGGTTTCGATCGCCGGCGCGGGGTCTCCGGGGCACCTCGGACCCCCCGGGGAGCGGGGAAAGGGCCGCGGAGGGATGAATCGTGCGGCGGCCGAGTTGGGGCAGGCGAGGGGGGCACGGGTTAAGTAGATTTGCAGTGCACATGCTGATGGGTGCGACCATACCAGCACTAATGCACCGGATCCCATCAAAACTCCGCAGTTAAGCGTGCTTGGGCGAGAGCAGTACTAAGATGGGTGACCTCTTGGGAAGTCCTCGTGTTGCACCCCTCCTTTTTGATCTTTTCAGCCGGTTAATCCTCTTTTCGCGGCCGACCCCTTCACTTTTGCGAGCGTCGGCGGGTTTCGATCGCCGGCGCGGGGTCTCCGGGGCACCTCGGACCCCCCGGGGAGCGGGGAAAGGGCCGCGGAGGGATGAATCGTGCGGCGGCCGAGTTGGGGCAGGCGAGGGGGGCACGGGTTAAGTAGATTTGCAGTGCACATGTTGATGGGTGCGACCATACCAGCACTAATGCACCGGATCCCATCAGAACTCCGCAGTTAAGCGTGCTTGGGCGAGAGCAGTACTAAGATGGGTGACCTCTTGGGAAGTCCTCGTGTTGCACCCCTCCTTTTTGATCTTTTCAGCCGGTTAATCCTCTTTTCGCGGCCGACCCCTTCACTTTTGCGAGCGTCGGCGGGTTTCGATCGCCGGCGCGGGGTCTCCGGGGCACCTCGGACCCCCCGGGGAGCGGGGAAAGGGCCGCGGAGGGATGAATCGTGCGGCGGCCGAGTTGGGGCAGGCGAGGGGGGCACGGGTTAAGTAGATTTGCAGTGCACATGCTGATGGGTGCGACCATACCAGCACTAATGCAACGGATCCCATCAAAACTCCGCAGTTAAGCGTGCTTGGGCGAGAGCAGTACTAAGATGGGTGACCTCTTGGGAAGTCCTCGTGTTGCACCCCTCCTTTTTGATCTTTTCAGCCGGTTAATCCTCTTTTCGCGGCCGACCCCTTCACTTTTGCGAGCGTCGGCGGGTTTCGATCGCCGGCGCGGGGTCTCCGGGGCACCTCGGACCCCCCGGGGAGCGGGGAAAGGGCCGCGGAGGGATGAATCGTGCGGCGGCCGAGTTGGGGCAGGCGAGGGCGGCACGGGTTAAGTAGATTTGCAGTGCACATGCTGATGGGTGCGACCATACCAGCACTAATGCATCGGATCCCATCAGAACTCCGCAGTTAAGCGTGCTTGGGCGAGAGCAGTACTAAGATGGGTGACCTCTTGGGAAGTCCTCGTGTTGCACCCCTCCTTTTTGATCTTTTCAGCCGGTTAATCCTCTTTTCGCGGCCGACCCCTTCACTTTTGCGAGCGTCGGCGGGTTTCGATCGCCGGCGCGGGGTCTCCGGGGCACCTCGGACCCCCCAGGGAGCGGGGAAAGGGCCGCGGAGGGATGAATCGTGCGGCGGCCGAGTTGGGGCAGGCGAGGGGGGCACGGGTTAAGTAGATTTGCAGTGCACATGATGATGGGTGCGACCATACCAGCACTAATGCATCGGATCCCATCAGAACTCCGCAGTTAAGCGTGCTTGGGCGAGAGCAGTACTAAGATGGGTGACCTCTTGGGAAGTCCTCGTGTTGCACCCCTCCTTTTTGATCTTTTCAGCCGGTTAATCCTCTTTTCGCGGCCGACCCCTTCACTTTTGCGAGCGTCGGCGGGTTTCGATCGCCGGCGCGGGGTCTCCGGGGCACCTCGGACCCCCCGGGGAGCGGGGAAAGGGCCGCGGAGGGATGAATCGTGCGGCGGCCGAGTTGGGGCAGGCGAGGGGGGCACGGGTTAAGTAGATTTGCAGTGCACATGCTGATGGGTGCGACCATACCAGCACTAATGCACCGGATCCCATCAGAACTCCGCAGTTAAGCGTGCTTGGGCGAGAGCAGTACTAAGATGGGTGACCTCTTGGGAAGTCCTCGTGTTGCACCCCTCCTTTTTGATCTTTTCAGCCGGTTAATCCTCTTTTCGCGGCCGACCCCTTCACTTTTGCGAGCGTCGGCGGGTTTCGATCGCCTGCGCGGGGTCTCCGGGGCACCTCGGACCCCCCAGGGAGCGGGGAAAGGGCCGCGGAGGGATGAATCGTGCGGCGGCCGAGTTGGGGCAGGCGAGGGGGGCACGGGTTAAGTAGATTTGCAGTGCACATGTTGATGGGTGCGACCATACCAGCACTAATGCACCGGATCCCATCAGAACTCCGCAGTTAAGCGTGCTTGGGCGAGAGCAGTACTAAGATGGGTGACCTCTTGGGAAGTCCTCGTGTTGCACCCCTCCTTTTTGATCTTTTCAGCCGGTTAATCCTCTTTTCGCGGCCGACCCCTTCACTTTTGCGAGCGTCGGCGGGTTTCGATCGCCGGCGCGGGGTCTCCGGGGCAACTCGGACCCCCCGGGGAGCGGGGAAAGGGCCGCGGAGGGATGAATCGTGCGGCGGCCGAGTTGGGGCAGGCGAGGGGGGCACGGGTTAAGTAGATTTGCAGTGCACATGTTGATGGGTGCGACCATACCAGCACTAATGCACCGGATCCCATCAGAACTCCGCAGTTAAGCGTGCTTGGGCGAGAGCAGTACTAAGATGGGTGACCTCTTGGGAAGTCCTCGTGTTGCACCCCTCCTTTTTGATCTTTTCAGCCGGTTAATCCTCTTTTCGCGGCCGACCCCTTCACTTTTGCGAGCGTCGGCGGGTTTCGATCGCCGGCGCGGGGTCTCCGGGGCACCTCGGACCCCCCGGGGAGCGGGGAAAGGGCCGCGGAGGGATGAATCGTGCGGCGGCCGAGTTGGGGCAGGCGAGGGGGGCACGGGTTAAGTAGATTTGCAGTGCACATGATGATGGGTGCGACCATACCAGCACTAATGCATCGGATCCCATCAGAACTCCGCAGTTAAGCGTGCTTGGGCGAGAGCAGTACTAAGATGGGTGACCTCTTGGGAAGTCCTCGTGTTGCACCCCTCCTTTTTGATCTTTTCAGCCGGTTAATCCTCTTTTCGCGGCCGACCCCTTCACTTTTGCGAGCGTCGGCGGGTTTCGATCGCCGGCGCGGGGTCTCCGGGGCACCTCGGACCCCCCGGGGAGCGGGGAAAGGGCCGCGGAGGGATGAATCGTGCGGCGGCCGAGTTGGGGCAGGCGAGGGGGGCACGGGTTAAGTAGATTTGCAGTGCACATGCTGATGGGTGCGACCATACCAGCACTAATGCACCGGATCCCATCAGAACTCCGCAGTTAAGCGTGCTTGGGCGAGAGCAGTACTAAGATGGGTGACCTCTTGGGAAGTCCTCGTGTTGCACCCCTCCTTTTTGATCTTTTCAGCCGGTTAATCCTCTTTTCGCGGCCGACCCCTTCACTTTTGCGAGCGTCGGCGGGTTTCGATCGCCGGCGCGGGGTCTCCGGGGCACCTCGGACCCCCCAGGGAGCGGGGAAAGGGCCGCGGAGGGATGAATCGTGCGGCGGCCGAGTTGGGGCAGGCGAGGGGGGCACGGGTTAAGTAGATTTGCAGTGCACATGTTGATGGGTGCGACCATACCAGCACTAATGCACCGGATCCCATCAGAACTCCGCAGTTAAGCGTGCTTGGGCGAGAGCAGTACTAAGATGGGTGACCTCTTGGGAAGTCCTCGTGTTGCACCCCTCCTTTTTGATCTTTTCAGCCGGTTAATCCTCTTTTCGCGGCCGACCCCTTCACTTTTGCGAGCGTCGGCGGGTTTCGATCGCCGGCGCGGGGTCTCCGGGGCACCTCGGACCCCCCGGGGAGCGGGGAAAGGGCCGCGGAGGGATGAATCGTGCGGCGGCCGAGTTGGGGCAGGCGAGGGGGGCACGGGTTAAGTAGATTTGCAGTGCACATGTTGATGGGTGCGACCATACCAGCACTAATGCACCGGATCCCATCAGAACTCCGCAGTTAAGCGTGCTTGGGCGAGAGCAGTACTAAGATGGGTGACCTCTTGGGAAGTCCTTGTGTTGCACCCCTCCTTTTTGATCTTTTCAGCCGGTTAATCCTCTTTTCGCGGCCGACCCCTTCACTTTTGCGAGCGTCGGCGGGTTTCGATCGCCGGCGCGGGGTCTCCGGGGCACCTCGGACCCCCCGGGGAGCGGGGAAAGGGCCGCGGAGGGATGAATCGTGCGGCGGCCGAGTTGGGGCAGGCGAGGGGGGCACGGGTTAAGTAGATTTGCAGTGCACATGTTGATGGGTGCGACCATACCAGCACTAATGCACCGGATCCCATCAGAACTCCGCAGTTAAGCGTGCTTGGGCGAGAGCAGTACTAAGATGGGTGACCTCTTGGGAAGTCCTCGTGTTGCACCCCTCCTTTTTGATCTTTTCAGCCGGTTAATCCTCTTTTCGCGGCCGACCCCTTCACTTTTGCGAGCGTCGGCGGGTTTCGATCGCCGGCGCGGGGTCTCCGGGGCACCTCGGACCCCCCGGGGAGCGGGGAAAGGGCCGCGGAGGGATGAATCGTGCGGCGGCCGAGTTGGGGCAGGCGATGGGGGCACGGGTTAAGTAGATTTGCAGTGCACATGCTGATGGGTGCGACCATACCAGCACTAATGCACCGGATCCCATCAAAACTCCGCAGTTAAGCGTGCTTGGGCGAGAGCAGTACTAAGATGGGTGACCTCTTGGGAAGTCCTCGTGTTGCACCCCTCCTTTTTGATCTTTTCAGCCGGTTAATCCTCTTTTCGCGGCCGACCCCTTCACTTTTGCGAGCGTCGGCGGGTTTCGATCGCCGGCGCGGGGTCTCCGGGGCACCTCGGACCCCCCGGGGAGCGGGGAAAGGGCCGCGGAGGGATGAATCGTGCGGCGGCCGAGTTGGGGCAGGCGAGGGGGGCACGGGTTAAGTAGATTTGCAGTGCACATGCTGATGGGTGCGACCATACCAGCACTAATGCACCGGATCCCATCAGAACTCCGCAGTTAAGCGTGCTTGGGCGAGAGCAGTACTAAGATGGGTGATCTCTTGGGAAGTCCTCGTGTTGCACCCCTCCTTTTTGATCTTTTCAGCCGGTTAATCCTCTTTTCGCGGCCGACCCCTTCACTTTTGCGAGCGTCGGCGGGTTTCGATCGCCGGCGCGGGGTCTCCGGGGCACCTCGGACCCCCCGGGGAGCGGGGAAAGGGCCGCGGAGGGATGAATCGTGCGGCGGCCGAGTTGGGGCAGGCGAGGGGGGCACGGGTTAAGTAGATTTGCAGTGCACATGCTGATGGGTGCGACCATACCAGCACTAATGCCTGAGCATATGCATTTATCTGTTTTGTGCACCTCGTTTATGTGTCAATTAATTTTTTATCAACATTTTGCATTTGAGGTAGATTATCGAACTTCATTACAAAGAACAAAAATAGAATGAGCTTTAATTTAATTATGCTAAGTCTCCTAAGGCCAAAGGTATTAATGTATACTTTCTCTTTGTACTATGAGAAATTGATATTGCCTGATCGATGATATGTTAGGGTGCATGAATAATCTTTTTTATTGAATATTATCATTAAGAAGTTAATTATTCCAATTTAAATATGAAAAGATATATGAAAGCAGCAAAGGATATGGTGGCAATTTACAAAGCGGTGCGTTTTAGATGTTTGAGTGTAGCCTTAAAAAGCGCCCCGGTCGGAACCAATTGGAAAAGTATAAAAACTTTAAAAGTCGATAACTTTGTGCTCGGAAGTCCGATTGAGGCGTTTTTTTTTTAAACTGCATAATTTTTGGAGACAAATGGGGTGGTCAAGTTCCGAAGGAGCTTGGGGGGGTTTTTTGACCCTTAATTTCGAATTTTTCTTGTATTTTGACACATTTTTAAGATTACGATTTCTTAACCCTTAAGTTTTGTGAGCTTAAGACTTTTTAATTTGGGTTCCACCACACAAATCAGCAATTTAATGTCCAATTGAGATACGAAAACGACAATTTCCGGATTTCGAATTTGTCAATATTATAAACTTTGTGGTCATAAGAACTATTTGTGCGCACCAAATTCAAAACATTTCATATGTCGTAAAGGCAGAGGACCCAAACTGTTTGCTATTTTTATCCCCTCGTTTCCAGGTTCAAACCAACGCAAGGTAAGAATTAAGTAATATTATACTTTATGCCCGGAGACATTTCTAAGCTACGATTCACTTTTAGTTTAAAGTTGTACAGCACAAACTTCTTTACTTACTTAGTTACTTAGTTTTTAAAGTTACGGCCGGACATCATTTAAATTACTTATTTACCCTCGCCTCTGCCTAGAATTTGAACTCAGATGATTGAACAAAGAAAGCCTCTTTCAATCGACTGGGTGCGACCGGGGGCACGGGTTAAGTAGATTTGCAGTGCACATGTTGATGGGTGCGACCATACCAGCACTAATGCACCGGATCCCATCAGAACTCCGCAGTTAAGCGTGCTTGGGCGAGAGCAGTACTAAGATGGGTGACCTCTTGGGAAGTCCTCGTGTTGCACCCCTCCTTTTTGATCTTTTCAGCCGGTTAATCCTCTTTTCGCGGCCGACCCCTGCACTTTTGCGAGCGTCGGCGGGTTTCGATCGCCGGCGCGGGGTCTCCGGGGCACCTCGGACCCCCCGGGGAGCGGGGAAAGGGCCGCGGAGGGATGAATCGTGCGGCGGCCGAGTTGGGGCAGGCGAGGGGGGCACGGGTTAAGTAGATTTGCAGTGCACATGTTGATGGGTGCGACCATACCAGCACTAATGCACCGGATCCCATCAGAACTCCGCAGTTAAGCGTGCTTGGGCGAGAGCAGTACTAAGATGGGTGACCTCTTGGGAAGTCCTCGTGTTGCACCCCTCCTTTTTGATCTTTTCAGCCGGTTAATCCTCTTTTCGCGGCCGACCCCTTCACTTTTGCGAGCGTCGGCGGGTTTCGATCGCCGGCGCGGGGTCTCCGGGGCACCTCGGACCCCCCGGGGAGCGGGGAAAGGGCCGCGGAGGGATGAATCGTGCGGCCGAGTTGGGGCAGGCGAGGGGGGCACGGGTTAAGTAGATTTGCAGTGCACATGTTGATGGGTGCAACCATACCAGCACTAATGCACCGGATCCCATCAGAACTCCGCAGTTAAGCGTGCTTGGGCGAGAGCAGTACTAAGATGGGTGACCTCTTGGGAAGTCCTCGTGTTGCACCCCTCCTTTTTGATCTTTTCAGCCGGTTAATCCTCTTTTCGCGGCCGACCCCTTCACTTTTGCGAGCGTCGGCGGGTTTCGATCGCCGGCGCGGGGTCTCCGGGGCACCTCGGACCCCCCAGGGAGCGGGGAAAGGGCCGCGGAGGGATGAATCGTGCGGCGGCCGAGTTGGGGCAGGCGAGGGGGGCACGGGTTAAGTAGATTTGCAGTGCACATGTTGATGGGTGCGACCATACCAGCACTAATGCACCGGATCCCATCAGAACTCCGCAGTTAAGCGTGCTTGGGCGAGAGCAGTACTAAGATGGGTGACCTCTTGGGAAGTCCTCGTGTTGCACCCCTCCTTTTTGATCTTTTCAGCCGGTTAATCCTCTTTTCGCGGCCGACCCCTTCACTTTTGCGAGCGTCGGCGGGTTTCGATCGCCGGCGCGGGGTCTCCGGGGCACCTCGGACCCCCCGGGGAGCGGGGAAAGGGCCGCGGAGGGATGAATCGTGCGGCGGCCGAGTTGGGGCAGGCGAGGGGGGCACGGGTTAAGTAGATTTGCAGTGCACATGTTGATGGGTGCGACCATACCAGCACTAATGCACCGGATCCCATCAGAACTCCGCAGTTAAGCGTGCTTGGGCGAGAGCAGTACTAAGATGGGTGACCTCTTGGGAAGTCCTCGTGTTGCACCCCTCCTTTTTGATCTTTTCAGCCGGTTAATCCTCTTTTCGCGGCCGACCCCTTCACTTTTGCGAGCGTCGGCGGGTTTCGATCGCCGGCGCGGGGTCTCCGGGGCAACTCGGACCCCCCGGGGAGCGGGGAAAGGGCCGCGGAGGGATGAATCGTGCGGCGGCCGAGTTGGGGCAGGCGAGGGGGGCACGGGTTAAGTAGATTTGCAGTGCACATGTTGATGGGTGCGACCATACCAGCACTAATGCACCGGATCCCATCAGAACTCCGCAGTTAAGCGTGCTTGGGCGAGAGCAGTACTAAGATGGGTGACCTCTTGGGAAGTCCTCGTGTTGCACCCCTCCTTTTTGATCTTTTCAGCCGGTTAATCCTCTTTTCGCGGCCGACCCCTTCACTTTTGCGAGCGTCGGCGGGTTTCGATCGCCGGCGCGGGGTCTCCGGGGCACCTCGGACCCCCCGGGGAGCGGGGAAAGGGCCGCGGAGGGATGAATCGTGCGGCGGCCGAGTTGGGGCAGGCGAGGGGGGCACGGGTTAAGTAGATTTGCAGTGCACATGTTGATGGGTGCGACCATACCAGCACTAATGCACCGGATCCCATCAAAACTCCGCAGTTAAGCGTGCTTGGGCGAGAGCAGTACTAAGATGGGTGACCTCTTGGGAAGTCCTCGTGTTGCACCCCTCCTTTTTGATCTTTTCAGCCGGTTAATCCTCTTTTCGCGGCCGACCCCTTCACTTTTGCGAGCATCGGCGGGTTTCGATCGCCGGCGCGGGGTCTCCGGGGCACCTCGGACCCCCCAGGGAGCGGGGAAAGGGCCGCGGAGGGATGAATCGTGCGGCGGCCGAGTTGGGGCAGGCGAGGGGGGCACGGGTTAAGTAGATTTGCAGTGCACATGCTGATGGGTGCGACCATACCAGCACTAATGCCTGAGCATATGCATTTATCTGTTTTGTGCACCTCGTTTATGTGTCAATTAATTTTTTATCAACATTTTGCATTTGAGGTAGATTATCGAACTTCATTACAAAGAACAAAAATAGAATGAGCTTTAATTTAATTATGCTAAGTCTCCTAAGGCCAAAGGTATTAATGTATACTTTCTCTTTGTACTATGAGAAATTGATATTGCCTGATCGATGATATGTTAGGGTGCATGAATAATCTTTTTTATTGAATATTATCATTAAGAAGTTAATTATTCCAATTTAAATATGAAAAGATATATGAAAGCAGCAAAGGATATGGTGGCAATTTACAAAGCGGTGCGTTTTAGATGTTTGAGTGTAGCCTTAAAAAGCGCCCCGGTCGGAACCAATTGGAAAAGTATAAAAACTTTAAAAGTCGATAACTTTGTGCTCGGAAGTCCGATTGAGGCGTTTTTTTTTTTAAACTGCATAATTTTTGGAGACAAATGGGGTGGTCAAGTTCCGAAGGAGCTTGGGGGGGTTTTTTGACCCTTAATTTCGAATTTTTCTTGTATTTTGACACATTTTTAAGATTACGATTTCTTAACCCTTAAGTTTTGTGAGCTTAAGACTTTTTAATTTGGGTTCCACCACACAAATCAGCAATTTAATGTCCAATTGAGATACGAAAACGACAATTTCCGGATTTCGAATTTGTCAATATTATAAACTTTGTGGTCATAAGAACTATTTGTGCGCACCAAATTCAAAACATTTCATATGTCGTAAAGGCAGAGGACCCAAACTGTTTGCTATTTTTATCCCCTCGTTTCCAGGTTCAAACCAACGCAAGGTAAGAATTAAGTAATATTATACTTTATGCCCGGAGACATTTCTAAGCTACGATTCACTTTTAGTTTAAAGTTGTACAGCACAAACTTCTTTACTTACTTAGTTACTTAGTTTTTAAAGTTACGGCCGGACATCATTTAAATTACTTATTTACCCTCGCCTCTGCCTAGAATTTGAACTCAGATGATTGAACAAAGAAAGCCTCTTTCAATCGACTGGGTGCGACCGGGGGCACGGGTTAAGTAGATTTGCAGTGCACATGTTGATGGGTGCGACCATACCAGCACTAATGCACCGGATCCCATCAGAACTCCGCAGTTAAGCGTGCTTGGGCGAGAGCAGTACTAAGATGGGTGACCTCTTGGGAAGTCCTCGTGTTGCACCCCTCCTTTTTGATCTTTTCAGCCGGTTAATCCTCTTTTCGCGGCCGACCCCTTCACTTTTGCGAGCGTCGGCGGGTTTCGATCGCCGGCGCGGGGTCTCCGGGGCACCTCGGACCCCCCGGGGAGCGGGGAAAGGGCCGCGGAGGGATGAATCGTGCGGCGGCCGAGTTGGGGCAGGCGAGGGGGGCACGGGTTAAGTAGATTTGCAGTGCACATGTTGATGGGTGCGACCATACCAGCACTAATGCACCGGATCCCATCAGAACTCCGCAGTTAAGCGTGCTTGGGCGAGAGCAGTACTAAGATGGGTGACCTCTTGGGAAGTCCTCGTGTTGCACCCCTCCTTTTTGATCTTTTCAGCCGGTTAATCCTCTTTTCGCGGCCGACCCCTTCACTTTTGCGAGCGTCGGCGGGTTTCGATCGCCGGCGCGGGGTCTCCGGGGCACCTCGGACCCCCCAGGGAGCGGGGAAAGGGCCGCGGAGGGATGAATCGTGCGGCGGCCGAGTTGGGGCAGGCGAGGGGGGCACGGGTTAAGTAGATTTGCAGTGCACATGTTGATGGGTGCGACCATTCCAGCACTAATGCACCGGATCCCATCAGAACTCCGCAGTTAAGCGTGCTTGGGCGAGAGCAGTACTAAGATGGGTGACCTCTTGGGAAGTCCTCGTGTTGCACCCCTCCTTTTTGATCTTTTCAGCCGGTTAATCCTCTTTTCGCGGCCGACCCCTTCACTTTTGCGAGCGTCGGCGGGTTTCGATCGCCGGCGCGGGGTCTCCGGGGCACCTCGGACCCCCCGGGGAGCGGGGAAAGGGCCGCGGAGGGATGAATCGTGCGGCGGCCGAGTTGGGGCAGGCGAGGGGGGCACGGGTTAAGTAGATTTGCAGTGCACATGCTGATGGGTGCGACCATACCAGCACTAATGCACCGGATCCCATCAAAACTCCGCAGTTAAGCGTGCTTGGGCGAGAGCAGTACTAAGATGGGTGACCTTTTGGGAAGTCCTCGTGTTGCACCCCTCCTTTTTGATCTTTTCAGCCGGTTAATCCTCTTTTCGCGGCCGACCCCTTCACTTTTGCGAGCGTCGGCGGGTTTCGATCGCCGGCGCGGGGACTCCGGGGCACCTCGGACCCCCCGGGGAGCGGGGAAAAGGCCGCGGAGGGATGAATCGTGCGGCGGCCGAGTTGGGGCAGGCGAGGGGGGCACGGGTTAAGTAGATTTGCAGTGCACATGCTGATGGGTGCGACCATACCAGCACTAATGCACCGGATCCCATCAGAACTCCGCAGTTAAGCGTGCTTGGGCGAGAGCAGTACTAAGATGGGTGACCTCTTGGGAAGTCCTCGTGTTGCACCCCTCCTTTTTGATCTTTTCAGCCGGTTAATCCTCTTTTCGCGGCCGACCCCTTCACTTTTGCGAGCGTCGGCGGGTTTCGATCGCCGGCGCGGGGTCTCCGGGGCACCTCGGACCCCCCAGGGAGCGGGGAAAGGGCCGCGGAGGGATGAATCGTGCGGCGGCCGAGTTGGGGCAGGCGAGGGGGGCACGGGTTAAGTAGATTTGCAGTGCACATGATGATTGGTGCGACCATACCAGCACTAATGCACCGGATCCCATCAGAACTCCGCAGTTAAGCGTGCTTGGGCGAGAGCAGTACTAAGATGGGTGACCTCTTGGGAAGTCCTCGTGTTGCACCCCTCCTTTTTGATCTTTTCAGCCGGTTAATCCTCTTTTCGCGGCCGACCCCTTCACTTTTGCGAGCGTCGGCGGGTTTCGATCGCCGGCGCGTTGTCTCCGGGGCACCTCGGACCCCCCGGGGAGCGGGGAAAGGGCCGCGGAGGGATGAATCGTGCGGCGGCCGAGTTGGGGCAGGCGAGGGGGGCACGGGTTAAGTAGATTTGCAGTGCACATGCTGATGGGTGCGACCATACCAGCACTAATGCACCGGATCTCATCAGAACTCCGCAGTTAAGCGTGCTTGGGCGAGAGCAGTACTAAGATGGGTGACCTCTTGGGAAGTCCTCGTGTTGCACCCCTCCTTTTTGATCTTTTCAGCCGGTTAATCCTCTTTTCGCGGCCGACCCCTTCACTTTTGCGAGCGTCGGCGGGTTTCGATCGCCGGCGCGGGGTCTCCGGGGCACCTCGGACCCCCCAGGGAGCGGGGAAAGGGCCGCGGAGGGATGAATCGTGCGGCGGCCGAGTTGGGGCAGGCGAGGGGGGCACGGGTTAAGTAGATTTGCAGTGCACATGTTGATGGGTGCGACCATACCAGCACTAATGCACCGGATCCCATCAGAACTCCGCAGTTAAGCGTGCTTGGGCGAGAGCAGTACTAAGATGGGTGACCTCTTGGGAAGTCCTCGTGTTGCACCCCTCCTTTTTGATCTTTTCAGCCGGTTAATCCTCTTTTCGCGGCCGACCCCTTCACTTTTGCGAGCGTCGGCGGGTTTCGATCGCCGGCGCGGGGTCTCCGGGGCACCTCGGACCCCCCGGGGAGCGGGGAAAGGGCCGCGGAGGGATGAATCGTGCGGCGGCCGAGTTGGGGCAGGCGAGGGGGGCACGGGTTAAGTAGATTTGCAGTGCACATGTTAATGGGTGCGACCATACCAGCACTAATGCACCGGATCCCATCAGAACTCCGCAGGTAAGCGTGCTTGGGCGAGAGCAGTACTAAGATGGGTGACCTCTTGGGAAGTCCTCGTGTTGCACCCCTCCTTTTTGATCTTTTCAGCCGGTTAATCCTCTTTTCGCGGCCGACCCCTTCACTTTTGCGAGCGTCGGCGAGTTTCGATCACCGGCGCGGGGTCTCCGGGGCACCTCGGACCCCCCGGGGAGCGGGGAAAGGGCCGCGGAGGGATGAATCGTGCGGCGGCCGAGTTGGGGCAGGCGAGGGGGGCACGGGTTAAGTAGATTTGCAGTGCACATGCTGATGGGTGCGACCATACCAGCACTAATGCCTGAGCATATGCATTTATCTGTTTTGTGCACCTCGTTTATGTGTCAATTAATTTTTTATCAACATTTTGCATTTGAGGTAGATTATCGAACTTCATTACAAAGAACAAAAATAGAATGAGCTTTAATTTAATTATGCTAAGTCTCCTAAGGCCAAAGGTATTAATGTATACTTTCTCTTTGTACTATGAGAAATTGATATTGCCTGATCGATGATATGTTAGGGTGCATGAATAATCTTTTTTATTGAATATTATCATTAAGAAGTTAATTATTCCAATTTAAATATGAAAAGATATATGAAAGCAGCAAAGGATATGGTGGCAATTTACAAAGCGGTGCGTTTTAGATGTTTGAGTGTAGCCTTAAAAAGCGCCCCGGTCGGAACCAATTGGAAAAGTATAAAAACTTTAAAAGTCGATAACTTTGTGCTCGGAAGTCCGATTGAGGCGTTTTTTTTTTTAAACTGCATAATTTTTGGAGACAAATGGGGTGGTCAAGATCCGAAGGAGCTTGGGGGGGTTTTTTGACCCTTAATTTCGAATTTTTCTTGTATTTTGACACATTTTTAAGATTACGATTTCTTAACCCTTAAGTTTTGTGAGCTTAAGACTTTTTAATTTGGGTTCCACCACACAAATCAGCAATTTAATGTCCAATTGAGATACGAAAACGACAATTTCCGGATTTCGAATTTGTCAATATTACAAACTTTGTGGTCATAAGAACTATTTGTGCGCACCAAATTCAAAACATTTCATATGTCGTAAAGGCAGAGGACCCAAACTGTTTGCTATTTTTATCCCCTCGTTTCCAGGTTCAAACCAACGCAAGGTAAGAATTAAGTAATATTATACTTTATGCCCGGAGACATTTCTAAGCTACGATTCACTTTTAGTTTAAAGTTGTACAGCACAAACTTCTTTACTTACTTAGTTACTTAGTTTTTAAAGTTACGGCCGGACATCATTTAAATTACTTATTTACCCTCGCCTCTGCCTAGAATTTGAACTCAGATGATTGAACAAAGAAAGCCTCTTTCAATCGACTGGGTGCGACCGGGGGCACGGGTTAAGTAGATTTGCAGTGCACATGTTGATGGGTGCGACCATACCAGCACTAATGCACCGGATCCCATCAGAACTCCGCAGTTAAGCGTGCTTGGGCGAGAGCAGTACTAAGATGGGTGACCTCTTGGGAAGTCCTCGTGTTGCACCCCTCCTTTTTGATCTTTTCAGCCGGTTAATCCTCTTTTCGCGGCCGACCCCTTCACTTTTGCGAGCGTCGGCGGGTTTCGATCGCCGGCGCGGGGTCTCCGGGGCACCTCGGACCCCCCGGGGAGCGGGGAAAGGGCCGCGGAGGGATGAATCGTGCGGCGGCCGAGTTGGGGCAGGCGAGGGGGGCACGGGTTAAGTAGATTTGCAGTGCACATGTTGATGGGTGCGACCATACCAGCACTAATGCACCGGATCCCATCAGAACTCCGCAGTTAAGCGTGCTTGGGCGAGAGCAGTACTAAGATGGGTGACCTCTTGGGAAGTCCTCGTGTTGCACCCCTCCTTTTTGATCTTTTCAGCCGGTTAATCCTCTTTTCGCGGCCGACCCCTTCACTTTTGCGAGCGTCGGCGGGTTTCGATCGCCGGCGCGGGGTCTCCGGGGCACCTCGGACCCCCCGGGGAGCGGGGAAAGGGCCGCGGAGGGATGAATCGTGCGGCGGCCGAGTTGGGGCAGGCGAGGGGGGCACGGGTTAAGTAGATTTGCAGTGCACATGTTGATGGGTGCGACCATACCAGCACTAATGCACCGGATCCCATCAGAACTCCGCAGTTAAGCGTGCTTGGGCGAGAGCAGTACTAAGATGGGTGACCTCTTGGGAAGTCCTCGTGTTGCACCCCTCCTTTTTGATCTTTTCAGCCGGTTAATCCTCTTTTCGCGGCCGACCCCTTCACTTTTGCGAGCGTCGGCGAGTTTCGATCACCGGCGCGGGGTCTCCGGGGCACCTCGGACCCCCCGGGGAGCGGGGAAAGGGCCGCGGAGGGATGAATCGTGCGGCGGCCGAGTTGGGGCAGGCGAGGGGGGCACGGGTTAAGTAGATTTGCAGTGCACATGCTGATGGGTGCGACCATACCAGCACTAATGCCTGAGCATATGCATTTATCTGTTTTGTGCACCTCGTTTATGTGTCAATTAATTTTTTATCAACATTTTGCATTTGAGGTAGATTATCGAACTTCATTACAAAGAACAAAAATAGAATGAGCTTTAATTTAATTATGCTAAGTCTCCTAAGGCCAAAGGTATTAATGTATACTTTCTCTTTGTACTATGAGAAATTGATATTGCCTGATCGATGATATGTTAGGGTGCATGAATAATCTTTTTTATTGAATATTATCATTAAGAAGTTAATTATTCCAATTTAAATATGAAAAGATATATGAAAGCAGCAAAGGATATGGTGGCAATTTACAAAGCGGTGCGTTTTAGATGTTTGAGTGTAGCCTTAAAAAGCGCCCCGGTCGGAACCAATTGGAAAAGTATAAAAACTTTAAAAGTCGATAACTTTGTGCTCGGAAGTCCGATTGAGGCGTTTTTTTTTTTAAACTGCATAATTTTTGGAGACAAATGGGGTGGTCAAGATCCGAAGGAGCTTGGGGGGGTTTTTTGACCCTTAATTTCGAATTTTTCTTGTATTTTGACACATTTTTAAGATTACGATTTCTTAACCCTTAAGTTTTGTGAGCTTAAGACTTTTTAATTTGGGTTCCACCACACAAATCAGCAATTTAATGTCCAATTGAGATACGAAAACGACAATTTCCGGATTTCGAATTTGTCAATATTACAAACTTTGTGGTCATAAGAACTATTTGTGCGCACCAAATTCAAAACATTTCATATGTCGTAAAGGCAGAGGACCCAAACTGTTTGCTATTTTTATCCCCTCGTTTCCAGGTTCAAACCAACGCAAGGTAAGAATTAAGTAATATTATACTTTATGCCCGGAGACATTTCTAAGCTACGATTCACTTTTAGTTTAAAGTTGTACAGCACAAACTTCTTTACTTACTTAGTTACTTAGTTTTTAAAGTTACGGCCGGACATCATTTAAATTACTTATTTACCCTCGCCTCTGCCTAGAATTTGAACTCAGATGATTGAACAAAGAAAGCCTCTTTCAATCGACTGGGTGCGACCGGGGGCACGGGTTAAGTAGATTTGCAGTGCACATGTTGATGGGTGCGACCATACCAGCACTAATGCACCGGATCCCATCAGAACTCCGCAGTTAAGCGTGCTTGGGCGAGAGCAGTACTAAGATGGGTGACCTCTTGGGAAGTCCTCGTGTTGCACCCCTCCTTTTTGATCTTTTCAGCCGGTTAATCCTCTTTTCGCGGCCGACCCCTTCACTTTTGCGAGCGTCGGCGGGTTTCGATCGCCGGCGCGGGGTCTCCGGGGCACCTCGGACCCCCCGGGGAGCGGGGAAAGGGCCGCGGAGGGATGAATCGTGCGGCGGCCGAGTTGGGGCAGGCGAGGGGGGCACGGGTTAAGTAGATTTGCAGTGCACATGTTGATGGGTGCGACCATACCAGCACTAATGCACCGGATCCCATCAGAACTCCGCAGTTAAGCGTGCTTGGGCGAGAGCAGTACTAAGATGGGTGACCTCTTGGGAAGTCCTCGTGTTGCACCCCTCCTTTTTGATCTTTTCAGCCGGTTAATCCTCTTTTCGCGGCCGACCCCTTCACTTTTGCGAGCGTCGGCGGGTTTCGATCGCCGGCGCGGGGTCTCCGGGGCACCTCGGACCCCCCGGGGAGCGGGGAAAGGGCCGCGGAGGGATGAATCGTGCGGCGGCCGAGTTGGGGCAGGCGAGGGGGGCACGGGTTAAGTAGATTTGCAGTGCACATGTTGATGGGTGCGACCATACCAGCACTAATGCACCGGATCCCATCAGAACTCCGCAGTTAAGCGTGCTTGGGCGAGAGCAGTACTAAGATGGGTGACCTCTTGGGAAGTCCTCGTGTTGCACCCCTCCTTTTTGATCTTTTCAGCCGGTTAATCCTCTTTTCGCGGCCGACCCCTTCACTTTTGCGAGCGTCGGCGGGTTTCGATCGCCGGCGCGGGGTCTCCGGGGCACCTCGGACCCCCCGGGGAGCGGGGAAAGGGCCGCGGAGAGATGAATCGTGCGGCGGCCGAGTTGGGGCAGGCGAGGGGGGCACGGGTTAAGTAGATTTGCAGTGCACATGCTGATGGGTGCGACCATACCAGCACTAATGCACCGGATCCCATCAGAACTCCGCAGTTAAGCGTGCTTGGGCGAGAGCAGTACTAAGATGGGTGACCTCTTGGGAAGTCCTCGTGTTGCACCCCTCCTTTTTGATCTTTTCAGCCGGTTAATCCTCTTTTCGCGGCCGACCCCTTCACTTTTGCGAGCGTCGGCGGGTTTCGATCGCCGGCGCGGGGTCTCCGGGGCACCTCGGACCCCCCAGGGAGCGGGGAAAGGGCCGCGGAGGGATGAATCGTGCGGCGGCCGAGTTGGGGCAGGCGAGGGGGGCACGGGTTAAGTAGATTTGCAGTGCACATGATGATGGGTGCGACCATACCAGCACTAATGCACCGGATCCCATCAGAACTCCGCAGTTAAGCGTGCTTGGGCGAGAGCAGTACTAAGATGGGTGACCTCTTGGGAAGTCCTCGTGTTGCACCCCTCCTTTTTGATCTTTTCAGCCGGTTAATCCTCTTTTCGCGGCCGACCCCTGCACTTTTGCGAGCGTCGGCGGGTTTCGATCGCCGGCGCGGGGTCTCCGGGGCACCTCGGACCCCCCGGGGAGCGGGGAAAGGGCCGCGGAGGGATGAATCGTGCGGCGGCCGAGTTGGGGCAGGCGAGGGGGGCACGGGTTAAGTAGATTTGCAGTGCACATGTTGATGGGTGCGACCATACCAGCACTAATGCACCGGATCCCATCAGAACTCCGCAGTTAAGCGTGCTTGGGCGAGAGCAGTACTAAGATGGGTGACCTCTTGGGAAGTCCTCGTGTTGCACCCCTCCTTTTTGATCTTTTCAGCCGGTTAATCCTCTTTTCGCGGCCGACCCCTTCACTTTTGCGAGCGTCGGCGGGTTTCGATCGCCGGCGCGGGGTCTCCGGGGCACCTCGGACCCCCCGGGGAGCGGGGAAAGGGCCGCGGAGGGATGAATCGTGCGGCGGCCGAGTTGGGGCAGGCGAGGGGGGCACGGGTTAAGTAGATTTGCAGTGCACATGCTGATGGGTGCGACCATACCAGCACTAATGCACCGGATCCCATCAAAACTCCGCAGTTAAGCGTGCTTGGGCGAGAGCAGTACTAAGATGGGTGACCTCTTGGGAAGTCCTCGTGTTGCACCCCTCCTTTTTGATCTTTTCAGCCGGTTAATCCTCTTTTCGCGGCCGACCCCTTCACTTTTGCGAGCGTCGGCGGGTTTCGATCGCCGGCGCGGGGTCTCCGGGGCACCTCGGATCCCCCGGGGAGCGGGGAAAGGGCCGCGGAGGGATGAATCGTGCGGCGGCCGAGTTGGGGCAGGCGAGGGGGGCACGGGTTAAGTAGATTTGCAGTGCACATGTTGATGGGTGCGACCATACCAGCACTAATGCACCGGATCCCATCAGAACTCCGCAGTTAAGCGTGCTTGGGCGAGAGCAGTACTAAGATGGGTGACCTCTTGGGAAGTCCTCGTGTTGCACCCCTCCTTTTTGATCTTTTCAGCCGGTTAATCCTCTTTTCGCGGCCGACCCCTTCACTTTTGCGAGCGTCGGCGGGTTTCGATCGCCGGCGCGGGGTCTCCGGGGCACCTCGGACCCCCCGGGGAGCGGGGAAAGGGCCGCGGAGGGATGAATCGTGCGGCGGCCGAGTTGGGGCAGGCGAGGGGGGCACGGGTTAAGTAGATTTGCAGTGCACATGCTGATGGGTGCGACCATACCAGCACTAATGCAACGGATCCCATCAAAACTCCGCAGTTAAGCGTGCTTGGGCGAGAGCAGTACTAAGATGGGTGACCTCTTGGGAAGTCCTCGTGTTGCACCCCTCCTTTTTGATCTTTTCAGCCGGTTAATCCTCTTTTCGCGGCCGACCCCTTCACTTTTGCGAGCGTCGGCGGGTTTCGATCGCCGGCGCGGGGTCTCCGGGGCACCTCGGACCCCCCGGGGAGCGGGGAAAGGGCCGCGGAGGGATGAATCGTGCGGCGGCCGAGTTGGGGCAGGCGAGGGCGGCACGGGTTAAGTAGATTTGCAGTGCACATGCTGATGGGTGCGACCATACCAGCACTAATGCATCGGATCCCATCAGAACTCCGCAGTTAAGCGTGCTTGGGCGAGAGCAGTACTAAGATGGGTGACCTCTTGGGAAGTCCTCGTGTTGCACCCCTCCTTTTTGATCTTTTCAGCCGATTAATCCTCTTTTCGCGGCCGACCCCTTCACTTTTGCGAGCGTCGGCGGGTTTCGATCGCCGGCGCGGGGTCTCCGGGGCACCTCGGACCCCCCAGGGAGCGGGGAAAGGGCCGCGGAGGGATGAATCGTGCGGCGGCCGAGTTGGGGCAGGCGAGGGGGGCACGGGTTAAGTAGATTTGCAGTGCACATGATGATGGGTGCGACCATACCAGCACTAATGCATCGGATCCCATCAGAACTCCGCAGTTAAGCGTGCTTGGGCGAGAGCAGTACTAAGATGGGTGACCTCTTGGGAAGTCCTCGTGTTGCACCCCTCCTTTTTGATCTTTTCAGCCGGTTAATCCTCTTTTCGCGGCCGACCCCTTCACTTTTGCGAGCGTCGGCGGGTTTCGATCGCCGGCGCGGGGTCTCCGGGGCACCTCGGACCCCCCGGGGAGCGGGGAAAGGGCCGCGGAGGGATGAATCGTGCGGCGGCCGAGTTGGGGCAGGCGAGGGGGGCACGGGTTAAGTAGATTTGCAGTGCACATGCTGATGGGTGCGACCATACCAGCACTAATGCACCGGATCCCATCAGAACTCCGCAGTTAAGCGTGCTTGGGCGAGAGCAGTACTAAGATGGGTGACCTCTTGGGAAGTCCTCGTGTTGCACCCCTCCTTTTTGATCTTTTCAGCCGGTTAATCCTCTTTTCGCGGCCGACCCCTTCACTTTTGCGAGCGTCGGCGGGTTTCGATCGCCTGCGCGGGGTCTCCGGGGCACCTCGGACCCCCCAGGGAGCGGGGAAAGGGCCGCGGAGGGATGAATCGTGCGGCGGCCGAGTTGGGGCAGGCGAGGGGGGCACGGGTTAAGTAGATTTGCAGTGCACATGTTGATGGGTGCGACCATACCAGCACTAATGCACCGGATCCCATCAGAACTCCGCAGTTAAGCGTGCTTGGGCGAGAGCAGTACTAAGATGGGTGACCTCTTGGGAAGTCCTCGTGTTGCACCCCTCCTTTTTGATCATTTCAGCCGGTTAATCCTCTTTTCGCGGCCGACCCCTTCACTTTTGCGAGCGTCGGCGGGTTTCGATCGCCGGCGCGGGGTCTCCGGGGCACCTCGGACCCCCCGGGGAGCGAGGAAAGGGCCGCGGAGGGATGAATCGTGCGGCGGCCGAGTTGGGGCAGGCGAGGGGGGCACGGGTTAAGTAGATTTGCAGTGCACATGTTGATGGGTGCGACCATACCAGTACTAATGCACCGGATCCCATCAGAACTCCGCAGTTAAGCGTGCTTGGGCGAGAGCAGTACTAAGATGGGTGACCTCTTGGGAAGTCCTCGTGTTGCACCCCTCCTTTTTGATCTTTTCAGCCGGTTAATCCTCTTTTCGCGGCCGACCCCTTCACTTTTGCGAGCGTCGGCGGGTTTCGATCGCCGGCGCGGGGTCTCCGGGGCACCTCGGACCCCCCGGGGAGCGGGGAAAGGGCCGCGGAGGGATGAATCGTGCGGCGGCCGAGTTGGGGCAGGCGAGGGGGGCACGGGTTAAGTAGATTTGCAGTGCACATGTTAATGGGTGCGACCATACCAGCACTAATGCACCGGATCCCATCAGAACTCCGCAGTTAAGCGCGCTTGGGCGAGAGCAGTACTAAGATGGGTGACCTCTTGGGAAGTCCTCGTGTTGCACCCCTCCTTTTTGATCTTTTCAGCCGGTTAATCCTCTTTTCGCGGCCGACCCCTTCACTTTTGCGAGCGTCGGCGGGTTTCGATCGCCGGCGCGGGGTCTCCGGGGCACCTCGGACCCCCCGGGGAGCGGGGAAAGGGCCGCGGAGGGATGAATCGTGCGGCGGCCGAGTTGGGGCAGGCGAGGGGGGCACGGGTTAAGTAGATTTGCAGTGCACATGCTGATGGGTGCGACCATACCAGCACTAATGCACCGGATCCCATCAGAACTCCGCAGTTAAGCGTGCTTGGGCGAGAGCAGTACTAAGATGGGTTACCTCTTGGGAAGTCCTCGTGTTGCACCCCTCCTTTTTGATCTTTTCAGCCGGTTAATCCTCTTTTCGCGGCCGACCCCTTCACTTTTGCGAGCGTCGGCGGGTTTCGATCGCCGGCGCGGGGTCTCCGGGGCACCTCGGACCCCCCAGGGAGCGGGGAAAGGGCCGCGGAGGGATGAATCGTGCGGCGGCCGAGTTGGGGCAGGCGAGGGGGGCACGGGTTAAGTAGATTTGCAGTGCACATGTTGATGGGTGCGACCATACCAGCACTAATGCACCGGATCCCATCAGAACTCCGCAGTTAAGCGTGCTTGGGCGAGAGCAGTACTAAGATGGGTGACCTCTTGGGAAGTCCTCGTGTTGCACCCCTCCTTTTTGATCTTTTCAGCCGGTTAATCCTCTTTTCGCGGCCGACCCCTTCACTTTTGCGAGCGTCGGCGGGTTTCGATCGCCGGCGCGGGGTCTCCGGGGCACCTCGGACCCCCCGGGGAGCGGGGAAAGGGCCGCGGAGGGATGAATCGTGCGGCGGCCGAGTTGGGGCAGGCGAGGGGGGCACGGGTTAAGTAGATTTGCAGTGCACATGTTAATGGGTGCGACCATACCAGCACTAATGCACCGGATCCCATCAGAACTCCGCAGTTAAGCGTGCTTGGGCGAGAGCAGTACTAAGATGGGTGACCTCTTGGGAAGTCCTCGTGTTGCACCCCTCCTTTTTGATCTTTTCAGCCGGTTAATCCTCTTTTCGCGGCCGACCCCTTCACTTTTGCGAGCGTCGGCGGGTTTCGATCGCCGGCGCGGGGTCTCCGGGGCACCTCGGACCCCCCGGGGAGCGGGGAAAGGGCCGCGGAGGGATGAATCGTGCGGCGGCCGAGTTGGGGCAGGCGAGGGGGGCACGGGTTAAGTAGATTTGCAGTGCACATGCTGATGGGTGCGACCATACCAGCACTAATGCCTGAGCATATGCATTTATCTGTTTTGTGCACCTCGTTTATGTGTCAATTAATTTTTTATCAACATTTTGCATTTGAGGTAGATTATCGAACTTCATTACAAAGAACAAAAATAGAATGAGCTTTAATTTAATTATGCTAAGTCTCCTAAGGCCAAAGGTATTAATGTATACTTTCTCTTTGTACTATGAGAAATTGATATTGCCTGATCGATGATATGTTAGGGTGCATGAATAATCTTTTTTATTGAATATTATCATTAAGAAGTTAATTATTCCAATTTAAATATGAAAAGATATATGAAAGCAGCAAAGGATATGGTGGCAATTTACAAAGCGGTGCGTTTTAGATGTTTGAGTGTAGCCTTAAAAAGCGCCCCGGTCGGAACCAATTGGAAAAGTATAAAAACTTTAAAAGTCGATAACTTTGTGCTCGGAAGTCCGATTGAGGCGTTTTTTTTTTTAATTTGCATAATTTTTGGAGACAAATGGGGTGGTCAAGTTCCGAAGGAGCTTGGGGGGGTTTTTTGACCCTTAATTTCGAATTTTTCTTGTATTTTGACACATTTTTAAGATTACGATTTCTTAACCCTTAAGTTTTGTGAGCTTAAGACTTTTTAATTTGGGTTCCACCACACAAATCAGCAATTTAATGTCCAATTGAGATACGAAAACGACAATTTCCGGATTTCGAATTTGTCAATATTATAAACTTTGTGGTCATAAGAACTATTTGTGCGCACCAAATTCAAAACATTTCATATGTCGTAAAGGCAGAGGACCCAAACTGTTTGCTATTTTTATCCCCTCGTTTCCAGGTTCAAACCAACGCAAGGTAAGAATTAAGTAATATTATACTTTATGCCCGGAGACATTTCTAAGCTACGATTCACTTTTAGTTTAAAGTTGTACAGCACAAACTTCTTTACTTACTTAGTTACTTAGTTTTTAAAGTTACGGCCGGACATCATTTAAATTACTTATTTACCCTCGCCTCTGCCTAGAATTTGAACTCAGATGATTGAACAAAGAAAGCCTCTTTCAATCGACTGGGTGCGACCGGGGGCACGGGTTAAGTAGATTTGCAGTGCACATGTTGATGGGTGCGACCATACCAGCACTAATGCACCGGATCCCATCAGAACTCCGCAGTTAAGCGTGCTTGGGCGAGAGCAGTACTAAGATGGGTGACCTCTTGGGAAGTCCTCGTGTTGCACCCCTCCTTTTTGATCTTTTCAGCCGGTTAATCCTCTTTTCGCGGCCGACCCCTTCACTTTTGCGAGCGTCGGCGGGTTTCGATCGCCGGCGCGGGGTCTCCGGGGCACCTCGGACCCCCCGGGGAGCGGGGAAAGGGCCGCGGAGGGATGAATCGTGCGGCGGCCGAGTTGGGGCAGGCGAGGGGGGCACGGGTTAAGTAGATTTGCAGTGCACATGTTGATGGGTGCGACCATACCAGCACTAATGCACCGGATCCCATCAGAACTCCGCAGTTAAGCGTGCTTGGGCGAGAGCAGTACTAAGATGGGTGACCTCTTGGGAAGTCCTCGTGTTGCACCCCTCCTTTTTGATCTTTTCAGCCGGTTAATCCTCTTTTCGCGGCCGACCCCTTCACTTTTGCGAGCGTCGGCGGGTTTCGATCGCCGGCGCGGGGTCTCCGGGGCACCTCGGACCCCCCGGAGAGCGGGGAAAGGGCCGCGGAGGGATGAATCGTGCGGCGGCCGAGTTGGGGCAGGCGAGGGGGGCACGGGTTAAGTAGATTTGCAGTGCACATGCTGATGGGTGCGACCATACCAGCACTAATGCACCGAATCCCATCAGAACTCCGCAGTTAAGCGTGCTTGGGCGAGAGCAGTACTAAGATGGGTGACCTCTTGGGAAGTCCTCGTGTTGCACCCCTCCTTTTTGATCTTTTCAGCCGGTTAATCCTCTTTTCGCGGCCGACCCCTTCACTTTTGCGAGCGTCGGCGGGTTTCGATCGCCGGCGCGGGGTCTCCGGGGCACCTCGGACCCCCCAGGGAGCGGGGAAAGGGCCGCGGAGGGATGAATCGTGCGGCGGCCGAGTTGGGGCAGGCGAGGGGGGCACGGGTTAAGTAGATTTGCAGTGCACATGATGATGGGTGCGACCATACCAGCACTAATGCACCGGATCCCATCAGAACTCCGCAGTTAAGCGTGCTTCGGCGAGAACAGTACTAAGATGGGTGACCTCTTGGGAAGTCCTCGTGTTGCACCCCTCCTTTTTGATCTTTTCAGCCGGTTAATCCTCTTTTCGCGGCCGACCCCTTCACTTTTGCGAGCGTCGGCGGGTTTCGATCGCCGGCGCGGGGTCTCCGGGGCACCTCGGACCCCCCGGGGAGCGGGGAAAGGGCCGCGGAGGGATGAATCGTGCGGCGGCCGAGTTGGGGCAGGCGAGGGGGGCACGTGTTAAGTAGATTTGCAGTGCACATGCTGATGGGTGCGACCATACCAGCACTAATGCACCGGATCCCATCAGAACTCCGCAGTTAAGCGTGCTTGGGCGAGAGCAGTACTAAGATGGGTGACCTCTTGGGAAGTCCTCGTGTTGCACCCCTCCTTTTTGATCTTTTCAGCCGGTTAATCCTCTTTTCGCGGCCGACCCCTTCACTTTTGCGAGCGTCGGCGGGTTTCGATCGCCGGCGCGGGGTCTCCGGGGCACCTCGGACCCCCCAGGGAGCGGGGAAAGGGCCGCGGAGGGATGAATCGTGCGGCGGCCGAGTTGGGGCAGGCGAGGGGGGCACGGGTTAAGTAGATTTGCAGTGCACATGTTGATGGGTGCGACCATACCAGCACTAATGCACCGGATCCCATCAGAACTCCGCAGTTAAGCGTGCTTGGGCGAGAGCAGTACTAAGATGGGTGACCTCTTGGGAAGTCCTCGTGTTGCACCCCTCCTTTTTGATCTTTTCAGCCGGTTAATCCTCTTTTCGCGGCCGACCCCTTCACTTTTGCGAGCGTCGGCGGGTTTCGATCGCCGGCGCGGGGTCTCCGGGGCACCTCGGACCCCCCGGGGAGCGGGGAAAGGGCCGCGGAGGGATGAATCGTGCGGCGGCCGAGTTGGGGCAGGCGAGGGGGGCACGGGTTAAGTAGATTTGCAGTGCACATGTTGATGGGTGCGACCATACCAGCACTAATGCACCGGATCCCATCAGAACTCCGCAGTTAAGCGTGCTTGGGCGAGAGCAGTACTAAGATTGGTGACCTCTTGGGAAGTCCTCGTGTTGCACCCCTCCTTTTTGATCTTTTCAGCCGGTTAATCCTCTTTTCGCGGCCGACCCCTTCACTTTTGCGAGCGTCGGCGGGTTTCGATCGCCGGCGCGGGGTCTCCGGGGCACCTCGGACCCCCCGGGGAGCGGGGAAAGGGCCGCGGAGGGATGAATCGTGCGGCGGCCGAGTTGGGGCAGGCGAGGGGGGCACGGGTTAAGTAGATTTGCAGTGCACATGCTGATGGGTGCGACCATACCAGCACTAATGCCTGAGCATATGCATTTATCTGTTTTGTGCACCTCGTTTATGTGTCAATTAATTTTTTATCAACATTTTGCATTTGAGGTAGATTATCGAACTTCATTACAAAGAACAAAAATAGAATGAGCTTTAATTTAATTATGCTAAGTCTCCTAAGGCCAAAGGTATTAATGTATACTTTCTCTTTGTACTATGAGAAATTGATATTGCCTGATCGATGATATGTTAGGGTGCATGAATAATCTTTTTTATTGAATATTATCATTAAGAAGTTAATTATTCCAATTTAAATATGAAAAGATATATGAAAGCAGCAAAGGATATGGTGGCAATTTACAAAGCGGTGCGTTTTAGATGTTTGAGTGTAGCCTTAAAAAGCGCCCCGGTCGGAACCAATTGGAAAAGTATAAAAACTTTAAAAGTCGATAACTTTGTGCTCGGAAGTCCGATTGAGGCGTTTTTTTTTTTAAACTGCATAATTTTTGGAGACAAATGGGGTGGTCAAGTTCCGAAGGAGCTTGGGGGGGTTTTTTGACCCTTAATTTCGAATTTTTCTTGTATTTTGACACATTTTTAAGATTACGATTTCTTAACCCTTAAGTTTTGTGAGCTTAAGACTTTTTAATTTGGGTTCCACCACACAAATCAGCAATTTAATGTCCAATTGAGATACGAAAACGACAATTTCCGGATTTCGAATTTGTCAATATTATAAACTTTGTGGTCATAAGAACTATTTGTGCGCACCAAATTCAAAACATTTCATATGTCGTAAAGGCAGAGGACCCAAACTGTTTGCTATTTTTATCCCCTCGTTTCCAGGTTCAAACCAACGCAAGGTAAGAATTAAGTAATATTATACTTTATGCCCGGAGACATTTCTAAGCTACGATTCACTTTTAGTTTAAAGTTGTACAGCACAAACTTCTTTACTTACTTAGTTACTTAGTTTTTAAAGTTACGGCCGGACATCATTTAAATTACTTATTTACCCTCGCCTCTGCCTAGAATTTGAACTCAGATGATTGAACAAAGAAAGCCTCTTTCAATCGACTGGGTGCGACCGGGGGCACGGGTTAAGTAGATTTGCAGTGCACATGTTGATGGGTGCGACCATACCAGCACTAATGCACCGGATCCCATCAGAACTCCGCAGTTAAGCGTGCTTGGGCGAGAGCAGTACTAAGATGGGTGACCTCTTGGGAAGTCCTCGTGTTGCACCCCTCCTTTTTGATCTTTTCAGCCGGTTAATCCTCTTTTCGCGGCCGACCCCTTCACTTTTGCGAGCGTCGGCGGGTTTCGATCGCCGGCGCGGGGTCTCCGGGGCACCTCGGACCCCCCGGGGAGCGGGGAAAGGGCCGCGGAGGGATGAATCGTGCGGCGGCCGAGTTGGGGCAGGCGAGGGGGGCACGGGTTAAGTAGATTTGCAGTGCACATGTTGATGGGTGCGACCATACCAGCACTAATGCACCGGATCCCATCAGAACTCCGCAGTTAAGCGTGCTTGGGCGAGAGCAGTACTAAGATGGGTGACCTCTTGGGAAGTCCTCGTGTTGCACCCCTCCTTTTTGATCTTTTCAGCCGGTTAATCCTCTTTTCGCGGCCGACCCCTTCACTTTTGCGAGCGTCGGCGGGTTTCGATCGCCGGCGCGGGGTCTCCGGGGCACCTCGGACCCCCCGGGGAGCGGGGAAAGGGCCGCGGAGGGATGAATCGTGCGGCGGCCGAGTTGGGGCAGGCGAGGGGGGCACGGGTTAAGTAGATTTGCAGTGCACATGCTGATGGGTGCGACCATACCAGCACTAATGCACCGGATCCCATCAAAACTCCGCAGTTAAGCGTGCTTGGGCGAGAGCAGTACTAAGATGGGTGACCTCTTGGGAAGTCCTCGTGTTGCACCCCTCCTTTTTGATCTTTTCAGCCGGTTAATCCTCTTTTCGCGGCCGACCCCTTCACTTTTGCGAGCGTCGGCGGGTTTCGATCGCCGGCGCGGGGTCTCCGGGGCACCTCGGACCCCCCGGGGAGCGGGGAAAGGGCCGCGGAGGGATGAATCGTGCGGCGGCCGAGTTGGGGCAGGCGAGGGGGGCACGGGTTAAGTAGATTTGCAGTGCACATGCTGATGGGTGCGACCATACCAGCACTAATGCACCGGATCCCATCAGAACTCCGCAGTTAAGCGTGCTTGGGCGAGAGCAGAACTAAGATGGGTGACCTCTTGGGAAGTCCTCGTGTTGCACCCCTCCTTTTTGATCTTTTCAGCCGGTTAATCCTCTTTTCGCGGCCGACCCCTTCACTTTTGCGAGCGTCGGCGGGTTTCGATCGCCGGCGCGGGGTCTCCGGGGCACCTCGGACCCCCCAGGGAGCGGGGAAAGGGCCGCGGAGGGATGAATCGTGCGGCGGCCGAGTTGGGGCAGGCGAGGGGGGCACGGGTTAAGTAGATTTGCAGTGCACATGATGATGGGTGCGACCATACCAGCACTAATGCACCGGATCCCATCAGAACTCCGCAGTTAAGCGTGCTTGGGCGAGAGCAGTACTAAGATGGGTGACCTCTTGGGAAGTCCTCGTGTTGCACCCCTCCTTTTTGATCTTTTCAGCCGGTTAATCCTCTTTTCGCGGCCGACCCCTTCACTTTTGCGAGCGTCGGCGGGTTTCGATCGCCGGCGCGGGGTCTCCGGGGCACCTCGGACCCCCCGGGGAGCGGGGAAAGGGCCGCGGAGGGATGAATCGTGCGGCGGCCGAGTTGGGGCAGGCGAGGGGGGCACGGGTTAAGTAGATTTGCAGTGCACATGCTGATGGGTGCGACCATACCAGCACTAATGCACCGGATCCCATCAGAACTCCGCAGTTAAGCGTGCTTGGGCGAGAGCAGTACTAAGATGGGTGACCTCTTGGGAAGTCCTCGTGTTGCACCCCTCCTTTTTGATCTTTTCAGCCGGTTAATCCTCTTTTCGCGGCCGACCCCTTCACTTTTGCGAGCGTCGGCGGGTTTCGATCGCCGGCGCGGGGTCTCCGGGGCACCTCGGACCCCCCAGGGAGCGGGGAAAGGGCCGCGGAGGGATGAATCGTGCGGCGGCCGAGTTGGGGCAGGCGAGGGGGGCACGGGTTAAGTAGATTTGCAGTGCACATGCTGATGGGTGCGACCATACCAGCACTAATGCACCGGATCCCATCAGAACTCCGCAGTTAAGCGTGCTTGGGCGAGAGCAGTACTAAGATGGGTGACCTCTTGGGAAGTCCTCGTGTTGCACCCCTCCTTTTTGATCTTTTCAGCCGGTTAATCCTCTTTTCGCGGCCGACCCCTTCACTTTTGCGAGCGTCGGCGGGTTTCGATCGCCGGCGCGGGGTCTCCGGGGCACCTCGGACCCCCCGGGGAGCGGGGAAAGGGCCGCGGAGGGATGAATCGTGCGGCGGCCGAGTTGGGGCAGGCGAGGGGGGCACGGGTTAAGTAGATTTGCAGTGCACATGTTAATGGGTGCGACCATACCAGCACTAATGCACCGGATCCCATCAGAACTCCGCAGTTAAGCGTGCTTGGGCGAGAGCAGTACTAAGATGGGTGACCTCTTGGGAAGTCCTCGTGTTGCACCCCTCCTTTTTGATCTTTTCAGCCGGTTAATCCTCTTTTCGCGGCCGACCCCTTCACTTTTGCGAGCGTCGGCGGGTTTCGATCGCCGGCGCGGGGTCTCCGGGGCACCTCGGACCCCCCGGGGAGCGGGGAAAGGGCCGCGGAGGGATGAATCGTGCGGCGGCCGAGTTGGGGCAGGCGAGGGGGGCACGGGTTAAGTAGATTTGCAGTGCACATGCTGATGGGTGCGACCATACCAGCACTAATGCACCGGATCCCATCAGAACTCCGCAGTTAAGCGTGCTTGGGCGAGAGCAGTACTAAGATGGGTTACCTCTTGGGAAGTCCTCGTGTTGCACCCCTCCTTTTTGATCTTTTCAGCCGGTTAATCCTCTTTTCGCGGCCGACCCCTTCACTTTTGCGAGCGTCGGCGGGTTTCGATCGCCGGCGCGGGGTCTCCGGGGCACCTCGGACCCCCCAGGGAGCGGGGAAAGGGCCGCGGAGGGATGAATCGTGCGGCGGCCGAGTTGGGGCAGGCGAGGGGGGCACGGGTTAAGTAGATTTGCAGTGCACATGTTGATGGGTGCGACCATACCAGCACTAATGCACCGGATCCCATCAGAACTCCGCAGTTAAGCGTGCTTGGGCGAGAGCAGTACTAAGATGGGTGACCTCTTGGGAAGTCCTCGTGTTGCACCCCTCCTTTTTGATCTTTTCAGCCGGTTAATCCTCTTTTCGCGGCCGACCCCTTCACTTTTGCGAGCGTCGGCGGGTTTCGATCGCCGGCGCGGGGTCTCCGGGGCACCTCGGACCCCCCGGGGAGCGGGGAAAGGGCCGCGGAGGGATGAATCGTGCGGCGGCCGAGTTGGGGCAGGCGAGGGGGGCACGGGTTAAGTAGATTTGCAGTGCACATGTTAATGGGTGCGACCATACCAGCACTAATGCACCGGATCCCATCAGAACTCCGCAGTTAAGCGTGCTTGGGCGAGAGCAGTACTAAGATGGGTGACCTCTTGGGAAGTCCTCGTGTTGCACCCCTCCTTTTTGATCTTTTCAGCCGGTTAATCCTCTTTTCGCGGCCGACCCCTTCACTTTTGCGAGCGTCGGCGGGTTTCGATCGCCGGCGCGGGGTCTCCGGGGCACCTCGGACCCCCCGGGGAGCGGGGAAAGGGCCGCGGAGGGATGAATCGTGCGGCGGCCGAGTTGGGGCAGGCGAGGGGGGCACGGGTTAAGTAGATTTGCAGTGCACATGCTGATGGGTGCGACCATACCAGCACTAATGCACCGGATCCCATCAAAACTCCGCAGTTAAGCGTGCTTGGGCGAGAGCAGTACTAAGATGGGTGACCTCTTGGGAAGTCCTCGTGTTGCACCCCTCCTTTTTGATCTTTTCAGCCGGTTAATCCTCTTTTCGCGGCCGACCCCTTCAGTTTTGCGAGCGTCGGCGGGTTTCGATCGCCGGCGCGGGGTCTCTGGGGCACCTCGGACCCCCCGGGGAGCGGGGAAAGGGCCGCGGAGGGATGAATCGTGCGGCGGCCGAGTTGGGGCAGGCGAGGGGGGCACGGGTTAAGTAGATTTGCAGTGCACATGCTGATGGGTGCGACCATACCAGCACTAATGCACCGGATCCCATCAGAACTCCGCAGTTAAGCGTGCTTGGGCGAGAGCAGTACTAAGATGGGTGACCTCTTGGGAAGTCCTCGTGTTGCACCCCTCCTTTTTGATCTTTTCAGCCGGTTAATCCTCTTTTCGCGGCCGACCCCTTCACTTTTGCGAGCGTCGGCGGGTTTCGATCGCCGGCGCGGGGTCTCCGGGGCACCTCGGACCCCCCAGGGAGCGGGGAAAGGGCCGCGGAGGGATGAATCGTGCGGCGGCCGAGTTGGGGCAGGCGAGGGGGGCACGGGTTAAGTAGATTTGCAGTGCACATGATGATGGGTGCGACCATACCAGCACTAATGCACCGGATCCCATCAGAACTCCGCAGTTAAGCGTGCTTGGGCGAGAGCAGTACTAAGATGGGTGACCTCTTGGGAAGTCCTCGTGTTGCACCCCTCCTTTTTGATCTTTTCAGCCGGTTAATCCTCTTTTCGCGGCCGACCCCTTCACTTTTGCGAGCGTCGGCGGGTTTCGATCGCCGGCGCGGGGTCTCCGGGGCACCTCGGACCCCCCGGGGAGCGGGGAAAGGGCCGCGGAGGGATGAATCGTGCGGCGGCCGAGTTGGGGCAGGCGAGGGGGGCACGGGTTAAGTAGATTTGCAGTGCACATGCTGATGGGTGCGACCATACCAGCACTAATGCACCGGATCCCATCAGAACTCCGCAGTTAAGCGTGCTTGGGCGAGAGCAGTACTAAGATGGGTGACCTCTTGGGAAGTCCTCGTGTTGCACCCCTCCTTTTTGATCTTTTCAGCCGGTTAATCCTCTTTTCGCGGCCGACCCCTTCACTTTTGCGAGCGTCGGCGGGTTTCGATCGCCGGCGCGGGGTCTCCGGGGCACCTCGGACCCCCCAGGGAGCGGGGAAAGGGCCGCGGAGGGATGAATCGTGCGGCGGCCGAGTTGGGGCAGGCGAGGGGGGCACGGGTTAAGTAGATTTGCAGTGCACATGTTGATGGGTGCGACCATACCAGAACTAATGCACCGGATCCCATCAGAACTCCGCAGTTAAGCGTGCTTGGGCGAGAGCAGTACTAAGATGGGTGACCTCTTGGGAAGTCCTTGTGTTGCACCCCTCCTTTTTGATCTTTTCAGCCGGTTAATCCTCTTTTCGCGGCCGACCCCTTCACTTTTGCGAGCGTCGGCGGGTTTCGATCGCCGGCGCGGGGTCTCCGGGGCACCTCGGACCCCCCGGGGAGCGGGGAAAGGGCCGCGGAGGGATGAATCGTGCGGCGGCCGAGTTGGGGCAGGCGAGGGGGGCACGGGTTAAGTAGATTTGCAGTGCACATGTTAATGGGTGCGACCATACCAGCACTAATGCACCGGATCCCATCAGAACTCCGCAGTTAAGCGTGCTTGGGCGAGAGCAGTACTAAGATGGGTGACCTCTTGGGAAGTCCTCGTGTTGCACCCCTCCTTTTTGATCTTTTCAGCCGGTTAATCCTCTTTTCGCGGCCGACCCCTTCACTTTTGCGAGCGTCGGCGAGTTTCGATCACCGGCGCGGGGTCTCCGGGGCACCTCGGACCCCCCGGGGAGCGGGGAAAGGGCCGCGGAGGGATGAATCGTGCGGCGGCCGAGTTGGGGCAGGCGAGGGGGGCACGGGTTAAGTAGATTTGCAGTGCGCATGCTGATGGGTGCGACCATACCAGCACTAATGCCTGAGCATATGCATTTATCTGTTTTGTGCACCTCGTTTATGTGTCAATTAATTTTTTATCAACATTTTGCATTTGAGGTAGATTATCGAACTTCATTACAAAGAACAAAAATAGAATGAGCTTTAATTTAATTATGCTAAGTCTCCTAAGGCCAAAGGTATTAATGTATACTTTCTCTTTGTACTATGAGAAATTGATATTGCCTGATCGATGATATGTTAGGGTGCATGAATAATCTTTTTTATTGAATATTATCATTAAGAAGTTAATTATTCCAATTTAAATATGAAAAGATATATGAAAGCAGCAAAGGATATGGTGGCAATTTACAAAGCGGTGCGTTTTAGATGTTTGAGTGTAGCCTTAAAAAGCGCCCCGGTCGGAACCAATTGGAAAAGTATAAAAACTTTAAAAGTCGATAACTTTGTGCTCGGAAGTCCGATTGAGGCGTTTTTTTTTTTAAACTGCATAATTTTTGGAGACAAATGGGGTGGTCAAGTTCCGAAGGAGCTTGGGGGGGTTTTTTGACCCTTAATTTCGAATTTTTCTTGTATTTTGACACATTTTTAAGATTACGATTTCTTAACCCTTAAGTTTTGTGAGCTTAAGACTTTTTAATTTGGGTTCCACCACACAAATCAGCAATTTAATGTCCAATTGAGATACGAAAACGACAATTTCCGGATTTCGAATTTGTCAATATTACAAACTTTGTGGTCATAAGAACTATTTGTGCGCACCAAATTCAAAACATTTCATATGTCGTAAAGGCAGAGGACCCAAACTGTTTGCTATTTTTATCCCCTCGTTTCCAGGTTCAAACCAACGCAAGGTAAGAATTAAGTAATATTATACTTTATGCCCGGAGACATTTCTAAGCTACGATTCACTTTTAGTTTAAAGTTGTACAGCACAAACTTCTTTACTTACTTAGTTACTTAGTTTTTAAAGTTACGGCCGGACATCATTTAAATTACTTATTTACCCTCGCCTCTGCCTAGAATTTGAACTCAGATGATTGAACAAAGAAAGCCTCTTTCAATCGACTGGGTGCGACCGGGGGCACGGGTTAAGTAGATTTGCAGTGCACATGTTGATGGGTGCGACCATACCAGCACTAATGCACCGGATCCCATCAGAACTCCGCAGTTAAGCGTGCTTGGGCGAGAGCAGTACTAAGATGGGTGACCTCTTGGGAAGTCCTCGTGTTGCACCCCTCCTTTTTGATCTTTTCAGCCGGTTAATCCTCTTTTCGCGGCCGACCCCTTCACTTTTGCGAGCGTCGGCGGGTTTCGATCGCCGGCGCGGGGTCTCCGGGGCACCTCGGACCCCCCGGGGAGCGGGGAAAGGGCCGCGGAGGGATGAATCGTGCGGCGGCCGAGTTGGGGCAGGCGAGGGGGGCACGGGTTAAGTAGATTTGCAGTGCACATGTTGATGGGTGCGACCATACCAGCACTAATGCACCGGATCCCATCAGAACTCCGCAGTTAAGCGTGCTTGGGCGAGAGCAGTACTAAGATGGGTGACCTCTTGGGAAGTCCTCGTGTTGCACCCCTCCTTTTTGATCTTTTCAGCCGGTTAATCCTCTTTTCGCGGCCGACCCCTTCACTTTTGCGAGCGTCGGCGGGTTTCGATCGCCGGCGCGGGGTCTCCGGGGCACCTCGGACCCCCCGGGGAGCGGGGAAAGGGCCGCGGAGGGATGAATCGTGCGGCGGCCGAGTTGGGGCAGGCGAGGGGGGCACGGGTTAAGTAGATTTGCAGTGCACATGTTGATGGGTGCGACCATACCAGCACTAATGCACCGGATCCCATCAGAACTCCGCAGTTAAGCGTGCTTGGGCGAGAGCAGTACTAAGATGGGTGACCTCTTGGGAAGTCCTCGTGTTGCACCCCTCCTTTTTGATCTTTTCAGCCGGTTAATCCTCTTTTCGCGGCCGACCCCTTCACTTTTGCGAGCGTCGGCGGGTTTCGATCGCCGGCGCGGGGTCTCCGGGGCACCTCGGACCCCCCGGGGAGCGGGGAAAGGGCCGCGGAGGGATGAATCGTGCGGCGGCCGAGTTGGGGCAGGCGAGGGGGGCACGGGTTAAGTAGATTTGCAGTGCACATGTTGATGGGTGCGACCATACCAGCACTAATGCACCGGATCCCATCAGAACTCCGCAGTTAAGCGTGCTTGGGCGAGAGCAGTACTAAGATGGGTGACCTCTTGGGAAGTCCTCGTGTTGCACCCCTCCTTTTTGATCTTTTCAGCCGGTTAATCCTCTTTTCGCGGCCGACCCCTTCACTTTTGCGAGCGTCGGCGGGTTTCGATCGCCGGCGCGGGGTCTCCGGGGCACCTCGGACCCCCCGGGGAGCGGGGAAAGGGCCTCGGAGAGATGAATCGTGCGGCGGCCGAGTTGGGGCAGGCGAGGGGGGCACGGGTTAAGTAGATTTGCAGTGCACATGCTGATGGGTGCGACCATACCAGCACTAATGCACCGGATCCCATCAGAACTCCGCAGTTAAGCGTGCTTGGGCGAGAGCAGTACTAAGATGGGTGACCTCTTGGGAAGTCCTCGTGTTGCACCCCTCCTTTTTGATCTTTTCAGCCGGTTAATCCTCTTTTCGCGGCCGACCCCTTCACTTTTGCGAGCGTCGGCGGGTTTCGATCGCCGGCGCGGGGTCTCCGGGGCACCTCGGACCCCCCAGGGAGCGGGGAAAGGGCCGCGGAGGGATGAATCGTGCGGCGGCCGAGTTGGGGCAGGCGAGGGGGGCACGGGTTAAGTAGATTTGCAGTGCACATGATGATGGGTGCGACCATACCAGCACTAATGCACCGGATCCCATCAGAACTCCGCAGTTAAGCGTGCTTGGGCGAGATCAGTACTAAGATGGGTGACCTCTTGGGAAGTCCTCGTGTTGCACCCCTCCTTTTTGATCTTTTCAGCCGGTTAATCCTCTTTTCGCGGCCGACCCCTGCACTTTTGCGAGCGTCGGCGGGTTTCGATCGCCGGCGCGGGGTCTCCGGGGCACCTCGGACCCCCCGGGGAGCGGGGAAAGGGCCGCGGAGGGATGAATCGTGCGGCGGCCGAGTTGGGGCAGGCGAGCGGGGCACGGGTTAAGTAGATTTGCAGTGCACATGTTGATGGGTGCGACCATACCAGCACTAATGCACCGGATCCCATCAGAACTCCGCAGTTAAGCGTGCTTGGGCGAGAGCAGTACTAAGATGGGTGACCTCTTGGGAAGTCCTCGTGTTGCACCCCTCCTTTTTGATCTTTTCAGCCGGTTAATCCTCTTTTCGCGGCCGACCCCTTCACTTTTGCGAGCGTCGGCGGGTTTCGATCGCCGGCGCGGGGTCTCCGGGGCACCTCGGACCCCCCGGGGAGCGGGGAAAGGGCCGCGGAGGGATGAATCGTGCGGCGGCCGAGTTGGGGCAGGCGAGGGGGGCACGGGTTAAGTAGATTTGCAGTGCACATGCTGATGGGTGCGACCATACCAGCACTAATGCACCGGATCCCATCAAAACTCCGCAGTTAAGCGTGCTTGGGCGAGAGCAGTACTAAGATGGGTGACCTCTTGGGAAGTCCTCGTGTTGCACCCCTCCTTTTTGATCTTTTCAGCCGGTTAATCCTCTTTTCGCGGCCGACCCCTTCACTTTTGCGAGCGTCGGCGGGTTTCGATCGCCGGCGCGGGGTCTCCGGGGCACCTCGGACCCCCCGGGGAGCGGGGAAAGGGCCGCGGAGGGATGAATCGTGCGGCGGCCGAGTTGGGGCAGGCGAGGGGGGCACGGGTTAAGTAGATTTGCAGTGCACATGTTGATGGGTGCGACCATACCAGCACTAATGCACCGGATCCCATCAGAACTCCGCAGTTAAGCGTGCTTGGGCGAGAGCAGTACTAAGATGGGTGACCTCTTGGGAAGTCCTCGTGTTGCACCCCTCCTTTTTGATCTTTTCAGCCGGTTAATCCTCTTTTCGCGGCCGACCCCTTCACTTTTGCGAGCGTCGGCGGGTTTCGATCGCCGGCGCGGGGTCTCCGGGGCACCTCGGACCCCCCGGGGAGCGGGGAAAGGGCCGCGGAGGGATGAATCGTGCGGCGGCCGAGTTGGGGCAGGCGAGGGGGGCACGGGTTAAGTAGATTTGCAGTGCACATGTTGATGGGTGCGACCATACCAGCACTAATGCACCGGATCCCATCAGAACTCCGCAGTTAAGCGTGCTTGGGCGAGAGCAGTACTAAGATGGGTGACCTCTTGGGAAGTCCTCGTGTTGCACCCCTCCTTTTTGATCTTTTCAGCCGGTTAATCCTCTTTTCGCGGCCGACCCCTTCACTTTTGCGAGCGTCGGCGGGTTTCGATCGCCGGCGCGGGGTCTCCGGGGCACCTCGGACCCCCCGGGGAGCGGGGAAAGGGCCGCGGAGGGATGAATCGTGCGGCGGCCGAGTTGGGGCAGGCGAGGGGGGCACGGGTTAAGTAGATTTGCAGTGCACATGTTGATGGGTGCGACCATACCAGCACTAATGCACCGGATCCCATCAGAACTCCGCAGTTAAGCGTGCTTGGGCGAGAGCAGTACTAAGATGGGTGACCTCTTGGGAAGTCCTCGTGTTGCACCCCTCCTTTTTGATCTTTTCAGCCGGTTAATCCTCTTTTCGCGGCCGACCCCTTCACTTTTGCGAGCGTCGGCGGGTTTCGATCGCCGGCGCGGGGTCTCCGGGGCACCTCGGACCCCCCGGGGAGCGGGGAAAGGGCCTCGGAGAGATGAATCGTGCGGCGGCCGAGTTGGGGCAGGCGAGGGGGGCACGGGTTAAGTAGATTTGCAGTGCACATGCTGATGGGTGCGACCATACCAGCACTAATGCACCGGATCCCATCAGAACTCCGCAGTTAAGCGTGCTTGGGCGAGAGCAGTACTAAGATGGGTGACCTCTTGGGAAGTCCTCGTGTTGCACCCCTCCTTTTTGATCTTTTCAGCCGGTTAATCCTCTTTTCGCGGCCGACCCCTTCACTTTTGCGAGCGTCGGCGGGTTTCGATCGCCGGCGCGGGGTCTCCGGGGCACCTCGGACCCCCCAGGGAGCGGGGAAAGGGCCGCGGAGGGATGAATCGTGCGGCGGCCGAGTTGGGGCAGGCGAGGGGGGCACGGGTTAAGTAGATTTGCAGTGCACATGATGATGGGTGCGACCATACCAGCACTAATGCACCGGATCCCATCAGAACTCCGCAGTTAAGCGTGCTTGGGCGAGATCAGTACTAAGATGGGTGACCTCTTGGGAAGTCCTCGTGTTGCACCCCTCCTTTTTGATCTTTTCAGCCGGTTAATCCTCTTTTCGCGGCCGACCCCTGCACTTTTGCGAGCGTCGGCGGGTTTCGATCGCCGGCGCGGGGTCTCCGGGGCACCTCGGACCCCCCGGGGAGCGGGGAAAGGGCCGCGGAGGGATGAATCGTGCGGCGGCCGAGTTGGGGCAGGCGAGCGGGGCACGGGTTAAGTAGATTTGCAGTGCACATGTTGATGGGTGCGACCATACCAGCACTAATGCACCGGATCCCATCAGAACTCCGCAGTTAAGCGTGCTTGGGCGAGAGCAGTACTAAGATGGGTGACCTCTTGGGAAGTCCTCGTGTTGCACCCCTCCTTTTTGATCTTTTCAGCCGGTTAATCCTCTTTTCGCGGCCGACCCCTTCACTTTTGCGAGCGTCGGCGGGTTTCGATCGCCGGCGCGGGGTCTCCGGGGCACCTCGGACCCCCCGGGGAGCGGGGAAAGGGCCGCGGAGGGATGAATCGTGCGGCGGCCGAGTTGGGGCAGGCGAGGGGGGCACGGGTTAAGTAGATTTGCAGTGCACATGCTGATGGGTGCGACCATACCAGCACTAATGCACCGGATCCCATCAAAACTCCGCAGTTAAGCGTGCTTGGGCGAGAGCAGTACTAAGATGGGTGACCTCTTGGGAAGTCCTCGTGTTGCACCCCTCCTTTTTGATCTTTTCAGCCGGTTAATCCTCTTTTCGCGGCCGACCCCTTCACTTTTGCGAGCGTCGGCGGGTTTCGATCGCCGGCGCGGGGTCTCCGGGGCACCTCGGACCCCCCGGGGAGCGGGGAAAGGGCCGCGGAGGGATGAATCGTGCGGCGGCCGAGTTGGGGCAGGCGAGGGGGGCACGGGTTAAGTAGATTTGCAGTGCACATGTTGATGGGTGCGACCATACCAGCACTAATGCACCGGATCCCATCAGAACTCCGCAGTTAAGCGTGCTTGGGCGAGAGCAGTACTAAGATGGGTGACCTCTTGGGAAGTCCTCGTGTTGCACCCCTCCTTTTTGATCTTTTCAGCCGGTTAATCCTCTTTTCGCGGCCGACCCCTTCACTTTTGCGAGCGTCGGCGGGTTTCGATCGCCGGCGCGGGGTCTCCGGGGCACCTCGGACCCCCCGGGGAGCGGGGAAAGGGCCGCGGAGGGATGAATCGTGCGGCGGCCGAGTTGGGGCAGGCGAGGGGGGCACGGGTTAAGTAGATTTGCAGTGCACATGCTGATGGGTGCGACCATACCAGCACTAATGCAACGGATCCCATCAAAACTCCGCAGTTAAGCGTGCTTGGGCGAGAGCAGTACTAAGATGGGTGACCTCTTGGGAAGTCCTCGTGTTGCACCCCTCCTTTTTGATCTTTTCAGCCGGTTAATCCTCTTTTCGCGGCCGACCCCTTCACTTTTGCGAGCGTCGGCGGGTTTCGATCGCCGGCGCGGGGTCTCCGGGGCACCTCGGACCCCCCGGGGAGCGGGGAAAGGGCCGCGGAGGGATGAATCGTGCGGCGGCCGAGTTGGGGCAGGCGAGGGCGGCACGGGTTAAGTAGATTTGCAGTGCACATGCTGATGGGTGCGACCATACCAGCACTAATGCATCGGATCCCATCAGAACTCCGCAGTTAAGCGTGCTTGGGCGAGAGCAGTACTAAGATGGGTGACCTCTTGGGAAGTCCTCGTGTTGCACCCCTCCTTTTTGATCTTTTCAGCCGGTTAATCCTCTTTTCGCGGCCGACCCCTTCACTTTTGCGAGCGTCGGCGGGTTTCGATCGCCGGCGCGGGGTCTCCGGGGCACCTCGGACCCCCCAGGGAGCGGGGAAAGGGCCGCGGAGGGATGAATCGTGCGGCGGCCGAGTTGGGGCAGGCGAGGGGGGCACGGGTTAAGTAGATTTGCAGTGCACATGATGATGGGTGCGACCATACCAGCACTAATGCATCGGATCCCATCAGAACTCCGCAGTTAAGCGTGCTTGGGCGAGAGCAGTACTAAGATGGGTGACCTCTTGGGAAGTCCTCGTGTTGCACCCCTCCTTTTTGATCTTTTCAGCCGGTTAATCCTCTTTTCGCGGCCGACCCCTTCACTTTTGCGAGCGTCGGCGGGTTTCGATCGCCGGCGCGGGGTCTCCGGGGCACCTCGGACCCCCCGGGGAGCGGGGAAAGGGCCGCGGAGGGATGAATCGTGCGGCGGCCGAGTTGGGGCAGGCGAGGGGGGCACGGGTTAAGTAGATTTGCAGTGCACATGCTGATGGGTGCGACCATACCAGCACTAATGCACCGGATCCCATCAGAACTCCGCAGTTAAGCGTGCTTGGGCGAGAGCAGTACTAAGATGGGTGACCTCTTGGGAAGTCCTCGTGTTGCACCCCTCCTTTTTGATCTTTTCAGCCGGTTAATCCTCTTTTCGCGGCCGACCCCTTCACTTTTGCGAGCGTCGGCGGGTTTCGATCGCCTGCGCGGGGTCTCCGGGGCACCTCGGACCCCCCAGGGAGCGGGGAAAGGGCCGCGGAGGGATGAATCGTGCGGCGGCCGAGTTGGGGCAGGCGAGGGGGGCACGGGTTAAGTAGATTTGCAGTGCACATGTTGATGGGTGCGACCATACCAGCACTAATGCACCGGATCCCATCAGAACTCCGCAGTTAAGCGTGCTTGGGCGAGAGCAGTACTAAGATGGGTGACCTCTTGGGAAGTCCTCGTGTTGCACCCCTCCTTTTTGATCTTTTCAGCCGGTTAATCCTCTTTTCGCGGCCGACCCCTTCACTTTTGCGAGCGTCGGCGGGTTTCGATCGCCGGCGCGGGGTCTCCGGGGCAACTCGGACCCCCCGGGGAGCGGGGAAAGGGCCGCGGAGGGATGAATCGTGCGGCGGCCGAGTTGGGGCAGGCGAGGGGGGCACGGGTTAAGTAGATTTGCAGTGCACATGTTGATGGGTGCGACCATACCAGCACTAATGCACCGGATCCCATCAGAACTCCGCAGTTAAGCGTGCTTGGGCGAGAGCAGTACTAAGATGGGTGACCTCTTGGGAAGTCCTCGTGTTGCACCCCTCCTTTTTGATCTTTTCAGCCGGTTAATCCTCTTTTCGCGGCCGACCCCTTCACTTTTGCGAGCGTCGGCGGGTTTCGATCGCCGGCGCGGGGTCTCCGGGGCACCTCGGACCCCCCGGGGAGCGGGGAAAGGGCCGCGGAGGGATGAATCGTGCGGCGGCCGAGTTGGGGCAGGCGAGGGGGGCACGGGTTAAGTAGATTTGCAGTGCACATGATGATGGGTGCGACCATACCAGCACTAATGCATCGGATCCCATCAGAACTCCGCAGTTAAGCGTGCTTGGGCGAGAGCAGTACTAAGATGGGTGACCTCTTGGGAAGTCCTCGTGTTGCACCCCTCCTTTTTGATCTTTTCAGCCGGTTAATCCTCTTTTCGCGGCCGACCCCTTCACTTTTGCGAGCGTCGGCGGGTTTCGATCGCCGGCGCGGGGTCTCCGGGGCACCTCGGACCCCCCGGGGAGCGGGGAAAGGGCCGCGGAGGGATGAATCGTGCGGCGGCCGAGTTGGGGCAGGCGAGGGGGGCACGGGTTAAGTAGATTTGCAGTGCACATGCTGATGGGTGCGACCATACCAGCACTAATGCACCGGATCCCATCAGAACTCCGCAGTTAAGCGTGCTTGGGCGAGAGCAGTACTAAGATGGGTGACCTCTTGGGAAGTCCTCGTGTTGCACCCCTCCTTTTTGATCTTTTCAGCCGGTTAATCCTCTTTTCGCGGCCGACCCCTTCACTTTTGCGAGCGTCGGCGGGTTTCGATCGCCGGCGCGGGGTCTCCGGGGCACCTCGGACCCCCCGGGGAGCGGGGAAAGGGCCGCGGAGGGATGAATCGTGCGGCGGCCGAGTTGGGGCAGGCGAGGGGGGCACGGGTTAAGTAGATTTGCAGTGCACATGTTAATGGGTGCGACCATACCAGCACTAATGCACCGGATCCCATCAGAACTCCGCAGTTAAGCGTGCTTGGGCGAGAGCAGTACTAAGATGGGTGACCTCTTGGGAAGTCCTCGTGTTGCACCCCTCCTTTTTGATCTTTTCAGCCGGTTAATCCTCTTTTCGCGGCCGACCCCTTCACTTTTGCGAGCGTCGGCGAGTTTCGATCACCGGCGCGGGGTCTCCGGGGCACCTCGGACCCCCCGGGGAGCGGGGAAAGGGCCGCGGAGGGATGAATCGTGCGGCGGCCGAGTTGGGGCAGGCGAGGGGGGCACGGGTTAAGTAGATTTGCAGTGCACATGCTGATGGGTGCGACCATACCAGCACTAATGCCTGAGCATATGCATTTATCTGTTTTGTGCACCTCGTTTATGTGTCAATTAATTTTTTATCAACATTTTGCATTTGAGGTAGATTATCGAACTTCATTACAAAGAACAAAAATAGAATGAGCTTTAATTTAATTATGCTAAGTCTCCTAAGGCCAAAGGTATTAATGTATACTTTCTCTTTGTACTATGAGAAATTGATATTGCCTGATCGATGATATGTTAGGGTGCATGAATAATCTTTTTTATTGAATATTATCATTAAGAAGTTAATTATTCCAATTTAAATATGAAAAGATATATGAAAGCAGCAAAGGATATGGTGGCAATTTACAAAGCGGTGCGTTTTAGATGTTTGAGTGTAGCCTTAAAAAGCGCCCCGGTCGGAACCAATTGGAAAAGTATAAAAACTTTAAAAGTCGATAACTTTGTGCTCGGAAGTCCGATTGAGGCGTTTTTTTTTTAAACTGCATAATTTTTGGAGACAAATGGGGTGGTCAAGTTCCGAAGGAGCTTGGGGGGGTTTTTTGACCCTTAATTTCGAATTTTTCTTGTATTTTGACACATTTTTAAGATTACGATTTCTTAACCCTTAAGTTTTGTGAGCTTAAGACTTTTTAATTTGGGTTCCACCACACAAATCAGCAATTTAATGTCCAATTGAGATACGAAAACGACAATTTCCGGATTTCGAATTTGTCAATATTATAAACTTTGTGGTCATAAGAACTATTTGTGCGCACCAAATTCAAAACATTTCATATGTCGTAAAGGCAGAGGACCCAAACTGTTTGCTATTTTTATCCCCTCGTTTCCAGGTTCAAACCAACGCAAGGTAAGAATTAAGTAATATTATACTTTATGCCCGGAGACATTTCTAAGCTACGATTCACTTTTAGTTTAAAGTTGTACAGCACAAACTTCTTTACTTACTTAGTTACTTAGTTTTTAAAGTTACGGCCGGACATCATTTAAATTACTTATTTACCCTCGCCTCTGCCTAGAATTTGAACTCAGATGATTGAACAAAGAAAGCCTCTTTCAATCGACTGGGTGCGACCGGGGGCACGGGTTAAGTAGATTTGCAGTGCACATGTTGATGGGTGCGACCATACCAGCACTAATGCACCGGATCCCATCAGAACTCCGCAGTTAAGCGTGCTTGGGCGAGAGCAGTACTAAGATGGGTGACCTCTTGGGAAGTCCTCGTGTTGCACCCCTCCTTTTTGATCTTTTCAGCCGGTTAATCCTCTTTTCGCGGCCGACCCCTTCACTTTTGCGAGCGTCGGCGGGTTTCGATCGCCGGCGCGGGGTCTCCGGGGCACCTCGGACCCCCCGGGGAGCGGGGAAAGGGCCGCGGAGGGATGAATCGTGCGGCGGCCGAGTTGGGGCAGGCGAGGGGGGCACGGGTTAAGTAGATTTGCAGTGCACATGTTGATGGGTGCGACCATACCAGCACTAATGCACCGGATCCCATCAGAACTCCGCAGTTAAGCGTGCTTGGGCGAGAGCAGTACTAAGATGGGTGACCTCTTGGGAAGTCCTCGTGTTGCACCCCTCCTTTTTGATCTTTTCAGCCGGTTAATCCTCTTTTCGCGGCCGACCCCTTCACTTTTGCGAGCGTCGGCGGGTTTCGATCGTCGGCGCGGGGTCTCCGGGGCACCTCGGACCCCCCAGGGAGCGGGGAAAGGGCCGCGGAGGGATGAATCGTGCGGCGGCCGAGTTGGGGCAGGCGAGGGGGGCACGGGTTAAGTAGATTTGCAGTGCATATGATGATGGGTGCGACCATACCAGCACTAATGCACCGGATCCCATCAGAACTCCGCAGTTAAGCGTGCTTGGGCGAGAGCAGTACTAAGATGGGTGACCTCTTGGGAAGTCCTCGTGTTGCACCCCTCCTTTTTGATCTTTTCAGCCGGTTAATCCTCTTTTCGCGGCCGACCCCTGCACTTTTGCGAGCGTCGGCGGGTTTCGATCGCCGGCGCGGGGTCTCCGGGGCACCTCGGACCCCCCGGGGAGCGGGGAAAGGGCCGCGGAGGGATGAATCGTGCGGCGGCCGAGTTGGGGCAGGCGAGCGGGGCACGGGTTAAGTAGATTTGCAGTGCACATGTTGATGGGTGCGACCATACCAGCACTAATGCACCGGATCCCATCAGAACTCCGCAGTTAAGCGTGCTTGGGCGAGAGCAGTACTAAGATGGGTGACCTCTTGGGAAGTCCTCGTGTTGCACCCCTCCTTTTTGATCTTTTCAGCCGGTTAATCCTCTTTTCGCGGCCGACCCCTTCACTTTTGCGAGCGTCGGCGGGTTTCGATCGCCGGCGCGGGGTCTCCGGGGCACCTCGGACCCCCCGGGGAGCGGGGAAAGGGCCGCGGAGGGATGAATCGTGCGGCGGCCGAGTTGGGGCAGGCGAGGGGGGCACGGGTTAAGTAGATTTGCAGTGCACATGCTGATGGGTGCGACCATACCAGCACTAATGCACCGGATCCCATCAAAACTCCGCAGTTAAGCGTGCTTGGGCGAGAGCAGTACTAAGATGGGTGACCTCTTGGGAAGTCCTCGTGTTGCACCCCTCCTTTTTGATCTTTTCAGCCGGTTAATCCTCTTTTCGCGGCCGACCCCTTCACTTTTGCGAGCGTCGGCGGGTTTCGATCGCCGGCGCGGGGTCTCCGGGGCACCTCGGACCCCCCGGGGAGCGGGGAAAGGGCCGCGGAGGGATGAATCGTGCGGCGGCCGAGTTGGGGCAGGCGAGGGGGGCACGGGTTAAGTAGATTTGCAGTGCACATGTTGATGGGTGCGACCATACCAGCACTAATGCACCGGATCCCATCAGAACTCCGCAGTTAAGCGTGCTTGGGCGAGAGCAGTACTAAGATGGGTGACCTCTTGGGAAGTCCTCGTGTTGCACCCCTCCTTTTTGATCTTTTCAGCCGGTTAATCCTCTTTTCGCGGCCGACCCCTTCACTTTTGCGAGCGTCGGCGGGTTTCGATCGCCGGCGCGGGGTCTCCGGGGCACCTCGGACCCCCCGGGGAGCGGGGAAAGGGCCGCGGAGGGATGAATCGTGCGGCGGCCGAGTTGGGGCAGGCGAGGGGGGCACGGGTTAAGTAGATTTGCAGTGCACATGCTGATGGGTGCGACCATACCAGCACTAATGCAACGGATCCCATCAAAACTCCGCAGTTAAGCGTGCTTGGGCGAGAGCAGTACTAAGATGGGTGACCTCTTGGGAAGTCCTCGTGTTGCACCCCTCCTTTTTGATCTTTTCAGCCGGTTAATCCTCTTTTCGCGGCCGACCCCTTCACTTTTGCGAGCGTCGGCGGGTTTCGATCGCCGGCGCGGGGTCTCCGGGGCACCTCGGACCCCCCGGGGAGCGGGGAAAGGGCCGCGGAGGGATGAATCGTGCGGCGGCCGAGTTGGGGCAGGCGAGGGCGGCACGGGTTAAGTAGATTTGCAGTGCACATGCTGATGGGTGCGACCATACCAGCACTAATGCATCGGATCCCATCAGAACTCCGCAGTTAAGCGTGCTTGGGCGAGAGCAGTACTAAGATGGGTGACCTCTTGGGAAGTCCTCGTGTTGCACCCCTCCTTTTTGATCTTTTCAGCCGGTTAATCCTCTTTTCGCGGCCGACCCCTTCACTTTTGCGAGCGTCGGCGGGTTTCGATCGCCGGCGCGGGGTCTCCGGGGCACCTCGGACCCCCCAGGGAGCGGGGAAAGGGCCGCGGAGGGATGAATCGTGCGGCGGCCGAGTTGGGGCAGGCGAGGGGGGCACGGGTTAAGTAGATTTGCAGTGCACATGATGATGGGTGCGACCATACCAGCACTAATGCATCGGATCCCATCAGAACTCCGCAGTTAAGCGTGCTTGGGCGAGAGCAGTACTAAGATGGGTGACCTCTTGGGAAGTCCTCGTGTTGCACCCCTCCTTTTTGATCTTTTCAGCCGGTTAATCCTCTTTTCGCGGCCGACCCCTTCACTTTTGCGAGCGTCGGCGGGTTTCGATCGCCGGCGCGGGGTCTCCGGGGCACCTCGGACCCCCCGGGGAGCGGGGAAAGGGCCGCGGAGGGATGAATCGTGCGGCGGCCGAGTTGGGGCAGGCGAGGGGGGCACGGGTTAAGTAGATTTGCAGTGCACATGCTGATGGGTGCGACCATACCAGCACTAATGCACCGGATCCCATCAGAACTCCGCAGTTAAGCGTGCTTGGGCGAGAGCAGTACTAAGATGGGTGACCTCTTGGGAAGTCCTCGTGTTGCACCCCTCCTTTTTGATCTTTTCAGCCGGTTAATCCTCTTTTCGCGGCCGACCCCTTCACTTTTGCGAGCGTCGGCGGGTTTCGATCGCCTGCGCGGGGTCTCCGGGGCACCTCGGACCCCCCAGGGAGCGGGGAAAGGGCCGCGGAGGGATGAATCGTGCGGCGGCCGAGTTGGGGCAGGCGAGGGGGGCACGGGTTAAGTAGATTTGCAGTGCACATGTTGATGGGTGCGACCATACCAGCACTAATGCACCGGATCCCATCAGAACTCCGCAGTTAAGCGTGCTTGGGCGAGAGCAGTACTAAGATGGGTGACCTCTTGGGAAGTCCTCGTGTTGCACCCCTCCTTTTTGATCTTTTCAGCCGGTTAATCCTCTTTTCGCGGCCGACCCCTTCACTTTTGCGAGCGTCGGCGGGTTTCGATCGCCGGCGCGGGGTCTCCGGGGCAACTCGGACCCCCCGGGGAGCGGGGAAAGGGCCGCGGAGGGATGAATCGTGCGGCGGCCGAGTTGGGGCAGGCGAGGGGGGCACGGGTTAAGTAGATTTGCAGTGCACATGTTGATGGGTGCGACCATACCAGCACTAATGCACCGGATCCCATCAGAACTCCGCAGTTAAGCGTGCTTGGGCGAGAGCAGTACTAAGATGGGTGACCTCTTGGGAAGTCCTCGTGTTGCACCCCTCCTTTTTGATCTTTTCAGCCGGTTAATCCTCTTTTCGCGGCCGACCCCTTCACTTTTGCGAGCGTCGGCGGGTTTCGATCGCCGGCGCGGGGTCTCCGGGGCACCTCGGACCCCCCGGGGAGCGGGGAAAGGGCCGCGGAGGGATGAATCGTGCGGCGGCCGAGTTGGGGCAGGCGAGGGGGGCACGGGTTAAGTAGATTTGCAGTGCACATGATGATGGGTGCGACCATACCAGCACTAATGCATCGGATCCCATCAGAACTCCGCAGTTAAGCGTGCTTGGGCGAGAGCAGTACTAAGATGGGTGACCTCTTGGGAAGTCCTCGTGTTGCACCCCTCCTTTTTGATCTTTTCAGCCGGTTAATCCTCTTTTCGCGGCCGACCCCTTCACTTTTGCGAGCGTCGGCGGGTTTCGATCGCCGGCGCGGGGTCTCCGGGGCACCTCGGACCCCCCGGGGAGCGGGGAAAGGGCCGCGGAGGGATGAATCGTGCGGCGGCCGAGTTGGGGCAGGCGAGGGGGGCACGGGTTAAGTAGATTTGCAGTGCACATGCTGATGGGTGCGACCATACCAGCACTAATGCACCGGATCCCATCAGAACTCCGCAGTTAAGCGTGCTTGGGCGAGAGCAGTACTAAGATGGGTGACCTCTTGGGAAGTCCTCGTGTTGCACCCCTCCTTTTTGATCTTTTCAGCCGGTTAATCCTCTTTTCGCGGCCGACCCCTTCACTTTTGCGAGCGTCGGCGGGTTTCGATCGCCGGCGCGGGGTCTCCGGGGCACCTCGGACCCCCCAGGGAGCGGGGAAAGGGCCGCGGAGGGATGAATCGTGCGGCGGCCGAGTTGGGGCAGGCGAGGGGGGCACGGGTTAAGTAGATTTGCAGTGCACATGTTGATGGGTGCGACCATACCAGCACTAATGCACCGGATCCCATCAGAACTCCGCAGTTAAGCGTGCTTGGGCGAGAGCAGTACTAAGATGGGTGACCTCTTGGGAAGTCCTCGTGTTGCACCCCTCCTTTTTGATCTTTTCAGCCGGTTAATCCTCTTTTCGCGGCCGACCCCTTCACTTTTGCGAGCGTCGGCGGGTTTCGATCGCCGGCGCGGGGTCTCCGGGGCACCTCGGACCCCCCGGGGAGCGGGGAAAGGGCCGCGGAGGGATGAATCGTGCGGCGGCCGAGTTGGGGCAGGCGAGGGGGGCACGGGTTAAGTAGATTTGCAGTGCACATGTTGATGGGTGCGACCATACCAGCACTAATGCACCGGATCCCATCAGAACTCCGCAGTTAAGCGTGCTTGGGCGAGAGCAGTACTAAGATGGGTGACCTCTTGGGAAGTCCTTGTGTTGCACCCCTCCTTTTTGATCTTTTCAGCCGGTTAATCCTCTTTTCGCGGCCGACCCCTTCACTTTTGCGAGCGTCGGCGGGTTTCGATCGCCGGCGCGGGGTCTCCGGGGCACCTCGGACCCCCCGGGGAGCGGGGAAAGGGCCGCGGAGGGATGAATCGTGCGGCGGCCGAGTTGGGGCAGGCGAGGGGGGCACGGGTTAAGTAGATTTGCAGTGCACATGTTGATGGGTGCGACCATACCAGCACTAATGCACCGGATCCCATCAGAACTCCGCAGTTAAGCGTGCTTGGGCGAGAGCAGTACTAAGATGGGTGACCTCTTGGGAAGTCCTCGTGTTGCACCCCTCCTTTTTGATCTTTTCAGCCGGTTAATCCTCTTTTCGCGGCCGACCCCTTCACTTTTGCGAGCGTCGGCGGGTTTCGATCGCCGGCGCGGGGTCTCCGGGGCACCTCGGACCCCCCGGGGAGCGGGGAAAGGGCCGCGGAGGGATGAATCGTGCGGCGGCCGAGTTGGGGCAGGCGATGGGGGCACGGGTTAAGTAGATTTGCAGTGCACATGCTGATGGGTGCGACCATACCAGCACTAATGCACCGGATCCCATCAAAACTCCGCAGTTAAGCGTGCTTGGGCGAGAGCAGTACTAAGATGGGTGACCTCTTGGGAAGTCCTCGTGTTGCACCCCTCCTTTTTGATCTTTTCAGCCGGTTAATCCTCTTTTCGCGGCCGACCCCTTCACTTTTGCGAGCGTCGGCGGGTTTCGATCGCCGGCGCGGGGTCTCCGGGGCACCTCGGACCCCCCGGGGAGCGGGGAAAGGGCCGCGGAGGGATGAATCGTGCGGCGGCCGAGTTGGGGCAGGCGAGGGGGGCACGGGTTAAGTAGATTTGCAGTGCACATGCTGATGGGTGCGACCATACCAGCACTAATGCACCGGATCCCATCAGAACTCCGCAGTTAAGCGTGCTTGGGCGAGAGCAGTACTAAGATGGGTGATCTCTTGGGAAGTCCTCGTGTTGCACCCCTCCTTTTTGATCTTTTCAGCCGGTTAATCCTCTTTTCGCGGCCGACCCCTTCACTTTTGCGAGCGTCGGCGGGTTTCGATCGCCGGCGCGGGGTCTCCGGGGCACCTCGGACCCCCCGGGGAGCGGGGAAAGGGCCGCGGAGGGATGAATCGTGCGGCGGCCGAGTTGGGGCAGGCGAGGGGGGCACGGGTTAAGTAGATTTGCAGTGCACATGCTGATGGGTGCGACCATACCAGCACTAATGCCTGAGCATATGCATTTATCTGTTTTGTGCACCTCGTTTATGTGTCAATTAATTTTTTATCAACATTTTGCATTTGAGGTAGATTATCGAACTTCATTACAAAGAACAAAAATAGAATGAGCTTTAATTTAATTATGCTAAGTCTCCTAAGGCCAAAGGTATTAATGTATACTTTCTCTTTGTACTATGAGAAATTGATATTGCCTGATCGATGATATGTTAGGGTGCATGAATAATCTTTTTTATTGAATATTATCATTAAGAAGTTAATTATTCCAATTTAAATATGAAAAGATATATGAAAGCAGCAAAGGATATGGTGGCAATTTACAAAGCGGTGCGTTTTAGATGTTTGAGTGTAGCCTTAAAAAGCGCCCCGGTCGGAACCAATTGGAAAAGTATAAAAACTTTAAAAGTCGATAACTTTGTGCTCGGAAGTCCGATTGAGGCGTTTTTTTTTTAAACTGCATAATTTTTGGAGACAAATGGGGTGGTCAAGTTCCGAAGGAGCTTGGGGGGGTTTTTTGACCCTTAATTTCGAATTTTTCTTGTATTTTGACACATTTTTAAGATTACGATTTCTTAACCCTTAAGTTTTGTGAGCTTAAGACTTTTTAATTTGGGTTCCACCACACAAATCAGCAATTTAATGTCCAATTGAGATACGAAAACGACAATTTCCGGATTTCGAATTTGTCAATATTATAAACTTTGTGGTCATAAGAACTATTTGTGCGCACCAAATTCAAAACATTTCATATGTCGTAAAGGCAGAGGACCCAAACTGTTTGCTATTTTTATCCCCTCGTTTCCAGGTTCAAACCAACGCAAGGTAAGAATTAAGTAATATTATACTTTATGCCCGGAGACATTTCTAAGCTACGATTCACTTTTAGTTTAAAGTTGTACAGCACAAACTTCTTTACTTACTTAGTTACTTAGTTTTTAAAGTTACGGCCGGACATCATTTAAATTACTTATTTACCCTCGCCTCTGCCTAGAATTTGAACTCAGATGATTGAACAAAGAAAGCCTCTTTCAATCGACTGGGTGCGACCGGGGGCACGGGTTAAGTAGATTTGCAGTGCACATGTTGATGGGTGCGACCATACCAGCACTAATGCACCGGATCCCATCAGAACTCCGCAGTTAAGCGTGCTTGGGCGAGAGCAGTACTAAGATGGGTGACCTCTTGGGAAGTCCTCGTGTTGCACCCCTCCTTTTTGATCTTTTCAGCCGGTTAATCCTCTTTTCGCGGCCGACCCCTGCACTTTTGCGAGCGTCGGCGGGTTTCGATCGCCGGCGCGGGGTCTCCGGGGCACCTCGGACCCCCCGGGGAGCGGGGAAAGGGCCGCGGAGGGATGAATCGTGCGGCGGCCGAGTTGGGGCAGGCGAGGGGGGCACGGGTTAAGTAGATTTGCAGTGCACATGTTGATGGGTGCGACCATACCAGCACTAATGCACCGGATCCCATCAGAACTCCGCAGTTAAGCGTGCTTGGGCGAGAGCAGTACTAAGATGGGTGACCTCTTGGGAAGTCCTCGTGTTGCACCCCTCCTTTTTGATCTTTTCAGCCGGTTAATCCTCTTTTCGCGGCCGACCCCTTCACTTTTGCGAGCGTCGGCGGGTTTCGATCGCCGGCGCGGGGTCTCCGGGGCACCTCGGACCCCCCGGGGAGCGGGGAAAGGGCCGCGGAGGGATGAATCGTGCGGCCGAGTTGGGGCAGGCGAGGGGGGCACGGGTTAAGTAGATTTGCAGTGCACATGTTGATGGGTGCAACCATACCAGCACTAATGCACCGGATCCCATCAGAACTCCGCAGTTAAGCGTGCTTGGGCGAGAGCAGTACTAAGATGGGTGACCTCTTGGGAAGTCCTCGTGTTGCACCCCTCCTTTTTGATCTTTTCAGCCGGTTAATCCTCTTTTCGCGGCCGACCCCTTCACTTTTGCGAGCGTCGGCGGGTTTCGATCGCCGGCGCGGGGTCTCCGGGGCACCTCGGACCCCCCAGGGAGCGGGGAAAGGGCCGCGGAGGGATGAATCGTGCGGCGGCCGAGTTGGGGCAGGCGAGGGGGGCACGGGTTAAGTAGATTTGCAGTGCACATGTTGATGGGTGCGACCATACCAGCACTAATGCACCGGATCCCATCAGAACTCCGCAGTTAAGCGTGCTTGGGCGAGAGCAGTACTAAGATGGGTGACCTCTTGGGAAGTCCTCGTGTTGCACCCCTCCTTTTTGATCTTTTCAGCCGGTTAATCCTCTTTTCGCGGCCGACCCCTTCACTTTTGCGAGCGTCGGCGGGTTTCGATCGCCGGCGCGGGGTCTCCGGGGCACCTCGGACCCCCCGGGGAGCGGGGAAAGGGCCGCGGAGGGATGAATCGTGCGGCGGCCGAGTTGGGGCAGGCGAGGGGGGCACGGGTTAAGTAGATTTGCAGTGCACATGTTGATGGGTGCGACCATACCAGCACTAATGCACCGGATCCCATCAGAACTCCGCAGTTAAGCGTGCTTGGGCGAGAGCAGTACTAAGATGGGTGACCTCTTGGGAAGTCCTCGTGTTGCACCCCTCCTTTTTGATCTTTTCAGCCGGTTAATCCTCTTTTCGCGGCCGACCCCTTCACTTTTGCGAGCGTCGGCGGGTTTCGATCGCCGGCGCGGGGTCTCCGGGGCAACTCGGACCCCCCGGGGAGCGGGGAAAGGGCCGCGGAGGGATGAATCGTGCGGCGGCCGAGTTGGGGCAGGCGAGGGGGGCACGGGTTAAGTAGATTTGCAGTGCACATGTTGATGGGTGCGACCATACCAGCACTAATGCACCGGATCCCATCAGAACTCCGCAGTTAAGCGTGCTTGGGCGAGAGCAGTACTAAGATGGGTGACCTCTTGGGAAGTCCTCGTGTTGCACCCCTCCTTTTTGATCTTTTCAGCCGGTTAATCCTCTTTTCGCGGCCGACCCCTTCACTTTTGCGAGCGTCGGCGGGTTTCGATCGCCGGCGCGGGGTCTCCGGGGCACCTCGGACCCCCCGGGGAGCGGGGAAAGGGCCGCGGAGGGATGAATCGTGCGGCGGCCGAGTTGGGGCAGGCGAGGGGGGCACGGGTTAAGTAGATTTGCAGTGCACATGTTGATGGGTGCGACCATACCAGCACTAATGCACCGGATCCCATCAAAACTCCGCAGTTAAGCGTGCTTGGGCGAGAGCAGTACTAAGATGGGTGACCTCTTGGGAAGTCCTCGTGTTGCACCCCTCCTTTTTGATCTTTTCAGCCGGTTAATCCTCTTTTCGCGGCCGACCCCTTCACTTTTGCGAGCATCGGCGGGTTTCGATCGCCGGCGCGGGGTCTCCGGGGCACCTCGGACCCCCCAGGGAGCGGGGAAAGGGCCGCGGAGGGATGAATCGTGCGGCGGCCGAGTTGGGGCAGGCGAGGGGGGCACGGGTTAAGTAGATTTGCAGTGCACATGCTGATGGGTGCGACCATACCAGCACTAATGCCTGAGCATATGCATTTATCTGTTTTGTGCACCTCGTTTATGTGTCAATTAATTTTTTATCAACATTTTGCATTTGAGGTAGATTATCGAACTTCATTACAAAGAACAAAAATAGAATGAGCTTTAATTTAATTATGCTAAGTCTCCTAAGGCCAAAGGTATTAATGTATACTTTCTCTTTGTACTATGAGAAATTGATATTGCCTGATCGATGATATGTTAGGGTGCATGAATAATCTTTTTTATTGAATATTATCATTAAGAAGTTAATTATTCCAATTTAAATATGAAAAGATATATGAAAGCAGCAAAGGATATGGTGGCAATTTACAAAGCGGTGCGTTTTAGATGTTTGAGTGTAGCCTTAAAAAGCGCCCCGGTCGGAACCAATTGGAAAAGTATAAAAACTTTAAAAGTCGATAACTTTGTGCTCGGAAGTCCGATTGAGGCGTTTTTTTTTTTAAACTGCATAATTTTTGGAGACAAATGGGGTGGTCAAGTTCCGAAGGAGCTTGGGGGGGTTTTTTGACCCTTAATTTCGAATTTTTCTTGTATTTTGACACATTTTTAAGATTACGATTTCTTAACCCTTAAGTTTTGTGAGCTTAAGACTTTTTAATTTGGGTTCCACCACACAAATCAGCAATTTAATGTCCAATTGAGATACGAAAACGACAATTTCCGGATTTCGAATTTGTCAATATTACAAACTTTGTGGTCATAAGAACTATTTGTGCGCACCAAATTCAAAACATTTCATATGTCGTAAAGGCAGAGGACCCAAACTGTTTGCTATTTTTATCCCCTCGTTTCCAGGTTCAAACCAACGCAAGGTAAGAATTAAGTAATATTATACTTTATGCCCGGAGACATTTCTAAGCTACGATTCACTTTTAGTTTAAAGTTGTACAGCACAAACTTCTTTACTTACTTAGTTACTTAGTTTTTAAAGTTACGGCCGGACATCATTTAAATTACTTATTTACCCTCGCCTCTGCCTAGAATTTGAACTCAGATGATTGAACAAAGAAAGCCTCTTTCAATCGACTGGGTGCGACCGGGGGCACGGGTTAAGTAGATTTGCAGTGCACATGTTGATGGGTGCGACCATACCAGCACTAATGCACCGGATCCCATCAGAACTCCGCAGTTAAGCGTGCTTGGGCGAGAGCAGTACTAAGATGGGTGACCTCTTGGGAAGTCCTCGTGTTGCACCCCTCCTTTTTGATCTTTTCAGCCGGTTAATCCTCTTTTCGCGGCCGACCCCTTCACTTTTGCGAGCGTCGGCGGGTTTCGATCGCCGGCGCGGGGTCTCCGGGGCACCTCGGACCCCCCGGGGAGCGGGGAAAGGGCCGCGGAGGGATGAATCGTGCGGCGGCCGAGTTGGGGCAGGCGAGGGGGGCACGGGTTAAGTAGATTTGCAGTGCACATGTTGATGGGTGCGACCATACCAGCACTAATGCACCGGATCCCATCAGAACTCCGCAGTTAAGCGTGCTTGGGCGAGAGCAGTACTAAGATGGGTGACCTCTTGGGAAGTCCTCGTGTTGCACCCCTCCTTTTTGATCTTTTCAGCCGGTTAATCCTCTTTTCGCGGCCGACCCCTTCACTTTTGCGAGCGTCGGCGGGTTTCGATCGCCGGCGCGGGGTCTCCGGGGCACCTCGGACCCCCCAGGGAGCGGGGAAAGGGCCGCGGAGGGATGAATCGTGCGGCGGCCGAGTTGGGGCAGGCGAGGGGGGCACGGGTTAAGTAGATTTGCAGTGCACATGTTGATGGGTGCGACCATTCCAGCACTAATGCACCGGATCCCATCAGAACTCCGCAGTTAAGCGTGCTTGGGCGAGAGCAGTACTAAGATGGGTGACCTCTTGGGAAGTCCTCGTGTTGCACCCCTCCTTTTTGATCTTTTCAGCCGGTTAATCCTCTTTTCGCGGCCGACCCCTTCACTTTTGCGAGCGTCGGCGGGTTTCGATCGCCGGCGCGGGGTCTCCGGGGCACCTCGGACCCCCCGGGGAGCGGGGAAAGGGCCGCGGAGGGATGAATCGTGCGGCGGCCGAGTTGGGGCAGGCGAGGGGGGCACGGGTTAAGTAGATTTGCAGTGCACATGCTGATGGGTGCGACCATACCAGCACTAATGCACCGGATCCCATCAAAACTCCGCAGTTAAGCGTGCTTGGGCGAGAGCAGTACTAAGATGGGTGACCTTTTGGGAAGTCCTCGTGTTGCACCCCTCCTTTTTGATCTTTTCAGCCGGTTAATCCTCTTTTCGCGGCCGACCCCTTCACTTTTGCGAGCGTCGGCGGGTTTCGATCGCCGGCGCGGGGACTCCGGGGCACCTCGGACCCCCCGGGGAGCGGGGAAAAGGCCGCGGAGGGATGAATCGTGCGGCGGCCGAGTTGGGGCAGGCGAGGGGGGCACGGGTTAAGTAGATTTGCAGTGCACATGCTGATGGGTGCGACCATACCAGCACTAATGCACCGGATCCCATCAGAACTCCGCAGTTAAGCGTGCTTGGGCGAGAGCAGTACTAAGATGGGTGACCTCTTGGGAAGTCCTCGTGTTGCACCCCTCCTTTTTGATCTTTTCAGCCGGTTAATCCTCTTTTCGCGGCCGACCCCTTCACTTTTGCGAGCGTCGGCGGGTTTCGATCGCCGGCGCGGGGTCTCCGGGGCACCTCGGACCCCCCAGGGAGCGGGGAAAGGGCCGCGGAGGGATGAATCGTGCGGCGGCCGAGTTGGGGCAGGCGAGGGGGGCACGGGTTAAGTAGATTTGCAGTGCACATGATGATTGGTGCGACCATACCAGCACTAATGCACCGGATCCCATCAGAACTCCGCAGTTAAGCGTGCTTGGGCGAGAGCAGTACTAAGATGGGTGACCTCTTGGGAAGTCCTCGTGTTGCACCCCTCCTTTTTGATCTTTTCAGCCGGTTAATCCTCTTTTCGCGGCCGACCCCTTCACTTTTGCGAGCGTCGGCGGGTTTCGATCGCCGGCGCGTTGTCTCCGGGGCACCTCGGACCCCCCGGGGAGCGGGGAAAGGGCCGCGGAGGGATGAATCGTGCGGCGGCCGAGTTGGGGCAGGCGAGGGGGGCACGGGTTAAGTAGATTTGCAGTGCACATGCTGATGGGTGCGACCATACCAGCACTAATGCACCGGATCCCATCAGAACTCCGCAGTTAAGCGTGCTTGGGCGAGAGCAGTACTAAGATGGGTGACCTCTTGGGAAGTCCTCGTGTTGCACCCCTCCTTTTTGATCTTTTCAGCCGGTTAATCCTCTTTTCGCGGCCGACCCCTTCACTTTTGCGAGCGTCGGCGGGTTTCGATCGCCGGCGCGGGGTCTCCGGGGCACCTCGGACCCCCCAGGGAGCGGGGAAAGGGCCGCGGAGGGATGAATCGTGCGGCGGCCGAGTTGGGGCAGGCGAGGGGGGCACGGGTTAAGTAGATTTGCAGTGCACATGTTGATGGGTGCGACCATACCAGCACTAATGCACCGGATCCCATCAGAACTCCGCAGTTAAGCGTGCTTGGGCGAGAGCAGTACTAAGATGGGTGACCTCTTGGGAAGTCCTCGTGTTGCACCCCTCCTTTTTGATCTTTTCAGCCGGTTAATCCTCTTTTCGCGGCCGACCCCTTCACTTTTGCGAGCGTCGGCGGGTTTCGATCGCCGGCGCGGGGTCTCCGGGGCACCTCGGACCCCCCGGGGAGCGGGGAAAGGGCCGCGGAGGGATGAATCGTGCGGCGGCCGAGTTGGGGCAGGCGAGGGGGGCACGGGTTAAGTAGATTTGCAGTGCACATGTTAATGGGTGCGACCATACCAGCACTAATGCACCGGATCCCATCAGAACTCCGCAGGTAAGCGTGCTTGGGCGAGAGCAGTACTAAGATGGGTGACCTCTTGGGAAGTCCTCGTGTTGCACCCCTCCTTTTTGATCTTTTCAGCCGGTTAATCCTCTTTTCGCGGCCGACCCCTTCACTTTTGCGAGCGTCGGCGAGTTTCGATCACCGGCGCGGGGTCTCCGGGGCACCTCGGACCCCCCGGGGAGCGGGGAAAGGGCCGCGGAGGGATGAATCGTGCGGCGGCCGAGTTGGGGCAGGCGAGGGGGGCACGGGTTAAGTAGATTTGCAGTGCACATGCTGATGGGTGCGACCATACCAGCACTAATGCCTGAGCATATGCATTTATCTGTTTTGTGCACCTCGTTTATGTGTCAATTAATTTTTTATCAACATTTTGCATTTGAGGTAGATTATCGAACTTCATTACAAAGAACAAAAATAGAATGAGCTTTAATTTAATTATGCTAAGTCTCCTAAGGCCAAAGGTATTAATGTATACTTTCTCTTTGTACTATGAGAAATTGATATTGCCTGATCGATGATATGTTAGGGTGCATGAATAATCTTTTTTATTGAATATTATCATTAAGAAGTTAATTATTCCAATTTAAATATGAAAAGATATATGAAAGCAGCAAAGGATATGGTGGCAATTTACAAAGCGGTGCGTTTTAGATGTTTGAGTGTAGCCTTAAAAAGCGCCCCGGTCGGAACCAATTGGAAAAGTATAAAAACTTTAAAAGTCGATAACTTTGTGCTCGGAAGTCCGATTGAGGCGTTTTTTTTTTTAAACTGCATAATTTTTGGAGACAAATGGGGTGGTCAAGATCCGAAGGAGCTTGGGGGGGTTTTTTGACCCTTAATTTCGAATTTTTCTTGTATTTTGACACATTTTTAAGATTACGATTTCTTAACCCTTAAGTTTTGTGAGCTTAAGACTTTTTAATTTGGGTTCCACCACACAAATCAGCAATTTAATGTCCAATTGAGATACGAAAACGACAATTTCCGGATTTCGAATTTGTCAATATTACAAACTTTGTGGTCATAAGAACTATTTGTGCGCACCAAATTCAAAACATTTCATATGTCGTAAAGGCAGAGGACCCAAACTGTTTGCTATTTTTATCCCCTCGTTTCCAGGTTCAAACCAACGCAAGGTAAGAATTAAGTAATATTATACTTTATGCCCGGAGACATTTCTAAGCTACGATTCACTTTTAGTTTAAAGTTGTACAGCACAAACTTCTTTACTTACTTAGTTACTTAGTTTTTAAAGTTACGGCCGGACATCATTTAAATTACTTATTTACCCTCGCCTCTGCCTAGAATTTGAACTCAGATGATTGAACAAAGAAAGCCTCTTTCAATCGACTGGGTGCGACCGGGGGCACGGGTTAAGTAGATTTGCAGTGCACATGTTGATGGGTGCGACCATACCAGCACTAATGCACCGGATCCCATCAGAACTCCGCAGTTAAGCGTGCTTGGGCGAGAGCAGTACTAAGATGGGTGACCTCTTGGGAAGTCCTCGTGTTGCACCCCTCCTTTTTGATCTTTTCAGCCGGTTAATCCTCTTTTCGCGGCCGACCCCTTCACTTTTGCGAGCGTCGGCGGGTTTCGATCGCCGGCGCGGGGTCTCCGGGGCACCTCGGACCCCCCGGGGAGCGGGGAAAGGGCCGCGGAGGGATGAATCGTGCGGCGGCCGAGTTGGGGCAGGCGAGGGGGGCACGGGTTAAGTAGATTTGCAGTGCACATGTTGATGGGTGCGACCATACCAGCACTAATGCACCGGATCCCATCAGAACTCCGCAGTTAAGCGTGCTTGGGCGAGAGCAGTACTAAGATGGGTGACCTCTTGGGAAGTCCTCGTGTTGCACCCCTCCTTTTTGATCTTTTCAGCCGGTTAATCCTCTTTTCGCGGCCGACCCCTTCACTTTTGCGAGCGTCGGCGGGTTTCGATCGCCGGCGCGGGGTCTCCGGGGCACCTCGGACCCCCCGGGGAGCGGGGAAAGGGCCGCGGAGGGATGAATCGTGCGGCGGCCGAGTTGGGGCAGGCGAGGGGGGCACGGGTTAAGTAGATTTGCAGTGCACATGTTGATGGGTGCGACCATACCAGCACTAATGCACCGGATCCCATCAGAACTCCGCAGTTAAGCGTGCTTGGGCGAGAGCAGTACTAAGATGGGTGACCTCTTGGGAAGTCCTCGTGTTGCACCCCTCCTTTTTGATCTTTTCAGCCGGTTAATCCTCTTTTCGCGGCCGACCCCTTCACTTTTGCGAGCGTCGGCGAGTTTCGATCACCGGCGCGGGGTCTCCGGGGCACCTCGGACCCCCCGGGGAGCGGGGAAAGGGCCGCGGAGGGATGAATCGTGCGGCGGCCGAGTTGGGGCAGGCGAGGGGGGCACGGGTTAAGTAGATTTGCAGTGCACATGCTGATGGGTGCGACCATACCAGCACTAATGCCTGAGCATATGCATTTATCTGTTTTGTGCACCTCGTTTATGTGTCAATTAATTTTTTATCAACATTTTGCATTTGAGGTAGATTATCGAACTTCATTACAAAGAACAAAAATAGAATGAGCTTTAATTTAATTATGCTAAGTCTCCTAAGGCCAAAGGTATTAATGTATACTTTCTCTTTGTACTATGAGAAATTGATATTGCCTGATCGATGATATGTTAGGGTGCATGAATAATCTTTTTTATTGAATATTATCATTAAGAAGTTAATTATTCCAATTTAAATATGAAAAGATATATGAAAGCAGCAAAGGATATGGTGGCAATTTACAAAGCGGTGCGTTTTAGATGTTTGAGTGTAGCCTTAAAAAGCGCCCCGGTCGGAACCAATTGGAAAAGTATAAAAACTTTAAAAGTCGATAACTTTGTGCTCGGAAGTCCGATTGAGGCGTTTTTTTTTTTAAACTGCATAATTTTTGGAGACAAATGGGGTGGTCAAGATCCGAAGGAGCTTGGGGGGGTTTTTTGACCCTTAATTTCGAATTTTTCTTGTATTTTGACACATTTTTAAGATTACGATTTCTTAACCCTTAAGTTTTGTGAGCTTAAGACTTTTTAATTTGGGTTCCACCACACAAATCAGCAATTTAATGTCCAATTGAGATACGAAAACGACAATTTCCGGATTTCGAATTTGTCAATATTACAAACTTTGTGGTCATAAGAACTATTTGTGCGCACCAAATTCAAAACATTTCATATGTCGTAAAGGCAGAGGACCCAAACTGTTTGCTATTTTTATCCCCTCGTTTCCAGGTTCAAACCAACGCAAGGTAAGAATTAAGTAATATTATACTTTATGCCCGGAGACATTTCTAAGCTACGATTCACTTTTAGTTTAAAGTTGTACAGCACAAACTTCTTTACTTACTTAGTTACTTAGTTTTTAAAGTTACGGCCGGACATCATTTAAATTACTTATTTACCCTCGCCTCTGCCTAGAATTTGAACTCAGATGATTGAACAAAGAAAGCCTCTTTCAATCGACTGGGTGCGACCGGGGGCACGGGTTAAGTAGATTTGCAGTGCACATGTTGATGGGTGCGACCATACCAGCACTAATGCACCGGATCCCATCAGAACTCCGCAGTTAAGCGTGCTTGGGCGAGAGCAGTACTAAGATGGGTGACCTCTTGGGAAGTCCTCGTGTTGCACCCCTCCTTTTTGATCTTTTCAGCCGGTTAATCCTCTTTTCGCGGCCGACCCCTTCACTTTTGCGAGCGTCGGCGGGTTTCGATCGCCGGCGCGGGGTCTCCGGGGCACCTCGGACCCCCCGGGGAGCGGGGAAAGGGCCGCGGAGGGATGAATCGTGCGGCGGCCGAGTTGGGGCAGGCGAGGGGGGCACGGGTTAAGTAGATTTGCAGTGCACATGTTGATGGGTGCGACCATACCAGCACTAATGCACCGGATCCCATCAGAACTCCGCAGTTAAGCGTGCTTGGGCGAGAGCAGTACTAAGATGGGTGACCTCTTGGGAAGTCCTCGTGTTGCACCCCTCCTTTTTGATCTTTTCAGCCGGTTAATCCTCTTTTCGCGGCCGACCCCTTCACTTTTGCGAGCGTCGGCGGGTTTCGATCGCCGGCGCGGGGTCTCCGGGGCACCTCGGACCCCCCGGGGAGCGGGGAAAGGGCCGCGGAGGGATGAATCGTGCGGCGGCCGAGTTGGGGCAGGCGAGGGGGGCACGGGTTAAGTAGATTTGCAGTGCACATGTTGATGGGTGCGACCATACCAGCACTAATGCACCGGATCCCATCAGAACTCCGCAGTTAAGCGTGCTTGGGCGAGAGCAGTACTAAGATGGGTGACCTCTTGGGAAGTCCTCGTGTTGCACCCCTCCTTTTTGATCTTTTCAGCCGGTTAATCCTCTTTTCGCGGCCGACCCCTTCACTTTTGCGAGCGTCGGCGGGTTTCGATCGCCGGCGCGGGGTCTCCGGGGCACCTCGGACCCCCCGGGGAGCGGGGAAAGGGCCGCGGAGAGATGAATCGTGCGGCGGCCGAGTTGGGGCAGGCGAGGGGGGCACGGGTTAAGTAGATTTGCAGTGCACATGCTGATGGGTGCGACCATACCAGCACTAATGCACCGGATCCCATCAGAACTCCGCAGTTAAGCGTGCTTGGGCGAGAGCAGTACTAAGATGGGTGACCTCTTGGGAAGTCCTCGTGTTGCACCCCTCCTTTTTGATCTTTTCAGCCGGTTAATCCTCTTTTCGCGGCCGACCCCTTCACTTTTGCGAGCGTCGGCGGGTTTCGATCGCCGGCGCGGGGTCTCCGGGGCACCTCGGACCCCCCAGGGAGCGGGGAAAGGGCCGCGGAGGGATGAATCGTGCGGCGGCCGAGTTGGGGCAGGCGAGGGGGGCACGGGTTAAGTAGATTTGCAGTGCACATGATGATGGGTGCGACCATACCAGCACTAATGCACCGGATCCCATCAGAACTCCGCAGTTAAGCGTGCTTGGGCGAGAGCAGTACTAAGATGGGTGACCTCTTGGGAAGTCCTCGTGTTGCACCCCTCCTTTTTGATCTTTTCAGCCGGTTAATCCTCTTTTCGCGGCCGACCCCTGCACTTTTGCGAGCGTCGGCGGGTTTCGATCGCCGGCGCGGGGTCTCCGGGGCACCTCGGACCCCCCGGGGAGCGGGGAAAGGGCCGCGGAGGGATGAATCGTGCGGCGGCCGAGTTGGGGCAGGCGAGGGGGGCACGGGTTAAGTAGATTTGCAGTGCACATGTTGATGGGTGCGACCATACCAGCACTAATGCACCGGATCCCATCAGAACTCCGCAGTTAAGCGTGCTTGGGCGAGAGCAGTACTAAGATGGGTGACCTCTTGGGAAGTCCTCGTGTTGCACCCCTCCTTTTTGATCTTTTCAGCCGGTTAATCCTCTTTTCGCGGCCGACCCCTTCACTTTTGCGAGCGTCGGCGGGTTTCGATCGCCGGCGCGGGGTCTCCGGGGCACCTCGGACCCCCCGGGGAGCGGGGAAAGGGCCGCGGAGGGATGAATCGTGCGGCGGCCGAGTTGGGGCAGGCGAGGGGGGCACGGGTTAAGTAGATTTGCAGTGCACATGCTGATGGGTGCGACCATACCAGCACTAATGCACCGGATCCCATCAAAACTCCGCAGTTAAGCGTGCTTGGGCGAGAGCAGTACTAAGATGGGTGACCTCTTGGGAAGTCCTCGTGTTGCACCCCTCCTTTTTGATCTTTTCAGCCGGTTAATCCTCTTTTCGCGGCCGACCCCTTCACTTTTGCGAGCGTCGGCGGGTTTCGATCGCCGGCGCGGGGTCTCCGGGGCACCTCGGATCCCCCGGGGAGCGGGGAAAGGGCCGCGGAGGGATGAATCGTGCGGCGGCCGAGTTGGGGCAGGCGAGGGGGGCACGGGTTAAGTAGATTTGCAGTGCACATGTTGATGGGTGCGACCATACCAGCACTAATGCACCGGATCCCATCAGAACTCCGCAGTTAAGCGTGCTTGGGCGAGAGCAGTACTAAGATGGGTGACCTCTTGGGAAGTCCTCGTGTTGCACCCCTCCTTTTTGATCTTTTCAGCCGGTTAATCCTCTTTTCGCGGCCGACCCCTTCACTTTTGCGAGCGTCGGCGGGTTTCGATCGCCGGCGCGGGGTCTCCGGGGCACCTCGGACCCCCCGGGGAGCGGGGAAAGGGCCGCGGAGGGATGAATCGTGCGGCGGCCGAGTTGGGGCAGGCGAGGGGGGCACGGGTTAAGTAGATTTGCAGTGCACATGCTGATGGGTGCGACCATACCAGCACTAATGCAACGGATCCCATCAAAACTCCGCAGTTAAGCGTGCTTGGGCGAGAGCAGTACTAAGATGGGTGACCTCTTGGGAAGTCCTCGTGTTGCACCCCTCCTTTTTGATCTTTTCAGCCGGTTAATCCTCTTTTCGCGGCCGACCCCTTCACTTTTGCGAGCGTCGGCGGGTTTCGATCGCCGGCGCGGGGTCTCCGGGGCACCTCGGACCCCCCGGGGAGCGGGGAAAGGGCCGCGGAGGGATGAATCGTGCGGCGGCCGAGTTGGGGCAGGCGAGGGCGGCACGGGTTAAGTAGATTTGCAGTGCACATGCTGATGGGTGCGACCATACCAGCACTAATGCATCGGATCCCATCAGAACTCCGCAGTTAAGCGTGCTTGGGCGAGAGCAGTACTAAGATGGGTGACCTCTTGGGAAGTCCTCGTGTTGCACCCCTCCTTTTTGATCTTTTCAGCCGATTAATCCTCTTTTCGCGGCCGACCCCTTCACTTTTGCGAGCGTCGGCGGGTTTCGATCGCCGGCGCGGGGTCTCCGGGGCACCTCGGACCCCCCAGGGAGCGGGGAAAGGGCCGCGGAGGGATGAATCGTGCGGCGGCCGAGTTGGGGCAGGCGAGGGGGGCACGGGTTAAGTAGATTTGCAGTGCACATGATGATGGGTGCGACCATACCAGCACTAATGCATCGGATCCCATCAGAACTCCGCAGTTAAGCGTGCTTGGGCGAGAGCAGTACTAAGATGGGTGACCTCTTGGGAAGTCCTCGTGTTGCACCCCTCCTTTTTGATCTTTTCAGCCGGTTAATCCTCTTTTCGCGGCCGACCCCTTCACTTTTGCGAGCGTCGGCGGGTTTCGATCGCCGGCGCGGGGTCTCCGGGGCACCTCGGACCCCCCGGGGAGCGGGGAAAGGGCCGCGGAGGGATGAATCGTGCGGCGGCCGAGTTGGGGCAGGCGAGGGGGGCACGGGTTAAGTAGATTTGCAGTGCACATGCTGATGGGTGCGACCATACCAGCACTAATGCACCGGATCCCATCAGAACTCCGCAGTTAAGCGTGCTTGGGCGAGAGCAGTACTAAGATGGGTGACCTCTTGGGAAGTCCTCGTGTTGCACCCCTCCTTTTTGATCTTTTCAGCCGGTTAATCCTCTTTTCGCGGCCGACCCCTTCACTTTTGCGAGCGTCGGCGGGTTTCGATCGCCTGCGCGGGGTCTCCGGGGCACCTCGGACCCCCCAGGGAGCGGGGAAAGGGCCGCGGAGGGATGAATCGTGCGGCGGCCGAGTTGGGGCAGGCGAGGGGGGCACGGGTTAAGTAGATTTGCAGTGCACATGTTGATGGGTGCGACCATACCAGCACTAATGCACCGGATCCCATCAGAACTCCGCAGTTAAGCGTGCTTGGGCGAGAGCAGTACTAAGATGGGTGACCTCTTGGGAAGTCCTCGTGTTGCACCCCTCCTTTTTGATCATTTCAGCCGGTTAATCCTCTTTTCGCGGCCGACCCCTTCACTTTTGCGAGCGTCGGCGGGTTTCGATCGCCGGCGCGGGGTCTCCGGGGCACCTCGGACCACCCGGGGAGCGAGGAAAGGGCCGCGGAGGGATGAATCGTGCGGCGGCCGAGTTGGGGCAGGCGAGGGGGGCACGGGTTAAGTAGATTTGCAGTGCACATGTTGATGGGTGCGACCATACCAGTACTAATGCACCGGATCCCATCAGAACTCCGCAGTTAAGCGTGCTTGGGCGAGAGCAGTACTAAGATGGGTGACCTCTTGGGAAGTCCTCGTGTTGCACCCCTCCTTTTTGATCTTTTCAGCCGGTTAATCCTCTTTTCGCGGCCGACCCCTTCACTTTTGCGAGCGTCGGCGGGTTTCGATCGCCGGCGCGGGGTCTCCGGGGCACCTCGGACCCCCCGGGGAGCGGGGAAAGGGCCGCGGAGGGATGAATCGTGCGGCGGCCGAGTTGGGGCAGGCGAGGGGGGCACGGGTTAAGTAGATTTGCAGTGCACATGTTAATGGGTGCGACCATACCAGCACTAATGCACCGGATCCCATCAGAACTCCGCAGTTAAGCGTGCTTGGGCGAGAGCAGTACTAAGATGGGTGACCTCTTGGGAAGTCCTCGTGTTGCACCCCTCCTTTTTGATCTTTTCAGCCGGTTAATCCTCTTTTCGCGGCCGACCCCTTCACTTTTGCGAGCGTCGGCGGGTTTCGATCGCCGGCGCGGGGTCTCCGGGGCACCTCGGACCCCCCGGGGAGCGGGGAAAGGGCCGCGGAGGGATGAATCGTGCGGCGGCCGAGTTGGGGCAGGCGAGGGGGGCACGGGTTAAGTAGATTTGCAGTGCACATGCTGATGGGTGCGACCATACCAGCACTAATGCACCGGATCCCATCAGAACTCCGCAGTTAAGCGTGCTTGGGCGAGAGCAGTACTAAGATGGGTTACCTCTTGGGAAGTCCTCGTGTTGCACCCCTCCTTTTTGATCTTTTCAGCCGGTTAATCCTCTTTTCGCGGCCGACCCCTTCACTTTTGCGAGCGTCGGCGGGTTTCGATCGCCGGCGCGGGGTCTCCGGGGCACCTCGGACCCCCCAGGGAGCGGGGAAAGGGCCGCGGAGGGATGAATCGTGCGGCGGCCGAGTTGGGGCAGGCGAGGGGGGCACGGGTTAAGTAGATTTGCAGTGCACATGTTGATGGGTGCGACCATACCAGCACTAATGCACCGGATCCCATCAGAACTCCGCAGTTAAGCGTGCTTGGGCGAGAGCAGTACTAAGATGGGTGACCTCTTGGGAAGTCCTCGTGTTGCACCCCTCCTTTTTGATCTTTTCAGCCGGTTAATCCTCTTTTCGCGGCCGACCCCTTCACTTTTGCGAGCGTCGGCGGGTTTCGATCGCCGGCGCGGGGTCTCCGGGGCACCTCGGACCCCCCGGGGAGCGGGGAAAGGGCCGCGGAGGGATGAATCGTGCGGCGGCCGAGTTGGGGCAGGCGAGGGGGGCACGGGTTAAGTAGATTTGCAGTGCACATGTTAATGGGTGCGACCATACCAGCACTAATGCACCGGATCCCATCAGAACTCCGCAGTTAAGCGTGCTTGGGCGAGAGCAGTACTAAGATGGGTGACCTCTTGGGAAGTCCTCGTGTTGCACCCCTCCTTTTTGATCTTTTCAGCCGGTTAATCCTCTTTTCGCGGCCGACCCCTTCACTTTTGCGAGCGTCGGCGGGTTTCGATCGCCGGCGCGGGGTCTCCGGGGCACCTCGGACCCCCCGGGGAGCGGGGAAAGGGCCGCGGAGGGATGAATCGTGCGGCGGCCGAGTTGGGGCAGGCGAGGGGGGCACGGGTTAAGTAGATTTGCAGTGCACATGCTGATGGGTGCGACCATACCAGCACTAATGCCTGAGCATATGCATTTATCTGTTTTGTGCACCTCGTTTATGTGTCAATTAATTTTTTATCAACATTTTGCATTTGAGGTAGATTATCGAACTTCATTACAAAGAACAAAAATAGAATGAGCTTTAATTTAATTATGCTAAGTCTCCTAAGGCCAAAGGTATTAATGTATACTTTCTCTTTGTACTATGAGAAATTGATATTGCCTGATCGATGATATGTTAGGGTGCATGAATAATCTTTTTTATTGAATATTATCATTAAGAAGTTAATTATTCCAATTTAAATATGAAAAGATATATGAAAGCAGCAAAGGATATGGTGGCAATTTACAAAGCGGTGCGTTTTAGATGTTTGAGTGTAGCCTTAAAAAGCGCCCCGGTCGGAACCAATTGGAAAAGTATAAAAACTTTAAAAGTCGATAACTTTGTGCTCGGAAGTCCGATTGAGGCGTTTTTTTTTTTAATTTGCATAATTTTTGGAGACAAATGGGGTGGTCAAGTTCCGAAGGAGCTTGGGGGGGTTTTTTGACCCTTAATTTCGAATTTTTCTTGTATTTTGACACATTTTTAAGATTACGATTTCTTAACCCTTAAGTTTTGTGAGCTTAAGACTTTTTAATTTGGGTTCCACCACACAAATCAGCAATTTAATGTCCAATTGAGATACGAAAACGACAATTTCCGGATTTCGAATTTGTCAATATTATAAACTTTGTGGTCATAAGAACTATTTGTGCGCACCAAATTCAAAACATTTCATATGTCGTAAAGGCAGAGGACCCAAACTGTTTGCTATTTTTATCCCCTCGTTTCCAGGTTCAAACCAACGCAAGGTAAGAATTAAGTAATATTATACTTTATGCCCGGAGACATTTCTAAGCTACGATTCACTTTTAGTTTAAAGTTGTACAGCACAAACTTCTTTACTTACTTAGTTACTTAGTTTTTAAAGTTACGGCCGGACATCATTTAAATTACTTATTTACCCTCGCCTCTGCCTAGAATTTGAACTCAGATGATTGAACAAAGAAAGCCTCTTTCAATCGACTGGGTGCGACCGGGGGCACGGGTTAAGTAGATTTGCAGTGCACATGTTGATGGGTGCGACCATACCAGCACTAATGCACCGGATCCCATCAGAACTCCGCAGTTAAGCGTGCTTGGGCGAGAGCAGTACTAAGATGGGTGACCTCTTGGGAAGTCCTCGTGTTGCACCCCTCCTTTTTGATCTTTTCAGCCGGTTAATCCTCTTTTCGCGGCCGACCCCTTCACTTTTGCGAGCGTCGGCGGGTTTCGATCGCCGGCGCGGGGTCTCCGGGGCACCTCGGACCCCCCGGGGAGCGGGGAAAGGGCCGCGGAGGGATGAATCGTGCGGCGGCCGAGTTGGGGCAGGCGAGGGGGGCACGGGTTAAGTAGATTTGCAGTGCACATGTTGATGGGTGCGACCATACCAGCACTAATGCACCGGATCCCATCAGAACTCCGCAGTTAAGCGTGCTTGGGCGAGAGCAGTACTAAGATGGGTGACCTCTTGGGAAGTCCTCGTGTTGCACCCCTCCTTTTTGATCTTTTCAGCCGGTTAATCCTCTTTTCGCGGCCGACCCCTTCACTTTTGCGAGCGTCGGCGGGTTTCGATCGCCGGCGCGGGGTCTCCGGGGCACCTCGGACCCCCCGGAGAGCGAGGAAAGGGCCGCGGAGGGATGAATCGTGCGGCGGCCGAGTTGGGGCAGGCGAGGGGGGCACGGGTTAAGTAGATTTGCAGTGCACATGCTGATGGGTGCGACCATACCAGCACTAATGCACCGAATCCCATCAGAACTCCGCAGTTAAGCGTGCTTGGGCGAGAGCAGTACTAAGATGGGTGACCTCTTGGGAAGTCCTCGTGTTGCACCCCTCCTTTTTGATCTTTTCAGCCGGTTAATCCTCTTTTCGCGGCCGACCCCTTCACTTTTGCGAGCGTCGGCGGGTTTCGATCGCCGGCGCGGGGTCTCCGGGGCACCTCGGACCCCCCAGGGAGCGGGGAAAGGGCCGCGGAGGGATGAATCGTGCGGCGGCCGAGTTGGGGCAGGCGAGGGGGGCACGGGTTAAGTAGATTTGCAGTGCACATGATGATGGGTGCGACCATACCAGCACTAATGCACCGGATCCCATCAGAACTCCGCAGTTAAGCGTGCTTCGGCGAGAACAGTACTAAGATGGGTGACCTCTTGGGAAGTCCTCGTGTTGCACCCCTCCTTTTTGATCTTTTCAGCCGGTTAATCCTCTTTTCGCGGCCGACCCCTTCACTTTTGCGAGCGTCGGCGGGTTTCGATCGCCGGCGCGGGGTCTCCGGGGCACCTCGGACCCCCCGGGGAGCGGGGAAAGGGCCGCGGAGGGATGAATCGTGCGGCGGCCGAGTTGGGGCAGGCGAGGGGGGCACGTGTTAAGTAGATTTGCAGTGCACATGCTGATGGGTGCGACCATACCAGCACTAATGCACCGGATCCCATCAGAACTCCGCAGTTAAGCGTGCTTGGGCGAGAGCAGTACTAAGATGGGTGACCTCTTGGGAAGTCCTCGTGTTGCACCCCTCCTTTTTGATCTTTTCAGCCGGTTAATCCTCTTTTCGCGGCCGACCCCTTCACTTTTGCGAGCGTCGGCGGGTTTCGATCGCCGGCGCGGGGTCTCCGGGGCACCTCGGACCCCCCAGGGAGCGGGGAAAGGGCCGCGGAGGGATGAATCGTGCGGCGGCCGAGTTGGGGCAGGCGAGGGGGGCACGGGTTAAGTAGATTTGCAGTGCACATGTTGATGGGTGCGACCATACCAGCACTAATGCACCGGATCCCATCAGAACTCCGCAGTTAAGCGTGCTTGGGCGAGAGCAGTACTAAGATGGGTGACCTCTTGGGAAGTCCTCGTGTTGCACCCCTCCTTTTTGATCTTTTCAGCCGGTTAATCCTCTTTTCGCGGCCGACCCCTTCACTTTTGCGAGCGTCGGCGGGTTTCGATCGCCGGCGCGGGGTCTCCGGGGCACCTCGGACCCCCCGGGGAGCGGGGAAAGGGCCGCGGAGGGATGAATCGTGCGGCGGCCGAGTTGGGGCAGGCGAGGGGGGCACGGGTTAAGTAGATTTGCAGTGCACATGTTGATGGGTGCGACCATACCAGCACTAATGCACCGGATCCCATCAGAACTCCGCAGTTAAGCGTGCTTGGGCGAGAGCAGTACTAAGATTGGTGACCTCTTGGGAAGTCCTCGTGTTGCACCCCTCCTTTTTGATCTTTTCAGCCGGTTAATCCTCTTTTCGCGGCCGACCCCTTCACTTTTGCGAGCGTCGGCGGGTTTCGATCGCCGGCGCGGGGTCTCCGGGGCACCTCGGACCCCCCGGGGAGCGGGGAAAGGGCCGCGGAGGGATGAATCGTGCGGCGGCCGAGTTGGGGCAGGCGAGGGGGGCACGGGTTAAGTAGATTTGCAGTGCACATGCTGATGGGTGCGACCATACCAGCACTAATGCCTGAGCATATGCATTTATCTGTTTTGTGCACCTCGTTTATGTGTCAATTAATTTTTTATCAACATTTTGCATTTGAGGTAGATTATCGAACTTCATTACAAAGAACAAAAATAGAATGAGCTTTAATTTAATTATGCTAAGTCTCCTAAGGCCAAAGGTATTAATGTATACTTTCTCTTTGTACTATGAGAAATTGATATTGCCTGATCGATGATATGTTAGGGTGCATGAATAATCTTTTTTATTGAATATTATCATTAAGAAGTTAATTATTCCAATTTAAATATGAAAAGATATATGAAAGCAGCAAAGGATATGGTGGCAATTTACAAAGCGGTGCGTTTTAGATGTTTGAGTGTAGCCTTAAAAAGCGCCCCGGTCGGAACCAATTGGAAAAGTATAAAAACTTTAAAAGTCGATAACTTTGTGCTCGGAAGTCCGATTGAGGCGTTTTTTTTTTTAATTTGCATAATTTTTGGAGACAAATGGGGTGGTCAAGTTCCGAAGGAGCTTGGGGGGGTTTTTTGACCCTTAATTTCGAATTTTTCTTGTATTTTGACACATTTTTAAGATTACGATTTCTTAACCCTTAAGTTTTGTGAGCTTAAGACTTTTTAATTTGGGTTCCACCACACAAATCAGCAATTTAATGTCCAATTGAGATACGAAAACGACAATTTCCGGATTTCGAATTTGTCAATATTATAAACTTTGTGGTCATAAGAACTATTTGTGCGCACCAAATTCAAAACATTTCATATGTCGTAAAGGCAGAGGACCCAAACTGTTTGCTATTTTTATCCCCTCGTTTCCAGGTTCAAACCAACGCAAGGTAAGAATTAAGTAATATTATACTTTATGCCCGGAGACATTTCTAAGCTACGATTCACTTTTAGTTTAAAGTTGTACAGCACAAACTTCTTTACTTACTTAGTTACTTAGTTTTTAAAGTTACGGCCGGACATCATTTAAATTACTTATTTACCCTCGCCTCTGCCTAGAATTTGAACTCAGATGATTGAACAAAGAAAGCCTCTTTCAATCGACTGGGTGCGACCGGGGGCACGGGTTAAGTAGATTTGCAGTGCACATGTTGATGGGTGCGACCATACCAGCACTAATGCACCGGATCCCATCAGAACTCCGCAGTTAAGCGTGCTTGGGCGAGAGCAGTACTAAGATGGGTGACCTCTTGGGAAGTCCTCGTGTTGCACCCCTCCTTTTTGATCTTTTCAGCCGGTTAATCCTCTTTTCGCGGCCGACCCCTTCACTTTTGCGAGCGTCGGCGGGTTTCGATCGCCGGCGCGGGGTCTCCGGGGCACCTCGGACCCCCCGGGGAGCGGGGAAAGGGCCGCGGAGGGATGAATCGTGCGGCGGCCGAGTTGGGGCAGGCGAGGGGGGCACGGGTTAAGTAGATTTGCAGTGCACATGCTGATGGGTGCGACCATACCAGCACTAATGCACCGGATCCCATCAAAACTCCGCAGTTAAGCGTGCTTGGGCGAGAGCAGTACTAAGATGGGTGACCTCTTGGGAAGTCCTCGTGTTGCACCCCTCCTTTTTGATCTTTTCAGCCGGTTAATCCTCTTTTCGCGGCCGACCCCTTCACTTTTGCGAGCGTCGGCGGGTTTCGATCGCCGGCGCGGGGTCTCCGGGGCACCTCGGACCCCCCGGGGAGCGGGGAAAGGGCCGCGGAGGGATGAATCGTGCGGCGGCCGAGTTGGGGCAGGCGAGGGGGGCACGGGTTAAGTAGATTTGCAGTGCACATGCTGATGGGTGCGACCATACCAGCACTAATGCACCGGATCCCATCAGAACTCCGCAGTTAAGCGTGCTTGGGCGAGAGCAGTACTAAGATGGGTGACCTCTTGGGAAGTCCTCGTGTTGCACCCCTCCTTTTTGATCTTTTCAGCCGGTTAATCCTCTTTTCGCGGCCGACCCCTTCACTTTTGCGAGCGTCGGCGGGTTTCGATCGCCGGCGCGGGGTCTCCGGGGCACCTCGGACCCCCCGGGGAGCGGGGAAAGGGCCGCGGAGGGATGAATCGTGCGGCGGCCGAGTTGGGGCAGGCGAGGGGGGCACGGGTTAAGTAGATTTGCAGTGCACATGCTGATGGGTGCGACCATACCAGCACTAATGCCTGAGCATATGCATTTATCTGTTTTGTGCACCTCGTTTATGTGTCAATTAATTTTTTATCAACATTTTGCATTTGAGGTAGATTATCGAACTTCATTACAAAGAACAAAAATAGAATGAGCTTTAATTTAATTATGCTAAGTCTCCTAAGGCCAAAGGTATTAATGTATACTTTCTCTTTGTACTATGAGAAATTGATATTGCCTGATCGATGATATGTTAGGGTGCATGAATAATCTTTTTTATTGAATATTATCATTAAGAAGTTAATTATTCCAATTTAAATATGAAAAGATATATGAAAGCAGCAAAGGATATGGTGGCAATTTACAAAGCGGTGCGTTTTAGATGTTTGAGTGTAGCCTTAAAAAGCGCCCCGGTCGGAACCAATTGGAAAAGTATAAAAACTTTAAAAGTCGATAACTTTGTGCTCGGAAGTCCGATTGAGGCGTTTTTTTTTTTAATTTGCATAATTTTTGGAGACAAATGGGGTGGTCAAGTTCCGAAGGAGCTTGGGGGGGTTTTTTGACCCTTAATTTCGAATTTTTCTTGTATTTTGACACATTTTTAAGATTACGATTTCTTAACCCTTAAGTTTTGTGAGCTTAAGACTTTTTAATTTGGGTTCCACCACACAAATCAGCAATTTAATGTCCAATTGAGATACGAAAACGACAATTTCCGGATTTCGAATTTGTCAATATTATAAACTTTGTGGTCATAAGAACTATTTGTGCGCACCAAATTCAAAACATTTCATATGTCGTAAAGGCAGAGGACCCAAACTGTTTGCTATTTTTATCCCCTCGTTTCCAGGTTCAAACCAACGCAAGGTAAGAATTAAGTAATATTATACTTTATGCCCGGAGACATTTCTAAGCTACGATTCACTTTTAGTTTAAAGTTGTACAGCACAAACTTCTTTACTTACTTAGTTACTTAGTTTTTAAAGTTACGGCCGGACATCATTTAAATTACTTATTTACCCTCGCCTCTGCCTAGAATTTGAACTCAGATGATTGAACAAAGAAAGCCTCTTTCAATCGACTGGGTGCGACCGGGGGCACGGGTTAAGTAGATTTGCAGTGCACATGTTGATGGGTGCGACCATACCAGCACTAATGCACCGGATCCCATCAGAACTCCGCAGTTAAGCGTGCTTGGGCGAGAGCAGTACTAAGATGGTGACCTCTTGGGAAGTCCTCGTGTTGCACCCCTCCTTTTTGATCTTTTCAGCCGGTTAATCCTCTTTTCGCGGCCGACCCCTTCACTTTTGCGAGCGTCGGCGGGTTTCGATCGCCGGCGCGGGGTCTCCGGGGCACCTCGGACCCCCCGGGGAGCGGGGAAAGGGCCGCGGAGGGATGAATCGTGCGGCGGCCGAGTTGGGGCAGGCGAGGGGGGCACGGGTTAAGTAGATTTGCAGTGCACATGTTGATGGGTGCGACCATACCAGCACTAATGCACCGGATCCCATCAGAACTCCGCAGTTAAGCGTGCTTGGGCGAGAGCAGTACTAAGATGGGTGACCTCTTGGGAAGTCCTCGTGTTGCACCCCTCCTTTTTGATCTTTTCAGCCGGTTAATCCTCTTTTCGCGGCCGACCCCTTCACTTTTGCGAGCGTCGGCGGGTTTCGATCGCCGGCGCGGGGTCTCCGGGGCACCTCGGACCCCCCGGGGAGCGGGGAAAGGGCCGCGGAGGGATGAATCGTGCGGCGGCCGAGTTGGGGCAGGCGAGGGGGGCACGGGTTAAGTAGATTTGCAGTGCACATGCTGATGGGTGCGACCATACCAGCACTAATGCACCGGATCCCATCAAAACTCCGCAGTTAAGCGTGCTTGGGCGAGAGCAGTACTAAGATGGGTGACCTCTTGGGAAGTCCTCGTGTTGCACCCCTCCTTTTTGATCTTTTCAGCCGGTTAATCCTCTTTTCGCGGCCGACCCCTTCACTTTTGCGAGCGTCGGCGGGTTTCGATCGCCGGCGCGGGGTCTCCGGGGCACCTCGGACCCCCCGGGGAGCGGGGAAAGGGCCGCGGAGGGATGAATCGTGCGGCGGCCGAGTTGGGGCAGGCGAGGGGGGCACGGGTTAAGTAGATTTGCAGTGCACATGCTGATGGGTGCGACCATACCAGCACTAATGCACCGGATCCCATCAGAACTCCGCAGTTAAGCGTGCTTGGGCGAGAGCAGAACTAAGATGGGTGACCTCTTGGGAAGTCCTCGTGTTGCACCCCTCCTTTTTGATCTTTTCAGCCGGTTAATCCTCTTTTCGCGGCCGACCCCTTCACTTTTGCGAGCGTCGGCGGGTTTCGATCGCCGGCGCGGGGTCTCCGGGGCACCTCGGACCCCCCAGGGAGCGGGGAAAGGGCCGCGGAGGGATGAATCGTGCGGCGGCCGAGTTGGGGCAGGCGAGGGGGGCACGGGTTAAGTAGATTTGCAGTGCACATGATGATGGGTGCGACCATACCAGCACTAATGCACCGGATCCCATCAGAACTCCGCAGTTAAGCGTGCTTGGGCGAGAGCAGTACTAAGATGGGTGACCTCTTGGGAAGTCCTCGTGTTGCACCCCTCCTTTTTGATCTTTTCAGCCGGTTAATCCTCTTTTCGCGGCCGACCCCTTCACTTTTGCGAGCGTCGGCGGGTTTCGATCGCCGGCGCGGGGTCTCCGGGGCACCTCGGACCCCCCGGGGAGCGGGGAAAGGGCCGCGGAGGGATGAATCGTGCGGCGGCCGAGTTGGGGCAGGCGAGGGGGGCACGGGTTAAGTAGATTTGCAGTGCACATGCTGATGGGTGCGACCATACCAGCACTAATGCACCGGATCCCATCAGAACTCCGCAGTTAAGCGTGCTTGGGCGAGAGCAGTACTAAGATGGGTGACCTCTTGGGAAGTCCTCGTGTTGCACCCCTCCTTTTTGATCTTTTCAGCCGGTTAATCCTCTTTTCGCGGCCGACCCCTTCACTTTTGCGAGCGTCGGCGGGTTTCGATCGCCGGCGCGGGGTCTCCGGGGCACCTCGGACCCCCCGGGGAGCGGGGAAAGGGCCGCGGAGGGATGAATCGTGCGGCGGCCGAGTTGGGGCAGGCGAGGGGGGCACGGGTTAAGTAGATTTGCAGTGCACATGCTGATGGGTGCGACCATACCAGCACTAATGCACCGGATCCCATCAGAACTCCGCAGTTAAGCGTGCTTGGGCGAGAGCAGTACTAAGATGGGTGACCTCTTGGGAAGTCCTCGTGTTGCACCCCTCCTTTTTGATCTTTTCAGCCGGTTAATCCTCTTTTCGCGGCCGACCCCTTCACTTTTGCGAGCGTCGGCGGGTTTCGATCGCCGGCGCGGGGTCTCCGGGGCACCTCGGACCCCCCAGGGAGCGGGGAAAGGGCCGCGGAGGGATGAATCGTGCGGCGGCCGAGTTGGGGCAGGCGAGGGGGGCACGGGTTAAGTAGATTTGCAGTGCACATGTTGATGGGTGCGACCATACCAGCACTAATGCACCGGATCCCATCAGAACTCCGCAGTTAAGCGTGCTTGGGCGAGAGCAGTACTAAGATGGGTGACCTCTTGGGAAGTCCTCGTGTTGCACCCCTCCTTTTTGATCTTTTCAGCCGGTTAATCCTCTTTTCGCGGCCGACCCCTTCACTTTTGCGAGCGTCGGCGGGTTTCGATCGCCGGCGCGGGGTCTCCGGGGCACCTCGGACCCCCCGGGGAGCGGGGAAAGGGCCGCGGAGGGATGAATCGTGCGGCGGCCGAGTTGGGGCAGGCGAGGGGGGCACGGGTTAAGTAGATTTGCAGTGCACATGTTAATGGGTGCGACCATACCAGCACTAATGCACCGGATCCCATCAGAACTCCGCAGTTAAGCGTGCTTGGGCGAGAGCAGTACTAAGATGGGTGACCTCTTGGGAAGTCCTCGTGTTGCACCCCTCCTTTTTGATCTTTTCAGCCGGTTAATCCTCTTTTCGCGGCCGACCCCTTCACTTTTGCGAGCGTCGGCGGGTTTCGATCGCCGGCGCGGGGTCTCCGGGGCACCTCGGACCCCCCGGGGAGCGGGGAAAGGGCCGCGGAGGGATGAATCGTGCGGCGGCCGAGTTGGGGCAGGCGAGGGGGGCACGGGTTAAGTAGATTTGCAGTGCACATGCTGATGGGTGCGACCATACCAGCACTAATGCACCGGATCCCATCAGAACTCCGCAGTTAAGCGTGCTTGGGCGAGAGCAGTACTAAGATGGGTTACCTCTTGGGAAGTCCTCGTGTTGCACCCCTCCTTTTTGATCTTTTCAGCCGGTTAATCCTCTTTTCGCGGCCGACCCCTTCACTTTTGCGAGCGTCGGCGGGTTTCGATCGCCGGCGCGGGGTCTCCGGGGCACCTCGGACCCCCCAGGGAGCGGGGAAAGGGCCGCGGAGGGATGAATCGTGCGGCGGCCGAGTTGGGGCAGGCGAGGGGGGCACGGGTTAAGTAGATTTGCAGTGCACATGATGATGGGTGCGACCATACCAGCACTAATGCACCGGATCCCATCAGAACTCCGCAGTTAAGCGTGCTTGGGCGAGAACAGTACTAAGATGGGTGACCTCTTGGGAAGTCCTCGTGTTGCACCCCTCCTTTTTGATCTTTTCAGCCGGTTAATCCTCTTTTCGCGGCCGACCCCTTCACTTTTGCGAGCGTCGGCGGGTTTCGATCGCCGGCGCGGGGTCTCCGGGGCACCTCGGACCCCCCGGGGAGCGGGGAAAGGGCCGCGGAGGGATGAATCGTGCGGCGGCCGAGTTGGGGCAGGCGAGGGGGGCACGTGTTAAGTAGATTTGCAGTGCACATGCTGATGGGTGCGACCATACCAGCACTAATGCACCGGATCCCATCAGAACTCCGCAGTTAAGCGTGCTTGGGCGAGAGCAGTACTAAGATGGGTGACCTCTTGGGAAGTCCTCGTGTTGCACCCCTCCTTTTTGATCTTTTCAGCCGGTTAATCCTCTTTTCGCGGCCGACCCCTTCACTTTTGCGAGCGTCGGCGGGTTTCGATCGCCGGCGCGGGGTCTCCGGGGCACCTCGGACCCCCCAGGGAGCGGGGAAAGGGCCGCGGAGGGATGAATCGTGCGGCGGCCGAGTTGGGGCAGGCGAGGGGGGCACGGGTTAAGTAGATTTGCAGTGCACATGTTGATGGGTGCGACCATACCAGCACTAATGCACCGGATCCCATCAGAACTCCGCAGTTAAGCGTGCTTGGGCGAGAGCAGTACTAAGATGGGTGACCTCTTGGGAAGTCCTCGTGTTGCACCCCTCCTTTTTGATCTTTTCAGCCGGTTAATCCTCTTTTCGCGGCCGACCCCTTCACTTTTGCGAGCGTCGGCGGGTTTCGATCGCCGGCGCGGGGTCTCCGGGGCACCTCGGACCCCCCGGGGAGCGGGGAAAGGGCCGCGGAGGGATGAATCGTGCGGCGGCCGAGTTGGGGCAGGCGAGGGGGGCACGGGTTAAGTAGATTTGCAGTGCACATGTTAATGGGTGCGACCATACCAGCACTAATGCACCGGATCCCATCAGAACTCCGCAGTTAAGCGTGCTTGGGCGAGAGCAGTACTAAGATGGGTGACCTCTTGGGAAGTCCTCGTGTTGCACCCCTCCTTTTTGATCTTTTCAGCCGGTTAATCCTCTTTTCGCGGCCGACCCCTTCACTTTTGCGAGCGTCGGCGGGTTTCGATCGCCGGCGCGGGGTCTCCGGGGCACCTCGGACCCCCCGGGGAGCGGGGAAAGGGCCGCGGAGGGATGAATCGTGCGGCGGCCGAGTTGGGGCAGGCGAGGGGGGCACGGGTTAAGTAGATTTGCAGTGCACATGCTGATGGGTGCGACCATACCAGCACTAATGCCTGAGCATATGCATTTATCTGTTTTGTGCACCTCGTTTATGTGTCAATTAATTTTTTATCAACATTTTGCATTTGAGGTAGATTATCGAACTTCATTACAAAGAACAAAAATAGAATGAGCTTTAATTTAATTATGCTAAGTCTCCTAAGGCCAAAGGTATTAATGTATACTTTCTCTTTGTACTATGAGAAATTGATATTGCCTGATCGATGATATGTTAGGGTGCATGAATAATCTTTTTTATTGAATATTATCATTAAGAAGTTAATTATTCCAATTTAAATATGAAAAGATATATGAAAGCAGCAAAGGATATGGTGGCAATTTACAAAGCGGTGCGTTTTAGATGTTTGAGTGTAGCCTTAAAAAGCGCCCCGGTCGGAACCAATTGGAAAAGTATAAAAACTTTAAAAGTCGATAACTTTGTGCTCGGAAGTCCGATTGAGGCGTTTTTTTTTTTAAACTGCATAATTTTTGGAGACAAATGGGGTGGTCAAGTTCCGAAGGAGCTTGGGGGGGTTTTTTGACCCTTAATTTCGAATTTTTCTTGTATTTTGACACATTTTTAAGATTACGATTTCTTAACCCTTAAGTTTTGTGAGCTTAAGACTTTTTAATTTGGGTTCCACCACACAAATCAGCAATTTAATGTCCAATTGAGATACGAAAACGACAATTTCCGGATTTCGAATTTGTCAATATTATAAACTTTGTGGTCATAAGAACTATTTGTGCGCACCAAATTCAAAACATTTCATATGTCGTAAAGGCAGAGGACCCAAACTGTTTGCTATTTTTATCCCCTCGTTTCCAGGTTCAAACCAACGAAAGGTAAGAATTAAGTAATATTATACTTTATGCCCGGAGACATTTCTAAGCTACGATTCACTTTTAGTTTAAAGTTGTACAGCACAAACTTCTTTACTTACTTAGTTACTTAGTTTTTAAAGTTACGGCCGGACATCATTTAAATTACTTATTTACCCTCGCCTCTGCCTAGAATTTGAACTCAGATGATTGAACAAAGAAAGCCTCTTTCAATCGACTGGGTGCGACCGGGGGCACGGGTTAAGTAGATTTGCAGTGCACATGTTGATGGGTGCGACCATACCAGCACTAATGCACCGGATCCCATCAGAACTCCGCAGTTAAGCGTGCTTGGGCGAGAGCAGTACTAAGATGGGTGACCTCTTGGGAAGTCCTCGTGTTGCACCCCTCCTTTTTGATCTTTTCAGCCGGTTAATCCTCTTTTCGCGGCCGACCCCTTCACTTTTGCGAGCGTCGGCGGGTTTCGATCGCCGGCGCGGGGTCTCCGGGGCACCTCGGACCCCCCGGGGAGCGGGGAAAGGGCCGCGGAGGGATGAATCGTGCGGCGGCCGAGTTGGGGCAGGCGAGGGGGGCACGGGTTAAGTAGATTTGCAGTGCACATGTTGATGGGTGCGACCATACCAGCACTAATGCACCGGATCCCATCAGAACTCCGCAGTTAAGCGTGCTTGGGCGAGAGCAGTACTAAGATGGGTGACCTCTTGGGAAGTCCTCGTGTTGCACCCCTCCTTTTTGATCTTTTCAGCCGGTTAATCCTCTTTTCGCGGCCGACCCCTTCACTTTTGCGAGCGTCGGCGGGTTTCGATCGCCGGCGCGGGGTCTCCGGGGCACCTCGGACCCCCCGGAGAGCGGGGAAAGGGCCGCGGAGGGATGAATCGTGCGGCGGCCGAGTTGGGGCAGGCGAGGGGGGCACGGGTTAAGTAGATTTGCAGTGCACATGCTGATGGGTGCGACCATACCAGCACTAATGCACCGGATCCCATCAGAACTCCGCAGTTAAGCGTGCTTGGGCGAGAGCAGTACTAAGATGGGTGACCTCTTGGGAAGTCCTCGTGTTGCACCCCTCCTTTTTGATCTTTTCAGCCGGTTAATCCTCTTTTCGCGGCCGACCCCTTCACTTTTGCGAGCGTCGGCGGGTTTCGATCGCCGGCGCGGGGTCTCCGGGGCACCTCGGACCCCCCAGGGAGCGGGGAAAGGGCCGCGGAGGGATGAATCGTGCGGCGGCCGAGTTGGGGCAGGCGAGGGGGGCACGGGTTAAGTAGATTTGCAGTGCACATGTTGATGGGTGCGACCATACCAGCACTAATGCACCGGATCCCATCAGAACTCCGCAGTTAAGCGTGCTTGGGCGAGAGCAGTACTAAGATGGGTGACCTCTTGGGAAGTCCTCGTGTTGCACCCCTCCTTTTTGATCTTTTCAGCCGGTTAATCCTCTTTTCGCGGCCGACCCCTTCACTTTTGCGAGCGTCGGCGGGTTTCGATCGCCGGCGCGGGGTCTCCGGGGCACCTCGGACCCCCCGGGGAGCGGGGAAAGGGCCGCGGAGGGATGAATCGTGCGGCGGCCGAGTTGGGGCAGGCGAGGGGGGCACGGGTTAAGTAGATTTGCAGTGCACATGTTGATGGGTGCGACCATACCAGCACTAATGCACCGGATCCCATCAGAACTCCGCAGTTAAGCGTGCTTGGGCGAGAGCAGTACTAAGATGGGTGACCTCTTGGGAAGTCCTCGTGTTGCACCCCTCCTTTTTGATCTTTTCAGCCGGTTAATCCTCTTTTCGCGGCCGACCCCTTCACTTTTGCGAGCGTCGGCGGGTTTCGATCGCCGGCGCGGGGTCTCCGGGGCACCTCGGACCCCCCGGGGAGCGGGGAAAGGGCCGCGGAGGGATGAATCGTGCGGCGGCCGAGTTGGGGCAGGCGAGGGGGGCACGGGTTAAGTAGATTTGCAGTGCACATGCTGATGGGTGCGACCATACCAGCACTAATGCACCGGATCCCATCAGAACTCCGCAGTTAAGCGTGCTTGGGCGAGAGCAGTACTAAGATGGGTGACCTCTTGGGAAGTCCTCGTGTTGCACCCCTCCTTTTTGATCTTTTCAGCCGGTTAATCCTCTTTTCGCGGCCGACCCCTTCACTTTTGCGAGCGTCGGCGGGTTTCGATCGCCGGCGCGGGGTCTCCGGGGCACCTCGGACCCCCCGGGGAGCGGGGAAAGGGCCGCGGAGGGATGAATCGTGCGGCGGCCGAGTTGGGGCAGGCGAGGGGGGCACGGGTTAAGTAGATTTGCAGTGCACATGCTGATGGGTGCGACCATACCAGCACTAATGCACCGGATCCCATCAGAACTCCGCAGTTAAGCGTGCTTGGGCGAGAGCAGTACTAAGATGGGTGACCTCTTGGGAAGTCCTCGTGTTGCACCCCTCCTTTTTGATCTTTTCAGCCGGTTAATCCTCTTTTCGCGGCCGACCCCTTCACTTTTGCGAGCGTCGGCGGGTTTCGATCGCCGGCGCGGGGTCTCCGGGGCACCTCGGACCCCCCAGGGAGCGGGGAAAGGGCCGCGGAGGGATGAATCGTGCGGCGGCCGAGTTGGGGCAGGCGAGGGGGGCACGGGTTAAGTAGATTTGCAGTGCACATGTTGATGGGTGCGACCATACCAGCATTAATGCACCGGATCCCATCAGAACTCCGCAGTTAAGCGTGCTTGGGCGAGAGCAGTACTAAGATGGGTGACCTCTTGGGAAGTCCTCGTGTTGCACCCCTCCTTTTTGATCTTTTCAGCCGGTTAATCCTCTTTTCGCGGCCGACCCCTTCACTTTTGCGAGCGTCGGCGGGTTTCGATCGCCGGCGCGGGGTCTCCGGGGCACCTCGGACCCCCCGGGGAGCGGGGAAAGGGCCGCGGAGGGATGAATCGTGCGGCGGCCGAGTTGGGGCAGGCGAGGGGGGCACGGGTTAAGTAGATTTGCAGTGCACATGTTAATGGGTGCGACCATACCAGCACTAATGCACCGGATCCCATCAGAACTCCGCAGTTAAGCGTGCTTGGGCGAGAGCAGTACTAAGATGGGTGACCTCTTGGGAAGTCCTCGTGTTGCACCCCTCCTTTTTGATCTTTTCAGCCGGTTAATCCTCTTTTCGCGGCCGACCCCTTCACTTTTGCGAGCGTCGGCGGGTTTCGATCGCCGGCGCGGGGTCTCCGGGGCACCTCGGACCCCCCGGGGAGCGGGGAAAGGGCCGCGGAGGGATGAATCGTGCGGCGGCCGAGTTGGGGCAGGCGAGGGGGGCACGGGTTAAGTAGATTTGCAGTGCACATGCTGATGGGTGCGACCATACCAGCACTAATGCCTGAGCATATGCATTTATCTGTTTTGTGCACCTCGTTTATGTGTCAATTAATTTTTTATCAACATTTTGCATTTGAGGTAGATTATCGAACTTCATTACAAAGAACAAAAATAGAATGAGCTTTAATTTAATTATGCTAAGTCTCCTAAGGCCAAAGGTATTAATGTATACTTTCTCTTTGTACTATGAGAAATTGATATTGCCTGATCGATGATATGTTAGGGTGCATGAATAATCTTTTTTATTGAATATTATCATTAAGAAGTTAATTATTCCAATTTAAATATGAAAAGATATATGAAAGCAGCAAAGGATATGGTGGCAATTTACAAAGCGGTGCGTTTTAGATGTTTGAGTGTAGCCTTAAAAAGCGCCCCGGTCGGAACCAATTGGAAAAGTATAAAAACTTTAAAAGTCGATAACTTTGTGCTCGGAAGTCCGATTGAGGCGTTTTTTTTTTTAAACTGCATAATTTTTGGAGACAAATGGGGTGGTCAAGTTCCGAAGGAGCTTGGGGGGGTTTTTTGACCCTTAATTTCGAATTTTTCTTGTATTTTGACACATTTTTAAGATTACGATTTCTTAACCCTTAAGTTTTGTGAGCTTAAGACTTTTTAATTTGGGTTCCACCACACAAATCAGCAATTTAATGTCCAATTGAGATACGAAAACGACAATTTCCGGATTTCGAATTTGTCAATATTATAAACTTTGTGGTCATAAGAACTATTTGTGCGCACCAAATTCAAAACATTTCATATGTCGTAAAGGCAGAGGACCCAAACTGTTTGCTATTTTTATCCCCTCGTTTCCAGGTTCAAACCAACGCAAGGTAAGAATTAAGTAATATTATACTTTATGCCCGGAGACATTTCTAAGCTACGATTCACTTTTAGTTTAAAGTTGTACAGCACAAACTTCTTTACTTACTTAGTTACTTAGTTTTTAAAGTTACGGCCGGACATCATTTAAATTACTTATTTACCCTCGCCTCTGCCTAGAATTTGAACTCAGATGATTGAACAAAGAAAGCCTCTTTCAATCGACTGGGTGCGACCGGGGGCACGGGTTAAGTAGATTTGCAGTGCACATGTTGATGGGTGCGACCATACCAGCACTAATGCACCGGATCCCATCAGAACTCCGCAGTTAAGCGTGCTTGGGCGAGAGCAGTACTAAGATGGGTGACCTCTTGGGAAGTCCTCGTGTTGCACCCCTCCTTTTTGATCTTTTCAGCCGGTTAATCCTCTTTTCGCGGCCGACCCCTTCACTTTTGCGAGCGTCGGCGGGTTTCGATCGCCGGCGCGGGGTCTCCGGGGCACCTCGGACCCCCCGGGGAGCGGGGAAAGGGCCGCGGAGGGATGAATCGTGCGGCGGCCGAGTTGGGGCAGGCGAGGGGGGCACGGGTTAAGTAGATTTGCAGTGCACATGCTGATGGGTGCGACCATACCAGCACTAATGCACCGGATCCCATCAGAACTCCGCAGTCAAGCGTGCTTGGGCGAGAGCAGTACTAAGATGGGTGACCTCTTGGGAAGTCCTCGTGTTGCACCCCTCCTTTTTGATCTTTTCAGCCGGTTAATCCTCTTTTCGCGGCCGACCCCTTCACTTTTGCGAGCGTCGGCGGGTTTCGATCGCCGGCGCGGGGTCTCCGGGGCACCTCGGACCCCCCGGGGAGCGGGGAAAGGGCCGCGGAGGGATGAATCGTGCGGCGGCCGAGTTGGGGCAGGCGAGGGGGGCACGGGTTAAGTAGATTTGCAGTGCACATGTTGATGGGTGCGACCATACCAGCACTAATGCACCGGATCCCATCAGAACTCCGCAGTTAAGCGTGCTTGGGCGAGAGCAGTACTAAGATGGGTGACCTCTTGGGAAGTCCTCGTGTTGCACCCCTCTTTTTTGATCTTTTCAGCCGGTTAATCCTCTTTTCGCGGCCGACCCCTTCACTTTTGCGAGCGTCGGCGGGTTTCGATCGCCGGCGCGGGGTCTCCGGGGCACCTCGGACCCCCCGGGGAGCGGGGAAAGGGCCGCGGAGGGATGAATCGTGCGGCGGCCGAGTTGGGGCAGGCGAGGGGGGCACGGGTTAAGTAGATTTGCAGTGCACATGCTGATGGGTGCGACCATACCAGCACTAATGCACCGGATCCCATCAGAACTCCGCAGTCAAGCGTGCTTGGGCGAGAGCAGTACTAAGATGGGTGACCTCTTGGGAAGTCCTCGTGTTGCACCCCTCCTTTTTGATCTTTTCAGCCGGTTAATCCTCTTTTCGCGGCCGACCCCTTCACTTTTGCGAGCGTCGGCGGGTTTCGATCGCCGGCGCGGGGTCTCCGGGGCACCTCGGACCCCCCGGGGAGCGGGGAAAGGGCCGCGGAGGGATGAATCGTGCGGCGGCCGAGTTGGGGCAGGCGAGGGGGGCACGGGTTAAGTAGATTTGCAGTGCACATGTTGACGGGTGCGACCATACCAGCACTAATGCACCGGATCCCATCAGAACTCCGCAGTTAAGCGTGCTTGGGCGAGAGCAGTACTAAGATGGGTGACCTCTTGGGAAGTCCTCGTGTTGCACCCCTCCTTTTTGATCTTTTCAGCCGGTTAATCCTCTTTTCGCGGCCGACCCCTTCACTTTTGCGAGCGTCGGCGGGTTTCGATCGCCGGCGCGGGGTCTCCGGGGCACCTCGGACCCCCCGGGGAGCGGGGAAAGGGCCGCGGAGGGATGAATCGTGCGGCGGCCGAGTTGGGGCAGGCGAGGGGGGCACGGGTTAAGTAGATTTGCAGTGCACATGTTGACGGGTGCGACCATACCAGCACTAATGCACCGGATCCCATCAGAACTCCGCAGTTAAGCGTGCTTGGGCGAGAGCAGTACTAAGATGGGTGACCTCTTGGGAAGTCCTCGTGTTGCACCCCTCCTTTTTGATCTTTTCAGCCGGTTAATCCTCTTTTCGCGGCCGACCCCTTCACTTTTGCGAGCGTCGGCGGGTTTCGATCGCCGGCGCGGGGTCTCCGGGGCACCTCGGACCCCCCGGGGAGCGGGGAAAGGGCCGCGGAGGGATGAATCGTGCGGCGGCCGAGTTGGGGCAGGCGAGGGGGGCACGGGTTAAGTAGATTTGCAGTGCACATGTTGACGGGTGCGACCATACCAGCACTAATGCACCGGATCCCATCAGAACTCCGCAGTTAAGCGTGCTTGGGCGAGAGCAGTACTAAGATGGGTGACCTCTTGGGAAGTCCTCGTGTTGCACCCCTCCTTTTTGATCTTTTCAGCCGGTTAATCCTCTTTTCGCGGCCGACCCCTTCACTTTTGCGAGCGTCGGCGGGTTTCGATCGCCGGCGCGGGGTCTCCGGGGCACCTCGGACCCCCCGGGGAGCGGGGAAAGGGCCGCGGAGGGATGAATCGTGCGGCGGCCGAGTTGGGGCAGGCGAGGGGGGCACGGGTTAAGTAGATTTGCAGTGCACATGTTGATGGGTGCGACCATACCAGCACTAATGCACCGGATCCCATCAGAACTCCGCAGTTAAGCGTGCTTGGGCGAGAGCAGTACTAAGATGGGTGACCTCTTGGGAAGTCCTCGTGTTGCACCCCTCCTTTTTGATCTTTTCAGCCGGTTAATCCTCTTTTCGCGGCCGACCCCTTCACTTTTGCGAGCGTCGGCGGGTTTCGATCGCCGGCGCGGGGTCTCCGGGGCACCTCGGACCCCCCGGGGAGCGGGGAAAGGGCCGCGGAGGGATGAATCGTGCGGCGGCCGAGTTGGGGCAGGCGAGGGGGGCACGGGTTAAGTAGATTTGCAGTGCACATGTTGACGGGTGCGACCATACCAGCACTAATGCACCGGATCCCATCAGAACTCCGCAGTTAAGCGTGCTTGGGCGAGAGCAGTACTAAGATGGGTGACCTCTTGGGAAGTCCTCGTGTTGCACCCCTCCTTTTTGATCTTTTCAGCCGGTTAATCCTCTTTTCGCGGCCGACCCCTTCACTTTTGCGAGCGTCGGCGGGTTTCGATCGCCGGCGCGGGGTCTCCGGGGCACCTCGGACCCCCCGGGGAGCGGGGAAAGGGCCGCGGAGGGATGAATCGTGCGGCGGCCGAGTTGGGGCAGGCGAGGGGGGCACGGGTTAAGTAGATTTGCAGTGCACATGCTGATGGGTGCGACCATACCAGCACTAATGCACCGGATCCCATCAGAACTCCGCAGTTAAGCGTGCTTGGGCGAGAGCAGTACTAAGATGGGTGACCTCTTGGGAAGTCCTCGTGTTGCACCCCTCCTTTTTGATCTTTTCAGCCGGTTAATCCTCTTTTCGCGGCCGACCCCTTCACTTTTGCGAGCGTCGGCGGGTTTCGATCGCCGGCGCGGGGTCTCCGGGGCACCTCGGACCCCCCGGGGAGCGGGGAAAGGGCCGCGGAGGGATGAATCGTGCGGCGGCCGAGTTGGGGCAGGCGAGGGGGGCACGGGTTAAGTAGATTTGCAGTGCACATGTTGACGGGTGCGACCATACCAGCACTAATGCACCGGATCCCATCAGAACTCCGCAGTTAAGCGTGCTTGGGCGAGAGCAGTACTAAGATGGGTGACCTCTTGGGAAGTCCTCGTGTTGCACCCCTCCTTTTTGATCTTTTCAGCCGGTTAATCCTCTTTTCGCGGCCGACCCCTTCACTTTTGCGAGCGTCGGCGGGTTTCGATCGCCGGCGCGGGGTCTCCGGGGCACCTCGGACCCCCCGGGGAGCGGGGAAAGGGCCGCGGAGGGATGAATCGTGCGGCGGCCGAGTTGGGGCAGGCGAGGGGGGCACGGGTTAAGTAGATTTGCAGTGCACATGCTGATGGGTGCGACCATACTAGCACTAATGCACCGGATCCCATCAGAACTCCGCAGTTAAGCGTGCTTGGGCGAGAGCAGTACTAAGATGGGTGACCTCTTGGGAAGTCCTCGTGTTGCACCCCTCCTTTTTGATCTTTTCAGCCGGTTAATCCTCTTTTCGCGGCCGACCCCTTCACTTTTGCGAGCGTCGGCGGGTTTCGATCGCCGGCGCGGGGTCTCCGGGGCACCTCGGACCCCCCGGGGAGCGGGGAAAGGGCCGCGGAGGGATGAATCGTGCGGCGGCCGAGTTGGGGCAGGCGAGGGGGGCACGGGTTAAGTATATTTGCAGTGCACATGCTGATGGGTGCGACCATACCAGCACTAATGCACCGGATCCCATCAGAACTCCGCAGTCAAGCGTGCTTGGGCGAGAGCAGTACTAAGATGGGTGACCTCTTGGGAAGTCCTCGTGTTGCACCCCTCCTTTTTGATCTTTTCAGCCGGTTAATCCTCTTTTCGCGGCCGACCCCTTCACTTTTGCGAGCGTCGGCGGGTTTCGATCGCCGGCGCGGGGTCTCCGGGGCACCTCGGACCCCCCGGGGAGCGGGGAAAGGGCCGCGGAGGGATGAATCGTGCGGCGGCCGAGTTGGGGCAGGCGAGGGGGGCACGGGTTAAGTAGATTTGCAGTGCACATGTTGACGGGTGCGACCATACCAGCACTAATGCACCGGATCCCATCAGAACTCCGCAGTTAAGCGTGCTTGGGCGAGAGCAGTACTAAGATGGGTGACCTCTTGGGAAGTCCTCGTGTTGCACCCCTCCTTTTTGATCTTTTCAGCCGGTTAATCCTCTTTTCGCGGCCGACCCCTTCACTTTTGCGAGCGTCGGCGGGTTTCGATCGCCGGCGCGGGGTCTCCGGGGCACCTCGGACCCCCCGGGGAGCGGGGAAAGGGCCGCGGAGGGATGAATCGTGCGGCGGCCGAGTTGGGGCAGGCGAGGGGGGCACGGGTTAAGTAGATTTGCAGTGCACATGTTGATGGGTGCGACCATACCAGCACTAATGCACCGGATCCCATCAGAACTCCGCAGTTAAGCGTGCTTGGGCGAGAGCAGTACTAAGATGGGTGACCTCTTGGGAAGTCCTCGTGTTGCACCCCTCCTTTTTGATCTTTTCAGCCGGTTAATCCTCTTTTCGCGGCCGACCCCTTCACTTTTGCGAGCGTCGGCGGGTTTCGATCGCCGGCGCGGGGTCTCCGGGGCACCTCGGACCCCCCGGGGAGCGGGGAAAGGGCCGCGGAGGGATGAATCGTGCGGCGGCCGAGTTGGGGCAGGCGAGGGGGGCACGGGTTAAGTAGATTTGCAGTGCACATGTTGACGGGTGCGACCATACCAGCACTAATGCACCGGATCCCATCAGAACTCCGCAGTTAAGCGTGCTTGGGCGAGAGCAGTACTAAGATGGGTGACCTCTTGGGAAGTCCTCGTGTTGCACCCCTCCTTTTTGATCTTTTCAGCCGGTTAATCCTCTTTTCGCGGCCGACCCCTTCACTTTTGCGAGCGTCGGCGGGTTTCGATCGCCGGCGCGGGGTCTCCGGGGCACCTCGGACCCCCCGGGGAGCGGGGAAAGGGCCGCGGAGGGATGAATCGTGCGGCGGCCGAGTTGGGGCAGGCGAGGGGGGCACGGGTTAAGTAGATTTGCAGTGCACATGCTGATGGGTGCGACCATACCAGCACTAATGCACCGGATCCCATCAGAACTCCGCAGTTAAGCGTGCTTGGGCGAGAGCAGTACTAAGATGGGTGACCTCTTGGGAAGTCCTCGTGTTGCACCCCTCCTTTTTGATCTTTTCAGCCGGTTAATCCTCTTTTCGCGGCCGACCCCTTCACTTTTGCGAGCGTCGGCGGGTTTCGATCGCCGGCGCGGGGTCTCCGGGGCACCTCGGACCCCCCGGGGAGCGGGGAAAGGGCCGCGGAGGGATGAATCGTGCGGCGGCCGAGTTGGGGCAGGCGAGGGGGGCACGGGTTAAGTAGATTTGCAGTGCACATGCTGATGGGTGCGACCATACCAGCACTAATGCACCGGATCCCATCAGAACTCCGCAGTCAAGCGTGCTTGGGCGAGAGCAGTACTAAGATGGGTGACCTCTTGGGAAGTCCTCGTGTTGCACCCCTCCTTTTTGATCTTTTCAGCCGGTTAATCCTCTTTTCGCGGCCGACCCCTTCACTTTTGCGAGCGTCGGGGGGTTTCGATCGCCGGCGTGGGGTCTCCGGGGCACCTCGGACCCCCCGGGGAGCGGGGAAAGGGCCGCGGAGGGATGAATCGTGCGGCGGCCGAGTTGGGGCAGGCGAGGGGGGCACGGGTTAAGTAGATTTGCAGTGCACATGCTGATGGGTGCGACCATACCAGCACTAATGCACCGGATCCCATCAGAACTCCGCAGTTAAGCGTGCTTGGGCGAGAGCAGTACTAAGATGGGTGACCTCTTGGGAAGTCCTCGTGTTGCACCCCTCCTTTTTGATCTTTTCAGCCGGTTAATCCTCTTTTCGCGGCCGACCCCTTCACTTTTGCGAGCGTCGGCGAGTTTCGATCGCCGGCGCGGGGTCTCCGGGGCACCTCGGACCCCCCGGGGAGCGGGGAAAGGGCCGCGGAGAAATGAATCGTGCGGCGGCCGAGTTGGGGCAGGCGAGGGGGGCACGGGTTAAGTAGATTTGCAGTGCACATGCTGATGGGTGCGACCATACCAGCGCTAATGCACCGGATCCCATCAGAACTCCGCAGTTAAGCGTGCTTGGGCGAGAGCAGTACTAAGATGGGTGACCTCTTGGGAAGTCCTCGTGTTGCACCCCTCCTTTTTGATCTTTTCAGCCGGTTAATCCTCTTTTCGCGGCCGACCCCTTCACTTTTGCGAGCGTCGGCGGGTTTCGATCGCCGGCGCGGGGTCTCCGGGGCACCTCGGACCCCCCGGGGAGCGGGGAAAGGGCCGCGGAGGGATGAATCGTGCGGCGGCCGAGTTGGGGCAGGCGAGGGGGGCACGGGTTAAGTAGATTTGCAGTGCACATGCTGATGGGTGCGACCATACCAGCACTAATGCACCGGATCCCATCAGAACTCCGCAGTTAAGCGTGCTTGGGCGAGAGCAGTACTAAGATGGGTGACCTCTTGGGAAGTCCTCGTGTTGCACCCCTCCTTTTTGATCTTTTCAGCCGGTTAATCCTCTTTTCGCGGCCGACCCCTTCACTTTTGCGAGCGTCGGCGGGTTTCGATCGCCGGCGCGGGGTCTCCGGGGCACCTCGGACCCCCCGGGGAGCGGGGAAAGGGCCGCGGAGAAATGAATCGTGCGGCGGCCGAGTTGGGGCAGGCGAGGGGGGCACGGGTTAAGTAGATTTGCAGTGCACATGCTGATGGGTGCGACCATACCAGCACTAATGCACCGGATCCCATCAGAACTCCGCAGTTAAGCGTGCTTGGGCGAGAGCAGTACTAAGATGGGTGACCTCTTGGGAAGTCCTCGTGTTGCACCCCTCCTTTTTGATCTTTTCAGCCGGTTAATCCTCTTTTCGCGGCCGACCCCTTCACTTTTGCGAGCGTCGGCGGGTTTCGATCGCCGGCGCGGGGTCTCCGGGGCACCTCGGACCCCCCGGGGAGCGGGGAAAGGGCCGCGGAGGGATGAATCGTGCGGCGGCCGAGTTGGGGCAGGCGAGGGGGGCACGGGTTAAGTAGATTTGCAGTGCACATGCTGATCGGTGCGACCATACCAGCACTAATGCACCGGATCCCATCAGAACTCCGCAGTTAAGCGTGCTTGGGCGAGAGCAGTACTAAGATGGGTGACCTCTTGGGAAGTCCTCGTGTTGCACCCCTCCTTTTTGATCTTTTCAGCCGGTTAATCCTCTTTTCGCGGCCGACCCCTTCACTTTTGCGAGCGTCGGCGGGTTTCGATCGCCGGCGCGGGGTCTCCGGGGCACCTCGGACCCCCCGGGGAGCGGGGAAAGGGCCGCGGAGGGATGAATCGTGCGGCGGCCGAGTTGGGGCAGGCGAGGGGGGCACGGGTTAAGTAGATTTGCAGTGCACATGCTGATGGGTGCGACCATACCAGCACTAATGCACCGGATCCCATCAGAACTCCGCAGTTAAGCGTGCTTGGGCGAGAGCAGTACTAAGATGGGTGACCTCTTGGGAAGTCCTCGTGTTGCACCCCTCCTTTTTGATCTTTTCAGCCGGTTAATCCTCTTTTCGCGGCCGACCCCTTCACTTTTGCGAGCGTCGGCGGGTTTCGATCGCCGGCGCGGGGTCTCCGGGGCACCTCGGACCCCCCGGGGAGCGGGGAAAGCGCCGCGGAGGGATGAATCGTGCGGCGGCCGAGTTGGGGCAGGCGAGGGGCGCACGGGTTAAGTAGATTTGCAGTGCACATGCTGATGGGTGCGACCATACCAGCACTAATGCACCGGATCCCATCAGAACTCCGCAGTTAAGCGTGCTTGGGCGAGAGCAGTACTAAGATGGGTGACCTCTTGGGAAGTCCTTGTGTTGCACCCCTCCTTTTTGATCTTTTCAGCCGGTTAATCCTCTTTTCGCGGCCGACCCCTTCACTTTTGCGAGCGTCGGCGGGTTTCGATCGCCGGCGCGGGGTCTCCGGGGCACCTCGGACCCCCCGGGGAGCGGGGAAAGGGCCGCGGAGGGATGAATCGTGCGGCGGCCGAGTTGGGGCAGGCGAGGGGGGCACGGGTTAAGTAGATTTGCAGTGCACATGCTGATGGGTGCGACCATACCAGCACTAATGCACCGGATCCCATCAGAACTCCGCAGTTAAGCGTGCTTGGGCGAGAGCAGTACTAAGATGGATGACCTCTTGGGAAGTCCTCGTGTTGCACCCCTCCTTTTTGATCTTTTCAGCCGGTTAATCCTCTTTTCGCGGCCGACCCCTTCACTTTTGCGAGCGTCGGCGGGTTTCGATCGCCGGCGCGGGGTCTCCGGGGCACCTCGGACCCCCCGGGGAGCGGGGAAAGGGCCGCGGAGGGATGAATCGTGCGGCGGCCGAGTTGGGGCAGGCGAGGGGGGCACGGGTTAAGTAGATTTGCAGTGCACATGCTGATGGGTGCGACCATACCAGCACTAATGCACCGGATCCCATCAGAACTCCGCAGTTAAGCGTGCTTGGGCGAGAGCAGTACTAAGATGGGTGACCTCTTGGGAAGTCCTCGTGTTGCACCCCTCCTTTTTGATCTTTTCAGCCGGTTAATCATCTTTTCGCGGCCGACCCCTTCACTTTTGCGAGCGTCGGCGGGTTTCGATCGCCGGCGCGGGGTCTCCGGGGCACCTCGGACCCCCCGGGGAGCGGGGAAAGGGCCGCGGAGGGATGAATCGTGCGGCGGCCGAGTTGGGGCAGGCGAGGGGGGCACGGGTTAAGTAGATTTGCAGTGCACATGCTGATGGGTGCGACCATACCAGCGCTAATGCACCGGATCCCATCAGAACTCCGCAGTTAAGCGTGCTTGGGCGAGAGCAGTACTAAGATGGGTGACCTCTTGGGAAGTCCTCGTGTTGCACCCCTCCTTTTTGATCTTTTCAGCCGGTTAATCCTCTTTTCGCGGCCGACCCCTTCACTTTTGCGAGCGTCGGTGGGTTTCGATCGCCGGCGCGGGGTCTCCGGGGCACCTCGGACCCCCCGGGGAGCGGGGAAAGGGCCGCGGAGGGATGAATCGTGCGGCGGCCGAGTTGGGGCAGGCGAGGGGGGCACGGGTTAAGTAGATTTGCAGTGCACATGCTGATGGGTGCGACCATACCAGCACTAATGCACCGGATCCCATCAGAACTCCGCAGTTAAGCGTGCTTGGGCGACAGTAGTACTAAGATGGGTGACCTCTTGGGAAGTCCTCGTGTTGCACCCCTCCTTTTTGATCTTTTCAGCCGGTTAATCCTCTTTTCGCGGCCGACCCCTTCACTTTTGCGAGCGTCGGCGGGTTTCGATCGCCGGCGCGGGGTCTCCGGGGCACCTCGGACCCCCCGGGGAGCGGGGAAAGGGCCGCGGAGGGATGAATCGTGCGGCGGCCGAGTTGGGGCAGGCGAGGGGGGCACGGGTTAAGTAGATTTGCAGTGCACATGCTGATGGGTGCGACCATACCAGCACTAATGCACCGGATCCCATCAGAACTCCGCAGTTAAGCGTGCTTGGGCGAGAGCAGTACTAAGATGGGTGACCTCTTGGGAAGTCCTCGTGTTGCACCCCTCCTTTTTGATCTTTTCAGCCGGTTAATCCTCTTTTCGCGGCCGACCCCTTCACTTTTGCGAGCGTCGGCGGGTTTCGATCGCCGGCGCGGGGTCTCCGGGGCACCTCGGACCCCCCGGGGAGCGGGGAAAGGGCCGCGGAGGGATGAATCGTGCGGCGGCCGAGTTGGGGCAGGCGAGGGGGGCACGGGTTAAGTAGATTTGCAGTGCACATGCTGATGGGTGCGACCATACCAGCGCTAATGCACCGGATCCCATCAGAACTCCGCAGTTAAGCGTGCTTGGGCGAGAGCAGTACTAAGATGGGTGACCTCTTGGGAAGTCCTCGTGTTGCACCCCTCCTTTTTGATCTTTTCAGCCGGTTAATCCTCTTTTCGCGGCCGACCCCTTCACTTTTGCGAGCGTCGGCGGGTTTCGATCGCCGGCGCGGGGTCTCCGGGGCACCTCGGACCCCCCGGGGAGCGGGGAAAGGGCCGCGGAGGGATGAATCGTGCGGCGGCCGAGTTGGGGCAGGCGAGGGGGGCACGGGTTAAGTAGATTTGCAGTGCACATGCTGATGGGTGCGACCATACCAGCGCTAATGCACCGGATCCCATCAGAACTCCGCAGTTAAGCGTGCTTGGGCGAGAGCAGTACTAAGATGGGTGACCTCTTGGGAAGTCCTCGTGTTGCACCCCTCCTTTTTGATCTTTTCAGCCGGTTAATCCTCTTTTCGCGGCCGACCCCTTCACTTTTGCGAGCGTCGGCGGGTTTCGATCGCCGGCGCGGGGTCTCCGGGGCACCTCGGACCCCCCGGGGAGCGGGGAAAGGGCCGCGGAGGGATGAATCGTGCGGCGGCCGAGTTGGGGCAGGCGAGGGGGGCACGGGTTAAGTAGATTTGCAGTGCACATGCTGATGGGTGCGACCATACCAGCACTAATGCACCGGATCCCATCAGAACTCCGCAGTTAAGCGTGCTTGGGCGAGAGCAGTACTAAGATGGGTGACCTCTTGGGAAGTCCTCGTGTTGCACCCCTCCTTTTTGATCTTTTCAGCCGGTTAATCCTCTTTTCGCGGCCGACCCCTTCACTTTTGCGAGCGTCGGCGGGTTTCGATCGCCGGCGCGGGGTCTCCGGGGCACCTCGGACCCCCCGGGGAGCGGGGAAAGGGCCGCGGAGGGATGAATCGTGCGGCGGCCGAGTTGGGGCACGCGAGGGGGGCACGGGTTAAGTAGATTTGCAGTGCACATGCTGATGGGTGCGACCATACCAGCACTAATGCACCGGATCCCATCAGAACTCCGCAGTTAAGCGTGCTTGGGCGAGAGCAGTACTAAGATGGGTGACCTCTTGGGAAGTCCTCGTGTTGCACCCCTCCTTTTTGATCTTTTCAGCCGGTTAATCCTCTTTTCGCGGCCGACCCCTTCACTTTTGCGAGCGTCGGCGGGTTTCGATCGCCGGCGCGGGGTCTCCGGGGCACCTCCGACCCCCCGGGGAGCGGGGAAAGGGCCGCGGAGGGATGAATCGTGCGGCGGCCGAGTTGGGGCAGGCGAGGGGGGCACGGGTTAAGTAGATTTGCAGTGCGCATGCTGATGGGTGCGACCATACCAGCACTAATGCACCGGATCCCATCAGAACTCCGCAGTTAAGCGTGCTTGGGCGAGAGCAGTACTAAGATGGGTGACCTCTTGGGAAGTCCTCGTGTTGCACCCCTCCTTTTTGATCTTTTCAGCCGGTTAATCCTCTTTTCGCGGCCGACCCCTTCACTTTTTCGAGCGTCGGCGGGTTTCGATCGCCGGCGCGGGGTCTCCGGGGCACCTCGGACCCCCCGGGGAGCGGGGAAAGGGCCGCGGAGGGATGAATCGTGCGGCGGCCGAGTTGGGGCAGGCGAGGGGGGCACGGGTTAAGTAGATTTGCAGTGCACATGCTGATGGGTGCGACCATACCAGCACTAATGCACCGGATCCCATCAGAACTCCGCAGTTAAGCGTGCTTGGGCGAGAGCAGTACTAAGATGGGTGACCTCTTGGGAAGTCCTCGTGTTGCACCCCTCCTTTTTGATCTTTTCAGCCGGTTAATCCTCTTTTCGCGGCCGACCCCTTCACTTTTGCGAGCGTCGGCGGGTTTCGATCGCCGGCGCGGGGTCTCCGGGGCACCTCGGACCCCCCGGGGAGCGGGGAAAGGGCCGCGGAGGGATGAATCGTGCGGCGGCCGAGTTGGGGCAGGCGAGGGGGGCACGGGTTAAGTAGATTTGCAGTGCACATGCTGATGGGTGCGACCATACCAGCACTAATGCACCGGATCCCATCAGAACTCCGCAGTTAAGCGTGCTTGGGCGAGAGCAGTACTAAGATGGGTGACCTCTTGGGAAGTCCTCGTGTTGCACCCCTCCTTTTTGATCTTTTCAGCCGGTTAATCCTCTTTTCGCGGCCGACCCCTTCACTTTTGCGAGCGTCGGCGGGTTTCGATCGCCGGCGCGGGGTCTCCGGGGCACCTCGGACCCCCCGGGGAGCGGGGAAAGGGCCGCGGAGGGATGAATCGTGCGGCGGCCGAGTTGGGGCAGGCGAGGGGGGCACGGGTTAAGTAGATTTGCAGTGCGCATGCTGATGGGTGCGACCATACCAGCACTAATGCACCGGATCCCATCAGAACTCCGCAGTTAAGCGTGCTTGGGCGAGAGCAGTACTAAGATGGGTGACCTCTTGGGAAGTCCTCGTGTTGCACCCCTCCTTTTTGATCTTTTCAGCCGGTTAATCCTCTTTTCGCGGCCGACCCCTTCACTTTTGCGAGCGTCGGCGGGTTTCGATCGCCGGCGCGGGGTCTCCGGGGCACCTCGGACCCCCCGGGGAGCGGGGAAAGGGCCGCGGAGGGATGAATCGTGCGGCGGCCGAGTTGGGGCAGGCGAGGGGGGCACGGGTTAAGTAGATTTGCAGTGCGCATGCTGATGGGTGCGACCATACCAGCACTAATGCACCGGATCCCATCAGAACTCCGCAGATAAGCGTGCTTGGGCGAGAGCAGTACTAAGATCGGTGACCTCTTGGGAAGTCCTCGTGTTGCACCCCTCGTTTTTGATCTTTTCAGCCGGTTAATCCTCTTTTCGCGGCCGACCCCTTCACTTTTGCGAGCGTCGGCGGGTTTCGATCGCCGGCGCGGGGTCTCCGGGGCACCTCGGACCCCCCGGGGAGCGGGGAAAGGGCCGCGGAGGGATGAATCGTGCGGCGGCCGAGTTGGGGCAGGCGAGGGGGGCACGGGTTAAGTAGATTTGCAGTGCGCATGCTGATGGGTGCGACCATACCAGCACTAATGCACCGGATCCCATCAGAACTCCGCAGTTAAGCGTGCTTGGGCGAGAGCAGTACTAAGATGGGTGACCTCTTGGGAAGTCCTCGTGTTGCACCCCTCGTTTTTGATCTTTTCAGCCGGTTAATCCTCTTTTCGCGGCCGACCCCTTCACTTTTGCGAGCGTCGGCGGGTTTCGATCGCCGGCGCGGGGTCTCCGGGGCACCTCGGACCCCCCGGGGAGCGGGGAAAGGGCCGCGGAGGGATGAATCGTGCGGCGGCCGAGTTGGGGCAGGCGAGGGGGGCACGGGTTAAGTAGATTTGCAGTGCGCATGCTGATGGGTGCGACCATACCAGCACTAATGCACCGGATCCCATCAGAACTCCGCAGTAAAGCGTGCTTGGGCGAGAGCAGTACTAAGATGGGTGACCTCTTGGGAAGTCCTCGTGTTGCACCCCTCGTTTTTGATCTTTTCAGCCGGTTAATCCTCTTTTCGCGGCCGACCCCTTCACTTTTGCGAGCGTCGGCGGGTTTCGATCGCCGGCGCGGGGTCTCCGGGGCACCTCGGACCCCCCGGGGAGCGGGGAAAGGGCCGCGGAGGGATGAATCGTGCGGCGGCCGAGTTGGGGCAGGCGAGGGGGGCACGGGTTAAGTAGATTTGCAGTGCGCATGCTGATGGGTGCGACCATACCAGCACTAATGCACCGGATCCCATCAGAACTCCGCAGTTAAGCGTGCTTGGGCGAGAGCAGTACTAAGATGGGTGACCTCTTGGGAAGTCCTCGTGTTGCACCCCTCCTTTTTGATCTTTTCAGCCGGTTAATCCTCTTTTCGCGGCCGACCCCTTCACTTTTGCGAGCGTCGGCGGGTTTCGATCGCCGGCGCGGGGTCTCCGGGGCACCTCGGACCCCCCGGGGAGCGGGGAAAGGGCCGCGGAGGGATGAATCGTGCGGCGGCCGAGTTGGGGCAGGCGAGGGGGGCACGGGTTAAGTAGATTTGCAGTGCGCATGCTGATGGGTGCGACCATACCAGCACTAATGCACCGGATCCCATCAGAACTCCGCAGTTAAGCGTGCTTGGGCGAGAGCAGTACTAAGATGGGTGACCTCTTGGGAAGTCCTCGTGTTGCACCCCTCGTTTTTGATCTTTTCAGCCGGTTAATCCTCTTTTCGCGGCCGACCCCTTCACTTTTGCGAGCGTCGGCGGGTTTCGATCGCCGGCGCGGGGTCTCCGGGGCACCTCGGACCCCCCGGGGAGCGGGGAAAGGGCCGCGGAGGGATGAATCGTGCGGCGGCCGAGTTGGGGCAGGCGAGGGGGGCACGGGTTAAGTAGATTTGCAGTGCGCATGCTGATGGGTGCGACCATACCAGCACTAATGCACCGGATCCCATCAGAACTCCGCAGTTAAGCGTGCTTGGGCGAGAGCAGTACTAAGATGGGTGACCTCTTGGGAAGTCCTCGTGTTGCACCCCTCCTTTTTGATCTTTTCAGCCGGTTAATCCTCTTTTCGCGGCCGACCCCTTCACTTTTGCGAGCGTCGGCGGGTTTCGATCGCCGGCGCGGGGTCTCCGGGGCACCTCGGACCCCCCGGGGAGCGGGGAAAGGGCCGCGGAGGGATGAATCGTGCGGCGGCCGAGTTGGGGCAGGCGAGGGGGGCACGGGTTAAGTAGATTTGCAGTGCGCATGCTGATGGGTGCGACCATACCAGCACTAATGCACCGGATCCCATCAGAACTCCGCAGTTAAGCGTGCTTGGGCGAGAGCAGTACTAAGATGGGTGACCTCTTGGGAAGTCCTCGTGTTGCACCCCTCCTTTTTGATCTTTTCAGCCGGTTAATCCTCTTTTCGCGGCCGACCCCTTCACTTTTGCGAGCGTCGGCGGGTTTCGATCGCCGGCGCGGGGTCTCCGGGGCACCTCGGACCCCCCGGGGAGCGGGGAAAGGGCCGCGGAGGGATGAATCGTGCGGCGGCCGAGTTGGGGCAGGCGAGGGGGGCACGGGTTAAGTAGATTTGCAGTGCGCATGCTGATGGGTGCGACCATACCAGCACTAATGCACCGGATCCCATCAGAACTCCGCAGTTAAGCGTGCTTGGGCGAGAGCAGTACTAAGATGGGTGACCTCTTGGGAAGTCCTCGTGTTGCACCCCTCCTTTTTGATCTTTTCAGCCGGTTAATCCTCTTTTCGCGGCCGACCCCTTCACTTTTGCGAGCGTCGGCGGGTTTCGATCGCCGGCGCGGGGTCTCCGGGGCACGTCGGACCCCCCGGGGAGCGGGGAAAGGGCCGCGGAGGGATGAATCGTGCGGCGGCCGAGTTGGGGCAGGCGAGGGGGGCACGGGTTAAGTAGATTTGCAGTGCGCATGCTGATGGGTGCGACCATACCAGCACTAATGCACCGGATCCCATCAGAACTCCGCAGTTAAGCGTGCTTGGGCGAGAGCAGTACTAAGATGGGTGACCTCTTGGGAAGTCCTCGTGTTGCGCCCCTCGTTTTTGATCTTTTCAGCCGGTTAATCCTCTTTTCGCGGCCGAACCCTTCACTTTTGCGAGCGTCGGCGGGTTTCGATCGCCGGCGCGGGGTCTCCGGGGCACCTCGGACCCCCCGGGGAGCGGGGAAAGGGCCGCGGAGGGATGAATCGTGAGGCGGCCGAGTTGGGGCAGGCGAGGGGGGCACGGGTTAAGTAGATTTGCAGTGCACATGCTGATGGGTGCGACCATACCAGCACTAATGCACCGGATCCCATCAGAACTCCGCAGTAAAGCGTGCTTGGGCGAGAGCAGTACTAAGATGGGTGACCTCTTGGGAAGTCCTCGTGTTGCACCCCTCCTTTTTGATCTTTTCAGCCGGTTAATCCTCTTTTCGCGGCCGACCCCTTCACTTTTGCGAGCGTCGGCGGGTTTCGATCGCCGGCGCGGGGTCTCCGGGGCACCTCGGACCCCCCGGGGAGCGGGCAAAGGGCCGCGGAGGGATGAATCGTGCGGCGGCCGAGTTGGGGCAGGCGAGGGGGGCACGGGTTAAGTAGATTTGCAGTGCGCATGCTGATGGGTGCGACCATACCAGCACTAATGCACCGGATCCCATCAGAACTCCGCAGTTAAGCGTGCTTGGGCGAGAGCAGTACTAAGATGGGTGACCTCTTGGGAAGTCCTCGTGTTGCACCCCTCCTTTTTGATCTTTTCAGCCGGTTAATCCTCTTTTCGCGGCCGACCCCTTCACTTTTGCGAGCGTCGGCGGGTTTCGATCGCCGGCGCGGGGTCTCCGGGGCACCTCGGACCCCCCGGGGAGCGGGGAAAGGGCCGCGGAGGGATGAATCGTGCGGCGGCCGAGTTGGGGCAGGCGAGGGGGGCACGGGTTAAGTAGATTTGCAGTGCGCATGCTGATGGGTGCGACCATAACAGCACTAATGCACCGGATCCCATCAGAACTCCGCAGTTAAGCGTGCTTGGGCGAGAGCAGTACTAAGATGGGTGACCTCTTGGGAAGTCCTCGTGTTGCACCCCTCGTTTTTGATCTTTTCAGCCGGTTAATCCTCTTTTCGCGGCCGACCCCTTCACTTTTGCGAGCGTCGGCGGGTTTCGATCGCCGGCGCGGGGTCTCCGGGGCACCTCGGACCCCCCGGGGAGCGGGGAAAGGGCCGCGGAGGGATGAATCGTGCGGCGGCCGAGTTGGGGCAGGCGAGGGGGGCACGGGTTAAGTAGATTTGCAGTGCGCATGCTGATGGGTGCGACCATACCAGCACTAATGCACCGGATCCCATCAGAACTCCGCAGTTAAGCGTGCTTGGGCGAGAGCAGTACTAAGATGGGTGACCTCTTGGGAAGTCCTCGTGTTGCACCCCTCCTTTTTGATCTTTTCAGCCGGTTAATCCTCTTTTCGCGGCCGACCCCTTCACTTTTGCGAGCGTCGGCGGGTTTCGATCGCCGGCGCGGGGTCTCCGGGGCACCTCGGACCCCCCGGGGAGCGGGGAAAGGGCCGCGGAGGGATGAATCGTGCGGCGGCCGAGTTGGGGCAGGCGAGGGGGGCACGGGTTAAGTAGATTTGCAGTGCGCATGCTGATGGGTGCGACCATACCAGCACTAATGCACCGGATCCCATCAGAACTCCGCAGTTAAGCGTGCTTGGGCGAGAGCAGTACTAAGATGGGTGACCTCTTGGGAAGTCCTCGTGTTGCACCCCTCGTTTTTGATCTTTTCAGCCGGTTAATCCTCTTTTCGCGGCCGACCCCTTCACTTTTGCGAGCGTCGGCGGGTTTCGATCGCCGGCGCGGGGTCTCCGGGGCACCTCGGACCCCCCGGGGAGCGGGGAAAGGGCCGCGGAGGGATGAATCGTGCGGCGGCCGAGTTGGGGCAGGCGAGGGGGGCACGGGTTAAGTAGATTTGCAGTGCGCATGCTGATGGGTGCGACCATACCAGCACTAATGCACCGGATCCCATCAGAACTCCGCAGTTAAGCGAGCTTGGGCGAGAGCAGTACTAAGATGGGTGACCTCTTGGGAAGTCCTCGTGTTGCACCCCTCTTTTTTGATCTTTTCAGCCGGTTAATCCTCTTTTCGCGGCCGACCCCTTCACTTTTGCGAGCGTCGGCGGGTTTCGATCGCCGGCGCGGGGTCTCCGGGGCACCTCGGACACCCCGGGGAGCGGGGAAAGGGCCGCGGAGGGATGAATCGTGCGGCGGCCGAGTTGGGGCAGGCGAGGGGGGCACGGGTTAAGTAGATTTGCAGTGCACATGCTGATGGGTGCGACCATACCAGCACTAATGCACCGGATCCCATCAGAACTCCGCAGTTAAGCGTGCTTGGGCGAGAGCAGTACTAAGATGGGTGACCTCTTGGGAAGTCCTCGTGTTGCACCCCTCCTTTTTGATCTTTTCAGCCGGTTAATCCTCTTTTCGCGGCCGACCCCTTCACTTTTGCGAGCGTCGGCGGGTTTCGATCGCCGGCGCGGGGTCTCCGGGGCACCTCGGACCCCCCGGGGAGTGGGGAAAGGGCCGCGGAGGGATGAATCGTGCGGCGGCCGAGTTGGGGCAGGCGAGGGGGGCACGGGTTAAGTAGATTTGCAGTGCGCATGCTGATGGGTGCGACCATACCAGCACCAATGCACCGGATCCCATCAGAACTCCGCAGTTAAGCGTGCTTGGGCGAGAGCAGTACTAAGATGGGTGACCTCTTGGGAAGTCCTCGTGTTGCACCCCTCCTTTTTGATCTTTTCAGCCGGTTAATCCTCTTTTCGCGGCCGACCCCTTCACTTTTGCGAGCGTCGGCGGGTTTCGATCGCCGGCGCGGGGTCTCCGGGGCACCTCGGACCCCCCGGGGAGCGGGGAAAGGGCCGCGGAGGGATGAATCGTGCGGCGGCCGAGTTGGGGCAGGCGAGGGGGGCACGGGTTAAGTAGATTTGCAGTGCGCATGCTGATGGGTGCGACCATACCAGCACTAATGCACCGGATCCCATCAGAACTCCGCAGTTAAGCGTGCTTGGGCGAGAGCAGTACTAAGATGGGTGACCTCTTGGGAAGTCCTCGTGTTGCACCCCTCGTTTTTGATCTTTTCAGCCGGTTAATCCTCTTTTCGCGGCCGACCCCTTCACTTTTGCGAGCGTCGGCGGGTTTCGATCGCCGGCGCGGGGTCTCCGGGGCACCTCGGACCCCCCGGGGAGCGGGGAAAGGGCCGCGGAGGGATGAATCGTGCGGCGGCCGAGTTGGGGCAGGCGAGGGGGGCACGGGTTAAGTAGATTTGCAGTGCGCATGCTGATGGGTGCGACCATACCAGCACTAATGCACCGGATCCCATCAGAACTCCGCAGTTAAGCGTGCTTGGGCGAGCGCAGTACTAAGATGGGTGACCTCTTGGGAAGTCCTCGTGTTGCACCCCTCCTTTTTGATCTTTTCAGCCGGTTAATCCTCTTTTCGCGGCCGACCCCTTCACTTTTGCGAGCGTCGGCGGGTTTCGATCGCCGGCGCGGGGTCTCCGGGGCACCTCGGACCCCCCGGGGAGCGGGGAAAGGGCCGCGGAGGGATGAATCGTGCGGCGGCCGAGTTGGGGCAGGCGAGGGGGGCACGGGTTAAGTAGATTTGCAGTGCGCATGCTGATGGGTGCGACCATACCAGCACTAATGCACCGGATCCCATCAGAACTCCGCAGTTAAGCGTGCTTGGGCGAGAGCAGTACTAAGATGGGTGACCTCTTGGGAAGTCCTCGTGTTGCACCCCTCCTTTTTGATCTTTTCAGCCGGTTAATCCTCTTTTCGCGGCCGACCCCTTCACTTTTGCGAGCGTCGGCGGGTTTCGATCGCCGGCGCGGGGTCTCCGGGGCACCTCGGACCCCCCGGGGAGCGGGGAAAGGGCCGCGGAGGGATGAATCGTGCGGCGGCCGAGTTGGGGCAGGCGAGGGGGGCACGGGTTAAGTAGATTTGCAGTGCGCATGCTGATGGGTGCGACCATACCAGCACTAATGCACCGGATCCCATCAGAACTCCGCAGTTAAGCGTGCTTGGGCGAGAGCAGTACTAAGATGGGTGACCTCTTGGGAAGTCCTCGTGTTGCACCCCTCGTTTTTGATCTTTTCAGCCGGTTAATCCTCTTTTCGCGGCCGACCCCTTCACTTTTGCGAGCGTCGGCGGGTTTCGATCGCCGGCGCGGGGTCTCCGGGGCACCTCGGACCCCCCGGGGAGCGGGGAAAGGGCCGCGGAGGGATGAATCGTGCGGCGGCCGAGTTGGGGCAGGCGAGGGGGGCACGGGTTAAGTAGATTTGCAGTGCGCATGCTGATGGGTGCGACCATACCAGCACTAATGCACCGGATCCCATCAGAACTCCGCAGTTAAGCGAGCTTGGGCGAGAGCAGTACTAAGATGGGTGACCTCTTGGGAAGTCCTCGTGTTGCACCCCTCTTTTTTGATCTTTTCAGCCGGTTAATCCTCTTTTCGCGGCCGACCCCTTCACTTTTGCGAGCGTCGGCGGGTTTCGATCGCCGGCGCGGGGTCTCCGGGGCACCTCGGACACCCCGGGGAGCGGGGAAAGGGCCGCGGAGGGATGAATCGTGCGGCGGCCGAGTTGGGGCAGGCGAGGGGGGCACGGGTTAAGTAGATTTGCAGTGCACATGCTGATGGGTGCGACCATACCAGCACTAATGCACCGGATCCCATCAGAACTCCGCAGTTAAGCGTGCTTGGGCGAGAGCAGTACTAAGATGGGTGACCTCTTGGGAAGTCCTCGTGTTGCACCCCTCCTTTTTGATCTTTTCAGCCGGTTAATCCTCTTTTCGCGGCCGACCCCTTCACTTTTGCGAGCGTCGGCGGGTTTCGATCGCCGGCGCGGGGTCTCCGGGGCACCTCGGACCCCCCGGGGAGTGGGGAAAGGGCCGCGGAGGGATGAATCGTGCGGCGGCCGAGTTGGGGCAGGCGAGGGGGGCACGGGTTAAGTAGATTTGCAGTGCGCATGCTGATGGGTGCGACCATACCAGCACCAATGCACCGGATCCCATCAGAACTCCGCAGTTAAGCGTGCTTGGGCGAGAGCAGTACTAAGATGGGTGACCTCTTGGGAAGTCCTCGTGTTGCACCCCTCCTTTTTGATCTTTTCAGCCGGTTAATCCTCTTTTCGCGGCCGACCCCTTCACTTTTGCGAGCGTCGGCGGGTTTCGATCGCCGGCGCGGGGTCTCCGGGGCACCTCGGACCCCCCGGGGAGCGGGGAAAGGGCCGCGGAGGGATGAATCGTGCGGCGGCCGAGTTGGGGCAGGCGAGGGGGGCACGGGTTAAGTAGATTTGCAGTGCGCATGCTGATGGGTGCGACCATACCAGCACTAATGCACCGGATCCCATCAGAACTCCGCAGTTAAGCGTGCTTGGGCGAGAGCAGTACTAAGATGGGTGACCTCTTGGGAAGTCCTCGTGTTGCACCCCTCGTTTTTGATCTTTTCAGCCGGTTAATCCTCTTTTCGCGGCCGACCCCTTCACTTTTGCGAGCGTCGGCGGGTTTCGATCGCCGGCGCGGGGTCTCCGGGGCACCTCGGACCCCCCGGGGAGCGGGGAAAGGGCCGCGGAGGGATGAATCGTGCGGCGGCCGAGTTGGGGCAGGCGAGGGGGGCACGGGTTAAGTAGATTTGCAGTGCGCATGCTGATGGGTGCGACCATACCAGCACTAATGCACCGGATCCCATCAGAACTCCGCAGTTAAGCGTGCTTGGGCGAGCGCAGTACTAAGATGGGTGACCTCTTGGGAAGTCCTCGTGTTGCACCCCTCCTTTTTGATCTTTTCAGCCGGTTAATCCTCTTTTCGCGGCCGACCCCTTCACTTTTGCGAGCGTCGGCGGGTTTCGATCGCCGGCGCGGGGTCTCCGGGGCACCTCGGACCCCCCGGGGAGCGGGGAAAGGGCCGCGGAGGGATGAATCGTGCGGCGGCCGAGTTGGGGCAGGCGAGGGGGGCACGGGTTAAGTAGATTTGCAGTGCGCATGCTGATGGGTGCGACCATACCAGCACTAATGCACCGGATCCCATCAGAACTCCGCAGTTAAGCGTGCTTGGGCGAGAGCAGTACTAAGATGGGTGACCTCTTGGGAAGTCCTCGTGTTGCACCCCTCGTTTTTGATCTTTTCAGCCGGTTAATCCTCTTTTCGCGGCCGACCCCTTCACTTTTGCGAGCGTCGGCGGGTTTCGATCGCCGGCGCGGGGTCTCCGGGGCACCTCGGACCCCCCGGGGAGCGGGGAAAGGGCCGCGGAGGGATGAATCGTGCGGCGGCCGAGTTGGGGCAGGCGAGGGGGGCACGGGTTAAGTAGATTTGCAGTGCGCATGCTGATGGGTGCGACCATACCAGCACTAATGCACCGGATCCCATCAGAACTCCGCAGTTAAGCGAGCTTGGGCGAGAGCAGTACTAAGATGGGTGACCTCTTGGGAAGTCCTCGTGTTGCACCCCTCCTTTTTGATCTTTTCAGCCGGTTAATCCTCTTTTCGCGGCCGACCCCTTCACTTTTGCGAGCGTCGGCGGGTTTCGATCGCCGGCGCGGGGTCTCCGGGGCACCTCGGACACCCCGGGGAGCGGGGAAAGGGCCGCGGAGGGATGAATCGTGCGGCGGCCGAGTTGGGGCAGGCGAGGGGGGCACGGGTTAAGTAGATTTGCAGTGCACATGCTGATGGGTGCGACCATACCAGCACTAATGCACCGGATCCCATCAGAACTCCGCAGTTAAGCGTGCTTGGGCGAGAGCAGTACTAAGATGGGTGACCTCTTGGGAAGTCCTCGTGTTGCACCCCTCCTTTTTGATCTTTTCAGCCGGTTAATCCTCTTTTCGCGGCCGACCCCTTCACTTTTGCGAGCGTCGGCGGGTTTCGATCGCCGGCGCAGGGTCTCCGGGGCACCTCGGACCCCCCGGGGAGTGGGGAAAGGGCCGCGGAGGGATGAATCGTGCAGCGGCCGAGTTGGGGCAGGCGAGGGGGGCACGGGTTAAGTAGATTTGCAGTGCGCATGCTGATGGGTGCGACCATACCAGCACCAATGCACCGGATCCCATCAGAACTCCGCAGTTAAGCGTGCTTGGGCGAGAGCAGTACTAAGATGGGTGACCTCTTGGGAAGTCCTCGTGTTGCACCCTTCCTTTTTGATCTTTTCAGCCGGTTAATCCTCTTTTCGCGGCCGACCCCTTCACTTTTGCGAGCGTCGGCGGGTTTCGATCGCCGGCGCGGGGTCTCCGGGGCACCTCGGACCCCCCGGGGAGTGGGGAAAGGGCCGCGGAGGGATGAATCGTGCGGCGGCCGAGTTGGGGCAGGCGAGGGGGGCACGGGTTAAGTAGATTTGCAGTGCGCATGCTGATGGGTGCGACCATACCAGCACCAATGCACCGGATCCCATCAGAACTCCGCAGTTAAGCGTGCTTGGGCGAGAGCAGTACTAAGATGGGTGACCTCTTGGGAAGTCCTCGTGTTGCACCCCTCCTTTTTGATCTTTTCAGCCGGTTAATCCTCTTTTCGCGGCCGACCCCTTCACTTTTGCGAGCGTCGGCGGGTTTCGATCGCCGGCGCGGGGTCTCCGGGGCACCTCGGACCCCCCGGGGAGCGGGGAAAGGGCCGCGGAGGGATGAATCGTGCGGCGGCCGAGTTGGGGCAGGCGAGGGGGGCACGGGTTAAGTAGATTTGCAGTGCGCATGCTGATGGGTGCGACCATACCAGCACTAATGCACCGGATCCCATCAGAACTCCGCAGTTAAGCGTGCTTGGGCGAGAGCAGTACTAAGATGGGTGACCTCTTGGGAAGTCCTCGTGTTGCACCCCTCCTTTTTGATCTTTTCAGCCGGTTAATCCTCTTTTCGCGGCCGACCCCTTCACTTTTGCGAGCGTCGGCGGGTTTCGATCGCCGGCGCGGGGTCTCCGGGGCACCTCGGACCCCCCGGGGAGCGGGGAAAGGGCCGCGGAGGGATGAATCGTGCGGCGGCCGAGTTGGGGCAGGCGAGGGGGGCACGGGTTAAGTAGATTTGCAGTGCGCATGCTGATGGGTGCGACCATACCAGCACTAATGCACCGGATCCCATCAGAACTCCGCAGTTAAGCGTGCTTGGGCGAGAGCAGTACTAAGATGGGTGACCTCTTGGGAAGTCCTCGTGTTGCACCCCTCGTTTTTGATCTTTTCAGCCGGTTAATCCTCTTTTCGCGGCCGACCCCTTCACTTTTGCGAGCGTCGGCGGGTTTCGATCGCCGGCGCGGGGTCTCCGGGGCACCTCGGACCCCCCGGGGAGCGGGCAAAGGGCCGCGGAGGGATGAATCGTGCGGCGGCCGAGTTGGGGCAGGCGAGGGGGGCACGGGTTAAGTAGATTTGCAGTGCGCATGCTGATGGGTGCGACCATACCAGCACTAATGCACCGGATCCCATCAGAACTCCGCAGTTAAGCGTGCTTGTGCGAGAGCAGTACTAAGATGGGTGACCTCTTGGGAAGTCCTCGTGTTGCACCCCTCCTTTTTGATCTTTTCAGCCGGTTAATCCTCTTTTCGCGGCCGACCCCTTCACTTTTGCGAGCGTCGGCGGGTTTCGATCGCCGGCGCGGGGTCTCCGGGGCACCTCGGACCCCCCGGGGAGCGGGGAAAGGGCCGCGGAGGGATGAATCGTGCGGCGGCCGAGTTGGGGCAGGCGAGGGGGGCACGGGTTAAGTAGATTTGCAGTGCGCATGCTGATGGGTGCGACCATACCAGCACTAATGCACCGGTTCCCATCAGAACTCCGCAGTTAAGCGTGCTTGGGCGAGAGCAGTACTAAGATGGGTGACCTCTTGGGAAGTCCTCGTGTTGCACCCCTCCTTTTTGATCTTTTCAGCCGGTTAATCCTCTTTTCGCGGCCGACCCCTTCACTTTTGCGAGCGTCGGCGGGTTTCGATCGCCGGCGCGGGGTCTCCGGGGCACCTCGGACCCCCCGGGGAGCGAGGAAAGGGCCGCGGAGGGATGAATCGTGCGGCGGCCGAGTTGGGGCAGGCGAGGGGGGCACGGGTTAAGTAGATTTGCAGTGCGCATGCTGATGGGTGCGACCATACCAGCACCAATGCACCGGATCCCATCCGAACTCCGCAGTTAAGCGTGCTTGGGCGAGAGCAGTACTAAGATGGGTGACCTCTTGGGAAGTCCTCGTGTTGCACCCCTCCTTTTTGATCTTTTCAGCCGGTTAATCCTCTTTTCGCGGCCGACCCCTTCACTTTTGCGAGCGTCGGCGGGTTTCGATCGCCGGCGCGGGGTCTCCGGGGCACCTCGGACCCCCCGGGGAGCGGGGAAAGGGCCGCGGAGGGATGAATCGTGCGGCGGCCGAGTTGGGGCAGGCGAGGGGGGCACGGGTTAAGTAGATTTGCAGTGCGCATGCTGATGGGTGCGACCATACCAGCACCAATGCACCGGATCCCATCAGAACTCCGCAGTTAAGCGTGCTTGGGCGAGAGCAGTACTAAGATGGGTGACCTCTTGGGAAGTCCTCGTGTTGCACCCCTCCTTTTTGATCTTTTCAGCCGGTTAATCCTCTTTTCGCGGCCGACCCCTTCACTTTTGCTAGCGTCGGCGGGTTTCGATCGCCGGCGCGGGGTCTCCGGGGCACCTCGGACCCCCCGGGGAGCGGGGAAAGGGCCGCGGAGGGATGAATCGTGCGGCGGCCGAGTTTGGGCAGGCGAGGGGGGCACGGGTTAAGTAGATTTGCAGTGCGCATGCTGATGGGTGCGACCATACCAGCACTAATGCACCGGATCCCATCAGAACTCCGCAGTTAAGCGTGCTTGGGCGAGAGCAGTACTAAGATGGGTGACCTCTTGGGAAGTCCTCGTGTTGCACCCCTCCTTTTTGATCTTTTCAGCCGGTTAATCCTCTTTTCGCGGCCGACCCCTTCACTTTTGCGAGCGTCGGCGGGTTTCGATCGCCGGCGCGGGGTCTCCGGGGCACCTCGGACCCCCCGGGGAGCGAGGAAAGGGCCGCGGAGGGATGAATCGTGCGGCGGCCGAGTTGGGGCAGGCGAGGGGGGCACGGGTTAAGTAGATTTGCAGTGCGCATGCTGATGGGTGCGACCATACCAGCACCAATGCACCGGATCCCATCAGAACTCCGCAGTTAAGCGTGCTTGGGCGAGAGCAGTACTAAGATGGGTGACCTCTTGGGAAGTCCTCGTGTTGCACCCCTCCTTTTTGATCTTTTCAGCCGGTTAATCCTCTTTTCGCGGCCGACCCCTTCACTTTTGCGAGCGTCGGCGGGTTTCGATCGCCGGCGCGGGGTCTCCGGGGCACCTCGGACCCCCCGGGGAGCGGGGAAAGGGCCGCGGAGGGATGAATCGTGCGGCGGCCGAGTTGGGGCAGGCGAGGGGGGCACGGGTTAAGTAGATTTGCAGTGCGCATGCTGATGGGTGCGACCATACCAGCACCAATGCACCGGATCCCATCAGAACTCCGCAGTTAAGCGTGCTTGGGCGAGAGCAGTACTAAGATGGGTGACCTCTTGGGAAGTCCTCGTGTTGCACCCCTCCTTTTTGATCTTTTCAGCCGGTTAATCCTCTTTTCGCGGCCGACCCCTTCACTTTTGCGAGCGTCGGCGGGTTTCGATCGCCGGCGCGGGGTCTCCGGGGCACCTCGGACCCCCCGGGGAGCGGGGAAAGGGCCGCGGAGGGATGAATCGTGCGGCGGCCGAGTTGGGGCAGGCGAGGGGGGCACGGGTTAAGTAGATTTGCAGTGCACATGCTGATGGGTGCGACCATACCAGCACTAATGCACCGGATCCCATCAGAACTCCGCAGTTAAGCGTGCTTGGGCGAGAGCAGTACTAAGATGGGTGACCTCTTGGGAAGTCCTCGTGTTGCACCCCTCCTTTTTGATCTTTTCAGCCGGTTAATCCTCTTTTCGCGGCCGACCCTTTCACTTTTGCGAGCGTCGGCGGGTTTCGATCGCCGGCGCGGGGTCTCCGGGGCACCTCGGACCCCCCGGGGAGCGGGGAAAGGGCCGCGGAGGGATGAATCGTGCGGCGGCCGAGTTGGGGCAGGCGAGGGGGGCACGGGTTAAGTAGATTTGCAGTGCGCATGCTGATGGGTGCGACCGTACCAGCACTAATGCACCGGATCCCATCAGAACGCCGCAGTTAAGCGTGCTTGGGCGAGAGCAGTACTAAGATGGGTGACCTCTTGGGAAGTCCTCGTGTTGCACCCCTCCTTTTTGATCTTTTCAGCCGGTTAATCCTCTTTTCGCGGCCGACCCCTTCACTTTTGCGAGCGTCGGCGGGTTTCGATCGCCGGCGCGGGGTCTCCGGGGCACCTCGGACCCCCCGGGGAGCGGGGAAAGGGCCGCGGAGGGATGAATCGTGCGGCGGCCGAGTTGGGGCAGGCGAGGGGGGCACGGGTTAAGTAGATTTGCAGTGCGCATGCTGATGGGTGCGACCGTACCAGCACCAATGCACCGGATCCCATCAGAACTCCGCAGTTAAGCGTGCTTGGGCGAGAGCAGTACTAAGATGGGTGACCTCTTGGGAAGTCCTCGTGTTGCACCCCTCCTTTTTGATCTTTTCAGCCGGTTAATCCTCTTTTCGCGGCCGACCCCTTCACTTTTGCGAGCGTCGGCGGGTTTCGATCGTCGGCGCGGGGTCTCCGGGGCACCTCGGACCCCCCGGGGAGCGGGGAAAGGGCCGCGGAGGGATGAATCGTGCGGCGGCCGAGTTGGGGCAGGCGAGGGGGGCACGGGTTAAGTAGATTTGCAGTGCACATGCTGATGGGTGCGACCATACCAGCACTAATGCACCGGATCCCATCAGAACTCCGCAGTTAAGCGTGCTTGGGCGAGAGCAGTACTAAGATGGGTGACCTCTTGGGAAGTCCTCGTGTTGCACCCCTCCTTTTTGATCTTTTCAGCCGGTTAATCCTCTTTTCGCGGCCGACCCCTTCACTTTTGCGAGCGTCGGCGGGTTTCGATCGCCGGCGCGGGGTCTCCGGGGCACCTCGGACCCCCCGGGGAGCGGGGAAAGGGCCGCGGAGGGATGAATCGTGCGGCGGCCGAGTTGGGGCAGGCGAGGGGGGCACGGGTTAAGTAGATTTGCAGTGCGCATGCTGATGGGTGCGACCGTACCAGCACTAATGCACCGGATCCCATCAGAACGCCGCAGTTAAGCGTGCTTGGGCGAGAGCAGTACTAAGATGGGTGACCTCTTGGGAAGTCCTCGTGTTGCACCCCTCCTTTTTGATCTTTTCAGCCGGTTAATCCTCTTTTCGCGGCCGACCCCTTCACTTTTGCGAGCGTCGGCGGGTTTCGATCGCCGGCGCGGGGTCTCCGGGGCACCTCGGACCCCCCGGGGAGCGGGGAAAGGGCCGCGGAGGGATGAATCGTGCGGCGGCCGAGTTGGGGCAGGCGAGGGGGGCACGGGTTAAGTAGATTTGCAGTGCGCATGCTGATGGGTGCGACCGTACCAGCACTAATGCACCGGATCCCATCAGAACGCCGCAGTTAAGCGTGCTTGGGCGAGAGCAGTACTAAGATGGGTGACCTCTTGGGAAGTCCTCGTGTTGCACCCCTCCTTTTTGATCTTTTCAGCCGGTTAATCCTCTTTTCGCGGCCGACCCCTTCACTTTTGCGAGCGTCGGCGGGTTTCGATCGCCGGCGCGGGGTCTCCGGGGCACCTCGGACCCCCCGGGGAGCGGGGAAAGGGCCGCGGAGGGATGAATCGTGCGGCGGCCGAGTTGGGGCAGGCGAGGGGGGCACGGGTTAAGTAGATTTGCAGTGCACATGCTGATGGGTGCGACCATACCAGCACTAATGCACCGGATCCCATCAGAACTCCGCAGTTAAGCGTGCTTGGGCGAGAGCAGTACTAAGATGGGTGACCTCTTGGGAAGTCCTCGTGTTGCACCCCTCCTTTTTGATCTTTTCAGCCGGTTAATCCTCTTTTCGCGGCCGACCCCTTCACTTTTGCGAGCGTCGGCGGGTTTCGATCGCCGGCGCGGGGTCTCCGGGGCACCTCCGACCCCCCGGGGAGCGGGGAAAGGGCCGCGGAGGGATGAATCGTGCGGCGGCCGAGTTGGGGCAGGCGAGGGGGGCACGGGTTAAGTAGATTTGCAGTGCGCATGCTGATGGGTGCGACCATACCAGCACTAATGCACCGGATCCCATCAGAACTCCGCAGTTAAGCGTGCTTGGGCGAGAGCAGTACTAAGATGGGTGACCTCTTGGGAAGTCCTCGTGTTGCACCCCTCGTTTTTGATCTTTTCAGCCGGTTAATCCTCTTTTCGCGGCCGACCCCTTCACTTTTGCGAGCGTCGGCGGGTTTCGATCGCCGGCGCGGGGTCTCCGGGGCAACTCGGACCCCCCGGGGAGCGGGGAAAGGGCCGCGGAGGGATGAATCGTGCGGCGGCCGAGTTGGGGCAGGCGAGGGGGGCACGGGTTAAGTAGATTTGCAGTACGGATGCTGATGGGTGCGACCATACCAGCACTAATGCACCGGATCCCATCAGAACTCCGCAGTTAAGCGTGCTTGGGCGAGAGCAGTACTAAGATGGGTGACCTCTTGGGAAGTCCTCGTGTTGCACCCCTCCTTTTTGATCTTTTCAGCCGGTTAATCCTCTTTTCGCGGCCGACCCCTTCACTTTTGCGAGCGTCGGCGGGTTTCGATCGCCGGCGCGGGGTCTCCGGGGCACCTCGGACCCCCCGGGGAGCGGGGAAAGGGCCGCGGAGGGATGAATCGTGCGGCGGCCGAGTTGGGGCAGGCGAGGGGGGCACGGGTTAAGTAGATTTGCAGTGCGCATGTTGATGGGTGCGACCATACCAGCACTAATGCACCGGATCCCATCAGAACTCCGCAGTTAAGCGTGCTTGGGCGAGAGCAGTACTAAGATGGGTGACCTCTTGGGAAGTCCTCGTGTTGCACCCCTCCTTTTTGATCTTTTCAGCCGGTTAATCCTCTTTTCGCGGCCGACCCCTTCACTTTTGCGAGCGTCGGCGGGTTTCGATCGCCGGCGCGGGGTCTCCGGGGCACCTCCGACCCCCCGGGGAGCGGGGAAAGGGCCGCGGAGGGATGAATCGTGCGGCGGCCGAGTTGGGGCAGGCGAGGGGGGCACGGGTTAAGTAGATTTGCAGTGCGAATGCTGATGGGTGCGACCATACCAGCACTAATGCACCGGATCCCATCAGAACTCCGCAGTTAAGCGTGCTTGGGCGAGAGCAGTACTAAGATGGGTGACCTCTTGGGTAGTCCTCGTGTTGCACCCCTCCTTTTTGATCTTTTCAGCCGGTTAATCCTCTTTTCGCGGCCGACACCTTCACTTTTGCGAGCGTCGGCGGGTTTCGATCGCCGGCGCGGGGTCTCCGGGGCACCTCGGACCCCCCGGGGAGCGGGGAAAGGGCCGCGGAGGGATGAATCGTGCGGCGGCCGAGTTGGGGCAGGCGAGGGGGGCACGGGTTAAGTAGATTTGCAGTGCACATGCTGATGGGTGCGACCATACCAGCACTAATGCACCGGATCCCATCAGAACTCCGCAGTTAAGCGTGCTTGGGCGAGAGCAGTACTAAGATGGGTGACCTCTTGGGTAGTCCTCGTGTTGCACCCCTCCTTTTTGATCTTTTCAGCCGGTTAATCCTCTTTTCGCGGCCGACACCTTCACTTTTGCTAGCGTCGGCGGGTTTCGATCGCCGGCGCGGGGTCTCCGGGGCACCTCGGACCCCCCGGGGAGCGGGGAAAGGGCCGCGGAGGGATGAATCGTGCGGCGGCCGAGTTGGGGCAGGCGAGGGGGGCACGGGTTAAGTAGATTTGCAGTGCGCATGCTGATGGGTGCGACCATACCAGCACTAATGCACCGGATCCCATCAGAACTCCGCAGTTAAGCGTGCTTGGGCGAGAGCAGTACTAAGATGGGTGACCTCTTGGGAAGTCCTCGTGTTGCACCCCTCCTTTTTGATCTTTTCAGCCGGTTAATCCTCTTTTCGCGGCCGACCCCTTCACTTTTGCGAGCGTCGGCGGGTTTCGATCGCCGGCGCGGGGTCACCGGGGCACCTCGGACCCCCCGGGGAGCGGGGAAAGGGCCGCGGAGGGATGAATCGTGCGGCGGCCGAGTTGGGGCAGGCGAGGGGGGCACGGGTTAAGTAGATTTGCAGTGCCCATGCTGATGGGTGCGACCATACCAGCACTAATGCACCGGATCCCATCAGAACGCCGCAGTTAAGCGTGCTTGGGCGAGAGCAGTACTAAGATGGGTGACCTCTTGGGAAGTCCTCGTGTTGCACCCCTCCTTTTTGATCTTTTCAGCCGGTTAATCCTCTTTTCGCGGCCGACCCCTTCACTTTTGCGAGCGTCGGCGGGTTTCGATCGCCGGCGCGGGGTCTCCGGGGCACCTCGGACCCCCCGGGGAGCGGGGAAAGGGCCGCGGAGGGATGAATCGTGCGGCGGCCGAGTTGGGGCAGGCGAGGGGGGCACGGGTTAAGTAGATTTGCAGTGCACATGATGATTGGTGCGACCATACCAGCACTAATGCACCGGATCCCATTAGAACTCCGCAGTTAAGCGTGCTTGGGCGAGAGCAGTACTAAGATGGGTGACCTCTTGGGAAGTCCTCGTGTTGCACCCCTCCTTTTTGATCTTTTCAGCCGGTTAATCCTCTTTTCGCGGCCGACCCCTTCACTTTTGCGAGCGTCGGCGGGTTTCGATCGCCGGCGCGGGGTCTCCGGGGCACCTCCGACCCCCCGGGGAGCGGGGAAAGGGCCGCGGAGGGATGAATCGTGCGGCGGCCGAGTTGGGGCAGGCGAGGGGGGCACGGGTTAAGTAGATTTGCAGTGCACATGATGATGGGTGCGACCATACCAGCACTAATGCACCGGATCCCATTAGAACTCCGCAGTTAAGCGTGCTTGGGCGAGAGCAGTACTAAGATGGGTGACCTCTTGGGAAGTCCTCGTGTTGCACCCCTCCTTTTTGATCTTTTCAGCCGGTTAATCCTCTTTTCGCGGCCGACCCCTTCACTTTTGCGAGCGTCGGCGGGTTTCGATCGCCGGCGCGGGGTCACCGGGGCACCTCGGACCCCCCGGGGAGCGGGGAAAGGGCCGCGGAGGGATGAATCGTGCGGCGGCCGAGTTGGGGCAGGCGAGGGGGGCACGGGTTAAGTAGATTTGCAGTGCGCATGCTGATGGGTGCGACCATACCAGCACTAATGCACCGGATCCCATCAGAACTCCGCAGTTAAGCGTGCTTGGGCGAGAGCAGTACTAAGATGGGTGACCTCTTGGGAAGTCCTCGTGTTGCACCCCTCCTTTTTGATCTTTTCAGCCGGTTAATCCTCTTTTCGCGGCCGACCCCTTCACTTTTGCGAGCGTCGGCGGGTTTCGATCGCCGGCGCGGGGTCACCGGGGCACCTCGGACCCCCCGGGGAGCGGGGAAAGGGCCGCGGAGGGATGAATCGTGCGGCGGCCGAGTTGGGGCAGGCGAGGGGGGCACGGGTTAAGTAGATTTGCAGTGCGCATGCTGATGGGTGCGACCATACCAGCACTAATGCACCGGATCCCATCAGAACGCCGCAGTTAAGCGTGCTTGGGCGAGAGCAGTACTAAGATGGGTGACCTCTTGGGAAGTCCTCGTGTTGCACCCCTCCTTTTTGATCTTTTCAGCCGGTTAATCCTCTTTTCGCGGCCGACCCCTTCACTTTTGCGAGCGTCGGCGGGTTTCGATCGCCGGCGCGGGGTCACCGGGGCACCTCGGACCCCCCGGGGAGCGGGGAAAGGGCCGCGGAGGGATGAATCGTGCGGCGGCCGAGTTGGGGCAGGCGAGGGGGGCACGGGTTAAGTAGATTTGCAGTGCGCATGCTGATGGGTGCGACCATACCAGCACTAATGCACCGGATCCCATCAGAACGCCGCAGTTAAGCGTGCTTGGGCGAGAGCAGTACTAAGATGGGTGACCTCTTGGGAAGTCCTCGTGTTGCACCCCTCCTTTTTGATCTTTTCAGCCGGTTAATCCTCTTTTCGCGGCCGACCCCTTCACTTTTGCGAGCGTCGGCGGGTTTCGATCGCCGGCGCGGGGTCTCCGGGGCACCTCCGACCCCCCGGGGAGCGGGGAAAGGGCCGCGGAGGGATGAATCGTGCGGCGGCCGAGTTGGGGCAGGCGAGGGGGGCACGGGTTAAGTAGATTTGCAGTGCACATGATGATGGGTGCGACCATACCAGCACTAATGCACCGGATCCCATTAGAACTCCGCAGTTAAGCGTGCTTGGGCGAGAGCAGTACTAAGATGGGTGACCTCTTGGGAAGTCCTCGTGTTGCACCCCTCCTTTTTGATCTTTTCAGCCGGTTAATCCTCTTTTCGCGGCCGACCCCTTCACTTTTGCGAGCGTCGGCGGGTTTCGATCGCCGGCGCGGGGTCACCGGGGCACCTCGGACCCCCCGGGGAGCGGGGAAAGGGCCGCGGAGGGATGAATCGTGCGGCGGCCGAGTTGGGGCAGGCGAGGGGGGCACGGGTTAAGTAGATTTGCAGTGCGCATGCTGATGGGTGCGACCATACCAGCACTAATGCACCGGATCCCATCAGAACTCCGCAGTTAAGCGTGCTTGGGCGAGAGCAGTACTAAGATGGGTGACCTCTTGGGAAGTCCTCGTGTTGCACCCCTCCTTTTTGATCTTTTCAGCCGGTTAATCCTCTTTTCGCGGCCGACCCCTTCACTTTTGCGAGCGTCGGCGGGTTTCGATCGCCGGCGCGGGGTCACCGGGGCACCTCGGACCCCCCGGGGAGCGGGGAAAGGGCCGCGGAGGGATGAATCGTGCGGCGGCCGAGTTGGGGCAGGCGAGGGGGGCACGGGTTAAGTAGATTTGCAGTGCGCATGCTGATGGGTGCGACCATACCAGCACTAATGCACCGGATCCCATCAGAACGCCGCAGTTAAGCGTGCTTGGGCGAGAGCAGTACTAAGATGGGTGACCTCTTGGGAAGTCCTCGTGTTGCACCCCTCCTTTTTGATCTTTTCAGCCGGTTAATCCTCTTTTCGCGGCCGACCCCTTCACTTTTGCGAGCGTCGGCGGGTTTCGATCGCCGGCGCGGGGTCTCCGGGGCACCTCCGACCCCCCGGGGAGCGGGGAAAGGGCCGCGGAGGGATGAATCGTGCGGCGGCCGAGTTGGGGCAGGCGAGGGGGGCACGGGTTAAGTAGATTTGCAGTGCACATGATGATGGGTGCGACCATACCAGCACTAATGCACCGGATCCCATTAGAACTCCGCAGTTAAGCGTGCTTGGGCGAGAGCAGTACTAAGATGGGTGACCTCTTGGGAAGTCCTCGTGTTGCACCCCTCCTTTTTGATCTTTTCAGCCGGTTAATCCTCTTTTCGCGGCCGACCCCTTCACTTTTGCGAGCGTCGGCGGGTTTCGATCGCCGGCGCGGGGTCTCCGGGGCACCTCCGACCCCCCGGGGAGCGGGGAAAGGGCCGCGGAGGGATGAATCGTGCGGCGGCCGAGTTGGGGCAGGCGAGGGGGGCACGGGTTAAGTAGATTTGCAGTGCGCATGCTGATGGGTGCGACCATACCAGCACTAATGCACCGGATCCCATCAGAACTCCGCAGTTAAGCGTGCTTGGGCGAGAGCAGTACTAAGATGGGTGACCTCTTGGGAAGTCCTCGTGTTGCACCCCTCCTTTTTGATCTTTTCAGCCGGTTAATCCTCTTTTCGCGGCCGACCCCTTCACTTTTGCGAGCGTCGGCGGGTTTCGATCGCCGGCGCGGGGTCACCGGGGCACCTCCGACCCCCCGGGGAGCGGGGAAAGGGCCGCGGAGGGATGAATCGTGCGGCGGCCGAGTTGGGGCAGGCGAGGGGGGCACGGGTTAAGTAGATTTGCAGTGCGCATGCTGATGGGTGCGACCATACCAGCACTAATGCACCGGATCCCATCAGAACGCCGCAGTTAAGCGTGCTTGGGCGAGAGCAGTACTAAGATGGGTGACCTCTTGGGAAGTCCTCGTGTTGCACCCCTCCTTTTTGATCTTTTCAGCCGGTTAATCCTCTTTTCGCGGCCGACCCCTTCACTTTTGCGAGCGTCGGCGGGTTTCGATCGCCGGCGCGGGGTCTCCGGGGCACCTCGGACCCCCCGGGGAGCGGGGAAAGGGCCGCGGAGGGATGAATCGTGCGGCGGCCGAGTTGGGGCAGGCGAGGGGGGCACGGGTTAAGTAGATTTGCAGTGCCCATGTTGATGGGTGCGACCATACCAGCACTAATGCACCGGATCCCATCAGAACTCCGCAGTTAAGCGTGCTTGGGCGAGAGCAGTACTAAGATGGGTGACCTCTTGGGAAGTCCTCGTGTTGCACCCCTCCTTTTTGATCTTTTCAGCCGGTTAATCCTCTTTTCGCGGCCGACCCCTTCACTTTTGCGAGCGTCGGCGGGTTTCGATCGCCGGCGCGGGGTCTCCGGGGCACCTCCGACCCCCCGGGGAGCGGGGAAAGGGCCGCGGAGGGATGAATCGTGCGGCGGCCGAGTTGGGGCAGGCGAGGGGGGCACGGGTTAAGTAGATTTGCAGTGCGCATGTTGATGGGTGCGACCATACCAGCACTAATGCACCGGATCCCATCAGAACTCCGCAGTTAAGCGTGCTTGGGCGAGAGCAGTACTAAGATGGGTGACCTCTTGGGAAGTCCTCGTGTTGCACCCCTCCTTTTTGATCTTTTCAGCCGGTTAATCCTCTTTTCGCGGCCGACCCCTTCACTTTTGCTAGCGTCGGCGGGTTTCGATCGCCGGCGCGGGGTCTCCGGGGCACCTCCGACCCCCCGGGGAGCGGGGAAAGGGCCGCGGAGGGATGAATCGTGCGGCGGCCGAGTTGGGGCAGGCGAGGGGGGCACGGGTTAAGTAGATTTGCAGTGCGAATGCTGATGGGTGCGACCATACCAGCACTAATGCACCGGATCCCATCAGAACTCCGCAGTTAAGCGTGCTTGGGCGAGAGCAGTACTAAGATGGGTGACCTCTTGGGAAGTCCTCGTGTTGCACCCCTCCTTTTTGATCTTTTCAGCCGGTTAATCCTCTTTTCGCGGCCGACCCCTTCACTTTTGCGAGCGTCGGCGGGTTTCGATCGCCGGCGCGGGGTCTCCGGGGCACCTCGGACCCCCCGGGGAGCGGGGAAAGGGCCGCGGAGGGATGAATCGTGCGGCGGCCGAGTTGGGGCAGGCGAGGGGGGCACGGGTTAAGTAGATTTGCAGTGCACATGATGATGGGTGCGACCATACCAGCACTAATGCACCGGATCCCATTAGAACTCCGCAGTTAAGCGTGCTTGGGCGAGAGCAGTACTAAGATGGGTGACCTCTTGGGAAGTCCTCGTGTTGCACCCCTCCTTTTTGATCTTTTCAGCCGGTTAATCCTCTTTTCGCGGCCGACCCCTTCACTTTTGCGAGCGTCGGCGGGTTTCGATCGCCGGCGCGGGGTCTCCGGGGCACCTCGGACCCCCCGGGGAGCGGGGAAAGGGCCGCGGAGGGATGAATCGTGCGGCGGCCGAGTTGGGGCAGGCGAGGGGGGCACGGGTTAAGTAGATTTGCAGTGCGCATGCTGATGGGTGCGACCATACCAGCACTAATGCACCGGATCCCATCAGAACTCCGCAGTTAAGCGTGCTTGGGCGAGAGCAGTACTAAGATGGGTGACCTCTTGGGAAGTCCTCGTGTTGCACCCCTCCTTTTTGATCTTTTCAGCCGGTTAATCCTCTTTTCGCGGCCGACCCCTTCACTTTTGCGAGCGTCGGCGGGTTTCGATCGCCGGCGCGGGGTCACCGGGGCACCTCGGACCCCCCGGGGAGCGGGGAAAGGGCCGCGGAGGGATGAATCGTGCGGCGGCCGAGTTGGGGCAGGCGAGGGGGGCACGGGTTAAGTAGATTTGCAGTGCGCATGCTGATGGGTGCGACCATACCAGCACTAATGCACCGGATCCCATCAGAACTCCGCAGTTAAGCGTGCTTGGGCGAGAGCAGTACTAAGATGGGTGACCTCTTGGGAAGTCCTCGTGTTGCACCCCTCCTTTTTGATCTTTTCAGCCGGTTAATCCTCTTTTCGCGGCCGACCCCTTCACTTTTGCGAGCGTCGGCGGGTTTCGATCGCCGGCGCGGGGTCTCCGGGGCACCTCGGACCCCCCGGGGAGCGGGGAAAGGGCCGCGGAGGGATGAATCGTGCGGCGGCCGAGTTGGGGCAGGCGAGGGGGGCACGGGTTAAGTAGATTTGCAGTGCACATGCTGATGGGTGCGACCATACCAGCACTAATGCACCGGATCCCATCAGAACTCCGCAGTTAAGCGTGCTTGGGCGAGAGCAGTACTAAGATGGGTGACCTCTTGGGAAGTCCTCGTGTTGCACCCCTCCTTTTTGATCTTTTCAGCCGGTTAATCCTCTTTTCGCGGCCGACCCCTTCACTTTTGCGAGCGTCGGCGGGTTTCGATCGCCGGCGCGGGGTCTCCGGGGCACCTCGGACCCCCCGGGGAGCGGGGAAAGGGCCGCGGAGGGATGAATCGTGCGGCGGCCGAGTTGGGGCAGGCGAGGGGGGCACGGGTTAAGTAGATTTGCAGTGCCCATGTTGATGGGTGCGACCATACCAGCACTAATGCACCGGATCCCATCAGAACTCCGCAGTGAAGCGTGCTTGGGCGAGAGCAGTACTAAGATGGGTGACCTCTTGGGAAGTCCTCGTGTTGCACCCCTCCTTTTTGATCTTTTCAGCCGGTTAATCCTCTTTTCGCGGCCGACCCCTTCACTTTTGCGAGCGTCGGCGGGTTTCGATCGCCGGCGCGGGGTCTCCGGGGCACCTCGGACCCCCCGGGGAGCGGGGAAAGGGCCGCGGAGGGATGAATCGTGCGGCGGCCGAGTTGGGGCAGGCGAGGGGGGCACGGGTTAAGTAGATTTGCAGTGCGCATGCTGATGGGTGCGACCATACCAGCACTAATGCACCGGATCCCATCAGAACTCCGCAGTTAAGCGTGCTTGGGCGAGAGCAGTACTAAGATGGGTGACCTCTTGGGAAGTCCTCGTGTTGCACCCCTCCTTTTTGATCTTTTCAGCCGGTTAATCCTCTTTTCGCGGCCGACCCCTTCACTTTTGCGAGCGTCGGCGGGTTTCGATCGCCGGCGCGGGGTCTCCGGGGCACCTCGGACCCCCCGGGGAGCGGGGAAAGGGCCGCGGAGGGATGAATCGTGCGGCGGCCGAGTTGGGGCAGGCGAGGGGGGCACGGGTTAAGTAGATTTGCAGTGCGCATGCTGATGGGTGCGACCATACCAGCACTAATGCACCGGATCCCATCAGAACGCCGCAGTTAAGCGTGCTTGGGCGAGAGCAGTACTAAGATGGGTGACCTCTTGGGAAGTCCTCGTGTTGCACCCCTCCTTTTTGATCTTTTCAGCCGGTTAATCCTCTTTTCGCGGCCGACCCCTTCACTTTTGCGAGCGTCGGCGGGTTTCGATCGCCGGCGCGGGGTCTCCGGGGCACCTCGGACCCCCCGGGGAGCGGGGAAAGGGCCGCGGAGGGATGAATCGTGCGGCGGCCGAGTTGGGGCAGGCGAGGGGGGCACGGGTTAAGTAGATTTGCAGTGCGCATACTGATGGGTGCGACCATACCAGCACTAATGCACCGGATCCCATCAGAACTCCGCAGTTAAGCGTGCTTGGGCGAGAGCAGTACTAAGATGGGTGACCTCTTGGGAAGTCCTCGTGTTGCACCCCTCGTTTTTGATCTTTTCAGCCGGTTAATCCTCTTTTCGCGGCCGACCCCTTCACTTTTGCGAGCGTCGGCGGGTTTCGATCGCCGGCGCGGGGTCTCCGGGGCAACTCGGACCCCCCGGGGAGCGGGGAAAGGGCCGCGGAGGGATGAATCGTGCGGCGGCCGAGTTGGGGCAGGCGAGGGGGGCACGGGTTAAGTAGATTTGCAGTGCGGATGCTGATGGGTGCGACCATACCAGCACTAATGCACCGGATCCCATCAGAACTCCGCAGTTAAGCGTGCTTGGGCGAGAGCAGTACTAAGATGGGTGACCTCTTGGGAAGTCCTCGTGTTGCACCCCTCCTTTTTGATCTTTTCAGCCGGTTAATCCTCTTTTCGCGGCCGACCCCTTCACTTTTGCGAGCGTCGGCGGGTTTCGATCGCCGGCGCGGGGTCTCCGGGGCACCTCGGACCCCCCGGGGAGCGGGGAAAGGGCCGCGGAGGGATGAATCGTGCGGCGGCCGAGTTGGGGCAGGCGAGGGGGGCACGGGTTAAGTAGATTTGCAGTGCGCATGCTGATGGGTGCGACCATACCAGCACTAATGCACCGGATCCCATCAGAACTCCGCAGTCAAGCGTGCTTGGGCGAGAGCAGTACTAAGATGGGTGACCTCTTGGGAAGTCCTCGTGTTGCACCCCTCCTTTTTGATCTTTTCAGCCGGTTAATCCTCTTTTCGCGGCCGACCCCTTCACTTTTGCGAGCGTCGGCGGGTTTCGATCGCCGGCGCGGGGTCTCCGGGGCACCTCGGACCCCCCGGGGAGCGGGGAAAGGGCCGCGGAGGGATGAATCGTGCGGCGGCCGAGTTGGGGCAGGCGAGGGGGGCACGGGTTAAGTAGATTTGCAGTGCGCATGCTGATGGGTGCGACCATACCAGCACTAATGCACCGGATCCCATCAGAACTCCGCAGTTAAGCGTGCTTGGGCGAGAGCAGAACTAAGATGGGTGACCTCTTGGGAAGTCCTCGTGTTGCACCCCTCCTTTTTGATCTTTTCAGCCGGTTAATCCTCTTTTCGCGGCCGACCCCTTCACTTTTGCGAGCGTCGGCGGGTTTCGATCGCCGGCGCGGGGTCACCGGGGCACCTCGGACCCCCCGGGGAGCGGGGAAAGGGCCGCGGAGGGATGAATCGTGCGGCGGCCGAGTTGGGGCAGGCGAGGGGGGCACGGGTTAAGTAGATTTGCAGTGCGCATGCTGATGGGTGCGACCATACCAGCACTAATGCACCGGATCCCATCAGAACTCCGCAGTTAAGCGTGCTTGGGCGAGAGCAGTACTAAGATGGGTGACCTCTTGGGAAGTCCTCGTGTTGCACCCCTCCTTTTTGATCTTTTCAGCCGGTTAATCCTCTTTTCGCGGCCGACCCCTTCACTTTTGCGAGCGTCGGCGGGTTTCGATCGCCGGCGCGGGGTCTCCGGGGCACCTCGGACCCCCCGGGGAGCGGGGAAAGGGCCGCGGAGGGATGAATCGTGCGGCGGCCGAGTTGGGGCAGGCGAGGGGGGCACGGGTTAAGTAGATTTGCAGTGCACATGCTGATGGGTGCGACCATACCAGCACTAATGCACCGGATCCCATCAGAACTCCGCAGATAAGCGTGCTTGGGCGAGAGCAGTACTAAGATGGGTGACCTCTTGGTAAGTCCTCGTGTTGCACCCCTCCTTTTTGATCTTTTCAGCCGGTTAATCCTCTTTTCGCGGCCGACCCCTTCACTTTTGCGAGCGTCGGCGGGTTTCGATCGCCGGCGCGGGGTCTCCGGGGCACCTCGGACCCCCCGGGGAGCGGGGAAAGGGCCGCGGAGGGATGAATCGTGCGGCGGCCGAGTTGGGGCAGGCGAGGGGGGCACGGGTTAAGTAGATTTGCAGTGCCCATGTTGATGGGTGCGACCATACCAGCACTAATGCACCGGATCCCATCAGAACTCCGCAGTGAAGCGTGCTTGGGCGAGAGCAGTACTAAGATGGGTGACCTCTTGGGAAGTCCTCGTGTTGCACCCCTCCTTTTTGATCTTTTCAGCCGGTTAATCCTCTTTTCGCGGCCGACCCCTTCACTTTTGCGAGCGTCGGCGGGTTTCGATCGCCGGCGCGGGGTCTCCGGGGCACCTCGGACCCCCCGGGGAGCGGGGAAAGGGCCGCGGAGGGATGAATCGTGCGGCGGCCGAGTTGGGGCAGGCGAGGGGGGCACGGGTTAAGTAGATTTGCAGTGCGCATGCTGATGGGTGCGACCATACCAGCACTAATGCACCGGATCCCATCAGAACTCCGCAGTTAAGCGTGCTTGGGCGAGAGCAGTACTAAGATGGGTGACCTCTTGGGAAGTCCTCGTGTTGCACCCCTCCTTTTTGATCTTTTCAGCCGGTTAATCCTCTTTTCGCGGCCGACCCCTTCACTTTTGCGAGCGTCGGCGGGTTTCGATCGCCGGCGCGGGGTCTCCGGGGCACCTCGGACCCCCCGGGGAGCGGGGAAAGGGCCGCGGAGGGATGAATCGTGCGGCGGCCGAGTTGGGGCAGGCGAGGGGGGCACGGGTTAAGTAGATTTGCAGTGCGCATGCTGATGGGTGCGACCATACCAGCACTAATGCACCGGATCCCATCAGAACGCCGCAGTTAAGCGTGCTTGGGCGAGAGCAGTACTAAGATGGGTGACCTCTTGGGAAGTCCTCGTGTTGCACCCCTCCTTTTTGATCTTTTCAGCCGGTTAATCCTCTTTTCGCGGCCGACCCCTTCACTTTTGCGAGCGTCGGCGGGTTTCGATCGCCGGCGCGGGGTCTCCGGGGCACCTCGGACCCCCCGGGGAGCGGGGAAAGGGCCGCGGAGGGATGAATCGTGCGGCGGCCGAGTTGGGGCAGGCGAGGGGGGCACGGGTTAAGTAGATTTGCAGTGCGCATACTGATGGGTGCGACCATACCAGCACTAATGCACCGGATCCCATCAGAACTCCGCAGTTAAGCGTGCTTGGGCGAGAGCAGTACTAAGATGGGTGACCTCTTGGGAAGTCCTCGTGTTGCACCCCTCGTTTTTGATCTTTTCAGCCGGTTAATCCTCTTTTCGCGGCCGACCCCTTCACTTTTGCGAGCGTCGGCGGGTTTCGATCGCCGGCGCGGGGTCTCCGGGGCAACTCGGACCCCCCGGGGAGCGGGGAAAGGGCCGCGGAGGGATGAATCGTGCGGCGGCCGAGTTGGGGCAGGCGAGGGGGGCACGGGTTAAGTAGATTTGCAGTGCGGATGCTGATGGGTGCGACCATACCAGCACTAATGCACCGGATCCCATCAGAACTCCGTAGTTAAGCGTGCTTGGGCGAGAGCAGTACTAAGATGGGTGACCTCTTGGGAAGTCCTCGTGTTGCACCCCTCCTTTTTGATCTTTTCAGCCGGTTAATCCTCTTTTCGCGGCCGACCCCTTCACTTTTGCGAGCGTCGGCGGGTTTCGATCGCCGGCGCGGGGTCTCCGGGGCACCTCGGACCCCCCGGGGAGCGGGGAAAGGGCCGCGGAGGGATGAATCGTGCGGCGGCCGAGTTGGGGCAGGCGAGGGGGGCACGGGTTAAGTAGATTTGCAGTGCGCATGCTGATGGGTGCGACCATACCAGCACTAATGCACCGGATCCCATCAGAACTCCGCAGTCAAGCGTGCTTGGGCGAGAGTAGTACTAAGATGGGTGACCTCTTGGGAAGTCCTCGTGTTGCACCCCTCCTTTTTGATCTTTTCAGCCGGTTAATCCTCTTTTCGCGGCCGACCCCTTCACTTTTGCGAGCGTCGGCGGGTTTCGATCGCCGGCGCGGGGTCTCCGGGGCACCTCGGACCCCCCGGGGAGCGGGGAAAGGGCCGCGGAGGGATGAATCGTGCGGCGGCCGAGTTGGGGCAGGCGAGGGGGGCACGGGTTAAGTAGATTTGCAGTGCGCATGCTGATGGGTGCGACCCTACCAGCACTAATGCACCGGATCCCATCAGAACTCCGCAGTTAAGCGTGCTTGGGCGAGAGCAGTACTAAGATGGGTGACCTCTTGGGAAGTCCTCGTGTTGCACCCCTCCTTTTTGATCTTTTCAGCCGGTTAATCCTCTTTTCGCGGCCGACCCCTTCACTTTTGCGAGCGTCGGCGGGTTTCGATCGCCGGCGCGGGGTCACCGGGGCACCTCGGACCCCCCGGGGAGCGGGGAAAGGGCCGCGGAGGGATGAATCGTGCGGCGGCCGAGTTGGGGCAGGCGAGGGGGGCACGGGTTAAGTGGATTTGCAGTGCGCATGCTGATGGGTGCGACCATACCAGCACTAATGCACCGGATCCCATCAGAACGCCGCAGTTAAGCGTGCTTGGGCGAGAGCAGTACTAAGATGGGTGACCTCTTGGGAAGTCCTCGTGTTGCACCCCTCCTTTTTGATCTTTTCAGCCGGTTAATCCTCTTTTCGCGGCCGACCCCTTCACTTTTGCGAGCGTCGGCGGGTTTCGATCGCCGGCGCGGGGTCTCCGGCGCACCTCGGACCCCCCGGGGAGCGGGGAAAGGGCCGCGGAGGGATGAATCGTGCGGCGGCCGAGTTGGGGCAGGCGAGGGGGGCACGGGTTAAGTAGATTTGCAGTGCGCATGCTGATGGGTGCGACCATACCAGCACTAATGCACCGGATCCCATCAGAACTCCGCAGTTAAGCGTGCTTGGGCGAGAGCAGTACTAAGATGGGTGACCTCTTGGGTAGTCCTCGTGTTGCACCCCTCCTTTTTGATCTTTTCAGCCGGTTAATCCTCTTTTCGCGGCCGACCCCTTCACTTTTGCGAGCGTCGGCGGGTTTCGATCGCCGGCGCGGGGTCTCCGGGGCACCTCGGACCCCCCGGGGAGCGGGGAAAGGGCCGCGGAGGGATGAATCGTGCGGCGGCCGAGTTGGGGCAGGCGAGGGGGGCACGGGTTAAGTAGATTTGCAGTGCGCATGCTGGTGGGTGCGACCATACCAGCACTAATGCACCGGATCCCATCAGAACTCCGCAGTTAAGCGTGCTTGGGCGAGAGCAGTACTAAGATGGTTGACCTCTTGGGAAGTCCTCGTGTTGCACCCCTCCTTTTTGATCTTTTCAGCCGGTTAATCCTCTTTTCGCGGCCGACCCCTTCACTTTTGCGAGCGTCGGCGGGTTTCGATCGCCGGCGCGGGGTCACCGGGGCACCTCGGACCCCCCGGGGAGCGGGGAAAGGGCCGCGGAGGGATGAATCGTGCGGCGGCCGAGTTGAGGCAGGCGAGGGGGGCACGGGTTAAGTAGATTTGCAGTGCGCATGCTGATGGGTGCGACCATACCAGCACTAATGCACCGGATCCCATCAGAACTCCGCAGTTAAGCGTGCTTGGGCGAGAGCAGTACTAAGATGGGTGACCTCTTGGGAAGTCCTCGTGTTGCACCCCTCCTTTTTGATCTTTTCAGCCGGTTAATCCTCTTTTCGCGGCCGACCCCTTCACTTTTGCGAGCGTCGGCGGGTTTCGATCGCCGGCGCGGGGTCTCCGGGGCACCTCCGACCCCCCGGGGAGCGGGGAAAGGGCCGCGGAGGGATGAATCGTGCGGCGGCCGAGTTGGGGCAGGCGAGGGGGGCACGGGTTAAGTAGATTTGCAGTGCGCATGTTGATGGGTGCGACCATACCAGCACTAATGCACCGGATCCCATCAGAACTCCGCAGTTAAGCGTGCTTGGGCGAGAGCAGTACTAAGATGGGTGACCTCTTGGGAAGTCCTCGTGTTGCACCCCTCCTTTTTGATCTTTTCAGCCGGTTAATCCTCTTTTCGCGGCCGACCCCTTCACTTTTGCGAGCGTCGGCGGGTTTCGATCGCCGGCGCGGGGTCTCCGGGGCACCTCCGACCCCCCGGGGAGCGGGGAAAGGGCCGCGGAGGGATGAATCGTGCGGCGGCCGAGTTGGGGCAGGCGAGGGGGGCACGGGTTAAGTAGATTTGCAGTGCGAATGCTGATGGGTGCGACCATACCAGCACTAATGCACCGGATCCCATCAGAACTCCGCAGTTAAGCGTGCTTGGGCGAGAGCAGTACTAAGATGGGTGACCTCTTGGGTAGTCCTCGTGTTGCACCCCTCCTTTTTGATCTTTTCAGCCGGTTAATCCTCTTTTCGCGGCCGACACCTTCACTTTTGCGAGCGTCGGCGGGTTTCGATCGCCGGCGCGGGGTCTCCGGGGCACCTCGGACCCCCCGGGGAGCGGGGAAAGGGCCGCGGAGGGATGAATCGTGCGGCGGCCGAGTTGGGGCAGGCGAGGGGGGCACGGGTTAAGTAGATTTGCAGTGCGGATGCTGATGGGTGCGACCATACCAGCACTAATGCACCGGATCCCATCAGAACTCCGTAGTTAAGCGTGCTTGGGCGAGAGCAGTACTAAGATGGGTGACCTCTTGGGAAGTCCTCGTGTTGCACCCCTCCTTTTTGATCTTTTCAGCCGGTTAATCCTCTTTTCGCGGCCGACCCCTTCACTTTTGCGAGCGTCGGCGGGTTTCGATCGCCGGCGCGGGGTCTCCGGGGCACCTCGGACCCCCCGGGGAGCGGGGAAAGGGCCGCGGAGGGATGAATCGTGCGGCGGCCGAGTTGGGGCAGGCGAGGGGGGCACGGGTTAAGTAGATTTGCAGTGCGCATGCTGATGGGTGCGACCATACCAGCACTAATGCACCGGATCCCATCAGAACTCCGCAGTTAAGCGTGCTTGGGCGAGAGCAGTACTAAGATGGGTGACCTCTTGGGAAGTCCTCGTGTTGCACCCCTCCTTTTTGATCTTTTCAGCCGGTTAATCCTCTTTTCGCGGCCGACCCCTTCACTTTTGCGAGCGTCGGCGGGTTTCGATCGCCGGCGCGGGGTCTCCGGCGCACCTCGGACCCCCCGGGGAGCGGGGAAAGGGCCGCGGAGGGATGAATCGTGCGGCGGCCGAGTTGGGGCAGGCGAGGGGGGCACGGGTTAAGTAGATTTGCAGTGCGCATGCTGATGGGTGCGACCATACCAGCACTAATGCACCGGATCCCATCAGAACTCCGCAGTTAAGCGTGCTTGGGCGAGAGCAGTACTAAGATGGGTGACCTCTTGGGTAGTCCTCGTGTTGCACCCCTCCTTTTTGATCTTTTCAGCCGGTTAATCCTCTTTTCGCGGCCGACCCCTTCACTTTTGCGAGCGTCGGCGGGTTTCGATCGCCGGCGCGGGGTCTCCGGGGCACCTCGGACCCCCCGGGGAGCGGGGAAAGGGCCGCGGAGGGATGAATCGTGCGGCGGCCGAGTTGGGGCAGGCGAGGGGGGCACGGGTTAAGTAGATTTGCAGTGCGCATGCTGGTGGGTGCGACCATACCAGCACTAATGCACCGGATCCCATCAGAACTCCGCAGTTAAGCGTGCTTGGGCGAGAGCAGTACTAAGATGGTTGACCTCTTGGGAAGTCCTCGTGTTGCACCCCTCCTTTTTGATCTTTTCAGCCGGTTAATCCTCTTTTCGCGGCCGACCCCTTCACTTTTGCGAGCGTCGGCGGGTTTCGATCGCCGGCGCGGGGTCACCGGGGCACCTCGGACCCCCCGGGGAGCGGGGAAAGGGCCGCGGAGGGATGAATCGTGCGGCGGCCGAGTTGAGGCAGGCGAGGGGGGCACGGGTTAAGTAGATTTGCAGTGCGCATGCTGATGGGTGCGACCATACCAGCACTAATGCACCGGATCCCATCAGAACTCCGCAGTTAAGCGTGCTTGGGCGAGAGCAGTACTAAGATGGGTGACCTCTTGGGAAGTCCTCGTGTTGCACCCCTCCTTTTTGATCTTTTCAGCCGGTTAATCCTCTTTTCGCGGCCGACCCCTTCACTTTTGCGAGCGTCGGCGGGTTTCGATCGCCGGCGCGGGGTCTCCGGGGCACCTCCGACCCCCCGGGGAGCGGGGAAAGGGCCGCGGAGGGATGAATCGTGCGGCGGCCGAGTTGGGGCAGGCGAGGGGGGCACGGGTTAAGTAGATTTGCAGTGCGCATGTTGATGGGTGCGACCATACCAGCACTAATGCACCGGATCCCATCAGAACTCCGCAGTTAAGCGTGCTTGGGCGAGAGCAGTACTAAGATGGGTGACCTCTTGGGAAGTCCTCGTGTTGCACCCCTCCTTTTTGATCTTTTCAGCCGGTTAATCCTCTTTTCGCGGCCGACCCCTTCACTTTTGCGAGCGTCGGCGGGTTTCGATCGCCGGCGCGGGGTCTCCGGGGCACCTCCGACCCCCCGGGGAGCGGGGAAAGGGCCGCGGAGGGATGAATCGTGCGGCGGCCGAGTTGGGGCAGGCGAGGGGGGCACGGGTTAAGTAGATTTGCAGTGCGAATGCTGATGGGTGCGACCATACCAGCACTAATGCACCGGATCCCATCAGAACTCCGCAGTTAAGCGTGCTTGGGCGAGAGCAGTACTAAGATGGGTGACCTCTTGGGTAGTCCTCGTGTTGCACCCCTCCTTTTTGATCTTTTCAGCCGGTTAATCCTCTTTTCGCGGCCGACACCTTCACTTTTGCGAGCGTCGGCGGGTTTCGATCGCCGGCGCGGGGTCTCCGGGGCACCTCGGACCCCCCGGGGAGCGGGGAAAGGGCCGCGGAGGGATGAATCGTGCGGCGGCCCAGTTGGGGCAGGCGAGGGGGGCACGGGTTAAGTAGATTTGCAGTGCACATGCTGATGGGTGCGACCATACCAGTACTAATGCACCGGATCCCATCAGAACTCCGCAGTTAAGCGTGCTTGGGCGAGAGCAGTACTAAGATGGGTGACCTCTTGGGAAGTCCTCGTGTTGCACCCCTCCTTTTTGATCTTTTCAGCCGGTTAATCCTCTTTTCGCGGCCGACCCCTTCACTTTTGCGAGCGTCGGCGGGTTTCGATCGCCGGCGCGGGGTCTCCGGGGCACCTCGGACCCCCCGGGGAGCGGGGAAAGGGCCGCGGAGGGATGAATCGTGCGGCGGCCGAGTTGGGGCAGGCGAGGGGGGCACGGGTTAAGTAGATTTGCAGTGCACATGCTGATGGGTGCGACCATACCAGCACTAATGCACCGGATCCCATCAGAACTCCGCAGTTAAGCGCGCTTGGGCGAGAGCAGTACTAAGATGGGTGACCTCTTGGGAAGTCCTCGTGTTGCACCCCTCCTTTTTGATCTTTTCAGCCGGTTAATCCTCTTTTCGCGGCCGACCCCTTCACTTTTGCGAGCGTCGGCGGGTTTCGATCGCCGGCGCGGGGTCTCCGGGGCACCTCGGACCCCCCGGGGAGCGGGGAAAGGGCCGCGGAGGGATGAATCGTGCGGCGGCCGAGTTGGGGCAGGCGAGGGGGGCACGGGTTAAGTAGATTTGCAGTGCGCATGCTGATGGGTGCGACCATACCAGCACTAATGCACCGGATCCCATCAGAACTCCGCAGTTAAGCGTGCTTGGGCGAGAGCAGTACTAAGATGGGTGACCTCTTGGGAAGTCCTCGTGTTGCACCCCTCGTTTTTGATCTTTTCAGCCGGTTAATCCTCTTTTCGCGGCCGACCCCTTCACTTTTGCGAGCGTCGGCGGGTTTCGATCGCCGGCGCGGGGTCTCCGGGGCAACTCGGACCCCCCGGGGAGCGGGGAAAGGCCGCGGAGGGATGAATCGTGCGGCGGCCGAGTTGGGGCAGGCGAGGGGGGCACGGGTTAAGTAGATTTGCAGTGCGGATGCTGATGGGTGCGACCATACCAGCACTAATGCACCGGATCCCATCAGAACTCCGCAGTTAAGCGCGCTTGGGCGAGAGCAGTACTAAGATGGGTGACCTCTTGGGAAGTCCTCGTGTTGCACCCCTCCTTTTTGATCTTTTCAGCCGGTTAATCCTCTTTTCGCGGCCGACCCCTTCACTTTTGCGAGCGTCGGCGGGTTTCGATCGCCGGCGCGGGGTCTCCGGGGCACCTCGGACCCCCCGGGGAGCGGGGAAAGGGCCGCAGAGGGATGAATCGTGCGGCGGCCGAGTTGGGGCAGGCGAGGGGGGCACGGGTTAAGTAGATTTGCAGTGCGCATGCTGATGGGTGCGACCATACCAGCACTAATGCACCGGATCCCATCAGAACTCCGCAGTTAAGCGTGCTTGGGCGAGAGTAGTACTAAGATGGGTGACCTCTTGGGAAGTCCTCGTGTTGCACCCCTCCTTTTTGATCTTTTCAGCAGGTTAATCCTCTTTTCGCGGCCGACCCCTTCACTTTTGCGAGCGTCGGCGGGTTTCGATCGCCGGCGCGGGGTCTCCGGGGCACCTCCGACCCCCCGGGGAGCGGGGAAAGGGCCGCGGAGGGATGAATCGTGCGGCGGCCGAGTTGGGGCAGGCGAGGGGGGCACGGGTTAAGTAGATTTGCAGTGCGAATGCTGATAGGTGCGACCATACCAGCACTAATGCACCGGATCCCATCAGAACTCCGTAGTTAAGCGTGCTTGGGCGAGAGCAGTACTAAGATGGGTGACCTCTTGGGAAGTCCTCGTGTTGCACCCCTCCTTTTTGATCTTTTCAGCCGGTTAATCCTCTTTTCGCGGCCGACCCCTTCACTTTTGCGAGCGTCGGCGGGTTTCGATCGCCGGCGCGGGGTCTCCGGGGCACCTCGGACCCCCCGGGGAGCGGGGAAAGGGCCGCGGAGGGATGAATCGTGCGGCGGCCGAGTTGGGGCAGGCGAGGGGGGCACGGGTTAAGTAGATTTGCAGTGCCCATGCTGATGGGTGCGACCATACCAGCACTAATGCACCGGATCCCATCAGAACTCCGCAGTGAAGCGTGCTTGGGCGAGAGCAGTACTAAGATGGGTGACCTCTTGGGAAGTCCTCGTGTTGCACCCCTCCTTTTTGATCTTTTCAGCCGGTTAATCCTCTTTTCGCGGCCGACCCCTTCACTTTTGCGAGCGTCGGCGGGTTTCGATCGCCGGCGCGGGGTCTCCGGGGCACCTCGGACCCCCCGGGGAGCGGGGAAAGGGCCGCGGAGGGATGAATCGTGCGGCGGCCGAGTTGGGGCAGGCGAGGGGGGCACGGGTTAAGTAGATTTGCAGTGCACATGATGATGGGTGCGACCATACCAGCACTAATGCACCGGATCCCATCAGAACTCCGCAGTTAAGCGTGCTTGGGCGAGAGCAGTACTAAGATGGGTGACCTCTTGGGAAGTCCTCGTGTTGCACCCCTCCTTTTTGATCTTTTCAGCCGGTTAATCCTCTTTTCGCGGCCGACCCCTTCACTTTTGCGAGCGTCGGCGGGTTTCGATCGCCGGCGCGGGGTCTCCGGGGCACCTCGGACCCCCCGGGGAGCGGGGAAAGGGCCGCGGAGGGATGAATCGTGCGGCGGCCGAGTTGGGGCAGGCGAGGGGGGCACGGGTTAAGTAGATTTGCAGTGCCCATGCTGATGGGTGCGACCCTACCAGCACTAATGCACCGGATCCCATCAGAACTCCGCAGTTAAGCGTGCTTGGGCGAGAGCAGTACTAAGATGGGTGACCTCTTGGGAAGTCCTCGTGTTGCACCCCTCCTTTTTGATCTTTTCAGCCGGTTAATCCTCTTTTCGCGGCCGACCCCTTCACTTTTGCGAGCGTCGGCGGGTTTCGATCGCCGGCGCGGGGTCACCGGGGCACCTCGGACCCCCCGGGGAGCGGGGAAAGGGCCGCGGAGGGATGAATCGTGCGGCGGCCGAGTTGGGGCAGGCGAGGGGGGCACGGGTTAAGTAGATTTGCAGTGCGCATGCTGATGGGTGCGACCCTACCAGCACTAATGCACCGGATCCCATCAGAACTCCGCAGTTAAGCGTGCTTGGGCGAGAGCAGTACTAAGATGGGTGACCTCTTGGGAAGTCCTCGTGTTGCACCCCTCCTTTTTGATCTTTTCAGCCGGTTAATCCTCTTTTCGCGGCCGACCCCTTCACTTTTGCGAGCGTCGGCGGGTTTCGATCGCCGGCGCGGGGTCTCCGGGGCACCTCCGACCCCCCGGGGAGCGGGGAAAGGGCCGCGGAGGGATGAATCGTGCGGCGGCCGAGTTGGGGCAGGCGAGGGGGGCACGGGTTAAGTAGATTTGCAGTGCGCATGTTGATGGGTGCGACCATACCAGCACTAATGCACCGGATCCCATCAGAACTCCGCAGTTAAGCGTGCTTGGGCGAGAGCAGTACTAAGATGGGTGACCTCTTGGGAAGTCCTCGTGTTGCACCCCTCCTTTTTGATCTTTTCAGCCGGTTAATCCTCTTTTCGCGGCCGACCCCTTCACTTTTGCGAGCGTCGGCGGGTTTCGATCGCCGGCGCGGGGTCTCCGGGGCACCTCCGACCCCCCGGGGAGCGGGGAAAGGGCCGCGGAGGGATGAATCGTGCGGCGGCCGAGTTGGGGCAGGCGAGGGGGGCACGGGTTAAGTAGATTTGCAGTGCGAATGCTGATGGGTGCGACCATACCAGCACTAATGCACCGGATCCCATCAGAACTCCGCAGTTAAGCGTGCTTGGGCGAGAGCAGTACTAAGATGGGTGACCTCTTGGGTAGTCCTCGTGTTGCACCCCTCCTTTTTGATCTTTTCAGCCGGTTAATCCTCTTTTCGCGGCCGACACCTTCACTTTTGCGAGCGTCGGCGGGTTTCGATCGCCGGCGCGGGGTCTCCGGGGCACCTCGGACCCCCCGGGGAGCGGGGAAAGGGCCGCGGAGGGATGAATCGTGCGGCGGCCCAGTTGGGGCAGGCGAGGGGGGCACGGGTTAAGTAGATTTGCAGTGCACATGCTGATGGGTGCGACCATACCAGTACTAATGCACCGGATCCCATCAGAACTCCGCAGTTAAGCGTGCTTGGGCGAGAGCAGTACTAAGATGGGTGACCTCTTGGGAAGTCCTCGTGTTGCACCCCTCCTTTTTGATCTTTTCAGCCGGTTAATCCTCTTTTCGCGGCCGACCCCTTCACTTTTGCGAGCGTCGGCGGGTTTCGATCGCCGGCGCGGGGTCTCCGGGGCACCTCGGACCCCCCGGGGAGCGGGGAAAGGGCCGCGGAGGGATGAATCGTGCGGCGGCCGAGTTGGGGCAGGCGAGGGGGGCACGGGTTAAGTAGATTTGCAGTGCGCATGCTGATGGGTGCGACCATACCAGCACTAATGCACCGGATCCCATCAGAACTCCGCAGTTAAGCGTGCCTGGGCGAGAGCAGTACTAAGATGGGTGACCTCTTGGGAAGTCCTCGTGTTGCACCCCTCCTTTTTGATCTTTTCAGCCGGTTAATCCTCTTTTCGCGGCCGACCCCTTCACTTTTGCGAGCGTCGGCGGGTTTCGATCGCCGGCGCGGGGTCTCCGGGGCACCTCGGACCCCCCGGGGAGCGGGGAAAGGGCCGCGGAGGGATGAATCGTGCGGCGGCCGAGTTGGGGCAGGCGAGGGGGGCACGGGTTAAGTAGATTTACAGTGCGCATGCTGATGGGTGCGACCATACCAGCACTAATGCACCGGATCCCATCAGAACTCCGCAGTTAAGCGTGCTTGGGCGAGAGCAGTACTAAGATGGGTGACCTCTTGGGAAGTCCTCGTGTTGCACCCCTCCTTTTTGATCTTTTCAGCCGGTTAATCCTTTTTTCGCGGCCGACCCCTTCACTTTTGCGAGCGTCGGCGGGTTTCGATCGCCGGCGCGGGGTCTCCGAGGCACCTCGGACCCCCCGGGGAGCGGGGAAAGGGCCGCGGAGGGATGAATCGTGCGGCGGCCGAGTTGGGGCAGGCGAGGGGGGCACGGGTTAAGTAGATTTGCAGTGCACATGCTGATGGGTGCGACCATACCAGCACTAATGCACCGGATCCCATCAGAACTCCGCAGTTAAGCGTGCTTGGGCGAGAGCAGTACTAAGATGGGTGACCTCTTGGGAAGTCCTCGTGTTGCACCCCTCCTTTTTGATCTTTTCAGCCGGTTAATCCTCTTTTCGCGGCCGACCCCTTCACTTTTGCGAGCGTCGGCGGGTTTCGATCGCCGGCGCGGGGTCTCCGGGGCACCTCGGACCCCACGGGGAGCGGGGAAAGGGCCGCGGAGGGATGAATCGTGCGGCGGCCGAGTTGGGGCAGGCGAGGGGGGCACGGGTTAAGTAGATTTGCAGTGCGCATGCTGATGGGTGCGACCATACCAGCACTAATGCACCGGATCCCATCAGAACTCCGCAGTTAAGCGTGCTTGGGCGAGAGCAGTACTAAGATGGGTGACCTCTTGGGAAGTCCTCGTGTTGCACCCCTCCTTTTTGATCTTTTCAGCCGGTTAATCCTCTTTTCGCGGCCGACCCCTTCACTTTTGCGAGCGTCGGCGGGTTTCGATCGCCGGCGCGGGGTCTCCGGGGCACCTCGGACCCCCCGGGGAGCGGGGAAAGGGCCGCGGAGGGATGAATCGTGCGGCGGCCGAGTTGGGGCAGGCGAGGGGGGCACGGGTTAAGTAGATTTGCAGTGCGCATGCTGATGGGTGCGACCATACCAGCACTAATGCACCAGATCCCATCAAAACTCCGCAGTTAAGCGTGCTTGGGCGAGAGCAGTACTAAGATGGGTGACCTCTTGGGAAGTCCTCGTGTTGCACCCCTCGTTTTTGATCTTTTCAGCCGGTTAATCCTCTTTTCGCGGCCGACCCCTTCACTTTTGCGAGCGTCGGCGGGTTTCGATCGCCGGCGCGGGGTCTCCGGGGCACCTCGGACCCCCCGGGGAGCGGGGAAAGGGCCGCGGAGGGATGAATCGTGCGGCGGCCGAGTTGGGGCAGGCGAGGGGGGCACGGGTTAAGTAGATTTGCAGTGCGCATGCAGATGGGTGCGACCATACCAGCACTAATGCACCGGATCCCATCAGAACTCCGCAGTTAAGCGTGCTTGGGCGAGAGCAGTACTAAGATGGGTGACCTCTTGGGAAGTCCTCGTGTTGCACCCCTCCTTTTTGATCTTTTCAGCCGGTTAATCCTCTTTTCGCGGCCGACCCCTTCACTTTTGCGAGCGTCGGCGGGTTTCGATCGCCGGCGCGGGGTCTCCGGGGCACCTCGGACCCCCCGGGGAGCGGGGAAAGGGCCGCGGAGGGATGAATCGTGCGGCGGCCGAGTTGGGGCAGGCGAGGGGGGCACGGGTTAAGTAGATTTGCAGTGCGCATGCTGATGGGTGCGACCATACCAGCACTAATGCGCCGGATCCCATCAGAACTCCGCAGTTAAGCGTGCTTGGGCGAGAGCAGTACTAAGATGGGTGACCTCTTGGGAAGTCCTCGTGTTGCACCCCTCCTTTTTGATCTTTTCAGCCGCTTAATGCTCTTTTCGCGGCCGACCCCTTCACTTTTGCGAGCGTCGGCGGGTTTCGATCGCCGGCGCGGGGTCTCCGGGGCACCTCGGACCCCCCGGGGAGCTGGGAAAGGGCCGCGGAGGGATGAATCGTGCGGCGGCCGAGTTGGGGCAGGCGAGGGGGGCACGGGTTAAGTAGATTTGCAGTGCGCATGCTGATGGGTGCGACCATACCAGCACTAATGCACCGGATCCCATCAGAACTCCGCAGTTAAGCGTGCTTGGGCGAGAGCAGTACTAAGATGGGTGACCTCTTGGGAAGTCCTCGTGTTGCACCCCTCCTTTTTGATCTTTTCAGCCGGTTAATCCTCTTTTTGCGGCCGACCCCTTCACTTTTGCGAGCGTCGGCGGGTTTCGATCGCCGGCGCGGGGTCTCCGGGGCACCTCGGACCCCCCGGGGAGCGGGGAAAGGGCCGCGGAGGGATGAATCGTGCGGCGGCCGAGTTGGGGCAGGCGAGGGGGGCACGGGTTAAGTAGATTTGCAGTGCGCATGCTGATGGGTGCGACCATACCAGCACTAATGCACCGGATCCCATCAGAACTCCGCAGTTAAGCGTGCTTGGGCGAGAGCAGTACTAAGATGGGTGACCTCTTGGGAAGTCCTCGTGTTGCACCCCTCCTTTTTGATCTTTTCAGCCGGTTAATCCTCTTTTCGCGGCCGACCCCTTCACTTTTGCGAGCGTCGGCGGGTTTCGATCGCCGGCGCGGGGTCTCCGGGGCACCTCGGACCCCACGGGGAGCGGGGAAAGGGCCGCGGAGGGATGAATCGTGCGGCGGCCGAGTTGGGGCAGGCGAGGGGGGCACGGGTTAAGTAGATTTGCAGTGCGCATGCTGATGGGTGCGACCATACCAGCACTAATGCACCGGATCCCATCAGAACTCCGCAGTTAAGCGTGCTTGGGCGAGAGCAGTACTAAGATGGGTGACCTCTTGGGAAGTCCTCGTGTTGCACCCGTTCTTTTTGATCTTTTCAGCCGGTTAATCCTCTTTTCGCGGCCGACCCCTTCACTTTTGCGAGCGTCGGCGGGTTTCGATCGCCGGCGCGGGGTCTCCGGGGCACCTCGGACCCCCCGGGGAGCGGGGAAAGGGCCGCGGAGGGATGAATCGTGCGGCGGCCGAGTTGGGGCAGGCGAGGGGGGCACGGGTTAAGTAGATTTGCAGTGCGCATGCTGATGGGTGCGACCATACCAGCACTAATGCACCAGATCCCATCAAAACTCCGCAGTTAAGCGTGCTTGGGCGAGAGCAGTACTAAGATGGGTGACCTCTTGGGAAGTCCTCGTGTTGCACCCCTCGTTTTTGATCTTTTCAGCCGGTTAATCCTCTTTTCGCGGCCGACCCCTTCACTTTTGCGAGCGTCGGCGGGTTTCGATCGCCGGCGCGGGGTCTCCGGGGCACCTCGGACCCCCCGGGGAGCGGGGAAAGGGCCGCGGAGGGATGAATCGTGCGGCGGCCGAGTTGGGGCAGGCGAGGGGGGCACGGGTTAAGTAGATTTGCAGTGCGCATGCAGATGGGTGCGACCATACCAGCACTAATGCACCGGATCCCATCAGAACTCCGCAGTTAAGCGTGCTTGGGCGAGAGCAGTACTAAGATGGGTGACCTCTTGGGAAGTCCTCGTGTTGCACCCCTCCTTTTTGATCTTTTCAGCCGGTTAATCCTCTTTTCGCGGCCGACCCCTTCACTTTTGCGAGCGTCGGCGGGTTTCGATCGCCGGCGCGGGGTCTCCGGGGCACCTCGGACCCCCCGGGGAGCGGGGAAAGGGCCGCGGAGGGATGAATCGTGCTGCGGCCGAGTTGGGGCAGGCGAGGGGGGCACGGGTTAAGTAGATTTGCAGTGCGCATGCTGATGGGTGCGACCATACCAGCACTAATGCGCCGGATCCCATCAGAACTCCGCAGTTAAGCGTGCTTGGGCGAGAGCAGTACTAAGATGGGTGACCTCTTGGGAAGTCCTCGTGTTGCACCCCTCCTTTTTGATCTTTTCAGCCGCTTAATGCTCTTTTCGCGGCCGACCCCTTCACTTTTGCGAGCGTCGGCGGGTTTCGATCGCCGGCGCGGGGTCTCCGGGGCACCTCGGACCCCCCGGGGAGCTGGGAAAGGGCCGCGGAGGGATGAATCGTGCGGCGGCCGAGTTGGGGCAGGCGAGGGGGGCACGGGTTAAGTAGATTTGCAGTGCGCACGCTGATGGGTGCGACCATACCAGCACTAATGCACCGGATCCCATCAGAACTCCGCAGTTAAGCGTGCTTGGGCGAGAGCAGTACTAAGATGGGTGACCTCTTGGGAAGTCCTCGTGTTGCACCCCTCCTTTTTGATCTTTTCAGCCGGTTAATCCTCTTTTCGCGGCCGACCCCTTCACTTTTGCGAGCGTCGGCGGGTTTCGATCGCCGGCGCGGGGTCTCCGGGGCACCTCGGACCCCCCGGGGAGCGGGGAAAGGGCCGCGGAGGGATGAATCGTGCGGCGGCCGAGTTGGGGCAGGCGAGGGGGGCACGGGTTAAGTAGATTTGCAGTGCGCATGCTGATGGGTGCGACCATACCAGCACTAATGCACCGGATCCCATCAGAACTCCGCAGTTAAGCGTGCTTGGGCGAGAGCAGTACTAAGATGGGTGACCTCTTGGGAAGTCCTCGTGTTGCACCCCTCCTTTTTGATCTTTTCAGCCGGTTAATCCTCTTTTCGCGGCCGACCCCTTCACTTTTGCGAGCGTCGGCGGGTTTCGATCGCCGGCGCGGGGTCTCCGGGGCACCTCGGACCCCCCGGGGAGCGGGGAAAGGGCCGCGGAGGGATGAATCGTGCGGCGGCCGAGTTGGGGCAGGCGAGGGGGGCACGGGTTAAGTAGATTTGCAGTGCGCATGCTGATGGGTGCGACCATACCAGCACTAATGCACCGGATCCCATCAGAACTCCGCAGTTAAGCGTGCTTGGGCGAGAGCAGTACTAAGATGGGTGACCTCTTGGGAAGTCCTCGTGTTGCACCCCTCCTTTTTGATCTTTTCAGCCGGTTAATCCTCTTTTCGCGGCCGACCCCTTCACTTTTGCGAGCGTCGGCGGGTTTCGATCGCCGGCGCGGGGTCTCCAGGGTACCTCGGACCCCCCGGGGAGCGGGGAAAGGGCCGCGGAGGGATGAATCGTGCGGCGGCCGAGTTGGGGCAGGCGAGGGGGGCACGGGTTAAGTAGATTTGCAGTGCGCATGTTGATGGGTGCGACCATACCAGTACTAATGCACCGGATCCCATCAGAACTCCGCAGTTAAGCGTGCTTGGGCGAGAGCAGTACTAAGATGGGTGACCTCTTGGGAAGTCCTCGTGTTGCACCCCTCCTTTTTGATCTTTTCAGCCGGTTAATCCTCTTTTCGCGGCCGACCCCTTCACTTTTGCGAGCGTCGGCGGGTTTCGATCGCCGGCGCGGGGTCTCCGGGGCACCTCGGACCCCCCGGGGAGCGGGGAAAGGGCCGCGGAGGGATGAATCGTGCGGCGGCCGAGTTGGGGCAGGCGAGGGGGGCACGGGTTAAGTAGATTTGCAGTGCACATGCTGATGGGTGCGACCATACCAGCACTAATGCACCGGATCCCATCAGAACTCCGTAGTTAAGCGTGCTTGGGCGAGAGCAGTACTAAGATGGGTGACCTCTTGGGAAGTCCTCGTGTTGCACCCCTCCTTTTTGATCTTTTCAGCCGGTTAATCCTCTTTTCGCGGCCGACCCCTTCACTTTTACGAGCGTCGGCGGGTTTCGATCGCCGGCGCGGGGTCTCCGGGGCACCTCGGACCCCCCGGGGAGCGGGGAAAGGGCCGCGGAGGGATGAATCGTGCGGCGGCCGAGTTGGGGCAGGCGAGGGGGGCACGGGTTAAGTAGATTTGCAGTGCGCATGCTGATGGGTGCGACCATACCAGCACTAATGCACCGGATCCCATCAGAACTCCGCAGTTAAGCGTGCTTGGGCGAGAGCAGTACTAAGATGGGTGACCTCTTGGGAAGTCCTCGTGTTGCACCCCTCCTTTTTGATCTTTTCAGCCGGTTAATCCTCTTTTCGCGGCCGACCCCTTCACTTTTGCGAGCGTCGGCGGGTTTCGATCGCCGGCGCGGGGTCTCCAGGGTACCTCGGACCCCCCGGGGAGCGGGGAAAGGGCCGCGGAGGGATGAATCTTGCGGCGGCCGAGTTGGGGCAGGCGAGGGGGGCACGGGTTAAGTAGATTTGCAGTGCGCATGTTGACGGGTGCGACCATACCAGCACTAATGCACCGAATCCCATCAGAACTCCGCAGTTAAGCGTGCTTGGGCGAGAGCAGTACTAAGATGGGTGACCTCTTGGGAAGTCCTCGTGTTGCACCCCTCCTTTTTGATCTTTTCAGCCGGTTAATCCTCTTTTCGCGGCCGACCCCTTCACTTTTGCGAGCGTCGGCGGGTTTCGATCGCCGGCGCGGGGTCTCCGGGGCACCTCGGACCCCCCGGGGAGCGGGGAAAGGGCCGCGGAGGGATGAATCGTGCGGCGGCCGAGTTGGGGCAGGCGAGGGGGGCACGGGTTAAGTAGATTTGCAGTGCACATGCTGATGGGTGCGACCATACCAGCACTAATGCACCGGATCCCATCAGAACTCCGTAGTTAAGCGTGCTTGGGCGAGAGCAGTACTAAGATGGGTGACCTCTTGGGAAGTCCTCGTGTTGCACCCCTCCTTTTTGATCTTTTCAGCCGGTTAATCCTCTTTTCGCGGCCGACCCCTTCACTTTTACGAGCGTCGGCGGGTTTCGATCGCCGGCGCGGGGTCTCCGGGGCACCTCGGACCCCCCGGGGAGCGGGGAAAGGGCCGCGGAGGGATGAATCGTGCGGCGGCCGAGTTGGGGCAGGCGAGGGGGGCACGGGTTAAGTAGATTTGCAGTGCACATGCTGATGGGTGCGACCATACCAGCACTAATGCACCGGATCCCATCAGAACTCCGCAGTTAAGCGTGCTTGGGCGAGAGCCGTACTAAGATGGGTGACCTCTTGGGAAGTCCTCGTGTTGCACCCCTCCCTTTTGATCTTTTCAGCCGGTTAATCCTCTTTTCGCGGCCGACCCCTTCACTTTTGCGAGCGTCGGCGGGTTTCGATCGCCGGCGCGGGGTCTCCGGGGCACCTCGGACCCCCCGGGGAGCGGGGAAAGGGCCGCGGAGGGATGAATCGTGCGGCGGCCGAGTTGGGGCAGGCGAGGGGGGCACGGGTTAAGTAGATTTGCAGTGCACATGCTGATGGGTGCGACCATACCAGCACTAATGCACCGGATCCCATCAGAACTCCGCAGTTAAGCGTGCTTGGGCGAGAGCCGTACTAAGATGGGTGACCTCTTGGGAAGTCCTCGTGTTGCACCCCTCCTTTTTGATCTTTTCAGCCGGTTAATCCTCTTTTCGCGGCCGACCCCTTCACTTTTGCGAGCGTCGGCGGGTTTCGATCGCCGGCGCGGGGTCTCCGGGGCACCTCGGACCCCCCGGGGAGCGGGGAAAGGGCCGCGGAGGGATGAATCGTGCGGCGGCCGAGTTGGGGCAGGCGAGGGGGGCACGGGTTAAGTAGATTTGCAGTGCACATGCTGATGGGTGCGACCATACCAGCACTAATGCACCGGATCCTATCAGAACTCCGCAGTTAAGCGTGCTTGGGCGAGAGCAGTACTAAGATGGGTGACCTCTTGGGAAGTCCTCGTGTTGCACCCCTCCTTTTTGATCTTTTCAGCCGGTTAATCCTCTTTTCGCGGCCGACCCCTTCACTTTTGCGAGCGTCGGCGGGTTTCGATCGCCGGCGCGGGGTCTCCGGGGCACCTCGGACCCCCCGGGGAGCGGGGAAAGGGCCGCGGAGGGATGAATCGTGCGGCGGCCGAGTTGGGGCAGGCGAGGGGGGCACGGGTTAAGTAGATTTGCAGTGCACATGCTGATGGGTGCGACCATACCAGCACTAATGCACCGGATCCCATCAGAACTCCGCAGTTAAGCGTGCTTGGGCGAGAGCAGTACTAAGATGGGTGACCTCTTGCGAAGTCCTCGTGTTGCACCCCTCCTTTTTGATCTTTTCAGCCGGTTAATCCTCTTTTCGCGGCCGACCCCTTCACTTTTGCGAGCGTCGGCGGGTTTCGATCGCCGGCGCGGGGTCTCCGGGGCACCTCGGACCCCCCGGGGAGCGGGGAAAGGGCCGCGGAGGGATGAATCGTGCGGCGGCCGAGTTGGGGCAGGCGAGGGGGGCACGGGTTAAGTAGATTTGCAGTGCCCATGCTGATGGGTGCGACCATACCAGCACTAAAGATGGGTGACCTCTTGGGAAGTCCTCGTGTTGCACCCCTCCTTTTTGATCTTTTCAGCCGGTTAATCCTCTTTTCGCGGCCGACCCCTTCACTTTTGCGAGCGTCGGCGGGTTTCGATCGCCGGCGCGGGGTCTCCGGGGCACCTCGGACCCCCCGGGGAGCGGGGAAAGGGCCGCGGAGGGATGAATCGTGCGGCGGCCGAGTTGGGGCAGGCGAGGGGGGCACGGGTTAAGTAGATTTGCAGTGCACATGCTGATGGGTGCGACCATACCAGCACTAATGCACCGGATCCCATCAGAACTCCGCAGCTAAGCGTGCTTGGGCGAGAGCAGTACTAAGATGGGTGACCTCTTGGGAAGTCCTCGTGTTGCACCGCTCCTTTTTGATCTTTTCAGCCGGTTAATCCTCTTTTCGCGGCCGACCCCTTCACTTTTGCGAGCGTCGGCGGGTTTCGATCGCCGGCGCGGGGTCTCCGGGGCACCTCGGACCCCCCGGGGAGCGGGGAAAGGGCCGCGGAGGGATGAATCGTGCGGCGGCCGAGTTGGGGCAGGCGAGGGGGGCACGGGTTAAGTAGATTTGCAGTGCACGTGCTGATGGGTGCGACCATACCAGCACTAATGCACCGGATCCCATCAGAACTCCGCAGTTAAGCGTGCTTGGGCGAGAGCAGTACTAAGATGGGTGACCTCTTGGGAAGTCCTCGTGTTGCACCCCTCCTTTTTGATCTTTTCAGCCGGTTAATCCTCTTTTCGCGGCCGACCCCTTCACTTTTGCGAGCGTCGGCGGGTTTCGATCGCCGGCGCGGGGTCTCCGGGGCACCTCGGACCCCCCGGGGAGCGGGGAAAGGGCCGCGGAGGGATGAATCGTGCGGCGGCCGAGTTGGGGCAGGCGAGGGGGGCACGGGTTAAGTAGATTTGCAGTGCACATGCTGATGGGTGCGACCATACCAGCACTAATGCACCGGATCCCATCAGAACTCCGCAGTTAAGCGTGCTTGGGCGAGAGCAGTACTAAGATGGGTGACCTCTTGGGAAGTCCTCGTGTTGCACCCCTCCTTTTTGATCTTTTCAGCCGGTTAATCCTCTTTTCGCGGCCGACCCCTTCACTTTTGCGAGCGTCGGCGGGTTTCGATCGCCGGCGCGGGGTCTCCGGGGCACCTCGGACCCCCCGGGGAGCGGGGAAAGGGCCGCGGAGGGATGAATCGTGCGGCGGCCGAGTTGGGGCAGGCGAGGGGGGCACGGGTTAAGTAGATTTGCAGTGCACATGCTGATGGGTGCGACCATACCAGCACTAATGCACCGGATCCCATCAGAACTCCGCAGTTAAGCGTGCTTGGGCGAGAGCAGTACTAAGATGGGTGACCTCTTGGGAAGTCCTCGTGTTGCACCCCTCCTTTTTGATCTTTTCAGCCGGTTAATCCTCTTTTCGCGGCCGACCCCTTCACTTTTGCGAGCGTCGGCGGGTTTCGATCGCCGGCGCGGGGTCTCCGGGGCACCTCGGACCCCCCGGGGAGCGGGGAAAGGGCCGCGGAGGGATGAATCGTGCGGCGGCCGAGTTGGGGCAGGCGAGGGGGGCACGGGTTAAGTAGATTTGCAGTGCACATGCTGATGGGTGCGACCATACCAGCACTAATGCACCGGATCCCATCAGAACTCTGCAGTTAAGCGTGCTTGGGCGAGAGCAGCACTAAAGATGGGTGACCTCTTGGGAAGTCCTCGTGTTGCACCCCTCCTTTTTGATCTTTTCAGCCGGTTAATCCTCTTTTCGCGGCCGACCCCTTCACTTTTGCGAGCGTCGGCGGGTTTCGATCGCCGGCGCGGGGTCTCCGGGGCACCTCGGACCCCCCGGGGAGCGGGGAAAGGGCCGCGGAGGGATGAATCGTGCGGCGGCCGAGTTGGGGCAGGCGAGGGGGGCACGGGTTAAGTAGATTTGCAGTGCATGTGCTGATGGGTGCGACCATACCAGCACTAATGCACCGGATCCCATCAGAACTCCGCAGCTAAGCGTGCTTGGGCGAGAGCAGTACTAAGATGGGTGACCTCTTGGGAAGTCCTCGTGTTGCACCGCTCCTTTTTGATCTTTTCAGCCGGTTAATCCTCTTTTCGCGGCCGACCCCTTCACTTTTGCGAGCGTCGGCGGGTTTCGATCGCCGGCGCGGGGTCTCCGGGGCACCTCGGACCCCCCGGGGAGCGGGGAAAGGGCCGCGGAGGGATGAATCGTGCGGCGGCCGAGTTGGGGCAGGCGAGGGGGGCACGGGTTAAGTAGATTTGCAGTGCGCGTGCTGATGGGTGCGACCATACCAGCACTAATGCACCGGATCCCATCAGAACTCCGCAGTTAAGCGTGCTTGGGCGAGAGCAGTACTAAGATGGGTGACCTCTTGGGAAGTCCTCGTGTTGCACCCCTCCTTTTTGATCTTTTCAGCCGGTTAATCCTCTTTTCGCGGCCGACCCCTTCACTTTTGCGAGCGTCGGCGGGTTTCGATCGCCGGCGCGTGGTCTCCGAGGCACCCCGAACCCCCCGGGGAGCGGGGAAAGGGCCGCGGAGGGATGAATCGTGCGGCGGCCGAGTTGGGGCAGGCGAGGGGGGCACGGGTTAAGTAGATTTGCAGTGCACATGCTGATGGGTGCGACCATACCAGCACTAATGCACCGGATCCCATCAGAACTCCGCAGTTAAGCGTGCTTGGGCGAGAGCAGTACTAAGATGGGTGACCTCTTGGGAAGTCCTCGTGTTGCACCCCTCGTTTTTGATCTTTTCAGCCGGTTAATCCTCTTTTCGCGGCCGACCCCTTCACTTTTGCGAGCGTCGGCGGGTTTCGATCGCCGGCGCGGGGTCTCCGGGGCACCTCGGACCCCCCGGGGAGCGGGGAAAGGGCCGCGGAGGGATGAATCGTGCGGCGGCCGAGTTGGGGCAGGCGAGGGGGGCACGGGTTAAGTAGATTTGCAGTGCACATGCTGATGGGTGCGACCATACCAGCACTAATGCACCGGATCCCATCAGAACTCCGCAGTTAAGCGTGCTTGGGCGAGAGCAGTACTAAGATGGGTGACCTCTTGGGAAGTCCTCGTGTTGCACCCCTCCTTTTTGATCTTTTCAGCCGGTTAATCCTCTTTTCGCGGCCGACCCCTTCACTTTTGCGAGCGTCGGCGGGTTTCGATCGCCGGCGCGGGGTCTCCGGGGCACCTCGGACCCCCCGGGGAGCGGGGAAAGGGCCGCGGAGGGATGAATCGTGCGGCGGCCGAGTTGGGGCAGGCGAGGGGGGCACGGGTTAAGTAGATTTGCAGTGCACATGCTGATGGGTGCGACCATACCAGCACTAATGCACCGGATCCCATCAGAACTCTGCAGTTAAGCGTGCTTGGGCGAGAGCAGTACTAAGATGGGTGACCTCTTGGGAAGTCCTCGTGTTGCACCCCTCCTTTTTGATCTTTTCAGCCGGTTAATCCTCTTTTCGCGGCCGACCCCTTCACTTTTGCGAGCGTCGGCGGGTTTCGATCGCCGGCGCGGGGTCTCCGGGGCACCTCGGACCCCCCGGGGAGCGGGGAAAGGGCCGCGGAGGGATGAATCGTGCGGCGGCCGAGTTGGGGCAGGCGAGGGGGGCACGGGTTAAGTAGATTTGCAGTGCATGTGCTGATGGGTTCGACCATACCAGCACTGATGCACCGGATCCCATCAGAACTCCGCAGTTAAGCGTGCTTGGGCGAGAGCAGTACTAAGATGGGTGACCTCTTGGGAAGTCCTCGTGTTGCGCCCCTCCTTTTTGATCTTTTCAGCCGGTTAATCCTCTTTTCGCGGCCGACCCCTTCACTTTTGCGAGCGTCGGCGGGTTTCGATCGCCGGCGCGGGGTCTCCGGGGCACCTCGGACCCCCCGGGGAGCGGGGAAAGGGCCGCGGAGGGATGAATCGTGCGGCGGCCGAGTTGGGGCAGGCGAGGGGGGCACGGGTTAAGTAGATTTGCAGTGCGCATGCTGATGGGTGCGACCATACCAGCACTAATGCACCGGATCCCATCAGAACTCCGCAGTTAAGCGTGCTTGGGCGAGAGCAGTACTAAGATGGGTGACCTCTTGGGAAGTCCTCGTGTTGCACCCCTCCTTTTTGATCTTTTCAGCCGGTTAATCCTCTTTTCGCGGCCGACCCCTTCACTTTTGCGAGCGTCGGCGGGTTTCGATCGCCGGCGCGTGGTCTCCGGGGCACCCCGAACCCCCCGGGGAGCGGGGAAAGGGCCGCGGAGGGATGAATCGTACGGCGGCCGAGTTGGGGCAGGCGAGGGTGGCACGGGTTAAGTAGATTTGCAGTGCACATGCTGATGGGTGCGACCATACCAGCACTAATGCACCGGATCCCATCAGAACTCCGCAGCTAAGCGTGCTTGGGCGAGAGCAGTACTAAGATGGGTGACCTCTTGGGAAGTCCTCGTGTTGCACCCCTCCTTTTTGATCTTTTCAGCCGGTTAATCCTCTTTTCGCGGCCGACCCCTTCACTTTTGCGAGCGTCGGCGGGTTTCGATCGCCGGAGCGGGGTCTCCGGGGCACCTCGGACCCCCCGGGGAGCGGGGAAAGGGCCGCGGAGGGATGAATCGTGCGGCGGCCGAGTTGGGGCAGGCGAGGGGGGCACGGGTTAAGTAGATTTGCAGTGCACATGCTGATGGGTGCGACCATACCAGCACTAATGCACCGGATCCCACCAGAACTCCGCAGTTAAGCGTGCTTGGGCGAGAGCAGTACTAAGATGGGTGACCTCTTGGGAAGTCCTCGTGTTGCTCCCCTCCTTTTTGATCTTTTCAGCCGGTTAATCCTCTTTTCGCGGCCGACCCCTTCACTTTTGCGAGCGTCGGCGGGTTTCGATCGCCGGCGCGGGGTCTCCGGGGCACCTCGGACCCCCCGGGGAGCGGGGAAAGGGCCGCGGAGGGATGAATCGTGCGGCGGCCGAGTTGGGGCAGGCGAGGGTGGCACGGGTTAAGTAGATTTGCAGTGCACATGCTGATGGGTGCGACCATACCAGCACTAATGCACCGGATCCCACCAGAACTCCGCAGTTAAGCGTGCTTGGGCGAGAGCAGTACTAAGATGGGTGACCTCTTGGGAAGTCCTCGTGTTGCACCCCTCCTTTTTGATCTTTTCAGCCGGTTAATCCTCTTTTCGCGGCCGACCCCTTCACTTTTGCGAGCGTCGGCGGGTTTCGATCGCCGGCGCGTGGTCTCCGGGGCACCCCGAACCCCCCGGGGAGCGGGGAAAGGGCCGCGGAGGGATGAATCGTACGGCGGCCGAGTTGGGGCAGGCGAGGGTGGCACGGGTTAAGTAGATTTGCAGTGCACATGCTGATGGGTGCGACCATACCAGCACTAATGCACCGGATCCCACCAGAACTCCGCAGTTAAGCGTGCTTGGGCGAGAGCAGTACTAAGATGGGTGACCTCTTGGGAAGTCCTCGTGTTGCACCCCTCCTTTTTGATCTTTTCAGCCGGTTAATCCTCTTTTCGCGGCCGACCCCTTCACTTTTGCGAGCGTCGGCGGGTTTCGATCGCCGGCGCGGGGTCTCCGGGGCACCTCGGACCCCCCGGGGAGCGGGGAAAGGGCCGCGGAGGGATGAATCGTGCGGCGGCCGAGTTGGGGCAGGCGAGGGGGGCACGGGTTAAGTAGATTTGCAGTGCATGTGCTGATGGGTTCGACCATACCAGCACTGATGCACCGGATCCCATCAGAACTCCGCAGTTAAGCGTGCTTGGGCGAGAGCAGTACTAAGATGGGTGACCTCTTGGGAAGTCCTCGTGTTGCGCCCCTCCTTTTTGATCTTTTCAGCCGGTTAATCCTCTTTTCGCGGCCGACCCCTTCACTTTTGCGAGCGTCGGCGGGTTTCGATCGCCGGCGCGGGGTCTCCGGGGCACCTCGGACCCCCCGGGGAGCGGGGAAAGGGCCGCGGAGGGATGAATCGTGCGGCGGCCGAGTTGGGGCAGGCGAGGGGGGCACGGGTTAAGTAGATTTGCAGTGCGCATGCTGATGGGTGCGACCATACCAGCACTAATGCACCGGATCCCACCAGAACTCCGCAGTTAAGCGTGCTTGGGCGAGAGCAGTACTAAGATGGGTGACCTCTTGGGAAGTCCTCGTGTTGCACCCCTCCTTTTTGATCTTTTCAGCCGGTTAATCCTCTTTTCGCGGCCGACCCCTTCACTTTTGCGAGCGTCGGCGGGTTTCGATCGCCGGCGCGGGGTCTCCGGGGCACCTCGGACCCCCCGGGGAGCGGGGAAAGGGCCGCGGAGGGATGAATCGTGCGGCGGCCGAGTTGGGGCAGGCGAGGGTGGCACGGGTTAAGTAGATTTGCAGTGCACATGCTGATGGGTGCGACCATACCAGCACTAATGCACCGGATCCCACCAGAACTCCGCAGTTAAGCGTGCTTGGGCGAGAGCAGTACTAAGATGGGTGACCTCTTGGGAAGTCCTCGTGTTGCACCCCTCCTTTTTGATCTTTTCAGCCGGTTAATCCTCTTTTCGCGGCCGACCCCTTCACTTTTGCGAGCGTCGGCGGGTTTCGATCGCCGGAGCGGGGTCTCCGGGGCACCCCGAACCCCCCGGGGAGCGGGGAAAGGGCCGCGGAGGGATGAATCGTACGGCGGCCGAGTTGGGGCAGGCGAGGGTGGCACGGGTTAAGTAGATTTGCAGTGCACATGCTGATGGGTGCGACCATACCAGCACTAATGCACCGGATCCCACCAGAACTCCGCAGTTAAGCGTGCTTGGGCGAGAGCAGTACTAAGATGGGTGACCTCTTGGGAAGTCCTCGTGTTGCTCCCCTCCTTTTTGATCTTTTCAGCCGGTTAATCCTCTTTTCGCGGCCGACCCCTTCACTTTTGCGAGCGTCGGCGGGTTTCGATCGCCGGCGCGGGGTCTCCGGGGCACCTCGGGCCCCCCGGGGAGCGGGGAAAGGGCCGCGGAGGGATGAATCGTGCGGCGGCCGAGTTGGGGCAGGCGAGGGGGGCACGGGTTAAGTAGATTTGCAGTGCACATGCTGATGTGTGCGACCATACCAGCACTGATGCACCGGATCCCACCAGAACTCCGTAGTTAAGCGTGCTTGGGCGAGAGCAGTACTAAGATGGGTGACCTCATGGGAAGTCCTCGTGTTGCACCCCTCCTTTTTGATCTTTTCAGCCGGTTAATCCTCTTTTCGCGGCCGACCCCTTCACTTTTGCGAGCGTCGGCGGGTTTCGATCGCCGGCGCGGGGTCTCCGGGGCACCTCGGGCCCCCCGGGGAGCGGGGAAAGGGCCGCGGAGGGATGAATCGTGCGGCGGCCGAGTTGGGGCAGGCGAGGGGGGCACGGGTTAAGTAGATTTGCAGTGCACGTGCTGATGGGTGCGACCATACCAGCACTGATGCACCGGATCCCACCAGAAGTCCGCAGTTAAGCGTGCTTGGGCGAGAGCAGTACTAAGATGGGTGAACTCTTGGGAAGTCCTCGTGTTGCGCCCCTCCTTTTTGATCTTTTCAACCGGTTAATCCTCTTTTCGCGGCCGACCCCTTCACTTTTGCGAGCGTCGGCGGGTTTCGATCGACGGCGCGGGGTCTCCGGGGCACCTCGGACCCCCCAGGGAGCGGGGAAAGGGCCGCGGAGGGATGAATCGTGCGGCGGCCGAGTTGGGGCAGGCGAGGGGGGCACGGGTTAAGTAGATTTGCAGTGCACATGCTGATGGGTGCGACCATACCAGCACTAATGCACCGGATCCCACCAGAACTCCGCAGTTAAGCGTGCTTGGGCGAGAGCAGTACTAAGATGGGTGACCGCTCGGGAAGTCCTCGTGTTGCTCCCCTCCTTTTTGATCTTTTCAGCCGGTTAATCCTCTTTTCGCGGCCGACCCCTTCACTTTTGCGAGCGTCGGCGGGTTTCGATCGCCGGCGCGTGGTCTCCGGGGCACCCCGAACCCCCCGGGGAGCGGGGAAAGGGCCGCGGAGGGATGAATCGTACGGCGGCCGAGTTGGGGCAGGCGAGGGTGGCACGGGTTAAGTAGATTTGCAGTGCACATGCTGATGGGTGCGACCATACCAGCACTAATGCACCGGATCCCATCAGAACTCCGCAGCTAAGCGTGCTTGGGCGAGAGCAGTACTAAGATGGGTGACCTCTTGGGAAGTCCTCGTGTTGCACCCCTCCTTTTTGATCTTTTCAGCCGGTTAATCCTCTTTTCGCGGCCGACCCCTTCACTTTTGCGAGCGTCGGCGGGTTTCGATCGCCGGAGCGGGGTCTCCGGGGCACCTCGGACCCCCCGGGGAGCGGGGAAAGGGCCGTGGAGGGATGAATCGTGCGGCGGCCGAGTTGGGGCAGGCGAGGGGGGCACGGGTTAAGTAGATTTGCAGTGCACATGCTGATGGGTGCGACCATACCAGCACTAATGCACCGGATCCCACCAGAACTCCGCAGTTAAGCGTGCTTGGGCGAGAGCAGTACTAAGATGGGTGACCTCTTGGGAAGTCCTCGTGTTGCTCCCCTCCTTTTTGATCTTTTCAGCCGGTTAATCCTCTTTTCGCGGCCGACCCCTTCACTTTTGCGAGCGTCGGCGGGTTTCGATCGCCGGCGCGGGGTCTCCGGGGCACCTCGGGCCCCCCGGGGAGCGGGGAAAGGGCCGCGGAGGGATGAATCGTGCGGCGGCCGAGTTGGGGCAGGCGAGGGGGGCACGGGTTAAGTAGATTTGCAGTGCACATGCTGATGTGTGCGACCATACCAGCACTGATGCACCGGATCCCACCAGAACTCCGTAGTTAAGCGTGCTTGGGCGAGAGCAGTACTAAGATGGGTGACCTCATGGGAAGTCCTCGTGTTGCACCCCTCCTTTTTGATCTTTTCAGCCGGTTAATCCTCTTTTCGCGGCCGACCCCTTCACTTTTGCGAGCGTCGGCGGGTTTCGATCGCCGGCGCGGGGTCTCCGGGGCACCTCGGGCCCCCCGGGGAGCGGGGAAAGGGCCGCGGAGGGATGAATCGTGCGGCGGCCGAGTTGGGGCAGGCGAGGGGGGCACGGGTTAAGTAGATTTGCAGTGCACGTGCTGATGGGTGCGACCATACCAGCACTGATGCACCGGATCCCACCAGAAGTCCGCAGTTAAGCGTGCTTGGGCGAGAGCAGTACTAAGATGGGTGAACTCTTGGGAAGTCCTCGTGTTGCGCCCCTCCTTTTTGATCTTTTCAACCGGTTAATCCTCTTTTCGCGGCCGACCCCTTCACTTTTGCGAGCGTCGGCGGGTTTCGATCGACGGCGCGGGGTCTCCGGGGCACCTCGGACCCCCCGGGGAGCGGGGAAAGGGCCGCGGAGGGATGAATCGTGCGGCGGCCGAGTTGGGGCAGGCGAGGGGGGCACGGGTTAAGTAGATTTGCAGTGCACATGCTGATGGGTGCGACCATACCAGCACTAATGCACCGGATCCCACCAGAACTCCGCAGTTAAGCGTGCTTGGGCGAGAGCAGTACTAAGATGGGTGACCGCTCGGGAAGTCCTCGTGTTGCTCCCCTCCTTTTTGATCTTTTCAGCCGGTTAATCCTCTTTTCGCGGCCGACCCCTTCACTTTTGCGAGCGTCGGCGGGTTTCGATCGCCGGCGCGGGGTCTCCGGGGCACCTCGGGCCCCCCGGGGAGCGGGGAAAGGGCCGCGGAGGGATGAATCGTGCGGCGGCCGAGTTGGGGCAGGCGAGGGGGGCACGGGTTAAGTAGATTTGCAGTGCATGTGCTGATGGGTACGACCATACCAGCACTAATGCACCGGATCCCACCAGAACTCTGCAGCTAAGCGTGCTTGGGCGAGAGCAGTACTAAGATGGGTGACCTCTTGGGAAGTCCTCGTGTTGCACCCCTCCTTTTTGATCTTTTCAGCCGGTTAATCCTCTTTTCGCGGCCGACCCCTTCACTTTTGCGAGCGTCGGCGGGTTTCGATCGCCGGCGCGGGGTGTCCGGGGCACCTCGGGCCCCCCGTGGAGCGGGGAAAGGGCCGCGGAGGGATGAATCGTGCGGCGGCCGAGTTGGGGCAGGCGAGGGGGGCACGGGTTAAGTAGATTTGCAGTGCACATGCTGATGGGTGCGACCATACCAGCACTAATGCACCGGATCCCTCCAGAACTCCGCAGTTAAGCGTGCTTGGGCGAGAGCAGTACTAAGATGGGTGACCTCATGGGAAGTCCTCGTGTTGCACCCCTCTTTTTTGATCTTTTCAGCCGGTTAATCCTCTTTTCGCGGCCGACCCCTTCACTTTTGCGAGCGTCGGCGGGTTTCGATCGCCGGCGCGGGGTCTCCGGGGCACCTCGGGCCCCCCGGGGAGCGGGGAAAGGGCCGCGGAGGGATGAATCGTGCGGCGGCCGAGTTGGGGCAGGCGAGGGGGGCACGGGTTAAGTAGATTTGCAGTGCACATGCTGATGGGTGCGACCATACCAGCACTAATGCACCGGATCCCACCAGAACTCCGCAGTTAAGCGTGCTTGGGCGAGAGCAGTACTAAGATGGGTGACCTCATGGGAAGTCCTCGTGTTGCACCCCTCCTTTTTGATCTTTTCAGCCGGTTAATCCTCTTTTCGCGGCCGACCCCTTCACTTTTGCGAGCGTCGGCGGGTTTCGATCGCCGGCGCGGGGTCTCCGGGGCACCTCGGGCCCCCCGGGGAGCGGGGAAAGGGCCGCGGAGGGATGAATCGTGCGGCGGCCGAGTTGGGGCAGGCGAGGGGGGCACGGGTTAAGTAGATTTGCAGTGCACATGCTGATGGGTGCGACCATACCAGCACTAATGCACCGGATCCCACCAGAACTCCGCAGTTATGCGTGCTTGGGCGCGAGCAGTACTAAGATGGGTGACCGCTTGGGAAGTCCTCGTGTTGCACCCCTCCTTTTTGATCTTTTCAGCCGGTTAATCCTCTTTTCGCGGCCGACCCCTTCACTTTTGCGGGCGTCGGCGGGTTTCGATCGCCGGCGCGGGGTCTCCGGGGCACCTCGGACCCCCCGGGGAGCGGGGAAAGGGCCGCGGAGGGATGAATCGTGCGGCGGCCGAGTTGCGGCAGGCGAGGGGGGCACGGGTTAAGTAGATTTGCAGTGCACATGCTGATGGGTGCGACCATACCAGCACTAATGCACCGGATCCCATCAGAACTCCGCAGTTATGCGTGCTTGGGCGCGAGCAGTACTAAGATGGGTGACCGCTTGGGAAGTCCTCGTGTTGCACCCCTCCTTTTTGATCTTTTCAGCCGGTTAATCCTCTTTTCGCGGCCGACCCCTTCACTTTTGCGAGCGTCGGCGGGTTTCGATCGCCGGTGCGGGGTCTCCGGGGCACCTCGGGCCCCCCGTGGAGCGGGGAAAGGGCCGCGGAGGGATGAATCGTGCGGCGGCCGAGTTGGGGCAGGCGAGGGGGGCACGGGTTAAGTAGATTTGCAGTGCATGTGCTGATGGGTTCGACCATACCAGCACTAATGCACCGGATCCCATCAGAACTCCGCAGTTAAGCGTGCTTGGGCGAGAGCAGTACTAAGATGGGTGACCTCTTGGGAAGTCCTCGTGTTGCACCCCTCCTTTTTGATCTTTTCAGCCGGTTAATCCTCTTTTCGCGGCCGACCCCTTCACTTTTGCGAGCGTCGGCGGGTTTCGATCGCCGGTGCGGGGTCTCCGGGGCACCTCGGGCCCCCCGGGGAGCAGGGAAAGGGCCGCGGAGGGATGAATCGTGCGGCGGCCGAGTTGGGGCAGGCGAGGGGGGCACGGGTTAAGTAGATTTGCAGTGCACATGCTGATGGGTGCGACCATACCAGCACTAATGCACCGGATCCCTCCAGAACTCCGCAGTTAAGTGTGCTTGGGCGAGAGCAGTACTAAGATGGGTGACCTCTTGGGAAGTCCTTGTGTTGCACCCCTCCTTTTTGATCTTTTCAGCCGGTTAATCCTCTTTTCGCGGCCGACCCCTTCACTTTTGCGAGCGTCGGCGGGTTTCGATCGCCGGCGCGGGGTCTCCGGGGCACCTCGGGCCCCCCGGGGAGCAGGGAAAGGGCCGCGGAGGGATGAATCGTGCGGCGGCCGAGTTGGGGCAGGCGAGGGGGGCACGGGTTAAGTAGATTTGCAGTGCACATGCTGATGGGTGCGACCATACCAGCACTAATGCACCGAATCCCACCAGAACTCCGCAGTTAAGCGTGCTTGGGCGAGAGCAGTACTAAGATGGGTGACCTCTTGGGAAGTCCTCGTGTTGCACCCCTCCTTTTTGATCTTTTCAGCCGGTTAATCCTATTTTCGCGGCCGACCCCTTCACTTTTGCGAGCGTCGGCGGGTTTCGATCGCCGGCGCGGGGTCTCCGGGTCACCTCGGGCCCCCCGTGGAGCGGGGAAAGGGCCGCGGAGGGATGAATCGTGCGGCGGCCGAGTTGGGGCAGGCGAGGGGGGCACGGGTTAAGTAGATTTGCAGTGCACATGCTGATGGGTGCGACCATACCAGCACTAATGCACCGGATCCCACCAGAACTCCGCGGTTAAGCGTGCTTGGGCGAGAGCAGTACTAAGATGGGTGACCTCTTGGGAAGTCATCGTGTTGCACCCCTCCTTTTTGATCTTTTCAGCCGGTTAATCCTCTTTTCGCGGCCGACCCCTTCACTTTTGCGAGCGTCGGCGGGTTTCGATCGCCGTCGCGGGGTCTCCGGGGCACCTCGGACCCCCCGGGGAGCGGGGAAAGGGCCGCGGAGGGATGAATCGTGCGGCGGCCGAGTTGCGGCAGGCGAGGGGGGCACGGGTTAAGTAGATTTGCAGTGCACATGCTGATGGGTGCGACCATACCAGCACTAATGCACCGGATCCCACCAGAACTCCGCAGTTAAGCGTGCTTGGGCGAGAGCAGTACTAAGATGGGTGACCTCTTGGGAAGTCCTGGTGTTGCACCCCTCCTTTTTGATCTTTTCAGCCGGTTAATCCTCTTTTCGCGGCCGACCCCTTCACTTTTGCGAGCGTCGGCGGGTTTCGATCGCCGGCGGGGGGTCTCCGGGGCACCTCGGGCCCCCCGTGGAGCGGGGAAAGGGCCGCGGAGGGATGAATCGTGCGGCGGCCGAGTTGGGGCAGGCGAGGGGGGCACGGGTTAAGTAGATTTGCAGTGCACATGCTGATGGGTGCGACCATACCAGCACTAATGCACCGGATCCCACCAGAACTCCGCAGTTAAGCGTGCTTGGGCGAGAGCAGTACTAAGATGGGTGACCTCTTGGGAAGTCCTCGTGTTGCACCCCTCCTTTTTGATCTTTTCAGCCGGTTAATCCTCTTTTCGCGGCCGACCCCTTCACTTTTGCGAGCGTCGGCGGGTTTCGATCGCCGGCGCGGGGTCTCCGGGGCACCTCGGGCCCCCCGGGGAGCAGGGAAAGGGCCGCGGAGGGATGAATCGTGCGGCGGCCGAGTTGGGGCAGGCGAGGGGGGCACGGGTTAAGTAGATTTGCAGTGCACATGCTGATGGGTGCGACCATACCAGCACTAATGCACCGGATCCCACCAGAACTCCGCAGTTAAGCGTGCTTGGGCGAGAGCAGTACTAAGATGGGTGACCTCTTGGGAAGTCCTCGTGTTGCACCCCTCCTTTTTGATCTTTTCAGCCGGTTAATCCTATTTTCGCGGCCGACCCCTTCACTTTTGCGAGCGTCGGCGGGTTTCGATCGCCGGCGCGGGGTCTCCGGGTCACCTCGGGCCCCCCGTGGAGCGGGGAAAGGGCCGCGGAGGGATGAATCGTGCGGCGGCCGAGTTGGGGCAGGCGAGGGGGGCACGGGTTAAGTAGATTTGCAGTGCACATGCTGATGGGTGCGACCATACCAGCACTAATGCACCGGATCCCACCAGAAGTCCGCAGTTAAGCGTGCTTGTGCGAGAGCAGTACTAAGATGGGTGACCTCTTGGGAAGTCCTGGTGTTGCACCCCTCCTTTTTGATCTTTTCAGCCGGTTAATCCTCTTTTCGCGGCCGACCCCTTCACTTTTGCGAGCGTCGGCGGGTTTCGATCGCCGGCGGGGGGTCTCCGGGGCACCTCGGGCCCCCCGTGGAGCGGGGAAAGGGCCGCGGAGGGATGAATCGTGCGGCGGCCGAGTTGGGGCAGGCGAGGGGGGCACGGGTTAAGTAGATTTGCAGTGCACATGCTGATGGGTGCGACCATACCAGCACTAATGCACCGGATCCCACCAGAACTCCGCAGTTAAGCGTGCTTGGGCGAGAGCAGTACTAAGATGGGTGACCTCTTGGGAAGTCCTCGTGTTGCACCCCTCCTTTTTGATCTTTTCAGCCGGTTAATCCTCTTTTCGCGGCCGACCCCTTCACTTTTGCGAGCGTCGGCGGGTTTCGATCGCCGGCGCGGGGTCTCCGGGGCACCTCGGGCCCCCCGGGGAGCAGGGAAAGGGCCGCGGAGGGATGAATCGTGCGGCGGCCGAGTTGGGGCAGGCGAGGGGGGCACGGGTTAAGTAGATTTGCAGTGCACATGCTGATGGGTGCGACCATACCAGCACTAATGCACCGGATCCCACCAGAACTCCGCAGTTAAGCGTGCTTGGGCGAGAGCAGTACTAAGATGGGTGACCTCTTGGGAAGTCCTCGTGTTGCACCCCTCCTTTTTGATCTTTTCAGCCGGTTAATCCTATTTTCGCGGCCGACCCCTTCACTTTTGCGAGCGTCGGCGGGTTTCGATCGCCGGCGCGGGGTCTCCGGGTCACCTCGGGCCCCCCGTGGAGCGGGGAAAGGGCCGCGGAGGGATGAATCGTGCGGCGGCCGAGTTGGGGCAGGCGAGGGGGGCACGGGTTAAGTAGATTTGCAGTGCACATGCTGATGGGTGCGACCATACCAGCACTAATGCACCGGATCCCACCAGAAGTCCGCAGTTAAGCGTGCTTGTGCGAGAGCAGTACTAAGATGGGTGACCTCTTGGGAAGTCCTCGTGTTGCACCCCTCCTTTTTGATCTTTTCAGCCGGTTAATCCTCTTTTCGCGGCCGACCCCTTCACTTTTGCGAGCGTCGGCGGGTTTCGATCGCCGGCGCGGGGTCTCCGGGGACCTCGGGCCCCCCGGGGAGCGGGGAAAGGGCCGCGGAGGGATGAATCGTGCGGCGGACGAGTTGGGGCAGGCGAGGGGGGCACGGGTTAAGTAGATTTGCAGTGCACATGCTTATGGGTGCGACCATACCAGCACTAATGCACCGGATCCCATCAGAACTCCGCAGTTAAGCGTGCTTGGGCGAGAGCAGTACTAAGATGGGTGACCTCTTGGAAAGTCCTCGTGTTGCACCCCTCCTTTTTGATCTTTTCAGCCGGTTAATCCTCTTTTCGCGGCCGACCCCTTCACTTTTTCGAGCGTCGCGCGGGTTTCGATCGCCGGCGCGGGGTCTCCGGTGCACCTCGGGCCCCCCGGGAAGCTGGGAAAGGGCCGCGGAGGGATGAATCGTGCGGCGGCCGAGTTGGGGCAGGCGAGGGGGGCACGGGTTAAGTAGATTTGCAGTGCACATGCTGATGGGTGCGACCACACCAGCACTAATGCACCGGATCCCATCAGAACTCCGCAGTTAAGCTCGCTTGGGCGAGAGCAGCACTAAGATGGGTGACCTCTTGGGAAGTCCTCGTGTTGCACCCCTCCTTTTTGATCTTTTCAGCCGGTTAATCCTCTTTTCGCGGCCGACCCCTTCACTTTTGCGAGCGTCGGCGGGTTTCGATCGCCGGCGCGGGGTCTCCGGGGCACCTCGGACCCCCCGGGGAGCGGGGAAAGGGCCGCGGAGGGATGAATCGTGCGGCGGCCGAGTTGGGGCAGGCGAGGGGGGCACGGGTTAAGTAGATTTTCAGTGCACATGCTGATGGGTGCGACCATACCAGCACTAATGCACCGGATCCCATCAGAACTCCGCAGTTAAGCGTGCTTGGGCGAGAGCAGTACTAAGATGGGTGACCTCTTGGGAAGTCCTCGTGTTGCACCCCTCCTTTTTGATCTTTTCAGCCGGTTAATCCTATTTTCGCGGCCGACCCCTTCACTTTTGCGAGCGTCGGCGGGTTTCGATCGCCGGCGCGGGGTCTCCGGGTCACCTCGGGCCCCCCGTGGAGCGGGGAAAGGGCCGCGGAGGGATGAATCGTGCGGCGGCCGAGTTGGGGCAGGCGAGGGGGGCACGGGTTAAGTAGATTTGCAGTGCACATGCTGATGGGTGCGACCATACCAGCACTAATGCACCGGATCCCACCAGAAGTCCGCAGTTAAGCGTGCTTGTGCGAGAGCAGTACTAAGATGGGTGACCTCTTGGGAAGTCCTCGTGTTGCACCCCTCCTTTTTGATCTTTTCAGCCGGTTAATCCTCTTTTCGCGGCCGACCCCTTCACTTTTGCGAGCGTCGGCGGGTTTCGATCGCCGGCGCGGGGTCTCCGGGGACCTCGGGCCCCCCGGGGAGCGGGGAAAGGGCCGCGGAGGGATGAATCGTGCGGCGGACGAGTTGGGGCAGGCGAGGGGGGCACGGGTTAAGTAGATTTGCAGTGCACATGCTTATGGGTGCGACCATACCAGCACTAATGCACCGGATCCCATCAGAACTCCGCAGTTAAGCGTGCTTGGGCGAGAGCAGTACTAAGATGGGTGACCTCTTGGAAAGTCCTCGTGTTGCACCCCTCCTTTTTGATCTTTTCAGCCGGTTAATCCTCTTTTCGCGGCCGACCCCTTCACTTTTTCGAGCGTCGCGCGGGTTTCGATCGCCGGCGCGGGGTCTCCGGTGCACCTCGGGCCCCCCGGGAAGCTGGGAAAGGGCCGCGGAGGGATGAATCGTGCGGCGGCCGAGTTGGGGCAGGCGAGGGGGGCACGGGTTAAGTAGATTTGCAGTGCACATGCTGATGGGTGCGACCACACCAGCACTAATGCACCGGATCCCATCAGAACTCCGCAGTTAAGCTCGCTTGGGCGAGAGCAGCACTAAGATGGGTGACCTCTTGGGAAGTCCTCGTGTTGCACCCCTCCTTTTTGATCTTTTCAGCCGGTTAATCCTCTTTTCGCGGCCGACCCCTTCACTTTTGCGAGCGTCGGCGGGTTTCGATCGCCGGCGCGGGGTCTCCGGGGCACCTCGGACCCCCCGGGGAGCGGGGAAAGGGCCGCGGAGGGATGAATCGTGCGGCGGCCGAGTTGGGGCAGGCGAGGGGGGCACGGGTTAAGTAGATTTTCAGTGCACATGCTGATGGGTGCGACCATACCAGCACTAATGCACCGGATCCCATCAGAACTCCGCAGTTAAGCGTGCTTGGGCGAGAGCAGTACTAAGATGGGTGACCTCTTGGGAAGTCCTCGTGTTGCACCCCTCCTTTTTGATCTTTTCAGCCGGTTAATCCTATTTTCGCGGCCGACCCCTTCACTTTTGCGAGCGTCGGCGGGTTTCGATCGCCGGCGCGGGGTCTCCGGGTCACCTCGGGCCCCCCGTGGAGCGGGGAAAGGGCCGCGGAGGGATGAATCGTGCGGCGGCCGAGTTGGGGCAGGCGAGGGGGGCACGGGTTAAGTAGATTTGCAGTGCACATGCTGATGGGTGCGACCATACCAGCACTAATGCACCGGATCCCACCAGAAGTCCGCAGTTAAGCGTGCTTGTGCGAGAGCAGTACTAAGATGGGTGACCTCTTGGGAAGTCCTCGTGTTGCACCCCTCCTTTTTGATCTTTTCAGCCGGTTAATCCTCTTTTCGCGGCCGACCCCTTCACTTTTGCGAGCGTCGGCGGGTTTCGATCGCCGGCGCGGGGTCTCCGGGGACCTCGGGCCCCCCGGGGAGCGGGGAAAGGGCCGCGGAGGGATGAATCGTGCGGCGGACGAGTTGGGGCAGGCGAGGGGGGCACGGGTTAAGTAGATTTGCAGTGCACATGCTTATGGGTGCGACCATACCAGCACTAATGCACCGGATCCCATCAGAACTCCGCAGTTAAGCGTGCTTGGGCGAGAGCAGTACTAAGATGGGTGACCTCTTGGAAAGTCCTCGTGTTGCACCCCTCCTTTTTGATCTTTTCAGCCGGTTAATCCTCTTTTCGCGGCCGACCCCTTCACTTTTTCGAGCGTCGCGCGGGTTTCGATCGCCGGCGCGGGGTCTCCGGTGCACCTCGGGCCCCCCGGGAAGCTGGGAAAGGGCCGCGGAGGGATGAATCGTGCGGCGGCCGAGTTGGGGCAGGCGAGGGGGGCACGGGTTAAGTAGATTTGCAGTGCACATGCTGATGGGTGCGACCACACCAGCACTAATGCACCGGATCCCATCAGAACTCCGCAGTTAAGCTCGCTTGGGCGAGAGCAGCACTAAGATGGGTGACCTCTTGGGAAGTCCTCGTGTTGCACCCCTCCTTTTTGATCTTTTCAGCCGGTTAATCCTCTTTTCGCGGCCGACCCCTTCACTTTTGCGAGCGTCGGCGGGTTTCGATCGCCGGCGCGGGGTCTCCGGGGCACCTCGGACCCCCCGGGGAGCGGGGAAAGGGCCGCGGAGGGATGAATCGTGCGGCGGCCGAGTTGGGGCAGGCGAGGGGGGCACGGGTTAAGTAGATTTTCAGTGCACATGCTGATGGGTGCGACCATACCAGCACTAATGCACCGGATCCCATCAGAACTCCGCAGTTAAGCGTGCTTGGGCGAGAGCAGTACTAAGATGGGTGACCTCTTGGGAAGTCCTCGTGTTGCACCCCTCCTTTTTGATCTTTTCAGCCGGTTAATCCTCTTTTCGCGGCCGACCCCTTCACTTTTGCGAGCGTCGGCGGGTTTCGATCGCCGGCGCGGGGTATCCGGGGCACCTCGGACCCCCCGGGGAGCGGGGAAAGGGCCGCGGAGGGATGAATCGTGCGGCGGCCGAGTTGGGGCAGGCGAGGGGGGCACGGGTTAAGTAGATTTGCAGTGCACATGCTGATGGGTGCGACCGTACCAGCACTAATGCACCGGATCCCATCAGAACTCCGCAGTTAAGCGTGCTTGGGCGAGAGCAGTACTAAGATGGGTGACCTCTTGGGAAGTCCTCGTGTTGCACCCCTCCTTTTTGATCTTTTCAGCCGGTTAATCCTCTTTTCGCGGCCGACCCCTTCACTTTTGCGAGCGTCGGCGGGTTTCGATCGCCGGCGCGGGGTCTCCGGGGCACCTCGGACCTCCCGGGGAGCGGGGAAAGGGCCGCGGAGGGATGAATCGTGCGGCGGCCGATTTGGGGCAGGCGAGGGGGGCACGGGTTAAGTAGATTTGCAGTGCACATGCTGATGGGTGCGATCATACCAGCACTAGTGCACCGGATCCCATCAGAACTCCGCAGTTAAGCGTGCTTGGGCGAGAGCAGTACTAAGATGGGTGACCTCTTGGGAAGTCCTCGTGTTGCACCCCTCCTTTTTGATCTTTTCAGCCGGTTAATCCTCTTTTCGCGGCCGACCCCTTCACTTTTGCGAGCGTCGGCGGGTTTCGATCGCCGGCGCGGGGTCTCCGGGGCACCTCGGACCCCCCGGGGAGCGGGGAAAGGGCCGCGGAGGGATGAATCGTGCGGCGGCCGAGTTGGGGCAGGTGAGGGGGGCACGGGTTAAGTAGATTTGCAGTGCACATGCTGATGGGTGCGACCATACCAGCACTAATGCACCGGATTCCATCAGAACTCCGCAGTTAAGCGCGCTTGGGCGAGAGCAGTACTAAGGTGAACTCTTGGGAAGTCCTCGTGTTGCACCCCTCCTTTTTGATCTTTTTAGCCGGTTAATCCTCTTTTCGCGGCCGACCCCTTCACTTTTGCGAGCGTCGGCGGGTTTCGATCGCCGGCGCGGGGTCTCCGGGGCACCTCGGACCCCCCGGGGAGCGGGGAAAGGGCCGCGGAGGGATGAATCGTGCGGCGGCCGAGTTGGGGCAGGCGAGGGGGGCACGGGTTAAGTAGATTTGCAGTGCACATGCTGATGGGTGCGACCATACCAGCACTAATGCACTGGATCCCATCAGAACTCCGCAGTTAAGCGCGCTTGGGCGAGAGCAGTACTAAGATGGGTGACCTCTTGGGAAGTCCTCGTGTTGCACCCCTCCTTTTTGATCTTTTTAGCCGGTTAATCCTCTTTTCGCGGCCGACCCCTTCACTTTTACGAGCGTCGGCGGGTTTCGATCGCCGGCGCGGAGTCTCCGGGGCACCTCGGACCCCCCGGGGAGCGGGGAAAGGGCCGCGGAGGGATGAATCGTGCGGCGGCCGAGTTGGGGCAGGCGAGGGGGGCACGGGTTAAGTAGATTGGCAGTGCACATGCTGATGGGTGCGACCATACCAGCACTAATGCACCGGATCCCATCAGAACTCCGCAGTTAAGCGCGCTTAGGCGAGAGCAGTACTAAGATGGGTGACCTCTTCGGAAGTCCTCGTGTTGCACCCCTCCTTTTTGATCTTTTCAGCCGGTTAATCCTCTTTTCGCGGCCGACCCCTTCACTTTTGCGAGCGTCGGCGGGTTTCGATCGCCGGCGCGGGGTCTCCGGGGCAGCTCGGACCCCCCGGGGATCGGGGAGGGGCCGCGGAGGGATGAATCGTGCGGCGGCCGAGTTGGGGCAGGCGAGGGGGGCACGGGTTAAGTAGATTGGCAGTGCACATGCTGATGGGTGCGACCATACCAGCACTAATGCACCGGATCCCATCAGAACTCCGCGGTTAAGCGCGCTTGGGCGAGAGCAGTACTAAGATGGGTGACCTCTTCGGAAGTCCTCGTGTTGCACCCCTCCTTTTTGATCTTTTCAGCCGGTTAATCCTCTTTTCGCGGCCGACCCCTTCACTTTTGCGAGCGTCGGCGGGTTTCGATCGCCGGCGCGGGGTCTCCGGGGCAACTCGGACCCCCCGGGGAGCGGGGAAAGGGCCGCGGTGGGATGAATCGTGCGGCGGCCGAGTTGGGGCAGGCGAGGGGGGCACGGGTTAAGTAGATTTGCAGTGCACATGCTGATGGGTGCGACCATACCAGCACTAATGCACTGGATCCCATCAGAACTCCGCAGTTAAGCGCGCTTGGGCGAGAGCAGTACTAAGATGGGTGAACTCTTGGGAAGTCCTCGTGTTGCACCCCTCCTTTTTGATCTTTTTAGCCGGTTAATCCTCTTTTCGCGGCCGACCCCTTCACTTTTGCGAGCGTCGGCGGGTTTCGATCGCCGGCGCGGAGTCTCCGGGGCACCTCGGACCCCCCGGGGAGCGGGGAAAGGGCCGCGGAGGGATGAATCGTGCGGCGGCCGAGTTGGGGCAGGCGAGGGGGGCACGGGTTAAGTAGATTTGCAGTGCACATGCTGATGGGTGCGACCATACCAGCACTAATGCACTGGATCCCATAAGAACTCCGCAGTTAAGCGCGCTTGGGCGAGAGCAGTACTAAGATGGGTGACCTCTTGGGAAGTCCTCGTGTTGCACCCCTCCTTTTTGATCTTTTTAGCCGGTTAATCCTCTTTTCGCGGCCGACCCCTTCACTTTTGCGAGCGTCGGCGGGTTTCGATCGCCGGCGCGGAGTCTCCGGGGCACCTCGGACCCCCCGGGGAGCGGGGAAAGGGCCGCGGAGAGATGAATCGTGCGGCGGCCGAGTTGGGGCAGGCGAGGGGGGCACGGGTTAAGTAGATTTGCAGTGCACATGCTGATGGGTGCGACCATACCAGCACTAATGCACCGGATCCCATCAGAACTCCGCAGGTAAGCGCGCTTGGGAGAGAGCAGTACTAAGATGGGTGACCTCTTGGGAAGTCCTCGTGTTGCACCCCTCCTTTTTGATCTTTTCAGCCGGTTAATCCTCTTTTCGCGGCCGACCCCTTCACTTTTGCGAGCGTCGGCGGGGGGTCTCCGGGGCACTTCGGACCCCCCGGGGAGCGGGGAAAGGGCCGCGGAGGGATGAATCGTGCGGCGGCCGAGTTGGGGCAGGCGAGGGGGGCACGGGTTAAGTAGATTTGCAGTGCACATGCTGATGGGTGCGACCATACCAGCACTAATGCACTGGATCCCATCAGAACTCCGCAGTTAAGCGCGCTTGGGCGAGAGCAGTACTAAGATGGGTGACCTCTTGGGAAGTCCTCGTGTTGCACCCCTCCTTTTTGATCTTTTTAGCCGGTTAATCCTCTTTTCGCGGCCGACCCCTTCACTTTTGCGAGCGTCGGCGGGTTTCGATCGCCGGCGCGGAGTCTCCGGGGCACCTCGGACCCCCCGGGGAGCGGGGAAAGGGCCGCGGAGGGATGAATCGTGCGGCGGCCGAGTTGGGGCAGGCGAGGGGGGCACGGGTTAAGTAGATTTGCAGTGCACATGCTGATGGGTGCGACCATACCAGCACTAATGCACCGGATCCCATCAGAACTCCGCAGTTAAGCGCGCTTGGGAGAGAGCAGTACTAAGATGGGTGACCTCTTGGGAAGTCCTCGTGTTGCACCCCTCCTTTTTGATCTTTTCAATCGGTTAATCCTCTTTTCGCGGCCGACCCCTTCACTTTTGCGAGCGTCGGCGGGGGGTCTCCGGGGCACTTCGGACCCCCCGGGGAGCGGGGAAAAGGCCGCGGAGGGATGAATCGTGCGGCGGCCGAGTTGGGGCAGGCGAGGGGGGCACGGGTTAAGTAGATTTGCAGTGCACATGCTGATGGGTGCGACCATACCAGCACTAATGCACCGGATCCCATAAGAACTCCGCAGTTAAGCGCGCTTGGGCGAGAGCAGTACTAAGATGGGTGACCTCTTGGGAAGTCCTCGTGTTGGACCCCTCCTTTTTGATCTTTTGAGCCGGTTAATCCTCTTTTCGCGGCCGACCCTTCACTTTTCATTGCGTCGACGGGTTTCGATCGCCGGCGCGGGGTCTTCCGGGCACCTCGGACCCCCTGGGGGAGCGGGGAAAGGGCCGCGGAGGGATGAATCGTGCGGCGGCCGAGGTGCGACCAGGCGAGGGGGGCACGAGTTAAGTAGATTGGCAGTGCACATGCTGATGGGTGCGACCATACCAGCACTAATGCACCGGATCCCATCAGAACTCCGCAGTTAAGCGCGCTTGGGCGAGAGCAGTACTAAGATGGGTGACCTCTTGGGAAGTCCTCGTGCTGCACCCCACGTCTTTGATCTTTTCAGCCGGTTAATCCTCTTTTCGCGGCCGACCCCTTTCACTTTTGCGAGCGTCGGCGGGTTTCGATCGCCGGCGCGGGGTCTCCGGGGCAACTCGGACCCCCCGGGGAGGGTGCAAAGGGCCGCGGAGGGATGAATCGTGCGGCGGCCGAGTTGGGGCAGGCGAGGGGGGCACGGGTTAAGTAGATTTGCAGTGCACATGCTGATGGGTGCGACCATACCAGCACTAATGCACCGGATCCCATCAGAACTCCGCAGTTAAGCGCGCTTGGGCGAGAGCAGTACTAAGATGGGTGACCTCTTGGGAAGTCCTCGTGTTGCACCCCTCCTTTTTGATCTTTTTAGCCGGTTAATCCTCTTTTCGCGGCCGACCCCTTCACTTTTGCGAGCGTCGGCGGGTTTCGATCGCCGGCGCGGAGTCTCCGGGGCACCTCGGACCCCCCGGGGAGCGGGGAAAGGGCCGCGGAGGGATGAATCGTGCGGCGGCCGAGTTGGGGCAGGCGAGGGGGGCACGGGTTAAGTAGATTTGCAGTGCACATGCTGATGGGTGCGACCATACCAGCACTAATGCACCGGATCCCATCAGAACTCCGCAGTTAAGCGCGCTTGGGAGAGAGCAGTACTAAGATGGGTGACCTCTTGGGAAGTCCTCGTGTTGCACCCCTCCTTTTTGATCTTTTCAGCCGGTTAATCCTCTTTTCGCGGCCGACCCCTTCACTTTTGCGAGCGTCGGCGGGGGGTCTCCGGGGCACTTCGGACCCCCCGGGGAGCGGGGAAAGGGCCGCGGAGGGATGAATCGTGCGGCGGCCGAGTTGGGGCAGGCGAGGGGGGCACGGGTTAAGTAGATTTGCAGTGCACATGCTGATGGGTGCGACCATACCAGCACTAATGCACCGGATCCCATCAGAACTCCGCAGTTAAGCGCGCTTGGGCGAGAGCAGTACTAAGATGGGTGACCTCTTGGGAAGTCCTCGTGTTGCACCCCTCCTCTTTGATCTTTTCAGCCGGTTAATCCTCTTTTCGCGGCCGACCCCTTCACTTTTGCGAGCGTCGGCGGGTTTCGATCGCCGGCGCGGGGTCTTCGGGGCACCTCGGACCCCCCGGGGAGCGGGGAAAGGGCCGCGGAGTGATGAATCGTGCGGCGGCCGAGTTGAGGCAGGCGAGGGGGGCACGGTTTAAGTAGATTTGCAGTGCACATGCTGACGGGTGCGACCATACCAGCACTAATGCACCGGATCTCATCAGAACTCCGCAGTTAAGCGTGCTTGGGCGAGAGCAGTACTAAGATGGGTGACCTCTTGGGAAGTCCTCGTGCTGCACCCCTCGTCTTTGATCTTTTCAGCCGGTTAATCCTCTTTTCGCGGCCGACCCCTTCACTTTTGCGAGCGTCGGCGGGTTTCGATCGCCGGCGCGGGGTCTCCGGGGCAACTCGGACCCCCCGGGGAGCGGGGAAAGGGCTTTCAGCCGGTTAATCCTCTTTTCGCGGCCGACCCCTTCACTTTTGCGAGCGTCGGCGGGTTTCGATCGCCGGCGCGGGGTCTCCGGGGCAACTCGGACCCCCCGGGGAGCGGGGAAAGGGCCGCGGTGGGATGAATCGTGCGGCGGCCGAGTTGGGGCAGGCGAGGGGGGCACGGGTTATGTAAATTTGCAGTGCACATGCGGATGGGTGCGACCATACCAGAACTAATGCACCGGATCCCATCAGAACTCCGCAGTTAAGCGTGCTTGGGCGAGAGCAGTACTAAGATGGGTGACCTCTTGGGAAGTCCTCGTGCTGCACCCCTCCTCTTTGATCTTTTCAGCCGGTTAATCCTCTTTTCGCGGCCGACCCCTTCACTATTGCGAACGTCCGCGGGTTTCGATCGCCGGCGCGGGGTCTCTGGGGCACCTCGGACCCCCCGGGGAGGGTGCAAAGGGCCGCGGAGGGATGAATCGTGCGGCGGCCGAGTTGGGGCAGGCGAGGGGGGCACGGGTTAAGTAGATTTGCAGTGCACATGCTGATGGGTGCGACCATACCAGCACTAATGCACCGGATCCCATCAGAACTCCGCAGCTAAGCGTGCTTGGGCGAGAGCAGTACTAAGATGGGTGACCTCTTGGGAAGTCCTCGTGTTGCGCCCCTCCTTTTTTATCTTTTCAGTCGGTTACTCCTCTTTTCGCGGCCGACCCCTTCACTTTTGCGTGCGTCGCCAGGTTTCGATCGCTGGCAAGGGGTCTCCAGGGCACCTCGGACCCCCTCGGGGATCAGGGAAAGGGCCGCGGAGGGATGAATCTTCCGGCGGCCGAGGTGCGACCAGGCGAGGGGGACACGGGTTAAGTAGATTTGCAGTGCACATGCTGATGGGTGCGACCATACCAGCACTAATGAACCGGATCCCATCAGAGCTCCGCAGTTAAGCGTGCTTGGGCGAGAGCAGTACTAAGATGGGTGACCTCTTGGGAAGTCCTCGTGCTGCACCCCTCGTCTTTGATCTTTTCAGCTGGTTAATCCTCTTTTCGCGGCCGACCCCTTTCACTTTTGCGAGCGTCGGCGGGTTTCGATCGCCGGCGCGGGGTCTTCGGGGCACCTCGGACCCCCCGGGGAGCGGGGAAAGGGCCGCGGAGTGATGAATCGTGCGGCGGCCGAGTTGAGGCAGGCGAGGGGGGCACGGTTTAAGTAGATTTGCAGTGCACATGCTGATGGGTGCGACCATACCAGCACTAATGCACCTTATCCCATCAGAACTCCGCAGTTAAACGTGCTTGGGCGAGAGCAGTACTAAGATGAGTGACCTCTTGGGAAGTCCTCGTGTTGCGCCCCTGCTTTCTGATCCTTTCAGCCCGTTAATCCTCTTTCCGCGGTCGACCCCTTCACTTTTGCGTGCGTCGGCGGGTTTCGATCGCCGGCGCGGGGTCTCCGGGGCACCTCGGACCCCCCGGGGAGCAGGGAAAGGGCCGCGGAGGGATGAATCGTGCGGCGGCCGAGTTGGGCCAGGCGAGGGGGGCACGGGTTAAGTAGATTTGCAGTGCACATGCTGATGGGTGCGACCATACCAGCACTAATGCACCTTATCCCATCAGAACTCCGCAGTTAAACGTGCTTGGGCGAGAGCAGTACTAAGATGAGTGACCTCTTGGGAAGTCCTCGTGTTGCACCCCTCGTCTTTGATCTTTTCAGCCGGTTAATCCTCTTTTCGCGGCCGACCCCTTCACTTTTGCGAGCGTCGGCGGGTTTCGATCGCCGGCGCGGGGTCTCCGGGGCACCTCGGACCCCCCGGGGAGCGGGGAAAGGGCCGCGGAGGGATGTATAATGCGGCGGCCGAGTTGGGGCAGGCGAGGGTGGCACGGGTTAAGTAGATTTGCAGTGCACATGCTGATGGGTGCGACCATACCAGCACTAATGCACCGGATCCCATCAGAACTCCGCAGTTAAGCGTGCTTGGGCGAGAGCAGTACTAAGATGGGTGACCTCTTGGGAAGTCCTCGTGTTGCGCCCCTGCTTTTTGAACTTTTCAGCCGATTAATCCTCTTTTCGCGGTCGACCCCTTCAGTTTTGCGTGCGTCGGCGGGTTTCGATCGCCGGCGCGGGGTCTCCGTGGCACCTCGGACCCCCCGGGGAGCGGGGAAAGGGCCGCGGAGGGATGAATCGTGCGGCGGCCGAGTTGGGCCAGGCGAGGGGGGCACGGGTTAAGGAGATTTGCAGTGCACATGTTGATGGGTGCGACCATACCAGCACTAATGCACCGGATCCCATCAGAGCTCCGCAGTTAAGCGTGCTTGGGCGAGAGCAGTACTAAGATGGGTGACCTCTTGGGAAGTCCTCGTGTTGCACCCCTCCTTTTTGATCTTTTCAGCCGGTTAATCCTCTTTTCGCGGCCGACCCCTTCACTTTTGCGAGCGTCGGCGGGTTTCGAGCGCCAGCGCGGGGTCTACGGGGCACCTCGGACCCCCGGGGAGCGGGGAAAGGGCTGCGGAGGGATGAATCGAGCGGCGGCCGACTTGGGCCAGGCGAGGGGGGCACGGGTTAAGTAGATTTGCAGCGGACATGCTGACGGTTGAAACCATACCAGAACTAATGCACCGGATCCCATCAGAACTCCGCAGTTAAGCGTGCTTGGGCGAGAGCAGTACTCAGATGGGTGAACTCTTGGGAAGTCCTCGTGTTGCGCCCCTCCTTTTTGAACTTTTCAGCCGGTTAATCCTCTTTTCGCGGCCGACCCTTTTACTTTTGCGTGCGTCGGCGGGTTTCGATCGCCGGAGCGGGGTCTCCGGGGCACCTCGGACCCCCCGGGGAGCGGGGAAAGGGCCGCGGAGGGATGAATCGTGCGGCGGCCGAGTTGGGGCAGGCGAGGGGGGCACGGGTTAAGTAGATTGGCAGTGCACATGCTGATGGGTGCGACCATACCAGCACTAATGCACCGGATCCCATCAGAACTCCGCAGTTAAGCGCGCTTGGGCGAGAGCAGTACTAAGATGGGTGACCTCTTCGGAAGTCCTCGTGTTGCACCCCTCCTTTTTGATCTTTTCAGCCGGTTAATCCTCTTTTCGCGGCCGACCCCTTCACTTTTGCGAGCGTCGGCGGGTTTCGATCGCCGGCGCGGGGTCTCCGGGGCAGCTCGGACCCCCCGGGGATCGGGGAGGGGCCGCGGAGGGATGAATCGTGCGGCGGCCGAGTTGGGGCAGGCGAGGGGGGCACGGGTTAAGTAGATTGGCAGTGCCCATTCTGATGGGTGCGACCATACCAGCACTAATGCACCGGATCCCATCAGAACTCCGCAGTTAAGCGCGCTTGGGCGAGAGCAGTACTAAGATGGGTGACCTCTTCGGAAGTCCTCGTGTTGCACCCCTCCTTTTTGATCTTTTCAGCCGGTTAATCCTCTTTTCGCGGCCGACCCCTTCACTTTTGCGAGCGTCGGCGGGTTTCGATCGCCGGCGCGGGGTCTCCGGGGCACCTCGGACCCCCCGGGGAGCGGGGAAAGGGCCGCGGAGGGATGAATCGTGCGGCGGCCGAGTTGGGGCAGGCGAGGGGGGCACGGGTTAAGTAGATTTGCAGTGCACATGCTGATAGGTGCGACCATACCAGCACTAATGCACCGGATCCCATCAGAACTCCGCAGTTAAGCGCGCTTGGGCGAGAGCAGTACTAAGATGGGTGACCTCTTGGGAAGTCCTCGTGTTGCACCCCTCGTCTTTGATCTTTTCAGCCGGTTAATCCTCTTTTCGCGGCCGACCCCTTCACTTTTGCGAGCGTCGGCGGGTTTCGATCGCCGGCGCGGAGTCTCCGGGGCACCTCGGACCCCCCGGGGAGCGGGGAAAGGGCCGCGGAGGGATGAATCGTGCGGCGGCGGAGTTGGGGCAGGCGAGGGGGGCACGGGTTAAGTAGATTTGCAGTGCACATGCTGATGGGTGCGACCATACCAGCACTAATGCACCGGATCTCATCAGAACTCCGCAGTTAAGCGTGCTTGGGCGAGAGCAGTACTAAGATGGGTGACCTCTTGGGAAGTCCTCGTGCTGCACCCCTCGTCTTTGATCTTTTCAGCTGGTTAATCCTCTTTTCGCGGCCGACCCCTTTCACTTTTGCGAGCGTCGGCGGGTTTCGATCGCCGGCGCGGGGTCTTCGGGGCACCTCGGACCCCCCGGGGAGCGGGGAAAGGGCCGCGGAGTGATGAATCGTGCGGCGGCCGAGTTGAGGCAGGCGAGGGGGGCACGGTTTAAGTAGATTTGCAGTGCACATGCTGATGGGTGCGACCATACCAGCACTAATGCACCGGATCTCATCAGAACTCCGCAGTTAAGCGTGCTTGGGCGAGAGCAGTACTAAGATGGGTGACCTCTTGGGAAGTCCTCGTGCTGCACCCCTCGTCTTTGATCTTTTCAGCCGGTTAATCCTCTTTTCGCGGCCGACCCCTTTCACTTTTGCGAGCGTCGGCGGGTTTCGATCGCCGGCGCGGGGTCTCCGGGGCAACTCGGACCCCCCGGGGAGCGGGGAAAGGGCCGCGGTGGGATGAATCGTGCGGCGGCCGAGTTGGGGCAGGCGAGGGGGGCACGGGTTAAGTAGATTTGCAGTGCACATGCTGATGGGTGCGACCATACCAGCACTAATGCACTGGATCCCATCAGAACTCCGCAGTTAAGCGCGCTTGGGCGAGAGCAGTACTAAGATGGGTGAACTCTTGGGAAGTCCTCGTGTTGCACCCCTCCTTTTTGATCTTTTTAGCCGGTTAATCCTCTTTTCGCGGCCGACCCCTTCACTTTTGCGAGCGTCGGCGGGTTTCGATCGCCGGCGCGGAGTCTCCGGGGCACCTCGGACCCCCCGGGGAGCGGGGAAAGGGCCGCGGAGGGATGAATCGTGCGGCGGCGGAGTTGGGGCAGGCGAGGGGGGCACGGGTTAAGTAGATTTGCAGTGCACATGCTGATGGGTGCGACCATACCAGCACTAATGCACTGGATCCCATCAGAACTCCGCAGTTAAGCGCGCTTGGGCGAGAGCAGTACTAAGATGGGTGACCTCTTGGGAAGTCCTCGTGTTGCACCCCTCCTTTTTGATCTTTTTAGCCGGTTAATCCTCTTTTCGCGGCCGACCCCTTCACTTTTGCGAGCGTCGGCGGGTTTCGATCGCCGGCGCGGAGTCTCCGGGGCACCTCGGACCCCCCGGGGAGCGGGGAAAGGGCCGCGGAGGGATGAATCGTGCGGCGGCCGAGTTGGGGCAGGCGAGGGGGGCACGGGTTAAGTAGATTTGCAGTGCACATGCTGATGGGTGCGACCATACCAGCACTAATGCACCGGATCCCATCAGAACTCCGCAGTTAAGCGCGCTTGGGAGAGAGCAGTACTAAGATGGTTGACCTCTTGGGAAGTCCTCGTGTTGCACCCCTCCTTTTTGATCTTTTCAGCCGGTTAATCCTCTTTTCGCGGCCGACCCCTTCACTTTTGCGAGCGTCGGCGGGGGGTCTCCGGGGCACTTCGGACCCCCCGGGGAGCGGGGAAAGGGCCGCGGAGGGATGAATCGTGCGGCGGCCGAGTTGGGGCAGGCGAGGGGGGCACGGGTTAAGTAGATTTGCAGTGCACATGCTGATGGGTGCGACCATACCAGCACTAATGCACCGGATCCCATCAGAACTCCGCAGTTAAGCGCGCTTGGGCGAGAGCAGTACTAAGATGGGTGACCTCTGGGGAAGTCCTCGTGTTGCACCCCTCCTCTTTAATCTTTTCAGCCGGTTAATCCTCTTTTCGCGGCCGACCCCTTCACTTTTGCGAGCGTCGGCGGGTTTCGATCGCCGGCGCGGGGTCTTCGGGGCACCTCGGACCCCCCGGGGAGCGGGGAAAGGGCCGCGGAGTGATGAATCGTGCGGCGGCCGAGTTGAGGCAGGCGAGGGGGGCACGGTTTAAGTAGATTTGCAGTGCACATGCTGACGGGTGCGACCATACCAGCACTAATGCACCTGATCTCATCAGAACTCCGCAGTTAAGCGTGCTTGGGAGAGAGCAGTACTAAGATGGGTGACCTCTTGGGAAGTCCTCGTGCTGCACCCCTCGTCTTTGATCTTTTCAGCCGGATAATCCTCTTTTCGCGGCCGACCCCTTCACTTTTGCGAGCGTCGGCGGGTTTCGATCGCCGGCGCGGGGTCTCCGGGGCAGCTCGGACCCCCCGGGGATCGGGGAGGGGCCGCGGAGGGATGAATCGTGCGGCGGCCGAGTTGGGGCAGGCGAGGGGGGCACGGGTTAAGGAGATTTGCAGTGCACATGTTGATGGGTGCGACCATACCAGCACTAATGCACCGGATCCCATCAGAGCTCCGCAGTTAAGCGTGCTTGGGCGAGAGCAGTACTAAGATGGGTGACCTCTTGGGAAGTCCTCGTGCTGCACCCCTCCTCTTTGATCTTTTCAGCCGGTTAATCCTCTTTTCGCGGCCGACCCCTTCACTTTTGCGAACGTCAGCGGGTTTCGATCGCCGGCGCGGGGTCTCTGGGGCACCTCGGACCCCCCGGGGAGAGTGCAAAGGGCCGCGGAGGGATGAATCGTGCGGCGGCCGAGTTGGGGCAGGCGAGGGGGGCACGGGTTAAGTAAATTTGCCGTGCACATGCTGATGGGTGCGACCATACCAGCACTAATGCACCGGATCCCATCAGAACTCCGCAGTTAAGCGTGCTTGGGCGAGAGCAGTACTAAGATGGGTGACCTCTTGGGAAGTCCTCGTGTTGCGCCCCTGCTTTCTGATCCTTTCAGCCCGTTAATCCTCTTTCCGCGGTCGACCCCTTCACTTTTGCGTGCGTCGGCGGGTTTCGATCGCCGGCGCGGGGTCTCCGGGGCACCTCGGACCCCCCGGGGAGCAGGGAAAGGTCCGCGGAGGGATGAATCGTGCGGCGGCCGAGTTGGAACAGGCGAGGGGGGCACGGGTTAAGTAGATTTGCAGTGCACATGCTGATGGGTGCGACCATACCAGCACTAATGCACCTTATCCCATCAGAACTCCGCAGTTAAACGTGCTTGGGCGAGAGCAGTACTAAGATGAGTGACCTCTTGGGAAGTCCTCGTGTTGCACCCCTCCTTTTTGATCTTTTCAGCCGGTTAATCCTCTTTTCGCGGCCGACCCCTTCACTTTTGCGAGCGTCGGCGGGTTTCGATCGCCGGCGCGGGGTCTCCGGGGCACCTCGGACCCCCCGGGAGCGGGGAAAGGGCCGCGGAGGGATGTATAATGCAGCGGCCGAGTTGGGGCAGGCGAGGGTGGCACGGGTTAAGTAGATTTGCAGTGCACATGCTGATGGGTGCGACTATACTAGCACTAATGCACCGGATCCCATCAGAACTCCGTAGTTAAGCGTGCTTGGGCGAGAGCAGTACTAAGATGGGTGACCTCTTGGGAAGTCCTCGTGTTGCGCCCCTGCTTTTTGATCTTTTCAGCCGATTAATCCTCTTTTCGCGGTCGACCCCTTCAGTTTTGCGTGCGTCGGCGGGTTTCGATCGCCGGCGCGGGGTCTCCGTGGCACCTCGGACCCCCCGGGGAGCGGGGAAAGGGCCGCGGAGGGATGAATCGTGCGGCGGCCGAGTTGGGCCAGGCGAGGGGGGCACAGGTTAAGGAGATTTGCAGTGCACATGTTGATGGGTGCGACCATACCAGCACTAATGCACCGGATCCCATCAGAGCTCCGCAGTTAAGCGTGCTTGGGCGAGAGCAGTACTAAGATGGGTGACCTCTTGGGAAGTCCTCGTGTTGCACCCCTCCTTTTTGATCTTTTCAGCCGGTTAATCCTCTTTTCGCGGCCGACCCCTTCACTTTTGCGAGCGTCGGCGGGTTTCGAGCGCCAGCGCGGGGTCTACGGGGCACCTCGGACCCCCGGGGAGCGGGGAAAGGGCTGCGGAGGGATGAATCGAGCGGCGGCCGACTTGGGCCAGGCGAGGGGGGCACGGGTTAAGTAGATTTGCAGCGGACATGCTGACGGGTGAAACCATACCAGAACTAATGCACCGGATCCCATCAGAACTCCGCAGTTAAGCGTGCTTGGGCGAGAGCAGTACTCAGATGGGTGAACTCTTGGGAAGTCCTCATGTTGCGCCCCTCCTTTTTGAACTTTTCAGCCGGTTAATCCTCTTTTCGCGGCCGACCCTTTTACTTTTGCGTGCGTCGGCGGGTTTCGATCGCCGGCGCAGGGTCTCCGGGGCACCTCGGACTCCCCGGGGAGCAGGGAAAGGGCTGCGGAGGGATGAATCGTGCGGCGGCCGAGTTGGGGCAGGCGAGGGGGGCACGGGTTAAGTAGATTTGCGGTGCACATGCTGATGGGTGCGACCATACCAGCACTAATGCACTGGATCCCATCAGAACTCCGCAATTAAGCGTGCTTGGGCGAGAGCAGTACTAACATGGGTGACCTCTTGGGAAGTCCTCGTGTTGCGCCCCTCCTTTATTATCTTTTCAGCCGGTTAATCCTCTTTTCGCGGCCGACCCTTCACTTTTCATTGCGTCGACGGGTTTCGATCGCCGGCGCGGGGTCTCCGGGGCACCTCGGACCCCCCGGGGGAGCGGGGAAAGGGCCGCGGAGGGATGAATCGTGCGGCGGCCGAGGTGCGACCAGGCGAGGGGGGCACGAGTTAAGTAGATTTGCAGTGCACATGCTGATGGGTGCGACCATACCAGCACTAATGCACCGGATCCCATCGGAGCTCCGCAGTTAAGCGTGCTAGGGCGAGAGCGGTACTAAGATAGGTGGCCTCTTGGGAAGTCCTCGTGTTGCGCCCCTCCTTTTTGATATTTTCAGCCGGTTAATCCTCTTTTCGCGGCCGACCCCTTCACTTTTGCGTGCGTCGGCGGGTTTTGATCGCCGGCGCGTGGTCTCCGAGCACCTCGAACCCCCGGGGAGCGTGGAAAGGGCCGCGGAGGGATGAATCGTGCGGCGGCCGCGTTGGGGCAGGCGAGGGGGGCACCGGTTAAGTAGATTTGCAGTGCACATGCTGATGGGTGCGATTATACCAGCACTAATGCACCGGATCCCATCAGAACTCCGCAGTTAAGCGTGCTTGGGCGAGAGCAGTACTAAGATGGGTGAAGATGGGTGACCTCTTGGGAAGTCCTCGTATTGCGTCCCTCCTTTTTGATCTTTTTAGCCGGTTAATCCTCTTTTCGAGGCCGACCCCTTCACTTTTACGTGCGCCGGCGGGTTTCGATCGCCGGCGCGGGGTCTCTGGGGCACCTTGGACCCCTCGGGGGGCGGGGAAAGGGCCGCGGAGGGATGAATCGTGCGGCGGCCGAGTTGGGGCAGGCGAGGGGGGCACAGGTTAAGTAGATCTGCAAAGCACATGCTGATGGGTGCGACCATGCCAGCACTAATGCCCCGGATCCCATCCGAACTCCGCAGTTAAGCGTGCTTGGGCGAGAGCAGTACTAAGATTGTTGACCTCTTGGGAAGTCCTCGTGTTGTGCCCCTCCTTTTTGATATTTTCAACCGGTTAATCCTCTTTTCGCGGCCGACCCCTTCACTTTCGCGTGCGTCGGCGGGTTTCGATCGCCGGCACGGGGTCTCCGGGGCACCTCGGACCCCCCGGGGAGCGGGGAAAGGGCCGCGGAGGAATGAATCTTGCGGCGGCCGAGTTGGGGCAGGCGTGGGGGGCACGGGTTAAGTAGATTTGCAGTGCACATGTTGATGGGTGCGACCATAGCAGCACTAATGCACCGGATCCCATCAAAACTCCGCTGTTAAGCGTGCTTGGGCTAGAGCAGTATTAAGATGGGTGACCTCTTGGGATGTCCTCGTGTTGCACCCCTCCTTTTTGATATTTTCAGCCGGTTAATCCTCTTTTCGCGGCCGACCCCTTCACTTTTGCGAGCGTCGGCGTGTTTCGATCGCCGGCGCGGGGTCTCCAGGGCACCTCGGACCCCCCGGGGAGCGGGGAAAGGGCCGCGGAGGGATGAATCGTGCGGCGGCCGAGTTGGGCCAAACGATGGGGGCACGGGTTAAGTAGATTTGCAGTGCACATGCTGATGGGTGCGACCATACCAGCACTAATGCACCGGATCCCATCAGAACTCCGCAGTTAAGCGTGCTTGGGCGAGAGCAGTACTAAGATGGGTGAACTCTTGGGAAGTCCTCGTGTTGCGCCCCTCCTTTTTGATCTTTTCAACCGGTAAATCCTCTTTTCGCGGCCGACCCCTTCAATTTTGCGAGCGTCGGCGGGTTTCAATCGCCGGCGCGGGGTCTCCAGGGCAACTCGGACCCCCCGGGGAGCGGAGAAAGGGCCGCAGAGGGATGAATCGTGCGGCGGCCGAGTTGGGAAAGCGAGGGGGCACGGGTTAAGTAGATTTGCAGTGCACATGCTGATGGGTGCGACCATACCTGCACTAATGCACCGGATCCCATCAGAACTCCGCAGTTAAGCGTGCTTGGGCGAGAGCAGTACTAAGATGGGTGACCTCTTGGGAAGTCCTCGTATTGCGCCCCTATTTTTTGATCTTTTTAGCCGGTTAATCCTCTTTTCGAGGCTGACCCCTTCACTTTTACGTGCGTCGGCGGGTTTCGATCGCCGGCGCGGGGTCTCTGGGGCAACTCGGACCCCTTGGGGAGCGGGGAAAGGGCCGCGGAGGTATGAATCGTGCGGCGGCCGAGTAGGGGCAGGCGAGGGGGGCACAGGTTAAGTAGATCTGCAAAGCACATGCTGATGGGTGCGACCATGCCAGCACTAATGCCCCGGATCCCATCCGAACTCCGCAGTTAAGCGTGCTTGGGCGAGAGCAGTACTAAGATTGTTGACCTCTTGGGAAGTCCTCGTGTTGTGCCCCTCCTTTTTGATATTTTCAACCGGTTAATCCTCTTTTCGCGGCCGACCCCTTCACTTTCGCGTGCGTCGGCGGGTTTCGATCGCCGGCACGGGGTCTCCGGGGCACCTCGGACCCCCCGGGGAGCGGGGAAAGGGCCGCGGAGGAATGAATCTTGCGGCGGCCGAGTTGGGGCAGGCGTGGGGGGCACGGGTTAAGTAGATTTGCAGTGCACATGTTGATGGGTGCGACCATAGCAGCATTAATGCACCCTATCCCATCAGAACTCCGCTGTTAAGCGTGCTTGGGCTAGAGCAGTATTAAGATGGGTGACCTCTTGGGATGTCCTCGTGTTGCACCCCTCCTTTTTGATATTTTCAGCCGATTAATCCTCTTTTCGCGGCCGACCCCTTCACTTTTGCGAGCGTCGGCGTGTTTCGATCGCCGGCGCGGGGTCTCCAGGGCACCTCGGACCCCCCGGGGAGCGGGGAAAGGGCCGCGGAGGGATGAATCGTGCGGCGGCCGAGTTGGGCCAAACGATGGGGGCACGGGTTAAGTAGATTTGCAGTGCACATGCTGATGGGTGCGACCATACCAGCACTAATGCACCGGATCCCATCAGAACTCCGCAGTTAAGCGTGCTTGGGCGAGAGCAGTACTAAGATGGGTGAACTCTTGGGAAGTCCTCGTGTTGCGCCCCTCCTTTTTGATCTTTTCAACCGGTAAATCCTCTTTTCGCGGTCGACCCCTTCACTTTTGCGAGCGTCGGCGGGTTTCAATCGCCGGCGCGGGGTCTCCAGGGCAACTCGGACCCCCCGGGGAGCGGAGAAAGGGCCGCAGAGGGATGAATCGTGCGGCGGCCGAGTTGGGAAAGCGAGGGGGCACGGGTTAAGTAGATTTGCAGTGCACATGCTGATGGGTGCGACCATACCTGCACTAATGCACCGGATCCCATCAGAACTCCGCAGTTAAGCGTGCTTGGGCGAGAGCAGTACTAAGATGGGTGACCTCTTGGGAAGTGCTCGTGTTGCACCCCTCCTTTTTGATCTTTTCAGCCGGTTAATCCTCTTTTCGCGGCCGACCCCTTCAGTTTTGCGTGCGTCGGCAGGTTTCGATCGCCGGCGCGGGGTCTCCGTGGCACCTCGGACCCCCCGGGGAGCGGGGAAAGGGCCGCGGAGGGATGAATCGTGCGGCGGCCGAGTTGGGCCAGGCGAGGGGGGCACGGGTTAAGTAGATTTGCAGTGCACATGCTGATGGGTGCGACCATACCTGCACTAATGCACCGGATCCCATCAGAACTTCGCAGTTAAGCGTGCTTGGGTGAGAGCAGTACTAAGATCGGTGACCTCTTGGGAAGTCCTCGTGTTTTACCCCCCTTTTTGATCTTTTCAGCCGGTTAATCCTCTTTTCGCGGCCGACCCCTTCAGTTTTGCGTGCGTCGGCGGGTTTCGATCGCCGGCGCGGGGTCTCCGTGGCACCTCGGACCCCCCGGGGAGCGGGGAAAGGGCCGCGGAGGGATGAATCGTGCGGCGGCCGAGTTGGGCCAGGCGATGGGGGCACGGGTTAAGGAGATTTGCAGTGCACATGTTGATGGGTGCGACCATACCAGCACTAATGCACCGGATCCCATCAGAGCTCCGCAGTTAAGCGTGCTTGGGCGAGAGCAGTACTAAGATGGGTGACCTCTTGGGAAGTCCTCGTGTTGCACCCCTCCTTTTTGATCTTTTCAGCCGGTTAATCCTCTTTTCGCGGCCGACCCCTTCACTTTTGCGAGCGTCGGCGGGTTTCGAGCGCCAGCGCGGGGTCTACGGGGCACCTCGGACCCCCGGGGAGCGGGGAAAGGGCTGCGGAGGGATGAATCGAGCGGCGGCCGACTTGGGCCAGGCGAGGGGGGCACGGGTTAAGTAGATTTGCAGCGCACATGCTGACGGGTGAAACCATACCAGAACTAATGCACCGGATCCCATCAGAACTCCGCAGTTAAGCGTGCTTGGGCGAGAGCAGTACTCAGATGGGTGAACTCTTGGGAAGTCCTCGTGTTGCGCCCCTCCATTTTGATCTTTTCAGCCGGTTAATCCTCTTTTCGCGGCCGACCCTTTTACTTTTGCGTGCGTCTGCGGGTTTCGATCGCCGGCGCAGGGTCTCCGGGGCACCTCGGACTCCCCGGGGAGCAGGGAAAGGGCTGTGGAGGGATGAATCGTGCGGCGGCCGAGTTGGGGCAGGCGAGGGGGGCACGGGTTAAGTAGATTTGCAGTGCACATGCTGATGGGTGCGACCATACCAGCACTAATGCACTGGATCCCATCAGAACTCCGCAATTAAGCGTGCTTGGGCGAGGGCAGTACTAACATGGGTGACCTCTTGGGAAGTCCTCGTGTTGCGCCCCTCCTTTATTATCTTTTGAGCCGGTTAATCCTCTTTTCGCGGCCGACCCTTCACTTTTCATTGCGTCGACGGATTTCGATCGCCGGCGCGGGGTCTCCGGGGCACCTCGGACCCCCTGGGGGAGCGGGGAAAGGGCCGCGGAGGGATGAATCGTGCGGCGGCCGAGGTGCGACCAGGCGAGGGGGGCACGAGTTAAGTAGATTTGCAGTGCACATGCTGATGGGTGCGACCATACCAGCACTAATGCACCGGATCCCATCGGAGCTCCGCAGTTAAGCGTGCTAGGGCGAGAGCGGTACTAAGATAGGTGACCTCTTGGGAAGTCCTCGTGTTGCGCCCCTCCTTTTTGATATTTTCAGCCGGTTAATCCTCTTTTCGCGGCCGACCCCTTCACTTTTGCGTGCGTCGGCGGGTTTTGATCGCCGGCGCGTGGTCTCCGAGCACCTCGAACCCCCGGGGAGCGTGGAAAGGGTCGCGGAGGGATGAATCGTGCGGCGGCCGCGTTGGGGCAGGCGAGGGGGGCACCGGTTAAGTAGATTTGCAGTGCACATGCTGATGGGTGCGATTATACCAGCACTAATGCACCGGATCCCATCAGAACTCCGCAGTTAAGCGTGCTTGGGCGAGAGCAGTACTAAGATTGTTGACCTCTTGCGAAGTCCTCGTGTTGTGCCCCTCCTTTTTGATATTTTCAACCGGTTAATCCTCTTTTCGAGGCCGACCCCTTCACTTTTACGTGCGTCGGCGGGTTTCGATCGCCGGCGCGGGGTCTCTGGGGCACCTTGGACCCCTCGGGGAGCGGGGAAAGGGCCGCGGAGGGATGAATCGTGCGGCGGCCGAGTTGGGGCAGGCGAGGGGGGCACAGGTTAAGTAGATCTGCAAAGCACATGCTGATGGGTGCGACCATGCCAGCACTAATGCCCCGGATCCCATCAGAACTCCGCAGTTAAGCGTGCTTGGGCGAGAGCAGTACTAAGATTGTTGACCTCTTGCGAAGTCCTCGTGTGTTGCCCCTCCTTTTTGATATTTTCAACCGGTTAATCCTCTTTTCGCGGCCGACCCCTTCACTTTCGCGTGCGTCGGCGGGTTTCGATCGCCGGCGCAGGGTCTCCGGGGCACCTCGGACCCCCTGGGGAGCGGGGAAAGGGCCGCGGAGGAATGAATCTTGCGGCGGCCGAGTTGGGGCAGGCATGGGGGGCACGGGTTAAGTAGATTTGCAGTGCACATGTTGATGGGTGCGACCATAGCAGCACTAATGCACCGGATCCCATCAGAACTCCGCTGTTAAGCGTGCTTGGGCTAGAGCAGTATTAAGATGGGTGACCTCTTGGGATGTCCTCGTGTTGCACCCCTCCTTTTTGATCTTTTCAGCCGGTTAATCCTCTTTTCGCGGCCGACCCCTTCACTTTTGCGAGCGTCGGCGGGTTTCGATCGCCGGCGCGAGGTCTCCAGGGCACCTCGGACCCCCCGGGGAGCGGAGAAAGGGCCGCAGAGGGATGAATCGTGCGGCGGCCGAGTTGGGAAAGCGAGGGGGCACGGGTTAAGTAGATTTGCAGTGCACATGCTGATGGGTGCGACCATACCAGAACTAATGCACCGGATCCCATCAGAACTCCGCAGTTAAGCGTGCTTGGGCGAGAGCAGTACTCAGATGGGTGAACTCTTGGGAAGTCCTCGTGTTGCGCCCCTCCTTTTTGATCTTTTCAGCCGGTTAATCCTCTTTTCGCGGCCGACCCTTTTACTTTTGCGTGCGTCGGCGGGTTTCGATCGCCGGCGCAGGGTCTCCGGGGCACCTCGGACTCCCCGGGGAGCAGGGAAAGGGCTGCGGAGGGATGAATCGTGCGGCGGCCGAGTTGGGGCAGGCGAGGGGGGCACGGGTTAAGTAGATTTGCAGTGCACATGCTGATGGGTGCGACCATACCAGCACTAATGCACTGGATCCCATCAGAACTCCGCAATTAAGCGTGCTTGGGCGAGGGCAGTACTAACATGGGTGACCTCTTGGGAAGTCCTCGTGTTGCGCCCCTCCTTTATTATCTTTTGAGCCGGTTAATCCTCTTTTCGCGGCCGACCCTTCACTTTTCATTGCGTCGACGGGTTTCGATCGCCGGCGCGGGGTCTCCGGGGCACCTCGGACCCCCTGGGGGAGCGGGGAAAGGGCCGCGGAGGGATGAATCGTGCGGCGGCCGAGGTGCGACCAGGCGAGGGGGGCACGAGTTAAGTAGATTTGCAGTGCACATGCTGATGGGTGCGACCATACCAGCACTAATGCACCGGATCCCATCGGAGCTCCGCAGTTAAGCGTGCTAGGGCGAGAGCGGTACTAAGATAGGTGACCTCTTGGGATGTCCTCGTGTTGCGCCTCCCTTTTTGATATTTTCAGCCGGTTAATCCTCTTTTCGCGGCCGACCCCTTCACTTTTGCGAGCGTCGGCGGGTTTCGATCGCCGGCGCGAGGTCTCCAGGGCACCTCGTACCCCCCGGGGAGCGGGGAAAGGGCCGCGGAGGGATGAATCGTGCGGCGGCCGAGTTGGGCCAAACGATGGGGGCACGGGTTAAGTAGATTTGCAGTGCACATGCTGATGGGTGCGACCATACCAGCACTAATGCACCGGATCCCATCAGAACTCCGCAGTTAAGCGTGCTTGGGCGAGAGCAGTACTAAGATGGGTGAACTCTTGGGAAGTCCTCGTGTTGCGCCCCTCCTTTTTGATCTTTTCAACCGTAAATCCTCTTTTCGCGGCCGACCCCTTCACTTTTGCGAGCGTCGGCGGGTTTCAATCGCCGGCGCGGGGTCTCCAGGGCAACTCGGACCCCCCGGGGAGCGGAGAAAGGGCCGCAGAGGGATGAATCGTGCGGCGGCCGAGTTGGGAAAGCGAGGGGGCACGGGTTAAGTAGATTTGCAGTGCACATGCTGATGGGTGCGACCATACCTGCACTAATGCACCGGATCCCATCAGAACTCCGCAGTGAAGCGTGCTTGGGCGAGAGCAGTACTGAGATGGGTGACCTCTTGGGAAGTCCTCGTGTTGCGCCCCTCCTTTTTGATCTTTTCAGCCGGTTAATCCTCTTTTCGCGGCCGACCCCTTCACTTTTGCGAGCGTCGGCGGGTTTCGATCACCGGCGCGGGGTCTCCGGGGCACCTCGGACCCCCCGGGGAGCGGGGAAAGGGTCGCGGAGGGATGAATCGTGCGGCGGCCGAGTTGGGGCAGGCGAGGGGGGCACGGGTTAAGTAGATTTGCAGTGCATATGCTGATGGGTGCGACCATACCTGCACTAATGCACCGGATCCCATCAGAACTCCGTAGTTAAGCGTGCTTGGGCGAGAGCAAGACTAAGATGGGTGAACTCTTGGGAAGTCCTCGTGTTGCACCCCTCCTTTTTGATCTTTTCAGCCGGTTAATCCTCTTTTCGCGGCCGACCCCTTCACTTTTGCGAGCGTCGGCGGGTTTCGATCGCCGGCGCGGGGTCTCCGGGGCACCTCGAACCCCCCGGGGAGCGGGGAAAGGGCCGCGGAGGGATGAATCGTGCGGCGGCCGAGTTGGGGCAGGCGAGGGGGGCACGGGTTAAGTAGATTTGCAGTGCACATGCTGATGGGTGCGACCATACCAGCACTAATGCACCGGATCCCATTAGAAATCCGCAGTTAAGCGTGCTTGGGCGAGAGCAGTACTAAGATGGGTGACCTCTTGGGAAGTCCTCGTGTTGCACCCCTCCTTTTTGATCTTTTCAGTCGGTTAATCCTCTTTTCGTAGCCGACCCCTTCACTTTTGCGAGCGTCGGCGGGTTTCGATCGCCGGCGCGGGGTCTCCGGGGCACCTCGGACCCCTCGGGCAGCGGGGAAAGGGCCGCGGAGGGATGAATCGTGCGGCAGCCGAGTTGGGGCAGGCGAGGGGTGCACGGGTTAAGTAGATTTGCAGTGCACATGCTGATGGGTGCGACCATACCAGCACTAATGCACTGGATCCCATCAGAGCCCCGCAATTAAGCTTGCTTGGGCGAGAGCAGTACTAACATGGGTGACCTCTTGGGAAGTCCTCGTGTTGCACCCCTCCTTTTTGATCTTTTCAGCCGGTTAGTCCTCTTTTCGCGGCCGACCCCTTCACTTTTGCGAGCGTCGGCGGGTTTCGATCGCCGGCGCGGGGTCTACGGCGCACCTCGGACCCCCGGGGAGCGGGGAAAGGGCTGCGGAGGGATGAATCGATGGGCGGCCGACTTGGGCCAGGCGAGGGGGGCACGAGTTAAGTAGATTTGCATTGCACATGCTGACGGGTGCAACCATACCAGAACTAATGCACCGGATCCCATCAGAACCCCGCAGTTAAGCGTGCTTGGGCGAGAGCAGTACTAACATGGGTGACCTCTTGGAAAGTCCTCGTGTTGCGCCCCTCCTTTATGATCTTTTCAGCCGGTTAATCCTCTTTTCGCGGCCGACCCTTCACTTTTCATTGCGTCGACGGGTTTCGATCGCCGGCGCGGGGTCTCAGGAGCACCTCGGACCCCTCGGGGAGCGGGGAAAGGGTCGCGGAGGGATGAATCGTGCGGCGGCCGAGGTGCATCCAGGCGAGGGGGGCACGGGTTAAGTAGATTTGCAGTGCACATGCTGATGGGTGCGACCATAGCAGCACTAATGCACTGGATCCCATCAGATCTCCGCAGTTAAACGTGCTTGGGCGAGAGTAGTACTAAGATGGGTGACCTCTTTGGAAGTCCTCGTGTTGCACCCCTCCTTTTTGATCTTTTCAGCCGGTTAATCCTCTTTTCGCGGCCGACCCCTTCACTTTTGCGAGCGTCGGCGGGTTTCGATCGCCGGCGCAGGGTCTCCGGGGCACCTCGGACCCCCCAGGGAGCAGGGAAAGGGCCGCGGAGGGATGAATCGTGCGGCGGCCGAGTTGGGCCAAACGACGGGGGCACGGGTTAAGTAGATTTGCAGTGCACATGCTAATGGGTGCTACCATACCAGCACTAATGCACCGGATCCCATCAAAACTCCGCAGTTAAGCGTGCTTGGGCGAGAGCAGTACTAAGATGGGTGACCTCTTGGGAAGTCCTCGTGTTGCACCCCTTCTTTTTGATCTTTTCAGCCGGTTAATCCTCTTTTCGCGGCCGACCCCTTCACTTTTGCGAGCGTCGGCGGGTTTCGATCGCCGGCGCGGGGTCTCCGGGGCACCTCGGACCCCCTGGGGAGCGGGGAAAGGGCCGCGGAGGGATGAATCGTGCGGCGGCCGAGTTGGGCCAAACGACGGGGGCACGGGTTAAGTAGATTTGCAGTGCACATGCTGATGGGTGCGACCATACCAGTACTAATGCACCGGATCCCATCAGAACTCCGCAGTTAAGCGTGCTTGGGCGAGGGCAGTACTAAGATGGGTGAACTCTTGGGAAGTCCTCGTGTTGCGCCCCTCCTTTTTGATCTTTTCAGCCGGTTAATCCTGTTTTCGTGGCCGACCCTTTCACTTTTGCGTGCGTCGGCGGGTTTCGATCGCCGGCGCAGGGTCTCCGGGGCACCTCGGACTCCCCGGGGAGCAGGGAAAGGGCCGCGGAGGGATGAATCGTGCGGCGGCCGAGTTGGGGCAGGCGAGGGGGGCACGGGTTAAGTAGATTTGCAGTGCACATGCTGATGGGTGCGACCATACCAGCACTAATGCACTGGATCCCATTAGAGCTCCGCAATTAAGCTTGCTTGGGCGAGAGCAGTACTAACATGGGTGACCTCTTGGGAAGTCCTCGTGTTGCGCCCCTCTTTTATGATCTTTTCAGCCGGTTAATCCTCTTTTCGCGGCCGACCCTTCACTTTTCATTGCGTCGACGGGTTTTGATCGCTGGCGTGGGGTCTCCGGAGCACCTCGGACCCCCTGGGGGAGCGGGGAAAGGGCCGCGGAGGGATGAATCGTGCGGCGGCCGAGGTGCGTCCAGGCGAGGGGGGGCACGGGTTAAGTAGATTTGCAGTGCACATGCTGATGGGTGCGACCATAACAGCACTAATGCACTGGATCCCATTAGAACTCCGCAGTTAAGCGTGCTTGGGCGAGAGCAGTACTAAGGTGACCTCTTGGGAAGTCCTCGTGTTGCACCCCTCCTTTTTGATCTTTTTAGCCGGTTAATCCTCTTTTCGCGGCCGACCCCTTCACTTTTGCGAGCGTCGACGGGTTTCAATCGCCGGCGCGGGGTCTCCGGGGCACCTCGGACCCCCCGGGGAGCGGAAAAAGGGCCGCGGAGGGATGAATCGTGCGGCGGCCGAGTTGGGCCAAACGAGGGGGGCACGGGTTAAGTAGATTTGCAGTGCACATGCTAATGGGTGCGACCATACCAGCACTAATGCACCGGATTCCATCAGAACTCCGCAGTTAAGCGTGCTTGGACGAGAGCAGTACTAAGATGGGTGAACTCTTGGGAAGTGCTCGTGTTGCGCCCCTCCTTTTTGATCTTTTCAACCGGTTAATCCTCTTTTCGCGGCCGACCCCTTCACTTTTGCGAGCGTCGGCGGGTTTCGATCGCCGACGCGGGGTCTCCGGGGCACCTCGGACCCCCCGGGGAGCGGGGAAAGGGCCGCGGAGGGATGAATCGTGCGGCGGCCGAGTTGGGGCAGGCGAGGGGGGCACGGGTTAAGTAGATTTGCAGTGCACATGCTGATGGGTGCGACCATACCAGCACTAATGCACCGGATCCCATCAGAGCTCCGCAGTTAAGCGTGCTTGGGCGAGAGCAGTAATAAGATTGGTGACCTCTTGGGAAGTCCTCGTGTTGCGCCCTACTTTTTGATCTTTTCAGTCGGTTAATCCTCTTTTCGCGGCCGACCCCTTCACTTTTGCGTGTGTCGGCGGGTTTCGATCGCCGGCGCGGGGTCTCCGGGGCACCTCGAACCCCCCAAGGAGCGGGGAAAGGGCCGCGGAGGGATGAATCGTGCGGCGGCCGAGGTACGACCAGGCGAGGGGGGCACGGGTTAAGTAGATTTGCAGTGCACATGCTGATGGGTGCGACCATACAAGCACTAATGCACCGGATCCCATCGGAGCTCCGCAGTTAAGCGCGCTTGGGCGAGAGCAGTACTCAGATGGGTGAACTCTTGGGAAGTCCTCGTGTTGCGCCCCTCCTTTTTGATCTTTTCAGCCAGTTAATCCTCTTTTCGCGGCCGATCCTTCACTTTTGCGTGCGTCGGCGGGTTTCGATCGCCGGCGCAGGGTCTCCGGGGCACCTCGGACCCCCCGGGGATCGGGGAAAGGGCCGCGGAGGGATGAATCGTGCGGCGGCCGAGTAGGGTCAGGCGGTGGGGGCACGGGATAAGTAGATTTGTTGTGCACATGCTGATGGGTGCGACCATACCAGCTCTAATGCACTGGATCCCATCAGAACTCCATAGTTCAGCGTGCTTGGGCGAGAGCAGTACTAAGACGGCTGACCTCTTGAGAAGTCCTCGTGTTGCACCCCTCCTTTTTGATCTTTTCAACCGGTTAATCCTCTTTTCGCGGCCGACCCCTTCACTTTTGCTTGCGTCGTCGGGTTTCGATCGCCAGAGCGGGGTCTCCGGGGCACCTCGAACCCGCCGGGGAGCGGGGAAAGGGCCGCAGAGGGATGAATCGTGCGGCGGCCAAGTCGGGGCAGATGAGGGGGGCACAGGTTAAGTAGATTTGCAGTGCACATGTTGATGGGTGCGACCATACCAACACTAATGCACCGGATCCCATCAGAACTTCGCAGTTCAGCGTGCTTGGGCGAGAGCAGTACTAAGACGGGTGATCTCTTGGGATGTCCTCGTGTTGCACCCCTCCTTTTTGATCTTTTCAGCCGGTTAATCCACTTTTCGCGGCTGAACCCTTCACTTTTGCGTGCGTCGGCGGGTTTCGATCGCCGGCGCGGGGTCTCCTGGGCACCTCGGACCCGCCGAGGAGCGGGAAAGGGCCGCGGAGGGATGAATCGTGCGGCAGCCGAGTCGGGGAAGGCGAGGGGGGCACGGGTTAAGTAGATTTCAAGTGCACATACTGATGGGTGCTACCGTACCAACACTAATGCACCAGATCCCATCAGAACTCCGCAGTTCAGCGTGCTTGGGCGAGAGCAGTACTAAGACGGGTGACCTCTTGGGAAGTCCTCGTGTTGCACCCCTTCTTTATGATATTTTCAGCCGGTTAATCCTCTTTTCGCGGCCGACCCCTTCACTTTTGCGAGCGTCGGCGGGTTTCGATCGCCGACGCGGGGTCTCCGGGGCACCTCGGACCCCCCAGGGAGCGGGGAAAGGGCCGCGGAGGGATGAATCGTGCGGCGGCCGAGTTGGGGCAGGCGAGGGGGGCACGGGTTAAGTAGATTTGCAGTGCACATGCTGATGGGTGCGACCATACCAGCACTAATGCACCGGATCCCATCAGAGCTCCGCAGTTAAGCGTGCTTGGGCGAGAGCAGTAATAAGATTGGTGACCTCTTGGGAAGTCCTCGTGTTGCGCCCTACTTTTTGATCTTTTCAGTCGGTTAATCCTCTTTTCGCGGCCGACCCCTTCACTTTTGCGTGTGTCGGCGGGTTTCGATCGCCGGCGCGGGGTCTCCGGGGCACCTCGAACCCCCCAAGGAGCGGGGAAAGGGCCGCGGAGGGATGAATCGTGCGGCGGCCGAGGTACGACCAGGCGAGGGGGGCACGGGTTAAGTAGATTTGCAGTGCACATGCTGATGGGTGCGACCATACAAGCACTAATGCACCGGATCCCATCGGAGCTCCGCAGTTAAGCGCGCTTGGGCGAGAGCAGTACTCAGATGGGTGAACTCTTGGGAAGTCCTCGTGTTGCGCCCCTCCTTTTTGATCTTTTCAGCCAGTTAATCCTCTTTTCGCGGCCGATCCTTCACTTTTGCGTGCGTCGGCGGGTTTCGATCGCCGGCGCAGGGTCTCCGGGGCACCTCGGACCCCCCGGGGATCGGGGAAAGGGCCGCGGAGGGATGAATCGTGCGGCGGCCGAGTAGGGTCAGGCGGTGGGGGCACGGGATAAGTAGATTTGTTGTGCACATGCTGATGGGTGCGACCATACCAGCTCTAATGCACTGGATCCCATCAGAACTCCATAGTTCAGCGTGCTTGGGCGAGAGCAGTACTAAGACGGCTGACCTCTTGAGAAGTCCTCGTGTTGCACCCCTCCTTTTTGATCTTTTCAACTGGTTAATCCTCTTTTCGCGGCCGACCCCTTCACTTTTGCTTGCGTCGTCGGGTTTCGATCGCCAGAGCGGGGTCTCCGGGGCACCTCGAACCCGCCGGGGAGCGGGGAAAGGGCCGCAGAGGGATGAATCGTGCGGCGGCCAAGTCGGGGCAGATGAGGGGGGCACAGGTTAAGTAGATTTGCAGTGCACATGTTGATGGGTGCGACCATACCAACACTAATGCACCGGATCCCATCAGAACTTCGCAGTTCAGCGTGCTTGGGCGAGAGCAGTACTAAGACGGGTGATCTCTTGGGATGTCCTCGTGTTGCACCCCTCCTTTTTGATCTTTTCAGCCGGTTAATCCACTTTTCGCGGCTGAACCCTTCACTTTTGCGTGCGTCGGCGGGTTTCGATCGCCGGCGCGGGGTCTCCTGGGCACCTCGGACCCGCCGAGGAGCGGGAAAGGGCCGCGGAGGGATGAATCGTGCGGCAGCCGAGTCGGGGAAGGCGAGGGGGGCACGGGTTAAGTAGATTTCAAGTGCACATACTGATGGGTGCTACCGTACCAACACTAATGCACCAGATCCCATCAGAACTCCGCAGTTCAGCGTGCTTGGGCGAGAGCAGTACTAAGACGGGTGACCTCTTGGGAAGTCCTCGTGTTGCACCCCTTCTTTTTGATATTTTCAGCCGGTTAATCCTCTTTTCGCGGCCAACCCCTTCACTTTTGCGTGCGCCGGCGGCTTTCGATCGCCGGCGGGGGTCTCCGGGGCACCTCGGACCCGCCGGGGAGCGGGGAAAGGGCCGCGGAGGATTGAATCGTACGGCGGCCGAGTCGGGGCAGGCGAGGGGGCACGGGTTAAGTAGATTTGCAGTGTACATGCTGATGGGTGCGACCATACCAGCACTAATGCACCGGATCCCATCAGAACTCCACAGTTCAGCGTGCTTGGGCGAGAGCAGTACTAAGACGGGTGACCTCTTGGGAAGTCCTCGTGTTGCACCCCTCCTTTTTGATCTTTTCAGCCGGTTAATCCTCTTTTCGCGGCCGACCCCTTCACTTTTACGTGCGTCGGTGGGTTTCGATCGCCGGCGCGGGGTTTCCGGGGCACCTCGGACCCGCCGGGGAGCGGGGAAAGGGCCGCGGAGGGGTGAATCGTGCGGCGGCCGAGTCGGGGCAGGCGAGGGGGGCACGGGTTAAGAAGATTTCAAGTGCACATGCTGATGGGTGCGACCATACCAGCACTAATTCACCGGATCCCATCAGAACTCCACAGTTCAGCGTGCTTGGGCGAGAGCAGTACTAAGACGGGTGACCTCTTGGGAAGAACATGGTATTCGGATGCGGACTTTGCCAGTTATAAAATTGATAGGAAAAGCACTAGTGGAACTTGCTATATTCTAGGTCACTCACTTGTTTCATGGTTTAGCAAGAAACAAAATTCTGTTGCACTTTCAACTACCGAGGCTAAATATATAGCTGCAGGAAGTTGTTGTGTGCAATCTCTTTGGATGAAACAAACGCTTAGAGATTATGGTATTACCCTAGAACAAATTCCTATTAAGTGTGATAATACTAGTGCTATAAATCTTTCAAAGAATCCCATTCAACACTCTAGAACCAAGCATATAGAAATAAGACATCATTTCTTGAGAGATCATGTTCAAAAGGGAGATATTGCATTAGAGTTTATTTCTACAGAAAAACAACTCGCCGATATTTTTACCAAACCCCTTGGCGAAGAACAATTTTCGAAAATTCGGCATGAACTTGGGATGATGAAATTTTCGCATTAACGTCTCTATTCATGCTATTGATTGTACTAAATTGATTGACTTATTGGTGATTTAATATTTAAGAAATGCTTAAGCTTGATATTCAAATTATGTATATGCTTTGTTAATTCTTGATTGATTATATGAATTAATTGCTTGAATACATGTTCAGGAATCATGCATTAAAATGGCTAATAAAACATTTTTAGATCAATTAAATGATCTTAGAATGTATTATTTGCTGGCCAAAAATTAAATGTGCGAAATTATAGATAACATAAACGGATAACCGTTTTCACTAAACAATGAATCGTTTTATTCCAGAAACGAGATTATATGTCTGTATTTTTATTTTTTTACCGTTTGATGCAAACGGTAAACCGTTTAAAAACAGAGAGTCCTCTAACAGTTACTCCTTAGCCGTTAAGAGTTTAAGCTTTCATTGTTTCTCGTTCTTTAGCCTCTGGAAGTTACCCCTTAACCGTTTAAATAAATGGTTAACTGTTTTCGTGATTATAAAACTGTTCAAAGGTTTTTCTTCTCCTTCTCCAGTTGCCCTTTCACCGTTTCGGCCATTGTTGCGCAGCCGAAGGTTCCTCTGCCCTCAAACCTTCATTTTTCTGGCTTTTCTTACCAAATCAAACCTACAACATCATTTCTTATCTCCTTTAGAACACTTTCACCGATTCAAATCTTTAAATCAAGCCAAAAATTGAAAAATCCCAAATCTAAACCCTAACTGCTTCCGTTTGGATTTTTTCGTTTTTAACCCGATTCTTCCCCTTCTTCAACCAAATTGAGTATCAAAATCACATCCTCTACTCACTCCTAAGCAAATAATCGGTTCATTTTCTTCTCATCACATCTCTCCCGCAATTTTCAAATTCCGTTGTGCTTCACCATGGCTGAACCCCCTCGGAGAAATCTCAGGCAAAAATCTGTGCCTCCAAGGAACCCTATACCACCACGGGAAGTCTCTGAATTTGCAAGAATTCATTTCCCCATGCCTTCCTTGGCAAAGCAGTTCAAGGATCGCTTCAATGGTAGAAAAGTACTTGACTCTTCCTATGTTGAAATAGATTATTTTAGTACTTTAGTTGTATGTGGTAGAAGCATTAGGGATATGCTTCAGCCGTGGGAGTCTGCCATTGATTTTGATGACCGAGTTTATCCCAACTTAGTGCGAGTCTTTTATTCGAACATAGAAATCTCCGCAACTCGCCTAAATAGGATAGTTACTCAAGTCGGCGGTGTGCCTATTGAATTTGATGATGCGGATCTAGCTGACTTTCTTGGTATTTCTAGTGAGGGTCACGATATTTACACCTCTAGGAAAGCCCTTCACTTTGACAGTTTTTGTCATACTGATGGAGTCCGTAATATTTGTCGTCTTCGAGACTTGTCTGATGAGATCTGTCTTCTACCTTTTCGGTCTCAACTTTTACCTCTCCAAGTTCGCATTCTTCACTCCATCTTACAGCACATAGTGACACCTAGGAAGGGTCACTCGGATGAGGTTACGAGGTTGGACGTTGGCCTCTTAAATAGTCTCATTTCAGGTCGTCCCATTAACCTCGATTATGTTATTGTGCGGCACATGTTGAGTACTCCCGCGGTTAACCACCGCTTGCTTCCATATGACAATATCATTACTAAGTTACTGCGACGCTTTGAGGTGTCTCTTCTTGATACCGGTTATATGGAGACTAAACAGATTGGTCCTGAGGCCATGACTAGTATAGGCTTTTCTAGGAAGAATGGAGAGTGGATAAAGACCAATAACTCCAAAAACCGGGATACCTTGATTGGTCCGGAGGATGATCGAATGCTCAACGATGTCTATCCTCCTGATAAGCTTCCAGATTTTCGATTAGGAGTTCATCCTCATCCTCCGCGTCGCCTTTTTGTCCCCCGGCCTCCAGCTGACTCTGACTCTGAGGAGCATGCGATGGATACTGACATTCCCTCCTCTTCTGAGCCACCTCTAGCTCCCAAGCAGCCTCCTGCTCCTAAGCCATCTGTTGTTCCTAAGCAGCCATCTGCCTCTGTGCCACCTCCAGCTCCAGTTCAGCCCCCTGCTTCAGACGTTGTGCAGCAGTTGATTGCTGATGTTCACCGGATTTCAGAGCGCCAGCAGCTGATTCTTGATCGGTTGGACACTTTTTCCCGTGACCACCAGCAGCTACGTTTTGACTTTCAGACCTTCCAGCAGCAGTGCCTTGATCAGCAGCTTGAGCTTATCGCTGTGCAGTGCACTCTTTTCAGCTATTTTGGCTATGATCCGGGGAGCACATCTTCTCCCCCTCCATAGTTTCTGAGTTCTATTTTCGCACATACATTTCATATTTTAGTTGTTTGCATGTTGCCATTTATATTTTTATACACTGCTACTTCTATATGCTCTTTATGGATTTTGATGACATGTTTTTGTGATGTTCTTGATGTTGGACGACTTGATATTGGTTGATGAGATTGTTGGTTTATTGGTTAATGAAGTCTTAGTTTGTTTGTTCATGGTGTTGTTGGATGATGGAGTTGTTATTAATATATTTTGGAAGTGTTTAATCTCCTTTTGTATTAGTGGTTTTGCTCCATTTTTAGGGGAAACTCTGCCAAATTTTTCGCTCACTAAAACTGGGTAACTTCTTTAACGGATTTGCGGTTTTCCTTTCTCTCTTTTCTTTTTGATGATGAAGGGGGAGATAATTATGGGGAGATTGAAAATGAATTTAATAATTACGGGGAGATTTAAAATGAATTCAAAAATGTTTTCTTGAGCAAAAATCTTTTTATTGGGCATTTCTTAATTTGGCCATACATTTAGGGGGAGCAAAATATTGAATGAAGTTTGTCATCATCAAAAAGGGGGAGATTATTAACATGAATATGTCAATAATATTGATTTTGGTGATAACAAACTTTAAATGGTTTTTGATTAAAATGTTGGAGTTATTCCTTAATAAATGAAAGCCTTATAATCATTCCAATCATTTTCTTAAAAGATGGACTTTCAAATTAGAAAATGACTATCTGCAAAATCTGGTTTAAAATGTGATTCTAGAAATAAAAGAAAACGGTTAACCGATTAAAACCAGAGAGCAACATTTCGCCTAAGCTCTAATTGATTAAGAAAAAAGGAAAACACAAAAAGCTGGGAAGGCTACTGGAATTTAACGGTGAACCGTTTATTTAAACGGTTAACCGATAAAATCCATAATTGAAGGTTATACTCTTCTGGCACCGTTTAACAAAATCGGATAAGGCTAAATTGCTTTGCAGGTTACTGAAAACAAACGGCGAACCGTTTATTACAAACGGTCAACCGATAATATCCAGAGAGGTCACTTCATGCAAATCCTTAACTGTTTAATGTAAACGGATAATTGATGTTCATCTTGCAAGTCTCTGGAATTTAACGGCGAAAGGGTAATCCTAAACGGCAAACCGTTTATTTGAAATTTGACCCAACGGTAACTTTTGACCAGCCTAAACGGTTAACCGTTAATGGTTAACAGCGAACCGTTTTCGGGCCGACAGTTTGTAACGGCTAGTTTTTTAGCTCCAAATATAAATAAGCTCATTCAAATTCAAAGAAGATTGATCACAACACGACTATTGAGCTTATACTCGAGAATACAATCTTCATAGAGCTTTGAACACATTCTTGCTTCATCTATTCACATATTGGGCATCATTGTGTAATCTTAAATATTGTGAGAGGCAAAACAAATTTGTAATCCTTTGTTTTGAGTGATTGTAAGTGTTATGATACACTTGGGTTAAAGAGATTGGGATAATCTCTTGTTGTAAAGGTTATTGGCACCTTGGAAGTCAAGTGTAAGCATTTGAAGCCTTTGAGGCTTGCTTAGTGGAATCCTCAAGCCCGGAAGGCTTGGAGGCGTGGACGTAGGTGAGGTTGGCCGAACCACGTAAAAATCTCATTGTTTGAATATCCCTTCCCTTATCTTTTTATATTGTGATCACCTTATTTGTTATTGCTTTGAATTTGGTTTATATTTGCATTAAGTTTTTCTTTATAAATTGAATAATTTTTAGAATTCCAATTCACCCCCCTCTTGGGTTGCATAACTAGAATTTCAACACCTAGGGTCAACACATGCAATAAATGAAGTTAAACATAAGAATCACGTCAACATGCAACAGTTCATGTGAAAGATGTAATGACAGAGATCAAATATGCAACACGGACATGAAACATGAAATAGGCAAGAAAATTTTTATTTTTTTTACTTTATTCAAGACATGCAATAATTCACGCGAAACATGCAACAAGTGGTCAAACATACAACATAAAATTTACACGTAAAAAGGTCACGTAAAACATGCAACACTTGAGATCAAACATCAGAATCACATCAACATGCAATCTTTCATGTGAAAGATGCAACAACGGAGGATAAATATGGAATACGGACGTGAAACATGAAATGGTCGGGAAAAATTTTATTTTTTGACTTTATTCAAGTTATGCAACAATCCACGTGAAACTACAACAAGAGAGGTCCAACATGCAATTAGAAATTTACATGTAAAAAGGTCACATTAAGACATGCAACACCTGAGGTTAAACATGCAACATATGATGTTAAACATGAAAACCACGTCAAAATGCAACAATTCATATGAAAGATACAACAAAAGTAATCAAATATGCAACAAAGATATCAAACATGAGACAGGAAAGGGGGGAGAACATTTTGGGGTATTTAAAATAATAAAACTGAGACAAATAACAAAATACATAAAAATTTTGAGTTTAAATACGACACATCACATATGATAAATATATGAAACAAATATTTCTCCTTTATTATATAATTTTTTTCTCTTGATTTTGACAACATTATATCTTTCTTTTATTTTCTATTTATTAAATTTTTACTATTAATATTATTTTTCCCATAAATTTTAAATTAATATATTATTTTAATTTAATTTCTTAAATTAAAAAAAAGGTGCAACCGGTTTTATTTGGCTGCCAGCCGGGCTCTCACGCACCATCCCGGCATTGTAGCCAACCAAACCCATCTTTTGAGAACATAAAAATGATCGGTTTTACTAATAAAATTGTACTGGAATTTGACGACGGAAACCTTCGTAAAGAAAGATATTATCTATGTCCAAAATTGTGATTTAAGAAAATTAGGGACCCACATATTATTATCTCATTTCATTTTTAGGCGTCTGCGGTCTGCAGGCTTCTTTCTGAACCACACCTATTAACTCATCTCCGTGTGTGCGCGCATGTGGTGGCAGTACATATAAACAAAATCTCAATTGTCAAGGTTAGTGCTTCAATTTTCTTCATTTTTGTTTCATTTTCTTGTAATATTCTTGAAGTTCTCTGTATATATACCCTTTTCCATAAACAAAAAATGTAAAACAAGAATAAAAATTGAAGCTTAATAGAATGTTAATGGCATCTTCATTCATCATTATTTCTTCTTATTTTTTTATTCTCTTTTTTAAATTCATAGACCAACTTTCTTTATGCGGGTATCGATATTACGTGAAGGTGCCTAGCTTTGTTTTCTTTTTACTCTGTTATTTTATTTTTATTTTTTTTACCAACTTGGCCTTGATTGAATCAGTGTCTTTTACGTTCAATTTTAGGCTTGACGTGAATTTTATTTTCTACCAGTTTCTTTTTTTTTGGCCATCTGGGTTGTTGATAATTTTTCATCTTATTTGTGAAATTAGTTTCTAAAAGGATGGTTACATGTTGAAGTAGTTGCTTTATACAGTTTCAAGTTTTAGTCTAAATAATTTTTTGTCTAAAAAAATGAGCTGATAATTTTACATCATATGTGGCAATCGCCATGGCTTTTCCTTAGACGACCTTGTTTTTGCTTTTAGAAAACAACCATGTAGTGATAGTAATTAATCAGAGTAGTGCTTAGTTCCTATTATAAAGAACTAAAGGCAAAGAATCAATCGTTAATACAATGAGCAAGATATTTTTTTTTGGGATTCCATGGTTTGTGGGGGCAGTCTGGGATTGTGGATGAAATGTGGAACTGTTAAACACTAGGCGGCTTGGACTTGATCGACATACTGCTTTGCTGGTGTTTGTTTTAGTTGAGAGAAGCATTTGCTACATACAACTGTAATTTGAATCTTTTACATGATAAGGGTGTCACACTCTAAACTTTTAGTGCTGTTGCTTAGTACTTGGACTGATAGGATGATTTTAATCTAATGCATTGTAGCTTGTTCCTGAACTTCATCAATTTGTTTGTCATCACACTGGGTATATTCGTAATTCTGCAGTGACTGCCATGCTAAATATTTTGAATTAGGGTATTTTCAACTGTTATCGGGCATAGAACACAATTATGAAGATCCTGCTAGTTATTCTTGCATTGTTATCTAGGGCTATAACTCTGTCTTGCATTGGTGATCCGATGAACCCCGAAGAACTCTAAATTTAGGCAGATTTTAAAACGAAAATGAGTTTCACTGATTATGGGCTCATAATTATCAATCTGTACAAGCGTTCAGGTTTAAGGACTAGTAAGATTGAGGGTTTGCATACAAAAAATGGTGTAAAATTTTCTATATTATTACTTTTTAATGCGGTGTATTGACTTCTACTTCATTGTATTGGTTTCCTAAGTTTATATGCTTGTAGCTGGCGTCAAATGGGAGCACTGCCATTGCACTCAAGTTTGTTGATACTAGAGAGTGATGTCTTTGAAAGTTCTTATATAAGGCTTGCAGTTAGTGCAAACCAGAAGTGGAAAAATGAACCTAGTACAAGTGGACAGACTTCAAAGATCGGTTCAAAGTCTGCTTGTTTTCTCGGAAAGAGGTAATTTTGAACTTTATCAGAATTTTAATTGTATAGTGTCTTCTATTTTCCCATGGAACCCTGATCATGAGCTAGTCTTATTAGAGTGAACTCAAAATTCTCTTAACAGACCTCAAACATCAGCATATGAACTAAACTATTGTTCTGTTTCTCTCTTTAGTATGCACGATAATGTGATATAGCTCTGTTCTTTCTAATTTTATTGTGGTAAAGTATCTTCCTTTGTGAATATCCTGGACTACTCATGCACTTTCCAATTTATGTTCAGTTCCCATCCTTTCTGTGCTGGAATGTATTGCCATATTTCTCTCAAGCTCTTTCTTAGGTTCATATATATATTGTTTTTGTTTTTATCCAGCAGCTTTGATCTTGGAGAATGTTGTAGACTCAATACTAATTTTGAATTTTCTGCTATATTATGTGGAGCTCTTTCTATGTATGCTTAACTGGCAGTGATATTAGAAATTTAGAATGTTAGATTCCTATCTGACACAAGATCTGTTTTGATCATTTGGAACTAGTTCAGTCTGTTTCAAAGTCTTAATTGGCATTCAGGAGTCCTCCGAAATACAGATCCGATTGTGTTACTTCAGCTTAGATTTTTGTATGTGATTTTTCAATTGCATTTTAACGAGTCTTGAGCACTTCTCCAAATAAATGAGGATAATTTCAATTAGGGACCTCATCTCTATTCTATTGTGGTAACTTGCAATGGTTTGTGTAGTTATGCACCCATTCTAAGATGGAATTGATTGAAATGGTCCAAGATATTTTAAATCTTTACGTGTTAGCTTGTTGATGTTGATTGCCTCTGAACTTGGCACTTGTGTTCTTTTTGCTAATATAGTTTTCTGATGAGAAGACATGGCTGGAAAATAGCATTTGCGTTGGACACAGGTGGAATATCTGGGAGTGGCGGACAAGAGAGCCTCAATGGTGATGGTCCTGATCTTGGTGGCACTAGATTGGGAAGGATAGTTAGTGCAGGTGGTAGACAGCTACTGGAGAAGCTGAACATAGCGAGAAAGAACCTTCCAATGAAGATATTTCTCCTGCTATTGGGTTTCTACACAGCAAATGCTCTAGCTACGATCCTTGGACAGACAGGTGACTGGGATGTACTGGTTGCAGGTGTTGTAGTTGCTGCCATTGAAGGTATAGGTATGCTTATGTACAAAAAGCCACCGTCGTCAACTGGGAGGCTGCAATCCTTTGTGGTGATGATGAACTATTGGAAAGCCGGTGTGTGCTTAGGCCTCTTTGTGGATGCTTTTAAACTGGGAAGTTAATTAGCCTAGCTATAGGTATGTCCTCAAGCCAGGATTCAGATTCTTTTCCTTTATGTTAGTAATGTCTCTGCTGCTGTAACCTAATTCAATGATAGGTTAGAGAAACTAGGTCCTGCATAATCTATTCATTTTCACATGCAATTGCTGTAGCATTCATCGAATGAAGCTGCACCAAGATGCCCTGTCTCACAGATTCCTAGATGCAATGAAATGTGAGTCCATTTGACATCATCTCTTGTTAGCTAGTTTATATGAAGGGAATGGCATCTTAACTCTGTAAAAGAAATGCAACAAGGTATCCTGTTGTATTAAAGCTAGATTTCAAGTTTGGGATATGTTTCTTGGCACCTCTCTCATCATCTCTTTACCTGAAAGGGATGGTTCCCAAAATTGTGTTAAACTAACCGTTTCTGCTCTTTCTTTGTTTTACTTTTAGGATACATTGTTTTGTTGCATCAATCACATTCAACGCTTGGCTACATTTGACATGTTCATATTATAGTAATTAATATAGCGCTTATTGGGAAATAATGACTACTCTGCCATCCAATGATCAAGTATTCAACTAGATGAAGCACTTCCATTTTATTCAAAATATTAACTTGGAATCAACACTTATTTTTCAATTTCATACATAAGACATGAACATATATATTGATAACTTCTATGCAACTTCCTAATTATGTAGAAAGAGTAGAGAAATGTGCAGTATCAGACAGCATCAATCTGAATGTATGCCTCCATTTTTTCAGCACCACCACTGTTGCCTCATAAACAGACATGGCATCAATCTGAATGTATGCCTCCATTTTTTCAGCACCACCACTGTTGCCTCATACACAGACATGGCATACTACAATTGGCGCCTTACCAATTCAATGCAGCAACTGGTATAAGACAATTCCCTTCATCCAAAACGCCTAATTAATCATCTGGGACCCTGTGAAATGCAATTAAGCATACAAGCAAATTGTAAATGCCAATCTTCATAGATTAATTTTGCATTTCAATGTTTGGACTATCTGGGATTCCGATGGATTTTCCCTTCAGATTCAATCTTATCTACGTTGTCTACTATGTGTTGAATTTTTTTTGAGAGGTCCTGTGTGTGCTCTTCAATGTGATTGAAAAGAAGGTCGAGACATCTCCTAAGTGAAGCAGACCGCTTTCTCTCAATGATCAGCTGTTGAGTAAGTTCTTCAACTCTCCAATCTTCGGACTACAAGGTGCAAAAGGCAAAAAGGAAGTCGATGAAGTATAAATCATTAAGTTAAATGAATCCAACTAAACTGTTGTCTCAATGAATTTATGATTCGATCCACTACACGAGATGCCTTGTATCATTACTGCAACTGAAAATGTATTCTAATGAATTCCTTGAGAAATTCCTAGATATAAGGGCTTTTTCTGAAGTGTCCATGGGCATTGGGAATATGAGAAGATGGAAGATGAAAACCAACCATAGGCAGGCATGGCTTCCACATTGAACACCATGAGAATTACCTTAAATCCTCGGTTCTAAAGATTCCTTTATATCGGATAAAATAAAACCACAGAATCTGATATTATAATAGATACAGAAAAGAAAATTAGCTCAGCTCTCACCTCAAACAATTATTTGACTAGTATAATTGCTCGTTATGTTTAAGAAATTCAATCTTTTCCAGCAACATCCTCACATCTAAACAGATTCCAATCTTTTCCAGCATCATTCTCACATCTAAACAGATTTCAACCTTTTCTAGCATCATTCTCACATCTACATACTAAAGTGAATGTAGATATTCTCAAGCAGATCTCAGACAGATAAACAGGCCAGCAAGTTCTTCAGTCTCCGAATCAGGATCAAGCCAAGCATATAAAATTAGTTTTTTTATTCTCATGTATAAAATTAGTTTAGTTCTTCTCAGTTCTCAAGTATAAAATTAGTTTACTTCTTCTCAAGTAACTACTGATAGCATGACAAGTCCCATGTATCATATGTGATAATATTCCGAAAGGCAAATTTGAAGATATCAGATACAAACTAAACGAGAAGTATAAGGACAAGAACTAACCACTATTTGTCTATAAAGCACTGTCGTCTGACCCTCGGTACTAGACAGAGCATGAGCATGTTCCTTCACAAACTTTGTAACAACCCACTTTCCAAAGCTCATTTTCCTCACTGAAATCATTGCTTTACAACCGACCCGAGTGGGAGGCCGCAGCCTAATACTTTTCACTTCGTGCCTGGAGCTGGGAGGCTTTCTGTAACCCTCTTTATTACATACTAAGGATTGCGAAATAATGGATCCATCACGTTTAGAGCGAGTATGGTAGTTTATACGTGTAATGAAACCCAAACGCATGCCATATGCATTATAAAATGCATGTGCTGCAGCTACTGATTCGAATTCCTGACCCACATATGGTTCATCTCCACAAACTGTATTTAACTGCACTCCAGAAGAATGAGTCATTTTATCATTTTTCTCAACCTGAGAGACCATTTCAACTGAACTTCCAATTGTCGTGCCTTCATTACCAAGGTGAGCCTCATTATCAGTTGTAATAAAATGTGTCCCACCACTTATTTCATAAGAATTTTGTTCAAGCTGAATCTCTGAATATAGTATAGAATCCTCTACATCATAAATATTCTGCACAATTACTTTCTATACACAATCTTATGAAAACAGAAAACAACAAAACATGGGATAGCCCGTATAATTAAGCATCTCACAATTACCTTGATCATTATCATTTGCATCATCAGACACCTTGTCCTGAGCATCTTTATCATTTTGCTTAAGCTGAATGCCCATACCATGCCTAGAATCCACTGCAGCAAGAAAATTCTGAATTATTGCTTCCACTAAAATCTCCATAATAAATACCTCTTCCTTCGAAAAGAACATCAAAATTCTTTTAGATAATTTCTTGAAGATGATGTAGAGATAAATGAAACAATGTTCATAATTAGGAACTTGCCATGTGACACAAAATAGCAACAGAATTAACAAAAACCCAGCAATAAATTTCCAAATTAAATGAATAACTCAAGATAATCAGCGAAAGATTTCAGTGGCGTGAAACATAACTCTCTTTTATTTTCTTTTCTCCCAAAAAAAAAAAAGCTTGGAGGGTTTAATTCTTGATTCAAACTACAATACGATTTGATTTTTTTTTTTTAACACATGATTTCAATGTAATCTCACATAGAACCACAAAAATAATTTATTTTTCCTACTACATTTTAAACTCCGATCAAACAATGGTAACCAAAATTATTCATAAAAACTTTTAATGAAACACATTTCTTAAGCTTCTGTATATCTCCTGCTTTTTTGAACAAAGAATTGCATCACTTTGTAAATCATACAGACGCTTAAGCTTGCGGCGGGGCCTAGTAGGTAAAACTTGTGAATTTAACACTTTCTTCACCTACATAACACGGGATCCAATCAATTACAGAATTTCTTAGGATTGCATAAGAGTTTCAGACTTTCAGAGTTCAAATAGTTCACATCAGAGTTAGCACATATTTGGTTCACATTTCTGTAACATTTAGATAAACAAATTGAAAAATGAAAAAGAGAATCCAATCTATTATTCATGTATAAGTGTAATTTCCTTTTGAACATTATACAAGCTCCTTAGGCTATATGTCTGGCACATCTCGCAATGGCAATGATCAATTGTAAAGTAAATTGAATTATATTTTTAAAAAATTAATTTTTTTTGAAAATTAAAAAAAAAAATCCCCATCATATACATTAATCTTGCATTCGACATTTGACATCAATTGATACATTCAGGGGGGAAAAAATGAATACACAGATTAAAAAAAAATGGAAAATTAACTTAACGGAAGCTGTAAAACTCACTTGGGTGATTCACTTTCTTGCGGAGAAAATCAATCAACTCGTTAAAGAGAGAGAGGGAGACAAAATTTCCGTTTGGTTACTGAGAAATTGAGAAGAAGTGTTTTCGTATCTGTATGATTTGTAAGATACGGTGCTATTTTCTGTGTAGATCTGGACCGTCCGTTTGATTGACAATTTTATTTTAGAGTCGAAATTCTACTACCTTCGAAATCTTTAAGAAACCCCACATTTTATTTTTATGTCTCTTTCTTTCATGAAATTATACTACAATTTTCATTAAATTTATTTAGAACAAATTAATTAGATTAAAAATATATTTTTTTACTAAGAGAATTATTTTTAATAGATAATTTACTTTTTTATTGTTAAAATTTATTTTTGATTTTATTTATAAAATTAATTATATCATATATTAAGATTAAAATATAATTAGGGTTCATCATTTATAAATATATTTTAATTAAATTAAATTCATATTTCTCTTACGTAATTTCAGTAATGATCAAACTATCATTTAAAAAAAAAAAGGTGTCCTAAGGATATTAAGGAGGTGTGAAAAGGATAACTCTCTATTTTTGGCTAATAACAGTTGGGAGAGTGGAATTGGACTCTGCTATTTAAGAAAACAGAGCCCCATCTTGTTCCTCAAAACATCCATCTGGCAACTCTATAAATTTTGGGCCAAGGGGCTCTTCAGTACCATTGAGGTGAAAATGACAATGGGCCATGGGCCATGGGCCTTGTTATTATAGATCTGAAATTTAGTTGAGGTGGAAAAAAATAATAAAAATTATTGAAAGTATGGGATGTTAATTTATGTTGTATCAAATTTAAACTAATAGAAGTACAATCTATTTATTAATCGTGTCAAAAAACTTAACATAAATATGATACATTTTTATACATGTCTAATACGTTGACCCGTCTTTACACTTAATACCACAAAATTTAAAAATTAATTAAAAATACGACAAATATGTCAATACTATTCTTAAATATGTTAGAAATGGTTCACAGATAATAATATGTTTATGACACGAATAATTAATTTAGGGTTGACACGAATAATTAATTTAATTGATTTTCATATGTATTAATTAATTTAATTGACACTATTAAATACATATGTATTAATTTTCTTTTTAATAATAGTACCCTATATTAATTGATATTCATGTTATAAATATGTACATCAACAACACTTAATTCAAAGAAACCAGAGAAAATTCTGTTTGGACAACTTGTAGATTATACCAATTCAAGGGTTTTTGGCTTCTCTACTTATGCTCATATCATCAAGGGAAATTAAAGCCAAGTGTTGGATCAGGGGAAGCTAGCGGGCTAGAATGAGGAGGTAGAAAGTACTTTGTGTGAAGGAAATTAGTTAAAGTTGAAGGGATGACTAAAGAAATTATACTACTGTATGATTTTAGATAAGGCTTTTTATGTTTATTATTCACGGCTAGGCTTTAGAAATAAGAGTTGGCTTTATATTTATAGCCTAGCAACCGACATATATCACTTCGCTTATTTTCTTACCACATTTCACATCTACTCGATTTCAATTCAAATCTACTCGATTTCAATTCAATGACTTGGCCACTTTTACAACACATGATCTAACCTTAGATTTTAACCTAAACATTTATAAAACTAATTCTTCTAGATTAGAAATTAAACCTTAGATTTTAACTTAAACATTTATAAAACTATTTCTTCTAGATTAGAAATTAACTTTCAACACTCATTCTTAATTTGTAATCTTCATCTGCTCTCTAAGGGTTCTAAACTTTTCTATAGAAATAGGCTTCATGAAGATATCTACAAGTTATTATCTTCACCGAGGGTATTCTTGAGTAATGTAAAATTTTAACTCCATCTCACTTTTCTCCGTTAAGTCTTTGATGAAGAGATGTTTAAGGTCAATGTGCTTTGACCTGCTATGGAAGGCTAGATTTTTTTTTATCATAGTGATTGTTAAAATATTATCACAGTAGATAATTATTGTTGAGCCTTGCTTCTGCTAAAGATCTGTTAGGACTTTCCTTAACCAAACAGCTTCACATGCTATCGTTGTGGCTAAGATGTATTCTACTTCTATAGATTATAGAGCAAAAGTGCTTGCTTTCACAATACCCAAGAGATGACGTTTAATCCCAGATTAAGTACGTACCCAAATTTACTTTTCCCCCATTATCAACTGATTTAGCCCAATCACTATCAGTTTAGCCAATCAGGTTGCTTTTCGCTTCCTGAACATATTTGATGTCAAAATCCCTGGTTTCTTTGACATATTGGAGAATTCTTTAGTTGTAGTGTAATGAAGCATGCTTGGCTCATGCATATACCTAGATACTGTGCGTACTGCATCAACTGTGCCAAGCATTGTGTTGGTAACATAGATCAACGATCCAACAAGGCTATGGTAAGTTGGTTCATCACTTTCTAAGCTCCGACTTCTAAAGTTTTTCATCGATTCCTATCGGACCTTCTACTAGCTTGCAATTAGTCATCCTTTAACAAGTCTTTGACTTTCGTTGCAAAATAAAAATTCCTTTTTCTAATTGAGTAACTTGTATACCTAAAAAGCATCTCATGAAACCAAGATCAGTCATCTCATACACTGGCATCATAACATTCTTGAACTCCTATATGACTCTTAGATTTGTGCTTGTGTAGATTAAGTCGTCTACATACAGTCAACTAATTAGGAGATCTTGCTCATTTTCTTTCTCAACGTAAAGTGATGATTTGCTTAGACTTCTCTCAAATCGATGTTGAAAAACTATTGATCAATCTTATTTTTCTAAGCTCATGATGCCAGCTTCAGCTAATACTGTGCCTTTTTTAAGCGATACAATTTTTCTACTTTGCCCTCCTGGTTGTAGCCTTATGGTTGCTCCACGTGTGCTTCTTGCATATCTCTATTCAAAAAAGTCGATTTCACATCTAGCTAATAAATTTTAATCTTCAACTATGCTGTTATGGCAAGGACTACTCGTATTGTCTCTATTCATGCTACTAGTGCAAATGTTTCATTATAATCAACCCCTAAGAGTTGTGAGTAGCCTTTTGCAACCAACCGAGTTTTATGCTTCTAACTAAAATCATCTTTATTATACTTGGTCTTGTAAATCCACTTAAGACCAATTACTTCTTTTCTTTGGGGCCATTGATTAGCTCCCGTTATTTTTCTTGATCATATTCATTTCTTTATCTATTACTTTCACTCATTTGTCTTCTTTGATGGCTTCTTTAAATTTTTGTGGTGCACACGATTGCAATGAGCACCATGTTACATGAATTATAGATTTCTATAAGAGAGCACACTTTCCGAGGTGTTGTAGACTCGAGTTCGTAAGACTAGTGTTTATTGGAGCTATTGAAGGACTTCATTTTTACTCAATTACTTATTTTTTTTTTTATATATATTAAACCATTTGATATCCGAAGACTACATTGAGCCTCAACTAATCCAAATTAGAGTCGGGTAGGGTCATTATGGCAGTAAAGTTCTCCCAACAAGTATTTAACACAGTTATATTCCTAAGCCTCGAACTGAGGACCTTGGTTAAGTTAGAACAGCCTCTTTCCAGCTGATCTACGCACTTGTTGGTTAACTGTTTATTCTTTAAGTATAATTAGATCTTTATATTCATCAATTTCCTAAATTCAAGACTTCATTCCACTTCATTTTCTTGCAAGATGTTGGATAGCTACTAACCTAAATCTAATGGTTTACATTCACTTAATCTAATGGCTCTGGTGCTTATGCTCTGCTTGCTGGTTTGCCAGTTTGTCTTCATGCTTTAGTTATAACTACAGTTCTGATATGCTCTAATATGCATGTTGGTTGTCATTGTCGAAACATCAATTCTATTAATTCTACTTAGGCATGTGACCAACATACTTGTATAATTAACACCCCTACTCAAGCTTAGTAGTCCGTCCAGATTCTAAACCTGTTCTTATGAAATTCAAAGGCTTCTCCAAGTAGAGCTTTAGTCATTATATCTGTGATTTCCCTTCTGCTTGGGATATACTTCAAAGCAAAACTTATTTCTAATCATGTCCCTTATAAAATGCACATCTATTTCTATGTGCTTTGTTCTGCAATAAAATATGGGATTTTATGCTAATGTTATAGCGCTCATGCTATGACACCATATAACTAGTGTTACTTCTATTTTATACTCTAATTCACTTAGTAGAGACTTGACCTAAATTAGTTTTAATGCTCCATGAGATAATGCCCTAGACTCAGCTTTTGTACTGGACTTCAAGACTACACTCCAGGACACCAAGTTCCTAGAAAAATATACACAATATCCACCAGTAGTCGTTATGTCATCTTTGTCAGCAGTCTAATCGACATCTACAAAGGCTTCTAGCTTCATCCCCTTTTCTATAGTATAATACAGTCCATATCTTGATGTTTCTTTTAGATACTTCAAGATCCTTTTACATCCTTGCTGATGCATTTCTTTTAGCTTTTGCATGAATTAATTGAGCTTTTTGACACTAAATGATATCTCAAGCCTGATCAAGGTGGCATATTGCAATGCTCCTACGACATCCCTATAAAGTGTCTTGTCTTCAAAGCTTGTACTTCTTTTTTTTATCAAATGATTTAGCTCATACTTCACTGATATGCTTATAGGTGTTGGACGCTTTTGTAGTCAATCATGTTGATTTTTTTTCAACAGGTCTTCTATGTATTTACTTTGAGTAAGATGCACTCCTTCTTCATCCTTTTAAACTTCAATTCCCAAAAAGTAATCTAAGTTCTTTTAATGCAAACTTGCATCTAAAATTGTTAATAACCCTTTGCATCTCCTTGGGCTAACTTCTGGTCACTAGTATATCATCCACATACACCAAAATTATCAGTAAATAATCACTATTCCTTAAGTAATATAGAGATGTGCCTAATATGGGATTTTTGAACTGCCATTGAATCAGTGCACACATGAGTTTCTCATACTATGCTCTAGGTGCTTGTTTCAATCCATGAAGGGCATTTTTGAGCTTGCAGATAAGGTTGGATGCTTACTTGACAAATCCTTTAGGTTGTTCCATGTATAATTCTTCATTCAGTTCACCATTGAGGAAAGCATTGTTGACATCTACTTGCTTGACATCTTATACTTGGTTCATAGCCAAGCTCAACACCATTTTTATTGTCACACTTTTTATTATTAGATTGAAGGTCTTAGTATAGTCAATTCCATCTTTATGGCAATACCCTTTGGCCACCAATCTTGCCTTACACATTGCAATGCTCCTATATGGATTGCATTTGAGTTAGTAAATCCATTTGTTCCCAATTATCTTCATATTGTTTTTTGGTTTCACAAGCTCCCATGTTTCATTCTTCAGCAAGGCTCTACATTCACAAGGCTCAAGTTCTTATCTTGCATGGCAGATTTGGTGTTTCCAAGCATACATTCAAAGTCCTTTTGTTCTCGCTTGGCTAAGTGAATTTTTTGTTTGTAAATACATAATTTGGATCTGGTTATCATGGGATGGCCAATTGGTATTTGTTGTGGTTTTTTAATTAGTTTAGGTTCAATGACAGGTTTAGGTTCCTCTATTTCTTCAAGGTTGGTTACAGTGTTTAGAAAGGTTGTTTCAGGTTCTTATGTTTCTGAGGTGTCTTCTTCATGTTTTATGTGTTGCTTCTGTCCAGGAAGGTGATCTTGAGGGTTTTAAATGGGGTCTATATGAGCTGAAGTATCAAAATAAGATGACAGTCATGGCACTGTAAGTAATTGCATATAGTATTGAGGCGTGTATGTTGTTGATGACTTTTGATGACATTTAATCTTGTGGTCAGTTAAGTTTTCAACTAAATCTTTAAATTTAATAAATACTTTGTGTGCTGTGTGCTTTATCATTTAATGGAAATATCCATGTGAATTTTTTGAAATCATCAACTATGATTGTATAGTATTTATAACCATCACCAAATGTTATAGGTACTAGTCTCTACAAGTCAGTGTACACCAACTCAAATGGTTTTCTGGTTTTGTCATGCACTATTTTCTAAGTTTGTTTGTGGCTCTTTCCATACATATATGCTGAGCAAAAAGAACAAATTTAAAATTTATTCATTGTTCTAGAGTTCATACGGTTAAACACAACTTTCTTAAGGATTTAATCATTTGTATGACTTAGCCTTCCATGGAAAATGACCAGCTAGTTTACAAACTTCGATTTTTGGTTAAAGAACTGAGCTTTGCCATTAGAGGCTAACAACTTTAACATAGACTCACAACTAACAGACATTCACTCTTGACAAACTGACTTCCTCAATAAGGCAAATAATAACACTACAACACTATATGATCTTGTTTCACCATTTTTCTGGTGCCAACATTCGTCAGTTGTGTGTCCTTCTTTAAGGCAGATCTGCAAAAGACATCAGGTTTGAATTGTGTTTTTGAACCATTATCTTTGTCTTTTCCCTTTGCCATCTTGACAATATTGTTGTTGTCTTGATTTCCTCCTCTACTAAGGCCATTGTTCTTTCCTTCTTGATCTTTTTTGTTATTCCAGTTGCTTGCACTTCCCTTATTTCCATGTGCAACAAGGTTTTTTTTTTACCATCATATTATTTTGGTGCTCCAGTCTCCTTTGATGGTTGAGCATTATGGACAAGCTTCATCAAATGAAAGCTGAATGTTGTGCAAATTTTATTGAACTCGCAAGCGCACGAATCTGTTGTAGTGTAGATCAATGGTGACGAGTGTCGATCCCACGAGGAGGTGGATTTTAATTGTGTATAGAATTAATTCTGTAAATGGGTGGTTGGAATTGTGGTGGAAAATGATTTAGAATATGCTAAACTTAAATTAAAATGGCGAGAATAAATTCTGAAATTGGATTAAAAATGGCAAGAATAAATTGAAGTGAATTCTATTGAAATGACGTACTTGGGTATCTGGATCCGTATCAACATGCATCATGGGCTAAATATTCCATATTAATACCAATTAAATCATGAGAGGGGAATCCACACCTCATGAACCACGCTCTAATAAATATAGTGCTAAGGGCTTATCGTGCCAAATAATAATAACCTTATACTAGGGAGCCGGTGAAACCAGGGCAGTACTAGACAAGATTAGTATTATTTGTCGACGAGAAGTCAAAACATCCACAAAAACTAGAGGGGAAGAGAAAATAAATTTACCAAATCAAGCCCATGACACATGTTGAGACTTCACCTTCAACCCAAGCTTGAAAGAAAATTAGCCACTCATAGTTGAACTAGGGGCAAAATGGAAATTTATTAAAATACATAGAAAATACAAGATAGAGAGAGAATTACAGAAAATGAATCCCAAAAATGGATTCAGAGGTGCCAAATTATGGGGGGGAGGCCCCCTTTTTATAGTTACATCGAGTAAATCATGGCCATCGGATTAAAAACAGTTTGGACGCTCAGGATTTCGCCACGTCATCAGCCACTATTTGCACAGTACAGTCAACAGCCACTATTTGCACAGTACAGTCAACAGCCACTATTTGCACAGTACAGTCAACAGCCACTATTTGCACAGTACAGTCAACAGCCACTATTTGCACAGTACAGTCAACAGTACCCGTACATGTGAATAGTATCGTACATGTGAACAGTGTCATTTTTCCTTTTATACTCCTCCTAAGGTTTTCGACCGTCCTGAGTTCAAAAATGATGTCCGTTTTGCCATTTGATCTCTCGTTTATTGTGAAATGACTATGATGCCCCTAAAATACATAAAATACTCAATTAGAATAAAATACACATAATTAAAGTACAATAAACTTAAACACATAAAAGTAAGGGTTGTTAGTAATACTTGATATGTAAAATAACGATTTTCTCCTTTATAAATATGCACTTTCTAACACACAACACACCCCCCAACCAGCTTATTGCTAGTCCCTAGCAAATAAAGCGAAAACAAAATTCAAAAATGATTTTTATTTTTTATTTTTTAAACACTCTTGTTTATTCAATCAGATTAATGATAACAATCAAATAAAAGTATAAGCATTATCTCAAGTCTAAAGAAACATTACACCCACATCAACCATCCACATGAATCAGCCCAGTAGACTTCATCGTAGCTACCTTCAAGAATACATGTCAAACCCCAAAATCTCACTGGAAGTAGTGACACTCTCATCAAAGAAATTAAATCCAAAAAAATAGTCACTCCAATGAATGGTAATTGAGAGAAAATAATAAAGAAGTGATCTCACATGCTCTCACCAAAAAGAAATATGCCCTTAGCTTAGAAATAATACGATCTCCAGTCAAATAAAAATGCTAGTCAACCCATTTTATTTATTATTATTTTATTTTATTTTTTTATTTTTTTTTTTTTTATATTTTTTTTATGCATCACCACATCTTTTTAGCCCATATAACTAGCTTCTACTTCAGACTATAGTTCCCTAAAATCAAGAAGGACTTTTATTAGGACGTAACGTAGGCTAGGGACATGGCTAAGAAAGAAGGGAAATAAGGAAGACAAAATGTATGTTTGAGAAAAATGCATAGAAGTTTATTTTTCAAAAGCCACAAGACATGAATCATTAAAGATAAAAGGTGCATCCTTAGCAAGTAAATTGCATAAGGGTCTAGAAACTTTGCTAAAATCTTTAATGAAACGTCTATAAAAACCAGCATGCCCAAGGAAAGATCTTACTTCTCTGACTGTTTTGGGTGGAGGAAGATTAGAAATGAGATCCACCTTGGCTTTGTCAACCTCAATACCTTTGCTCGAAATGATGTGACCGAGAACAATACCTTGTGTTACCATAAAATGGCACTTCTCCCAATTTAAGACCAAGTTCTTTTCGATACATCTCTGCAAAACTAGTGTTAAATGGTGTAAACATTGATCAAATGAATCTCCAAAGACAGAAAAATCATCCATAAAGACCTCAAGGAATCGTTCAACCATATCAGAAAAAATACTCAACATGCATCGTTGAAATGTAGCAGGTGCATTACATAATCCAAATGGCATCCTCATATATGCAAAAGTGCCAAAAGGGCAAGTGAAAGTGGTTTTCTCTTGATCTTTTGGTGCTATGGGAATCTGATTATATCCTGAGTAGCCATCTAGAAAGCAATAGAATTCATGGCCTGCTAATCTATCAAGCATTTGATCGATAAATGGTAAAGGAAAATGGTCTTTACGTGTGACAGAATTTAACTTTCTATAATCAATGCATACACGCCATCCTGTAGTTACTCTAGTGGGTATCAATTCATTATCAGCATTGGTAACTACAGTGACTCCTGACTTTTTGGGAACAACTTGCACAGGACTAACCCATGAACTATCAGAAATGGGGTAAATGATACCTGTATCTAATAGCTTAAGAACTTCTGTTCTAACAACTTCTTTCATATTAGGATTTAACCGACGTTGCATTTCCCTAGTAGATTTAGCATTTTCATCAAGGTGAATGTAATGCATGCAGTCTACTGGGTTTATACCTTTTATGTCTGCTATGGTCCATCCTAATGCTCCTTTGTGCTCTTTTAAAACATCCAACAACTTACCTTTTTGTTCTTCGTTGAGGGATGATGAGATGATTACCGGTAAAGTACTTTCTTCCCCCAAGAATGCATATTCCAGAGTGTTGGGCAATGGTTTGAGCTCAAGTTTTGGTGGTGATTCTGATGATGGGATGAGTTTCTTCTCTGATGGTGCTAGTTGTTCAACTCTTGGCTTCCATTTATTAATGTCCATAGATGGTGCTGAGTCAAGTACGGCGTTGACCTCATCGACCGATCTGTCAATATCAAAATCCAAACCAAAGTGAGTTAAACATGTTTGCAAAGGATCATCACTAAGGTTTGAAACAAATGTATCATCAACTAGTGCTTCAATTAAATCCACATCAACAATTCCATCATCTGCATTGTGAGGTTGTTTGGCAATGTTGAAAATGTTCAGCTCCATAGTCATGTTGCCAAAGGACAACTGCATATTTCCCGTCCTGCATTGAATATGAGCATCCGCAGTTGCCAAGAACGGTCGGCCTAAAATAATGGGGATGTGCTTCCTTGAATCCTGTATTGGTTGAGTGTCAATTACAATGAAGTCAACAGGAAAATAAAACTTGTCTACCTGGATAAGCACGTCCTCCACAATACCACGAGGTATTTTCGTAGACCGATCTGCAAGCTGTAACACCACTGGAGTTGGGTGTAATTCTCCCAGTCCAAGTTTCACGAAAACTGAGTAAGGCAATAAATTTACACTAGCTCCTAAATCCAACAAAGCATTCTCAATTGTGTGGTTCCCTATGCTACATGAGATAGTGGGGGAGCCTGGATCTTTGCATTTTAAAGGAATTTTATGTTGGAGTATAGAACTAACGTTTTCTGTTAAAAATGCCTTCTTTTGAACATGCATATTTCTCTTTTTAGTACACAGGTCTTTAAGAAACTTGGCATAAGATGGAACTTGTTTAATAGCATCAAGCAATGGGATGTTAACACTTACCTGTTTGAAGATTTCGAGAATCTCACCGGTGGATTTTCCCTTTTTCCCTTTAGCTAACCTCTGAGGAAATGGAGCTTTGGGAACATACTCTCGTGGGTTGGTTTCATCTTTCTCCTCCGGTGATGAGTCCTCAACATTCACAGGTACAATTTGATTTTCTTTTGGCATCTCCACTTTATTGTCGACTTCTTTTCCTTTTCGCAAGGTCATGATGGCTTTGACCTCTCCATGCTGCTGTTGTGAACTGGTACTTGCTTCATGCACTCCTTTAGGGTTAGGCACTGGTTGACTTGGAAATTTACCTTTTTCAACGGTCATTGCCAAAGTTTGAACTGAAGAAGCAAGTTGTCCCACCATCTTTTCCAGACTTGAAACTGATTGAGCTTGTGAGTTGAAGCCCGCTCTCAATTCATTTCGTAGTCCATCAATGGTGCGGTTCTGTTGCTCAATCGTGGAGTGAGTAACATTCCTGAAATTCTGGAATGCATCCTCCCATGGTCTGGGTTGAGAGTAGTTCTGGTTCTGATTGAATGGTCTAAATGATGGCTGAGAGGCTTGAGGATTTTGAGGAATTGGTTGCATTGGTGGAGCTGGAGCTGCTGGTCCATTCTGTTGGAATCCTTGAGACCATGAAAAATTGGGGTGGTCTCTCCATCCAGGGTTATATGTGTTGGAGTATGGGTTGTAATTCGATGGTTTTCTCATTACACCTATGGCATTGGCTTGATCTGGATATGAGTCAAGGTCATGTGGCTCTGTGGATTTAGCAGTTGATAACGATGCTATTTGTCGAGCGAGACCTTCAACCATGTCCTTGACTTCTTTGATTCCTGAACTAGATTCGCCAATGTGAACCTCATTTACTCCCTTAATCCTTCTAGTACTCCTGAGTGATCGACTCCGTTGTTGGGAATTATCTGCTTGTCGCTGGAAGAATTCCCAAATCTCTGATGCACTTTTGGACATTAGCTCTCCTCCACTTGTTGCCATTAGCCATTCTTGCATATTCGGCAATAATCCCTCCAAAAAGTATTGGCATTGATGCCATTTCTCGTACCCATGATGTGGACACTTCAAGAGTAGCCCATTGAATCGCTCCCACGTTTCGAAAAACTGCTCGTCATCTCTCTGGGTAAACTCCGAGATTTCCCTGCGAATAGCATTGGTTTTATGCACTGGGAAATATTTATTCAAAAATTTTGTAACCATTTGTTCCCATGATGAAATGCTATTAGCAGGTAATGTATTAAGCCATGAACGAGCTCTATCCTTCAAAGAAAATGGGAATAATCTAAGTTTTACATCATCATCTGAAAAATTCTCATATTTAAATGTTTGACAAATAGCATGAAAATCATTCAAATGATTATATGGGTCCTCATTTTCTAAGCCATAGAACGTGGGGAGACAATTTAGCACACTAGGTTTTAGTTCAAAGCTCCTAGCAGCTACATTTGGGTACCTTATACATGATGTGCTCAAATTAGCTAAAGGACTAAAATAATCTTTAAATGGCCTCTCCTGTGGTTCTTGTAAATCCATTTTGTTTTTAATGTGCTTGTGTATGCGAAGTGTTTTCTCTAATTCAAGGTCTATAGGTTCAAGATTAGGTAATAATGACATACGACCATGCATGCAAAATAAAATAAAATAAAAATAAAGATGGGAACAAAACAAATAAAATAAAGAAGAGGGAGAAATTACGATACTAACCTTATGGCGCTATTACAACCTTACTATAAAAATACACAACAAAAAATACGTGAAATAAATTAACTAAAAATAAATTAATAAGATAAATAAAAATTACAAAGAAGAAATAAAATAAAAAAAATAACTTGAAAATTAAATTACAGACTTTTAAAGAAGAGAAAAAGAAAAGAAATACTAACCTTTAAATGTAGATTCACTTTTTTTTTTTTTTTTATAATAAAAAAAATGCAAGAAAACAATTAAATGAAAATATTCACAAAAATTAATTCTAAGAATTAAAATTACTTACCTCCCCGGCAACGGCGCCAAAAACTTGTTGTGCAAATTTTATTGAACTCGCAAGCGCACGAATCTGTTGTAGTGTAGATCAATGGTGACGAGTGTCGATCCCACGAGGAGGTGGATTTTAATTGTGTATAGAATTAATTCTGTAAATGGGTGGTTGGAATTGTGGTGGAAAATGATTTAGAATATGCTAAACTTAAATTAAAATGGCGAGAATAAATTCTGAAATTGGATTAAAAATGGCAAGAATAAATTGAAGTGAATTCTATTGAAATGACGTACTTGGGTATCTGGATCCGTATCAACATGCATCATGGGCTAAATATTCCATATTAATACCAATTAAATCATGAGAGGGGAATCCACACCTCATGAACCACGCTCTAATAAATATAGTGCTAAGGGCTTATCGTGCCAAATAATAATAACCTTATACTAGGGAGCCGGTGAAACCAGGGCAGTACTAGACAAGATTAGTATTATTTGTCGACGAGAAGTCAAAACATCCACAAAAACTAGAGGGGAAGAGAAAATAAATTTACCAAATCAAGCCCATGACACATGTTGAGACTTCACCTTCAACCCAAGCTTGAAAGAAAATTAGCCACTCATAGTTGAACTAGGGGCAAAATGGAAATTTATTAAAATACATAGAAAATACAAGATAGAGAGAGAATTACAGAAAATGAATCCCAAAAATGGATTCAGAGGTGCCAAATTATGGGGGGGAGGCCCCCTTTTTATAGTTACATCGAGTAAATCATGGCCATCGGATTAAAAACAGTTTGGACGCTCAGGATTTCGCCACGTCATCAGCCACTATTTGCACAGTACAGTCAACAGCCACTATTTGCACAGTACAGTCAACAGCCACTATTTGCACAGTACAGTCAACAGCCACTATTTGCACAGTACAGTCAACAGCCACTATTTGCACAGTACAGTCAACAGTACCCGTACATGTGAATAGTATCGTACATGTGAACAGTGTCATTTTTCCTTTTATACTCCTCCTAAGGTTTTCGACCGTCCTGAGTTCAAAAATGATGTCCGTTTTGCCATTTGATCTCTCGTTTATTGTGAAATGACTATGATGCCCCTAAAATACATAAAATACTCAATTAGAATAAAATACACATAATTAAAGTACAATAAACTTAAACACATAAAAGTAAGGGTTGTTAGTAATACTTGATATGTAAAATAACGATTTTCTCCTTTATAAATATGCACTTTCTAACACACAACACTGAACAGGTCTAGCGAGTAAACTAACAACAAAATTCTCATATTCTTAACCAAATCTTGTCAAAACAAATGTCACAAGATCATTTTTATCCACTGGTTTTCCTATTGAGGCCAGTTCAAGACTTAAAGTTATCTCATTTTTGTAAAGTATTCAGTCATTGTTATAAAGCCTTTCGTGTAAGATTGCAGTCGCATCTTTAAAGATTGACCCTTGTAGTAGACTGAGATGATAACAATCTTTCAAGTTCTAACATTTTCATAAATGGTTGTAAGTAACCAACTTAGCAAGAGCTAATCTTGCCTTAACTAAACAATGTATTCTTAGTTCTCAGAGGTAATGGAATTTTAATGTTCATCCCCTGATACCAAACACTTATGTGGTTCTCTCTTCGTTCCATAAATGTATCATTCTAGCCCATTACCACGTATAGCTAGTAGGACCTATGCTTACCTAATAAGAAAATTGGTCCTATCAAGCTTGGTAGGAGCTGAAAAGGCAAAGAAACTCACTAGTAGAAAAATAGACTTTACTGACACCAAATTAATGTCACTAATTATTTTTCCTGACACTTGTTAATTGTGTCAGTAACGTTCAAACGAGAGCATACTGACACTAATTTTTAATGTAAATTAGTGTCAGTGATTTTTATATCAATAATTTGTGTCACTATAGTAACACTAAAATAATAACATGATGGTATTAGCATTTGATGATATTATTTGCATGTTAGTGATTTATGTGACCACAATATTAGGAGCACACTGACTCGATAACATCAAAAATTATTAATATCATTTTAAATATTAGTGGTTGTATTTAGTGATGTTATGTTACTTTTGGCTTAATAGTATATTTTTATTTTAATTATGTTTTCTTGTTTATTTAACAACCAAAAGAAAAAATATATTAAATATATCAAATCTCGCAATACAATTCATATAATAAACAACCCAGATACATTACTTAAATTTACATAATTCAAGTACACTACTGTTTGGAAAAGAAAAACATAAATACAAAATTAAGTTTTTAACAATCTCTAAATGGGAAAGTATAAATTAGGTTTTAACAAATATTAACCAACAAAAAGAAGCACAAGAAAGTCACTAAATATCCATATGTCGCTTTATTTTTTTTTCCCACCTACAAGTACATAAAATCAATTAGTATACCACAAAAAATAGTTAATATATATAGAGAGCAGAAAAAGAAACTAATTTCTTATAGACCCCTAATAAAGAAAATAAATAAGAAAAAAATAATTTGAAGGCTTTCCAAAATAAATAGTTATTGCTTCTAATGACATTTTCAAGGCATTTCATGATAATAATTAAAAAAATATATATGCACATTTTCAAGCAGTTGTTAAATTTCAGAAAATAGCATAATGGAAAGACAAAAAACTTTGAGTTTAAGGCCATACAACCCTAAATGATGCAAAATCTACACATAATTAATACAATCCAATAGCCTAAATAATTCAGAGCCCACCTCTCCCATCCCAACAGCATAACCAGTAGATTAAAATTACAAAGCTTCTAGATAAGGCCTTTATGTTTATAGTAAATATCTTAAATAACAATATTTTATATATCCTTGAATGAATCAAAACCTGCATTGACAAAACATCATTATGAAAGTTTGTACTTCAGTTCAAAAGGCAATTTTTTTAATTACCTCTGACATTAATTATAACATATGGAACTCCTTCATTAACTAGATAGTTGCATACGGTATTCCTCTGGTTGCGGTAGCAATTAGTTGACAAAATTAATTTTTTAATGGTAGAAACTTGCAAGAAAAGTAATTAACAATAACGAACAATTAGTTAGCAGGAGTTTATTGCTTTCTTTGTTATGAGAGATTATAAAAAAGGCAACAAGCACCGAAACAAAAGTGGCAACATTCATGTTTTTAACATCCTGCTCAAAAAAAATATTTTTTTTTATGTAATTTTGATAAATCAACAAGAGGAGTATAAATATGTCTGGAAATTTTAGTATTTGATTAAACAAAGTTTCAAGCACAATGAAAATCCTAAAATGAAGGAACAAAAACCCATCCTTATTGACAACAAAATCACTATACTTGGTAGCCATTCTTATTAATAACAAAATCAAATATTTGACCCATTCTTTTATGTTCAAATTACTGTAAGCAAACCTTTTTTTTTCAATTACTATACCCAACACCTATTTACAATGTTTTTTTTTCTTTTAAAACTAGTAAATTAATTGTAGAAACAGTAAGGAAAGAAATTGTTGACCTCCTTCTGCTGTTTTGGAGATAAAAGCATTGATGATAACACAAATCCAAAAAACAATAAAGGACTTAAAAAGATCGGCAACTACCTTGTGAATTTCAGAAATTTCCATGATCAAAGGAGCGGGCAAAAATAGGCTCGGTTTCCACTAAAGAAATTAACAATGATAAAAACATCAATGCAAGAATTAGACTTTAACATGCATCATAAATTGGTACCACAATACACAAACTAAACAGTAAAATGCATTAAAATTGTCACAAAGAGAAAAAGAGAAGTAGAGGATTTATCCCTACAAATGTTCTCATGGACTAACACTAGTTTATAACTATTGCCGAGGGTATTTTCTTCTATTGAAAGATAATATACAAACCATAATGTAACAACAAAATAAAATAAAATAAAAACACACACACACACATATTAGTACATGCTATACCTCATACGTAACCAATCAAATCACGAGTTCTAACTTAATAAACTCCATTAGGCCCTAATTAATGTATTGTATAGTCTACCCAGCATCTAGTTCGTTCAGAAAACAAACTAACAGACCATTTAGAGCATCTTAGGCCACTTTAATTAATAAATGTGACATAAGTAGAGGATATTCAAAAGGTTAACAAATTAAGCAATCATTGAATTTTAATTATAATGATGAAGAATAGAAAATCCCATAAAAGAGGTATCCCCCCACCAATTATACAATCACTAGTTTGTAAAATTACTCTTTAAATAGCAATAACAAATGATAAAGTGAAAAAAAATAATAACAAAAATAACAAATATCATTAAATTAATCCAACGTATTTTGTCCTCAAACAAAAACAAATCCTTCAAATAAATACACACAAACAAATACAAAAAAACAAGGTGAAAACAACATATCTTTGGACTCATATTTCTACTTATTTACTTTTGGGATTTCTTTCTTAATCTTTGGGAAATCATTCTCATATTCTACATTTTATAAAGGTTCGAACAATAAATTAAAAAAATAAATTACATATCATATAAAGAATAATGTAAAAAGGAAAATTTTGACTCGTTGTTTTTCTTAGGTGATTGGCCAGAGTGAAATTTTCGAACCCTAGGCTTCGCAAAAATCAAATTGGAATTCGACGAGTGAGTACTTTTGTAACGAAGTTAGTTGCTTTCTAGCTCTAGCAGAGGTTAAAAAGCTTCTAACAAAGCCCAACCCTCCATCAACACATGAAATAATAGCATCATCAGAAAGATCGACACAATTAATAACGTAACCCTTGCAATGTAGTCACCAAACCCCCTATTTACGAAACCAAAAGAATAAATAAATAAATAAATAATAGTTCAATAATAATAAAAAATTAAAATAAAAAAGTTATAAAAATAAAAATAAAACAAAGCAGTAGAGAGGGCGAGACGAGGATTGAAGAAAATAGGTTTTGTTACTTTTTGGAGCGAGATAGAGGTCGCTAAACCTTGTTCATCTAATACCATTTTATAGTCATTGTAAAGATCACTCTATATTAGAAAGGGGAGGAAAAAAATCAAAATTACAGTTTTTAGAGGAAAATTAAAAAGAAATTGTAAGACTCATATTATGCAAATGAGCTTAAGACACATAACAGCTACATAACACTAAAATGCTGGCAATAGGGACCAAAAAAAAAAGAGACAACATCAAATTTGCAGGACACTTAGTTATTCATTTAAGCTTTCCTTGAATAGAGATTGAGGCCTTGAACAGAGATTGAGGTAGTATGGCAGTGACAACAATAGTTGGATAGAGGCTGAGAAGTTGTTCATGTGATGAATGATTGACTATTGATGATGGCTCCAAGCCATTACAGCCCAAGGGTGATGACGACAATGGATTTGTTACCAATGACAGCAGTGGATTTCCAATCAGGGCAAAGGAGACAAAAATATAGAGACCAAACTTTAGTGCATAAGAGATTATGGCAGTTGCTAATTGAAAGCAGTGATGTAGGTTTTGGGTGTGTCAAAGGCATGGCAGTGAGTTTGTCTGTAAGTTTTGATTGATAATATGATCAAATGGAGGAAATAGATTTCAGTTGGGATTTATTGGTTTTACTTTTGCTATTATATTTTTATTTTTTAGTTTTAATGTAATACTTGTATCTTAACTCTATAGGTTTAGTGGTTTGTGGCCCAAACATAAAAATTTGGAATTTTAGAGTCTTAAGTTCAAGTTGGGACATTTACATATTGTAATAATTTTTTCTAACCTCTGATACTTCAGTGTCAGTGATTTCTTATGCTTAACTCACTGAGACACTAATATTAATAATTTGTATACCTATTTTTTAAAAGCAGAAAATGGTGCATATTAACACAATTATTGATATACTTTTTGTAAAGTCTAAGAAAATCAAATGTTAGTAAAGGTCATTTTGTACTAGTGACTCCAAGTTTGTTGTGTGACTTGCACATTGTTTATTGAGCTTGTGTTTTGTCTGTGCAATAGTATTGTTGATTAGGTTTGATTTCCTTCATTGGTGTGTGAGGAAGTGTTTCCGGTTTTGTGGGCTTGTGGTTTGATTCTTAGGAATGACCTCAGCTGGATCCATTAACTGGATAAAGCTTTGAGGTGTGCTTTGATACCAAGTCAAAATAGAGAAAATAAAGAATGAGTATACAAAGCAAATAGACACAACACACTACATTTCTATTGATCATCATAATGTATTTATATAAGTCATTTTCTTGCATAGAAAGATGCTGGATAGCTACTAACCTAAATCTCTTGGTTTACATTCATTTAATCTCATGGTTATGGTGCTTATGATCTGCTTGCTGGGCTTTCAGTTTGTCTTAATGCTTCAGCTATAACTGCAACTTTGATATGCTATGCATGTTGGTTCTCACTACTAGCACATCAATTCTATTAATTTTAATTAGGCATGTGACCAAGACACTTGTATAATTAACAAATGATTACTTCTATTTTTCTGTTGTGTCATGCTTAAAATGGAGTCTTGTTTACCACTACTTTTGTAAGAGATTTTTTGAGGATGTAGACTATTTATGGACAGCTTCTGCCCAAAGCTTATTAGGAAGTCTTTTTGCCTTTAACTTCTGGTTGTCCCAACAATTGTTATGTTCTTCTATTTTGTAATATATTCTACTGAGAAGTATGGTGAACGATTGATTCTCTTTTAGTTCTATGCTCCTGGCAGCAACTTGTGGACTCCTTGGAAGTGAATTTTTCCACCATGATCAATTCTAAATACCTTCAACTTTAACTCGCTTTGCTTTTTCAGCTAAAGCCTTAAACTGTCAAAAAATGGTGAAGACTTCAGACTTAGAAAATACAATCACATGCATGTACCTTCTATAACCATAAATAAATAAATATATATATATATATCTTCTTTTGATTAACTGAATGAATTCGAGTTGGTCATTTGTGGAAACCAACTCAAGTGGGGCCTTGGCTTTATAAGAAGCCTTGGTGAATAAAAACCTTTGAATTTTGTCGTAGATACATCCTTTAAACATGACTATTTAAGATGAAAAGAGCATCAGAAGTAGGGGTTAGCAAAATTAACTAAGGAAAACTCTACATGTGACTAATCTTTAAACCTTTCTATGTTTCAATGAGATTCAAAACAAAACCACCCAAGAATTCCTTACTTTTAACTCACCTCTAGTTCCCCATTTTCATTTTCCTTTTTCTTAGACACAAAACATCTAACTTAGGCATCAGAGGATTTTCACTGGAACCTTTATCGTCGTGTCCTAACTGTGTTCTATGGTTAGTAGGTGCTATAATTTAAGCTTGGATCGGTGTTGCGATTCCCATTAAATAAATTCAGCTATTGAGGTCATTTTTTAGCATCAACATCTTGACACCGTCTGTGGGAAAACGGTGTAAAAAGTCATACATTTAATGATTCAGTGGTAGAAAGCTACAGGATTAGGAAATACTGATGGACGATGATGATAGAGATAGGCAAACCTTGAGCCAATTGGCAGAGGAAATGAATGCCACTGTAAATAAGAAATGGAGAGAAATGATTAAGAGGCAAATGTCAAGATTTGAAGAGATGATCAAGGGGCAGGTTGATGCCTAAGTCAGGGGGACTTAAGTTTGAACTAGTGATCCAGAGAGTAGTAGAGCACGAGAGATAAAATAGCTTAGTGGTGAGCAACAAAGCAGAATAGGGCTACCTCAAATTAGGGTACGGCAGGAGAACAAACGAATAAGTTGGGGCAAGAATAAATGACATGTATCATAAATGGAAAAGGGAAGAGCTAAGAAAACTCCCAACGGGCAAATGAGCTTGAGCAGTGAATACTGCAATTTCAAAAAAACTCTAGAGGCGTTAGAAGTGAAAATAGAGGGCAAGAAAGTGGTAGGAAGATTGTTACTTGACGACGAATCCCCCCTGATGCCTGAGGTGATGGTGGTAACTTTACTACCCAAGTACATTGTTCCAATCCTGGTATATAAAGGAAAAACTGACACAAATCATCATGTGCAGAGGTTTAATGAGATATTAAGGGTTTGAATGATTTTTAAAGGTGCCGTGTTTTTCTCTTAACTCTAAAAGGACGGGCATAATAATGGTACCGGAGATTAATGAAGGGAAGCATAGGAAATTTCAAAGATTTATGTGAGCTTTTTGCTGTGCATTTTAGAGGCTAATGCATACCAGAGCAGGATACAAGTAGGTTGAAAAAATTGGTCCAATGAGAGTTTGAAAGCTTTGTGACTAAGTATCATAAAGAATTTACCGATCTAGGGGCATTTGATTACCCAGATGCTCTAGAAGGATTAAAAAAGGGGTTCAGAATCAATCGATTGTGGAATAGTTTATATAATAAAAGATAGCAACATACACTGAGGCGTACAATCAGGCAAAATTATATATGAAAACTTAAGATACAGAGGAAGAAAAAAAGAGAATGAAAGAGCAGAGAGGGGTCTAATGAGAAAGGGAGAACTAAGAAAAAGAGGACATAACATTGGGTATAGCTCAAGGAGGAACTTGGATGATAGGCGTCATTACGACGAAGGGTTGTTTAATTACAAACGACAGAGAGGCTATCTCGAGATTGGGAAAGAAATTGTGAAAGAAGAGAAGTCTCATTAATAGATAGGGGTCGAGAGAAAGGAAATAACTATGAGAGGAACCAACAAGAGACTGAAGAAGAGAGTATAACAGGTTGCCACCGCCTGTGGACTAGAGAGGGTCGAGATCAGATTATAGAGTGAACTTGGTAAAGCAAGACGGGAGATACACACCTCTGAACACAAACAGAGTAGAAATACATGGTGTGATAAAAGATAAGGGATTACTAAGCCCGCCAAAACCGATCATAAGGGGTCCGGGTAGAAATGCTCACCATAAGTATGGTGAGTTTTACAAGGTGTCCGGACATAGAACCGCAGATTGTATAGACTTAAAAAAGTAGATTAAATGGCTAGAGCAACATCAATATCTAAAGGAGCACATGAATGACTAAGGAAGAGGTGGGAGAAAATGGAACATTAGAGATAATATGGCAATGATGATCATGGGAAGGCCAACCTTAGCAGGAGACTCAAACCGTTCAAGGAGAAATTATAGTAGATATTCTCTAAAAAGTTATGAGGTGAATTTTAATGTTCCTGTACCAAAGAAACAACGGGTTCAAAGTGTTAATCATGTTCACAGACAAAAATAAGGAAGCGATAGCATATCTACATGAAGCTCACTTGTAGTGAATGTTGCCTTGGTAGGGCAGAAGTTGAATTGGGCTCTTATAGTTGAGGGTAGCTCGGTCGACATTGTTTAAACAAACCTTGGAGGATGTACAATTGTGCAACCTCAGGCTTGATCCTATCATAACATCATTAAAAGGGTTTGGTAGAGCTGAGTTTATTCCTCTTGAGGTGATTAACTTGCCATTGACTACAAGGTTTAGCCCACTACAAATGATGGTAACATGGGTGGTAATTGATGAGTCTACCCCTTATCAAGTTATTTTGGGCAAACCATTCAACAGGATAGTAGGAGCAGTGAGCTTAACCCACATGCAATGCATGAAGGTTAGAGTCCAAGGTGAGGTTGGAGTAATAAGGGGCCAGCAACAAGTAACTCGAAGCTGTTGAGCTACAACTGCGAGAGAATCCTTGTAGAACACGAGTATCGATCTACGAGTTGAGAAAAGATTATGTCAGCAACGACCTAATAAGAAGTGAAATAATTGCCAGTGAGTGAAGATGATTCGAGCAAAGTTGTATGAGTGGGAACAAAAATGACAGATGACATTTCCAATGAGCTTTAGAATTTATTGGTGGAGTACAATGACATATTAACATGGAGTCATGAAGATATACTGGGAATAAACCCTCAGATTATGTGCCACCAGTTGGCTATAGATAAAAGATAAAAACTTGTAAAGTAGAAGAGAAGAGTGTTTAACCAAGAAAGGTATAAGGTCATCCATGATGAGGTAGATAAGCTGCTAAAGGCAGGGTTTATAAGGGAAGTGAATTATCGGCAATGGGTTTTAAATGTAGTAATGGTTAAAAAGGCTAATGGAAAATGGAGAATGTGCGTAGACTTTACCGACCTTAACAAAATTTGTCACAAATATAGTTTTGCTCTCTCAAAGATTCATCAATTAGTGGATTCAACAGCAAGCCATGGCTTGATGAGTTTTATGGACTCATTTTCAAGTTACAACCAAATTTGTATATCATCTTCTTATAAAGAAAAACAACTTTTGTGACTGACCAAGGATTGTAATACTACCATGTGATATTGTTTGGATTAAAATATGTTGGTCCTACATATTAAAGATTGGTAAACAAACTCTTCAAGCCCTTAATCGGTAAAACAATAGAGGTGTATATGGATGACATGATAATCAAGTCTGTTCAGCCAACAGACCATGTAATGCATTTACGTGAGACATTTGAGGTGCTACGAAAGAATCAAATGAAGCAAAACTCAAAAAAATGAGCCTTTGAAATGAAGTTAGAGAAGTTTTTGGGTTTTCTTAGTTAGTCAAAAGGGAATAAAGGCTAATCCGGAAAAGGTCGATATTCAGAGCCTAGTTGGAAAAGTTGTCGTGCTGAGCAAGTTCATCTTGAAGGCATTATACATATGCCATCCGTTTTGTAAGTTAATGAAGAAAGGAAAAATATTAAAGTGGTCAGAGAAATGTGAGGCAGTATTTCAACAACTAAAGGCGTATTTGGCCGATGTACTAACTTTGGCCAAGCCCTCAGTAGGTGACATACTCTTACTCTACTTGGTGGATACGAATTACTCAACTAGCTTGGTTTTGGTAAAAGAAGAGAGTGGAGTTCAATGTTCGGTATACTATACAAGTAGATCTTTTACAGGGGTAGAAGTAAGATACCCTATTGCAGAAAATTGGTGATGGCCTTAATTGTAGCTGCGAGAAAGCGAAGGCCATATTTCCAAGCTCACGAGATCATGGTTGTTACCAATCAACCTTTTAAACAAATCTTGCATAAACCAGGCATTTTAGGAAGATTAGATAAGTTATTTTTAGAGCTAAGCAAATTTGACATTAGTTACCAACAGAGGTCAATAATTAAAGCGCAAGCTCTGGTCGACTTCATCAACGAGTATAGTGAAGGGAGTAAATAAATGAATGCCAAACAAGAGATTAAGGGGGCAGAAAATAAACATGATGCATGGGCACTTAATGTAGACAGGGTTACAAACCAAGAAGGGTTGGGTAAGGGAATTGTTTCGGTTTCACCCGACCAGGAAGAAGTGTGCTATGCTCTCAAGAACAAATTTCAACCCACAAATAATAAAATAGAATATAAGACTCTCATTACAGGTTTAAAATTGACAAGGGCATTGGGGGTTCAATATTTGAAGATAACGAGTAATTCATAGTTGGTAACAAACAATTTAAATGGGATGTTTCAAGTCAAGAGTGAAAACATGTCCAACTATTTGAGAAAGGCACAACTATAGGATAGTTTTGATCAAGCTACAATAAAACAAGTTTTGAGGGGAGAGAATTACTGAGCCGATTATATAGCAAGACTAGCAGCTACAGAATGTCCAAAGTTGCCAGTGGAATCCCATTGGAATTAGTTTTAAAGCCATGCATAGCTGAGGTCAGGATAGATGTTTGTATGGTATAAGATGAGAAGAGCTGGATGGTACCTATTATAAGGTATATTGAGTTTGGGGAGCAACCTTAAGATAAAATAGAGGTAAGAAGACTACAATGTCGGGCGATGCGTTACACCGTCATGGAGGGTGTACTTTACAAGAAAGGTTATACCTTACCTTACTTTACCAAAGGTGTTTGGGTTCAACTGATTCCGACTACATAATAAAAGAAATACATGAAGGAATTTACAGAGATCACGGCAGAGGTAGGGCATCGGCTCATAAAATAATAAGGCAGGGTTATTTTTGGCCAACCATGTATGAGGATGCGTGAGAGTTATTTGAAGATGTGATAAATGCCAAAAGTTTACCGTAATTACAAGACAGCTACTAGAAAACATGACTACAAAGGTGAGTATTTGGCCATTTGCATAATGGGGGTGGATCTTATTGGACCAATGCCGACTGGAAAGGGCCAAATGAAACACACTGTGGTAGCCATTGACTACTTTACCAAGTGGATTGAAGTTGAACCACTTCAAAAAATAATTAAGAAATGAACAACATATTTTATATTGAGGAATGTGATTTTCAAATATGGCCTACCGCAAGCAATTATCACTAATAATGAACCTAATTCAATAATGAGAACTTTAAAAAATTTTGTACTGAGCTCGATATAGAACTTTGGTTTAGTTCACTTGTTCATCCAAAGGTAAATGGACAAGTGGAAATGACAAACAAAACTATAAAGCAGTTATTGAAAAAAAAAAGGTTGGGTGAGAAGAAGATAGCATGGGTGGACGAGCTTCCAGAGGTGTTGTGGGCTTATAGAATGACCACAAAAACTTCAACAAGGGAGACTCCATCCTCACTTGCTTTCGGACATGAGGTGGTAATCCCCGTTAAAGTTGGCATGGAGTCACATCGTACAAAATATTATAACAAGTCAATAAATAGAGAATGGATGTTGGATTTAGATTTGCTTAATGAGAAGAGGGAGGCGGCAAGAGGTCAAGCAGCAATTTACAAGCAAAAAAAGGCTAAGTTCTACAACAAGAATGTTCAGCTGCGACAATTTCAGGAAAAAGACCTAGTGCTCTGCAAATTTGACCAGTCAACCAAAAAGCCAGCTGATGGAGTTTTAGAGCCAATATGGGAAGGGTCGTATAAAGTACTACACTCGTTCGGTAATGGTACATATAAGTTAGGTTATTCAGATGGCAAAGTTATTGGCAAGGCATGGAATGCAAAGCACCTGCGAAAATACTATCAATAGGCCAATCTTTTCAACGATGTTCTAATTTGTTTGCTCTTTTTAAAATATGCTAGGAAAGTTTGTTTCTTTCTTATTTTAATTTGCTCATGTTCAATTCTGCAATTTCTAATATATTAATATCAATGAGGTTATTCAGAAGTGTAACTTCAATATTTCTCAACTTGTTTACTTATATGACCCAGTTTTGTTAAGATTGAGGTCGATGTTTTGGCCTTATTAAGGTCCAACCTGAATGAATTGTGAATTTGGGCCTTGTTAGGGTCCAACGTGAATGAATTATGACCCGACCTTATTGAGATCGAGGTTTTTTTAGGTCTTGTTGAGGTCCCATGTGAAAAAATTTATCAAATCTTATTGAGATCAAGATCAACATTTGTGTCTTATTGAGGTCTTACATAAAAAAAAATTATTCGATCTTATTGAGATCGAGATCAACATTTGGGCCTTGTTAAGGTACTACGTAAAAAAAAAAATCATCCGATCTTATTAAGATAAAGGTCAACGTTTTGGCCTTGTTGAGGTCCAATATGAATGAATTGTAATCGAATCTTATTGAGATCGAGATCGATGTCTTAGCCTTGCTTAGGTTTAACTTGAATAAATTGCAATCCAATTTTATTGATATCGAGATCGATGTTTTGGCCTTGTTGAAGTCCAATGTAAATGAATTGCAATCTAGTCTTGTTGAGATCAAGGCTGTCATTTTGACCTTATTAAGGTCCAACGTGAATGAATTGTAATCCGATCGTGTTGAGATCGAAGTTGTCATTTTGGCCTTGCTGAGGTCCACCATGAATGAGCTGTGAATTTTAGCCTTGTTGAGGTCGGCCGTAGCCTTAACATTTACCTTGTTTAGGTCTACATTTTTAATCTTATTGAGGTCGGCCATTTCCTTGTTGAGGTTAGTCGTAGCCTTAGCATTTATTTTGTTGAGCTCTGCATTTTCAATCTTGTTGAGGTTGGCTATTACTTGTTGAGCGAGGTCTTACTCTCGACCCCGACCTCACCACCCCGAAGCATTTGATCATGGTTTTCTTCTCGGCCTATACCCGAAGATTTCTTCTTAGCTCTCTCTTTACTCACATAAGCAGTCAACATCCATTAAAAGTCCATGTCCGGATGTTTTTCCTGGAATAACTCAATGCATGTTTGAATAACATCAGCTTTCAACTACCTCTTCTCTAACTAGATACATTGATCAACATCATACTTGACTTTTTCCAACTCATGGTTAAGTTCGGCAATCTTGGAGTCTTTGCTCACATTGGATTGCTTTTCAATAACCAATTCTTTTACTAAGTGAGCATTTTCCTCATTCCGAGCATTGAGGTCATGCTTGAGCTTATCTCACTCACTTGCTATCTTCTCATTATTGAGTTTGGCTTTGGACAAAGCGAGCTCAAGCTCTCTTATTTTCCCTTGGCCTTTTAAAGACACTATAAATGTCTTGATATGTGCTGCCATTAGCAAAGATTGTTGGAAAGCGAAACATGTCAACCAAGGTGAATCATATGAGTAATATCAAAAAACTAAAAGATAGAAACCAAAGCCTACCTCAGCTTGGTTTCAGACAAAGAGCTCAAAAGCATGAGCGGCTAACAAATGAGAAAACTCGTCGAAGGCACCTTAGCTCATAGACCAAGCAGCTAGATTGACCATAGGTAACAAGCCCTCCACGTTTCCTTGCTTCGACTCCACGAAGTCATTAGTTTTAAGTAAGTTCTCTTTTGGACATATCGGGGAGGAGCTAGGTGGTAAAATGTGCAAAGGACGCGAGTCACCAGCTCGATCATCTTTGTTTTGAGGTAGCACATTACGAATCAAAGCAATCGATTGTTTATCTTTTTTTCTCATTAGCCTTGGTTTTGTGCACCGCTCGTCGTGGTTTCTTGCTATGTGGTTCACCCTCCTCATCTGATATCTCCTCGACCAAGGCCTTCGCAATCTCTACAAGGGTGCACTTGGCATAGACATGTTCACTGTGACAACCGAAAAAGAAAAACTAAAGTTAGTGAACTTTCCCATAAAACAACATAGATAATTGCATAGAAAAATTTTACCTTTTGTTCTTTTTTTCAATCCTTTGCGTTTAACAATCTTTTCTCAACCCCAACACTTAATTTCTCACTTATGCCAAAGTTCTTCTTCCAAGTCATTGCAACAAGATAAATGTTAGTTCATAATCACATTCCAACTTCAACCTAAATAAAACTTTCATTACCTAGTCTACTAAATTGAGTGGCACTTTAAACCAACCCTTTGTCAGCTCTATGTCCCTACCCCAATTTCCACCAACCACTAAGTACTTACTTTTCCAACCTTTACATGAGCTAGAAAAGCCAAGTAGTACTTTCATATTCTTTGACTTAGACAAAAAATAGTATTATCCTTTATAGCCTACCCCATGTTCATTACATAAATACAAGTGTGCAAATTCCTTAAAACATGGCTCGACCTTGTTCTACTCAGTCCACACAATATGCATACTGCCTAAAATACTCCAACCATTTGGATTAAGTTGACCAGGACTCAAACCCAACCTCACCAACATCCAAGCAAAATAAGGCTGAATTAGCAACCCGAATCCAAGTCTAAACATCTCCATATAAACCGCAATTTCTCCATCACCCAATTTGCTGGCCATCTCACCTTTCCTCAGTAACCTAAGCGTAATATCATCAACAATCTTATATTCATTTCTCAATTCTTCAATCCCTTCTTCTGTTGTATCAAAGTTTGATCTATTCACACCTTATTCTTTATGTTCATCTCTGTTATCGCTAAGTCGTGTATTGGATTCGCCGTTAGCATGCCCATGTATTTCACTTCTTGCTCTCTCGGAATCATTCTCTCCTGCACTGTAATTTAACTCTACTTTATTATCTCCTTTATTTTCCCCATTACCACTCATGCTTGATTGGATACTATAAAGGGAATCATTATTGCCCTTAAACTCCACTGTTACCTAATAAATACACTTAAAACCTTAACTTCCCAATCAATGCCATTACAGAATACATCAACATTTTCACTGTCAGTCCAACAAAATAACAACAACTTTTTACTATTGACACCACTTTGCTTTATTTATCGATGGCCTCATACAACACAATACACAGCACAACAATCCCAACGCCCAATAAAATTTACATTCACAAATGTAAGAATGCAACAAGCAGATGATGCTTGAGATGAGACAACTCACTCGTGTTTTTGCAAACCCGAATGAATCCTACAATGTAAAGGCGCGCAAAAGCAAGTGGCACGGTATTGACTCTACATCAAAAATACAAATCACCATGAGCTCGGCATTAAAAAAAAGGGGTAATTATCTATTGTCCACCTGTTTTTTTGCACTTCTTCAAAAATACACAATTTTTTTTTCTGAGCTCCACTTGAAGTTATATTTTTTTGCACCTATCCACTATCATCTTCAAACCGTTAAGAAAACTAACAGAATATTGTCCAAATTACATAGGTGAAATTACCATTATACCCTTATGACCTCAGCAAAGTCTTAACGATTTGAAAACGGCAGTGGACAGGTGTAAATAAATATAACTTCAAATGGAACTCAGCAAAAAAAAGAATTGTGCATTTTTTTTAAAGTGCGAAAAAATAAATGGACCGTAGATAATTGCCCAAAAAGAAAAGAGAGAAGACAAAGAGAGGTTGGTTTTCCAAAAAAAAAAAAAGATAGTTCGATTAAAAAAAATAGGGAGAAAAAGAGAGTTATATATATATATATATATATATATATATATATATATCTGGTTTTCAAAAAAAAAAAAGAACAGGGATACTCACCAAGAGGCTCCGTTGTGGCTAATCTCAACAGCTGTTTAATTAGTGCAAAATATTGCAAGACGGCGACAACTTTAAATTTCACTAGGCTTTATTGTGAAAAAGTGAGTGCAAAGCATAAAGATGACACACGAGCCACTTTTCTTTATAGCCTTATTTCATTATTTATTTGTTTGTTTATCTACTTTATTTTTTCTTTTTTCTTTTTTTCTTTTCTCTATTATTCTTGCTAAATTTTTACTAACTTTTAAGCCTATTAAACTCAGCATTGTCTCCATTCAGCTCCAAACTATCTTTGTTTAGCTCGAGACCATATTGTCATTTCTCTACCGTTTCAGTTTCCAATACCGTTCATATCTTCTCAGTATTGAAAACTTGGGGATTGGTGTTAAGTTAAACTTGGGGATTGGTGTTAAGGTTATGAAAAAAATTTCTATTTTTCAATAATTAGTTTCCAATACCGGTAATGGCTACCCAATGTTGAAAACTAGGGGACCAGTGTTTGGGTTGGATTTTTCTAATAGAACTAAGAAATACAGTCAACCTTAAACCGCTCGAAACCGATTGCCGATCTCGTGAGTACAACCAAGAGCCTATGATGGCGACCTGATCTGTAAGCACAACTTGGAGCCTACATGGACGACCTGGTTTATAATCTGAAGCTTATGTGGACGACCTAGCTTACAAATGCAATCCTAACTTTATACGAGTGACATGAAAATCCACCAATCTGGTCAAGAAGTGAAGTAGTACGACCTGGAAGTTTGTCTGACCTAAGGATGTGCTACCTTGACATGGAAAATTATTTGTCAAGACCACTTGGCCTATATTTTAGGGAAGTTACATACCACAACTTGTCAAACCGCCTTCAACTGACACCTAGCTACAATTACTAAAGAAAGTAGGGTAAAACTGATGAGGTAATCGCCCACAACTAAGAGTCTATTTAAGCTTAAAAGAGCATCAGGGTTAGCAAAATTAACTAAGGAAAACTCTATAGGTGACTAATCTTTAAACCTTCCTATTTTCTACGAGATTCACAACACCGTCACCCAAGAATTCCTTGATTTTAACTCACCTCCTTTTCATTTTCCTTTTTCTTATATACAAACATCTGAGTTAGCCATCAGAGGATTTTCGCCGAAATTCCCACCGACGTGTACTAACTGTGTTATATGGTTGACAGATATAGGAAGTTGCGGTCATATTGTAATTTGAGCTTAGATTCGTGTTGTAGTTCCCCAGAAAATAAATTTAGTTGTTGAGGTCGTTTTCGGCATCAACAAGTCTCATGTTTGTGATTGTTATTTCAATTGAGATACCAATGGGTGTGACATACTTTTGTAGTCAAGGTTACCCAGTATCTTAATGGAAATAATTATGAGCAACGAGATTATAAATTATAGGGGTGTTCAGAATCCAATCCAAGCCGATCTGCTCAATCCGTTTGATATGTAGAAATTTAATCCATATATAAAATCCGATCCGTGGATTGGATTGGATTGAAAATTTGATAATCTGTAATCAGTGGATTGGATATAGATCTACTTTTATAAATCCGTAAAAATCCGCGAATCTGCAAAAAAATAAAAAGTATTTATTTAATTAAAAAAACTTGTAAATATGGCATTAGTACTTACTAGTAAATAAATAAGTTAAACATTAACACTATATTATATCTTATCTAATAATAATATCAAATAAAAAATAATTAAATAAACAAATATAGCTTCCTAAATAACTAATTTCCATATATTGATCTAAACAAATGAGATTTTTTTTTCGTTTTGGTGTGTTATATTTTGAAACTTTAAATGTATTTTCTAGCTTTATTTAAATAATTAATTTATTTGAATCTTTTTTAATTTTAAATTTGATCGGTAGTAAAATTATTTTATATTATATTTTTTTTATTTAGTTAATTCGTGAATTGGACATAATTAAAAATTTTCAATCCGCAAACCAATCTGTAAAATAGTGGATTGGATATGGATTGGGTCAAATTCGCATTCGATCCGCAAATGTATGGATTGAATTTCACCAATCCATGGATTAGATTGAAAATCTATAATCTGCAAAACCGTGGATCGTTATGGATTGATGTTCAATCCATAAAATCTAATCTGTGAACACCCTTAATAGATTACAATATATATTTCGTACAACACATCTCTTGACAGGTTTTCGGTGTCTGATCATAGAATTTTCTAGCCAAAGTGAGTCAACATAATTAGTATGTTGAAAATAATCATTAGAGAAAACTAGTAAGTGTCAAGGAACAAGATGTAATTAAATTGATTGGATAGTTAAGATATCAATTTAATTAGTGATGTGGTAAAAATGATTGTTCAGTAAAGAAATCAATGTGGTGTGGGTCGAATTATTATTCAAAAACACTATTCTAAATAGCATACAATTATGAAGGTCAGTTTCAATCTTTTAGTAGAATAGATTTAATTACAGTCCTAATTATTGTAACGACTATTGTATGTATCTATATAATCCCTCGGTTAGCTCATTTAATTGACTGCACCACTACTGCATTAGTAACTAAGATAAATAGTTATTTAGGTTAAAAGCCTAAATATATTTTTTTGTGGGAGACTCCATTTAATATGCTAGGGGCATTTTGTTACTTTGTAAGGTGGGTCCCTATAACAAGAACAAGTAACATCACTTTTGGGCTTTAACTTATTTTTAATTTAAATCAATTATTTTGATTTAATAGATTTGAAAAAAAAAAAAGGTAATAAATAAGGAGCCTAAGGTTTCCACTAGTAAGATATAACAAAGCTTGTTTCTATATAAAAAGAGACACAAGAGCCACAATATATGGAAAAAAAAAAAAGAAGATTTTTCTCTCTAACTTTGAGAGAAAAAGTTTTCTCTTACTAGTTTATTGCTCTCATACGACAAGTGCATATCGAACTTGAGTGATAATCTAGAAGATCAATTGTGATAGATAATGATCCAATAAGGTCGTTGGTGACAAATCGTGATTTGACCGTCTAAATTACTTCTACGAAAAGGTAAAGGTATAATTTCTAAATTATGGTAATTTTATATATTGTATGAGAATTGCTATCTAAATATTTCCATTGCAAAACATTTTTTTAAACCAACAGTAATCACCATCAAATTTTACGATATATCCTTTTCTAATAACCTGACCAACACTCAATAAATTCTGAGTCAATCCAGGAACATATAGAACATCTAAGATGTGTTTAGATTTACCAATTTTGTTTTTCATGACAGAGATAGTCACGTTGCTTTGGACGCTTTGTATTTTGCCGCTTCCAAGCTTCACTGTGAAGACACTTTTTCATCCAAATTAACAAAACAATCTCGATTTCCTGTAATATGATTACTGCATCCATTACCCAAATGCCAAATATCATTTGATTCTTTATGAGCATCCAAACAAGTGTAAAACATTGGATCTTTAGTGTCAGATTTTGAAAAAAATTCTTCCTTTTTCTTGTAGCAACATTCTTTATCCTTGTGATTTAATTTATTGCGCGTTGTGTATTTATAACGACATTTTTCACTTGCATGGCCAATTTTTTAACAAACGTTGCGTTGGAGGCTGGAAGAGTCATACATTTGATCATTTTTTCCTTTTCAATGTCTGTGATTTTTAGATTTTTTCTTGTCACTGCCACTGTTTGATGAAGCTACCTCTTTTTTGTTGTCTATTTCAACCTTCCCACCCTTTCGTTCTTTGACGTTCAGCTTTGGCTAAAAAACATGTTCAGTTGACTGCTCTATTAACCTGCTTGTTCTTCCCTCATGTGACTCCAAAGAACTCATTAGTTCATGCAAGAAGAACTGAGATAAATATTTTTTGGCTTCTTTGATAGAAGAAACAACATGCTCGAATTTCAAAGGAAGACATCTTAGTATCCCCATAAATAAGAGAACTTTTTATTTGATTTATTATGCCACAAGCTTTAAAGACTAATGCTTAGATAAATTCATTATCTATCATAAACTAATTATCAAATTCTCTCCATAAAGATTGAAGTTTAATAGAGATTTACCTTTTCAGATCCTTAAAAATCTTCCTTTACAATTCTCCATGCATGCATTCGTCGCTTCTGGAGTCTTCGGCCCACCAAATCCCTCTCGTATTATTTCCCAGAGGTCTTGGGAGATAAAGAGGGTCTTCATTTGAATAATTCAGAACTAATAATTCTCCCTATCAAAGATGGGAATAAGATTATGGTTATAATTGAAGGTGGTAAAAGTTGAGGTCTGTCAAAGATGGGAATAAGATTTTGATTATAAGAAGTTGATGTCATTGAAGGTTAAAGGCTTAAGGCTCTAACAACCAAAATTGTTGGAACAGGGGAAGCTAATGGGCTAAAATGAGTGAGATGGAAAGTATTTTGGGTGAAGGAAATTAGTTAAAGTTGAAGGGGATGACTAAAGAAATTATAGAAGTGGATGATTTTAGATAAGGTTATTTTTATTTATCATTCACAGCTACACTTTACGAACGAGAGTTAGGTTTATATTTATAAGCATAACTTACTGATCACAAATTTTAGCCGATTTATTTTTTACCACATGTATCACTTGGCTTATTTTCTTACCATATTTTACAGCTTCCCACTTAATTTTTATAATTCAAGTGACTTGACCGCTTTTAAACCACGTGATCTAACTTAGATTTTAACTTAAACATTTCTAGAAATTAATTCTTTTAAATTACAAATTTAGAAGAATTAACATTTTAACATTAAGTGCTGTCCATACTGCAGGATCATTTCTTGGTTAACGGTTGAGTCGAGAAATATTTATAATAATTTGAATAAGATTATAGATATAATTTAAATTAAAAGAGAGAGAGAGAATCCCATTCTTTGTATCATAACCATGTTTTATTGAAAATTACAAAGCCTGGTGTTAATATAAAACTTTCCGAGGATCCGAACATCAATAGGGATGGCAAAATCCGGGTCCGGGTCCGGGTTTTGCTTTTCCGGATCCGGACCCGGATATGATTTTCTTTTCCCGGACCCGGATTTTAACCCGGATTTTTTCATCCGGGTCCGGGTCCGGGTTCAACCCGGAAAAATCCGGGTTTTCGGATTCCGGGTTTTGAACCCGGATTAATAAATTAATATTAATTTTTAAAATTCTAAAAATAAAAATTAATATATTTTCTAGTAATAATATATCTAAATTAATTAATAAAATTAATTAAAAAAATAATATTAAAATTAAATATCCGGGTCCGGGTTCCGGATGTCCGGGTTAACCTAAACCCGGACCCGGACCCGGATACACCCGGGTTGTAAAAATTAATTCCGGACCCGGATTTTTTTATATTCCGGGCCGGGTTCAACCCGGCCCGGATTATCCGGGTTCGTCCGGGTCCGGGCCGGGTCCGGGTTATTTTGACAACCCTAAACATCAATCTGAAGTTCCCAAAATTCATAGCAAGTGAGAGAACATGTCAACCTCTTACATGCTATTGCTGAACTTCAGTTGTAGACCCCTAAATTACCAAATATGCATTCATGCTGCAAAGTTAAGAGTTAAATTTTAAACAAGTCAAAAAAAAAAAAAAACTAAACCGCGTTGCTTGACCAAGAAACTAGAAAATCAGTGAATGTATACGTGATCTTAATTTTGCCTTAAATCTTATATCTTCCCATGCACCGTCTTGATTCATCGATGGATTCAACTTTGAAGCATAATCTAATTATGTATCATTCCACACAGTGAAAGTTGGAGCTCCATGGCAAAGTGCTATATTGCCTGACCTTTGAGCAAGAGTTGGCACAGCAGTGGGCACCCAATTATCATAAGCACCAGCAGCTTTCACCAAACTTGCTGATGATTGTTGCTGAGGAAGATAATACAAGTTTCTAGCTTGATAAGGATCTGAAGAAGAAGATGTTGATGATGAAAACATGTTTTCAAAAGCAAGTGCTTTGGCAGCAGCTTGATGATCACTTTCTCCAAACCCAAGATCATTGTTACTAGCAATTACTGTCCCCATTGGAATCACAAATCCACCATTGTTGTTGTTGTTGTTGCTTCCATATCCAACTTGATAGCTGCCATTGGTATGATCTCCGTTGTTGTATATGACAGAGTTGTTAGAAGTACAGCTGTGTTCCAATGAAGATGACTCCATGTTCATCAAATTATGCATCACTGAAGGCTGAAAGAAATTGTGGGTATTGCTGTTGTTGCTTCCCAATTGAAGCTGATGATTAAACTCATCTTGTTCTTGCTTGCACCAAATTCTTTGACCGTATCCAAAAGGCTGCAGGCTGCTATATGGCTGATGCTGATGATGATGATGAGCTTGTGCTTGTTGGAATGCTGCAATTACAGGCCAACCATGATCAGCTGTTAGTTGTGAGCTCATGTTTTCATCATCGGCCACCACCGTCGGTCTATCGATTGTCATTTCAGCTGCCTGTTCAGCATCTTTCAGGCGCTTTGCAGCTCCTCCGATGGGTAATGTGCTGCTCTCAAGAATGCTGTTCACATCATATCTGCTCATGTCAAAGTTTGTTACCGCATTTAGTCCTCGGAATTTAATTGCTGCTATGTCATAGGCCTCTGCTGCTTCTTCCTGTGTGCCTAAAACGTTTATGTTTAGGGAAAAAAATTAAAATCTTTCCAAATTTTAATTCTTTATAGTTCTTTAGGATTTCATTACATTTGAAAGGGTACTAGGTGAGACTGCTTCCGTTAGCAACCGTAACAATCATCGGATTGCGTAAAACGCACAAACTTATGAAATCGAAAGATCATACGATGATGTCTATGCTTTCACCTAAATTTCAAAAGAAATTGAAATCTGTGGGTGACGCTGATAATTTTGCAAAGATTTGAAGACATCAAATTGTTCTAATAGAATATAAAATATATAAATGCTATACTAAGATGTACAAAACAAATATTCAACTTACTGAAAGTTCCCAAGTAAAGGTCTTTGTTCCCTGCAACTCTTCCAATTCTTGCTTGCCATCTACCATGCTGATGATGCCTGTCGTCAATCCAAAATACAAAACAAAATAGTAATATGAATCATTTTTAATCCTCACAACAAAATTAAAGCTAACTCAAAAATCGTTTTCATTACTCAATTCAAAGGACCTTAAAATTGAAACTGTTGTCGTTTATGGATACATGAAGTTCAAACCAATTTCTCAGGTTGGAATTAGACTTGAAGCTGCTAGCATGCTTTTAGTTAAACTGAGTTGATTCACTTGGGATGGTGAAAAATATATTACCTTGTTACGCCGCGGTAAATGGACGCACCCCGAGAAAATCCACTACTTTTCCTGCAAAAATCAAACAAATACATTTAATTTCATCAATACACACACATACACACATTTTGGTTTTTCTTTTGGCTTTCTGAAAAGATTATAAAGTTAAAGAGTTCAAATTGCAATCAAACAGCATTTGATTAAAAAAACTAACCTTCTTAGTGAAGCAACATACTCTTGCCTGGTCATGTGCTTCATTTCTTCTACCTCTTTCTCGTAATTGCTAATCTGAAATTTTAAAAATCAATTTGAACATTAGCAAACAAAACCCATATTTCTCGGGGAACTCCATCGAAAAATGGAAAAAAAAAAAATTCACCCTCATTTTCTGCTATAACTGGACACGTCCCTCTTAATGTGGATACTTTTTAGGAGCATAGAAGCATTAATTAATAATAATTTGCAGTGTAATTAATATAATAATATGAAAATCAAAAACCAAAAAATATATATATAATAATATGAAAATAATTAACACTTCCTCCATTAACTGCATGTGTCGATACAGTATGCGCTGTGCCAGCATTAAGCCAAAATATTATAAAATTCTTCTTCTTTTTTTTATATACCCAAGTGAAAAAATAGTACATTTTTTTAAAAACTTATTTAAAAAATATAAATTTGGTATAAAGAATGAATTTATGGTGTCCAAAAGTAATATCAAGACAAGAAATAGAGAAACTTACAGGGAAATTAGTAGTGGTAGTGGTACCCCAATATTTCAACGCTGCTAAATCATAAGCTCTTGCAGCCTTTTCTTCTTTGTCATACCCTCCTATATATTTGAAATTAAAAACAAAGAAATCACATAAGAATTTTCAGGAATTCAAAAATCTTATTTATAAAGTGAAAATGTTTCCAAAAGTAGCATGCACTAAACACAAGACAACAAATAAATCGAAAACACTCTGAAGATTATTCTTGTCACTTACCCAGATAAACTGCAAGGAGAATGATGATGGATCAATTAGCCAAACATCAAATTGTGTCATCAACCGAAAATGGGAAAATAAAAAATTAGTAAAAAAAAAAAAAGAGTACAAAATGAAACATAACAATAAAAGGGAGAATTTTTTCATTTTAAAAAAATTACTCAAAAATTTTGGAATGCAATCTCCAATGGGGGCCTTAATGAATTACCTTGTCTTCCCTTTCGAGTTTGTCCTTCTCTTCTGCAACTATTGTCCCATAAATGAGCCTCGTATCTACCAGTCCACCTATGCCTGCATTTAATAACAAAACCCTGAAATTATTATTAAATAAAAAAGAAAAAAATCATAATTTTATGTGTGAAAACAAAAATAAGAGGTAATTATTAAAACCTTGTGACACCACGGTAAATAGAAGTTCTCTGTCCAAAAGTGTCAATAGACTTCCTTGGCACCGCTTCAATGGCCCCGGTTTGGCTTTCAAGGTCAATTCCTGCCGTTGCTGTCGCCGTCGTCGTCTTTTGCTGCTTATTGTTATCAGAACAAGAACTTTCTACCCCATTTAAGCCTCCATTTGCATTGAGAAGCGGCAAGGCTGAGCCAGGCTGTGAACCAGTGCTCATAGAAAGTGATAAACTCTGTGCACTACTGCCACCACTGCCATTCATGCTCACGGCCTCGGCTTGGGCCGGTGCTGGTGCCGGTCCCGTTGCTGGTGCAGGCTGGTTTCGTAGCCAAGTTTTGATCATCGATAACCCAATGGAACTATTGTTGTTGTTGCTGTTCTCGCCTCCGTTGTTGCTGGTTCTTGCATTGTTATTGTTGTTCTCAACTAAGGGAAGTTGTAGACAACAGTTTTGAAACATGTAGTCTCCGGCGACGGTGCTGGCCGTGGGGGTGTCGTAAACGGAGGTGCAGCTATGGAGTTTCTGTTCATGATTGGAGAACGAGTGGCCGTCGAGGAAGTTTTCGAGCTTTGGTTCTTGATTTTGATCATTGCATGAAGTCGCCATTAGCATAGCGTCTGTGTTCATGCCTAAACCCTTCATATTCCATTCTGCATATAGATAAATTTAAAAAAGAAAAAGAAAAAAAATTAAAACGGTTTTTGAATGGTTAAGAAATTAATAAAGCTTTTTGATCTTTGGATATTAGTCTCACTAGTATTTGGATATTAGTATTATCTTGTGGCTTGTGTGTCATGAAGAAAATGAAAGGGTATTAGGGTTTTGGTTTTGGAGAGTTAAGATTTTGAGATTCAAAGATGGATAAGAAGCAAACCTTGGGAGTGATTATTGTTTCTGTTGAAGGCTTCAAGGATGCTAAAGGAGGCAGTAGTGGATTCAGCAGAGGTGAGATCAAAGCAGTCACCGGAGACGACGGCGCCGGAGAGTTCATCGGAGTTGAAACCAAGGCGATGAGAGACTGAGTCTTGAGAGTGATCTTGATGATGATGGTGATGATCAGTTTGTGAGGAAGGAAGTTGTTCTTGAGGAGAAAGAGAGAAACCTAACCAGTTATTCATGGCAGTAATTAATCTTTATTAATTGATGATGAAGAAATTTGAAGATCAGCTTCTTGATTGTTTGTTTATTTATTTGTTTCTATTTTGGTGCATGCATGAACTAGAGGATGAAACTATGAGGAGAAGAAGAGAGAGTATGAAGAAGATGATGAAGAAGAGGAAAGGTCAATAATATTGAAGTGAAAATGAATCATCTCTTCCAAAGGAAGAAATGAAGATTTATAAAAAAAATCTAGAGCCCTCTTTCTTTCTTTCTCTCTCATAATTACATATATAACAGAGGCACCCGTTTTATCTTTAGGGCACTTTCTTGATATGTTGAACTCACAATTGCACTCTTGATATGAGAAATTGGATTACAAAGTGTGGATGATGAGGGTTAGTATTGTAATTTATCAATATGAAAAAATATGTAAAAGAGTGTTTTGGCATAATCACTTCATACTTCTTCTCATTCTTTTTCATTAGTTTATTTTTCCTTGAGAAAGCGCCAAATCTTCTCTATCACAAAATCTAATATTGTTTATTAAGAAAACAATTTAGGGGTAAACAATGAGTAATAAAATTTTGAATATTGAAGGCCTTGATATGTAGTATTATATACAAATAAATTATGTGTAAAGCTCTTTTGTCTTGCAATCCAAAAATAGCTAAGCAACTTGAACTTATCTTCATGCCTTTGGTTAGTGTTATTTTATGGAAGGTTATTATAAGGGCTGACACATGGGTGTTGTAGCCCTTAGGAGCATGTGGTTTCTTAAACTCTAAACAAAGTTGTACTCTCTCTTTGAATTGAATTCAAAGATCTCCACTAGATTCCATTCATGACCAATTATGTATATCATTTTATTAATTAAAATTTTATTTCACATTTACCTTTTTACTTTTGAAAAAAGTTTAGAATAAAAATAAGAAATCTCACTCACTATGCATTAATATTTATTCCTATTATTACTTCAATTCAATAACCACAATCACACAGAATGTTAATCATTGTCTAAACTATATTAAGAGAAAAAAAAATCAAACAAAAAACACTTTCAAAAAATTTATTAAAATTTTTCAAAAAAATTATTAAAATTTTGACTTAAATTGCTTGCCATTTTTTTCCACAAGCTCTCTTCCCAAACACAAACATAAATTTGAGAAATTTTTTCCTTCAAGATTGTAAGGGGGTCAATCCTTTACCTCCTACTTCCATGGCAAGAGAAACCAATTTGACCTATCCCTTTGGAAATAATATTGAAATTCATTAAATTTTTATAATTAACTTTATGTATTCCCTTAAGCTCATCGTGCACGTACGTATCTAACATTTAGTAAGACCTAACCTAGATTGTTTTGTTTTACAGTTATAGTAACTAAATATCTTATGTAATTTTGAGTCACATGTCCTATATCCAAATCCAGATAGTCTATCATTCTTATTATAAATTTATTCTTTGTTTTTAGATTTTTTCTTTTTTTTCCAGAGAAGTCTTTGCTAAATAAAATTTCCAAAGTTAACAAACATCTCATTATATAATCTTCTAGAGTGTTCTTTCTCCACAGAAATGTCCACAATTGATTGAATAAGACAGTTTTTATTCTAAACTCTCAACAAATCTTATCTAGAGCGCACACATTATAACAAAATCCACAAATTAATAACCAAAGTAATTAAACTACTATCAAACACAAACACACACTCTCTCTGAAATACAGGTAGTATTCTGCTTTTGCTTTGCTGGAGAAATACATCTGTTAAAAGTAAGGTGATACAAATTCTGACGAAGTTGTGACAAAAAAAACCCACACGCAGCCCCCTCTCCACGCCCATTTATATATCTCCACTTGGATACAAGTCTTTTCATTGTCAGTGCAATCTGCTGCTCTCGCTTCATTTCATTTATAAATTTTTTAAAAAAAATAAATAATTAAATTAGGCCAAAGAAAAAGAGGAGAGAGAGACCCCTCAGTCTGAGTCTGCCTCCAAATACCCATAACATTTTCACATTCCATCCATCCATGACCTTATTTAAATATTATCTCATCTTCCTAATCATCAAACTGCTCCCCCGCTACAAACGGGAGTCTCTGTCTCTCTCTCTTCTGTACACTTAACAATAATTCATGCAAAGTGAAAAAGAAGAAAAGGAAAGAGTATCCTGTGTATATTCTTTTTTTTTAGGAAAATAAAGCAAAAATATGGAAAAAAAAAAATAGGATAGAGATGGGTTTGTTCTATGCATCCTTACATGAGGACACTAACCCTTGTCTTCGGGGTCCCTTCAGGGTCATTTCGTTCTCAAGTTCTCTGAGTGAAAGAGACAGATCATATTTGAAGAAAGTAAAATCTTATATTTTCTTTTCATTTTTGAATTATGTACTGATGTACATCATTAGGAAAACAATCTTCAACTTAAGATGCGTTTAAGATCGAGATTGGGTAGTTGTATCTTAAAAATTACAACACTAAAGTGTTTGGTAAACACTAGCTGTTGTAACTTGTAAGTTATATTAATATAATTTTTCACTTGTATAATGAAAAATCTATTATATCTTTAATAATTTTGTCAAAATTATTATTTAAAATTTATATTTACTACATATTATTAATTTTTGTTTGATAGTTAAAGTTTTTTTTCCACAACAACTATAGCTTAAAAATTGCAGTACCTCAATTTCAAACGGGATCTTAGTAACTACATAATAAGTAAATATATTTCTACTTTAGTAATATCTTCCAAATATAATGTTTTAAGTCTTGATGTGTACTTTTGAAATTTTTTTAATTTTACTGAAGTAGATGTATATTTGAAATAGTAGATTTGTGGATTGAGCATTTTTTTAGATGTTTAGAAATTAAATTTTATCTTCCTCTATATCAATAAAGTTCGAACTTAATATCAAATAGCCTTGATCTTGGTAATAGGCATCTTGCAATAAGTCTTGATCGATACATATGGAACTTTAGAACAAAAGCTACATTAGTGCCTAAGAAAGACCGGTATTAATTTCAGAAATCTTCTAAGACGGAAAGATATTACCGCATATGTATCAACAAGGAGCTGGAGATTCCTACTTTTCTCCTGAAGAAATCGCTTAAAAAAAATGAAGATGAAGGCAATAAATCCCACCAAGTAGGTGAAGAAAATTAGATACAAGTATTATTAGCCAAAATGCCCGCCACCTCATTATTAGAGCATCACCAAAAGATTTTTCAAATAAGATTTTATTACTTATTTGAATAACTACATCAACATTTAAGGCTCTAAAAGACACTCCAATTAAATTTCTTCAAATAAGAAATGATTATCTCTCTTCAAATTTGAAGAGTTACTTCCTCTCTCTTCAATTTATATTTTATTACTTTTTGTTGAAGAAAAAGAGAAATGTGCTTTAATTACTATTGACTTTTCCTTTTAAAATAATAATTATTTAATTAAAATAATATTAACTCATTTCTATTTAAAGAGTCTTTTGGAGAACAATATCTTTTTTCACTCATCTATTTGCCACATAGGTAAGCAAATGAATATTTGAAGAGTAAATTTTATAGAGTCTTTTGGAGATGCTCTTACACTCTGTAATAGTGTGAATAAGTCTGAAATTCATAACAATTATTATTATTAGGGACAAGAGGATGAATATTGAGTTAAGTATATAAGTTCACTTAATATATTTTTAAATTAATTTTTAAGTATGAATTAGACCCATAAATTTTAATAATTATTAATAAACGGCAATTGATCACTAATTACAAAACAGCTAAGAAGAATAATTCAATGAACTTAAAAGAAGATGAATCATAAGCTAGCATAGAATCATTTTCCAACAAGAGATATTCCTCGATTATATACCATTTACTGAATTCTGGCCATATTTACATCTCAATTAACAATGAAAAGTCAATGCATATGTGACAAAAATAAAATCAGTAATTAAGGGAGTGCGAGTTGCTTCAAAATTACTAAAGACAATCTTAAAATCTATTTTGTTTTAGATAGAGTAAATAATTAATAATCAATTTATCAGAGTCCATCTGAATTTCAAATCCAAATCTTACTAAAATTCATTATATCTATATATATACATGTGTGTGTACACGTACGTATGGCTAAAATAGTGCACTGGTGGAATATTGATGATTATTTAAGAATACTATTGAATTGCGGGTGGGGAGACACTGAATAAATTACGAAGAAATGTTGGCAGAAAGGAAGAGAGAGATTGATCTCGAAGGGTGCAAAAACTTCAGTGTTAGTTTGACCGTCAAGGAATCAAAGATTGGTAAAACCACATGGCCTCTCTCTAAAGTCCTTTTTAATTTTAGTTTTTTATTATCTTAAAAGCTGCCTCCTGCTCCCACTGTAAAAATAAAAAATAAAAACTAAATGCTCTCGGTAATATAATCATAATCATGCCAAACAAAACCTCAGCCCTCTTCTTAGACAGAGAAAGTTAAAAAAATAAAATAATATTAGAGAGAGAAAGAACTAAAGGTAATGACTTTTGACCTAGTTACCACAATAACTTTAGGGTTTGGCCAAAGCCAAAATGACTGTTTATTCCCTAGTGAGTTAATTTATTATCAAATTGTTTTAAAGATAATTTTACTGTTTGCTTTTAAAATTATGAGTTCTAAACCTAATCTTGACCTAGAGTTAAATTTACTTGTTTAGTAACTAGCCATATAATTCTAGGAAGATTCTTAATGTCTAGTGTGTGTTAAGAAAAATTATAAACAATCAAATTATATTTAATTTGAGAAACACCAATAATAAAGAGATTTTCACCTCTCTCTCTTCACGCGAGTAAAGTCGTTCAACTGTTTAGTTGTGTACTAAGAGTTTTTTTTTTTTAATTTGAAGTAGAACTCAAACCACCACCACAACTAATACAAGTACATCAAATGTGATCCAAACAGTACTGGAAAGAAATTGTATCATATACATGCTCTTTATAAAAATTTTCACAAGATTTTAATTGGTTCTGTATATATGTGTTCTGCTACGACACGTTACATTAAGTCATTAATAAGATAGATAATAATCATTTTCGAAAGGAAAGATAAGATTTGTTTCTGCTTTACTATCCTGTGAAAAAGGGTTGTGAATTATTTTTCTTGGTTACATTTGGGGTAAATTAACCCAAGGCGTGCATATTGAGTTGGCATACCATTTTGGACTGACTACATGCACCTGAATCATGATAAAAGGACAGTCTTTGACACATGCATTCAATAATTGAAAATACGTGTGAAGCATCAAAAAGAAGTATTCATGAATGCCATGTGTTGATATTCTAGTTTTGACACCCAAAAATGGAACGACATATGTTTCTCATGCCTTATTCAGGAATCTTGTAACTTGATGGTACATTTATTAAGCCCTATATAAAGTTGGTAAAATAAAATCCTAAAAGCAAAAAGGAGAAAAAGCCTATTTGGACTCTAGTATCATTTACATTTTAAAGACTATAAAGGTCATGCGACTCAAACTAAAAATTTTTTTAGCTACAATAATCCATTTTCCTATGGAGTGGTAAAACCTTCCGCCTAGTTTGTCATTTATAATGAATAACCCAAAAAAGAACAAAGAGCAAATAAACAATAGCAATAAAAGTGACCAATTATAATTTTAACGAATAATCAAATTGATATTTTTTAAGGTGCTAGTTCACTTAGTTAATAGTAAAAATAAATTGGGTGGTACAAAAAATCTGTGTTGTTCGAACTCTGGTCATATGATGAAGTGATGGAATTCCGTCAAACTATAATAAAATTTGATAATTAATATCGTTCGAACTTTGTCTATTTTTCAATTAATGTAAATTTCAGCCATTGCTATCAGATTTTTAAATAATAGATAAAATTTTCTCGATTGGATAATGGACGAAAAGGGAGGCTTCTAGTAGATTTTATTAGATTTTAAGAGCTATGTTTGACAATAAGGAGTGCTTTTTTATCATAAATTTCAAAACTTTATGAGATATATTGTGAATGAGTTATGAATTCAATAGAATCTATTTTGTAGAGATATGCCACACATACAAAAAATGGAGATGTAAAGTTTGTATCCTAATATTGTGGCATCAACATACAAATATAGCAACCATAATCCGTACGGATATGAATTGATAAAGTTCAATTACTAATTATTGTGCTAACGTTATATGATTTGCTATATCATCTGTCACGTCGGCTAGGTTTATTTTCTTATGCCTAGTATTATTATTTACCTTGAGGGCGATTAATGAATTTTTTTTCTTTTTTATTTTCTTAACTAAAATAACAAATTGAATGGACACATGATTGTGGCCCATGGAGTCCAATCCAGAAATGCATGCAGCCCATGCAGAAGTGCATGCCGGCTCCATATCTTGTGTTTCCGAAATAAAGCTGCTGAATTCTTCAGACGAGATTCTGCGAAAATCCCACCCCAACACGTGAAAACTTGCAGAGACACAGATCACGTCGTTTTTCTGCAGTTTCATGCATTATTACACACCACTTGAGGGCCACATTTCAGAGAAGACAATGAAAAAGATAGAGAATGCAAAAGCAGTACTTTTACTTACGTCTTGAACTTTCTAACCTAAATTCCTACAAAGTCCACGTTTATTGACATATGTATAATTGTACGTAAGTAGATTTATATATATATATATATATAGAGTACTTATTTGGTTCAGGATCCTGAGAAAGTTTTAGAGGTGCAAATAGATCAAAATTAAAAATCAAATACAAATTATCCAACGCTAATCATTTCTAAGTAAGGAATTTGTTTAAATAACGTTTTAATTGGTTAACGACCCTTCACAAAATGTAATATCACCAGTAGCTTTTATTTAAATCAGTTCTTACTGTCTACTCCTCTGGGATCAGTTCTTATTGGAGGCCTAGGAAGATCAAGAAGCTCTAATTGTTTCTCTTGAGGATGATCCAAATTTGAGGCCAGAGGATCCTACGTTCAAGTTTTCAAATTCTAATGCTCTTTGTCTAGCAAAGGATATTGTTATACTACATCAGTTTTTGTTTCTATTTCTTTTATTTCCGTCTTTGTTTGTACTTATATATATATATATATATATATAACTAATTTAAGAATGAGGAACTCCCTTACTAGTAAGGAACCAAATAAAGACCAAAAAATCACAAATTTTGATATACTATAGGATAAAATACACTATATTAGAGTTTTTTTTTTATCTTTTAACTTATCTTGTACTTTATTAAAGTAAGGGATTCTCTTATTCTAAAATTACTCATATATATATACATTTCTAACACAATATCAAAACTAGCATCTGATGTTCGAACTTCAAAGTGTTTACGTTGTCTCAATTAATTTTTTGTTCAATTAATCTTGGCTCAATTCTTAACTTTTTTTTTTTTAATCTGAGCTAGCCCAATTTTGCACATATAAGTCAGTCTCTATTAGAGTAAAAAATGAACTTAAATATCAAACTTTATCTGAACATGCCTCGATCTCTATATATATATATGACATGAAAAAGGACAGTGATACTTTTGTGGTTTGGTAAAATGGTTGTGAAGATCCCCTTAATTTAAAAAATGGTCATACAAGCCTCCTTTATAGAACATATGCCTATTTTGTGTTTAGAAATAATCGTGTATTACCTCCTTTATCCCAAAAAAAAAAAAATTGTATAACAATTTTAAAAATTAAGGATATCTCCTGAATATTTTGTCAAACAATTCAGATGTCATTATCTTTTCCCTACGTAACATTAATTCTGCTAACTAATTATTAAAAAGCTTACTATTGATAGTGCTCCAAAAAACAGTCTGTGGCAGAGTAACTTTCTTTTTTGGGTAAAATTTAAGGTAGGTCTGTGAGGGTTAAATGAATGTTGTAGCTAGGGTTTATGGATTGCTAGCGTTAGAGAGTGGTGACAAACAGACATGAAGTCCGGGTAACAAGCGAGAGGAAATGGTGGGGAGATTCAATTAATCATGCAGTGCGAACGGTCGGTTGAGTGGCAAGACTTCAAATCAAAGGATTCCACAAATTTTGTTAAATATTTTTCACGTAAATTATGGCAGTAAGAGTTGATAGTGGCCAGCCATCGTGTCCGTGAGAGGACAACGTTTCCTCCAAAGGATGAGAAAAAATTAAACAAACAATACAATACTGTAGAGAGCTGATAGTGGCTAAATTCAGGTTGGGTTAGAACGTGATTATTCTTAATTAATTTGTAGGTTATTCAATTCTTTCGTGACGTTGATTTTTCCCCTCCTTGAATGTTGCATAATCTTTAGCTTAATTTCATGTCTCTTCTCTGGCACATGTTTTTCATATTGTTCTTCTCATACTTTGAAGGAGAATAATGATGCTGCTGATTATCTTGCTTATCTTGAATTGCACTGTACCAACTTATTTAGTAATCGGATTTCCCATAAGATGTGACTTTATATGGTATGATGGTAATGGTTTTCCGAAGTTTCAGTTTAGTTAAAGTGTTATAATTATAATAATTATTACTATTTTGGCTAACTTTGATGTTAATTATGTCTTTTTTAAAGGGTAAGGTCATTTTGACAAGGCCGAATTATTCAAAAACAGAGTTACTTACAATTTACATGCATGGTAATAGGCAATGATACAAACAATAATTTATAAATTTTAACAGTGGATATTATTTGGTTGGTTGCTAAAATTTCTTAAGGTGGTAAAAGTTAGATCTTTGTTTTTTTTTTCTTCCCCAACTTTGTACTGCTTTTTGCTCTTGCATAATTATTGTTATTGTTCTTAATAGTTTATTTTGGCTAAATTTTTAGAGCTAAACTGCTTTTTTCTTACAATTTACGTCCAAGACCAAAATTTTAGGTTGCATTTTTCAATTCAATAAATTTCTTGTACCATTGAGGCTTGCCGAAAAAAATAGGTGTCACATCAATTAAAATATAAATTTTATAAGTATAGAAATTCTCTTTCATTAGGAATTAAATTGTAGCAAAAACACAAGACAAAGGTCATTTAAAAATTGTTGTTGATTTGCATTGTGTGGGCAATAATTAGTTGAGTTGATAAAATCTCTTATTTTAAAAATAATCGAGAATTCAAGCCTTACTTATATGGGTGTGAGAGATTAGGTTGCCATTAGATTAAATAAAAAAAATTATAACAAAAACACATTTAAACCTCCCTGATATATATTATTTAAAACCCTCTTGGGAAAAAAAACACTCAAATACACATGCTAGTTGCACATATATATATTAACCTTCCTACGGATCATCTAACGTTTCTAGCTATGTAATTAGCCATGCATTCGACAAATATAAAAGATTTGTTTAATGAATACTATATTTAGTCTGGGTTTACTTTTGCTAACTATATTTTTTTTTTTATATGCTTTCGTGAACGCTTTCAAAGTCTCCATTAATGTGGACATTCAAATTCAATTTTATGATGGCCCAAAGGACATTTGACATGTCAAAAGCTTTATTTGTAAAGGATGTGAGTGGGCTTAATTTAATGAATCTTCCGAGTTACAACTTGAATAACTTTGAAGTTTTCAACCGCACCGACTTCATTTCTCTATGTCAATAAAGTAAAATGGAAAATAATAGAAATTATTGAATTATAAAAGTTTACGCCGACTAGAAATACAAGGTAAATTCACTGGGTGAAGTTTATTTTAAGATGCTATAATGTTAATGCATAAGTTCAAATGTTTGAGAAAGTTTTGAAGTTACGAGAATATGTTACAGAAAGTTTTGAAGTTACGAGAATTGCAATAATACAAGTTGTTTAGGGATATTTCGACGCGATCAAACATGACTGGCAGGAACCTGGTCGTAGGATGTGTTTCAATGAGGATTGGTGGAGGCGAACAGAACCTTACAGCAGGGGAGCAGGAGCAGAAGCCCCCTCCCACCGCTCAGGCACGCCGACCGCGGGGCTAACCTGCCGAGGAAGGCACTGTGCTCGTTACCGTTAAGGTTTGGACCGAGGAGACCCGGTCGGTGCCAGCTGAAGTGACGTTCTCACCAACCCGAGACTCAAAGTCACGCAACCACCTACCACCGCAGTAATGGGGATGTACGCAACCGCCTGTCACAGCAGTAATGGACAATACGCAACCGCCCATTACCGCAATAAGGGAGGATCCTCGGAAGGCCTATAAAAGGGGCGGTCGGCAAAGGTAAAGGGGTGGGATTCTTGATCACTCTAAGAGGCTAAAAAGCAAATAATCCGTAGCCGATAAAAAACCCAAGGCCAAGAGATTTGCGGCCAATCTGTTCCCAAAAACCTTCTTATCTGACTTGAGCGTCGGAGGGTTTACGTCGGGAAAACTCCCGGCGCACCCTGACTTGTTCTGTAAATGCAGGGAATGAGGAAGAGCAATTGAACGAGGAAGAATCTTGGTCGAGATTGGGTTGAATGAGCAGAGGTTCTGGTTGAACGAGCAGAGGTCCTGATCACAAAAACTGCGACCAGAATTCTGCATCAACATTTTGGCGCCGTCTGTGGGGACTAGATCGAAAAGCTTTAGTCGACAATAGGGGCAGGGATAGAGCGGGAAGAGAAAGACAATGGAGATCGGGGGGAGTAGCGCGCAAGGGGGTGACGCAACGATAAATGATTCCGTGTTTGGTCGGATGGAAAGGATGGAAAGACAGATGGAAGCCCTAACATCCATCCTCCATGAGTTGCACAATGAACGGAGGGATAATCGGGAAGAGAGAGCGAGAGCTGATAGACCTGCATCAGGCTATGATGCAGTAAGGAGGAATGACACTGCCAGGAGATTTGGTGGTGAGGGAGGTTATTGCTCTCTACGGGGAGATGCTCATAGAAGGGAAGGACCATCCCTAGGAAGACCAAGTTTCGAAGAGGGCGCCGGAATGGCCAATGCAGAGGAAACAGAGCTCCGACAACCATTAGACGATGTCGAGCAGGGGCGGGGTGAGGCTGCGGCTCGGGCTCCTGGTCAGGAAATGCAATTAGAAGAAGAAGTGCGCAGGCTCGCGCAGGTGGTCGATGACATGCAAGGAAAGAGCAGAGCTCCTGGTTGGAGAATAATGTTGGATGGAGAATCACCACTCGCGGCGGAGATCATGAGGGCGATCGTCCCGAAGGACTTTCGCCTCCCCGACCTTAGATACTCAGGGCGAACTGATCCATTAATACACGTCGAGTGTTTCAACGACATCACAGGGGTGCAGGGGCTATCTCCAGCCCAGAGGTGCAGGGTGTTCCCGTTATCTTTGGAGGGACGTGCACGCGAGTGGTACAGGAAGCTTCCTCGCAGGAGCATCAGAACTTTCGAGCAGATGTGCCAGGAGTTTGCAGAGCAGTTCCAAGGAGCAATGGCACCGGAAGACGATATGATGGAGTTAAAGGGTATGAAGCAGGGGGAGCAGGAAACCCTGCGAGACTTCATCAAAAGGTATCACCGGGCGGTCCTAGATTTGGGCGCCTTCAACCACCCTCAGGCGTTAAGGGGATTGAGAGAGGGGGTGAAGATAGGAAGGCTGTGGTATAACCTAAGAAGCCCGCTCATTCGGACCTATGCAGCAGCATACGAGCAGGCCAAGCGAGATATGGAGATCGAGGAGGAGAAGGCCGCACGGATCAGAACAGACCAGCTAGAGGGACTGGGGAAAGAAAAGAGGGCGGTACCAGGAAGTGGGCCGATAAGAAGGAAGGATCACCCGACACCTGGTAGTAATGCAGCAGGCCGGGCTGCCGCTTACCAACCCCATCAGAGACCGCCACAGCACCAGCACGGCAGAGCACCGCCTCCTCGGTCACCAGTTAGGGAACCTTGGAAACGACACGATTCAGCATATGGCAGTCGTCATCCCCAGCCCTACAATAGTAGGGGGAGCAGACCAGAAACGCTGCCACCGCCACCAGCTCAGAGTGGTGCCAATGCGGAAAGGGCGGTGCATATGATTGGCCAGAATCAGGATTACGGTCGATACACCGCTTTGAAGGTGCCCCTGGACGAGGTGTATGAGGCCGTAAGGGATCGAGGATTGCTGCATCCCCCTGCCCCCATAACCAAGTTGGCTAGTAGAAGAGATAGGGGGCGCTATTGTAAGTTCCATGAGACCCACGGGCATACCACCGCGGAATGCAGAGATCTCAAGACCCAGGTCGAGGATTTGGTGAGAAACCGCTACCTGGATGAATTCATAGAGGGGGATTTCCCCAGGGAGCCATCGACATATGAGGGGGAGCAGAGTAGCAGAAGGTTGAGGCGTGAGCAGCCCCACGTGACAGTGATAGCTGGGGGGCCGACATTGGCCGGGGATTCTAACAGAGCAAGGAAGAACTATGCGAGATACGCCATGACTAATAAGGAAGTGTTCTTCAATACCCCGGCGGCGAAACGGACAAGAGTCAGGCAGGTTCCGATCATGTGGACTGATGAAGACGAAGAGGGAATCTTATACCCTCACGAGGATGCCTAGGTCATCAAAGCCACTATCGCGAGCAAGAGGTTTGATCGGATATTGGTGGACAGGGAAGTTCGGTAGATGTGCTGTTCAAGTCGACTCTGGAGGAAATGGGATTAACGGACCTAAAGTTAGAATACACCAGCACATCCCTGAAAGGGTTTGGAGGAGGGAAGCTGGTCCCTCTAGGCATGGTTGAGCTGCCAGTCGCAATTGGGAACTCTCCGACAGAGCTGACGACGATGCTGGACTTCGTGGTAGTGGACGAGGAGGGTCCTTACCAGATGATTATGGGCCGACCGTTTCTAAGGATGACCAAAGCAGTACTGTCCAATCATTACCTGGCCCTGAAGTATCGGGTGAATGGGCTCATAGGAGTGGTGCGAGGAGACCAGAGAATTGCACGAAGCTGTTACTCTTCAGCGGCAAAGGAAGCCATGCAGATAACGTCCTTTGATAACCGAGTAGAGAGCAGGAAAGGCAGACAAGAGCCCGTCGAGGAGTTGCAGACAGTAACACTAGGACCAGAGAATCCGGGTAAAACAATCAAGATTGGGTCAAGGCTACAGGGGGAGCAGAAGGAGTTGGTGCAATGCCTAGAGGCTTATGCAGATGTCTTCGCATGGTCACATGAGGACATGCCAGGGATTGACCCAGAGATCGCATGCCACAAACTGGCGATAAAGAAAGGGGCGAAGGCAGTAAGGCAAAAGAGGAGATGCTTCAACCAAGAAAGATATGACGCCATAAATGGCGAAGTTGAGAAGCTCCTAAAGGCAGGTTTCATCCGGGAAGTCAACTACCCAGAGTGGGTATCCAACGTAGTGTTGGTAAAAAAGGAAAATGGCAAGTGGAGAATGTGTGTGGATTTCACGGACTTGAATAAGGCATGCCCGAAAGATAGCTTCCCCTTGCCAAAGATCGACCAGCTTGTAGACTCAACAGCCGGACATGGCCTGCTCAGCTTCATGGATGCATTCTCGGGATATAATCAAATTCCAATGTTTGGGCAGGATGAGGAGAGCACGGCATTTATTACCAACCAGGGGTTGTTCTGCTACAAAGTAATGCCGTTTGGTTTGAAAAATGCGGGTGCTACATACCAGAGGCTGGTAAACAAGATTTTCAAGCCGTTAATCGGGAGAACAATGGAGGTATATGTAGACGACATAATTACAAAGTCAAAACTCCCAGAAGAACATGTCAAACACCTCGAGGAGACATTTTTACTCCTGAGGAAGTACAAGATGAAGCTCAACCCGGAGAAATGTGCTTTTGGGGTCGAATCTGGGAAATTCCTCGGGTTCATGGTCAGTCACAGGGGGATCGAGGCGAATCCCGAGAAAATCCAAGCGATCATTCAGATGAAGTCTCCCCGTAACCTTAAGGAAATACAGAGCTTAACGGGGAAGATCGCAGCCTTAAACCGGTTCATATCCAAAGCCACAGATAAACGTCAGCCGTTCTTTCAAGTAATAAAGAGAGGGAAGAAAACGGAGTGGACCCAAGAATGCGAGGAGGCCTTTCAGAACTTAAAGCTGTACCTGCAACGAGCACCTCTGCTATCCACACCAAGAGAGGGGGACAAGTTATCACTGTATTTGGCGGTATCTGACCGTGCCACAAGCTCTGTCTTAATAAGAGAGGAAGATGGGGTTCAATACCCGATATACTATACCAGCAAGGCCCTGCTCGACGCCGAGACCCGATATCCGCAGTTGGAGAAGTGGGCCCTTTCTCTCGTGGTCGCTGCTCGCAAGCTGAGACCGTACTTTCAAGCCTTCCCTATCTCGGTAATAACAAACCAACCGTTACGTCAAACTCTGCATAAACCAGATTCCTCTGGTCGGCTCGTAAAGTGGGCTATGGAGCTGAGCGAGTTCGACATTGACTATAGACCACGAGCAGCAATTAAGGCACAGGCAATGGCTGATATCGTAGCAGAGTTCGCAGAGCCTGAGGTTTGTTCGGAGCAGTTTGATAAGGCCTCAGACGCGGGCGAAACCCAATTATGGCAGATGTTCGTTGATGGTTCGTCAGGGGAGCAGGGATCAGGAGCCGGAATTGTCCTGGAAGGACCTGAGGGGGAAGAGGTTTCTTATGCTGTGAAGTTGGATTTTGCAGCCACAAACAATTAGGCTGAGTACGAAGCCTTGATAGCAGGGTTGGAATTGGCTAAGGCCATGAAAGCAGAAAGAGTGAGGATCAGAACTGACTCGCAGCTGGTCGCGAATCACGTCAGTAAAAGATTCCAACCGAGGGAGGAGAAGATGGAACGGTATCTGAAGATAGTCAGGCAGATGATGGGGAAATTTGAAGCAGTAGAGGTGGTGCAGGTTCCCAGAGAGCAAAACAGCCGAGTAGACATCATAGCTCGAATGGCGGCGGTGGCAGACCCAAAAATGCCCGGGTCAATCCCTCTGGAAGTGAAATCCAGTCCGAGCATCAAACAGAATCTGGAAGTGTTGAGGCTAGAGCAGAAAAGCTCGTGGATAGATCCTTTGATGTCATACCTTAGGGATGGAACCTTACCTCCGGATAAGCTGCGAGCGCGGAAGATCAGAGCGCAGGCCTCGAGATACACGATGATCGATGGAATACTGTACCGACAAGGATATACACTCCCATTCCTCTGGTGCTTGGACGAGGACGACGCAGACTATGTGTTGAGAGAAATACACGAAGGAATTTGCGGAAATCATTCTGGTGGGAGATCCCTAGCCCATAAAGTTCTAAGGCAGGGATATTTTTGGCCAACAATGCATAGGGATGCACAAGAGAAGACCAGGAGCTGCGCAAGTTGTCAGAGTTTTGCAAGCTTCTCCAACCAGCCACCAGAGAAGCTCACTTCAATGGCATCCCCTTGGCCGTTTGCTCAGTGGGGAATAGACCTGATCGGCCCAATGCCAAAGGGACGAGGAGCAGTAACACATGCAATCGTCGGGATCGACTATTTCAAGAAATGGATAGAAGTAGAGGCCCTTAGCAGCATTACGGAGAAAAAGACAACCGATTTTGTATGGAGAAATCTGGTTTGCCGATATGGAATCCCCTATGCCTTGATAACGGACAATGGCAAGCAGTTCGATAACCACAGTTTCAGAGATTTCTGCCAAAGTCTCGGCATCACGCTCAAATACTGCTCGCCTGCCCACCCCCAGTCCAATGGGCAAGTAGAAGCAGCTAACAAGAGAATCAAGCGGCTCATTAAAACCAGGCTGGGAGCAAAGAAGGGAGCTTGGGTTGACGAATTACCAGGGGTGCTATGGGCATACAGAACTACCCATAAGACAGCTACCGGGGAAACTCCATTTGCTCTGGCCTTTGGGCACGAGGCGGTTGTACCAGCAGAAATAGGAACCGCCACTCATCGAACGGAACACTTTGACGAGCAGGAGAATAATGACCAAATGTGCTTGAATCTGGATCTGATAGCCGAGAAGAGGGAGCAGGCATCGAGGCGGGCGGACATTTACCAGCAGATGGTCGCTCGTTATTACAACCAGAAGGTGAACGTGCGGCAGTTCAAGGTTGGAGATTGGGTGCTCAGAAGGGTGAATCAGAACACCAAAGATTCAACCCAAGGGGTACTCGGACCAAACTGGGAAGGGCCTTATAGGGTCAAGCAGCTAGTCGGCCCCGGAGCTTACAAGCTGGTTCGAGCAGATGGTCATGAGGTGAAACGCCCGTGGAACGCGATACACCTCAGGAAGTATTTTCAATAGCATTTTGTAAGCGTTTCAAAAGATATCTCTGATCGTAATTATCACCTCATCATTTATGCTTTATTTATTTTACTTCAAGCAATACCATGTAAACTGAATGTAATGAGATATCAGTGAACGAGGAAGTTCGGATTACCGTGCCATCCAAAAATCATATAAGGCGTGTAAAGGCTCACGTCTCAAAGCCTGTATTATGGCGAGGCCGAAGCCAAGCATGCCAGGATCTGCTCGACCAAGAGAAGGCGAGCAGAATCCCAAATTTCGAAAAATCATATAAAGCGTGTAAAGGCTCACGTCTCAAAGCCTGTATTATGGCGAGGCCGAAGCCAAACATGCCAGGATCTGCTCAACCAAGAGAAGGCGAGCAGAATCCCAAATTTCGAAAAATCATATAAGGCGTGTAAAGGCTCACGTCTCAAAGCCTGTATTATGGCGAGGCCGAAGCCAAACATGCCAGGATCTGCTCGACCAAGAGAAGGCGAGCAGAATCCCAAATTTCGAAAAATCATATAAGGCGTGTAAAGGCTCACGTCTCAAAGCCTGTATTATGGCGAGGCCGAAGCCAAGCATGCCAGGATCTGCTCGACCAAGAGAAGGCGAGCAGAATCCCAAATTTCGAAAAATCATATAAGGCGTGTAAAGGCTCACGTCTCAAAGCCTGTATTATGGCGAGGCCGAAGCCAAGCATGCTAGGATCTGCTCGACCAAGAGAAGGCGAGCAGAATCCCAAATTTTGAAAAATCATATAAGGCGTGTAAAGGCTCACGTCTCAAAGCCTGTACTATGGCAAGGCCGAAGCCAAGCATGCCAGGATCTGTTCGACCAAGCGTCGGCGAACAGAATCAAACATCGAAAAATTTCTCTAAGGCACACAACAACTCACTAAGTTTCAAAGCCTGTCTTACGGCAAGACCAGACGCTAAGCGTGCCAAGATTTTCTCGACCAGACAAGTCGAGCAAACAACCAGAGAAATGAAAATTTTACTAAGGAAAAATAACGGAAGGAGAAAGCAAGTAACAATGTATTTTATTAAGTTTAAGATAAATAACGGAGCTGCTACATATAACACCCAAAAAGAAGAGTGAGCATAACACAAGTCCAAACTTAAACAGCGGGTGGGTCAGCAGGTCGAGCAGTCTCCTCTGAGGGCTGGTCTGCGCCAGATGCAGGCGGAGTACCACCAGTAGCGTTTGGAGGGGCATGCACCTCGCCAACTACAGCGGGGTCAGCACGAAGGGGGGGGATTTCCTCGACCACGATAGGTTCCACCTCCTCGGCGTCCTCTTTAGCATCCTCCTCGTCCATGTACTGAGAAACAGCTTCTGCAAAACCATCCATGTTGAGATTTGGATGCTGTTTCTCAAGGACGGCCATGATGCTGCGGTAGGAATGTCGAAGCCCTTGGTTGTATCGAAGTTCAGCTTCATTCTCCAGGTTCTCGAGCTGAGCTTGATGAGACTCATGAAGGGATTCGAGCTGAGCTTCATACGTTGCTTTCTGCCTTGCCAGATTCTCTCGCACCCTGGTCAGTTCCTCGCCGAGAGTGATGGCTTTAGCCTCATCAAGAGCTTCTCTCTCTTGCAGCTCCAAATTCTCGAGGTTCAGATCCCCAGCTTTCTTCTCGGCCTTGTTGGCTCTGGTGACTGCTGCCTTCTTCTCGTCTTGCAACTTTTTCTCAGAGCGGTTGGACTTGGCCTAGTAGTAAGTGAGCATGCAGCTGAGGTGGATGGCGCTGAACTGCATGGCATCCATCAGGTCGGGTAGGGCCAAGCGGGAAAACTCCTCCAAATCCTTCTTGCTTACATGCCTAGAAAGGTCGGTCATGTAGGAGACCAGGTGGTCTGGGATACGAGATGAAGGCTTCTTGGAAGCAGAGGAGGAAGCTGGATCGGTGGCTACACCGCTACTCTCCACGGCGACAGCAGGAGGAGCTGGCAAGGTTTTCAGGGGAGAAGCCTGCTCTGCTACGATGGCTCGCTTCGCAGCAGGAGCCTCCTTTTCTTCACCCTTCTTGGTAGTCTGAGAACGGGTACGCTTCCTTGTCAAGGCTGCAATCACGGCGTCTTCCATCCTAGTGCCAGAAGTTACTAAGCCAGATGCGACCAGGTTCTCTAGAGTCAGCAGCTCCCGATGGGAACAGGACTTCGCTAGCACAGACTCTACTAGCTTAAGCGGTTCGGGTTCAAGCGGGAAGTGAACGCCCCAAGAGCCTGCAACGCGAGCAGAAATTTAATTAGCATCAAAGCAATAAAAATAGGAGCTACTAAGGAGTTGATACACCTAAAGCGAGCGGGCAACCTGGGACCACGAATCGGGATAGGACGCGATAGTTCGTCCCATCAATCTGTGCGAGTTGACCCCAAGGACCCCCAGCAAAAAAGAACTTCTTCTTCCAAGCCCCACCACCCCCTGTTGGAAGCCCAGTTACAGGTTTCCTGCTCTTAGCGCTGGATTGGAAGTAGTACCAGCCAGCATCCTTGGGACTGCTCTTTAGTTGATATAGGTGTCTCACGTCATTAATTGTGGGCTCGCTCTGACAACATCTGTCCCATAGAACGAACAGACCAGAAAGCACCCTCCATCCGTTGGGATTCAACTGACCAGGGGATAAGTTCAACCCACTAAATATCCGAGCAAAGTATGGCTGTATGGGACACCTCAATCCGTATTTAAAGCTTTCCAGAAACAAGGTGACAAAACCTGGGGGAGGACGACTAGGGGTATCTTTCTTCCCCGGGACCCTAAGGAGTATATCACTAGGAATCCCGTACTGACTCCGAAGGACAGCAAGCTCATCAAATGTGGTCGTGCAAGTGATGAAGTCAATGGCATAATCTTGTGCTAAAGTTCTACCCCCCGCCATACTCCTCGTTTCTGGTCGTGCTGCTCCTGGTAAGGGTTTCCCACCCGACTCTCTTCCCTCTTCGTCACCTAGGGTGTCCGACGAGTCGGATGTTCCCACTTCACCGCTATTTCGGCTCGAAGAGGTCATTTCTGGGGACATTCTTCTAGCCCTAGTTGCAATATCAGGGTCGCTGGGCTCTAAGGGGATCCTAGGGTCAAAGACGGCGTCGGCGAGCAGACTAGGTAAGAAGTCTGACTCGTCGTCGTCGTCTATCTCGATAATTTTTTCCTTGCCCTTCGACATTTCTCAATCTACAACTCTAGCACCACCGCCGACTAATACCCGAGTGAAGTAAAGAGAGAAAGAAATGTGTATAACTATTGAAGACCGAGGAAATAGAGGTAGTACCTGAAGAATCGGCCGTCGGAGAGGAAGGCGCAGTCCGAGAGAATGGTTCAATCGGAAAGAATCAAAGATGGAAGCGTGTTCACCGGAAAACTGAGAGGACGATGAGTGTTTTTGGAAAAAATTCTGGAGTGGCCAAATGAGAGAGGGCATTTGGGCTGCCATCACTTAAATGGCACCCGATCCCGAGGGTTTGCGACTCTTGGTTTGAAATCCAAACGGAGGGCCCGATTTCCGCCACGTCACTTCGCCCGCAATTAAATGCGACACGACTCTTGGCAGCTTTTCCCGCCCCACGCAACCGAGACTGTTGAGTTTCTACTGTCGATTCACTTCGTTACCCAACACCAGAAACTGGGGGACCTGTGTTTATGGATATTTCGACGCGATCAAACATGACTGGTAGGAACCTGGTCGTAGGATGTGTTTCAATGAGGATTGGTGGAGGCGAACAGAACCTTGCAGCAGGGGAGCAGGAGCAGAAGCCCCCTCCCACCGCTCAGGCACGCCGACCGCGGGGCTAACCTGCCGAGGAAGGCACTGTGCTCGTTACCGTTAAGGTTTGGACCGAGGAGACCCGGTCGGTGCCAGCTGAAGTGACGTTCTCACCAACCCGAGACTCAAAGTCACGCAACCACCTACCACCGCAGTGATAGAGATATACGCAACCACCTACCACCGCAGTAATGGGGATGTACGCAACCGCCTGTCACAGCAGTAATGGACAATACGCAACCGCCCATTACCGCAATAAGGGAGGATCCTCGGAAGGCCTATAAAAGAGGCGGTCGGCAAAGGTAAAGGGGTGGGATTCTTGATCACTCTAAGAGGCTAAAAAGCAAATAATCCGTAGCCGATAAAAAACCCAAGGCCAAGAGATTTGCGGCCAATCTGTTCCCAAAAACCTTCTTATCTGACTTGAGCGTCGGAGGGTTTACGTCGGGAAAACTCCCGGCGCACCCTGACTTGTTCTGTAAATGCAGGGAATGAGGAAGAGCAATTGAACGAGGAAGAATCCTGGTCGAGATTGGGTTGAATGAGCAGAGGTTCTGGTTGAACGAGCAGAGGTCCTGATCACAAAAACTGCGACCAGAATTCTGCATCAACACAAGTGAAATTATAATAATGTTGAAACTTTGGGATGAATTTGCAAAGAAAATTATGAAGAGGTCTGTAAATAATATCGAGTAATGGAGGATAAATAATATTATTCATTATGTGGATAATTCTCAAGATTCGAGGGTGCAAATGATGAGGAAATTCCTATCTATAGGAAAGTCTATGCAGTCGTTGATTTGCCATTTATCACAAGAGCTTAATAGTCCAAAATCTGTAAACCTACTTAGAAGTTCCAACATCTTCACACAAATGAACGTAGTCTTCCATAATTGGAAATTAGGAATCATATGGATGGTTTTGAGTTCCATAATTAATTTCTTTAGCAACATACATCTATTACATTTCTTTGCACTCAGTTTTAAATAACAATGATAAATAAAATTAAAAATTAAAAAATTACTTAGTTAAAAGTAATCTTTCAATGCATGTAGACTCGGAATCTGATTTACATGGATGGAGCCGCTTGTCACAAGAACTGTTAGAAAAACAAGGAAAATTAACATTATATTTCACTCTCTATATCAACATAAATAAGAAATTTTAGAGATTACATAATCGTATCTTGAAAATTGTGGAGATAGTACAAATTTGAAGATTATTTCCTTTAACAATTTCTTTCAAGCTCAAGATAATATGTTTGAAGAAAGCTTGACTTTGGAAAGTAACTCATGAAACATAGACGACTAAGACAAGCGTCATCAAAATTGCAAAGCCAGTAAAATTTTTGATGGAGTAGAGTAGTAGAAGCGGAATTGATAGGTTAAATAAACACTAGATATCGTTTTAATACTAGACCAAGGCAATAAAATTAGCTTACACTTCAATTGAAGCGTGATTAGATCTCGTTCTAATTCAAATGACTCAATAAAATTTTTTAATAATGCTTTAAGTGATATATGTAAATTACAGGCAAGATTTCTTGTTGGGGAAAAATTAGGTTTTTAAATTTTTATAAAACCTATTAAGGACCGCTCTCATATAATATATAGGAATACGTAATCTAGAAATCGTACCTTGAAGATCCGAGTTGACTTTTTCCGCTGAAGTGATTTAGGCTCCTAGATCACGATCCGCCACCACCACTCCTGTTAGATCACGATCCGCCACCACCACGCCTGTTAGATCACGATCCGTCACCACCACGCTTGTTGGATCACGAACTGTCACCAATGATCTTCCAGGTTATGACTCAGGTTCGAACTGCACTTGACGTGTGGGCGCCTTTATCACTACCAAAGCAACTAGCACGAGAAAATTTTTTCTCTCAACAATGGAGAGAAAAATCTTATTCTCTGATCTGCGTAAAGTGGCTTCTTTTTTCTTTAGAGAAAATAAGCCTTATATATCTCCCTTTAGTGAAAACCCTAGGCTCCAAATAATGCCCCAAATTAAACTCACGTTTCTTTTTCTTTTAATAAGGGACCCACCATGTAAAATAACATAAGGCCCCTTACACATAAGCTAATTAAATGGAGCCTCCCACTAAAAGATATAATTAGGCTTTTGACCCAAATAGCTAGTTATCTTGCTTATTAGTCCAGTAGTGGTGCAGTCAATTAAATGAGCTAACCCGGGGATCATTTGGGAACATACAATAGTGGCTACAATAATTAGACCTGTAATTAAACTAGCCCAATTATTTAATTCCAAATCTACTCCACTAAAAGATTGGAACTGACTTCCATAATTGTATGCTCGAATAATAATTCGTCCCAAGCCACATTGATTTCTTTACTGCACAATCCTTTGTACCACATCGTTAATTAAATTGATATCTCAACTGTCCAATCAATTTAATAACATCTTATTCCTTGATCCTTACTGGTTTTCTCTAATGATCATTTTCAACATACTAAATATGTTGACACACTCTGGCCAGAGAATTCTATGATCAAGTGCCGAAAACCTATGAAGAGATGTGTTGTACAAATTCTATATTGTTAATCTATAACTCCAATACTCATAATTGCTCCCACCAAGATACCGGGTAATCTTGACCACAAAGATGTGTCGTGCCCATTGGTAACTCAAATGGAATAACAATCACAATCATGAAATCATAATTAACTCAAGATTAAGATTACAGTAAAATCAACGCCTATGAGATTTAATAAGTCTGACAGTTATTACAAAGTTAATTAAATCTCATATGTGATCCAGTTCAATGTAGTCGTACTACATCAATAAATTCATACATGATTAAGACAAATCATTCAATGAATTTATTACAGTTTATACCTAAATAAAGTGTCCAACTTTATTTATCAACTGCGAACTAAATTTATTTAATCATAAGATAACTTGTATTTATGTCTTCTGTGAATCCACATGGTGATCACATAAATACATATAATATGATTAAATGGACTTTAACACAAATATAAATGCAATTAAGATATTTGAATAAAATACCTCATTAATTTCATTAATCAGAAAAATTGTTTATTACAATTAAATAAACACATATGCTTTTAAAGAGCATAATTTCCCAACATTTCTGTCCACGCTTAGCGAGATAAATCTATTCTCACTAATATTTAGAGAGAGATATATATACCTTTTTCCCAAATTTGTATGAAGGGATTAATATCGAGTCCTCGAATTGATCTATGGCCTCAATATTGTGAAAGCACAAGCCTTAATGGCATCTTTATACAGGCATTACGTTAAGATAAATAACAAAACTAACAACGTATCCGTCCTTACTCATATTAATATCTTACTATATATGGTTGCAAAATTCTGTAAGTCATATAAGTCTTCTGCTTATTCGTTCTTTACTAACATTTCATTATATGTAAAATTCTACTTATATGGACAATAAATTTTCTTAGTTCCTTTAACACAGGTTGCACTACTTTGAAGGGGGGGGGGGGGGAATGAATTGCATGACAATAAATTATCAACAAGCGTATAAATCAGCTAGTATAGGGCTGTTATATCTTAACCAAAGTTTTCGGTTTCGAGATTTGGGGTGCATTAAATACTTGTTGGGGGAGTTTTACCGCCTTAGTGGTCTTATCCGGCTCGAATCTAAATTAGTTGGGACTCAATATAGTCTTCGAATACCAGATAATTTAATACACCGATAATAAATTATAATACTTATCTATTTTAATATTATCTCAGATATTTGAATAATTGTATTCATTCCGGTCAAACTAAACAAAAAGTAGTTCTGTACATCCACGATGACAGAACTAAATATTCTACGTTTACTCGTTTGTTTCTTCTATATTGGGAAGCTATTCAATATAAACTAATACTTCAAAAAAGAGTACCATACATACAAGAATTGAAAAATAAATAATAAAACTAATTTATAATATAAGGTCACATATACATAGCACAACAATCAAGAATCTAATTAATTAATTAAAAAAAAAGAGAAATATGAAATTGAATTCAAAGCAAAAAAATAAAAATAAAAGGAAAGAAGAGAGGCTGTGGGAACTGGGATTGCATTGGAGAAATCAGCGGAGCACCCGTGCCTCCTTGGCAATACAACCATGAACCTCTTCTCTTTTTTTTTCACATGAATATTGCCAAAAACTCTCTGCAAAATTTCACTGTTATCCAAGCAATTGCGATTTTTAGTACCCCTTATTAAAGAAATTTGAGAAATTAGAGGTGTTTCCAAAAATGTAAGAACCTAATTAAACTTCATTAAAGATAAAATTTAAGAGGTTTAAAGTTCAAACTCCATGCCATATCCTTAATTTGCTGCCATGCCTTGTCCTCCATTGGTGAAAGACTCAAAGGTTTTGTCATTTTTTTAATAAATACTTTGTAAGTAAGTATACGTGTGCATGGATTTATATATCACATATTTCATTTACGTGTAATTGACTCAGACCTTGATGAGATTATGTAAATTGAGATTTTGCTTTGATAAGGCTAATAATTTTTTGTCTTTGAGCACTAACATTGCGTTGCAACTTGCAAGTCATGCATTTCTTAATGAGTCTAAATAACTATAATATGATCAGAATTTTTAATTTCAAATGAGTTATGTTTATTCTCGATATTGAGAGAAATCTACTCTCGTACTTAAGACGAGGATGGGTGATTCTCTATTATCTTCAAAATTGTCTGCGATCAATATTATAAGTACTAGCTGGCTACCCATGCATGCATGACATTAAGAGAATCTAAGAGTAATTATCATTTGTATATGTTTTCGACTATTTGATATAAGATTAGATATTATTTTAAATATGCTCTGGTAATGTTATGCTTATTCAATTAGGGTATTTAGTTTGTATTACAACTAACGTGACATTAATCATTTATTGTCATGTGTACGATATAAATTGATTTATTATTAATTATTAAGATATTATTTTTATAACTCAATCGATAGATAGTACATAATTAAATGCAACACGATTGATACTTGAAGGTGCAAAAGACCTTCAATAAACCAAAAAAAAAAAAAAAAAAGGTAGCACCACGAATTATACCTAAAATCCAGAAGCTCTCTCCTTGATTCTTCTTTCTTCGTAGCTTCATGTTGAGCTTTGGAGTTGTGCCTGTGAAAGGTAATCCAACGCACAAGTGAAGAAATGATTAAAGTGTTTAAGTGATGAGAATAAGATAAAATCTAAAAAGAATTAGGTTAATTTTTGGTTTGAAGTGAACTGAATTGTTGTTAGGATTTCTCCTAGTCTCGAGAGTAATAATCAAAAAGTCTCATTTGTTCTCCTCGAGTCTTGACAAGATATTCTACATCTAATCTCATCTATCAAATTCTAATTTCAATTTGAACCGTTCTTTTTGTAACTGCTTTCTATTTTAAGTCCTTGTCATCACAGATTTGGTAGTACTCACATGCCGGTAAGATAAGATTTTTATGAGCCAATTCTTATATTTGCTCTCGAATTGGTTTAATCAATGTCATGAGACTTTTAATGAAGTCTTATAATGAACTATTTTGATTTTGGAATATGCATTTTGGATTTAATAGACATAATCTAAATGCTCCAAAGATTTTATGTGACCCAAATTTAATAACATGTGCTGCAGTACAAGTAATACAATTTTTACTTATGGCACCTACCTACAATACTAAATATCCAATTGAATAACATTACTCTTAACAGAAATCGTATCACTCCCATGTATTTTTGACCACCATTGTTATATAATATGGAGAGAGAGCGCGCAAAAGAGAGAGAGAGAGTGGGATTTGGGGGTTTTTTATTTAAATATCCTCAATTTACCCTTAAATGCCAAATTTATACCCTATTACATACATATACCTCATGAAGATAGGAAAAGTCAAAAATAACCTTAAAAAAACTAAGAATTTACATATTTCTTCCCCTATGACTTCTCTTTTTCGGGCTTGTCCCACCGTTCTCTATTTTTCTTTTCTTCTCAACATTTCCCTCTTTATTTTCTTCTCTTCTCACCATTTTCCCTCTTTGACAGTTTCCTTCTATCTCTCCATTTCATTATTTGACAGTTTCCTTCTATCTCTCCATTTCATTATTTGACAGTTTCCTTACTTGACTTTAGCTCCAATACAAAGGTTTTTGATAAAAATAAACACTTAAGAAGGTGCATTATCAAGGTATATTTGAAATACGAATTATTTATATTGTTAGGTTTTGATTTCATTTCATTATAAGTGTACTTGCTAATGATTTATGAATTTTAGTAGTACATTATTCATTTTTTGTGCTTGCACACACACTATTTCATAGAATGTAGGGATTTAAGAATAGATTTTAAGTTATGAGTGATTGAAAAATCAGTGCAGGAAGAAGTCGGGTACGAAGTCGGGTACGAAGTCGGGTAAATCGAGAATTTAGTCGAGTAAGAATTAGAAATAAGTAAGTCGAGTATATGGTTAGGTAAGAAGTCGAGTAAGAATATTAAATGAGTCGAGTAAACATATTAAATAAGTCAAGTATATAGCCGGGTAAGAAGTCGAGTAAGAATATTAAATAAGTCGAGTAAGCAAATTAAATAAGTCGAGTATATGGTCTGGTAATAAGTCGAGTAAGAATATTAAATAAGTCGAGTAAGAATATTAAATAAGTCGAGTATATGGTCGGGTAAGAAGTCGAGTATGTATATTAAATAAGTCGAGTATGAATATTAAATAAGTCGAGTAAGCATATTAAATAAGTCGAGTATATGGTCCGGTAAGAAGTCGAGTAAGAATATTAAATGAGTCGAGTAAGCATATTAACTAAGTCGAGTATATGGTTCGATAAGAAGTCGAGTAAGAATATTAAATGAGTCGAGTAAGTATATTAAATAAGTCGAGTATATGGTAGGGTAAGAAGTCGAGTATGAATATTAAATAAGTCGAGTAAGTATATTAAATAAGTCGAGTAAATGGTCGGGTAAGAAGTCGAGTAAGAATATTAAATGAGTCGAGTAAGCATATTAAATAAGTCGAGTATATGGTCCAGTAAGAAGTCGAGTAAGAATATTAAATGAGTCGACTAAGCATATTAACTAAGTCGAGTATATGGTCCGGTAAGAAGTCGAGTAAGCATATTAACTAAGTGTTGTATTAAGTCGAGTAATTTTTAAAAATAAGTCGAGTAAACGTCAAGTTATGAACAAGTCGAGTAATAAAGTCGAGTAAGTCATTTAATCGATATTTTTTTTTACTAAAATTTTTCTAATGATGGCAGTGTCTTCACTCGTTAATGGCAACTGTACGTGTTCCTATATTGTATAATGGTGAATGGACTCAGGAAAATGGTGAATATAGATTTACCGGTACTCAGATACGGGGTATTAAAGTGCCACATTCAACTACACTAGAGCAACTTGTCGAAAAAGTGGCAGAAGTAATTTCTATTGACCTTTCTGAATTTGTTATTAGCATGAAGTTCAAGTTCAAAACATCGTCAGAGCCTTTGCCACCTATGGAAATTTTGAATGATTGTGATGTAGAATTTTTTTTGGAAGAAGCTAATAGTGGTTTCAGAAATCCTCTCTGCATCACTTATGAACATAGGGTAAATATTATCGAGCTTAATGGCGATATAAGGGCAGAGAATAGTCCACATGCTAGACACCTTTCTTGGGAGGAGAGTGACTATTATCCAACCGTTGATTTATCAACTACCCAACCTGAAGTTGACAGAGTTAGAATAGAAGATGATAGTTTTATTCCTCATCCAACCGAGGTCCATCTTCATGTCGAAGACGGAATGGTACCAGACATTGCAGCACGAACTGTCCATCTTGATGTCGAAGACATGACACTACCGAATATTGAAGTAAGAACTGATAGTCCACCGGTGTTGACCATAATTCAGCCACGGTGTAGTAACAACTATTTACCGAGACTTGGTTTGCTGGCTAGTAGTAATTCAATAAGCACAAATGATTCGTTCCTTAGTGTTGATAATTTAGTATCAAATGAAGTTGGTGATGATAGCGATGGATTTATGGAAAGACAACAATTTTCCTCCAAAGAGGTCTTGCAAGGCAAGCTCAGTGCATATGCTATAACAAGAAATTTTGAATATAAAACATTTAAGTCTGGTAAGAATCTACTTGTTGTCACTTGCGTGGATAAAAACTGTAAATGGCGTCTTCGTGCTGTTAAGGTCAATAATTGTGGTATGTTCGAAATTAGGAAGTATTGCCATGTACATTCTTGTTCCCATGATGTCTCGAAGAAAGATCATCGCCAAGCTTCTGCGAAACTAATTGCCCAAAATATTCAGTTTAAGTATGATGGTTCATCTTCTTCATACAGGGCTGCAGAAATTAGACAAGATTTTCAGCAACAATATGGTTACGATATAAGTTATCACAAAGCATGGAGAGCAAGGGAATGTGCAATGCAACTTGTTCGAGGTTCACCTGAAGAGTCTTATAAATTGCTTCCACAATATATGGCAATGCTTGAGAAAAAGAATCTTGGGACTCGAACTTTTCTTGAGGTTGATGACACAAATCACTTCAAGTACTTCTTCATGGCAATATGTAGTTCTTTAAGGGGATTTTCTTCTTCCATTAGACCAGTTATTGCAGTTGATGGTACATTTCTCAAAGGAAAATATAAAGGAACTATGTTCATTGCCACATGCAAGGATGGTAACAATCAGATTTATCCATTAGCTTTCGGTGTCGGTGATAGTGAGAATGATGCATCTTGGTTGTGGTTTTTCACAAAGTTGAGAGAATCAATTGGGGAAGTTGAAAATTTAGTTTTCATTTCTGACCGCCATCCAAGTATTAAGAAATCTGTATCTACTGTGTTCCCGAATGCAACCTATGGAGTTTGTACATATCACTTAAAGCAAAACCTTAGGGCTCACTTTAAAGATGTTGATGTTGGTGGTATATTTGAAGCGGCTTCAAAAGCTTATCGACTAACACACTTCACATATTATATGAATGAAATATACAAGGTCAGCGAAGCAGTTGGAAAGTATCTTGAGGAGGCTGGGATTGATAAGTGGGCACGTTCGCACTTCGACGGACGACGTTACAGTATTATGAATACCAACATTGCTGAATGCATGAATGGGATTTTAAAATCTGATCGATTGTTACCTATTCATAAACTAATGGATGGGATAATTGACAAACTACGAGAGTGGTTTTGTAAGCGTCGTGAAGAGGCTGCAGCTACAAATAGTCGACTGACAAAATGGGCAGATAAGGTAGTGAGAAGTAGACAAACTGTCTCTCAAAATTTTCGAGTGATCAACTTAAATCTATATGAATTTATTGTCAAAGATGGTGATCTTGATGGGCATGTGAATATGTTAGAAAAAACTTGCACTTGTCGGGAATTCCAACTTGAACAATTACCATGTGTACATGCTGTGGCAGTGTGTAGGCATCGAGATTTTTCAATCTATGATTACTGCTCCTATTACTATTCAAGTGATGCATGGGTGTTAGCATATTCTGAGACTATTTATCCTGTTGGTCCTCAAGAGGGGTGGGATGTTTGTGGTGATGTATGTGCCCGCGAAGTACATCCTCCTCTAGAAAAGCGGTCAAGTGGGCGTCCAAAAAATAATAGAATACCATCTAGGGGTGAGGAAAAGGTGCCTCGTAAATGCAGTCGGTGTGGTGGTCGTGGACACAATCGACTCAAATGCATGACGCCAATGCCGTTACATGAGTGATACCTTGTTTTAAATTTATATGCAATGTAAGTGTCTCAATTCTTGGTATTCATTTATGTTTTATTTATTTCGTTAATACTATTTAAATATGTACTAAATTTAATATTATGTGTACAGGGCTTGACGAAGGATTTAGCTTGTATGTTGTCTTTAAATGGTGGCATCGTAGATTTTTGGGTTATGGCTTAAGTTCTTGGAGCAATTAAAGGACTATGCTAAGTCATTGTATAAGGATCAATTTACTAGTTGTTATTTACTAGTTGAAATTGTATAAGGATGAAATAGAATTGTATTTAATATTTCCTGGATAATTTAAAGTTGTTGTAGAGTCGAGTGTTTCCTGTTATTAGTCGAGTTTTCTCGAATTTGTAAGTCGAGTTTTCTCGAATTTGTAAGTCTAGTTTTCTCGACTCTTTACTCGACCTACATAAAAAAATATAAAATTTCTTAGGAGACTTAATGCTGACTAAATAATAACAAAAACCAAAATATTTAACTTATTCACACATTTACAACAATACAAGTCAGTTCATAAGGTTTTGATTAACATTATCCCAAAAGTTAAACTACAAACTAATACGAAGTCGAGTATTCTTGATTATCCAAAACAATGAACTTCTTGTCATCATCAATCGCACTCCTCTATTAACTTCTTGTCAGAAAACAACCTTGTTGCCACTTGTTTTCGGTATGAGTTAATGCCTGCTTGTGTATGAACGTCATATGGAATGTCTAGACCATATACAAGTGCCTCCAAATAAAACATAACAAAAACCCCACAATCATTGCTGCAAGAGATAAATAGAAAGTGATAGTTATTTGATATTACATAACTCAAGGGATAATATAAGAGAGGCAACAATATTTCTTACTTGTTTTTTTGTTGTGGGATGTCTGAAACTCGCACAGCCTTCCACTTACGAGTTAGAGAATTATTATCAGAATGTGAAGTATACCATGATATCCTATCTAGAATCAATGGCATCATAACTACAAACGGCAACAATTCCTTCTCAAATGCACTGTCATTCATATAATCTAACATGGAGTCATACACAAAAATTATCTCCTTTTGAAGGTCAAACTGTGCTAGTGCCCAATGATCTTGCTTAGGATGAAGCGGAATATATACCTACAGAAAAAACCATGTAAACCACTAAATGGAGAAAAAAAACTATAATCAACATGTCAAATAAATATAAGCAACTTACTTTGGAAACATCTTTCCAATGAACAGCACATTTAAGTTTTTCACCCTTGGCATAATCAACGACATAATTAGTAGCATTATTTGTCCATACTTTTTCAGGGTTGATCACGTAAACTGAATACAGATGCTCTAACTTTCGCTATCATTACAGAAAACAAAAGTGTAAGTGTCTTATATATTTTATATTTTCCTATATGTTTTATAAGTGTAATAACAAACTTACTTGATATATAGTGTCCATTATGGCACATCGTTGCATACTATAACATGGGGAGTTGACCAAGCTGTGTCGTACAGCATAAAAAAAAGAGTCCAAGTGCTGTAGGTAATAGACAATAGTTATTATATGCATTGTTTAACATATTCATTAAAGTACCTAACAAAAATTATTACTGCGCTAGATATCCATGATCTTGGTTTGCATAATAGACGGAAGAAGTCTTTATCTGCGTCGTGGACAGGCCACCTTATTGTCAAACTACCATAAAAAATAAGAAATATTATTACATAGCAACTTGAATAAATATAATTAACCCTAAAACAAGAATAAAAGAAGAAATAAATATGATTAACCCTAAAATTAAAAAAAAAAAGAATAAAAGAAACTTACGGCTCCATATTGCCATCACGCATCCAATCATCAAAGTTTATTGGACCTTTTGATTCAGTTACTGCATCCTTTCGTGACTTCTTATAAGGGTCAGTGTAAGGTGTGCTAACATATACTGATTTTTTTCTCTTTTTTCTCAGATAATGTTGTTCCAATGGAACACAAACTTGTTCTTTGCATCTTTTTTTATCGTGAGATTTGCTAGAAATTTCATCAGTAATGTTAATTACACCATGTACAGGTGGCTGTATTACAAGTAAATAAAACAAAATTTAGAATTTTGTATATAATTGCTAGTAATTAATTTCAACACAAACTAAATTTAAATTTACCAACCTCAACATCAATTTTATTAGCATCTACATGAGCAGCCCCTGCGGTTTGATGATCATGTGCAGATGGCTATATTACCGATAAATACAATCAAATTTAGAATTTTGTACATAATTGCTAGTAACTAAATTCAACACGAACTAAATTTAAATTTACCAACCTCAATATCAATTTTATCAGCATCTACATGAGCAGTCCCTACGGTTTGATGATCATGTGCAAGTGGCTGTATTACAGATAAATACAATCAAATTTAGAATTTTGTACATAATTGCTGGCAAGTAAATCTAACACAAACTGAATTTAATATTACCAACCTGATCATCTATTTTATCATGGTCTACATGAGAAGCCATTGAGATATGAGGATCATGTGCAGGTAGCTGTATTACAGATAAATACAACATAATTTAGAATTCTTTACATAATCATAACTAACTGAATTTAACTTCAACTATATTTAATATTACAAACCTGAACATCCATTTTATCTATGACTACATCAGAAGCCACTGAGGTAGGAGGATCATGTGCAGGTGGCTGTATTATGAATAAATATAACAAAATTTAGAATTCGCTCTTAATTATTGTCAACTGAATTTAATTTCAATTTTGTCTAAGCCACTGAAGTAAATGTAAAAATATATAAAAAAAATAAAAATCGCTTTTAAAAGTGTTTAAAATGTTGCAAACCTGATCAGTGAGGCTATCTTTGCCTGCATTAAAAGATGTTAGAAACTCCTCGAGTAATTTCGTCGTTCTCCATAAGTCTTTTGTAATGTTGTCAAGCTTTGCTTCCAACACATCAATCTTTTGCACCTTTTCCTCTATTTTGCTTAATCTGTCATAAATTTTCTGAAATGTTGGAGCAACATGATCGCCTATAGAGACACGACAAGACGGAGTGACCTACAAACATGTTTTAAGATATACTGCTAAGTTAATTTCATAAATAAAAATCTCAAAATGTCTTTAAACAAATCAACTAACTTACATTTTTGCTTGTTTTTTCGTGGAACGGTGTTGTCCTCTGAAAAGTAGGTGCATTACGTGGCGAAGGAAAAAATCCTAAGGAGGGTGCATTGAATGGTGTGTGTGAAATATCATCAGTGATGGTTGCACGCCTATCATCCATAACAACATCAACTTGCTGCTGCATTTGCACATTTGAATGTGCAGAAATTGGTTCGTTGTTAGGCTCATCACCACTCACAGTATTGAGTTCGCCAAGCTCTTGCTTCCACTCAATTTCCGAAGCCAAGAACCATTGCATGTAATGTTGTGCAATCTCATTACTTCCATCACTTTCGGTGGCATGCAATGTTGTCGCTACAGTCAACTATATAATATAGATGTTAATTAATTAATACCAAGAAGGTAATAATACTTTAACTAAATAACTCAAGTTAAACTAAATAATTCATGTTAATGGTTCACACTTAAATAAGAATGAAACACTTACGGTGTCTTCCTCTTTCAAGGCTTTATTAATTATATCAGCCATAATCTTGTTCTTACAGAACCACTTAAGAATTCTTGGAACCTTTAAATCACCCTTTTCGGTTGCAAATTTTTGGCCGAATTCATAAATAACCTCGTATGTCCACACCTGCAGTATTACAACACTACATTAATATCATATAAAATTCATGTATTTATTATAAAGATAAATAAATAAGCATTCTCACCTGAAATGCAAATGGAAAACCATAAAGGCTGTATTTCTCTTCTGTGTTTGGATCTAATGAACCAATTCTTTTGCTTCTCCTTGTAACTGTGTTCTTTAAGCTTAACATTGTTGCCTCGAATGACAAGCGACCCCATGGATAATTATTAAATTCTTTAAAGTTGTCTAATAGACGAATATGGAGGTCATCAATCTTATTCTTGGGCTCCTTTCCTAGCAACACTGACTCTAAGAAATATAGCATGGCGAACTTGACCATCAAGGTATCATCATTGGAGTGGGCTGTTGAAAAAGCTTTCTGTAATTGTTTTTGAGTAAATTCATGATTGCCCCCCATGAACACATCACATATACTATCAGTATTGTCTTTCTCATGTACTAGAAGATCATGTTCTTTGTGGCATTTCAATCCTGTAATTAAGGCAAACTCAAGCATAGAAAATCTGCACTCTTTTTGTCCTATTTTGAAGTACATTGCCTTATCAGTTGATCTCACATACCGTAATAATAATGCATGAACAATTTGGCCAGCGAATTTTAGATCTTGAAGGTGCACAAAATGACCAAAGCATGTTTCCTTAAACACTTCATATTGTTGCTCTGTGAGACGTTGCTTTATAAGTGAAAGTGCCTTTAGTGATGACATATTAGACACTTTTACTAAAACCGCCTTCTGATCGTCGTTATCTAAATTATCATCAGATGGCATGGTTTTTTTTTGTATATAGTCCAGAACCTACAGGATCAAGTAAAAAGTTTTATCTAGAGGTTAAATGAGTTACAAACTAATCATATGAAGCTTGATAGTAAACAATTCAAATGTTATTAGGCTAATAACTTGCCAACAACTATTTTCCAGCTCATAATTGAACTCTAACCCTGATTTTAGAACACAACACATATAGATTCTTACACTACAATCCTTAATTTCATAAATTTACAGAACAATATGTTTATAACAAAATTCAAAACAATAATAAATAAAAGGCATATCCAATGAAAACAATCAAATAACCTTTAAAATTGAATCATAATGTTTCAAAACCAAACACATTCTTTCTCCAACCGCAAAGCAAAAATTGGGAAAACTAACCCACATGATTCTTTAATCAACTTTTTTTTAACCACATTGTTGCCAAATCTTAATTGTTGCACTAAAAAAAAAATAGAATACAAAATCCATAGAGGAAATAAAATAAATTTGAAGTTCTTAAAATAAAAATATGTTGTCTAACATTTGTTTTTTTATGTCTTTTCGTGATATATTGTATTACATTGTTCATGTTATACTTCTAATTCTTTCCATTTTCAGTAATCCCATAAATTATACCCAATTCACTAAATCACTTACTATGTTCAAGCAAAACCCTAAAATTTTTCTTTGAATATTTGTAGGAGAAAGAAGAAAACGAAAATTATTTACCTAGTAACCAATGATGGAGGCAAGACAAGGTGGTGGTGACACAGCTGAGGCGATGGTGATAGCTGAAGTGCAGAATGGGTACAGAGCCGCTTGTTCTTCAAGGGGTTTTCTCTCTTATTTTGTTTACTCGACTTTGTGATTTTTGGGTGGGAATCGATCTGTTTTGTTGGCTTTTATTAAGGTTATTTTTGTATTTTCCCTGATCTTTTTAAGTATATACGTGTAAAGCTAGCAATTTTAATATATGGGGGTATATTTTGGGTATTTTGAGGGAAACCAGGTATATCCCACGCAATTCGCTCGGGATTTGGGCTGAATTGTCGGATTCTGTCAAATAAAGAAAAATAATAATGTAAAGTGTCATGCGTGTCTGTGTGGTGTGCAACTCCAAATAGAATCATCATCTCATGAGCTAACAAGTCCTAGGAATGCTCATTCTCGTCCCTTTCTTGGGGTTCTCAAATCTACTTCATCTCTTTCATTATTAACTCAACCCAAAACCCTAAGTAGGGTTCCAATTGAAACTCTCTACTTTGTTTGGGATTCAAACCTTTTTGACTTTGACCCTACCTAATGTATCTTCGATCCATCATTTGTTTTCCACAAAATATAATATTTTTCATACCATTAAATACCTTAAAATTTTCATTTCACATGACATCTCATAGGTGAAAGAAATGGACTAAAATTCTCTTTTGATATTAGTTTCTTTCGAACAAACTGCAAAAACATAATTATGATATGATTGTTATTATATAAAATTTTAAAATAATTAACTTTTATCCATATATTGTCATATAAGTGCCTGCAATAAATATTTGAATACATAGTGAAACTTCATGCTATACTTTTAAAGTTTTAATTCCATAGTTTTGCGTTAAAATTCTCAAGTTTTATGTTCAATGTATTAGTAACACAATTATAACATCATAACAAAAATAAATCCTTATAATTCGTAATTTAAAATGGAAAATAACAAATTAACAGAAATTTTAATATTATTGTTTCCTCGGTGACCTAAGTTGATCTTTCATCTTCCTCTTGTTGGCATTTTTATGCGTGCCCTTTCGGATATGTGCTATATCATGCATTGAATGCGTACACCTAGTTGCATACTTCTGCGTGTGTCTTAAGGCAAGCTTCTTACACGTGTACTACCTTCATTAGCATCCTTTTTTTAATTTTCACCTTCTCACAGCTGTAAAAAGAATAAAAAAAAAAAAATTCTTATACACATTAGATTGCTATGCCACTTTGTTTGTATTGGTTGAATGTAGCCGCTTATGTATCCCAAGTTGGCAAGTGATACAACATTAATCACTTAAATCACAAAGATTTATGGATCGTGTCCCTTCAATGTATGTACATAGATAATCATAGCCCAGTACTACTTTTCCTTTAGCTTTCTTTTAGTCAATTTTTGACAAAATCATAGTAATAATATTCATTCTTTTTAACATTGCATTACGATACAAGTCTATCAATAGTTTAATCAGTTGTCTGCTGGAACCTGCCAAATGAAGCCTACAGCTTATAAATCTGCTCTATGAAAGAAAGAAGGATGGGTTGCTTCTGGATTAAAAAATATATGGGCAAAACTATGGTACCACAGTGGTACCATGCCACTGCTGGATCCAGTCATTGGATCTAGTCCACAGTGGTCACTATAATTGGATCCAGCTGTCATATGGTACCACTGTGGTACCATAGCTGGACCCAAAATATATATACATTTTACTCCGGAAACAGGCATGTAGAGACTCAAATCTTCAACATCAGCCATTAGGTTAATGAATGGTCGAATAGTATTTATACAAATAATATCATTTAGTGTGCTCACGATAGTGTGTAATGTATTTATAAATATATCATCAAAATGTGGCAAAAAGTTTCAAGCAAATGCATTAATGTGTGTTGATTTTCTTCCAGATATTAGAAATTTCACACCATTTTGAGACTAAACATTTGAACTGTGCTGAAGGTGATATGAGAAGTACCGATGCATTTCTCAGTATTAATTGTTATTAATTTTTTTTAAACTTAAAATCAAACAAATTGGTTTATGGTCGAAAGTAGAAGCATGGGCTTTGTGAGCATATCTTTTATTGGGCTTTTTGTTTATCCAGTCTACTTATCAACTTGACATCATTATGATTCTTTCGAGATATTTGCTATTACTATGTTGATGATAAATTGGTGCTAATACATCATTCTTGTTACTTGAGGACTTGAATTCGTAACATTAAACATGTCGTGTTCATCGTAACATGTTCTAAGTATTAACATTTATGTTTTCCAAAAGTTACAAACCATTCCAGACTTGTATGTGCAAAATACATTCAGACTTGGGCAGTGGCAAGATAGTTGTTAAAAAGACAACAACATGAAACAGTAGCAAATCTCACAATACAAACCACCGTCTCCCATTTTGAAATTACGCTGATCTATCACAAAGAACTTAGCTCATGAAGTAAGATCACAGCTGCTCAACAGTAGCTATCAATCGGGTTGTTTTGATGGACAAATGATGCTATTTGCAAATTCAGATTATGATGAATAAGTTCAAGCCGAAAACAGTTTCATACACATGCATGATGACTTGAAGGGGCATCTGCAACCCGTGAAGATTTTGAATGCTTACTCATCTTCTGGTCAACTCCCAGCCATTTTTTGATGAGTTCAAATACAGTTTTGTCGCGCAACAGTTCTCGGTGCTCAGCAGGAACTCCTACTCTCTCGACTGCTGGAAATCCATCCGCCTGAATGAGATAGAAATATTATTCATTCGATATGTTTTCAAAGACATGATGAAATAACACTTCACTAAGAAAGTTTAAAACCACAAAATATAGCACACAAAGGCTCATTAAGATATCTAAGCATGACACATAATTGAGTTCAATTATTCTATATGTATATTAAAATCCAATGATAGGTCAGAACAACACCTTAGCCGACTCAGCAGGCACTGTTCCATCTCCATCGACAAAGTAATACTTTGGCTGGAACAGACCAAAAAAATATAAGTACTAATGCGACATATGAACACAGAAGTATAAAATATACTTGGGAGAAAAGATATGATGTCCGTGAGATCCGTGAGATCAACAGAGTGATATTTCTTTGATAACGATTATCTCAGTTAAAAAAGATGACAATATGAACCTCAGAGTTTGATACGGGTGCATTTTTTTTATATGGGTGCAGTTTTACTTAAATTTTTAATTGTGGACCCAATATTAGATAATTCATTAAAGATAAACTTGGAGAGACCCTTAACATTGGTGAGACTTATCTCATCAAAAAGAATTTTGACCACATTTTCCTCAATTCCAAATTGCAAAAAGGGTCCAAATCAATCCAAATTAATATATTTCTCACTCAAACCTTACCAATTTAATGTGACACGCCATGTCCGGTAGATAACATGGCTTAGAGGTGGAAAAATTAAAGCACCCTCATCGTAGCTGGTAGCAATATGTGATAGAATCATGTGCTTAAGGTAACTGTATAATGATCTTAAGATACATACCATGGTGTGGCATATTTCAGACAAGTCTTCAATTGGAGAAGTCTCTGAACCATAGCTGCATTAAGATGAACTCGATAAACGTCAGATGTGTTTCAATTACCAAATAACCAGTAAATAAGGTCCTCATTAGGAGAGTGCAACAATAACTGTGAGTGTATGCAGTATAACTCTACAGAAACTAAGTGGCATGATAATAAAACTAAACAGAGACAAAAATATTGGAGAATCCCCAAAAAATATGAGAGGAGAAGCATAGAAGATAGACGTGGTTCAGTATGTAAGCTCATTGTGGTCAAGTTAATCACCAATGTGGTGTATAATAACTTGGACCTGAATTAGCATTGTAGCGTAGTTAGTTTGAGAAGAAAAGAACAACTCAATGATTGAGACAATGACTTGGGAAACAGACTCAGGTTGCATTCAGTCAAAAGCACTTACAGATAGCCAAATCTGCTTTCTCACTTATTTTGCAGTATTTAATTAAAATGAATAAAACTGCTTAGAGAGCAAATAAGGACTTGGAGTCCTTTTTCAAATAGCACAGTCCAGGATTTTTCTGGAAGCAGATATATTAAAATCACTTCCACAGAAGCACTCCAAATGCACCCTTATTACAGATTACTGAAATTTGATCAAAGGAACATCCTGGACACCTCAAAAGCAAGTTAAATCTGTTTGGCTAACAAGGTGATTGTGCTTCATCAATATACTGTAAAGAAATTAGATGCAATTGTTAATCAAAGACGCATCAGTAGCTATTTAATAATTTAAGTTTTGGCATCCATATCATGATGTAGGTACATGACAATTTTGTGTTGTAGGAAGAGACAAAAATTGTTTAGGAACATGCCAATTTTGTGTTGTAGGAAAAGAAAAGCTTTGTTTCTGACATACTAAAATCAAATCTAACTTCAACTTAGTATCAAATCGAATAGCTTTTTCCAGTATCCCTATCATAATGTAATAAGTACTCTTCTTCAAGTTACCATGCATTGAACCCATCCCGCCCTAATGTGCTAAGTATTAATAACCTATTTAGCTTGAATTTGCAAACTTCCATTATACAACTACATAACAGAATATTTCAATTCATCATCCAGTGCTAAAGTTGGCAAAAAAGGGATGCTGTCAAGTTTGACCATAGATTTATTAGGTTCAGAAGAATCTTTAAATACCAAATATTTCAGAACATAAAGAGTCCATCCTCTAATCCAGTTTCATGATGTGGTTCAGCTACTTACCTAACATCAAAAGGTGTGTCATAAGATGTTCCATATATGTTATAATAGCTGACTCCATCGGGTAGCTGAGCATTATTGATAATTTGGCGAGTGCCGGCAGCCCAATCAAGAATTGCAAAGTTGAAGGGTAGAGCTATAGAATTTCCATTATAATCTAGCTGCAACCAGTTAAACTTGTAATGTAAACAAAAATTTGAGGGCCCACAAAGAAAATTAAAGAGAGAGAGAGAGATGTTTACCATTGTTCAGTGCAGTAACAACTAATGTAAAAGTGCATCATTTGTTTTTCATCTAAAGTGAGAATACAACTTAATCTAAGTCATTAAGATTTTTTTTTTTTGGTCTTTATTATCTTGACTTAACATTCAATCTAATAAATTTTCATCTGAATTAGAATAGCAGAGTATGAAAAAAGGATTTTTTTTTTTTTTTTGATATAGAATGAAAAATGGTTTGCATCTAGCAATTTCCGTATCACCTAAAAGAACTACCCTCTTTTTCTTTTTTGCACACGAGATGATGAACTTCACCATAACAAGTTTAATGTAATCAGCTATAGAAAATTCTCCACACACCCCCCCCCCCCCCCCCACAACACCCAAAAAAAAAAAACACTATTCAAAAGTTGAAAAATTTACCTCATTATTCCTCAATGCTTCTTTAAATAGACTAATACTTTCAACTGGGCCATATGTCTCAAGCTTGGCAGAAGATTCCCCATCGTTAGATTGTTTTCGCCAAACCTTGATCTGTGGTTGCTTTTTCCACTTGAAATCTGGATTTGCCAACATCTCGTAGATTGATGGACATTCAACCAACTATGCACAAAACAGATAAACATAACTTTTATAGTAATTCACCAAATGTCGACATAACGAACATCATGACCATAGAATTTGATAAGTCAGGCAAACAGTATGGAAAAGTTAGCAAACAATTTTAACAAAGCTTCATGGTTGGACTTCTTCCATATCTTCCTTTCAAGGACTCAAGTTTGGACATATTTTGCTCATAAATTTTTAGTTGTTAGAAAGAGATGAAATCTGACAAAGTGAGAACCAAAAAAAAAAAATTCAGTCAATAATTGTGGGTATCAGAATTCTCTGTATGCGACTGTACGTGGAGATACCGGCAAGGATTAACACTGACACATGAAAGGCTATACCAGCAAGTACATGATCTCAAAAGGGTGCTGAACATGTTGAGATGGTGGTTATGCAGGGCATTAGCATTGGCGATTATAGAAAACTAGGTAAAGTCATATCCAGTTTTGTTTTTTTTTTCTGTCCAACCATTCTAGTTCTTATAAAAAATTAAAAAAAAATATGTCTTGAAAGAATTGACAATGACCGTCGAAACATCACTAAGGGTTAAAGATGCTGTTCTGGATTTGGCAAGTTTATCAAGAAATATAATTATCACATGAGTTTCCAGCTTTAAATTTTCAAAACACATTGAATCATGACAGCAATATGAAATTGTTTTTGTTTCAATTTTGCTCTCTTTTAGGCCCTAATACTCAGATACTGACGGTTCAGTCACATCCTATGAGCATGCAGATGCTGATCTTTTATCATACGAAACATGCTCTACGGTACATGAAATTGACTGTTACATTGAATCATCAGAAAGGAAATAATCATTTGGTGATTATCAGTTGATGCATTTTGGCAACAATCCATGTTATTAAGTTGAAAGATTACCAGTTGATGCATAGTCCACCTTGATACAAAAAAGAAGCTTGCAATGCCTTCAACAAACTGCAAGCCTGTTAAGAGGGAATCATTGATGCATCCTGGTGCACCTGTGAAGCATATTCAAATCAATCTTCATGCAATAATCACTAAACAAGGTAGTTTTAAGGGGGGAATAAATAAAAAAGTAGGGTCGGAGTTGAAACTTAGGAGGGATAAGCTTGAAGTTGCGCAATTGTTTTGGAAAGTCTTCAGTGTTCCAAGGAGAATCTCATTGCTGTAAATATGCTATACACTATGCATGTAGAAGGAACTTATTCTAATCTTATATTTTGACATTGTCTGGAACCACTGATCTCGTATTGTAGATCGACTTTGCATTAAACAGAGAACAAAGAGAAACACCACCCCCCCCCCCCCCCCACAACACAAACGAACGCCCCACAAAAACACAACAAAAGACAAACACCTATGCATGTAGAAGCACAGAAAGAGGAAAGAGAGAGAAACAAAGAACAACTTTCTTTCTTCCCTTTAGTAATGTAAAAGGAATAAGGTTGAGGAAATTACCTTGAAATGGGGAGGCAATGGTAATCCACTTATTTACAAACTTGGAAAACACCTGCCAATAAATGATGTTAATCGCTGTCATGCCTATTTTGAACAAGAGAAGTTCCAAGTTTTCCACATAATTCCATTAACTTTGATAAATGTTTCAAGTAGTCACTAAAGAACTTATTCGCACATCTTTATGGAGTGACATGAAACACATCACTAGAAGTCCACCCATTGAGTGCGTAATTAAGGTAACTTTTCTATTCCCTGAAGCTTTGTATGCGGTCTCCAGCTTTACTTTAAGACCCTCCATTAACTTGTCAATCCTAAAAACAAAAAACAATCACGACACTTACATATATTGAACCAAGATCAAGGAAATTTTAGTTGTTAAGCATAGTTGAGCTACTTGAGAAATATATAACCGAAACATATATAACCAAAATATCAACATTAAAATAGAGGGAAGTTAGAAAATGAAGTACCTATTGCTCTGCCGAAAATCATAACCATATCCAAATAATGTCGTTCCCTTTTTATAACCGCATTTAACTAGCATCTCTATCATATCGTGGAAATGATATACTTCAGTAAAATGTATAAGTTTTAGAATCTGGACATCAAGAAACACTATAATATCAGATTTACATAATAGCCAATAATATCTAATTTTAGGGATTGGGAGTTGCAAATAGAGAGTCAAAAAATAGCAATTATAATGTTGCAAGATAAAGGGAGCATTCTACAACTCCAAGAAATTTCATTTCATTCCCTATAGAAATATTCTACGAAATTTGTGTGGATTGAAACTTTCTAAGGATGGAGATTGATTTATATTACCAATGGAACATTCCATTTATGATATGCCTAATAGATGGACAACCAATATGAGCCACATCATCACCTTAAGAGCCAAATCCAATGTAGCTACCAGACAATATGTAGAGTTAGCTATGACCAATGAGGAAAATGCATGTCATAAAAACTGTGGTAACCATGTGCATCTAAAGAGGAAATTAGTTTTCTATCAGATCAATTATTAGAAAGGAACAAAATATGGGACTTCATACATCATCACCGCATTTATTTTGGTATAACAAATTGAAACCCTAATCTGGCAATGATTGATAGTCCCCAACGCCAAAGAGCAAAGCATACAAGGAACGACAACTTGATAGACTATAGGTGCAAATTGCAAAAAAAATAATTTGTGCGACAATAGTAAGGAACAAAAAAAATTACCATTTAATAAGCAAAGGAACTGGCTCAGTCTTAATGTTTTGACATCTTTTCTTCCTTCTCCAGACATTTTTCTGGTTTATACAAATCCTATGCTACTTCCACATCCACAATAACATTCAAGATTGAACAAGAAAATACTCCGAGACCAGGACTTATTGGGAAGGTTTATACTACTCTTCCAAAGTAAGTCTTGAATTTCCGCAGAATCCTCATGAACCTCAAGAAAGAAGGGATAACCACTATATCTATGCCTCGAAACCGTCTTATGTTTCCATTTTTTGGGCTAGCAAGTTACAATTACAGAGTACAATATGGCAAACCAAATTAAAAACTATATTAAGAGGAGTTCCAGCTTTACTGGTATATTCTGCCTCAGATGACTCAGAATCAAGGAACAACCCATCACCGAAATCCAAATTGGGCATTGAGTTAATGAATCTAAAATGGGTAATCAATCATTTTTCCAGACACAGAAGGGGCTGTTAATGCTTTTCAGCCAATACACTCATAATTTAGTTAGCAAAATTTTCATGTTTTAATTCAATAAACATAACAACGATTGGCAACAACTCTTAAGAAACTACAACAGTAATTTTTCAATTCAAACCAGTCTAGACTTAACATATGACACTTAGGGGTGTCATTCAATGCTTCTAATTATAACATGACTGCAGATACTCCTTTCATATAATGTCAAAGGAATGTTATCACCAATTGCTTAATAACCTTATTTGGAACAAATGCCCTCATGTCAGTGGACACCACACACACCCCACCACATGCCCAAAAATATAAAGCCAACACCAACATTAAACTTGAAATCACTTCCCATCAACAGGCCATCCTAAGGCTTCTATCGATCATAAATCTCTAAATCTTTTGAGCATGTCCAAATGGGAAAAGAAAGGAAAAATTAATAAAATGAAAAAAAAAAGGGATTCCAGATTTTGAGTAAAAGACACTGAGTTTAATGTGCCTCAGATTTTAGCTTCAAATACTTCCCTTTGAAATTGACACAAAATTTAGAGCAATCTCATTATGGTGAAAGACTTTGACAGCTATTGATCAAATCTGCCGGTCAAACATTAGGTTGCTGGTCTTCAGTGTACAAGTTTTTTCTAAAGTTCCTTGAGTTAGCCATGAGCCCTAAACCCTGATTCAAATTTTAGGTACTGGATGCTAGTTTCAACTATACGGTCCCGAATTTAGTGATTCTAAATCTTTCCCTAGTACTTGAAACACAGCTACCTATGAGTGACTAAATGATTGCCATGGAATTTAAAGGGGAAAATAAGGTGCAAATTTGCAGAATCAATAATAGCTTTCTGTATATTTAACCAAGAATCATGAATATTGATGGGAGGAAACTTCGGCCTTACAAATGAGGGATCTAATATATCAATTGCATATAGCCCATAGTCATCTTCAGGGACCACGATTTCAGTGTCTTTATTCAGTGATTCTGTATAACCTGAAAAAGAGAACAACACGAACTTCAGGGCAACTGTTCTTGTTCTGATAAATAACTTTAGGGAGACTAATTTAACCAAACAAAATTAGAAGTTCACAAGTTAAATATTCCAAGGAAAAAGAGACCAGTAAACCTTCAGTATAGACATCAAATGACTAAAGCTTATACTACTGAAACCAAACTTTTTATTTATTAATCTAAACATCCAAACTTGACACAAGAATGTTAAAAAAAAAAAAAGTAACACTCCTCCTCAATCAGCACTGGATTGCATACACTTTTTCATTCAAGCTTGATAGTTTAAATTTCTAACATGTCATAGAACTACACTTAGCAAATCACACCCAGTGTCACCAGCATGACATTTTATTTGCTAATGGGTCATAGACCTGCAAGTACCAAATCACACAAATGTCACTAGCTTGAGTTTCTATATGCCTTTGACTGACTCTTCTTAAGCTGCCTCCGTAAAAGACTCTTGACGAGCCTTGTCTGCCTTTGGCCCAAGGATAAAGCAAAGGCCATCCTCCAATAGATAAGTTCTCCAGACATGAATATACCTATCGTTCCAAGTTTAGTGTCCGTCCACATAGGTTATCTTTTCTTATTGGTGGACAGACACTCATGGCAATTTCTGACTACCAGATGTGCACTGACTTTGTCCTCTCAATGTCAAAGAAAACTTGACAAAAGAAAATGTGTTTTTTTTGGTGGCTAAAACAATATTGATTCAGCTATTTAACACGCTACATCTCATTCATTAATTTCTATTTTAATATACTAGTTTGATACTGTTTAACATTCCATGAAAATAAACAACGTTTCATTTTCTGAACGTTCGTAATTTTCAGTTTTCTTTGAAATTTTAGTGAGAAATATTTCCAGCGAAAGATTCTCATTCCAAATGATTTAATTAGAAGGATTTCCATCTTCTAAATGCTTATTTGATTACAAATCATTCTAGCTGAATCTTCATTTTTTAAAATTGTTTAGTACTCTTCCCAATTGATACCAATATTTGACTCATACTTTATCATTGCTATTAAAATTTCATATAAAGAGGGAAGAAGGAGAGCTCCTGTATTGTTGAATCAATATTGAAATCAACGAATTAGCATTTTCTTTATGAGAAACACACCACCTTTGCATGTGTGACATGTCAATTATGAGAGGAGAAAAACTCCTTTCAGCCTTGACAGTGTAAGCGGCAACTGTCATACCATTAGCGAAAAACTACTTTAAAATGTTTAAGAATTTAACATGAGACTTAATTAAAAAGTAACTAATATCATGGCGAAGACTAATGATTTAAAATTAATCCGGTCAACTACTGACCTTTCTTTTCCTTTTTAAAACTAGTATCCCCACAAATTTAATTCCTAAAATATCTCTCATTTTACAGTCTTATGGTTCACCAGATCTCCGCACAAAAGGATTCTGACAAAAATAATAATTGGGAGAATATTCTGTATTCCTAATAACGAATACCAACTCAGAAGTTAAAAATTTTCTATGTCACATAGAATTAGCAAAAGAGAAAGTACTTTGGAATAATGATCCCATTGATTATTGTTTGGCAGCAAAAAACAACTTGTGATTCCAAAAAGCAGTTTATCTGTTCCAAAAGAAAGATACAAGTTCACAAACACACCAAAAATTAAATAATGAATAAGAAGCCAACTTTATCAAATTAAAACTAATACCATTTGTAAAGAAAATGTTACAGAGTATAATCAAACATGTAAAATCATCTTAGTTTGCTAAATTTCTTTCAGCTTCAGAAGACAAAAATTAATAATTTTTTCACAAATTCTCAATTTTAAAATTTAACCCATTTCTGGTTTCTCTTTATTAGGTTCTAGCCAACTAAAGACAAATTTTAAGAAACTAGGTTAGACTGCTTTCAAAGGCGAACTTTTACAAAGAAGCGCTTTCTAGAAACCACTAAAAACCAATGTCTCAAATAAATAAATAAATAATAAGTAATATTTACAGTACTTCCAAATGCTGATTTAATCAATGGCTTTTAAAAGAAGAAGAAGAAGAAGAATTAATCAAGAGTAATCCCAGAAAGCTTCCGTAAGTAATCTTCTTAATTTATAAAGCACTTTCACCTACTTCAGAAGAAAGATAAAAAATTTACTCCCGAAAGCGCTTTTTATCTAAAAAAATGCTTTCTAAAACCTATGACACACACTATAAGATACTTCTTGAGTAGATTTTTTAAATCTAAAGAAGGCTTCCTATAAAAACACTAATCTATTTTCTAATCTCATGAAACATTTTCATCAACTTTAAAAAGTTAAAAATATATATTTTTAAGCTATCCATCAGCGCTTCGGCTAACACTGAACTACCAAGCACAAACCTGTTTTGGGATTGTAGAGAGACCAGACCTTCCTCTTGAACTCCAAATCAGCTAGTAAAATCCGGACCCAAACCCGGGTCTCGAACCCGGACTTCTTCCTCTTCGCATGGAGCACGGAGCCACCCATACCCGACACCAACAGAACCGGGTCCAGATCCGGTTCGGTCTGACCGCAGTTCCGGTTGCCGAAACACGGGCAGAAGCTGCAGTCTCCGAACATTTTCGCGACCCGACTAGCTAAAATTTTCGAATTCGGGTCGGAGCGTTTTGATTCTATTGCTTTTCAATACCGATGAGCGAATGCATGGAGGAGCTTCGAGGTTCAGCGTTTTGGTCAGCGCGAGATCAAAAACATTTTTTTTATGGAACTGCCAGTGAGGACTGAAGATGACACTGGTGATGTTAATTTTTCCTTTAAGTCCCTGTACTTTCTGTTATTTGTTGGAAATTCCTTCTATCTTTGTTATTGTTTCACCGTACAACGTGAAAAGAATATAGCAACAACTCCGGATTTTTTAATAATAGTGAGATCACCATGACGAGTGATAATTTTTTAAAAAAATTGAAAAAAATTATAATCATGAGGTTGATAATAGATAATTACAAACATCTAAAATAAATAAATAAATAAATACACATATATATAATACTTTCATTAATCAAAACTTTACAAGATCAAATTTAGAACAAATAATAAAAACTTAATCATTCACTATTTTTATAGTCAAATTCTCATATTAAGTAAATTTCATTTATAAGGAGATATCTTAACTTACTCAAACGAAGCTCAATTAGAGAAGAGAAAAATACCAAACCATATTTATTTTTGTGCAAGATCACAAGCAGATAAAAGCCCAACACAATAGTACAGAAAATTTTTCAAGTTACTATGATAGAAAAATAATGTGGGCTCATGCTGGGCTGACCTTTTGGGGATGAAAATCTAATAGATTAACATAAAAGCACAAATAATTAATTAATTATTTAATTTTATAAATACAAAATCAACAAAACCTTAAATGATAGTTATATAACTGCTAAATTAAAGGATATTTTAGAGTGTAATAAATTAAAAGGAAAACTCAATATGCCAATACATCTCAATTTACACCTTATGGATGACAATTAAGAATAAATTTTTCTTCCGTTACGTAAATTGAGATTTAATTTATGTGATTGCACCTTAGGGAAATACCACAACATTGTCTTTAAAAATTTTACCTGTGGTAAAGAAAAGAAATGACAAGACAAAAAGGTTTTGGACCATATTCTTATTATATCAAGAAAGGATTTTTTTCCGAATTAATAAAAATTAAAGTTCAACTTTTTTACGGAAAAAAGGTCAATATTTTGAGGCGGGGAATAGAAACAAGGAATTTGTCAAAACAAAGTAATTTACAAACGAAAGAAATAAACAATGGCTAAAAATAGAAATAACAGAAACTATAGGTGCTACAAAGAAATTTAGAAAAAAAAGACAGTTTTGTCTTATTTTATTTTAAGTCAATTATATAGATAATGTTACCGCCACGTGTCAAAATTTTCAGCGTTACATCAAGTCTGCCGGGTACCGGGTCAACATAATCTACATCCCGGGAGTTGGCTACGTTCACGTATCTACCTACACCCCGTGCACATTATAGTTATAATTACTAAGAGTTGATTTTACGATATTACCCTTCATTTCACACTTCCTAGTTTCTGCATCCCGTTTGTTTCTTGCTGGACACCTAAATAGGCCATGTGCCTATGTTTGACTGATTTTCGGATAAGTATTTACTTAATTTTAAAAATTATAAATTAAGTAAATACTTATAACTATTCTATAAATATTCTGAAACAAGCAAATAATTCAAAAAAAAAAGCACTTTTTAAGCTAACCAAAAGCGCTTCCGCTGACACTAAACTACCAAACACACACCTGTTTTGGGATTGTAGCGAGACCAGACCTTCCTCTTGAACTCCAATTCAGCGAGTAAAATCCGGACCCAAACTCGGGTCTCGCACCCGAACTTCTTCCTCTTCGCATGGAGCACGGAGCCACCCATTCCCGAGACTAAAAGAACTGGGTCCACCTCCGACTCAGTTTGACCGTCGCCGAAACAAGGCCAGAAACTGCAATCTCCGAACATTTTGCCACCCGAAGTAGTCTAAATTTGAATTCGGTTCGTTTTGATTTCTCTTTTGTTGAATGCGCGATTGTGAGGGAATTTCGAGATTGCGCGATTTGGTCCCTGCGAGACAAAGCTTTTATAGTTGACACTGAAGACGACGCTTGATTGTGAAAATACTGTAGTTCATTTTTCTCATTTAAGTCCTTTTACTTTTTGTTATTTGTTAGGTTTCCTCATTATTAATAATGAGGTATATTAATAATTAAGCAATTTTCAAAAACAGAATAATTATACCTCCCTTGATAATTTGATGACAAATAAGAATAAATTTTTGTTTATGTAATCACATATTTTTAAAACAAGCTCTTTTCATGATAGAAGAAGATTATGATTCAAAATTTTGTTATCTCACTCTCTTATACTTGCATTTTTCTTCTTTCCGCACCTATTAAAAAATAATAATAATAATAATACTGATAGAGAATAAAAAATAATATTATTATTAAAAAATAATAATAATAATAATAATACTGATCTTCATTAGTTTTAGTTTGAAAAAAATTCAAACTGTGTCATTATAAGACTAAATAATAATAATAAAAAATAATAATATTATTAAAAAATAATAATAATAATAATACTGATCTTCATTAGTAATAAGACTCAATATACCGATAATGCCCTTGCTTACTAGATGAAAAGCCTATAATATGCTTGGGTCTTGATTAGAAAGATAAGGAAAAAGGCTGTGTTTGGCTCGGGTGAAATGGTCGATTTGTCTTGTTAGTCAGAAAGTGAAAAGTGCATGCAGAAACAGAAAGTTCCCGAACACAGCATTAACGCATCTAGAAGGATATTCTGGGGATCGTACTCGACGCGACAAATCAAATCGAAAAAGACTTGTGACAATAGACTTTTACAATTACAATACAAAATTTATAATAAAAAATACAGTAACGTGGCAATTGAAAATAATTTTCCCTTTGAAATATTTATTTTCAATTTATTTTTCAGAATAATTAATTCTCTTTCAAGGAACTAGAAAAAATATTTTTTAAGAGTTTTCAAGAATGAAAAATACTTTTATTTTGAGGCTAAAAAAACGTCTCCAGACGATTTTAATGGTTCAAAATTTTTTTAAGATTTTCCGAAATTAGACAAAATGGATATGAGCCCCAAAAGAAAATAATAAAATAAATATATACACACACCTTTTATTGCAGAGTTTAGAAACATAAATCATTTTGCAATTATAACATGATTGGTATACAAGTAATTATAAATTAAGAAGACACGTTGTAAAAAGAACATTTAAAATAACTTATGATGAAGATTCTAAATTTGAAATTTTCCATCTATAAAATGTTCCTTCAAACGATGATACTTGTGTTTGGATCTGAAAAATATTCCTTTTTAAATGCGGGGGACTTGTGCTTAGATTACTAATAAATAAGAAATATAATAATTAGGCCACAAAATAAAAATAGACATGTTCCGACTTGATCGATAAAAAAACAATAAAGTGATATACAGCTCAAACGCGTGCGAAGGAAATATTTGGAGAAAATTCCCAAGAAAACTAATAAAAAACAATAACATTTATCAAACTTCGAGTCTTCATCAAAAATTTTAAGGCCTAGAAATTTCAAGGTAGAAATTACAAAACAAAATTTCTTCAACTTTTGATCACACCCAAGAGTTCAAAGATCTTCTTCACAGGTCCTGGACGCTCAAACCTGACATGAAAAAGAAAAAAACATTTAAGCAAACTGACACACACACACACAAACACGGCTAACATGCATGCCGGAATAGACCCTTCTGCTTTCAACCATCTCGCGGCCTCTTTGTTTCAGGCCAATGATCATATATTCAGTCTAGCAAAATGCAAAAATATAGCTGCTCATGCATTCTCCCAATACTAAGAGCAAAGAGAGGGAAAGTTTTGGAGTAAGCAGCACAATTACTTTTGCTTCAAGGGAACGAGTCACATGGGAATGGATCAAATCCACACTGACCAGATAAAGAAGCACGCTAATGTTCCAATCAAATTAACTTGATTACCTTCGAGCATTTTAAGTAAAACAAGCACAACATATAAGAACCAAAGTCACTTCTTGGGAACAGATCAATTTTGGAAATAATGTGAGTTCCACTCAACAGAAATAATCAGCACATGCAGAAAAATGACGACAATATACCAAAGAGCTATAACGCATTTAGTTTTCAAAAAATCAAGAGATGCCTATACCTGGAGGAAGAGATTGCTTCAACTTCTCAGCTTTCTCGGAGTCAAATACACAGAGTGTGTAAAGGTACTTTGAGCATCGAACCTTAAACTTAACAACATCCCTGCTCCTCTTGATTTTGACTGAACGGGCATCCTTCCTTCTTGCAGTAAGAAGGAAATCCTTGATCTCATGGATCTGTTTAGGCTGTGGATCATAAAGGATAAGTCAGAACTCTTAAAACATTCAAAACCATTATACACAGATAACAGCAACAAAATGTCATGAAATACAAGTCAACTAAAGCTCAAGATCAATGGATAACGCAGCTAGTAGCATCATCAAGCATCCTAAACAGACGACAAATATGAAAAACTTATTAACCAAACTAGCAGTCCCTACATATCAATCCACATTTAAGTTAATTCTTATTTTTCCAATGTCTTAGTCAATGGATCTGTTTAACTAACTAGACCTGTCAGTGTCTTTGCCTATTTGTTAGGAGCAAACAACAATTAAACCACATTCAGAAGCCTAATCAGAGACTAATGCAGCAAGTAACAAATTGTATGACACAACACACCATACTCAAAACCCGAACAACAAGGAGAAAGACTCTGAGTCTACTGACACCACCGCTTCATTGTAGCACCATATAATTAAAACCATGCATTACCCACATATACACGATTCAATTACATATAGTTACGAAATTCGAACAATGATATGATCTAGTATCGAGACAAGTTCCCAAAGCATCATCTAGTACAACAAACAATAAACCATAGACCCACAAAGTGCTATAAAATTAAAAACAAACTTGTCCTGCCCAAATGGAGCAGATGCGAACTCAAATAGCATGAACACATCTGTAACGATGGGCAGCATCAATTTCCCAGACGCGTAACTGTATCAAATACCACATATGAAGGTAGATACCTGACTTATGTCTGGTCATTAGCTACTTTAAGACAAAACCTACCAGAACCCGATAATTAATCATCGGCTAAATTTTCTCGGCAACCAAACAGAACCATATTATAAAATCATCTAAAGATTCAGTCTAACAAACCCCCCAATCCAGAATCCTATAAGCAAATAATAATTTTCTTTTTTTGTTATTCACAGAAAAATTGAAGAAAATGAAAAAACAGATAGAGAAGAAATAACAAGTAATGCAAGTGCAGATGATATCATTTACCATTTTGATTAAAGCTTCTGCTTCAAAATAAAGGAGAAGGAGCGGCAGCCTTGAGTTTCAAGGGGTGATTGAATGTGTGACCTCTCCTTTTATATACATGTTGGTTGGTAACCCTAGATTCTTGATTAGTATGATTTTAAGATTCGGCTGATGGGTCTTGGGCCTAATAAGAATGAGCCCAAGTTTATCCCATGATGGATGGTCACAGCCAACACTAAAGAAGCCCCACTTCATATGGGCATAATTGAAATATTTCTATAAACACCCACAGCAATTGACATAATTAGACCTTCACTCTGCCTTCTTCCCCAAATGTAAAATGCCGTAATCACATCAATGAGCCAAACTCACCATTCCATTCAAGTGGTTAAAATTTTTGAAAACTCAAAGGACCATGACTAGAATATTGGCTTACAGAAGGTGCACAACCAAATCACAAAATTTAGTCAAATAAATTAATTGTTGCAACTTGGGGAAATTAAAATTGATTCAAGTGTTCAGTTTTTCAAATTTGTTTCTCTCAAATATAAACTATTAGAATTGTTTAATTGTCCAGAAATTTTTATCTAATAACAATTTTTTTTTCATGGTTGATACTAGAAATTTAATGACATGTTTGGTTCGAAAAAACGAAAAAAAAAAAAGGAGTGGAAAGAACGAAAGGGAAAAGAAATAAAGGAAGAAAAGATAATTTTATACCAGTCAAAAAATGAAATTAAGATTAACTCTCTTTTACCATTATTTTCTTTTTCTTTTTCTCTCTCGTTTTCATTATTTTCCTCTCCCCTAATTTTTTTCCAACTAAACATACACTTTATGCAATGCTGCTTTTCCATGTTCTGTATAAAACAAAACAATTATCCGGTTATGAAACTGGATGTTTGAAGAAGACCTCCTGTATCATGTTTTGTAATTGCACTAAAAAACACAAAATTATTAATTATCGAAGGGGTGTTTTGAGGATATTTTAGGGGTGCCAAAAGCTTCACTCTTAATGGATTTGTTTTGAGAAGAAATTGGGCCATCCAGAAGACCAATTAGATTATGGTCTCTCTCTCATTTGTGTTTGAGTTAGGGGTGTTCAGAATTCAATCCGATCAGCTCAATTCGTCTGATCCGCTCAATCCGATCCGTGGATAAATAGATTGGATATGGATTAAAAATTTAAAAATCCGTAGTCGATGGATTGGATATGTATTTACTTCTGTAAATCTGCAGAAATCTATGAATCCGCAAAAATATATATATATATATAATTAATTAAAAAATTATTATAAATTTAATTTAAAAAAAATTATAAATGTGACATTGTATAGTTACTAAGCACTATAACACATCTTAACCATTACCCAATAATAATATAAAATGAAAAATAATTAAATAATCAAATATACAAATATAACTTGTAAAAATTGTAAAACAAAATAAAAGCAAAGTCACACGCACTAACAAAAGCAAAGTAACATAACGCCAAGTCACCAACAATTTGCAAACAAAAAACCCTAAGCTTCCCCACCGTCACACTCACTAGCAACACTCAATACTGGTTGGATACACTCTCGACACAGATTTAAAGAACATTGGTCGCGCGATTCCGGTTAGAGCAAGCCATCTTCTTTCCCAAGTCTCGAGCCACTTCACATTCACTGGTTCTAGCTGAACAATTTCACTATCACAACCTTCAAGATCGCCACCCGTACGGCTTCTTCTGGTTTCCATCGTGGATGGCTCCGTAATCACCACTTTTCGATAGGCGCAACAACCCTGGTGAAGGATCAGACTGTATTTAGTTTTTGAAACTTCGACATTTCAATTAATTGTGCCTTTATTTGAACAATTAATTTCGGTGTTATATTAACGTATTATTGTAACTTTATTTGAAAAATTAAGCTTGGTGTGTTATATTTTGAAACTTTGAACGTATTATTGTAGCTTTATTTGAATAATTAGTCTCGATGTGTTATATTTTGAAACTTTAGATGTATTATTTTAACTTTATTTAAACAATTAATTTATTTAAATTTTATTCAATTTTTAATTTAATTGGTAGCAAAATTATTTTTATATTATATTTTTTTATTTCATTAGTTGGAGAGAACTAAAAAATTTTAATTCGAAAACTAATGCGTAAAATGGTGGATTGCATATGGATTGAGTCAAATCCGCATCCGATCCGCAGATGTATAAATTGGATTTGAATTGAATTTTATCAATCCGTTGATTGGATTGGATTGGATTGAAAAATTATAATCCGTAAAATTATGGATCGGATATAGATTGATGTCCAATCCGTAAAATCCGATCCGCGAACACCCCTAGTTTGAGTTATACAAACTCCATTTTGTTGTTATCATTATAATACAAAGGACAACCCAAATCTCTTTGGTCTCCCCACCCATGTAATCAGAATTCAGCACAAGCCTCTTGTTTCTAACACAAGTGATTGTTTTAACCGAACAAGATCACACCCACTGACCCGCACGTTATAGAATATAAATGTTGGTAAATATTATTTTTATATAAAATGATGCGGCATAATATAATTGACGGAATGAAAATATCATAGGCATGTTATAGATATAAATGCTTGTAAATATTATTTTTGTATAAAATAACGTGGCATAATATAATTAACCGAATGAAAACACAATAGGAGACATGTTTATTTTTATTTTCAGTCAACAAATCATGATATGCCACATCAATTTACAAAAATGATTTATACAAAATATTTTTAGCTATATCATTATAATGAGATTATCAAGGAGATACTTTTGCAGCTAAAAGTCAATGTAAAAAGGGTAATTTTGAAATTAAATTAACACATTTTGAGTTGGAATTAATTTATAAGCTATATATGTTGGAAAGAGAATTAAGTCATCTTTTCAATGCATTTTATAAAGGTAGATTCGAATTTTTTAGAAGAAGCTATGGTCAATTCAATGCAACCTATGCAATTTTCAAGCCACATAAACTAGTTCCAAATTTTTGAATTTCAACCTTATTTATGGTCTCTTTTACTATATTTTAATTTTATCAACACTTTATTTTAAGTCCAGTATTAATGTTGGCTGACCAGTCAAGAATTTAAAGCATCCCTTTTTACTAAACCTAGGTATGGAGTGTTGTTTCAATGTTTTCAAGTAAACCTCAGGATCTTGAATCTCTATTAGCATATAAAAATTCAACTAACATAGTTTGTAAAATCAATAATAAAGATGATTATTGTTATTTGAATTGAAAGATAATTCTTTCTTTGATTCTATTCAAAACAAGTAAACTTATCAAATATTGTATTATTGTGGTAGTTTGAATCTAATTCGTCACTCACCTTCTCGTCTATCTGGGGTGTGATGTCAGTATCATTTTTTTTATACCTCTAATTTGTATTTAGTTAAAAAAATGTTAGGTTGATAATTGTTTATCTGTGGTTCGTGTCTTCTTAAACTTTGAATCAAGGTTTTCAAAATCTTTTTTAAAAACAAAAATAAACAAACTTATAAGTTACATCCATACTACTAATTTGAAATTTAGGGTTGGGAACTCCATGAGCACCTTTGTCTTGCGTAAGAATAGATTTTACTATATCTAAGTGTAGACAACTAGACTTTGCTTTAAATGGGTCCACCTGGCTGGTTATGAAAATTAAGTTATGCAATAATGGAACTAATTTAGGTCAAGTTCTTATAATTGTTTATTTGTTTATACGAGATTCCTTTAATTTTAACAATAGTGTAGTGTCAGAAAGTGGATGGTGGCCTTGAGAGAGAGAATTATTGTTACTATTATTTTTTTTCGATTTTCTTACCATTTTATTGTGAGTCTAATAAATTCACACGTATTTTGTTAAGCGTTGTGATTAGATTTCCTTGAAACTTTGTTTGCTCAAATCAACCAACCTAAAGAAGAACTGAGAATATTTAGAACCTCATGTATTAATTCAATCTTTATTTTTTAACATGTAAAAAAAAATTCTCTAAACGTAATTCCCATGTTAGAACTAACATTATTTTTTATGCAACATGCTAACTAGATGATCATTACTCCCTCTGGAAAAAAAAAAGATGATCATTACTCAATATATACAGTTGAATCACGTAATATTGTGTTGCATCAAATATTTGATTAATACTAACAATTAAATATTTTTATTTTTAAAAGATAATGGGGTGAGCAAAATTAAAATCAAAATTTTAGTTCGAAAATTCAAATTTAAATGGCCAACAAAAAAGGAAAAAAATCTAAAAACCATTCGATCAAACCTCTGGGAACTAACTAGTAATTGAATATTTTGTTAGTCAATCATAAGACGTTAGGCTATTATTAAAGAGTTAAACAGAAAGACAAAGTTATATATGTATTTTATGCTAATCTTATAATTTTTTTTGCTTTCTCTCAAAATGAAAAATAATAATCAAATACGTTATTTCATTGTTGGTTCTTGTAGAATTGGCAATAAAAAAGTCCCGATCAGGATTGGTCATTATCAGTCCCTATTGATTATTTAATTTGAACAAAAAATTGTAATGAATTCTATATTAATTTTTTAATTACGATAAAAAAAAATGCATCTGAGTCTCTACCGATCAAAATACAAATAATGTCCTAATTTTTCAGAATATAAATATACAAGATTTGAGCTTCTTGTCGAAATTCGGTTCTTTTTACCAACCCTGGGTTCTTTGACCTTTTAGAGAAACGAAAATTGTGGTAAAAAAACAAGCGAGGGTCCACACGGAAACAATTTGTGATGAAAATAGATCACTTATGTACTCTCTTTTCCATAGATTGCCAAAAAAAAAAGCTATTTTGGTAAATATTTTTGGCTCTTATTCATTCTTGTGGATATATTTCGAAGCCAAGATTGGAATGGACATGGTCCCAAGATTTTTATAGCAAATAAATAAATAAAATTTTCTTTTATTTATTTAATTTCTTTTCTCCTTCTCTTTATCCTTTCACTCGGATTAGACTTCAATGCACTTAAAAAAATTGAAGGCAAACATGCGATATATACGAAACATCCTTTCACCATAATTTTCTTTTCCTTTTTTTAATATTATATAAATAAATAAGTGACGTTACTTTTCTCAAAATTAATTTCTCTTATTGTGTATTCACTAATTGATAATCGGGATGGGTTGAAATAGGAATACGCTGAAATTTGAATTGGTTAGAATTGAAATGAGAAATGAGAATTAGAATAATTAGTTTACTTTAACTATAGGAATCAAAATCAAAATCAGAATAAGCATTATTCTCGTTGATGTGTTTACTTTATTTTAAAATCAGAATAAATTGTTATACATTATTATAATGCCCATTATTAATTGTTGTACTTAATATTATTTGTGTCTATTATCATAATAACAACAATAAAGACAAAAATAACAATAAACTGAAAATAATAATAATGACAATAATAAACAAAATTAATAATGTTTAACAACAACAACAACAATAGTGAAATTAATAAATAAAATAATTATAATTATATTATTATTGTTATATTACTAATAATAAATAATGAAAGATTTATTTGTAAATATTATAAACCGTCTATGAATTTTTGTAAATTCAATAGAGATCAAAATGCAAAAGTGATAGGATTAAATTAATAACAATTTAGAGATTATGAAAAGTTAGTGAAGGTAAAATGGGTAGTTCTAAGAATCAGAGTCTCATTCCCAACCGTTCCTTGGGAATCAAACTCTCATTTCCTAATCCCATTTAACCATAAGGCACACTCAAATGATTCTCATTTCCACCCTCATTTTGTGAAGTGAACATTAACAATAATTTCAATTTCAGATTTTTGATTCCCAAATTCGGAAAGTAGACGCACCATTAAATTAGATGACAATTACAATGTGGATTATAAGTTAGAAAATAGTTATACATTTATTTCCATACAAATTCCTATGGTCGGAATTTTATTGAAAGAAAAAAAAGAACATCTAAATCCTCAAGTTTTAGGGAAATGATCTAGAAGACTCTTAAATCTTTAAAAAGGGATATCCCTTTGGCGCTATTAACCTAGAAAAATTGACTCCAATGTTTTATAACAAATAAAATTATAATATTAAAATAAATGTGATAATATATGCATTTTAAAATAATTTCAATATATAGAAATAATTTAATATTTTACAATGGATAATTTTTATTATATTAAAGTAAATTTTAAAATAAAATAGAAACATAATATCAAAATAAATGTAATAGAATTTAAATTACTTTGAATATTATGTAAAATAATAATTTTCACATTATCAGTACGTAAGATTTTTTTTTAATTGTAAAATGTATTTAACCCAATATTTATTTAAAACCTCTACAATAAATATAAATATATTGTTAAAATAAATATTTTCCTACTGGTATCAAAGCCAAGTGGGGGTAGATGTAATATAGTTGTAAAGAGTTTGTGTGTGAAAAAGTTTTCAAAAATTATTTTCTGTGTGTGTGGTGAATTTTTTACTGGTCATAAGTCCCGTCTTAGGAGTCTGTGCATCCGCTTAGGGCAATAATTCCATACCTGTAGCCATTCATATAGGATTTAAAATTTGAAAATTTTTATGCATGATGGATTCTCTACTCTGTAGAGCATCTTCCTTCTCTAGCTCTTCCTCCGGGAAGACTAGTGATTCAAAGAATGTCGTGAGCTCCGAGGAATTCGTTATTTCTGATTTTGATAAAGCAATTGATAACTGGGAATTACCTAAAGTTTCTAAAGAAATGATTTACAAAACCAAAAAGCTTAATTTTTTAAAGAGTGATTATATTATAAAAACTGAAGAAAGAGATATCACACTTTCAAAGCTTTTTGAAACAATTCATTTGTTTTCAGAAAAAACTTTAAAGAATTTAAAAGAGAAAAAATTTAATTATGTCCATATTGGTCTTATCCAAGTCGGCATAAAGCCATTGACCAAGGAAGGTTTGGATACTTCCATCCTTGCTGTCCTCCGTGATGGCAGGTTCATGTCCTTTGACGATTCTTTACTTAGTAGCATAGAATCCAGCCTGTGCAAATGACCAATCCATTTCAATTGTTATCCAAATATAACAATTTCCCTTAAAGACAAAAATATCCTCAAAAGCATGATTTTGCAAATCAAAACCCACAATTACCATATGATTGAGGGTTCAATTCCAGTTGCATTGATTTACAAGATCTCATATAAAGCAATGAATTCCGCGTTTAATACGCAACATAAATTCTAGTAAAAAAGAGATGAGACTCTTCTCTTGCAGATTGATTTGTCTAAAGCCAACATGGTTGTCCCAAAGCCTATCCAATGGAAAGATATTCACCTTCCAGACGAATGGATTCTGGATGGAGCCACTGAACCAGTGATTCCAAAACATCTTGAGCCTAATACAGAGTTGCAAAATGTGACTCAGTTCTCCGATGGTAAAGTCAAACTATCTTTTAAGAGATCTAATTCTTCTAGATTCTCTGACAGAGATTCTTGTTCTTTCAGTATGCATTCTTTCGAAAAACAGTCTTCAAAAATCCCTACAGAGATAAATATCTCTAAAGACCAACCTAGGTTTTCCACTTCGGATATTCCTAGTTCTTCCATTCATTCTGTCAATTATGGTACTAGTGTCCCTCATCCCATATACACTAATCGTCAAAGAGTCCAAAGACAGGAAGAGAAAGAACCTTCTCCTCCAACTTCTCCTACTTTTTCTGCTGTCACAGAAAATATTATAAATGTTATTGAAAAGAATTTTGAACTTGATAAAACTCTTCTTCATAATGATTTTTATTCAGATAACAATAAAGAAAAAAGACTTTGGTTTTTTAAACATTTTTTGAACCAAAGAAAAGCAATCCAAGAAGTTTATTATAATTTTGTCAATTTGCATGAAGTCCATATTCTATTTTTTGATTGGTTTGAAATGTATGCTTCCGACAATAATATTTCTTATCCTTTCAAAGAGTCAAACCCAATTACTACTAGAAAGAAAATTCCTGAATGGAATCTTTCTGATAGTAGTAACACTATTGAGTCTGAACATCCTCCTCTCAGGAGTATAACCATAGAGCATGGTGAACCTCCTATTCCGATCAAAGCTTCTCCTTTTAAAGTTCACAAATCCGATGACCCTAATAAAGATTTAGATAGTATTATCCAACAGAATAATTTCTGTAATATTAATCTAAATACCATAGGAAAGCAGTTGACTAGGATAGAAAGTCAAATCCAACAGTCTTCCACAACTGTTACTTCTATTTCAAAACCAATTCCCTCCAAAACCGAGTCCTTGAAAAAGCTTAAGGAACCTATTTTCAGACCATTCCAGGTCTCGAAACATAGTCAAAAACTTGTTCAAGACTCAAAGTCAGATTTTGCTAAAGCCATTAGAGAACAGTTAGAAAGAATAGAAGCTTCTTCTTCTGCTTCTACTTCTAAAATTCAAATTGCTCCGGATACACCTCAATCCAAAACACCTGGTAGTCTCCAATCTCATACTGTAGGTGTCCTTGACCAAGACTACGATCAGTCTTCTATAGCTACTTCAGATATAGAAGCATTCAAAGAACCTACTCCGAAAGTTAACAGAGTTCATTGGGAACTAGCACTTCCTGCTACTTCTCATTCTCCTCCTGACCTTGCTGTTGATAATAGGCCCAGTGCACTAAACCAATCCAGGTTTAATGCATCTTCTGTCTATGAATGGAACATAGATGGAATGTCTGAGTATAACATACTTGGTCTATTACAACAAATGACTATGACAGCCAATGCCTATAAAACCCAATCAGGAACTTCTGATAAAGCCATTGCCGAAATCCTTATAGCCGGTTTCACAGGCCAACTTAAAGGCTGGTGGGACCATCTCCTCACTAAACAACAACAATTAGATATCTTGAATGCTATTCAAACATATGAGGAACAAATCCCCATTATGGATGAACAAAATAACCCCATTCAAGATGCAGTTGCAACCCTAATCTTAACCATTTCCCTCCATTTCATAGGTGATCCTTCACACCTAAGAGATAAAAATGATGAGTTACTACATAGTTTGAGATGTAGGAAACTTAGTGAATTCCAAGACTACAAAACCACTTTCTTTACTCGACTCTTTCTAAGAGATGATGCACATCATACTACTTGGAAAGAAAAATTCCTTGCTGGCTTACCTACTCTCTTAGGAGAAAAGGTAAGAAATTCTATCAAAGCTCTATATGACAATCGTATTCCTTATGACGAACTTACCTATGGTGAGTTAGTCAGCTTCGTCAACAAAGAAGGTATGAAAATCTGCCAAGATTTGAAATTACAAAAACGTCTAAAACGGGAGCTTAGGCAATCTAAACATGAGCTAGGCGATTTTTGTAAGCAATTCAATTATGACCCTTTCAAATCTCCCTCCAAAAATTGTAATGGTAAGTGCTTTTCGAGGCCTTACAAAAAACATTACAAATCCAAAAGCCATAGAAAGCCCATTTCTAATTTTAGAGAAAATTTTTATAAGAAACCTTCGAGGCCTTATAAAAAGCCTAAATTCTCTAAAAAGAAAGATTTTAAGCCTAAATCCAAAACTCCTTTTAACTACAAAGAAGCCACATGTTATAAATGTGGAAAGAAAGGTCATACTGCAAAATTTTGCAGGATGAATAGAAAACTTCACGAACTTAATCTCGATGAAGAAGTCTTTTCTAAAATCTCCTCCCTTCTCATTGAGTCTTTTACTGATTTTGAGTCTTCCATGTCTGGAAATAGTGAGCCTCTCCAGGTTGACGAGTTAATTGACTCCGATACCTCCTCTTCTTCTTATAGTGATTCTGAGTCAGAGTCCTATTCAAAGAAAATCAATGTTTTAACTAGAGACCAAGAAACATTTCTTGAGTTGGTCAAACACATTTCTGACCCTACTCTTCAGAGAGAATATCTGGATAAACTCCTGAAGACCCTTAACCAAAAACCCGAGCCTTCTAAAGTTCCTATTGTCAAAAAGCATGCATATGATCTTACTCAAATTCTTGAAAAGAAAAAGCATTCAAAATCTTCTGTTCCTTCTATTCAAGATCTTCAAAAAGAGATTAAAGATATTAAAGCTGAAATAAAGAATTTGAAAGAAAAACAAAAAACTGATTCTGAAACCATTCAGATTCTTTTACAAAAACAACTTTAAGATCATTCTGATAATGAATCTCATTCCAGTAATGATAATGAAGAAAATCTGAATCTTGAAAATATTGAGTCTGTGCCCAATGATTTTCTTTTTGTCTTAAATCAAATAACAATGAGAAAGTATTTGATCAAAGTTACTTTAATTTTTTCTAAAGACTTCATGATTGACACCATTGCCCTGTTTGATACTGGTGCCGATCTAAATTGCATCCAAGAAGCTATAGTTCCAAAAGAATTTCATGAAAAGACAAAAGAAAAGCTTTCTGCCGCCAATAATTCAAAATTGAAAATTACCTCTAAAGCTGAAGCCTTTGTTCATAATAATGGTTTTGATTTTAAAACTTCTTTCCTTTTAACAAATGACATTCGTCATACTGTTATTTTGGGAACTCCTTTTATAAACTTAATTACCCCATATACTGTTAATTATGACGGTATATCTTTCAAAGCCAGAGGTCAAAAACTTGTTTTCCCGTTTGTTGAAAAACCAAAAACAAGGAATTTGAATATCATTAAAGCATGTTCTGTTTATCAAAATCAAATAAATATTTTGTTAAAATCAAAATAAAAAGATTTATGCCATTTAAAAACGGATTTAAATTTACAAAGAATTGAAATCCAATTACACAATAGTTTCATAAAAAGAAAAATTTCTGATTTCAAAGAACTTATTGACAAGGAAATTTGTGCTGATTTACCAACTGCCTTTTGGAATCGAAAACAACATTTGGTAGATTTGCCTTATGAAAGTTCTTTTGATGAAAGACAAATACCAACTAAAGCCCGTCCTATTCAAATGAATATGGAACTTGAGCAACATTGTAAAAATGAAATTAAAGATTTGGAAGCCAAAGGTTTAATTGTTAAATCGAGATCACCTTGGTCTTGTGCTGCTTTCTATGTCAATAAAAATTTCGAAATTGAAAGAGGCACACCAAGACTTGTCATTAATTATAAACCTTTGAATAAAGCTTTAAAGTGGATTCGTTACCCAATTCCTAATAAAAAGGATTTGCTACAAAAACTTCATTCTGCTTTCATATTTTCAAAATTTGACATGAAGTTTGGTTTTTGACAAATTCAAATCCACTCTAAAGATCGATATAAAACTGCTTTTATTGTTCCATTTGAACAGTATGAGTGGAATGTTATGCCATTTGGTTTAAAGAATGCACCTTCAGAATTTCAAAGAATCATGAATGACATTTACAATCCATATTCTGAATTTTGCATTGTTTACATTGATGATGTATTGATTTTTTCTCAATCAATAGATCAACATTTTAAACATTTAAAGACTTTTTATCTAGCGACCAGAAAGGCTGGTTTAGCCATTTCTTCTTCCAAAATCTCTTTATTTCAAATTAAAATCAGATTCCTCGGTCACTACATTACAAAGGGAACAATCACTCCCATTGAAAGATCTCTATCTTTCACTGATAAATTCCCTGACAAGATTTTTGATAAAACTCAATTACAAAGATTTTTGGGAAGTTTAAACTATGTTCTCGATTTCTGTCCTAGCATTAATAGGATAGCAAAACCATTGCATGATAGGTTAAAAAAGAACCATGTTGCATGGTCAGAGCATCATACCCAAATTGTAAAGCAGATAAAGAGTATGGTAAAAGAAATCCCATGCTTATACTTGGCTAATCCAACATTACCTAAAATTGTTGAAACTGATGCATCAGATTTAGGTTATGGTGGTATTCTCAAGCAAGTTGATCATGGTAAAGAGCAAATAGTACAGTATGCATCTGCACATTAGAATGATTGTCAGAAAAATTACTCTACTATTAAAAAAGAAATTTTATCTATTTTTTTATGCATATCAAAGTTTCAAAGTGATTTGCTAAATCAAAAATTCTTACTTCGAATTGATTGCAAAGCTGCAAAACATGTTTTAGAAAAAGATGTTCAAAACATTGCCTCAAAACATATTTTTGCACGATGGCAAGCAATTTTAAGTGTTTTTGATTTTGATATTGAATTTATCAAAGGTGACAAAAATTCTGTTCCGGATTTTCTGACCTGAGAATTTCTCCAAAACAGATAAAATGCCGCCCAAAAAGAAAGACAAAGGGAAAAGGATCCTCAAAGATCCTGTGTCCCAGACACCCTCTAAAGCCTCTTCCCCTAAAGAAAAATTGGTATCCTCAGTAATACCCATAAAGTCCTGGATCGATATGATCGAAGATGATGAACAGAAAGTTAAAGCCCTGACCTCCCAAGATCAGGTAAATCAATGGATGAAATCCATTACTCAATCTCCTGAGCTTTTGCTCGCAATACAAAGTTTTTCACAAAGCCAGATTTCTCCTAAAGAAAACCCTGATTTTTCTAAAATTGAAAAACCTATTTCTAAGGAAATCCCAAAGCTTTCTTTATCTGGAAATTTGTCTAAAGAAATTATTTCTTCTGGAAGTACTTCTTCCCAGGTTGTGGTTTCACAATCAAAGCTTTCTCAAAAATCGGATTGGCATAATAAACCCCATTCTCAAAATGTTTTAACTATGGAGGATGGATTTTATAATTCTGATCCATTTCAAGCAATTTCAAAGTTTTTCCCAAAGGGATGGTTTTTCAAACCATGGGATCTTACAAAGCCCCAATCATATTACTAAAGCATCCTTGAAGCTACTGGCTCAGTAAAATTCAAACATTTCTTCCACGCTGAGTCTCATTCTGAGCCGGCCTATTCCACGGCCACTATCCAAAATATTATTAGCCCAAGCCAGTGGGGTGAACCACTCTATGCACAAAAGAAATTCCCCGCCAATTTTCTTTTTAAAATCCCACACTATTTGTCCTATTCCTATTGGGACTACCAACAGGCGTGGTTCAACACATTTTTTCTTCAAAATCCAAAGCATTCCCATTCATGGTTATTTTTCTTCAATACAAAGATAACCATACAAAGCCTTCCAAACTGGTTCCAACAATGGTGGACCTATTTTGGACCAAACACAGATATCTTAACCCCTAATGCCACAAACTGTTTTAACCTCTTTAAAGCCCATTATGTTCCTTCTGAATCTGAGAAAAGGTTCCCTCATTTCTTTTTTTTTTGTTCAAAGTTCTTCCTCCCTTGGGTTTGGATGTGGAATTTCCAATATCATACTCAAGACACCCAATTAATTCTCCAAAGGTGTTTCAGAATTAAATGGTGGTCTAAGTTTGATGAAAAGTCAAAATTGACCGAAGCCTTAGTCCACAATTGGCTTAAATTAAATGGTCACCTCAAGCCTAGTATTGAAGATACTAAAGCCCATAGCACCTTCCTCGCACAGCGTTCTAAGGCTCAAGCCCTTCTCGCCAGTGCAAAGTCTGAAGAAGAATACTTTGATATCATGAAGCAGCTCCTGACTACTCGATCTGAGTCCTCTGTTGCAGCATCCTCTGATACCGAAGACGAAGATGAAAAGCCCTTCATTTCACTTGGGGATGAAAATGAAGACGATTGTTTTGGTATTTTTCCCCCTGTAAAGCATTGTAAATGATCTATATTTCATTATGTAATTTTACTTAAAAAAAAAAAAAAAAAGAGATCTATATTTTCCTTGTATTTTTCTGTATTAAAGTAGATTGTATACGGGTGGTCCTTTGGACACAAGTGAGAGCGCACATGTCTCTTCACCCGCTAGTATTTTCTCTATATTCTACAAAGCCGTATAAAGCAACAGTGCACCTTTCCACGAGTTACTGTGCACTTAAAGACCCGCTACAGTGAACAGTGTGACTTTCCACGAGTTACTGTGCACTTAAAGACCCGCTACAGTGAACAGTTAAATTTCATGTATATAATCTGAAGGAAGACTTGAGACTCCTCAGATTTTCCAACTCCTCTCTCTCTCTCTTCTTTCGAATTCTCTCCTTTCAAGATTTCTCCTCATTCTCTCTAGAACGGAAGGAAGTCTGACGAAAGGCAAATTTCTTCTCTCACTCTTCTCTTCTTTCTTTCTTTCTTTCTTTCTTTCTTTCTTCTTTTAAAGAACCAAGATCCTGAAACATCATGTAAGGATCTTTTGTAACTATTTAAAGCATTTCAATTTCTGTAATTCAATTTATGCACCTTTAAATTTCCGCCATTTACATTTATGCAATTTTACATTTTCGCAATTTAATTTAAAGCCATTTACTTTTCTGTACTTTAAATTTCTGCACTTTTCTTTTTAAAGCATGATTGCAGACTGATCTGTATCAGATCTGCCATAAAACTTGTACGTTCCTCTGAGGCAACGAGACCAGATCTCAATCCCCAGTTGTATTCTTTCTCTTCTCTCTCCTCAATCAGAGCACCAGTCCTGGGATCCAGTTCTGGTACTGTGTATGTTTAGCAGCCAACCTTAATGTATGTTTATTTTGCATACCCTTGTTGCTAGGCTTGCTTAATAATTTTAAAGAACTTTAAAAGGTATATAGGCGGGAAACTCTCGACGTAAATTCCAGAGGCGAACCCGAATGGGCGTTAGTCTGGTCTGCACTGAGAGATCACAAGCCACGTACCTTTAAAGTATTAAAAGTGATAAAATCTGAAAAGCCGACAAAACTTCCGGTAGTTCACCAAGATCTACCCTTTATCATTTCCTCAGCAATAATCACTTCTTCAAAAGCACACGTACACCTTAGATCATTTTCCTACTGTTAAAACCTCTACAATAAATATAAATATATTGTTAAAATAAATATTTTTATGATAATAATTTAAATATTAAAATATTTTAATGTTATTAGTTTACTAGACATATTACATTATTTATATTATATTTGTATTTACTAAAATTCTTAAAGTCAATTTTTTAGTTATTATGTTCAAAAGGTACTATGGTTAAAAAAGAGTCTTGGTGTCTTTTTTGAGAACTTGGGGTCTTCATGACAATTTCTCTAGACCTTGAGAGTGTAAATGCCATTTTCCTAAAAAATAATTTATACCTTTAGTTATTTGAGTTATACACCTAAAAAACTGAAATAAAAAGACCATAGATATGATAATTTCAAGGACATAATAATCAAATCACTGTTTATTGATTTTATTTTTGCATGAGCATTAGTTGGCTCAACTAGTAAAACTTTTTAAGTTGATACAAGATGAATGATATTGAATCCGTTCATAGGGATGGGGATGTGTTTGATTTTCATTCTTGCAATTCTCGAAATATATATTGGATTTGTTATAAAATCAAATTTCACAACAAGGATTCTTACAAGAATAAATTGTAAATAATATGTTTATTTTTTATTATACCAAAGATTTGTAAGTGAGTTGGTAAATTAAAGATTAGTAATGAGAGAATTGTGAGGTACCTATACATACACTCTTCTGTTCTATTCTTATCATGTTTATGTTTATTTTTAATATCGAGTGGAAGTATATATTCACTTAGTTTGAGGCTTTAAAATTGAGATGTACACATGATAGAAATTCAGCAAGAGGAGGAATACGCATTGAATTAATATGTATTTCTCTTAGCTTTCAGCTTGAATCTAGTAGTTTTTAAGCTTTAATAAAAAAAAAATCCTCATGTAAAGTGTTGATTTTCCCTACTTTGTCATTGTGAGTGCACACATATTAAAAATCATTTGGTATCTTGAGCAAGTATTTTTAGTAATATCTAAGTGATGTGCGAGCCATCTATTAATCCGCAAAAAAAAAGAAAAAGTAATATGCAAGTGAAATTAGCAGACTTGAAAACGGGAGTAAACTTATTTAGAATAAAAATGTAAAAATAAAAAAATAAAAACATTTGGAGTTTTGTTAGATTTTTATGACATTTAAGCAATCTCCATGCGATCTATTCATGGTAAAGTAATATATAAGCAAGTTAGTATTCTATACTTTTTTTTTAAAGCTGTGACATAATTTGTATATTACTTAACTTGTCTCCCATTAATTGACGTTACATAATTGTTATGTTAATGATGATACATACGTTATTAACAACTACTTAGTATTTGAAGTATTAGTTGGTATACAAAATTTATATTTTAAGATTATCGGGCTTCATAACTTAGATTGCGAGCTCCTTACCCCTCGACTTTCATAGATATCATGATCCCCATGAAGATCTTAATTTTTGGATTAGATATGACATGTACGGATCTATGACTCTCCGTTCTGTTTTGCCTTAACTTTGGTTTAACTTGATGGGCACCCTAAGTATTAAAAAAAAAAAAAATTAAACCAATCATCATTAGATTTTCGATATTTACTATTTAATTTAGTTTCCATTTATGACTTGAGGAATGTTCGAATTTGGAGACAAGAGTCAAGTTCCTTCCTTGATCCTTAAAATGAAATCTTTTCATGTTCCTTTCTTGTTACTTAAAATGCGAACCTTTGTTGTTCCTTTCTTAATCTTTAAAATGAAAATAATTAATTTATTGCATTCTTAATCTCATTGTTCCTCTCTTGATTTTTTATATATCTCTTTCTTTTTCAAGTATTTTTATGCATTTTTTTAATTTTTAATTACATGAGATTATTTTTCATATTACAATTTATATTACATGAGAATATTACTAATATTTATAATCAAACAATTACTAGAACCAGTTCACATTAAATCTTATATATCTATGTCCAAATTTTTATTATTTTTAATATTCGAGAGACGTCTACTCCACTCACATTTTGAAAGAGAGAATACTACCTTCACTTATAATTGAGAAAAAAAGTAAATCTTCAAAATATTTTTGAGGGTTCAAACTACTGTTCTCACAGTTACAAAAGAGTGGCTCTGGCCTGCCGAGTGATTCTTTATCCATTTCTTTTGCCTCAAGTTCTCTCTCATTATCATTTCTAAGCAACCTACTGGGTGAGAAAAGAATAGAATAAAATTTTAGAGCCAGCACTTTGATGATTTATTTCTTTTTTTTGAGGAAAAATTGTTTTGTCCGTTTTATTTATAAAAGCGGAATGCTATGCTTGAATCTTGATGTAAATCTCAATAACATTACATTCTAAAAAATTTATTATCATATTAGTAACATAGAAGTGGAAGTTGATAATATTTTTGTTTTTTTTTTAAATTTAAATTTATATATCACACGTAGTTAAAATCTATGTGACTCCGAAAAATGTATGTGACATTATCATCAAGTACTATAGAGTGAACTTAAAAAAAAAAAGAGGTTGATTTGTACTTGAAAGGGTGCGGATGTCACTTGGCCATTAATCAATGACATTTGTTTTTTTTTTTTAAATTCAAATCCATTACATCATTTTTTTAATTTTTTAATTTTTTAATTATATTACTTCTTAAAGGTTTTCAAATTTAAAAAGTAAAAAGGATATTGTAGGTACAACAACTTAACTGTAGAGGGTTCAAATTTAATTTCTATTATTATGTGAGTAAAAAAAAAATAAAAAAAATTGTGATTTACTTTTTTTTGTAAAAGCAAAAACAAATGATATAAACTTTCATTTGTTTCATTTGAGTCCTTGTAGTGTTTTCGGATCCTGTTAAAAAACCTTTAATAAAAAGATCATGCTGTAGTTTAAGTGTTCGATGTAAATATTAGGTGCAAATATTAATTATTGAGTAAAAGTGATTAAATTACTTTATCAAATATATATAATAACTGCTCTATCTTTTCTAAATTTAGTATATGCATATCCCACTTATTAATATTAGTTGTAAATCCTATTAAAAAAACCTTTCAATAAAAAAAAGTAACAATATTAAGTGTGCATTGTAGATATTAGTTGTGAATATTAGTTATTGAATAAAAGTTATTATCTTACTAAATACATATCATAATTGCATATATACACAATTTACAGTAAGTCCTTGAATAAGTTGATTTTAGAGTTATCATAATTATAGAAGGACATTATTGATTGTATTTTATTAATTAACAAAGAACTTTGACAAAGAGACTCACATAAGAACTTTCAGACTATACTTGCTATTGTGTTAAACAATAGGGACTAAAATGTTATTATTCCCTAATTATGTAAATTTTTTTTTTAAAAAAAAAGTACTACTTTTATGATCAATATTCCTCTATTTATGTCGCTGTCACTCTTTACCAGTTTTTCGTCACTGTTCTGTCAAAGGCTTCCTTCACAAGTTCCTTCTCTTGCAAGTTCAAATATTTTTTTTTCCACTGTTTCATGACTTCATCTGCTCTCTGTCACGCGCATACACTCTCTATATATAGCAACGATCAGAGAGCAGTGATATTTGCTGCTTTACAAAAATACCAAAGCAACACAACAGTACCCATTTGAGCTTTTACTGTCACTGTGTTCTTTGTTGCTCATTTTCAGACTCTTTGAATCTGATAGTAAGTTCTTATTTTGATATTTGGGTTCTGAGTTAGTCTTGTTTTTTCGCCCTTCTTTTGGTTAATATTTGATATTTAGTCGCTTATTATTTGAGTTTGATTTTGCTGCATTGTCTTGGTTTGGTCATAGATGGATATGTAAGTTTGTGTGTGAATGTAGTGTAGAGAAATAATTGTTTTTGTTTAACTTTGGTTGACTAAAAGTGTTTGATGGATCATTTGAACAGCCATGGAGCTTGTTAGCATGGAATCGGACACAACTGAGGAAGTATCTGCTGACACCCTGCCCTTTGCCAGAAAGTGAGCTTGACAAAATGTTAATTTATTTAATGAAATTCTTGTTTTTTGATGATTTTTCTCACCGATCAACGAAATGGATTGTTGATTATGTCATCAAACATTTGTTTTCCTTTATTTATTTTTTTAATTTTTAGTTTGATGATTAGTGGGTTTCACTGTACTGTGTTGTTGCAGTTATCAGCTGGAAGCACTGGAGAATGCACTTAAGCAAAACACTATTGTGTTTCTGGAAACTGGATCTGGCAAGACTCTAATTGCCATCATGCTGCTTCGAAGCTATGCTTATCTTCTGAGGAAGCCCTCGCCTTTCGTTGCTGTCTTCTTGGTTCCAAAAGTGGTTCTGGTACCTCAGGTATGCTCAGATATGTGTTTGTGGATTCCTATCCGGTGGAACTCTTTTTTTCTTTTTTTTTCAAAATTCAGCCAGCAATTGCAGAGGGGGAAAAGATTGCCCCTTATTTAATAGAATTGAAAAGTTTTTTGCCATTAAGATTTTAAAATGCTTGATCTGGGTTAAAGATAAAAGAGATAAATATGACATTTCTTTGTATTTATACAAGTAGCTTCCAAACAAGCTTCATGAGTTTTAGGTTTGTTTGTTGAAGCTAAAGTTTTTGAAATTCAGACTGGAACTAATGTGAAAATCATTATATTTCAAATTCAGATATTAGTTCTACCATCGAATTTCAGAACTTGTTAACACCAAAGAAGAAAATCTTACACATTTGATTTCTATTCATAACTCTTATTAAAACTTTTAGATTTGGTTTTTGTTTATGTCCAAAAGTTGTATATTGCCGACATTGTAGAATTAGTGGATGTTCCTTGGAGTTCAAATTCAAAAGTTTGACTTTTCATCGCTTTGATTTTGATTTTATATTTTATGCTTTACTTTTTGTTTTTTTAAATTAGCAAGCTGAAGCTATTAAAATGCACACCGACTTGAAAGTGGGTAAGTACTGGGGAGATATGGGAGTTGACTTCTGGGATGGTGCTACATGGAAGGAAGAAATGAGCAAACACGAGGTGAATTCTTACATATATAAAATAATAAAATCATTCATGAGCTATATGTACTCAATTCAAGTAATTACTTTGCTGACTTAATTCAATTAACTGGTTTGTTGACTCCATTATCTGAATTCAATGATCCCTTAGTTTTCTGTTCTTAAGTTTACTCATTGTCCTTGTTGCTTTCACTTTTTATTGACGACTGGCATGATTTTGTTTATTGCGTTCTCTGTTGTTTGGTCTTGGTTTTCCTAAAGCTTTAGCCCACTTCCCAGAGAAAACTGCATCACAGCAGTCCTATAACGCATTTCATTATGTTTCTGAAAAATTATACGGAGTTTTAAATTCTTATCCTTTCTTAATGATTCATGAAAACTCACTTTTGAAGATGTCATGATGGGTTGTTAACATACGTATAATTGACTTTTGGAAGCTTTCTTCCATATCCATGAAAGGCTGCTACTTTTCTGTATAAGATCTCACATTCTTCTTCTTGTGACAGTGCTTTAGCTTTATAAAATTTTGAGGGACTTTGTACACAGTGAGTAGTAATTTCCAGTTGAATCCCTACAGGTATTTGTGATGACACCTCAGATTTTGCTTGATGGCTTGAGGCTCAGCTATTTTAAACTAAACATGATCAAGGTTTTAATACTTGATGAATGCCATCATGCCAGGGGTAAACACCAATATGCTTGTATCATGACGGTGAGTTTTCTTGATGTTTGTTGATATTGTTGTTTGCTTCTTTTATTTCTAGTTCAACCAATTGTTCCTTATGATAACATTTAAACGACAGACTAGAGTAAGAGAGATATCAGAATCTTATTAACAATTTCTAGTTTGACAGGTTGTTTCAAAAATCATAGCTTCATCGTCATCATCTTCTTCTTATTCATTTTTTGATTACTACTACTAGTGCTGCTGCTGCTGCTACTACTACTATTATTATCATTTTTAGCTTTTTATCTTTGTAACAATTGAGTGAAGTAGGAATTCTTAGGAAACTGTTGTTTGATAGAGCTAAGTTCATATTTCTTATGGAACTTTGCTTGTGACAGATTTGCAGAGTAACATGCTAGGGATTTTCTTTCTTTCTTTCTTTTTTTCTTTTGTCCGGCAACTGATGTACTGGAAAGTTTTGTGTATGTTAAAGTCTAAGATGTTGAAAGTCAGCTATAACCATGAATCTGCAAATGTGTAGTCACAATGATGTATCTGAAAGTTAATGCTTCTTGTTCATTTTGGTACATCATCATGAGGTATAACTGTTACATTGCTTGCCTTTTGCATTCTATTACATTTTTTTCCCCCTCTTTTGCAGGAGTTCTATCACCGTCTATTAGAAGCAGGTGACTCCAATCTTCCTAGGATTTTCGGGATGACCGCATCTCCCATAAAGTCAAAAGGTATTCAAAACTTGATAATATCAGATACAATGTTATTTCATTATGGGTATGGCATCTGAATCATTTTTGACTTATATCTTTTTGTTGTAGTTTCTAGTTCAGAACAAGACTATTGGCAAAAGATTCATGATCTTGAGACTCTTATGAATTCAAAGGTTTCTTCTTTTCTTTTATGTTTTAATATTTTATTTTATTTTATTTTTTATGTTATACCAACTGTTTGGGAAAGACATAAATCAAGGTTAATCAGAAAATTTAAAAAGGCATCGCCTATTTTTTGAAGAAAGAGGTATCACTGATTACGGCCTATAAATACGTACATACGTAATCTTGTAAGTCTGTATTCCAAATTTTTTGTAACGTTTGTTTCATTTTAGCATGGTCCAGCTTGGTGGTTCAGTTGATACTATTTAGTTGATTATTCATACCTTCATTTTCTTGTACAATAGGTCTATACATGTGCCAGTGAATCCGTGCTCTCTAATTTCATACCATTTTCAACTGCAAAGTTCAAGTTTTACAAGTACGATGAGATTCCACATGCTTTGTATACCCACTTAGCTGATGAACTGGCAATGATAGAATTAAAGGTAAGTATTCTCACAGTAAAAACTTAGATTGCAATGTTGAGATTATTGTTTTTCTGATAGTTGAAAATATAATCATCTTATCCTGCTTGTAACATACAGACTGTCTGAACGAATGTAATACTTGACCCTTGAGATTCATATATAGTATTAGAGTACTTCATTCTATGAAGAGAGTTATAGTAAGGGGAAAAGAAAGGGCTAAAGGGAAATGAGTTTTGCTGAAAATGATACAAATAATCTATGATTTAAGAATATAATACGCTAATTTTTATTTTTTATTTAAAATTTGTATCTATCTAACTTCTGAGTAGATGGTATTAAGAGGTAAACATATGTATGCGTGTGTGTGCGCAAAAAAAAAAAGAAAAAAAAAAGAGAGAATATGGTAAGTCTAAATGAATGATTCTATACCATATGTTTGTCCATTTATTTTGATATGTGAAAATAAGTGCTAACTTATTTTTGTATTATAGCAACTTTTCAGAAGACTTTGAAACCAAGAATTTGACATTTGTATCCTTATATTGTCAAATGTTAAAATGAGCAATAAACTATATTTGATGTCTAAAAAATTATGTTATACCAACAGTATCGGATAGCCATAAATCAAGTTCTTTAAATTGAGATAATAAGCTACAATTTCTATTGTTTTATCTAAATAATTTATTCTTCTAGGAATCCTGGAAACCTACCGAGTCAACGCTATCAAGAGAGAATCAGAACTAAAAAAAGGGAAAAAGAAAAAATCAAACTTTTGTTATCTGATCAAAATTTTTGAAAATCACCATTAACTCAGAACAGCAAACCATAAAAAAAAATTTTGAATAAGTTAAATGAAGATGTAGATGGACTTAAATCACCAAAACAAACAACCCCTAAGTACGAAAATGGATGTACAAAATCTATTTAATGTGTTGACTGGCCTTTGCAACTTAGGATTAGATTTAATCTTACCCTTTTTTAATTTGAAGAATGTATATTTCAGTACGTAATTTCGCTGAGAAATGTTGGAATTGATCATTAAATACAATAGTGATTGATGGCTGCTGACTAGATCTATTGTATTTCAGCATACTCGATCATTGGAAAATTTGGATCTGAATGAAGCTCAAGCGGAATTAATAAGGAAGAAAGTATCAAAAATAAATTCAACTTTGTTATATTGTTTAAGTGAGCTTGGTGTTTGGTTGGCATTGAAGGTATTTATCTAGTGTTTCTTCATTATTTTGCACTTCTATTCACCTGCATGTATTATTATAATTTACATGTGTGTTTCTGTAATAGGCTGCAGAGACCATATCATGCTATGAAAGTGACTTTTTTGCTTGGGAACAATTGGATGGGTTTGGTGAGACAATCATGAAAAAGTTCGGTTCAGATGCATCTCAGGCATTGGTGACTTATGTACCATCTGGTATTCTTCAATTTGCTGAGAGAATTGGAGACTTAATTGTGTTATCCTTACACGCTAATGTTTGCCCTTTCTTTTTCTCCTTTTACTCTAAATTTAGGTGCAGAGTGGTCCATAGGTGATGATTCCAAATTTAACTTGGATTCTGGGCTTCTGACGGAGAAAATTGTTTGTCTTATCGAATCTCTTCTTGAGTACAGGTTGGCATGCCTGCATGATCATTGATTTTTATAAAATTAATTTTAAATAATTTATAAATTCCAATATGCTCTATAATTTTTAAGAATCGTTCTGTTAAGTAACAGCCCAACCTAAAAACTGAAGTTGACAGCTGTGGATCCAATAATAGTATTCAAACACAAAAGTAATATCTAACATAACAACAAAAATGAACTCAAATTTTTATAATATTACTAATATAATAGGTTAGGATAACGGTACTTGATTAGACAAACTATGATATCATGTTAATTACCCAGTTAACTCAAAAGCTTGAACTGATGGACGCTGCCTAGTACTATTTCAGCTCTTAACACCTTGAATTTTGTTTCCAGGTCCCTTGAGAGTGAACACACTATATAGTGCATACAGTATTATTTTCTATAATATAGTTAAGATTCTTATAACTTTTCCACAGTATTTATTGTTTAGTTCAATCAATTATGCAGGTGGCTTACAGCAGCAAAGTAGAACAGAAAAGGGGAAAATATGTAGGAAAAAAATAACTAGTTTGGAAGAATGTTGTAAATTAATTAGATTTTTTATTTTTGTTTTTTGTTTTTGTTTCTGTTTTTTATTTTTATTTTTAAAAACTCATCCCTATTTCAAGTCAGGCCAGTTGTATTCAAAACTCTGATCAAGAACAATTAAGTTTAAATGCTTGATGAATTTACATAGGGGGATGAGTTCATCTTGAATTAAAAAATATAAATGGAGGTTCTTGCATTCAACCTTAACCTCAGGGAAAGCAACTGTTCTACATCTGTCCTAGTGTGAAGTGTTAACCACACACACACAGTCACACAGAGGGAAGTGTTAGCCTTTTGGAAAATTGATGCCTAAAGAGGTGCTGAGTGTTTGCTTCATCGCATGATTAGATGGTTTCACCGGACAAACCATAATTCTAAAGTTGTATAATGTCGTGCATTTTGAATTATATTAGCCAGGTCCAGCTCATTCTGGATAATCAAAATAATTTGTATAAGATTTTTCTGTGTCAGTTGTAGATCGTAATATTTTTCTAATTTTTTTATTAGTGTGTAAACACAGGGGTGTGGAGGACATAAGATGTATAATTTTTGTAGAAAGGGTCATTACAGCCATTGTGCTTCAATCTCTGTTGAGTGAGCTGCTTCCAAGACACTGTACATGGAAGACTAAATATATTGCCGGAAATAACTCAGGGATACAATGCCAATCAAGGAAAAAACAGAATGAAATTGTGGAAGAATTTCGTAGAGGCTTGGTATGTTTATATGTGATTCCAGATTCCAAATGATGTTCTTTTTTCTTTTGCTCCTAATTACCATCTGCAGGTGAACATCATTGTTGCAACATCAATTCTGGAGGAGGGTTTAGATGTTCAAAGTTGCAACTTGGTTATTATGTTCGATCCTTCACGCACTGTTTGCAGTTTCATACAGTCTAGAGGTCGTGCTAGAATGCAGAATTCAGATTATTTACTAATGGTGAAGAGGTAATGCCTTTCGTTTCTCATAACATTCAGATATTTATTACAGCCGTGGAATATTTTATATTGCATTTTTTTTATCTTCATTTGTTTAAAATTATTCAAATTGTTGTTTTCTGTGTCATTGCTAGAGTATTTTATTCTCTTTTTTGATAATTTATAGTGGGGATTCTACTACACAATCTCGGCTAGAGAACTATCTTGCTAGTGGGAACAAAATGAGAAAGGAAGTTCTTAGCCATGCATCTCTTCCGTGCTCCCCTCTTAATAATCATATGTATGGTGAGGATTTTTACCACGTTGAAAGCACAGGCACAATTGCAACTCTTAGTTCAAGCGTTAGTTTGATATACTTTTACTGCTCACGGCTCCCTTCTGATGGGTAAACCATTTTGGACTCATTCTTGCCGATAATGCTAAGCTCTTCATTATGTATTTATTGTTTAACTCTTTTGTATTGTTTCCGTACTATGGCTTAATGCAGTGTTGCTTATTTCTGTTGGTTTTATTTTCTGTAGATATTTTAAGCCTACTCCAAAGTTTGATATAAACAAGGAGATGGGGATTTGCACACTGTATCTTCCCAACAACTGCCCCATACAAACTGTTATTGCACAGGGAAACATTAAAACTCTGAAGCAAGCTGCTTGTCTTGAAGCTTGCAAGAAGCTTCATCAGATTGGTGCTTTAACAGATAATCTTCTTCCTGATATTGTTGTCGAAAAACATGATGCACAAAAACGTGGTAACTTGCATAAGAAGCCTTTAGTTTTGTACAATATGAGTAGCTTGTAAAGTGTTGTTGTATTTTGAATGGTTGGAGAGCTATAACCATTCATTTTTTGGTTTCTTCATTTAGATTTTTAAACCTTCTTTCATGTTTCTTTAATGTGCAGGGAATGAACCTTATAATGCTGAACATCCCATTTACTTCCCTCCTGAACTCGTGAATCAGAGTCCACAAGATACGAAGATAACATACCATTGCTACTTAATCGAATTGAAGCAGCACTTTAACTATGATATTTCAGCTCGTAATATTGTGCTTGCTATGAGGACTGAACTTGAATCTGAAATTAAAAAAGTGAATTTTGATTTGGAAGTTGAAAGGGGTAGATTGACAGTCAATCTGAAACATCTTGGACGAATTCAGCTTAAACCAAATCAGGTGTGATATCTGGTTTTTTTACTTCAACTTGATCAGAGGTGTGACATATACTTTTTAAGCATTTTGTTTTGTAAACTTTATTTAATTTAAAATTTTCAACATGTTCCAGGTCCTTCTTTGTAGGAGGTTTCAGATAACTCTTTTCAGAGTTATTATGGATCATAATTTGGATAAATTGAATGAGATTTTGGATGGATTTGAGCTACGGGATAATCTTGAGATAGATTATCTTTTGCTTCCATCCACTGGACAGTTAATTGATTGGAAAACTGTCGCTTCTGTGTTGTTTCCTTGTGACAATGGTTCAAAGCATAACATGAATTGTTCTACGATGTTTAATGCTCGTATTGTACATACCAAAAATGGTCCGCTGTGCACATGCAAGATTCATAATTCTCTAGTCTGCACCCCTCACAATGGTCGGATATATTGTATCACGGGTGTTTTAGGCCATTTGAAGGCAAATTCACTTTTTACGAGGAATAATGGAAGTGTTACCACATACAAGAAGCACTATGAAGAACAGTGTGTACTTAATACTACTTGTAGAATATATATAATTTTTTAAACCACATTTTAATGTGGATACGTCATATTTATGCTGTATATACATAACCTGAATGGCTGAATTTCATCTTGTACATTGCAGTCACGGTATCCAGTTGTGTTTTGATCGAGAACCATTGCTTAATGGGAGACGCATTTTCCATGTGCAAAATTACCTTAATAAATGCAGACAACAAAAGCAGAAAGGTATCAATTACTCATTTAATTTGTTCTTTACAATTTGTTCTCTTTTGCGTGTGTTTGTGTGTGCGTGCGTGCTAATGTAAAGTTTTAGTGTTAGCGAAGCATGTTTGAGATGTCCCCCAAGTGTTTAGTTTATTTGAAGTGGTTAACTGTTTTCTGTTGCCCTGTTGATTGTTATGCACTGTCTTCAAATCTGACAATTATGACAGCAATTGTTTGATCTGTTATTGTTCTTGTGGGTAAGCAAGTCAGAAAATTTAAATAGTGGGTGCTAGTCAGTTCAACTAGTGAGATCTCTTGTGGTGGTACAAGAGGTTTGGGATTTGATCCTTGCTCGCATGGGTAGGGACGGGATTGGATTACCATCATGCACCTTAAATGGAAAAAAAAGGCCAGAAAATTTGACCAAGTTTTTGACACAATTTCAATTTTTGCATTTTTTTTGGCAAATTATATCAGCAATGTTGGTATTTTCCAAATTATCTTTTGTCCAACTGTCAACTGAATTTTCACTTCTTGCAAAAGTTTACAAACGTCAATTTCATGAAAATAATGGATGGACTGCAATGCATTTTTAAATGAGTCTATGTTTGAATTGCTTGTTAAGTGTTGTAATTATGTATATTTCCGAGATTTTGGTAGTCAGAATACTGAAGAGAAATGGTGTTATGACTGTAGAGTGAGTTTACAATCAATACATGGTTGGATCTATGCTCTTTTGGCTTGTTGAGATTGGTTTATGAGTTTTGTGACTAACTGAATATCCTTTTGATCGACTTATTGCTAGGTCTAATCCTTTGAAGTATTACATTTATTTTGTGCGATTTGATCTTGTATCTGTTGTTTTCACAGAACTGTGAAAGCAATCATATATATTTGAAAGTTTTCAATCTATTTCTCATGCTTGTTGCAGAGCCGAGTAAGATATCTTTTGAACTGCCTCCTGAGTTGTGTCGGATAATCATGGCTCCTATATCACTCAGTACATTTTATTCTTTCACGTTCGTTCCATCAATTATGCATCGTCTTCAGTCTTTGCTTCTTGCTGTCAATTTGAAGAATATGCTTTTGGATCATTGCATGCAAAATGTTACCATTCCAACTATCAAGGTATTCTGCATGTAAATTTTATATGCATTATGTGCCAAAATAGTAGGATGTGCATAATGATTTCAAGTTGCCCTAGGTACTTCACTTGTGAACAATTAAATGAATGGGATAATGCTTGTACATACAAAGTGATTAATGGATATATTATATCATGAAGTAAATACTTGACCCAACAGGTTAAACTTATAAGGACCTTAGTGTTCAAAACTCTTAACATGCCCAACAAATGATATTACAACCAAAAGATATGAACTGAACAACTTAACATGATATAATTTAATTAATGCAATAATAAGGTTTGAAACAAGAAATTGCTTGATCATAAAAAGTTCATAAATGAAGACTTTCTGCTCACTAATCAGTAAATTGGTGAACAGGGCAGTCAAAACAAAATCATCACTATCTTTCTTGGTAGACCTCCTATAAGTATGTTGTTTATTGCGGGACTGATTTCATGCTGATGGCCTTTCCCATCCATGCTCTGGTCCCCTTTGAACTTATTGTTTGAATTTGCACTAACAGCGACTCTTCGTGTTAGGTGTTGGAAGCAATCACTACGAAGAAGTGCCAAGAGGATTTTCATCTAGAATCTCTAGAGACTCTTGGAGACTCCTTTCTTAAATATGCAGCTAGTCAGCAGCTATTCAAGACATATCAAAATAATCACGAAGGCCTTCTTAGTGTTAAGAAGGAACGAATAATATCAAATGCTGCACTTTGCAAGCTAGGGTGTGAGCAAAAACTCCCGGTAATTTTACTTTTCCAGCAATGGATCTGAATTTTTTTTCTGTCTTTTGTCCTTATGGATGTGTTCTTATGACTTTTTCTTCTATTTATATTTTATTCTTTTTTAAGTTGTAATGTATCTTCCATCTTGTGTCTGGAGTTGTATGGTTTTTCCTATAATTACTGGTTATTGATAACTATAACAGCATTGCCTCCTCTCTCATATAATGTTGGTTTTTAATTATATCGGACGAAATTCTTTGTATCAATTCTTCATTTGTTCCTCAAATTGATATCTTCAGTGCAATATTTCAGTCTTCTAGCTGTTTTTGAGTGCTAATCACAATTATTAGGCTAGAGAGGGGTTTCTGGAGATCCATTTCCTTTGCTCATTGTATTGTTGATTGTCTTGTTTATAATTATGTTGTTATACCAATTACCAAGTAAATCAAATGAATGTCTTGTGACTTGCTTCTGTTACTTCTAAAATTGCAGGGATTTATCCTTACCGAGTCTTTCGATCCAAAAATGTGGATAATTCCTGGTGATAATTCAGGAAGCTATGAATTGAATGATGACTCACTTTTCAATGGAAGAAAAATTTATGTTACTGGAAGAAAGAAGGTGAAAAGTAAGACAGTTGCTGATGTAGTTGAGGCTCTAATTGGTGCATTCCTCAGCACAGGCGGGGAAAATGTGGGATTAATATTCCTGGATAGGATTGGTATAAAGGTGGATTTTGTGAACGTACCATATCAGCGGCAGTTCCAAGTACATGCAGAGAGGCTTGTTAACGTCCGCCATTTAGAGTCGCTCTTGAATTACTCATTTCGTGATCCATCTTTATTAGTGGAGGCCTTGACCCATGGTTCTTACATGCTTCCCGAGATTCCAAGATGTTATCAGGTAATTATAATAAAAATTCCAGTAAAGCATTTTTGTTTATTATAATAATTACAACAATAGATAGTTTCTGCCTCTCATACTATGTCCTAGTGATGTTACTGGCACTAAATGAGTACCATTATAGGATATATTTCCCTTTCCTTGAATGTTATGTTTTCTTAATGTTGGATAACTATAATGTGATACCTGCTCTGCAATTGCAGCGGCTGGAATTTCTTGGAGATGCAGTGTTAGATTATCTCATCACTGTTTACTTGTACAACAAGTATCCCGGACTTTCGCCAGGATACTTGACTGATATGAGATCTGCTTCTGTAAACAACGATTGTTATGCACTGTCTTCAGTCAAGCATGGACTGCATAAGCATATTCTGCACGCTTCACATGAACTGTACAAGCGGATAAACATCACTGTTGACAGTTTTGAGAAATTATCTTTGGGATCTACTTTTGGATGGGAATCTGTGACATCTTTCCCTAAGGTTAGTTGTTTGTAACACATGCAGTATAATTTTTATTCATGCTAAAATTTGGCTTATCATTGCTTTGTTGTATCCCTATTGGGGTTATCACTGCTTCATTTTCTGAAAGACACCTTCTGCCCAATGTTCATAAATCGAAGCATTTGTTAATTGAGGTTGAATGAGTTTCGGATGGGCTGTTTAATTCGATATGGCTAGCAGTTCAAGTGAGATTAGAGAACTACCATAAAGTTGGAAACGATTCTTGACTTTAGTCCTTCACCAGTCACATTGTCAGTTTGCTATAATTTTGCAAGTAAAATGAAGAAATTTTATTTATTCTGTTCATCTACATACTAGTATGCATAAGACATCCACAATACAAGAATGTTGGGCAATTTGTTGATGACTGAAGGAACGAGATCTTAAAACTCTTTGTTTGTTTTTTTTTCCTTTTTCTGACATTGACTGAAAAAAAAAGGGCCAAATTCAAGTACATGATGATATCGTTAGCGTTTAACCCATTTGTTGAATGTGTGCTTTCATTTTATTAACAACTGATTTGGCTGCTGAGTCACTTGTTTATTTCTCTTTTTATGATGTGCCTAAACATCCATTGAGCATCTTCCTAATTTTCTATAGGCACTGGGAGACATTATCGAATCCTTGGCTGGGGCAATATTCGTTGATTCTGGATGCAACAGGGAGGTAGTGTTTCAGAGTATAAGGCCACTTTTGGAGCCGATGATTACTCCTGAGACAATGAGATTCCACCCGGTAAGGGAGTTGACCGAGTACTGCCAAAAAAATCATTTCTCTATGAAAAAACCCGTGGCTTCACGGATCAGTGGTAAGGCTGCTGTTACCGTAGAAGTCCGGGCAAATGGTAGGTTGTTCGAACACACATTCTTAGATGCTGATAAGAAAACAGCTAAAAAAGTTGCATGCAAAGAAGTGTTGAAGTCCCTGAGGGCAAGCTTTCCTGGGACTTAGAGCTTCATTCGAGTTAAAAAAGTTTTGGAAGATGTGAAGAGCTTGCATGTGCGGAGTTTAGGAAGCACAGCAGTTATTAAATGGAAATGAATATACTGAGTCAAGCATGCTATTTTTTTCTTTAATTTCGTTCTTTTTGCTTTGAAACTATTCTCTTGATAACCCAAAAATTCTTAAAACCCACATAGCGAACTTGAGCTAGAAGAAGAAAAGAAAAAAAAAAAAAGAGCAGTAATTGAAAACTATTTGAAGATAAAGAAATGACGTGTCCAATAATGATGATCTGGTTGTTTATTGGTATTTTTCAGAAAAGAAAATTAGCCAAAGCAATCAGACGAAACTGAACAATAAAAACTTTGGACTTGTTTAACATACTTAGTACAAAAGAAAAAAAAATAACAACAATTTAAAATACAAAGAGTGTCTCAATTTATTCTTAAATGAGTCACATAAATAGATTTAACATATTACGATTATGTTTATGTTTATGACACCACAAAAATAATTATCATATAGAGGTTTGCGAGTTGAGGTCTCTTGAATGTGAATATAATATAATTAATGAACAGATTGATACGAATACGAAGACAACAAAATTATTAATGTCAATTTTTTGTCAATCCAAACATGACAAATTCTAGGAATAGTTGTAGTATATTACCATCCCTAACTTTGATCGAATTCTTGACCCATTTTGATTAAGAATTCGAGGAAATGGGCAGAAAATTCGTTTTTCCTTTTTTAATTTTTTTTTGGGGCATTGAATAGTTGTCATATTCTAGACTTCTAGACCACTAAATTAGCAAAATTAACCTAAAAACTTAAAAATCAGTTTAGATGAACTATATTTATCCAAACACTAATCTTTCGTGCATAGCATGTTCGAGTAAACCATAACATAACACTAAAAAAAAATTGATAATTTTTTAGGAATATTGAGGACAATATGCAACTTGTTATAAGTAGCTAGTAAGTTAAGGTTGACAAAATCTAAATCCGGATTAGGATATAAGTGCACCCAGATTCATATCCACATTTACATTTTTATATTTGGTTCCGCATCCAGATCCACAAAAAACACAAGCGGATCCAGATGCGGATAATATCTGCAACGGATGCAGGTGGATATTCCAAATATCCGGATTTGCAAAAATCAAAATTAAAATATTTACTATATAATTTAAAAATTTACCTAATAATATCAAATAAAATTTAATCATAATTCAATAATTAATATTTTCATATGAATAACATACAACAACATCATAAATCTTTAATTTTTAATTTAAAATAAAATTTAACCGAATTCGGATATCCAATTTTCCATATGTACTTACATTCGGATCTGAATCCAAATCTATATTTTTTAATATGCATATTCGGATTTTTCCGAATCTTCCGAATCCTTGCGGATACGGGCTAAATCCGGATTTTACTACCAAGCCTACGTTGGACTTGCAACTTGGGTCAATTTGTGGACTTGCAAAGCAAAAATATTTGCTTAAAACATTTTTGTGTTTTTGGACATCATTTTAAACTACAATTATTTGAAATTTTTAGCTGCTACATATATTGTAGTCGCCGCCAGTTAGTCGATATCAAGTGTATGAGATGGCAAATGGCAAAAACTTCCAGCATTCACGTTGACTATATGAGTTATATTATCATGTAAGTTAGGTATTGTTTATATTTTTATACAAAATCTGAATGCGTTTGAATTTTTTAGAAGTATAAATGAGTTTGAATACGAATATTTACATCCGAATAGAAAAAATAAACATCTTAAATATAATTATTTAACATTTATGTCTTTGTAAATTCAACAAAAAAAGGATTAAATTTTATAAATTACTAAATTAGTATATCTTATACAGATGTTTATGAAATATAATATTTATTTCTAATTGAGACCATTTTTCATTCATTTAAAAATGACAAAAGTTTACTTTTTTTATTCATATGTAAATGTTTGAAAATCAAATATAAGTTGTGAAAAATAAATAAATAATTTTTTTTAAAAAATTTAAAATTAATAAAATTTTAGACTTTAGATGTTTAACAAATAAGTCCTTAATTAATAATTATAAAATATTATTAAGTCCGAATCATCTTTAAAAAAAATTATTTCAAATTCATATATTATGCAAACCTTGTTCTTTTGGGGTTCGTTTTTACATTGATTATCATCCCGTACCGTACTTTAAAGTTGCAATAACTAAGTTTTACATTTGAATAACTAATCATTATGCTGTTAACAAAGTCAAGAATATGCGGAAGTCACAAGGTTAATTTGGTCATTTCAGTAACCCTAATTGTAGTCAAGTAAATCGATCCCTTTTAAAATAGACCATTTCTAGCATATAGGATTCAGAAAAAGAGATTCTAATGGTGTTAACTAACTACGCTGGTCCATTAATACTAAAAACAAAACTTAATTAGGTGCTATAGAGTCATTATCATAATTCTTAGTGACTACATGAATTTTCATTAAAAAATGAGTGGTGTGGAGATAATTTTGTTGGGGAAAAATTAGATTTTTAAATTTTTATAAAACTTTTTTAAGGACCGCTCTCATATAATATATAAGAATACGTAATCTAGAAATCGTACCTTGAAAATTCGAGTTGGCTTTTTCTGTTGAAGTGATTTAGGCTCCTAGATCATGATCCATCACCACCACGCTTGTTAGATCACGAACTGTCACCAATGATCTTTCAGGTTATGACTCAGGTTCGATCTGCACTTGACGTGTGGCCGCCTTTATCACTACCAAATCAACTAGCACGAGAAAATTTTTCTCTCAATAATGGAGAGAAAAATCTTATTATCTGATCTGTATAAAGTGACTTCTACAATTTTTTTTTTAGAAAATAAACATTTTATATCACATTTTAGTGAAAACCCTAAGCTCCAAATAATCCTAAAAATAAAACACACCTTATTTTCTTTTTCAATAGGGGACCCACCTTGTAAAATAACATAAGGCCCCTTACACAAAAGCTAATTAAATGGAGCCTCCCACTAAATGATATATTTAGGCTTTTGACCCAAATAGCTAGTTATCTTACTTATTAGTCCAGTAGTGGTCCAGTCAATTAAATGAGCTAACCCGGGGATCATTTGGGAACATACAATAGTGGCTACAATAATTAGGCCTGTAATTTAACTATCCCAATTATTTAATTCCAAGTTTACTCCACTAAAACATTGGAACTGACTTCCATAATTGTATGCTCGAATAATAATTCGTCCCAAGCCAAATTGATTTCTTTACTGCACAATCCTTTGTACCACATAGTTAATTAAATTGATATCTCAACTGTCCAATCAATTTAATAACATCTTATTCCTTGATCCTTACTGGTTTTCTCTAATGATTATTTTCAACATACTAAATATGTGGACACACTCTGGCCAGAGAATTCTATGATCAAGTGCCAAATTGATTTCTTTACTGCACAATCCTTTGTACCACATAGTTAATTAAATTGATATCTCAACTGTCCAATCAATTTAATAACATCTTATTCCTTGATCCTTACTGGTTTTCTCTAATGATCATTTTCAACATACTAAATATGTGGACACACTCTGACCAGAGAATTCTATGATCAAGTGCCGAAAACTATCAAGAGATGTGTTGTACAAATTCTATATTGTTAATCTATAACTCCAATACTCATGATTGCTCTCACCAAGATACCGGGTAATCTTGACTACCAGGATGTGTCATGCCCATTAGTAACTCAAATGGAATAACAATCACAATCATGAAATCATAATTAACTCAAGATTAAGATTACAGTAAAATCAACACCTATAAGATTTAATAAGTCTGACAGTTATTACAAAGTTAATTAAACCTCATATGTGATCCTGTTCAATGTAGTCGTACTACATCAATAAATTCATATATGATTAAGACAAATCATTCAATGAATTTATTACAGTTTATACCTAAATAAAATGCCCAACTTTATTTATCAACTGCGAACTAAATTTATTTAATCATAAGATAACTTGTATTTATGTCTTCTGTGAATCCACATGGTGATCACATAAATACATATAATATGATTAAATGGACTTTAATACAAATATAAATGCAATTAAGATATTTGAATAAAATACCTCATTAATTTTATTAATCAGAAAAAATAGTTATTACAATTAAATAAACACATATGTTTTTAAAAAGCATATTTTCCCAACAAATTTTTCTTTCAAAATATTGATAAAAGAGCAATAAATATTTAGACAGAAAAATCTGACTGAACGCTGATAAAAATAACTTTAAAACAAGACTATTTTACATATAAATTTAAAATATCAATTAACACAGTAAAATTGGTCTGTTGCTGTTGTTTAATTTTTGTCCATGCTTAGTTAGCTTTTAGTTTATTTATTATTTTCCTTGATATATAATATAGTAAAAGTTAATGAATTCAAAGAATATCTGCAAAACTTACATGATAATGGGGCATATATTATGCAACATGCTCTTCTAATTTAGAATCTTCAATGTTAATAAATTGTGCACACATCATATGTCATAGTAAAATAACATTAGAGCAAAGGAATGAAGATTATTTATGTAGCTTAATTGGCATCTGTTTCTTTTGGAAAGCATTGAAAAGAAAGAAATCAGGAGGCAAAATTAAAAACCAAGGAAGAAATGGACGGTGGAGGAGACTCATCATCAAGTCATGATCCGAGTATTCTCGTGTCATATCCATACACTCAAAAGCCGATTATGATCAACAACTTTTGGATGCTACAAAGGTAATCCAATGTACATTTACCTATTCAGTGATAATTAATCATATTTTTTTATATTTTAGTAATTAACTTAATTAGAAGATTGTTTAGGAATCGGAATGGACTGTCACAAATAGTTAAAATATCCTTAATTAGTTATTGTGTTTAATAGTCAAAATATCCTTAATTAGTTATTGTGCTTAGTATTCTCATTACCTAAAATAAGAATTACAATAATAAAGATAAAAAATAACAATAACAATGAGAATAACAACGATGATGATAATAATAATAACGACAAAAAATATTAAAAGTATTTTAATCAGCACACATGGTTCGGATGAGCCGTCGTTTATTGTTTTCCATAAGAAAGATGTGTCGTTCATGGAACATCCCATGACATGTAGTTTTCGACATTCATGGCACTGACATGTGTAAATGGCACACGCCTACGTATACTCTAGCTAATGCATATTTTTTTTTTTTTTTTTTTTTTTTTGACATCAGATAGCGCATTGTTTTTACTGTTAAGCCGTAGACAACGTCAAGTCTAAATCCATGCCTGCCAAACGACGCGTCATCTACTGGCTGAATTCCAAATTAATTTAATAAAAAGTAAAAAGCTGTTTGTTTTTTAATAGTTACATGAAAGAGTGCCGGATGGCGGATGGGATGTCTTAAAAGTTGTTCGTTAAAGGACCGAAGTATAAAATTTTATTAATTTTAAATTTTATTTGTTTATTTTTTAAAATTTATGTTTAATTTTTAGATATTTATGTTTAAATAAAAAAAGTAAATTTTTGTAATTTTTATTTAAATAAAAAAATATCTGAATGATAAATAAATATTATATTTTAAAAATATTTATATAAAATAACTTATTTCTTAAACTATAAAATTTAATACTCTTTTTTTTGTTTTAATTAAAAAGATATAAATGTCAAATAATTAAATTTAAGATATTTTTTATTGTAAAAACAAACAAGATGTTATTTATATTCAGATATTAAAAAAAGAAAAATAAATATGTCATTCAGATTTTCGTATTCAGACCCATTTAAATTTCAAACAAAAAAAACAAACGCTACCTTAAAAAGACATTAAAAAATAAGAAAATAAATAAATAAGCTGTAGGAGTATGGAATAAAGCATAGGGCTTCGGCTTTTGCCAAAACTTGAATAAATTTTATTTTTTACATTTTAATTAAACTAGAAAAAAAAAGGCTACAATCGAGATCCCAACTCGAATGGGAGCCCCAGTCAGTCCTGACATTTTAATCGGGACAAAATTTAGCCTCAAATTCGTACCGAATTTTAATCAATTTTTTTTAAAAAATAAATACCGAATGGTGTTGGATTCGAGCTTCTGATTGGAATTCGGTTCCCTCTGTCCAACCTTGGGTTCGTGACCTTTTAGAGAAAGGAAAATTGTGGTGAAAAGGCAAATCGAAGGGTCCACACGGAAACAATTTTGGATGAAAATAGATCGATCATTTATGTACTCTTTTCCATTGATTGCAAATGAAACTATCTTGGCATATATTTTTTTGCTCTTATTCATTCTTTTTTTGTGTGTGTATTTCAAAATCAAGAATAGGAATGGACATGGTTCCAAGATTTTTTATAGCAAATAAATAAATAAAATTTTCTTTTACTTATTTGATTTCTTTTTCTTCTTTTTCTCCTTTCACTCGGTTTACACTTCAATGCACTTTAAAAAATTGAAAGTAAATAGGCAATTGATACGAAACTTCCTTTGACCACAATTTTCTTTTCTTTTTCTTTATTTTTATTTTTCAATATTATATAAATATAAAGATAAAGTGAAATTACATATCTGAAATTTCATCTTAAGTTAGATGGCACTTACAATGCGGATTATAAATTTTTTTTAAATTAATATATAACACGTATTAATAGGATAAAAAATGACTAACAATACATCACTATATAAGTCCAAAAACAAGGCTAAGCTTAAGCATAATATATAGGGCAATGCCTAAGACTCAAGCATAATTAAGTTAGGAAAAACCTAACCAGAAAATAACTCAAGACTGTAAATTCTAAAACTGAAATGAGACTACAAGACTTTACATACTAGAATCTTATGAAGCCTGGAGGAATTTTATAGTATTGGCCTAATGTACAACCTCAGCTACTATGGGTGAAAACCATAACCTCAATTGGAACAACAACAATAACAAAACTACTACAACAACAAAACACCACCCAAAAAAAAAAAAAAAACCAACAACAAAATATAAAGCCACCTTCAAAACCGTTCATCGATACCACTTCGTGAGCCCTTGCTCTAGGCCATCGAAATCTTGATGCACCACTATTGGAGCCATCCACCCCAGTATAGGCATAATCTTTTTGATCCGGACACTTTAGCCACACTACCTTTGTACTGTGAACAACCTCTATAGATAGCACCAAAACAATAACACCACCAACATTAGCAACAATAACACAAATTGCAACTCCACCGTCGACAACAACAACAACAAAAACATAGGCACAATAAAAGTAAAAGAAAAAGAAAAAGTAAAGAAAAATAGAAACAAAAATTACCCAAAACGCTCATTAGAATAACAACACAATCAACATAAGCTTCAACAAATCAAACCTTAATACACCAAGCATAGTTGTGTATATGTAAATTTACTCTACTACAGTTGTGTATTTATAAGCCAGATTACAGTCGTGTATACATTAATTTACTCGACTATCGTTGTGTATTTATAAAGATACTCGACATTAGTTGTGTATTTATAAACATACTTGACTAAAGTTGTGTATTTATAAAGATACTTCGACTATAATTGTGTATTTGGAAATCAAATTTCAATTTAAGGGAATTAATCTAATTTCAATTATTATAACTAATTTCGCTTGCAGGGGTCCAACATTGAGGATAAAATGCCCAATCTGACACGGCGTTTTGCTTCATTGTGACTCTGTGAGCACTTTGTAATTTGGTTCTGAATATTCATTAATTTGCTCCAAACAGTCGGCCCAACACCTAGTTGCTACCTTTGAAAGGAAAATAAGCCGAGCAATCCAACTTATCCAACTACAAATGTGTGTGTGTATAAACTTGTCAACTAACTATTACAAATATTAAAGAAATTAAGACGATTTACATACTAAAATGGACAAGTACTATTGAGGCTTAAACCTTCACCTCCAACATCTACTCTACAGATTCTTGTGGATAGGCATATGGCTGGAATTTAGGGTAAATACAAAAAGAAAACCATACAAGGCATATAACATCATATGGAATTGTCTGTCCATTTATAAATCAGTAGTTGTATAACTTGTTAAAATACATTACTACAATCAATTAAATAATTAGAGAACATATTTAATGAAACAATGCATTTATTTTTTACACTAATAGAATAGAAATGTGTCATAATAGCTGAAACATTTTACCTACTTACACGACAACAATCATATAAATTTATACATACACGACTGTAGTCGTGTAAAATCGGTGCAAAACATAATTTTTTATTTTAAAATTTTGAGAACAAAATAAGATTTCAACAAATATAGTTATAAAATTTATTACATACAGTGATATGATGCAAATATAATGAAAATATGAGTTGTTTTATTAGTTATTACAAAGTAAACAAAACCCTACAAACAATGTAATGTGAAGAAGATGCACAAATAATACATAAAATAAATGTAAAGTTTACAAGTTTTTGTTGATTAGATGAGTAATGCACCTAATTGCAAACTAAAATTTAAACACACTGGCTATTCATAAGTGATTTTGAAAGTATCTTTGAGTGATTTTTTTGCAATGGAATGAGTGAAACAGTGAGACCGAGGGAAGTTTTAGTTTGGGTTTTATATCTCTCTTTTATGGGTATTTTACTCAATACACAACCCAAAAAGGCATATATACATAATTATCAAGTATGAGGTATAATGAAATAAATATTCTTGTTTTGGGGAATATTTAATCAAAATCCCCTTTTTTCATACAAATTCCAATGGTCAAAATTTCATTAAAAGAAATTATAAAAAAAAAAGATCTATAACCCCAAAGTTTAGGAAAATGATCATGAAGGCAGTTAAATTTTCAAAAACTGGATGCCAAGACCCTTCTTGACCATAATACCTTTGGTGCTATTAACCCCCAAAAAATGACTCTGATATTTTATAATAAGTAGCAATATAATTTTAAAATAAATTTTTATATAAATAGAAACATAATATTAAAATAAATGTGTTAAATTTTATTTTGAATGTTATGTAGAATAATAATTTTAACATTATTAGTACGTGAGATATTTTTTAATTATAAAATGTATTTAACCCAAATATTCATTTAAAAGCTCTGCAATAAATACAAATATATTTTAAAAATAAATTTATTTATATATAAAAATATTGTTAGAATTCCAAGCATAGTACATTATTTATATTATATTTGTACTTATTAAAAATTTTAAAGTTAAATTTTTAATTACTATATTCAAAAGATAGTGTATTAGAAAAAGGGACTTGGTGTCCCTTTTCGAGAACTTGGGGTCTTCAGGATAATTTTACCAAAACTTGGGCTCAATAAACTATTAATGAACTTAGTTATTTGAGTTAAACTCCTAAAAAGTTGAAATAAAAAAAAAAAACCATGTATATGGTAATTTCAAAGACATAATAATCAAATAACTGATTTTATTGACTTTATTATCGGATGATTATCAGTTGGTTCAACTAGTAAAATTATTTTGAGTTGATACACGATGCATGACGGATGAGAATGTGTTTGATTTTCATTCTTACAATTCTTGAAATATATATTGGATTTGTTATAAAATCAAATTTCAAAATAGGGACTCATATGAGAATAAATTTTAAATAATATGTTTATTTGTTATTATACTGAAGGTGGTACGGTATAATTTTTTCATCATGTAGCGCTACTATTCTTGCTGATTTGCATGAAAGAAAGGACTTTAAATGTTGCAACACTAATAATGGAATATTGGACATTAAGTTAATTGGTAAATTAAAGAATAGTAACAAGAGACTTTAAATTGTGAAATACACATGTATATGCACTCTCTTCTGTTGTATTCTTATCATGTTTATATATATATATATATATATATATATATATATATATATTAACATCGAATGGAAGTATATTTTCACAGAGTTGAGGCTTTAAAATTGAGATGCACATATAATAAAATTTGTGATAAAATTTTATTAATTGATGTTGCATAATTTGTTATGTTAATGATGATATAAGCATTATTAACAACTACTAAACATTTGATTGTTCTTGACTGATCGATGCTTTGTTAATTGGGACATAAATTTCTTTCTTAACTTTTTTATTTATGTCCACTGTCATTGGATTTTCGGTTTCCATTTAATTTGGAATTTCATTGATGACTTGAGGAATGAATGTTTGGATTTGGAACCAAGATTTTTCACGCCCTTTTCCTGATCCTTAAAATGAAATCCTTTCTTGATTCTTAAAATGAAATCATTAATTTATTACATTCTTTATCTCATCGTTCCTTTCTTTATTTTTTTATTTTTTATTGATTTTATCTAATGCCTTTGTTTTTTTTCACCTTTTCGATCGTCCAAGTATCTTTATGCATCTATTTTGCCTCAGATTTCCACCGAATTGTTGACCCCATAAATTTTATTCTATTCTTTTTTTCTCAGTTAGCCGGTTCTATTCTTTTCATCTTTATGCATTTCTTGCGCCTCAAGTTTCCTCTCGTTATCTTTTCGTGAGCAACCGACTAATTGAGAAAAGAATAGAATAAAATTTTAGAGCCACCAATTTGATGGATTTTTTTTCTTTTTTTCTTTTTAGAGGAAAAATTATTTTGATCTTTTTTTTTTTGGTGAAAGCGACATGCTATGCTTGATATAAATCTCAATCACATTGTCTTTTAAAAATTTATTATCATAATAGTAATATTATCACAAGTAGTTTAAATGTATGTGATATTATCATCAAGTACTATAAGGTGTGACACTGCCCAAATAAAAAAAAGTTGTATTTGTACTCAAAAGGGTGTACATGTCACTTTATTGTGGGAGTAAAATAAAAAAATAAAAATTTATTATTTACTGTTTTTTAGTAAATCACAAACAAAGGATATAATTTTGCATTTGTTTCGTTTGAGTCCGTGTTGTGTTTTCAAATTCTGTTAAATGCATTTAGTAACGACTTTATTTTTTCTAAATTCAATATAAGGGTATTGAGCATGTAAATATTAATTGTAAATCTTATTAAAATGCTATAATATTAAGTATACATTGTAAATATTAGTTGTAAATATTAGTTACGAAGTAAAAATAATTATCCTACTAAATATATATAAATCCTTTTTTAAATTTTGTATAGACGCATCATGCATGCCACACATCACATGTATATACACAATATACACTAAACCCTTGAATAAGCTGATTTTAGGGTTATAATAATTACACAAAGACATTATTGATTTTTTTTATTGGTTAATAAGTATTAATGAAATTTGACATAGAGACTTGCATAAGAACTTTCAAACTATACCCACACTTACTTGCTATTTTGTTAAAAGCTAGGGACTAAAATGAATGTTATTATTCCCCCATTTATGTAATTTTTTTTCTTTTTTGAATAGTCCTACTTTTATGATCATTATTTATTTCTCAATTTATGTCGAGTCGCGCCTTTTTTTTTATTTTTGGTTTTTGGGCACTGTTCTTGCAGAGCTTCCTTCACAAGTTCCTTGGCCTGCAAGTTGAAATTCTTTTTCACTGTTTCATGACGTCATCTGCTCTCTGACACGCGCATACACTTTTCCAATATATAGCAACGATCAGAGAGCAAAGATATTTGCTGCTTTACAAGAATACCGAAGCAAAACAATAGTACCCATTTGAGCTTTTACTGTCACTGTGTTGTTTGTTGCTCATTTAATTTTCACACTCATTGAATTTGATAGTAAGTTCTTATTTTGATATTTGGGTTGTGGGTTAGTGTTGTTTTTGCGCCCTTCTTTGGGTTAATATTTGATATTCCTCGTTCATCAATTGAGTTTGATTTTTCTGCATTGTCTCGATTTGATCATTGATGGATATGTGAGTTTGTGAGTGAATGTAGCGTATATAAATAATTGTTTTTGATAATTGCTTTTCGAATTTGGTTGATTAAAAGTGTTTGATGAATCGATTGAACAGCCATGGAGCCTGTTAGCATGGAGTTGGACACAACAGAGCAAGTATCTGCCGACACCCTGCCCTTCGCCAGAAAGTGAGTTTGAAAATATTTTAATTACTTAGATGAAATAATTGTTCTTTGATGATTTTTCTCGCCAATCAATTAAATGGGCAGTTGATTATATCATCAATCATGTGTTTTTTTTTTATTTTATTTATAATTTTTAGTTTGATGATTTGTTGGTTTCACAATACTGGGTTGTTGCAGCTATCAGCTAGAAGCACTGGAGAATGCACTTAAGCAAAACACTATTGTGTTTCTGGAAACTGGGTCTGGCAAGACTCTAATTGCCATCATGCTTCTTCGAAGCTATGCTTATCTTCTGCGGAAGCCTTCACCTTTTGTTGCTGTCTTCTTGGTTCCCAAAGTAGTTCTGGTACCTCAGGTATGCCCAGATATGTGTTTGTGGATTCTCTCCAGTGGAACTCTGAATTTTTTTTTTTTCCAAAATTCAGTCAGCAATTGCAGAAGGGAAAAAAAATTGCCCCTTTTTAATAGAATCTATTTTTTTTTTTTGCAACTAGAACTTTAAAATTCTTGATCTGGGTTGAAGATAAAATAGATAAATATGACATTTCTTTGTATTTATGCAAGTACCTTCGAAACAGGCTTCACGAGTTTTAGATTCGTTTGTTGAAGCTTAAAGTTTTTGAAATTCAGAGTGGAACTAATGTTGAGCTATGAAAAGCATTATATTTCAAATTCGAATATTAGTTCCACCATTCAATTTCAGAATCGGTTAACACTAAAGTAGAAAATCTTACACATTCGATTTCTATTCATAGCTCTTATTAAAACTTTTAGACTTGGTTATTGTTTATGTCCAAAAGTTGTATATTGCTGACATTGTAGAATTAGTGGCTATGTTCCTGGAGTTAAAATTCAAAAGTTTTACTTTTCATTGCTTTGGTTTTGATTTTATGTTTTATTTTTGTTTTTTAAATTAGCAAGCTGAAGCTATTAAAAAGCATACCGACTTGAAAGTGGGTATGTACTGGGGAGACATGGGAATTGACTACTGGGATGCTGCTACATGGAAGGAAGAAATGAACAAACATGAGGTGATTTCTTACATATAAAATAATAAAATTCTTACATAAAATAATAAAATCATGAATGAATTATATGTACTTAATTCAAGAAGCCGCTTTGTTGACTCAATTATATGAATTGCATGTTCCTATAGTTTTCTGTTCTTAAGGTTACTCATTGTGATCTTACCAGGGTTCTTATTGTCCTGGTTGCTTTCACTTTTTATCGAAAAGCTGGCATGATTTTGTTTTCATTGCATTCTCTATTATTTGGTCTCGGTTTTCCTAAAGCTTTAGGCCACTTCCCAGAAAAAAACTGCATCACAGCAAACCTACAATGCAGTTCATTATGTTTCTGAAAAATTATGAGGAGTTTTAAATTCTCATCCTTTCTTAATGATTCATGGTAAAATTCACGTTTGAAGATGTCATGATGGGTTCTTAATAGACTTATAATTAAATTTTGGAAGCTTTGTTCCATATCCATGAAATGGTCAGCTACTTTTCTGTATAAGATCTCACATTCTTCTTTTTGTGACGGTGCTCTAGCTTTATAAAATTTGAGGGACTCTGTCCATGGTGAGTAGTAATTTTCAGTTGAATACCTACAGGTACTTGTGATGACACCTCAGATTTTGCTTGATGGCTTGCGGCTCAGCTATTTCAAACTAAACATGATCAAGGTTTTATTACTTGATGAATGCCATCATGCCAGGGGTAAACACCAATATGCTTGTATTATGACGGTGAGTTTTCTTGGTGTTTGTTGTTATTGTTGTTTGTTGTTATTGTTGTTTTACTTCTTTTATTTCTAGTTCAACCAATTGTTCCTCATGATACCATTTATACGACAGACCAGAGTAAGAGAGATATCAGAGTCTTATTATCAATTTCTAGTTTGACAGGTTGTTTCATAAATCATGGCTTCGTCGTCATTATCTTCTTCTTCTTTTTTTCATTATTACTACTACTGCTACTGTTATTATTTTTAGCTTTTGATCTGTGTAACAATTGAGTGAGGTAGAAATTCTTAGGAAACTGTTGTGAGATAGAGCTAAGTTCACATTTCACATGGAACTTTGCTTGTGACAGATTTGCTGAGTGACATGCTAAGGAGCTTATTCTTATTTCTTTTTTTTTTTTTCCCCCGGCAACTCACATACTGGAAAGTTTTGGGTATGGTAAAGTTTAAGATGTTGAAAGTCAGCTATAACCTCAAATCTGCAAATGTGCAGTCACAATTATGTATCTGAGAGTTAATGTGTCTTGTTCATTTTGCTACTTCATCATAAGGTATTATTGTTACATTGGTTGCCCTTTGCATTATATTATATTTTCCCCCTCTTTTGCAGGAGTTCTATCACCGTCAATTAAAAGCTGGTGACTCCAATCTTCCTAGGATTTTTGGGATGACTGCATCTCCCATAAAGTCAAAAGGTATTCATGATTTGATAATATCTGAGCCAGTGTTATTTCATTATGGATATGGCATTTGAATCATTTTTCACTCATATCTTTGGTTGCAGTTGCTAGTTCAGAACAAGACTATTGGCAAAAGATTCATGGTCTTGAGACTCTTATGAATTCAAAGGTTCCTTCTTTTCTTTTGTGTTTTATTTTTTTATGTTATACCAACTGTTTGGGATAAATCAAGGTTAATCAGAAATTTAAACAAGTGCCATGTAATTTTTGGAGAAAGTGGTATCATTGATTAAGGCCTATAAATACATACATATTTAATCTTGTAAGTCTGTATTCCAAATTTTTTTTAATGTCTGTTCCATTTTAACGTGGTCCAGTTTGGTGGTTCCGTTGATACTTTTTAGTTGATTATTCATTCCTTCATTTTCTTGTACAATAGGTCTATACATGTGCCAGTGAATCTGTGTTCTCTAATTGCATACCATTTTCAACTCCAAAGTTCAAGTTTTACGGGGACGATGAGATTCCACATGCTTTGTATACTCGCTTAGCCGATGATCTAGAGAAGATAGAATTAAAGGTGAGTATTCTCTGAGTGAAAACTTAGATTGTTATTCTCTGAGTGAAAACTTAGATTGTAATGCTGAAGATTATTGTTTTTCTGATATTTGAAAAATAATCATCTTATCCTTTCATAGCTTGTATGGTACATACAGACTGTCTGAACGAATAATCATCTTATCCTTTCAATTTGTATTGATCTAAATTCTGAATAGACAGTATTAAGAATATATGTAATTAAATTCTTGCAAAAGAAGAAAAGAATGTATAAATATTTTGAAATTTGATAAGCTTAAATGAATGATTCTATACCATATGTTTGTCCCTTTGTTTTGATGCCTGAAAATAAGTGCTAACTTATTTTTATATTATTGTAACTTTTTAAAAGAATTTGAAACCAACAATTTGGCGTTTGTATCCTTATATTGTCAAATGTTAAAATAAGCAATAAACGATATTTGATGTGTTAAAAAATTTTGTTATACCAACAGTTTGGGAAAGACATAAATCAAATTCTCTAAATCAAGATAACAAGCTACAATTTCTATTATTTTATGAAAATAATTTATTCTAATCGGAATCCTGGAAACCTGTTGTGTCAACGCTATGAAGAGAGAGTCAAAACTAAAAAAATGGAAAAAGGAAAAATCAAACTTTTGTTCTCTGATCAAAATTTTTGAAAATCGCCATTAACTCAGAACAGCAAACCATTAAAAAATATTTGAATGAGTTAAATGAAGATGTAAATGAACTTAATTCAGCAAAACAAACAAATCCTAAGTATGAAAATGGATGTACAAATTTGACTTAATGTGTTGACTGGCCTCTGCAACTTAATATTAGAGTTAATCTTACCTTTTTTTCTTTTTCCAATTTGAGAATGTATATTTGAGTACTTGATTTCTCTGAGAAATGTTGGAATTGATCATCAAATATAATGGTGGTTGATGGCTGCTGAGTAGATCTATTGTATTTCAGCATAATCGATCACTGGAAAATTTGGATCTGAATGAAGCTCAAGCAGAGTCAATAAGGAAGAATATATCAAGAGTAAAGTCAACTTTGTTATATTGTTTAAATGGGCTTGGTGTTTGGTTGGCTTTGAAGGTATTTATCTAGTGTTTCTTCATTGTTTTGCACTTCTATTCATCTGCATGTATTATTGTAATTTACATATGTGTTTCTGTAATAGGCTGCAGAGACCATATCGTGCTATAAAAATGATTTTTTTGCTTGGGAACAATTGGATGGATTTGGCGAGACAATCATGAAAACGTTTGGTTCAGATGCATTTCAGGCATTGGTGACTTATATACCATCTGGTATTCTTCAATTTGCTGAGAGAATTGGAGACTTACCGTGTTATCCTTACATGCTAATGTTTGTCCTTTCTTTTTCTCTTCTTACCCTAAATTCAGGCGCAGGGTGGTCCATAGGTGATGATTCTAAATTTAACGTGGATTCTGGGCTTCTGACGGAGAAAATTGTTTGTCTTGTTGAATCGCTTCTTGAGTACAGGTCGGAATGCATGCATGATCATTGATTTTCATAAAATTAATTTAATATAATTTATAAATTCCAATATGCTCTATAATTTATAAGAATCCTTCTGTTAAGTAACAACCCAACCTAAAAACTGAAGTGGACAATAATAGTATTCAAACACAAAAATAATCTATAATATAACAACAAACATGAACTCAAATTTTTATAATATTACTAATATAATAGGTTAGGATAATGCTATGTGATCAGACAAACTATGATATCGTGTTAATTAACCGGTCAACTCAAAAGCTTAAACTGATAGTTGATGCCACTCTAACACCTTGAATTTTGTTTCCAGGTCCCTTGAGAGTAAACACGCATATAGTGCATACAGCATTATTTTCTATAATATAGTTAAGATTCTTAAAAGTTTTCCACATTATTTATTGTTTAGTTCAATCAATTATACACGTGGTTTGTAGCTGCAAAATAGAAAAGAAAAGGGAAAAATAAGTAGGAAAAAATAACTAGTTAGGAAGAATGTTGTATATTAATTAGATTTTTGTGTCTTTTTCTTTTTCCCCTCTCCCTATTTCAAGTCAATCCAATTTTATTCAAAACGCTGATAAAGAACAATTAAGTTTAAATGCTTGATGAATTTACTCAGGGTGGTAAGTTCATCATAAAGTGAAAAATAAAGTGGAGGTTTTTGCATTCAACCTTAACCTAAGGGAAAGCACCTGTATCACATCTGTCATAGTGAAGTGTTAAACACTCACACACATAGAGGGAAGTGTTAGCCTTTGGAAAATTGATGCCTAAAGAGGTGCTGAGTGTTTGCTTCACTGGATGGTTTGACCGGACATCCCATAATTCCAAAGTTGTATTATGTCTTTCTTGAATTTTGAATTGTATTAGCCAGGTCCAACTCATTCTGGATAATCAAAATAATTTATTTAAGATTTTTCTTTGTGTCAGTTGTAGATTGTAACATTTTTTCTGATTTTTCTGATTGTTGCGTAAACACAGGGCCTTGGAGGACATAAGATGTATAATTTTTGTAGAAAGGGTCATTACAGCCATTGTGCTTCAATCTCTGTTGAGTGAGCTGCTTCCAAGACACTGTACATGGAAGACTGAATATGTTGCCGGAAATAACTCAGGGATACAATGTCAATCAAGGAAAAAACAGAATGAAATTGTGGAAGAATTTCGTAGAGGCTTGGTATGTTTATATGTGATCTCAGATTCCAAATGATGTTCTTTTTTCTTTTTCTCCTAATTACCATCTACAGGTGAACGTCATTGTTGCAACATCAATTCTGGAGGAGGGTTTAGATGTTCAAAGTTGCAACCTGGTTATTATGTTTGATCCTTCACGCACAGTTTGCAGTTTCATACAGTCTAGAGGTCGTGCTAGAATGCAGAATTCGGATTATTTATTAATGTTGAAGAGGTAATGCCTTTTGTTTCTCATGACATGCAGATATTTAGTACAGCCGTGGAATATTTTTACACTGCATTTTTATGATTTTCATTTGTTTAAAATTATTCAAATTGTTAAATTTTCTGTGTGATTGATAGAGTATTTTATTCCATATTTTGATAATTTATAGTGGGGATTCTATTGCACAATCTCGGCTAGAGAACTATCTTGTTAGTGGGGACACCATGAGAAAGGAAGCTCTTAGCCATGCATCTCTTCCCTGCTCCCCTCTTAATAATCATATGTATGGTGAGGATTTTTATCACGTTGAAAGCTCAGGAGCAATTGCAACTCTTAGTTCCAGTGTTCATTTGATACACTTTTACTGCTCACGGCTCCCTTCTGATGGGTATACCATTTTGGACTCATTCTTGCATATTACGCTAAGCTCTTCATTATGTATTTATTCTTTAAGACTTTTGTACTGTTTTCGTACTATGGGTTAATGCAGTGTTGCATACTTATGTTGATTTTATTTTCTATAGATATTTTAAGCCTACTCCAAAGTTTGATATAAACAAGGAGATGGGGATTTGCACACTGTATCTTCCCAACAACTGCCCTATACAAACTGTTATTGCACAGGGAAACATTAAAACTCTGAAGCAAACTGCTTGTCTTGAAGCTTGCAAGAAGCTTCACCAGATTGGTGCCTTAACAGATAATCTTCTTCCTGATATTGTTGTGGAAGAACATGATGCACAAAAACATGGTAACTTGCATACGAAGCCTTTAGTTTTCTATTATATGAGTAACTTGTAAAGTATTGTTGTATTTTGAATGGTTAGAGAACTATAACCATCCACGATTCAGTTTCCTCATTTAGATTTTTAAACCTTCTTTCTTGTTTCTTTAATGTCCAGGGAATGAACCATATGATGCTGAACATCCAATTTACTTCCCTCCTGAGCTAGTGAATCAGTGTCCACAAGATATGAAGATAACATACCATTGCTACTTAATCGAACTGAAGCAGAACTTTAACTATGATATTCCAGCTCATGATATTGTGCTTGCTGTGAGGACTGAACTTGAATCTGAAATTAAAAAGGTGAATTTTGATTTGGAAGTTGATAGGGGTAGATTGACAGTCAACCTGAAGCATCTTGGAAAAATTCAGCTTACCCCAGATAAGGTATGATATCTTGTTTTCTGACTTCAATTTGGTCAGAGGCGTGACACATACTTTTAAATGTTTTGGTTCGTATACTTTATTTGTTTTAAAATTTTCAATGTGTTCCAGGTCCTTCTTTGTAGGAGGTTTCAGATAGCTCTTTTCAGAGTAATTATGGATCATAATTTGGATAAATTGAATGAGATTTTGAAGGGACTCCAGCTGTGGGATAATCTTGAGATAGATTATCTTTTGCTCCCAGCCAGTGAACAGTCGATTGATTGGGAACCTGTTGCTTCTCTGTCTTTTCCTTGTGACATTGGTTTGAAGCATCACAAGAATTGTTCTACAATGTCTAATGCTCGTGTTGTACAGACCAAAAGCGGTCCGTTGTGCACATGCATGATTCATAATTCTGTAGTCTGCACCCCTCACAGTGGTCAGATATATTATATCACGGGCGTTTTAGGCCATTTGAATGCAAATTCACTTTTTACGAGGAATGATGGAAGTGCTATCACATACAAGAAGCACTATGAAGAACGGTGTATACTTTATACTATATATATATACATAATTTTCTACTCCACATTTTAATGTGGATATATCATTTTTTTGTTGTATGTACATAGCCTGAATGGCTGAATTTCATCTTGTACATTGCAGGTATGGTATCCAGCTGTGTTTTGATCAAGAACTCTTGCTTAATGGGAGACGTATTTTTCATGCACAAAATTACCTTAGTAAATGCCGGCAAGAAAAGCAGAGAGGTATAATTTAGTCATTTTAATTTGTTGTTCATAATTTTTTCTCTTTTGCGTGTGTTTGTGTGTGTGTGCGTGCACGTGTTAATGTAAAGTTTTAGTGTTAAGCAAAGTATGCTTGAGATTTCCTCTCAGCGTTTAATTTATTTGAATCGGTTAACTGTTTTCTGCCACCCTGTTAGTTGTTATGCACTGTCTTCAAATCTGATAATTACGACACCAATTGTTTGTTCTGTTATTGTTCTTATGGATAAGTAAGTTAGGAATTTAAGTAGTGGGAGAGGTTTAGGATTTGATCCTTGCTCACATGTGTAGGGATGGGATTGGATTATCATCATGCGCCTTAAATGGGGAAAAAGCCAGAAAATTTGACAAAGTTTTTGTCACATTTTAATATTGATTTTTTTTTTTGGGGGGGGGGGATTGTCAGCATTGTTAGTATTTTTCCAAATTAGTTTTTATTCAATTCACGACTGAATTTTTCACTGCTTGTAAAAGTTTAGAAATATCAATCTCAAGAAAATAATGGATGCTGCATTGCTCTTTGAAATGAGTCGACGTCTGAATTGCTTGTTAGGAGTTGGACTTATGTCGATTTTAGAGCTTTTGGGAAACAGAAGTACTGAAGAGAAATGATGTTATGACTGTAGAGTGAGTTTACAAACAAAACATGGTTGGACCTATGCTCTTTTGGCATGTTGAGATTGGTTTATGAGTCGTGTAATTGACTGTATATCCTTTTGATCGACTTATTCTTAGATCTAATCCTGTGAAGTATTATATTTATTTTGTGCAATTTGATCTTTTATCTGTTGTTTTCGCTGAACTGTAAAGTAATCATATATATTTGAAAGTTTTCCATTTGTTCCACATAATTTAAACCTGAGTATGTTGTTGCAGAGCCGAGTAAGATATCGTTTGAACTGCCTCCTGAGCTGTGTCGCATAATCATGGGTGCTATGTCACTCAGTACATTTTATTCTTTCACGTTCATTCCATCAATTATGCATCGTCTTCAGTCTTTGCTCCTTGCTGTCAATTTGAAGAATATGCTTTTGGATCATTGCATGAAAAATGTTACCATTCCAACTAGCAAGGTACTTTGCTTGTAAATTATATATGCATTATGTGCCAACAAAGTTGTATGTGCATAATGACTGTCGAGTCACAACAGGTACTTCACTTGTGAACAATTAAATGAAATGGGATAATGCTTGTACATACAAAGTGGTTAATGAGATTTATTAAATGAAACGGGATAATGCTACCTTTCTTGGCAGACCTCATACATGTGTGTCATTTATTGCAGGACCAATTTCATGTTGATTGCTTTTCTTATCATGCTTTAGTCTCCTTTGAACTTTTTGTTTGAATTTGCACTAACAGCAACTCTTTGTGGTAGGTGTTGGAAGCAATCACTACAAAGAAGTGCCAAGAGGGTTTTCATCTAGAATCTCTAGAGACTCTTGGAGACTCTTTTCTTAAATATGCGGCTAGTCAGCAGCTGTTCAAGACATATCAAAATCATCACGAAGGCCTTCTTAGTGTTAAGAAGGACAGAATAATATCAAATGCTGCACTTTGCAAGCTAGGATGTGACCACAAGCTTCCGGTAATTTTTCTTTTCCAGAAATGGTTCTGAATGTTTTCTGAGTTTTGTAGGCATGGATGCATACTTATGACTTGTTTCTTCCCTTTATATTTGATTCTTTTTCAAAATTTAATACATCTCCTAACACATGAGCTGTTATGATGTTTCTTCCATCTTGTGTCTGAAGTTGTACGGTTTTTCCTATAACTACTGGTTATTGATAATTATAATAGCATTACCTTCTCTCTCATATAATGTTGCATGAGGGTTTTAGTTATATCAGACAAAATTCTTTGTATAATTCTTCATTTGCTCCTCAACTTGATTTTTTGGATGCAATGGTCAATATTGATCCGTTATTTGGTTGGGGTTCTTTAGTAGTTTTTTAGTTCTTTTTTTCTCTTAAGTATTTTTATACTTTTTCTTTCTTTTCTTTGATTTGGTATGATATTTTTGGCATGCGCTAATACTATAAATAAAAATTTTGAGTTTTATTTATTAAATTATTAATTAGATTCGTATTTTCTAATTTTACAGTTAATTCCATAGCAAAGAAAAAAAGAAAATATAAAGGTCCTTGATAAGTCTTATAGCAGTTTCTGAGTGCTAAGTACAATTGTTAGGCTAGAGAGGGTCTTCTGGAAATCCATTTCTTTTGCTCATAATATTGTTGATTTTCTAGTTTATAATTAAGCTGTAATATCTAGTAAATCAAGTGAAAGTCTTGTGACTTGCTTCTGTTACTTCTAAAATTTCAGGGGTTTATTCGTACCGAGCCTTTTGATCCTAAAATGTGGATGATTCCTGGTGATAATTCAGGAAGCTATGAATTGAATGACGATTCACTTTTCAATGAAAGAAAAATTTATGTTACTGGAAGAAAGAAGGTTAAAAGTAAGAGAGTTGCTGATGTAGTTGAGGCACTAATTGGTGCATTCCTTAGCACAGGCGGGGAAAATGTGGGATTAATATTCCTGGATAGGATCGGCATAAAGGTGGATTTTGTGAATGTACCATATGAGCGGCAGTTCCAAGTGCAAGCAGAGAGGCTTGTTAATGTCCGCCATTTAGAGTCGCTCTTGAATTACTCATTTCGTGATCCATCTTTATTAGTGGAGGCCTTGACCCACGGTTCTTACATGCTTCCTGAGATTCCAAGATGTTATCAGGTATGTTTAAAATTCTGGTAAAGCCATTTTTGTTTATGGTAATAATTGTAACATAGATAGTTTCTGCCTCTCATACTATATCCTAGTGATGTTAGTGCGACTAAATGAGTACAATTGTAGGATATAATTATCTTTCCATGAATGTTGTGTTTTCTTAATGTTGGATTAAATATAATGTGATGCCTGCTTTCCCATTGCAGCGGCTGGAATTTCTTGGAGATGCAGTGTTAGATTATCTCATCACTGTTTACTTGTACAACAAATATCCCACACTTTCACCAGGAGACTTGACTGATATGAGGTCTGCTTCGGTAAACAACAGTTGTTATGCACTGTCTTCAGTCAAGCATGGGTTGCATAAGCATATTCTGCACGCTTCACAGGAACTGTACAAGTGGATAAACATCACTGTTGACAGTTTTGAGAAATTATCCTTGGAATCTACTTTTGGATGGGAATCTGAGACATCTTTCCCGAAGGTTAGCTGTTTATAAGATATGCAATATAATTTTTATTCATGCTAGAATTTGGCTTATCATTGCTCTATTATATATCTGTTGGGTTTATCACTGCTGCATTTTTCTGAAAGACACCTTTCTGTCCCATGTTCTTAAATCGAAGCATTTGTTAATTGAGTTTGAATGAGTTTTTGGATGGGCAGTTTAATTTCGAAGAGCTAAGAGGGTTGGATGCATTGTGGTTCAACTGAGGCTAGAGAACTACCGTAAACTTGGAAATGATTCTTAGCTTTAGCCTGTCAGCATGTCACATTGTCAGTTCGCTATAATTTTGCAAGTAAAATGCAGATATTTTTATTTACTCTGTTCATGTACATACTAGTATGCATAAGACATCCACAATACAAGAATGTTAGGCAATTTGTTGATGACTGAAGGAACCAGATCTTATAACTCTTTGTTTGGCTTTCTTTCTTCTTTTGACTTTCTCTGAAAAGAAAAAAAAAAAAGAAGCCAAATTCAAGTGCATGATGAGATCGTTAGTGTTCACTCTGTTTGTTGAATGTGTGCTTTCAAGATTTGGCTGATGAGTCACTCGTTTATTTCTCTTTTTCTGGTGTGCCTAAAACATCCATTGAGAATTTTCCTGAATTTCAATAGGCACTGGGAGACATTATCGAATCTCTGGCTGGGGCAATATTTGTTGATTCTGGATGCAACAAGGAGGTAGTGTTTGAGAGTATAAGGCCACTTTTGGAGCCGATGATTACTCCTGAGACAATGAGACTCCAACCGGCAAGGGAGTTGAACGAATACTGCCAAAAACATCATTTCGCTATGGAAAAAACCGTGGCTCCGCGGATCAATGGTAAGGCTGCTGTTACCGTAGAAGTCCACGCAAATGGTACGTTGTTCAAACACACACATGCAGATGCTGATAAAGAAACAGCTAAAAAGGTTGCATGTAAAGAAGTGTTTAAGTCCCTGAAGGCAAGTTTTCCTGCGACTTAGATTCATTTGTGTTAAAAGTGTTTTCGAAGATGTGAAGAGCTTGCATGTGTGGAGTTTAGGAAGAACAGCAGTTATTGAACCATATGTATGAACATCTAAATCAGAATTAAATGTGAATGAATATATCGAGTCAAGTATGCTATCTTTCTTTAATTTCGTTCTTTTTGTTTTGAAACTTTTCTGTTGATAACCGAAAATTTCTTCAGGAAACCCGAGCTATAAAAAAAATGGGGCTCGGTACTACGAAAAGGAGAACACTACTTAGGAGGCAAGTTTTCATACATAAACCTAAAAACAGAAAAACAATCATCAGGAAGCCTGAGGCCTTCCCCACGAGATTATTACACATTCCAATATTGATAATTAAAAAAATTGCCAAGATTAAGGTTGATTTATATATTAAAATAATAAAATTACCTATAGTTATTGACTATATACTCTTGTTCTCTACTTTATGGAGAGATGTCAATTCATGTTATCACGAAATATCCAATTTAACTCAAATACTGCTCTTTCATGAATATGACATGTTTGTTAAACATGTCTAATTGTGTTGACCTGCTTAACACATTTGTTGTGCCAAATACCAGTAAAGAACTGATAATGGCTCCTCAAGATCCACTCAAGAAAGGTTCTTGGATCTAAAAATAGAGACAATATGTACTCAGTTAACCGTACTCGTTTGACAATCCAAAACACCAAAGCAAACCAAGGCAAGAATCAATGAACAGAAAAAACAGTAGAGAACAACACAGAGAAAGCTTATAGTGGTTCAGTTATGGAAGCCTATGTCCACTGTGAAAATGTGACTCCAAGTTCTTATTGAATGAGAGTCTACAGAGTACAAGCTTTCTTAGAGAAGATAACAACTTAACAACATATCGTTATTCCAGAGGACCCAGTTATATATATATGCAATGCTCGATCAAGATTGAATCTCAATCACTAGCAAGTTTCCCTTGTGTTCAGTGACAAAGAAGATCAGCAGCTTCCCGCGCTTATCAATAGCTTAACAGACTTTTGATTAGCTTCCAAGACACGTGTCTCCATCTCGTTTCTTCTAAGTAACAAAACGGTAGCTCAAACTGTCGTTTCCTTTAAGTGAAACTAGAGATGGCCAACGGGCCATGCCGGCCATCAAAGGAAGCCCACTCGCGCTCGTGATCGTGTCGTGCCATGCTCACTATTCATTTCGTGCCGTGCCAACCCGGCACACGTGCTCGTGCTCGTGCCCACTCGTGCGGTGCCATGGGCCGTGTCGTGCCGTGCCGTGCCTAGGAAAAGTAGCCCACTAAGCGTTTTTCTTTTTATTTTTTTAAGAGCGTATTGTCACGGGATGAGTATTTTGCGCAGCTAACCCGTGCGGCACTTAGACAACTTCGCCAAATGTTACTAAGTAAGCCTAGAGCTTCTCGAACTAGAGAAGAAAGCAATGGAGCCAAATAAGAAAACTTGTATTGCACAAAGAGAGATTACAATGCTTGAGTTGCTTACAAATCTTGTTGTTGTGTTTGTTGGATGCAAATGCCTAATGCCATCCCATATTTATAGGGGAGGCTTGCCAAGCTCTAGAGATTCTAGAGAATTCTACCATTTCCTAGCTATTTACATGTGCTGGAATTCTATGGAGAATTCTAAAGTATTTACAAGCTCATATGTGCTAGAGTTGCCTAGAACTTTCCGGATTTGGGCCAAGCTAGCACTCTTGGCCTTGTGTTGGCTCTCTAGCCCGAAATTGTGGGCAATTGGGCTAGCGAATTGGGCGGTCCGCAACAGTATGCCAAGTTGTTGTCTTATTTTTTTCAAGCTTATGTATTTTTTTGGATCCATATGCCTTATTTAATTTAATAGAATAAAAAATTCAAAACTCAAGTCCATATTCAATAATAATAAATTAATAATAATAAGAGAATGTAATATTAGTTGCTAAGTTTGACTCTATAGTATTGGAATTCTTTTTTAGCACTTAACAATAACAATAATAATAATTTTTTTAAGGGTTAACTTAATTGTTAACTTGGGATTACATAGAGTCATATATCATAGTTTATATTAATATTAATACATATTTATAAAATTATTATATTTATAATTTTATTTATTAAAATCATGTTATCAATTATTTATTTAATAAATTATAAACAAAATCAATTATAATTTTTTTGAAACTAAGAATTAAATAAATTTAAAAAACTTGAGCCAATAAAAGATATTAAAATATATTCAATTTCAAGTTATTTATAAAATCATAAAATTTTAAGTTTACTTTCATTAAAAAATGAAACGTGCTTATTGCGTGCTTTTTCGCGTGCTGTGCTTTGGCCTATCTCTAATCGTGCCGTGCTTTTAAGGCCCACATGCCTAAAATCTAAGCCCGGCATGGCCCACGTGCGTGCCGTGCCGCGTGCTATACCGAGACATGCTCGTGCCATGCTGTACGAACACATGTCGTGCCCGTGCCTCGTACCGTCCGACCCATTGGCCACCTTTAAGTGAAACACGTGCGAAGTCACATGTCTTCCTTGCACACACAGATGACATGATATCCTTGTCATATAGCCTTCTCAGGAAACTTCAACCGACATGTCATGATATTGACAAATCTTTAACCAACTTGTCTCACTTGATTATAAACTAATTTGTAGTTCATACTCAACATTCTCCACCTTGAACTCAAATCATCCATTCCTCAGGTTCACCCTTCCACTCTTTTTCTGCAGTCTATACCCTGCAGATGCCAGCTGAGTTCAAGCAGAACTCAAACTTAGCTCTTGGTACAACTTTGGTGAGCATGTCAGTAATGTTGCTATCAGTGTGTATTTTAGCCAGCTTAATCACACCCTTTGATATTTCCAATCTGACAAAGTGAAGCTTGATATCAATATGCTTGGTCTTTTCATGATGTATCTGGTTCTTACTCAGACATATAGCACTTTGGCTATCACAGTGAACTGTAATTTGTTTTTGTTCAAATCCCAGCTCTGTCACCATCCCTCTGAGCCAGATAGCTTATTTGATTGCCTCTGCAGCTGCTGTATATTTTGCCTCAATTGTTGACAGAGCAACAACACTCTGCAATAAAGCTTTCCAGTTTATGATGCAGCCATTTAGCATAAACAGAAAACTTGTCAAAGACCTTCTTTTATCTAGATCTCCAGCATAATCTGCATCTACATAGCCCTCCACACTAACCTCTGTATATTTCTCAGCTCCATAGATCAAACCATAACCAGTTGTACCAGCAAGGTATCTTAAGATCCATACAACAATCCTTCAATGATCTTTCCCTGGGTTTGCAATATACCTGCTTACTGCACTCACTGCATGAGAGAGATTAGGCCTAGTCAAGACCATTGCGTATATCAAACATCCAACAACACTTGAATATGGAAATTTATTCATTTCAGGCTTCTCAGCATCAGAGTTTGGATACTGCTGACAGGACAGTCTGAAATGAGAGGGCAATGGTGTCTGTACTGGTTTACATTTATCCATATTGAATTTCTCAAGTACTTTCCTGATGTATTTGTGCTGTGTTAGGCTTAAGATACCATTCTTTCTGTCTTTCTTCAGCTGAACACCAAGGATCTTCTTTGCAGCACACCCAGATCCTTCATTTCAAATGTATTGCTCAACTGTTGTTTCAATTCATTGATGAACTCCATCTCCTTACAACCTATTAACATGTCATATACATAGAGCAACAAGTAGATCTTGTCACCACCTTCTATGGTTTTAAAGTAAACACAGCAGTCAAAACTGCTCCTTTGAAAACCATGATCTGACATAAACCTGTCAAATCTTAGATACCACAATCTTGGAGACTGTTTCACTCCATATAGTGACTTCCTTAGATGGCATACATGATTAGTCTTTTCTAGATCCTCATACCCTTTAGGTTGTGACATCACTATCATCTCATCTATTTCACCATGCAGGAAGGCAATCTTCATATCCATCTGCTCAAGATGCATGTCTTGTACAACCATTAGAGATAACAGGATCATCAGGGAAGCATGTCTCATCATTGGGGAGAAAACTTCTGTAAAGTCAACTTCCTCTTTCTGAGTGAAACCTTTTGCAACCAACCTGGCTTTGTATCTTTGTGGCTCAACCTATGGTATTCCCTCCTTAATCCTGTAGATCCATTTGCACTAGGGGTGGGAAAATATGGGTTCGGGTCGGATTCAGATAAACCCGATTGGATTTCGAATTGATTGGGTTGAACACAAATTCGTCCGAACACAACTCGAACTTATAACCCGATCTGATCCGATCCGATATATATTCAGATCGGATTGGATCGGGTCAATAAATCGGGTTAAATTCGGTTCGGATCGAGTTCAGATTTACAATTTTCTTTTTTTTTTATTAACATTTAACAATACATAATTACAAATTAACAATTTCACATGTAATATAAAATATATGATATATTACTGCTAAATGGCGAACAATCTGGTATAGTACTATTATACCAACAGAGCTTTAAAAGAGGAAAAGGAAACTCGGGTTGCAGCCTTGCAATTACCGGGTTGAATGGATCTTGGATCAGATCAGGTGATGGTGGAGGACTGGCGGCGTGGAGCAGCAGATCCGGTAGCAGTAGATCCATTTGCGGTCCTCGCGAAGCAGTTAGCGTCAGCGATGACTGCGGGAAAAATCGATCTGGCTGCCCCTTGCTTTTCCAATATGTGTTCGTGGCTGTGTGCATGAAATCGTGAAGAGTGTTCTTGAGATGAGATCGAGTAGTTAAGAAAGGGAGGAAGAGTGTTCTTTTTTTTTTCTGTTTTGATGCAACTGAAGAATGTTCTTGGCTTGGCTAAAATGTGGTTTTGTCTTTAGCTATTAAGGAGTATTGAGTGTTCTTCGCGTGCATGTGCTCTTTAGTCTTTGGGTTTAGGTTTCCTTTTTTGACCTTTAATTTCTTTTTTTTCTTTGGCAACCCAATCGTTTTTTCGGATCGAATCGGGTTTCATCCGATCCAATTATGATCCGATCGGATTAGCAAGAGTACATCCGATCGGGTTATATCAACAATCCGATCCAATCCGAACCTGATATTTTTCGGATCGGGTCGGGTCGGGTCGGATCGGATATTTTGCCCACCCCTAATTTGCACCCTACTACCCTTTTGTTTGCTAGTCTTTCAATGAGATTCCAGGTGTGATTCTTTTTCAAAGACATCATTTCCTCATCCATAGCCTTGATCCATTCTTCTGCCTTATCACTGTTAATAGCTTATGAGTATGTTCTAGTTTCATCTGCTGCTATTTCATGTGCTGCTATTAATGCAAATGCAATTAGATCTGCATATGCAGATCTTCTAAGAGGTCTTATTACTCTCTTTTCTCTGTCCCTCACTAATTGATAATCTTCACTTCTTTCCTAATCACTTGCTGTTTCATTTTCAGTGTCATGTATTTCCATGTCTGTTGTATCTTCAGCCTCTGATCTTGTTTTATGTTCTGGTTTGAGTTTGACAACTCCACTTCAAGATAAAATCTTTCATCTTTATCTTCCAGTTCTGCATTGGTAGTCTTTAATAATACTGAGTGTTGAAGCATCTCAGCTTCATTAAATACTACATCTCTACTGATGATTGCTTTTGGAGGCTTCATGTCTGTGCACCACAGTTTATATCCTTTTACCACTTCAGGGTAACCAAGAAACACACACTTCAATGCCCTAGGCTCTAATTTGCCTTGTTTGATGTGAGCATATGCTGGACAACCAAAGATCTTCAAACTGGAATAATTTGTTGGTTTACCATACCAGAGTTCATATGGTGTTTTGAAGTTAATTCCAGTTGAAGGGCTTCTGTTCACAATGTGACAAGCTATTGATAGAACCTCAGCCCATAAGGACATGGGTAGCTTAGAGTGAATGGGCATACACCTTACTTTGTGAACTAAGGTTATGTTCATCCTCTCAGCTAATCCATTTTGCTGAGGTGTATATCTTATTATTTTATGCCTCATGGCTCCATGCTTACTGCAAAAATCTTCAAACTTCTTGTTGTAGAATTTTAAGCCATTATCAGTTCTGAGTTTCTTAACCTTCCTGTTGGTCTGAGTTTTAATCAGTGTTTTCCAATCTTTGAATTTTTCAAACACTTCATCTTTGTTTTTCAGCACATACACCCAAACCATTCTGGAATAGTTATCAATTAGAGATAGAAAGTATCTTGCCCCTCCTAAGGATGCTGTCTGTGTAGGTTCCCATAGATCAACATGTATATATTCTAGAGTTCCTCTTGAAACATGTGCACCAGTGCTAAATTTGACTCTTGAAGATTTACCTAGGACACATTCCTCACAAAATTTCAAGGACTCTATTTTATCTTCACCCAAGACTTCCTGTTTTGATAGTTCTCTCAAGCCTTTTTCACTTATATGGCCTAATCTAAAGTGCCACAATAAAATTTTGTTTAGATTCTGGTTTGAAACTCCAACATCTCTTATAACTACAGACCCTTGAAGGATATACAAGCCATTGTTTAAGTTTTCTTTCATCAACACCATAGACCCTTTCAGCACCTTTAAAGTGCCTGACTCAAGCTTGATTACACACCCCATTTTGTCAAGTATGCCAAGAGAAATTAAGTTTCTCTTTAAATTAAGGACATGTCTAACATTTGCTAACTCTCTTATAGTGCCATCAAGCATTTTCAGTTTAATGGTGCCCCTACCAATTACCCTGCAACTAGCATCATTTCCCATTACAACTATCCCACCATCAAAGGTTTAATAGTTTTTAAAGAATGTTTTATTAGGGCACATATGGAATGAACAACCAGAATCTAATACCCAGTTACCTCTAGATGCACCATTAGAGACTATAAGAACTCTAGCAGAGTCATAACCATCAGATTCTTGTCCTTCTGATACAACATCAGCATCACCAGTCTTTTCTTTTGTCTCTTTGCTTTTATATTTCTTCTCTGGACAGTCTTTCTTGAAGTGGCATTCCTTGTGGCAATGTAAGCACTTCATATTCTTGGGTCTGGACTTAGACCTTTTCTTTTTTCCTTTATCACCTTCTCTCTTTTCTGGCCTTCCTCTAACTGTTAATCCTTCCCCATTACTTGTTTCTTTCTTGGTTGCAGCCTTGGAACTCAATGTCTCTTTCATATCCACCATTGAGAGAGACTGCCTCCCATACATGAGAGTGTCAACCAGATACTCATAAGAGCTTGGTAGAGAGCACAAAAGAATCATGGCTTTATCTTCATCATCGATCTTTACATTAATATCTTCAAGATCTAAAACGATCTTGTTAAAAGCATTAATGTGATCAGAGATTGATGATCCCTCATCCATTTGCAATGTGTAAAGTTTCTTTTTAGTGGCTAACCTTTCAGCCATGGACTTTTTGGTATACAAGTCTTCAAGCTTTTTCCACAATCCAGCAGCAGTTGTCTCTTCTTCTACTTCTCTGAGTACACCATCTCCAAGACTTAAGATAATTGCACTATGAGCCCTATCAAGCACATCAGGAAGATCATCCTCTGATATCTTTCTAGGTTTCTTGGGTGATGTGACTTCGGCAAGGGCTTCATCTAGACCTTGATGTACCAACAATGCTTTCATCTTGAGTCTCCATAGGTGAAAGTCATTTTCACTTATAAACTTTTCTACTTCAAGTTTAGGACCAACCATTTTAGACTAAGAATTTCAGAGAGAGGCTCTGATACCAATTTGTTGTGTCAAATACTTGTAAAGAACTGATAATGGCTCCCCAAGATCCACTCAAGAAAGGTTCTTGGATCTAAAAACAGAGACAATATGTACTCAGTTAACCGTACTCGTTTGACAATCCAAAACACCAAAGCAAACCAAGGCAAGAATCAATGAATAAAAAAAACAGTAGAGAACAACACAGAGAAAGCACAATGGTTCAACTATGGAAGCCTACGTCCACTGTGAAAAGGTGACTCCAAGTTCTTATTGAATGAGTGTCTACAGAGTACAAGCTTTCTTAGAGAAGATAACAACTTAACAACATATCGTTATTCCAGAGTACCTAGCTATATATATATGCAATGCTCGATCAAGATCGAATCTCAATCATCAGCAAGTTTCCCTTGTGTTCAGTGACAAAGAAGATCAGTAGCTTCCCGCGCTTATCAATAGCTTAACAGACTTTTGATCAGCTTTCAAGACACGTGTCTCCATCTCGTTTCTTCTAAGTAACAAAACGGCAGCTCAAACTGTTGTTTCCTTTAAGTGAAACACGTGCGAAGTCACATGTCTTCCTTACACACACATATGACATGATATCCTTGTCATTTAGCCTTCTCAGGAAACTTCAACTGACATGTCATGATATTGACAAATCTTTAACCGACTTGTCTCACTTGATTATAAACTAATTTGTAGTTCATACTCAACAACATTTAATAAAAAAAATTAAAAATTAATTTAAAACACGACGACTATGTTAATTTATTCTTTGATAAGTCACGTATATAGGTTGACCTGCTATGATTATGTTTATGACAACTCCCAAAAATAATTATCATAAATAGATTTGCGAGTTGAATTTTGTTGAATGTATATACGATATGATTAATAAACATTTTGATACGAAAATGAAAGTGTTATTAATTCGGTCAAGTTTCGTCAATCCGAGCTTGACAAATTCATATAGGATATTACCACCTCTAGCTTTGCTCGAATTCTAGACCCAATGTGATTGAGAAGTCTATGAAATTGGCTGAAAATTTTTTCTTTTTTTTTTTTTTTAATAATTTTGAATAGTTGTCATATTCTACACTTCTTGACCACTAGCTTAAGAAAATTAACCAAAAAACTGCCTAATCACTTTAGGTTATCTATATTTATCCATGCACTAATCTATCCTGATTCGTGTACAGCATTTGCAACTACGTATTAAGTGAAAAAGTCACCGATACTTCTTTTTGATTTAGTAAATACAGATTATATGGATAAATTTTAAAGATTTATGTAAGTTTGTGATTTTTTTTTTTAACACAAAACAAAGTCTGTGTCAAAAAAGGAGCATGGGTATCTTGAAAATGGATTTATATGACCATTTATTAAAACAAAGAAATCTCCGTGACCATTTCCTTAAACTAAGGATTTTTTTTCTTATATATTATTTTGTTATTTTTACTAAAAATTTGTTGTGCTTAGAGTTGTTCCTTTTGAACTGTGAAGCCATACTTAGTGAATTGATGGGGAAGATTAATTTACTCAAAAGAATTTTTTTCTTTAATTAGGCCTATAATTACATTTAATCTTGTTTATAATCTACTTATTTAAAGTAATTTATGTGATGAAAATATAATTATTGTATTTTATTTAAAGCTCATCATGGGTGCAAATCAAAAGCTTTATTGAGGGGGCAAATAAAAATTTTGCTTGAAATTTAAAATTAACATTCTAGAAAAAAGAAGATTTATTAGGACAGCTGCCGCCCTTGCTGGTCCCCATCTATGTATCAAATTTTTCACTGCGCGTGCGGAAAACACTGGAAAGTAATTTAAGGCATAGGTTTGTTTTGTATATATATTAATCTCAAGAAAATGAGTAATTAATATGTCAGCAAATGTTTAATGATAACCACACAAGGATCTACATTTGACTTATTTTGATTCTTTTGTTATTTATTAATTAATTTATAATTTTTGGGATATTGTATGATATAGGAAACTGACTATATCATACAATATCTGTAATGCCTTTTTAATCAGATAAATGCAAGCAAATTCTATTATAGCTTTCTGATTGCTTCCAGAAATTGCAGGTTACATTTTCCAAATTACTAAAAAGAAATGAAACACAGCAACTAAAAAACTTCCATAAGTAGTTTTCAAGTAATTTTATTTAATAGTCATCCAAATTTCATAAGTAGTTTTATTTAAAGGTCATCCAAATTTCAATTCTGAGAAGGTATGAGGCTAAAAATTCAATCTGAATTTTATCCACCACCTCCCTAGTTCTTAGAAGATATATTAGAAAAAAAAAAGGTTAAAAACTTTAATAAACAGGTGGAGAAATATATTACTCTTATTATGGTTTGTATCAGGAGTGTTGGCCGCATAGTACTTAAACCCATCTCTTGCTATGGTTTGTATCACAATTAGTGGCCGTGCAGTACTTAAACCCATCATATTGTTTCTTCAAACACAAAATGTAAAACTGAAAAACAGAACCCAGATGGGCAAATATGTACATCAGATATGCAATCATAACTCTTTCAGGATGAATTGCATAATTACTTGTGGACTAAGGGCTTATATCTGCAATCTCATCATATGTTCCATGCCCACGAATGTGTCATGTATGACCTGTAATCAGACGGAGTAGGATTGCTGAATTGCGTCGATATCCAGTCCTTTAAGCCTAATCAGTGATTCGACGTGCCCTTTCAGTGTACGCAGTTCTCTCAATCTGCAAAAAATCAAAATATTGAATGCATAAGAGTGTACACTCCAAGCATTAAATTTCGGCTTTTAAGAGTAGAAATTAAGTAATGCAGTTTGTTGGCGTTATATTTATATTTTTACCTAGCAATCTCAGCTCTTCTTCTTGCTTCTTCAGCCATCCAGCTAAGTTCTCCGTAACTGCTTCGTACACTGAACATACTGGGGTCAGCTGGTTGCAACCCATGTAGGGTTCTCTGCGCTTGTGCCCATAGAAGCTCACGTTCTTCCTTTCCAAAATCTTTTTTAGACATGAAGGCAGTCTGCAAAATAGCAATTACAGTATCGAGGGTGAACAAGTAATTAAGCTCCAGTACTTGAATAAACTCTGTTGAGCTCAAGCCATCAATACCCTTAGTTTAGTGACGAGATCCCAAAAATTCCTGCTAAGCACATATCGGATGAATAACTTTATAAAATCAAGCGGAATGTAGAAGACGATATTATAAAGCCAAATCACACCAGCCCAACCCCATCCTATTCCTTCAATTGTAGCAAAGCTCCAGGTTGCATAGACGGCAATCAGTGTAGCAGTCTGCTCACAGAATTAAAAAGGATCAACCCATCCTCTGTATGTCAGAAAGGCGAAAGAAAACAGCATAAATCACTCACCAGCTGAGCAACAAAGAAAGCCAGAGCAAGGAACAGGACAGGACACTCGACGTAAGACCAACTCCTTGCACGGGTCACGAATAGGTGAGCCTGACTAATGGAACTCACTTGCAGGTACACTGCCGAGGCAAGTTTTCTCCAGTCGTCCACATCCTTTTCGTTAAGACTTGAAACGCCAAATGTACGCTGAATGTTGCATACCAAGTTTCAGTCCAACTTATTGAAGACAATGTAAAGGCATATATTATTCTCTCTATTATTAAATCTTGAGCATACATAACACCCGAATTGGGTGACATGATAACACAAAAGATAAATCACATTACTGGAAAGAAGTCTGTCCTGGATGCTGTCCAAAAGAAAATCACAGTCATCATTGCCAAGTAACCACCAAGAATGCTTCCAGTTACAAAGATCTGGATCAAATTCCACCTTTCTGGATGAGGAGATGGTCTGACTCTATCTTTTGATATTGTCATAATAATAGCACCTGGCAATCAATGTACCGGGTAAATATCAATAGATAAGTGTATTTCTTATTTGAAATCGATACACCTGGATGAAAAAGAACACAAACAGTTATGATATACATGCTGAGTCAAGGAAATACACACCATCATTAAGAATAGCAATTATCAGCACCATGAAGGGTGGAAAGTTAAACTGCCAGAAGAGAGCTAGCAGCCTGAAAGCAAACTGTCACCAAGACAAACAGTTAAGACGTCAAGCTGAGATATTGAAGCTACTATTGTGAAGACTCTTTCAAATTCATCAGTAGGACAATAATTACCATAGAAGATTAAAGTTGCAATTACCAAATAAATTACACAATACTCTCCTACATAGTATTTGAAACAAGCAGTGAACAACTTACTCCAATATGGATGGTAATGGAGACTGCATATATCTGCGACAAGAGAGAAATTAATTAAGCAGCAAAAAGTGGGGACAGAGCAAGAGGGAATCAACGAATTCAAGTAAACAATGCTCGTGTCTTGTTTCAAGTTTGCAAAAGTCTGAGACAGTGTAAAGAAGTTATCAATGCCCACAAAAATCAAGTTTTCATGAACAGAACCACCGCCAACGTCTTGGTTTATTATATTATTTATTATTTTCCACCTCGGGCTCTAAAAGTAATTTACAGAACAATGACATGTTATTTCAATCTCAGTGCTTTCTTCACCACCAGGCATTCAAGCAGTGTAAAATGTAAGCTTTAAAATTATTAGTTTGTTTGTCGGTTAAGGAATGTGGAGTATATAGAATTAGACAGGTTGTGAATTCCCTCACACAAATCCCATCCTTCACTACACTATCTACTATAGAACACCTTTTCCTTAGAATCAAAACCAACCCTCACCGTGTAATTTCTCATCCTCTGGAATATTGCTCGACTAATTAGAACAGAAGTAATGATAACATTAAGGCCAGGTTCTGTCAGGACAATGTCGGCAGCACTACGAGCTGCATCAGTTGCATCAGCAACAGCTATGCCAATGTCTGCTTTCTTTAGAGCAGGAGCATCATTGACGCCATTACCGATCATTCCACAGATATGGTTCCTAGCTTGCAAATGCTTCACAATCTCATATTTGTGCTCTATAAAGAAAATAAGGACAGCTGTGTAAACAAAGGTAAAAAAAAAGAAATATGTATGATTAAAATATAATGAAAAGGTTGTAGGATGTAGTGATGCATACATCAAGTTCAATAAAAGCTATACAACACTAACTTCAGTTTGTGGATGACTACTCAATGCAAATTAGGAGATCAAGCTTCGTACCAGGGAAAACACCAGCAAACCCATCAGCTTTCTCAATCAACTCGTCAACTGGTAAAGCAACTATCGACTCATGCCTGTCCTGTCCTGATAAGGCTGATGAAGGATACATGTTGGTTCCCATTCCAAGACGACGTCCTGTTTCTTTTGCTATTGCAAGTTGATCACCTGAGAAAGAGGAAAAGTCAAACAGATGGAATATCTATCTTAAGGTAAAGAAAACGCCAATTAAAACATTCTAAAAATGTAAAACCATAAGAGCATTTAGATTCCACCAGCAATGCAAAAGAAAACTGACATATAAGCATTTTTTCAGATAGAAGGATTAAACAAAACCAGAACCAACAAAATTTCTCTATATATAGATGGTGCCTAAACAAAGACTAAATATTAAGATTACAAATTAGGAAGACATATAATACAATAAATGGGAGAAGCACCTGTGATCATTTTCACGCTCAGCCCAAGACTCAGTGCCCTTCTTATTGTTTCTGCTCTATCATGTATCGGAGGATCAAACAAAGGAATGAGTCCAATAAATTGCCATGGGCTTCCTGAGCTCTCTTTTGATCCTTCAGGAACTTCCTGAAACAAAATTAATAAATATAGACTTTGTTAATACAAATTGCAATTGAAGTAATACACCGCTATGGTGATGCAAAGATAGGACCTAGAACAATGACATAGGTAATTCATATGCCTGATATGCCACTGCAAGAGATCGTAATCCTCGTTCTGCAAACTTATTAATCACGGCATTGACTCTGTGTGCTATCTCTGATTTGTTGTGTAAAAGGTTTAAAATCTGAAAATCAAAATAAAAGCATAAGTTAAGTAAAATGGCATTTCAGAATCCTAGAACGTACTATTAGTTGTTGACAATCATACCTGCTCTGGAGCACCTTTGGTGACCCTATGCATTTTGCCTTCACTGTCGATATACGTCAGAGCTGTTCGCTTACCTGTGGGGTCAAATGGAAGGAAGTGAACTTCTTGGATATCAGCCCTAGCCTTGTTTATGGTCAAAAGCAAAGAAAGCAATGTCAACAAAATGATAAGACGAAAATATAAGAAAATCTTCTACAAGTTGCCTTTGAGAAAACAAAATTTCAACAACAGTTAAGCTTAACTAGAATAAAATACATACATGAAATTCTAGAATTCATAAACATACCTTCGTTGGATTAAAATAGATACATGAAATTCTAGAATTCATAAATATACCTCCTTTGGATCAGCCAACATTCCTACTATAGCAGCATCTATTACATCTAGGTTTTCCACTTGGGAGGCTCGAGCTGCCATCAGAACAACAGTGTCTGCATCCACTCCTTTAGCAAAGATCTGAACAATGATCCAGGCCAAATGTTGAAATACACATTGCAATTCTAACAGCGAGCAAAATTTACACCAACCTCAATTAGATTCTTGTCAACTGTTAATTTGTTCAAAGTTAGAGTTCCAGTTTTGTCACAGCAAAGCACATCCATGCCGGCCATATCGACTATTGCACTCATTCTCTTTGTGATAACTCCCTGCAGTAATTAGCCCATATATGCTTGCAATCATCAACTAATGACCATATAAAGTAACATCATTATAAATAACAACTAAGACCAACCTTCAAAGACAATCGTTGGGAACCAATCGCCATTGTCACTGATAAAACAGTAGGCATGGCAATAGGAATTCCTCCAATAAGAAGCACAAGTAAATTTTTAAGTCCTGTGCGGTATTCCCTGTGTTGAATCACGTACATGACAATGATCTCTGCTATTAACCCCAGTACAATTGAACAAATACAATATTCCCCAACTGCAGACAAGATCTGTAAACAAGCCCGCCGCCCCCCCCCCCCCCCCCCCCAACAAAAAAGAATAAATGTTTCGGTGAAAGATAATGTGAAATTAAACATAAAAAAAGAGTCTTAAGGAATGTGAATTCGTGTTTTCTTACCTTTTGAAAGTGACCCACTTGATTTGTCGTATCCACAAGATGTACAGCTCTGCCAAGGAAGGTGCGAACGCCAGTGGCTATGACCACAGCTTGAATCTCCCCTTGTTTGCACGTAGAGCCTGAATATACACAGTCACCAGGACCCTTACTTACGGTAAGAGACTCGCCTGTGAGAGCAGACTGCAACGTACAAATTGAAAGAAGTTAAATTAAACAGCTCAACTTTACCAAATCAATTCAAACATACGAAGTTTGCAAAAGCTCACCTGATCAATTGTCAATGGATCACCTTCGAAGAGACGAGCATCAGCAGGAATAATGTCACCAAGCTTAACACTGATGACATCACCAGGGACAAGAATGGCTGCATCTTCCTCCTTCCAGTTTCCATCTCGAAGGACCTGAAATAATATCTCCAATTACAGGAATGCTAGAGCCTAGAGCCACAATCTCTTCTTACAAAGTATTATTTTACAAATTAATATGACATAACAGTTTCTGATTTCAATTCTCATTGAAATAAGTTGATATGAACTTAATAATAAACTTATTAGATATGCATACGCACTAACTCACCAATAATCTTAACCCGACAACTATTCAAGTGCAGTCAGTACCTTAGCTTGAGGAGCAAGATGAGCCATGAGAGCCGCGCTGGCAGCATCTGCATTGTTTTCTAAAACGTAACAGACTGTTGAATTGATCAGAAGCAGGGTTGTTATTCCAATAAAATCTTGCCATTCAGGAGGTTTACCCTGCAAAAATGAAATTCCCAACAGTAAGATATTGCTTACAAAATGAGCTAATGAACATATTTTCATTTCCAAAAACATCAAATGGAAAACACCATTTTTTTTTTCTAAAACAAATTTTAAAAATATAATTTGAATAACAGTACTCAATACTCACTCCTCCATTTGCAAGTACGATTGCCATGATAGCTGCAGCTTCCATGACCCATGAGAGAGGGTTCCACATAAACCCCAAAAACTTCAAAATTTTACTTTCCTGCCAAAAATAAATAAATAAATAAGTAAAATAAAATGCAAATAATAATAAAAAAAAAAATACAATCAACAAAAGCAAAATGTTTTACAATCATTAAAAGGGTATCTTTTTTTTATTAATATAACTTTCCAATAAGATAGCTAGCAAGGAAAAAAAAAAAGACAAAAAGTAAAATTACCCTTTTCTCCTCAAGCTTGTTGTAGCCAAATATGGAAAGTCTCTGCTCAGCAGCCTCCGTTGAAAGGCCCTCTTGACTGCACTTCAAAGTCTCAAAAACCTCTTCCATCGGCACGTTTTCCTGCAGACCAAAAACCTGAACTTCCTAACAAAACAAAATACCTAGAAAGCAAAAAAACTTAATAACACAGAAGAAAACGTGACAAAATAGTCATAAACATTCTCTTATTTTTGGAAATTATCACGTAGATAACTTTTTAGCCAACTTTTTTCCGATAAAATTTATTACAATAAAAAAACATAATTGTCATAAAAGAGATCTATCAGTCTTTGTGACGATTTGTCCAAAAATAAAAAGATCACCGTGACTATGTCTTGCCAAGCCATAGGGGCGTCGGTGTCTTTTTCTTAATGGTAAACTAAAAACAAAAACGCAAAAAACAGTACTAAAACAATCAAGAACAGAGATGACAAACTCTGTTTCAAACTTTCAATACCAAATCCACAGCTTCATTCGTTATGCTCTCCATTTCTTCTCAATAAACTCACTTTCGTTGCCTTCCTTCAAACCCCTTAAAAACCAAGTAATTAAACAAATCATGTTAAAACAAAATCACAGGAAAAAAAAACGATGGAAAGACAGACAGAGAGAGATAGAGAGACTCAAAAACAGAGTAATGTGTTTTGCTTTTCACCTTTTAATTTAAGAAAATTCTCTGTTTGTAGAGATAGAAGGAGAGAATAGTTTTAATCTCTTTCTCTCTCTCTCTCTAGAAGCTATAAGCGGAAGCTTTCTTTCAGTGCAAGATTTCTTTTTTTGTGTCTACATGTTCTCTCTTGCCTTCATTTTTTAATTTTTAATTTTTATATGTGCTGTTCTGTTCTCATGTTCTGATTTTGCCTCTTATTTTCTTCCTTGTAGATTAATTTATAATTTCAGTGAAAACAACCCTTCCGTAAATGATTGTATCCACACTACTGTAGTAAGTAAAGTGTCTCTGCATGGCCAGGCCATTTGTTTAGGGGTCCATATTATAAAAAGAAGATGACTTGTCTTACCAAAACACTCAGGACAAGTGGAAGGAAAACATAAACCCCAACATTCTAAGTCAATTTATGCAGCGGGCGCACTGTGGATTCATTTGTGATGACTTTTTATATGTATGATTGTGATAAGTAGTTATTAGATACAAAAATAACGTGTAAATTAATGTTAACTGTACATAAAAGGCCTGCGGATGACAAAAACGCAAAAAACAGTAATAAAGCAATCAAGAACTGAGATGAGAAACTCTGTTTCAATACCAAATCCACAGCTTCATTCATTATGCTCTCCATTTCTTCTCAATGAACTCACTTTCGTTACCTTCCTTCAAACCCCTTAAAAACCAAGTAATTAAACAAATCATGTTAAAACAAAATCACAGGAAAAAAAACGATGGAAAGAGAGAGAGAGAGAGACTCAAAAACAGAGTAATGTGTTTTGCTTTTCACCTTTTAATTTGAGAAAATTCTTTGTCTGTAGAGAGAGAAGGAGAGAATAGTTTTAATCTCTCTCTCTAGAATCTATAAGCGGCAGCTTCTTCAAGTGGTGCAAGATTTCTTTTTATGTGTCTGTACATTCTCTCTTTCCTACATTTTTTTAATTTTTTTTTTCATTTGGGCAGTTCAGTACGTAAGTAGCTTGATGTTGATAAGTTGTTCGCATGTTCTGTCTTTTCCTTTTATTTTCTTCCTTGTAAACTAATCTAGAATTTCAGTGAAAACAACCCTATTGTAAATAATATATATATATTTAAGCACGTACGGGATGGTATAAACTTGGATCCAAATTACTAATAAGCTTAATCGGTATAATCTTTTGGGATGACATAAAAAGCTTAAAGTTCAAACTCTATTCATGTAGGTGAGGAAGAAACTAAATTATTGTCGAACCAATTAAATATACAATCTACTAAAAAATATGTACTTGAACTTACTACCCACTCGAAGAGTTAAAAAGATTTAAAAAAGTTTTAAGTGAGACTGTAGTTAGGAATTCAGCAATTCATAAGGTTATTAGAGGTTCCATAAAGTTATGTGGAGATGCCAATTTTGTTAGGTGTGGAAGAGTGGTAAAATGAATAAACGAATCGAATTTAAATCGAATCATAAATGAATTGGATCAACATTTTACTGATTCAGATTTGATTTATTTATTAAATGAATTGAACTTTCGGGATTAGAATAATAAATTCAAATTTGAAAAAAAAAGTAAGCTTAAATTCCTAATTTATTTTCAATAATAAATTTTAAAAAAACTTAAAATTATAATACTAAACTCTCTTTTAAGTGTTAATTAATTAAGAGAGTGCTTGAATTAGATAATTCAATATTAAAAAATTAAATCTCTAAACTTTTATTTACTTTATTTATTATTTTATTTTAAAATATTTATTTTCTTTAATTTATTGTTGATTATAACAACTAGATTAGTATTAATTTATTTCAAGTTTACAACAATTTTTAAAAAAATTGAACAAAAAAGTAAAAGTTCAAGCTCAGCCTAAGCCCAACCCAGGCCCGTAGTGGGCTCGGCCTAGGTCTCACCCTTGTCTAATGGGAATGGACTTGGGCTTGAGCTTGAAAAAGCCCGACCCAAGCCCTTAATTAACTAACCCCAATTAAAATTCAAATTATAAACCAAGGTGATTTCTTTAATTCTCTTCATTTTGTTTTTGTCACATTAAAAACAATAGTCCTACAAGAAAAAGGTAAATAGAATAATATTAACATGTTGCAACACTGATAAGAGTCATTGTAATATTTCAAAATATCAATTATATACCAAATTTTGTAGCATTGATAATGAAATAATAATTAAGTTTACAAAGGCTAGAAAAGTCAGCAAGATAAAACTTTGCCTATCACACTCTCACATCGTCACTAGCATCATTGGCACTCTCTTCATCTCTTGAGATTGAGCACTATTACTACTCATGTTCATAATGTTTTCAGTAAGTTGGGCCACAGTGACATCAAAATTTTCTATAATAAGGGTGCATTTGACGTATTGTATTGTATTATATTATATTATATTATTTTAATAAATGTTTATTTATTATACTGTATTACATTACAACTGTATTATAATAATATTGTACAATATTTAGTACTACAGTGTACTATATTAATTTTTAATTATATTATGTTTGGTGTTGTATTGTATTGTATTAATTTTTTTTTTGTGATTGTTTTAAATTATATAATGAGAAAATAATATTTATTAGTACAATACTTAGGAAAATACTAAATCTAGAACATTTGAACTTTAGAACTTTTGCATTAATAATACTAAATCTAGAACATTTGAACTTTAGAACTTTTGCATTAATTTTTTCAGTATAAATGTAAAAAAAAAATTATAATTCTCCATATAACATGTAAAACTAACAAAATTTAAAATTTCAACTGCATAACATTTTTTTTCTAAATATATAACTTGTGAAATAAAGATAAAAGCCGCTTGCTCATTCAAATAACGATGGGGAGATTTTTTAAAAAAAAGCAATAAATAGAAAAGCTTTATTTATTCAAGAACATGGACAATGATGGTATAAAGACTGCATTTTAGAGTCTAAAATGGTAACGTATTTATCAAGCGTTGAAATCACTGCTTCATTTTTTTTCGCTAAAATATTGATTGGTTATCAATCACAAGTTCCATTTCGTTTGCACATTCCAATTTACTTAAGTTGCTTAGTGGCGTTTGATGCTTCTCTACTTTTGTTTTATTAACATGCGTAAATTTGATGATACCCTAGGCCCCAACTACTGAATTCCAAGCAATTTCATCGGCCAATCCATCCCATATCGAAATGATGTGGCAAAAGTGTAAGTTTCTATTGTACTCTCACTTTAACATGTCGCCTTGTAGCCTACGGTGGCCCATCTTCATGACAATCCCACAGGGCTTGAACGATAATTTCACCACAACTTTCTCTTCGAACAGTATGAGGGTGACAATGGTTTCAGATTTGAACTTGAACAAGGACAAATCATAGCTAGATTCTTTGAGGCTAATCTTGACGTGGTCTATCATTTTGGTCTTGGACTTTTTGGTGGAGATTTTAGCTATGTTTTCAATTTTTATGGTCTTCAGTTTCTTGGAGGCTTTGTCGATGGAGGATTTGAGGAATTTGTAAGAATTGGTTTGGTAAATGAGTGGCTCAGCAAGTATATTGAGTGCTTTTTACTTAGCTTATTCCTCTTTCCTTGCCATGCCTTTGCAATAACGATTGTTTCATCTGAGACGCAAACGATAGGGAGAATCTTGTCTCAAAATAATTGCAATTTACAAGCCCGCATAAACCCAATTCCCCCATAGATTTAGTATGTGTGGGTTTGACCGCATAAATTAGATATTTGACTACATTACAATACTATACATTAAAATTACAAAACATGGTATTATAATCCTTTAATACTTTGAGGGGTTTTAATACCATATAATGAGAAGTACCAAACATGCTCTAATTTTATAAAAATAAATCTTAATTAGAAACAATTTAATATAATATTATAAAAGAAAAATAAATTAGTTTCATGTGAAAGTCTTACAATCTCTCCAAATATCCAATCTCTTATAGTAACAATTGCTTGGGCAAGCTTTGATTTCAATACACGTTAAAACTGATCAAGAACTTGATTGCCAACACTAAAATCTGATTTAGATGCAACAAGGGATATAGGAATGCTTAAGATATCACGAGCCATGTAAGAAAGGTTAGGATAACGAAATCCGTTTCCTTTCAAAAAAACTTAAAATGTTTAAATCAATCTTTCTATCCATTTTTGGTTAATCTAAATAAGACTCTAATTCAGATTTTCTAACATAGGCATGACAATCCATGCTATCAAGATCATCAAACTCCTACAAAATAATTAAGAAATAAGAATAGTGAAAATCCAAAAAAAGTACAAATAAGGAAATAATAATTTTTACAATAAACATAAAAGAAAATTGTAAATGTACCTTAAATAGTTCCATGGTCCATTGGTTAAGTGTATTTTAACTATTGTCATTATGTCCCACACTTAAACCAACATCACTCATTTGAGTGAGTGTGGATGTGGTAGAGAAAGATAGTGTGATAAAATTGGACTCACTAAAAGCTGAAAAAACCTTATCCTGAACAAGTTCTAACTCCTCTAAATTTTGATCATAAGTAATGTCTTAGGCAAATTTAATGAATGCCATCTTGTATCGAGGATGCAAGATGACCACTATCGACCAAATGGTAAAAAAAATCAAACCAATACTTCTCAAAATTTTCGATCACTTTCTATGCCATAGTTTTCATAAATACATCCTCACTATGCAATAATGGATCCAAAACAACATTAGACACAAACACCTTTGAAAATACAAACTTGAGCTGGGGTATTTTGACCTGGAAAGAATGCGTATGATCTCATAAAATATAGACAAGAATTTGTCAATTTTCTCTATTTTCCTCTACTCTTCTTCAAAAAACAACTCTTGTAATTAGAATCACATAATTGTAAATGATAGCAACCATTTTTGTAATACATAACTTTATCAAGCATAAGAAAAGTTGAATTCTATCTTATATGAACATCTTGTCATAATCTTTTCTTGTCATTTAGAGATACTTACTTAATGCACTCCAAGAATTTTCTTTTTCTAATTTGTGACCCTTTGGCATATTTTATACTCTCATGGGCTTTTTCTATTTCTTGCTCAATTCTTTCAATCCTTTTTGAACAATCAATATAATAATATAAGAATAACATCAATTATAAAGAAATCCCCATCACACATCAAAGTATTCTTTAATCTCAGTTGGCTTTTTAACAGTGCAACACAAACATCATTACTTGAAGCATCGTTTAGAGTTAATGAAAAAAAACACAATAATGATAATATTGCTCACAACAACGTACTTACAAAATGCTCTTGGTTTATTGTTTGGATATTTATCTCATGAAACCTTACAGAACAATGTCCAAACTTCTGAAGTTAGTTTTCTTTGTTGTGGTCCTTTTGTTATGCTAATTTGAAACTTTTTTTCAATCTTATCTTCCATTTTGATTATGTCATTTACATATAATGATGGCCAATGAGTCGTTCCAGCCCACCAAACATTGGCCCACACGGGCCCGTGGGCCGGCATAAAAACCACCAATCTTTTTTTTTTCTTTTAAGCCCACATGTCCAGCGTGCCTTAAAAAGCCCACTAGCCTAATAATAATAATATAATAATAATTTCATAGATCATAGTAATGATTAATGAAAAATAAAATTACAATCCTAAAATAATAATTACACCTAATTTTATTTAAACTACTAAAATTATAATTGCACTTGAACTCCATTGAATGAAAATGTAATTTTTAATTTATCATAAATTTTTTTTTCATAATTTTATTTTTTTGTGCATAAATATGAAAAATATTTCATTCACAAATGAAACATATCTCCATTAACTATTAACTAAGTTATGATTTCATAAATGAAATATTAATGTCGTAAAAATTTTTATTTATCATTTATAAAATCATAATATTTATTTATTCATTTAATAAATTATAAACATAAAAATTAGAATATTTATTTAAACTAGGACTTAAATTAATTTTTAAAAGCCTATGCTAAAAAAATATATTAAAAAATTTAATTGCAAGATATTTGCAAATTCATGATATTTATATTTATTTTTCATTAAAAAATTTTACTTTGATATACTATGGCCCACGTGCTATTGATGGCTCACAGATCGCGTACTTAGCCCACTAATAAAGCGTGCTTATTACGTGTCTTTTTGCATGCCGTGCTTTAGGACATCTCTAATTGTGCCGTACTTTTAAGGCCCGCGTGGCTAAAATTATAGGCATGGCACGGCACACACGTGCCCTACTGAAACGTGCTCGTGTTGTGCCATACTGTACTGACAAGTACAGTGCTCGTGTCGTGCCTCATGCCGCCCGGCCCATTGGTCATCTTTACATGATCATCTTCAACATTGGAATCATTAATTGTGTAGACTGAATTACTATAGCTTATGTCAATTCTCCTATGAAAAAAAAAATTCAAAATTAGTTAGCAAGGTGAATTTAACAATTTAACTTAAATAATTAAAACAAAAATCAAAATTAGAGGGAACCCATTTAAGATTAGATGCAAGTTCGGATAATAGAAGCTTGGGGGTGGTTATTGTAATGCCATTTTTAAAAGACTAAGATTTGCTAGTGTCTTAATGAATTATTGAATTAAAGTGCTAGATTGATCAGGCTTATTTAATCATTAAATATAATCCTGTTTCAAGTGAATCATCCAAATTGCTTATTTAATTACTAAATAGAATCATGTTTCGCGTGGCATTTTAACCCCTACTATTTCTAATTTATTAACTTTAACTATCGTTTACTCCGGTTGTCTTTTATGGAATATAATGGATATTTAATTTTACCTACTAAACCTACAACCACAAAATCCTACCTATCACTCAAGCTCACATAACATAGAAAGTTCTATGAGATGAGCTAGACTGTATTTTTTGGATTTGGACAAAAAAATAAGTTTATGATCCAACACCCCCTTTAAACTTATTTTATAACACCCAATAAAGTTCTCGATTTGAAGAAATCTTCTTGTCAGCAATTTGATCATGTGATTTGACACACTTTGCTTGTATTTCTTTCTTTTAATATACTCCCATATGAAATGGTTGCGAGAGTCAATATGCTTACGTGGATAATAGAAGAGAGGATTCTTAGTTAAGGTAACTGTTGATTGTTATCAATGAAAATCTCTGTAAGCTCTTCTTGTACAAACCCAACCCCTTAAATGAGCTCTTTAGCGGTGCCTTCGTTAAACTCGTAAGAATAAGTTGCTTTCCTGACATTCATGTGAAAGCAAAATCTCCCATAAAAAACACAAATCTCGTGGTGCTCTTTCAATCATCTTTATCTCCACCCCAATTGATGTATCTCAGTGCCATTCTTATTGTTTTTGCACTATCATGTACAGGAGGATTAAACAAAGGAATGAGTCCAATAAATTGCCATGGGCTTCCTGAGCTCTCTTTTAATCCTTCAGGAACTTCCTGAAACCAAATTAATAAATATAGACTTTGTTAATACAATTTCCAATTGAAGTAATGCACCGCTACAGTGATGTGAAGATAGGACTTACAACGATGATATGCCACTGCAAGAGATCGTAATCCTCGTTCTGCAAACTTATTAATCACGGCATTGACTCTGAGTCCTATCTCTGATTTGTTGTATACAAGGTTTAAAATCTGAAAGTCAAAATAAAAGCATAAATTACATCAAAGGGCATTAATTCTCCCATCTAATATTGGTCGGTGTCAAAGTAACGACAGAGATATTTTGAATCATAAATACTGATCTAAGAATTAATGCCTAACTCCATAGACTAAAGGGAAATTTACCCAAACAATAAAGACTGACATTATATTAATGATCTTTCATTGCTAATCAGATGCTTCTCAACTTTACCTTCATTCCTTTTCTTTTGGCTGGTTATGATTAGAATTTTGTAACTCTCACCAATTTTCAAGAAATGGGCCACCAAGGGGATAAAAAATATTTATTTGATGTGGAACTCCGGATGATAGTTAATTAATCGGTAAAACTTACTGCGAGTCGCACAGAAGTATGAAATTTAAACTTAATTTTCAAGGAATCAGACAAACGCAAGCAAATTCTATTATAGCTTTTTGATTACTTCCAAAAATACCAGGTTGCATTTTTCAAATTGTCAAAAAGAAATGAAACAAAGAAGTTAAAAAGCTTTCGCTAGTAGTTTTCAAGTTGCTTTCTTTAAAGATCAATCAAATTCCAATTATGAGAAGATATGAAACTAAAAATTCAATCTGAATTTTATCCATCACCTCCCCAGTTTTTCGAAGATATATACATTGAAAAAAAGGTTAAAAATTTTAATAAACAGGTAGAGAAATATATTACTCTTATAATGGTTTGTATCACAAGTATTGGCTGTATAGTACTTAAACCCATCATACTATTTCTTCAACCACAAAATGTAAAACTGAAAAAACACAATCCAGATTGGCAAATATGTACATCAGAAACGCAACACAGAATGTAAAACTGAAAAAACACAACCCAGATAGCCAAATATATACATCAGAAATGCAACTATAACTCTTTTACGATGAATTGCAAAGTTCCTTGTGGACTAAGGTACTTATATCTGCAATCTCAGCATATGTTCCATGTCCACAAATGTGTCACGTGTGATCTGTATCAGACAGAGTAGGATTGCGGAATTGGGTTGATATCCAGTCCTTTAAGCCTAATAAGTGATTCAACGTGCCCTTTCAGTGTATGCAGTTCTCTCAATCTGCAAAAAATAAAAATAGTGAATGCATAAGAGTGTATGCTTCAAGCAATACATTTCGGCTTTTAAGAGTATAAATTAAGTAAGTAATGTAGTTTGTTGGCGTTATATTTATATGTTTACCTAGCAATCTCAGCTCTTCTTTTTGCTTCTTCAGCTATCCGGCTACGTTCTCCGTAACTGCTTTGTGCACTGAACATACTGGTGTCACACTGGGGCAACCCATCGGGGGCTCTCTGCTCCTGTGCCCATCGGCGCTCACGTTCTTCCTTTCTGAAATCTCTTTTAGTTATGAAGGCAATCTGCAAAATAGCAATTACAGTATCGAGAGTGAGCAAGAAACTAAGCTCCAGTACTTGAATAAAATGTGTTGAACTCAAGCCATCAATACCCTTTGTTCAGTGACAAGTTCCCAAAATTTCCTGCTAAGCACATATCGGATGAAGAACTTTATAAAATCAAGCGGAATGTAGAAGATGATATTATAAAGCCAAATCACACCAGCCCAACCCCATCCTATTCCTTCAATTGTAGCAAAGCTCCAGGTTGCATAGACGGCAATCAGTGTAGCAATCTGCTCACAGAATTAAAAAGGATCAACTCATCCCCTAAATTTCGAAAAGGCCAAAAGGAAACAGCATATAATATATCACGCACCAGCTGAGCAACAAAGAAAGCCAGAGCAAGAAACGGGACAGGACACTCGGCGTAAGACCAACTCCTTGCACGTGTCACGAATACGTTGGCCTGACTAATGGAACTCACTTGCAGGTATACTGCCGAGGCAAGTTTTCTCCAGTCGTCCACATCCTTTTCGTTAAGACTTGAAACGCCAAATGTACGCTGAATGTTGCATACTGAGTTTCAGTCCAACTTATTGAAGACAATGTAAAGGCATATTTTATTCTCTATATTATTAAATCAAGGAAAACGGGCATACATAACACCCGAATTGGGTGACATGATAACACAAAAGATAAATCGCATTACTGGAAAGAAGTCTGTCCTGGATGCTGTCCAAAAGAAAATCACAGTCATCATTGCCAAGTAACCACCAAGAATGCCTACAGTTACAAAGATCTGGATCAAATTCCACCTTTCTGGATGAGGAGATGGTCTGACTCTATCTTTTGATATTGTCATAATAATAGCACCTGGCAATCAATGTACCCGGTAAATATCAATAGATAAGTGTATTTCTTATTTGAAATCGATACACCTGGATGAAAAAGAACACAAACAGTTACGATGTACATGCTGAGTCAAGGAAATACACACCATCATTAAGAATAGCAATTATCAGCACCATGAAGGGTGGAAAGTTAAACTGCCAGATGAGAGCTAGCAGCCTGAAAGCAAGCTGTCACCAAGACAAATAGTTAAGATGTCAAGCTGAGATATTCAAGCTACTATTGTGAAGACTCTTTCATATTCATCAGTAGGGCAATAATTACCATAGAAGATTAAAGTTGCAATTACCAAATAAATTACACAATACTCTCCTACATAGTATTTGAAACAAGCAGTGAACAACTTACTCCAATATGGATGGTAATGGAGACTGCATATATCTGCGACAAGAAAGAAATTAATTAAGCACCAAAAAGTGGGGACAGAGCAAGAAGGAATCCAGTAATTCAAGTAAACAATGCTCATGTTCTTGTTTCAATTTTGCAAAAGTCTGAAACACTGTGAAGAAGTTACCAATGCCCACAAAAATCAAGTTTTCATGAACGGCGCCACCGCCAACATCCTGGTTTATTATATTATTTATTACTATTTTACCTCAGGCTCTAAAAGTAATTAACTGAGCAATGACATGTTATTTCAATCTCAGTGCTTTCTTCACCACCAGGCTCTAAAGTAGTGTAAAATGTAAGCTTTAAAATTATTAGTTTGTTTGTAGGTTAAGGAATGTGGAATAGATAGAATTAGATAGGCTCAGGAATTCAGTTGCCTCACACAAAGCCCATCCTTCACTACACTATCGACTGCAGAACACCTTTTCCTTAGAATCAAAACCAACCCTCACCATGTAGTTTTTCATCCTCTGGAATATTGCTCAACTATTTAGAACAGCAGTAATGATAACATTAAGGCCAGGTTCTGTCAGGACAATGTCGGCAGCACTACGAGCTGCATCAGTTGCATCAGCAACAGCTATGCCAATGTCTGCTTTCTTTAGAGCAGGAGCATCATTGACACCGTTACCAATCATTCCACATATAAGGTTCCTAGCTTGCAAATGCTTCACAATCTCATATTTGTGCTCTACAAAGAAAATAAAGACAGATGAGTAAACAAAGGTGAAAAAAAGAAATATGCTATGATTAAAATATAATGAAGAGGTTGTAGGATGTAGCCATGCATACACCAAGTTCAATAAAAGCTATACAACACTAACTTCAGTATGTGGACGATTACTTAATGCAAATTAGGAGATCAAGCTTCGTACCAGGGAAAACACCAGCAAACCCATCAGCTTTCTCAATCAACTCGTCAACCGGTAAAGCAACTATCGACTCATCCCTGTCCTGTCCTGATAAGGCTGATGAAGGATACATGTTGGTTCCCATTCCAAGACGACGTCCTGTTTCTTTTGCTATTGCAAGTTGATCACCTGAGAAAGAGGAAAAGTCAAACAGATGGAATATCTATCCTAATGTAAAGAAATTGCCAATTAAAACAATCTAAAAAGGTAAAACCATAAGAGTATTTAGATTCCACCAGCAATGCAAAAGAAAACTGACATATAAGCATTTTTTCAGATAGAAGGATTAAACAAAACCAGAAGCAACAAAATTTCTCTAGATATAAATGGTGCCTAAACAAAGACCAAATATTAAGAGTACAAATTAGGAAGACATATAATACAATAAATGGGAGAAGTACCTGTGATCATTTTCACGCCCAGCCCAAGACTCAGTGCCCTTCTTATTGTTTCTGCGCTATCATGTATAGGAGGATCAAACAAAGGAATGAGTCCAATAAATTGCCATGGGCTTCCTGAGCTCTCTTTTGATCTTTCAGGAGCTTCCTGAAACCAAATTAATAAATATAGACTTTGTTAATACAAATTGCAATTGAAGTAATGCACTGCTATAGTGATGTAAAGATAGGACCTAGAACAATGACATAGGTAATTCATATGCCTGATATGCCACTGCAAGAGATCGTAATCCTTGTTCTGCAAACTTATCAATCACAGCATCGATTCTGCGTCCTATCTCTGATTTGTTGTGTACAAGATTTAAAATCTGAAAGTCAAAATAAAAGCATAAATTATATGAAATGGCATTTCAGAATCCTAGAACATACTATTAGTTGTTGACAATCATACCTGCTCTGGAGCACCTTTGGTGACCCTATGCATTTTACCTTCACTGTCAATATATGTCAGAGCTGTTCGCTTACCCGTGGGGTCAAATGGAAGGAAGTGAACTTCTTGGATATCAGCCCTTGCCTTGTTTATGGTCAAAAGCAAAGAAATCAATGTCAACAAAATGATAAGAGGAAAAAATAAGAAAATCTGCTACAAGTTGCCTTTGAGAAAACAAAATTTCAACAACAGTCAAGCTTAAGTAGATTAAAATACATACATGAAATTCTAGAATTCATAAATATACCTTCTTTGGATTAAAATAGATACATGAAATTCTAGATTTCATAAATATACCTCCTTTGGATCAGCCAACATTCCTACTATAGCAGCATCTATTACATCTAGGTTTTCCACTTGGGAGGCTCGAGCTGCCATCAGAACAACATCGTCTACGTCCACTCCTCTAGCAAAGATCTGAACAATGATCCAGGCCAAATGTTGAAATACACATTGCAATTCTAACAGCGAGCAAAATTTACACCAACCTCAATTAGATTCTTGTCAACTGTTAATCTGTTCAAAGTTAGAGTTCCAGTTTTGTCACAGCAAAGCACATCCATGCCGGCCATATCGACTATTGCACTCATTCTCTTTGTGATAACTCCCTGCAGTAATTAGCCCATATATGCTTGCAATCATCAACTAATGACCATATAAAGTAACATCATTATAAATAACAACTAAGACCAACCTGCCGAGACAATCGTTGGGAACAAATCGCCATTGTCACTGATAAAACAGTAGGCATGGCGATAGGAATTCCTCCAATAAGAAGCACAAGTAAATTTTTAAGTCCTGTGCGGTATTCCCTGTGTTGAATCGCGTACATGACAATGATCTCTGCTATTAACCCCAGTGCAATTGAACAAATACAATATTCCCCAACTGCAGACAAGATCTGTAAACAAGCCCGCCCCCCCGCCCCCCCCCCCCCCCCCCCCAACAAAAAAGAATAAACGTTTCGGTGAATGATAATGTGAAATTAAACATAAAAAAAGAGTCTTAAGGAATGTGAATTCGTGTTTTCTTACCTTTTGAAAGTGACCCACTTGATTTGTGGTATCCACAAGATGTACAGCTCTGCCAAGGAAGGTGCGAACGCCAGTGGCTATGACCACAGCTTGAATCTCCCCTTGTTTGCACGTAGAGCCTGAATATACACAGTCACCAGGACCCTTACTTACGGTAAGAGACTCGCCTGTGAGAGCAGACTGCAACTTACAAATTGAAAGAAGTTAAATTAAACAGCTCAACTTTACCAAATCAATTCAAACATACAAAGTTTGCAAAAGCTCACCTGATCAATTGTCAATGGATCACCTTCGAAGAGACGAGCATCAGCAGGAATAATGTCACCAAGCTTAACACTGATGACATCACCAGGGACAAGAATGGCTGCATCTTCCTCCTTCCAGTTTCCATCTCGAAGGAACTGAAATAATATCTCCAATTACAGGAATGCTAGAGCCTAGAGCCACAATCTCTTCTTACAAAGTATTATTTTACAAATTAATATGACATAACAGTTTTTTATTTCAATTCTCATTGAATTAAGTTGATATGAACTTAATAATAAACTTATTAGATATGCATACGCACTAACTCACCAATAATCTTAACCCGACAACTATTCAAGTGCAGTCAGTACCTTAGCTTGAGGAGCAAGATGAGCCATGAGAGCCGCGCTGGCAGCATCTGCATTGTTTTCTAAAACGTAACAGACTGTTGAATTGATCAGAAGCAGGGTTGTTATTCCAATAAAATCTTGCCATTCAGGAGGTTTACCCTGCAAAAATGAAATGGCCAACAGTAAGATGTTGTTTACAAAATGAGTTAATAAAGATATTTTCATTTCCAAAAACATCAAATAGAAAACACCATTTTTTTTTTCTAAAACAAATTTTAAAAATATAATTTGAATAACAGTACTCAATACTCACTCCTCCATTTGCAAGTACGATTGCCATGATAGCTGCAGCTTCCATGACCCATGAGAGAGGGTTCCACATAAATCCCAAAAACTTCAAAATTTTACTTTCCTGCCAAAAATAAATAAATAAATAAGTAAAATAAAATGCAAATAATAATAATAAAAAAAATACAATCAACAAAAGCAAAATGTCTTACAATCATTAAAAGGGTATCTTTTTTTTATTAATATAACTTTCCAATAAGATAGCTAGCAAGGAAAAAAAAAAAAGACAAAAGGTAAAATTACCCTTTTCTCCCCAAGCTTGTTCTGGCCAAATATGGAAAGTCTCTGCTCAGCAGCCTCCGTTGAAAGGCCCTCTTGACTGCACTTCAAAGTCTCAAAAACCTCTTCCATCGGCACGTTTTCCTGCAGACCAAAAACCTGAACTTCCTAACAAAACAAAATACCTAGAAAGCAAAAAAAAACTTAATAACACAGAAGAAAACGTGACAAAATAGTCATAAACATTCTCTTATTTTTGGAAATTATCACGTAGATGACTTTTTAGCCAACTTTTTTCCGATAAAATTTATTACAATCAAAAAACATAATTGTCATAAAAGAGATCTATCAGTCTTTGTGACGATTTGTCCAAAAATAAAAAGATCACCGTGACTATATCTTGCCAAGCCATAGGGGCGTCAGTGTCTTTTTCTTAATGGTAAACTAAAAACAAAAACGCAAAAAACAGTACTAAAGCAATCAAGAACAGAGATGACAAACTCTTTTTCAATACCAAATCCACAGCTTCATCCGTTACGCTCTCCATTTCTTCTCAATGAACTCACTTTCTCTAGAATCTATGAGTGACAAACTCTTCTCAATAAAAACTCGTTTTTAATTGTTATTTTTATTTGTCCAGCTCTGCTCTCACGTTCTGTCTTTTCCTTTTGTTTTCTTCCTTGTAAATTAATCTAGAAACTAGAATTTCTGTTGAAACAACCCTATTGTCAATAGTTGTATCTACACTACTGCATTAAGTAAAGTATCTCTGGAGTCTGCGTGTCAATGCAATGAGGGATCGTTGAGTGAGTAACACTTTGAATAATTCAGATACGGTGCATGCATGCAACCGGTAAATCGATAATTCTAGCAGATAGGATTCACATAAATGAAGTGATAATTCTAGCAGATAGCTTTTAGGTTTAAAACTGGTCCCCCTACGGAAACTTCCGTAATAAACATAGGGTGATTTTAGTGCAATGATCACCGACACTGGCCTACTAATTTATTTGAGTTGGCACCGAGCTTGAAGAACTGTGGGCACGCAAATTGACTGACAATGATAGTACGAAGTTGGCCTTCCGCAGGAACCTCATTTCACCACACATTACTGCCTTAGATATTTCAATATGGTTCACATAATCTTTTTTTTTTGAATTCAATATGGTTCGCATAATCTAACTTCAGTTGAGTACTCTCGTGTCATATCCGTACACCCAAAAGCCGATTATGATCAACAACTTTTGGATGCTACAAAGGTAATCCAATGTACATTTACCTATTCAGTGATAATTAATCATATTTTTTATATTTTAATAATTAACTTAATTAGAAGATTGTTTAGGAATCGGAATGGACTGTCATAAATAGTCAAAATGTCTTTAATGCTTAGTATTCTCAGTACCTAAAATAACAATTACAATAATAAAGATAAAAAAAATAACAATAACAATTGTAATAACAATGAGAATAACAACGATGATGATAATAATAATAACGACAAAAAATATTAAAAGTATTTTGATCAGCACACATGGTTCGGATGAGCCGTCGTTTATTGTTTTCCATAAGAAAGATGTGTCATTCATGGAACATCCCATGACATGTAGTTTTCGACATTCATGGCACTGACATGTGTAAAAGGCACACGCCTACGTATACTCTAGCTAATGCATATTCCTTTTTTTTTTTTTTGACATCAGATAGCGCATTGTTTTTACTGTTAAGCCGTAGACAACGTCAAGTCTAAATCCATGCCTGCCAAACGACGCGTCATCTACCGGCTGAATTCCAAATTAATTTAATAAAAAGTAAAAAGCTGTTTGTTTTTTAATAGTTACATGAAAGAGTGCCGGATGGTATGTCTTCAAAGTTGTTGGTTAAATGATCGAAGTATGAAATTTTATTAATTTTAGATTTTTTAAAAATTTATTTGTTTGTTTTTTAAAATTTATGTTTGATTTTTAGATATTTACATCTAAATAAAAAAAAATTTATAATTTTTATTTAAATAGAAAAATATTCGAATGATAAATAAATATTATATTCTAAAAATATTTATATAAAATAACTTATTTCCTAAACTATAAAATCTAATCTTCTTTTTTTATTTTAATTAAAAAGACATAGATGTCAAACAATTAAATTTAAGATATTTTTTTTGTAAAAACAAACAAGATGCCACTTATATTCATATATTAAAAAAAACAAACATGTCATTCAAATTTTCGTATTCAGACTCATTTAAATTTCAAACAAAAAAAACAAACGCTACCTTCAAAAGACATTAACATATAAGAAAATAAATAAATAAGCTGTAGGAGTATGAAATAAAGCATAGGGCTTCGGCTTTTGCCAAAACTTGAATAAATTTTATTTTTTACATTTTAATTAAACTAGAAAAAAAAAAAAAAGGCTACAATCGAGATCCCAACTCGAATGGGAGCCCCAGTCAGTCCTGGCATTTTAATCGGGACAAAATTTAGCCTCAAATTCGTACCGAATTTTAATCAATTTTTTAAAAAATAAATACCGAATGGTGTTGGATTCGAGCTTCTGATTGGAATTCGGTTCCCTCTGTCCAACCTTGGGTTCGTGACCTTTTAGAGAAAGGAAAATTGTGGTTAAAAGGCAAATCGAAGGGTCCACACGGAAACAATTTTGGATGAAAATAGATCGATCATTTATGTACTCTTTTCCATTGATTGCAAATGAAACTATCTTGGCATATTTTTTTTTGCTCTTATTCATTCTTTTTTTGTGTGTGTATTTCAAAACCAAGAATAGGAATGGACATGGTCCCAAGATTTTTATAGCAAATAAATAAATAAATAAAATTTTCTTTTACTTATTTCATTTATTTTCTTCTTTTTATCCTTTCACTCGGTTTACACTTCAATGCACTTTAAAAAATTGAAAGTAAATAGGCAATTGATACGAAACTTCCTTTGACCACAATTTTCTTTTCTTTTTTTTTTAATTTTTATTTTTCAATATTATATAAATATAAAGATAAAATGAAATTACATATATGAAATTTCATCTTAAGTTAGATGGCACTTACAATGCGGATTATAAATTCTTTTTTAAAAAATTAATATATAACACGTATTAATAGGATAAAAAAATGACTAACAATACATCACTATATAAGTCCAAAAACAAGGCTAAGCTTAAGCATAATATATAGGGCAATGCCTAAGACTCAAGCATAATTAAGTTAGGAAAAACCTAACCAGAAAATAACTCAAGACTGTAAATTCTAAAACTGAAATGAGACTACAGGTCTTTACATACTAGAATCTTATGAAGCCTGGAGGAATTTTATAGTATTGGCCTAATGTACAACCTCAGCTACTATGGGTGAAAACCATAACCTCAATTGGAACAACAACAATAACAAAACTACTACAACAACAAAACACCACCCAAAAAAAAAAAAAAAAACCAACAACAAAATATAAAGCCACCTTCAAAACCGTTCATCGATACCACTCCGTGAGCCCTTGCTCTAGGCCATCGAAATCTTTATGCATCACTATTGGAGCCATCCACCCTAGTAAAGGCATAATCTTTTTGATCCGGACACTTTAGCCACACTACCTTTGTACTGTGAACAACCTCTATAGATAGCACCAAAACAATAACACCACCAACATTAGCAACAATAACACAAATTGCAACTCCACCGTCTACCAACAACAACAACAAAAACATAGGCACAATAAAAGTAAAGAAAAAAAATAGAAACAAAAATTACCCAAAACGCTCATTAGAATAACAACACAATCAACATAAGATTCAACAAATCAAACCTTAATACTCCAAGTATAGTTGTGTATATGTAAATTTACTCTACTACAGTTGTGTATTTATAAAGATACTCGACATTAGTTGTGTATTTATAAATATACTTGACTATAGTTGTGTATTTATAAAGATACTTCGACTATAATTGTGTATTTGGAAATCAAATTTCAATTTAAGGGAATTAATCTAATTTCAATTATTATAACTAATTTCGCTTGCAGGGGTCCAACATTGAGGATAAAATGCCCAATCTGACACGGCGTTTTGCTTCATTGTGACTCTGTGAGCACTTTGTAATTTGGTTCTAAATATTTATTAATTTGCTCCAAACAGTCAGCCCAGCACCTAGTTGCTACCTTTGAAAGGAAAATAAGCCGATCAATCCAACTTATCCAACTGCAAATGTGTGTGTGTATAAACTTGTCAACTAACTATTACAAATATTAAAGAAATTAAGACAATTTACATACTAAAATGGACAAGTACTATTGAGGCTTAAACCTTCACCTCCAACATCTACTCTACAGATTCTTGTGGATAGGCATATGGCTAGAAGTTAGGGTAAATACAAAAAGAAAACCATACAAGGCATATAACATCATATGGAATTGTCTATCCATTTATAAATCTGTAGTTGTATAACTTGTTAAAATACACGACTACAATCAATTAAATAATTAGAGGACATATTTAATGAAACAATACATTTATTTTTTACACTAATAGAATAGAAATGTGTCATAATAGCTTAAACATTTTACCTACTTACACGACAACAGTCATATAAATTTATACATACACGACTGTAGTCGTGTAAAATGGGTGCAAAACATAATTTTTTATTTTAAAATTTTGAGAACAAAATAAGATTTCAACAAATATAGTTATAAAATCTATTACATACAGTGATATGATGCAAATATAATGAAAATATGAGTTGTTTTATTAGTTATTACAAAGTAAACAAAACCCTACAAACAATATAATGTGAAGAAGATGCACAAATAATACATAAAATAAATGTAAAGTTTACAAGTTTTTGTTGATTAGATGAGTAATGCACCTAATTGCAAACTAAAATCTAAACACTCTGGCTATTCATAAGTGATTTTAAAAGTATCTTTGAGTGAATTTTTTGCAATGGAATGAGTGAAACAGTGAGACCGAGGGAAGTTTTAGTTTGGGTTTTATATCTCTCTTTTATGGGTATTTTACTCAATACACAACCCAAAAAGGCATATATACATAATTATCAAGTATGAGGTATAAGGAAATAAATATTCCTGTTTTGGGGTATATTTAATCAAAATCCCCTTTTTTCATACAAATTCCAATGGTCAAAATTTCATTAAAAGAAATTATAAAAAAAAAGATCTATAACCCCAAAGTTTAGGAAAATGATCATGAAGGCAGTTAAATTTTCAAAATATGGATGCCGAGACCCTTCTTGACCATAATACCTTTGGTGCTATTAACCCCAAAAAAATGACTCTGATATTTTATAATAAGTAGCAATATAGTTTTAAAATAAAATTTTATAATAAATAGAAACATAATATTAAAATAAATGTGTTAAATTTTATTTTAAATATTATGTAGAATAATAATTTTAACATTATTAGTACGTGAGATATTTTTTAATTATAAAATGTATTTAACCCAAATATTTATTTAAAAGCCCTGCAATAAATACAAATATATTACTAAAAATAAATATATTTATATATAAAAATATTGTTAGAATTCCAAGCATATTACATTATTTATATTATATTTGTACTTATTAAAAAATTTAAAGTTAATTTTTTAATTACTATATTCAAAAGATAGTGTGGTAGAAAAAGGGAATTGGTGTCCCTTTTCGAGAACTTGCGGTCTTCAGGATAATTTTCCCAAAACTTGGGCTCAATAAATTATTAATGAACTTAGTTATTTGAGTTAAACCCCTAAAAAGTTGAAATAACAAAACCATGTATATGGTAATTTCAAAGACATAATAATCAAATAACTGATTTTATTGACTTTATTATCGGATGATTATCAGTTGGTTCAACTAGTAAAATTTTTTTGAGTTGATACACGACGCATGACGGATGAGAATGTGTTTGATTTTCATTCTTACAATTCTTGAAATATATATTGGATTTGTTATAAAATCAAATTTCAAAATAGGGACTCATATGAGAATAAATTTTAAATAATATGTTTATTTGTTATTATATATACCGAAGGTGGTCTGGTATAATTTTTTCATTATGTAGCTACTATTCTTGCTGATTTGCATGAAAGAAAGGACTTTAAATGTTGCAACACTAATAATGGAATATTGGACATTTTTAAGTGAATTGGTAAATTAAAGAATAGTAACAAGAGACTTTAAATTGTGAAATACACATGTATATACACTCTCTTCTGTTGTATTCTTATCATGTTTATATATATATATATTTATTTTTTTAACATCGAATGGAAGTGTATATATTCACAGAGTTGAGGCTTTAAAATTGAGATGCACATATAATAAAAATTCAACAAGAGGAGGAATACTTAACGAATCAATATGCATTTATCTTCCTTTCAAATTGTATCTGTAGCAGTTTTTAAGCTTTAATAACAAACCCACCCTCGTGTAAAAAAGTGTTGATTTTTCTTACTTTGTGGTTGTGAATCCAAACATATTAAAAGTCATTTGGTATCTTGAGCTAGTTTTTTTTTTCTAGTAATATCTAAGCGATGTCCCAGCCATCTATTTGTCCACCTGAAAATGGGTGTAAACTTATTTAGAATAAAACAGTTAAATAATAAAAAAAAAAGACATTTGGAGTTTTGCTAGATTATTGTGACATTTAAGCAATGTGCAAGTGATCTATTCATGGTTAGTAAAGTGATATATTTGCAAAGTTAGTAATGTAAACTCTTTTGAAACTGTGATATAACTTGTATGCTACTTAACGTGTCACTTATTTATTGATGTTACATAATCGTAATGTTAATGATGATACAGTTATTATTAATAATTACTAAATATTTGATTTTTTTGATTGATGTTGTAGTAACTGATGTCCGTCAGGAGTTTTTCGTATTTTAACTAATTATTTGGTTTGACACCCAAATAACCTTAATTAAGCTAACCCAAACAAGCACTAAAAATGTAAAATATATATATATAGAGTTTTGCTAGATTATTGTGACATCTAAGCAATGTGCAAGTGATCTATTCATGGTAAAAGTGATATATTTGCAGAGTTAGTAACTGAATTCTTTTTTGGAACTGTGATAAAATTTGTATGCTGCTTAACCTGTCACTTATTAATTGATGTTGCATAATTGTTATGTTAATGATGATATAAGCATTATTAACAACTTTTTAAACGTTTGATTGTTCTTGACTGATCGATGCTTTGTTAATTGGGACATAAATTTCTTTCTTAACTTTGTAAAAGAAGTTGAATGACATCAGAATCATTTTTCTGTTTTTCTTTCAAATCATTTATTTCAGTTTTAATATCTTTAATCTCTTTTTGAAGATCTTGGATAGAGGGTATAGAAGACTTTGAATGTTTTTTCTTTTCAAGAATTTGAGTGAGATCATATGCATGCTTTTTGACAATAGGAACTTTAGAAGGTTCGGATTTATGGTCAATGGTCTTCAGGAGTTTATCGAGATATTCTCTTTGAAGTGTAGGGTCGGAAATATGTTTGACTAGTTCAAGAAATGTTTCTTGGTCTTTAGTCAAAACATTGATTTTCTTTACATAGGACTCTGAATCAGAATCACTATGTGAGGAAGAAGAAGTATCAGAATCAATTAACTCGTCAACTTGGAGTGACTCACTGTTTCCAGACATGGAAGACTCGGAATCAGAAGACTCAATAAGAAGAGAAGAAATTTTTGAAAGGACTTCTTCACTGAGGTCAAGCTCATGAAGTTTTTTACTCATCCTACAGTATTTTGCAGTATGGCATTTCTTTCCACATTTGTAACATGTGGCTTCTTTGTAATTGAAGGGAGTTTTGGATTTGGGCTTGAATTCTTTTTTTCTAGAGAATTTGGACTTTTTATAAGGCCTCGAAAGTTTTTTATAAAATTTTTCTCTAGAACCAGAAATGGGCTTTCTATGATTTTTGTAATGTTTTTTGTAAGGTCTCGAGGAGCACTTACCATTATAATTTTTGGAGGGAGATTTAAAAGGATCATAATTGAATTGTTTACAAAAACTGCCTAACTCTTGCTTAGACTGTCTAAGCTCCCATTTTAGACGTTTTTGTAATTTCAGATCTTGGCAGATCTTTAATCCTTCTTTGTTGACGAAACTGACTAACTCACCATAGGTAAGTTCGTCATAAGGAATACGATTATCATAAAGGGCTTTAATGGAATTTCTTACCTTTTCTCCTAAGAGAGTAGGTAAGCCAGCAAGAAAATTTTCTTTCCAAGTAGTGTGATTTGCATCATCTCTTAGAAAGAGTCGAGTAAAGAAAGTAGTTTTGTAGTCTTGTAATCTTGGAAATCAGCAAGAAATTTTATTAATTGATGTTGCATAATTTGTTATGTTAATGATGATATAAGCATTATTAACAACTACTAAACATTTGATTGTTCTTGACTGATGCTTTGTTAATTGGGACATAAATTTCTTTCTTAACTTTTTTATTTATGTCCACTGTCATTGGATTTTCCGTTTCCATTTAATTTGGAATTTCATTGATGACTTGAGGAATGTTTGGATTTGGAACCAAGATTTTTCACGCCCTTTTCCTAGGGATGGCAAAATCCGGGTCCGGGTCCGGGTCCGGGTTTAGCCTTCCCGGTTCCGGACCCGGATGTTATTTTCTTTTTCCCGGACCCGGATTAAAACCAGGTTTTTTTCATCCGGGTCCGGGTCCGGGTTCAACCCGGAAAAATCCGGGTTCCCGGATTCCGGGTTTTGAACCCGGATCAATAATAAAATTTTAAATCTCACTTTTCATTATTGGTGATAGAACCGACAGATGAGGGTGAGGGAGCGGTCGAGGTTCTTGGCGACGTCAGCGGCGACGCGCCGGATGGGGCGTTCGTAGAGGGGCTGTGATGAGGTGGCGAGGCGGACGCAGGAGCGGAGCATTTGCGAGAGACGCTTCACTTGCTTTCTCAATTCAGCGCATTCTTGTTTGGAGGATTTGGCTTCCTGAGCCGATTTTATGACTCTATCGGCGAGTAAAATTGGGAGCAACAATTCTTCTTGCAGCGATTGTGATTTTTCTTCTTCAACCACAACAACAAAAGCAACATGAGTAACCGTCGTGGCCATTTCTCTCTTTCTTCTTTCTTTTGATGATGGTCTCGGACCTGCTGGTGTTTTTTTTCTTTCTTTTTTATTTATTATAATCTTTTTTTTATATAAATAAATTATATATATATATATATATATAGATGTCTATGTTGTTATTGTTGTTAAAGACTTAAAATAAAGATTTGAAATGGTTGCGACTGTAAAAACCAAAAAAGAATGACTAGTAAAAGAAAGTCTTACTACTGTTGCGTTTTCTTTGCTTTTCTTCTTAATGGAGCTCCGTCCTCCACTCGAGTGGCTGCGCGACGAGTGTTGTTGACGACGAAACTACTAGGAACTGCGTTATACAGGAATATTACAAGAATCTACAATGACTCCGGTAACATAAAAAATGAATCCGGGTCCGGGTTCCGGATACGCGGGTTATCCCAAACCCGGACCCGGACCCGGATTTATCCGGGTTATTAAAACTCATTCCGGATTCGGATTTTTTTACTCTCCGGTACGGGTTCAACCCGACCCGGAATATCCGGGTTCGTCCGGGTCCGGGCCGGGTCCGGGTTATTTTGACATCCCTACCTTTTCCTGATCCTTAAAATGAAATCCTTTCTTGATTCTTAAAATGAAATCATTAATTTATTACAAAAAAGGTTTTCAAAATTAAAATATAAAAAGGATATTATAGGTACAACAACTTAACCGTAGAGGGTTGAGTCCCAATATTGTGGGAGTAAAATAAAAAAAAAATTATTTACTTTTTTTAGAAATCACAAAAAAGGATATAATTTTGTATTTGTTTTATTTGAGTCCCTGTTGTGTTTTCAAATTCTGTTAAATACATTCAATAACGACTTTATTTTTTCTAAATTCAATATAAGCGTATCGAGCATGTGAATAATCGTTGTAAATCTTATTAAAATGTTATAATATTAAGTGTACATTGTAAATATTAGTTAATAATCTAAATACATACACGCTCTTTTTTAAATTTAGTATAGATGGATCATGCATGCTGCACATCACCTATATATACACAATATACACTAAATCCTTGAATAAGCTGGTTTTAGGGTTATAATAATTATACAAAGACATTATTGATTTTATTTTATTAATTAATAAGTAATAATGAAATTTGACATAGAGACTTGCATAAGAACTTTCAAACTATACCCACACTTACTTGCTATTTTGTTAAAAGCTAGGGACTAAAATGAATGTTATTATTCCCCCATTTATGTAATTTTCTTTTCTTTTTTGAATAGTCCTACTTTTATGATCATTATTTATTTCTCAATTTATGTCGCAGTCGCGCCTTTTTTTTTTTTTATTTTTGGTTTTTGGGCACTGTTCTTGCAGAGCTTCCTTTGAAATTCTTTTTCACTGTTTCATGACGTCATCTGCTCTCTGTCACGCGCATACACTTTTCCAATATATAGCAACGATCAGAGAGCAAAGATATTTGCTGCTTTACAAGAATACCGAAGCAAAACAATAGTACCCATTTGAGCTTTTACTGTCACTGTGTTGTTTGTTGCTCATTTAATTTTCACACTCATTGAATTTGATAGTAAGTTCTTATTTTGATATTTGGGTTGTGGGTTAGTGTTGTTTTTGCGCCCTTCTTTGGGTTAATATTTGGTATTCCTCGTTCATCAATTGAGTTTGATTTTTCTGCATTGTCTCGATTTGATCATTGATGGATATGTGAGCTTGTGAGTGAATGTAGTGTATAGAAATAATTGTTTTTGATAATTGTTTTTTGAATTTGGTTGATTAAAAGTGTTTGATGCATCGGTTGAACAGCCATGGAGCCTGTTAGCATGGAGTTGGACACAACAGAGCAAGTATCTGCCGACACCCTGCCCTTCGCCAGAAAGTGAGTTTGAAAATATTTTAATTACTTAGATGAAATAATTGTTCTTTGATGATTTTTCTCGCCAATCAATTAAATGGGCAGTTGATTATATCATCAATCATGTGTTTTTATTTTATTTTATTTTATTTATAATTTTTAGTTTGATGATTTGTTGGTTTCACAATACTGGGTTGTTGCAGCTATCAGCTAGAAGCACTGGAGAATGCACTTAAGCAAAACACTATTGTGTTTCTGGAAACTGGGTCTGGCAAGACTCTAATTGCCATCATGCTTCTTCGAAGCTATGCTTATCTTCTGCGGAAGCCTTCACCTTTTGTTGCTGTCTTCTTGGTTCCCAAAGTAGTTCTGGTACCTCAGGTATGCCCAGATATGTGTTTGTGGATTCTCTCCAGTGGAACTCTGTATTTTTTTTTTTTCCAAAATTCAGTCAGCAATTGCAGAAGGGAAAAAAAAATTGCCCCTTTTTAATAGAATCTATTTTTTTTTTTTTTTTGCAACTAGAACTTTAAAATTCTTGATCTGGGTTGAAGATAAAATAGATAAATACGACATTTCTTTGTATTTATGCAAGTACCTTCGAAACAGGCTTCACGAGTTTTAGATTCGTTTGTTGAAGCTTAAAGTTTTTGAAATTCAGAGTGGAACTAATGTTGAGCTATGAAAAGCATTATATTTCAAATTCAAATATTAGTTCCACCATTCAATTTCAGAATCTGTTAACACTAAAGTAGAAAATCTTACACATTCGATTTCTATTCATAGCTCTTATTAAAACTTTTAGACTTGTTTATGTCCAAAAGTTGTATATTGCTGACATTGTAGAATTAGTGGCTATGTTCCTGGAGTTAAAATTCAAAAGTTTTACTTTTCATTGCTTTGGTTTTGATTTTATGTTTTATTTTTGTTTTTTAAATTAGCAAGCTGAAGCTATTAAAAAGCATACCGACTTGAAAGTGGGTATGTACTGGGGAGACATGGGAATTGACTACTGGGATGCTGCTACATGGAAGGAAGAAATGAACAAACATGAGGTGATTTCTTACATATAAAATAATAAAATTCTTACATATAAAATAATAAAATCATGAATGAATTATATGTACTTAATTCAAGAAGCCGCTTTGTTGACTCAATTATCTGAATTGAATGTTCCTATAGTTTTCTGTTCTTAAGGTTACTCATTGTGATCTTACCGGGGTTCTTATTGTCCTGGTTGCTTTCACTTTTTATCGAAAAGCTGGCATGATTTTGTTTTCATTGCATTCTCTATTATTTGGTCTCGGTTTTCCTAAAGCTTTAGGCCACTTCCCAGAAAAAAACTGCATCACAGCAAACCTACAATGCGTTTCATTATGTTTCTGAAAAATTATGAGGAGTTTTAAATTCTCATCCTTTCTTAATGATTCATGGTAAAATTCACGTTTGAAGATGTCATGATGGGTTCTTAATAGACTTATAATTAAATTTTGGAAGCTTTGTTCCATATCCATGAAATGGTCAGCTACTTTTCTGTATAAGATCTCACATTCTTCTTTTTGTGACGGTGCTCTAGCTTTATAAAATTTGAGGGACTCTGTCCATGGTGAGTAGTAATTTTCAGTTGAATACCTACAGGTACTTGTGATGACACCTCAGATTTTGCTTGATGGCTTGCGGCTCAGCTATTTCAAACTAAACATGATCAAGGTTTTAATACTTGATGAATGCCATCATGCCAGGGGTAAACACCAATATGCTTGTATTATGACGGTGAGTTTTCTTGGTGTTTGTTGTTATTGTTGTTTTACTTCTTTTATTTCTAGTTCAACCAATTGTTCCTTATGATACCATTTATACGACAGACCAGAGTAAGAGAGATATCAGAATCTTATTATCAATTTCTAGTTTGACAGGTTGTTTCATAAATCATGTCTTCGTCGTCATTATCTTCTTCTTCTTTTTTTCATTATTACTACTACTGCTACTGTTATTATTTTTAGCTTTTGATCTGTGTAACAATTGAGTGAGGTAGAAATTCTTAGGAAACTGTTGTGAGATAGAGCTAAGTTCACATTTCACATGGAACTTTGCTTGTGACAGATTTGCTGAGTGACATGCTAAGGAGCTTATTCTTAGTTCTTTTTTTTTTTTTTCCCCCGGCAACTCTCATACTGGAAAGTTTTGGGTATGGTAAAGTTTAAGATGTTGAAAGTCAGCCATAACCTCAAATCTGCAAATGTGCAGTCACAATTATGTATCTGAGAGTTAATGTGTCTTGTTCATTTTGCTACTTCATCGTAAGGTATTATTGTTCCATTGGTTGCCCTTTGCATTATATTATATTTTTCCCCTCTTTTGCAGGAGTTCTATCACCGTCAATTAAAAGCTGGTGACTCCAATCTTCCTAGGATTTTTGGGATGACTGCATCTCCCATAAAGTCAAAAGGTATTCATGATTTGATAATATCTGAGACAGTGTTATTTCATTATGGATATGGCATTTGAATCATTTTTCACTCATATCTTTGGTTGCAGTTGCTAGTTCAGAACAAGACTATTGGCAAAAGATTCATGGTCTTGAGACTCTTATGAATTCAAAGGTTCCTTCTTTTCTTTTGTGTTTTATTTTTTTATGTTATACCAACTGTTTGGGAAAGACATAAATCAAGGTTAATCAGAAATTTAAACAAGTGCCATGTAATTTTTGGAGAAAGTGGTATCATTGATTAAGGCCTATAAATACATACATATTTAATCTTGTAAGTCTGTATTCCAAATTTTTTTTAATGTCTGTTCCATTTTAACGTGGTGCAGTTTGGTGGTTCCGTTGATACTTTTTAGTTGATTATTCATACCTTCATTTTCTTGTACAATAGGTCTATACATGTGCCAGTGAATCTGTGTTCTCTAATTGCATACCATTTTCAACTCCAAAGTTCAAGTTTTACGGGGACGATGAGATTCCACATGCTTTGTATACTCGCTTAGCCGATGATCTAGAGAAGATAGAATTAAAGGTGAGTATTCTCTGAGTGAAAACTTAGATTGTTATTCTCTGAGTGAAAACTTAGATTGTAATGCTGAAGATTATTGTTTTTCTGATATTTGAAAAATAATCATCTTATCCTTTCATAGCTTGTATGGTACATACAGACTGTCTGAACGAATAATCATCTTATCCTTTCAATTTGTATTGATCTAAATTCTGAATAGACAGTATTAAGAATATATGTAATTAAATTCTTGCAAAAGAAGAAAAGAATGTATAAATATTTTGAAATTTGATAAGCTTAAATGAATGATTCTATACCATATGTTTGTCCCTTTGTTTTGATGCCTGAAAATAAGTGCTAACTTATTTTTATATTATTGTAACTTTTTAAAAGAATTTGAAACCAACAATTTGGCGTTTGTATCCTTATATTGTCAAATGTTAAAATAAGCAATAAACGATATTTGATGTGTTAAAAAATTTTGTTATACCAACAGTTTGGGAAAGACATAAATCAAATTCTCTAAATCAAGATAACAAGCTACAATTTCTATTATTTTATGAAAATAATTTATTCTAATCGGAATCCTGGAAACCTGTTGTGTCAACGCTATGAAGAGAGAGTCAAAACTAAAAAAATGGAAAAAGGAAAAATCAAACTTTTGTTCTCTGATCAAAATTTTTGAAAATCGCCATTAACTCAGAACAGCAAACCATTAAAAAATATTTGAATGAGTTAAATGAAGATGTAAATGAACTTAATTCAGCAAAACAAACAAATCCTAAGTATGAAAATGGATGTACAAATTTGACTTAATGTGTTGACTGGCCTCTGCAACTTAATATTAGAGTTAATCTTACCTTTTTTTCTTTTTCCAATTTGAGAATGTATATTTGAGTACTTGATTTCTCTGAGAAATGTTGGAATTGATCATCAAATATAATGGTGGTTGATGGCTGCTGAGTAGATCTATTGTATTTCAGCATAATCGATCACTGGAAAATTTGGATCTGAATGAAGCTCAAGCAGAGTCAATAAGGAAGAATATATCAAGAGTAAAGTCAACTTTGTTATATTGTTTAAATGGGCTTGGTGTTTGGTTGGCTTTGAAGGTATTTATCTAGTGTTTCTTCATTGTTTTGCACTTCTATTCACCTGCATGTATTATTGTAATTTACATATGTGTTTCTGTAATAGGCTGCAGAGACCATATCGTGCTATAAAAATGATTTTTTTGCTTGGGAACAATTGGATGGATTTGGCGAGACAATCATGAAAACGTTTGGCTCAGATGCATTTCAGGCATTGGTGACTTATATACCATCTGGTATTCTTCAATTTGCTGAGAGAATTGGAGACTTACCGTGTTATCCTTACATGCTAATGTTTGTCCTTTCTTTTTCTCTTCTTACCCTAAATTCAGGCGCAGGGTGGTCCATAGGTGATGATTCTAAATTTAACGTGTATTCTGGGCTTCTGACAGAGAAAATTGTTTGTCTTGTTGAATCGCTTCTTGAGTACAGGTTGGAATGCATGCATGATCATTGATTTTCATAAAATTAATTTAATATAATTATAAATTCCAATATGCTCTATAATTTATAAGAATCCTTCTGTTAAGTAACAACCCAACCTAAAAACTGAAGTGGACAATAATAGTATTCAAACACAAAAATAATCTCTAATATAACAACAAACATGAACTCAAATTTTTATAATATTACTAATATAATAGGTTAGGATAATGCTATGTGATCAGACAAACTATGATACCATGTTAATTAACCAGTCAACACGCATATAGTGCATACAGCATTATTTTCTATAATATAGTTAAGATTCTTAAAAGTTTTCCACATTATTTATTGTTTAGTTCAATCAATTATACACGTGGTTTGTAGCCGCAAAATAGAAAAGAAAAGGGAAAAATAAGTAGGAAAAAATAACTAGTTAGGAAGAATGTTGTATATTAATTAGATTTTTGTGTCTTTTTCCTTTTCCCCTCTCCCTATTTCAAGTCAATCCAATTTTATTCAAAACGCTGATAAAGAACAATTAAGTTTAAATGCTTGATGAATTTACTCAGGGTGGTAAGTTCATCATAAAGTGGAAAATAAAGTGGAGGTTTTTGCATTCAACCTTAACCTAAGGGAAAGCACCTGTACTACATCTGTCATAGTGAAGTGTTAAACACTCACACACATAGAGGGAAGTGTTAGCCTTTGGAAAATTGATGCCTAAAGAGGTGCTGAGTGTTTGCTTCACTGGATGGTTTGACCGGACATCCCATAATTCCAAAGTTGTATTATGTCTTTCTTGAATTTTGAATTGTATTAGCCAGGTCCAACTCATTCTGGATAATCAAAATAATTTATTTAAGATTTTTCTTTGTGTCAGTTGTAGATTGTAACATTTTTTCTGATTTTTCTGATTGTTGCGTAAACACAGGGCCTTGGAGGACATAAGATGTATAATTTTTGTAGAAAGGGTCATTACAGCCATTGTGCTTCAATCTCTGTTGAGTGAGCTGCTTCCAAGACACTGTACATGGAAGACTGAATATGTTGCCGGAAATAACTCAGGGATACAATGTCAATCAAGGAAAAAACAGAATGAAATTGTGGAAGAATTTCGTAGAGGCTTGGTATGTTTATATGTGATCTCAGATTCCAAATGATGTTCTTTTTTCTTTTTCTCCTAATTACCATCTACAGGTGAACGTCATTGTTGCAACATCAATTCTTGAGGAGGGTTTAGATGTTCAAAGTTGCAACCTGGTTATTATGTTTGATCCTTCACGCACAGTTTGCAGTTTCATACAGTCTAGAGGTCGTGCTAGAATGCAGAATTCGGATTATTTATTAATGTTGAAGAGGTAATGCCTTTTGTTTCTCATGACATGCAGATATTTAGTACAGCCGTGGAATATTTTTACACTGCATTTTTATGATTTTCATTTGTTTAAAATTATTCAAATTGTTAAATTTTCTGTGTGATTGATAGAGTATTTTATTCCATATTTTGATAATTTATAGTGGGGATTCTATTGCACAATCTCGGCTAGAGAACTATCTTGTTAGTGGGGACACCATGAGAAAGGAAGCTCTTAGCCATGCATCTCTTCCCTGCTCCCCTCTTAATAATCATATGTATGGTGAGGATTTTTATCACGTTGAAAGCTCAGGAGCAATTGCAACTCTTAGTTCCAGCGTTCATTTGATACACTTTTACTGCTCACGGCTCCCTTCTGATGGGTATACCATTTTGGACTCATTCTTGCATATTACGCTAAGCTCTTCATTAAGTATTTATTCTTTAAGACTTTTGTACTGTTTTCGTACTATGGGTTAATGCAGTGTTGCATACTTATGTTGATTTTATTTTCTATAGATATTTTAAGCCTACTCCAAAGTTTGATATAAACAAGGAGATGGGGATTTGCACACTGTATCTTCCCAACAACTGCCCTATACAAACTGTTATTGCACAGGGAAACATTAAAACTCTGAAGCAAACTGCTTGTCTTGAAGCTTGCAAGAAGCTTCACCAGATTGGTGCCTTAACAGATAATCTTCTTCCTGATATTGTTGTGGAAGAACATGATGCACAAAAACATGGTAACTTGCATACGAAGCCTTTAGTTTTCTATTATATGAGTAACTTGTAAAGTATTGTTGTATTTTGAATGGTTAGAGAACTATAACCATCCACGATTCAGTTTCCTCATTTAGATTTTTAAACCTTCTTTCGTGTTTCTTTAATGTCCAGGGAATGAACCATATGATGCTGAACATCCAATTTACTTCCCTCCTGAGCTAGTGAATCAGTGTCCACAAGATATGAAGATAACATACCATTGCTACTTAATCGAACTGAAGCAGAACTTTAACTATGATATTCCAGCTCATGATATTGTGCTTGCTGTGAGGACTGAACTTGAATCTGAAATTAAAAAGGTGAATTTTGATTTGGAAGTTGATAGGGGTAGATTGACAGTCAACCTGAAGCATCTTGGAAAAATTCAGCTTACCCCAGATAAGGTATGATATCTTGTTTTCTGACTTCAATTTGGTCAGAGGCGTGACACATACTTTTAAATGTTTTGGTTCGTATACTTTATTTGTTTTAAAATTTTCAATGTGTTCCAGGTCCTTCTTTGTAGGAGGTTTCAGATAGCTCTTTTCAGAGTAATTATGGATCATAATTTGGATAAATTGAATGAGATTTTGAAGGGACTCCAGCTGTGGGATAATCTTGAGATAGATTATCTTTTGCTCCCAGCCAGTGAACAGTCGATTGATTGGGAACCTGTTGCTTCTCTGTCTTTTCCTTGTGACATTGGTTTGAAGCATCACAAGAATTGTTCTACAATGTCTAATGCTCGTGTTGTACAGACCAAAAGCGGTCCGTTGTGCACATGCATGATTCATAATTCTGTAGTCTGCACCCCTCACAGTGGTCAGATATATTATATCACGGGCGTTTTAGGCCATTTGAATGCAAATTCACTTTTTACGAGGAATGATGGAAGTGCTATCACATACAAGAAGCACTATGAAGAACGGTGTATACTTTATACTATATATATATATATAATTTTCTACTCCACATTTTAATGTGGATATATCATTTTTTTGTTGTATGTACATAGCCTGAATGGCTGAATTTCATCTTGTACATTGCAGGTATGGTATCCAGCTGTGTTTTGATCAAGAACTCTTGCTTAATGGGAGACGTATTTTTCATGCACAAAATTACCTTAGTAAATGCCGGCAAGAAAAGCAGAGAGGTATAATTTAGTCATTTTAATCTGTTGTTCATAATTTGTTCTCTTTTGCGTGTGTTTGTGTGTGTGTGCGTGCATGTGTTAATGTAAAGTTTTAGTGTTAAGCAAAGTATGCTTGAGATTTCCTCTCAGCGTTTAATTTATTTGAATCGGTTAACTGTTTTCTGCCATCCTGTTAGTTGTTATGCACTGTCTTCAAATCTGATAATTACGACACCAATTGTTTGTTCTGTTATTGTTCTTATGGATAAGTAAGTTAGGAATTTAAGTAGTGGGAGAGGTTTAGGATTTGATCCTTGCTCACATGTGTAAGGATGGGATTGGATTATCATCATGCGCCTTAAATGGGGAAAAAGCCAGAAAATTTGACAAAGTTTTTGTCACATTTTAATATTGATTTTTTTTTGGGGGGGGGGGGGGGGGGAGATTGTCAGCGTTGTTAGTATTTTTCCAAATTAGTTTTTATTCAATTCACGATTGAATTTTTCACTGCTTGTAAAAGTTTAGAAATATCAATCTCAAGAAAATAATGGATGCTGCATTGCTCTTTGAAATGAGTCGACGTCTGAATTGCTTGTTGGGAGTTGGACTTATGTCGATTTTAGAGGTTTTGGGAAACAGAAGTACTGAAGAGAAATGATGTTATGACTGTAGAGTGAGTTTACAAACAAAACATGGTTGGACCTATGCTCTTTTGGCATGTTGAGATTGGTTTATGAGTCGTGTAATTGACTGTATATCCTTTTGATCGACTTATTCTTAGATCTAATCCTGTGAAGTATTATATTTATTTTGTGCAATTTGATCTTTTATCTGTTGTTTTCGCTGAACTGTAAAGTAATCATATATATTTGAAAGTTTTCCATCTGTTCCACATAATTTAAACCTGAGTATGTTGTTGCAGAGCCGAGTAAGATATCGTTTGAACTGCCTCCTGAGCTGTGTCGCATAATCATGGGTGCTATGTCACTCAGTACATTTTATTCTTTCACGTTCATTCCATCAATTATGCATCGCCTGCAGTCTTTGCTCCTTGCTGTCAATTTGAAGAATATGCTTTTGGATCATTGCATGCAAAATGTTACCATTCCAACTAGCAAGGTACTCTGCTTGTAAATTATATATGCATTATGTGCCAACAAAGTTGTATGTGCATAATGACTGTCGAGTCACAACAGGTACTTCACTTGTGAACAATTAAATGAAATGGGATAATGCTTGTACATACAAAGTGGTTAATGAGATTTATTAAATGAAACGGGATAATGCTACCTTTCTTGGCAGACCTCATACATGTGTGTCATTTATTGCAGGACCAATTTCATGTTGATTGTTTTTCTTATCATGCTTTAGTCTCCTTTGAACTTTTTGTTTGAATTTGCACTAACAGCAACTCTTTGTGGTAGGTGTTGGAAGCAATCACTACAAAGAAGTGCCAAGAGGGTTTTCATCTAAAATCTCTAGCGACTCTTGGAGACTCTTTTCTTAAATATGCGGCTAGTCAGCAGCTGTTCAAGACATATCAAAATCATCACGAAGGCCTTCTTAGTGTTAAGAAGGACAGAATAATATCAAATGCTGCACTTTGCAAGCTAGGATGTGACCACAAGCTTCCGGTAATTTTTCTTTTCCAGAAATGGTTCTGAATGTTTTCTGAGTTTTGTAGGCATGGATGCATACTTATGACTTGTTTCTTCCCTTTATATTTGATTCTTTTTCAAAATTTAATACATCTCCTAACACCTGAGCTGTTATGATGTTTCTTCCATCTTGTGTCTGAAGTTGTACGGTTTTTCCTATAACTACTGGTTATTGATAATTATAATAGCATTACCTTCTCTCTCATATAATGTTGCATGAGGGTTTTAGTTATATAGGACAAAATTCTTTGTATAATTCTTCAATTGCTCCGCAACTTGATTTTTTCGATGCAATGGTCAATATTGATCCGTTATTTGGTTGGGGTTCTTTAGTAGTTTTTTAGTTCTTTTTTTCTCTTAAGTATTTTTATACTTTTTCTTTCTTTTCTTTGATTTGGTATGATATTTTTGGTATGAGCTAATACTATAAATAAAAATTTTGAGTTTTATTTATTAAATTATTAATTAGATGCGTATTTTCTAATTTTACAGTTAATTCCATAGCAAAGAAAAAAAGAAAATATAAAGGTCTATAGCTATGAATGGCTATAAACTTTCTTCACTGAAACCCAGATTGAAGCTATGAATTGAATGACGATTCACTTTTCAATGAAAGAAAAATTTATGTTACTGGAAGAAAGAAGGTTAAAAGTAAGAGAGTTGCTGATGTAGTTGAGGCACTAATTGGTGCATTCCTTAGCACAGGCGGGGAAAATGTGGGATTAATATTCCTGGATAGGATCGGCATAAAGGTGGATTTTGTGAATGTACCATATGAGCGGCAGTTCCAAGTACAAGCAGAGAGGCTTGTTAATGTCCGCCATTTAGAGTCGCTCTTGAATTACTCATTTCGTGATCCATCTTTATTAGTGGAGGCCTTGATCCACGGTTCTTACATGCTCCCTGAGATTCCAAGATGTTATCAGGTATGTTTAAAATTCTGGTAAAGCCATTTTTGTTTATGGTAATAATTGTAACATAGATAGTTTCTGCCTCTCATACTATATCCTAGTGATGTTAGTGCGACTAAATGAGTACAATTGTAGGATATAATTATCTTTCCATGAATGTTATGTTTTCTTAATGTTGGATTAAATATAATGCGATGCCTGCTTTCCCATTGCAGCGGCTGGAATTTCTTGGAGATGCAGTGTTAGATTATCTCATCACTGTTTACTTGTACAACAAGTATCCCACACTTTCACCAGGAGACTTGACTGATATGAGGTCTGCTTCGGTAAACAACAGTTGTTATGCACTGTCTTCAGTCAAGCATGGGTTGCATAAGCATATTCTGCACGCTTCACAGGAACTGTACAAGTGGATAAACATCACTGTTGACAGTTTTGAGAAATTATCCTTGGAATCTACTTTTGGATGGGAATCTGAGACATCTTTCCCGAAGGTTAGCTGTTTATAAGATATGCAATATAATTTTTATTCATGCTAGAATTTGGCTTATCATTGCTCTATTATATATCTGTTGGGTTTATCACTGCTGCATTTTTCTGAAAGACACCTTTCTGTCCCATGTTCTTAAATCGAAGCATTTGTTAATTGAGTTTGAATGAGTTTTTGGATGGGCAGTTTAATTTGGAAGAGCTAAGAGGGTTGGATGCATTGTGGTTCAACTGAGGCTAGAGAACTACCGTAAACTTGGAAATGATTCTTAACTTTAGCCTGTCAGCATGTCACATTGTCAGTTCGCTATAATTTTGCAAGTAAAATGCAGATATTTTTATTTACTCTGTTCATGTACATGCTAGTATGCATAAGACATCCACAATACAAGAATGTTAGGCAATTTGTTGATGACTGAAGGAACCAGATCTTATAACTCTTTGTTTGGCTTTCTTTCTTCTTTTGACTTTCTCTGAAAAGAAAAAAATAAAAAAGAAGCCAAATTCAAGTGCATGATGAGATCGTTAGTGTTCACTCTGTTTGTTGAATGTGTGCTTTCAAGATTTGGCTGATGAGTCACTCGTTTATTTCTCTTTTTCTGGTGTGCCTAAAACATCCATTGAGAATTTTCCTGAATTTCAATAGGCACTGGGAGACATTATCGAATCTCTGGCTGGGGCAATATTTGTTGATTCTGGATGCAACAAGGAGGTAGTGTTTGAGAGTATAAGGCCACTTTTGGAGCCGATGATTACTCCTGAGACAATGAGACTCCAACCGGCAAGGGAGTTGAACGAATACTGCCAAAAACATCATTTTGCTATGGAAAAAACCGTGGCTCCGCGGATCAATGGTAAGGCTGCTGTTACCGTAGAAGTCCACGCAAATGGTACGTTGTTCAAACACACACATGCAGATGCTGATAAAAAAACAGCTAAAAAGGTTGCATGTAAAGAAGTGTTGAAGTCCCTGAAGGCAAGTTTTCCTGCGAGTTAGCTTCATTTGTGTTAAAAGTGTTTTCGAAGATGTGAAGAGCTTGCATGTGTGGAGTTTAGGAAGAACAGCAGTTATTGAACCATATGTATGAACATCTAAATCAGAATTAAATGTGAATGAATAAATCGAGTCAAGTATGCTATCTTTCTTTAATTTCGTTCTTTTTGTTTTGAAACTTTTCTGTTGATAACCCAAAATTTCTTCAGGAAACCCGAGCTATAAAAAAATGGGGCTCGGTACTACGAAAAGGAGAACACTACTTAGGAGGCAAGTTTTCATACATAAACCTAAAAACAGAAAAACAATCATCAGGAAGCCTGAGGCCTTCCCCACGAGATTATTACACATTCCAATATTGATAATTAAAAAAATTGCCAAGATTAAGGTTGATTTATCTATTAAAATAAAAAAATTACCTATAGTTATTGACTATATACTCTTGTTCTCTACTTTATGGAGAGATGTCAATTCATGTTATCACGAAATATCCAATTTAACTCAAATACGGCTCTTTCATGAATATGACATGTTTGTTAAACATGTCTAATTGTGTTGACCTGCTTAACACATTTGTTGTGCCAAATACCAGTAAAGAACTGATAATAGATCCACTCAAGAAAGGTTCTTGGATCTAAAAATAGAGACAATATGTACTCAGTTAACCGTACTCGTTTGACAATCCAAAACACCAAAGCAAACCAAGGCAAGAATCAATGAACAGAAAAAACAGTAGAGAACAACACAGAGAAAGCTTATAGTGGTTCAGCTATGGAAGCCTATGTCCACTGTGAAAAGGTGACTCCAAGTTCTTATTGAATGAGTGTCTATAGAGTACAAGCTTTCTTAGAGAAGATAACAACTTAACAATATATCGTTATTCCAGAGTACCCAGCTATATATATATGCAATGCTCGATCAAGATTGAATCTCAATCACTAGCAAGTTTCCCTTGTGTTCAGTGACAAAGAAGATCAGCAGCTTCCCGCGCTTATCAATAGCTTAACAGACTTTTGATTAGCTTCCAAGACACGTGTCTCCATCTCGTTTCTTCCAAGTAACAAAACGGTAGCTCAAATTGTCGTTTCCTTTAAGTGAAACTAGAGATGGCCAACGGGCCGTGCCGGCCATCAAAGGAAGCCCGCGCGCGCTCGTGATCGTGTCGTGCCGTGCTCACTATTCATTTCGTGCCGTACCGTGCTCACTATTCATTTCGTGTCGTGCCGTGCTGTGCCAACCCGGCACACGTGCTCGTGCTCGTGCTCGTGCCCACTCGTGCGGTGCCATGGGCCGTGTCGTGCCGTGCCTAGGAAAAATAGCCCGCTAAACGTTTTTCTTTTTATTTTTTTAAGAGCGTATGCCAAGTTGTTGTCTTATTTTTTTCAAGCTTATGTATTTTTTTTGGATCCATATGCCTTTATTTTAATTTAATAGAATAAAAAATTCAAAACTCAAGTCCATGTTCAATAATAATAAATTAATAATAATAAGAGAATGTAATATTAGTTGCTAAGTTTGACTCTATGGTATTGGAATTCTTTTTTAGCACTTAACAATAACAATAACAATAATTTTTTTTAAGGGTTAACTTAATTGTTAACTTGGAATTACATAGAGTCATATATCATAATTTATAATAATATTAATACATATTTATAAAATCATTATATTTATAATTTTATTTATTAAAATCATGTTATTTATTATTTATTTAATAAATTATAAACATAAATCAATTATAATTTTTTTGAAACTAAGAATTAAATAAATTTAAAAAACTTGAGCCAATAAAAGATATTAAAATATATTCAATTTCAAGTTATTTATAAAATTATAAAATTTTAAGTTTACTTTCATAAAAAAATGAAACGTGCTTATTGTGTGCTTTTTTGCGTGTTGTGCTTTGGCCCATCTATAATCGTGCCGTGCTTTTAAGGCCCACATGCCTAAAATCTAAGTCCGGCACGGCCCACGTGCGTGCCGTGCCGTGCCGTGCCGCGTGCTATACCGAGATGTGCTCGTGCCATGCTGTACGGACACATGTCGTGCCCATGCTGTGCCTCGTACCGTCCGACCCATTGGCCACCTTTAAGTGAAACACGTGCGAAGTCACATGTCTTCCTTGCACACACAGATGACATGATATCCTTGTCGTATAGCCTTCTCAGGAAACTTCAACCGACATGTCATGATATTGACAAATCTTTAACCAACTTGTCTCACTTGATTATAAACTAATTTGTAGTTCATACTCAACATTCTCCACCTTGAACTCAAATCATCCATTCCTCAGGTTCACCCTTCCACTCCTTTTCTGCAGTCTATACCCTGCAGATGCTAGCTGAGTTCAAGCAGAACTCAAACTTAGCTCCTGGCACAACTTTGGTGAGCATGTCAGTAATGTTGCTATCAGTGTGTATTTTAGCCAGCTTAATCACACCCTTTGATATTTCCAATCTGACAAAGTGAAGCTTGATATCAATATGCTTGGTCTTTTCATGATGTATCTGGTTCTTACTCAGACATATAGCACTTTGGCTATCACAGTGAACTATAATTTGTTTTTGTTCAAATCTCAGCTCTGTCACCATCCCTCTGAGCCAGATAGCTTATTTGATTGCCTCTGCAGCTGCTGTATATTCTGCCTCAGTTGTTGACAGAGCAACAACACTCTGCAATGAAGCTTTCCAGTTTATGATGCAGCCATTTAGCATAAACAGAAAACTTGTCAAAGACCTTCTTTTATCTAGATCTCCAGCATAATCTGCATCTACATAGCCCTCCACACTAACCTCTGTATATTTCTCAGCTCCATAGATCAAACCATAACCAGTTGTACCAGAAAGGTATCTTAAGATCCATACAACAGTCCTTCAATGATCTTTCCATGGGTTTGCCATATACCTGCTTACTGCACTCACTGCATGAGAGAGATCAGGCCTAGTCAGGACCATTGCGTATATCAAACATCCAACAACACTTGAATATGGAAATTTATTCATTTCAGCCTTCTCAGCATCAGAGTTTGGATACTGCTGACAGGACAGTCTGAAATGAGAGGGCAATGGTGTCTATACTGGTTTACATTTATCCATATTGAATTTCTCAAGTACTTTCCTGATGTATTTGTGCTGTGTTAGGCTTAAGATACCATTCTTTATGTCTCTCTTCAGCTGAACACCAAGGATCTTCTTTGCAGCACCCAGATCATTCATCTCAAATGTATTGCACAGCTGTTGTTTCAATTCATTGATGAACTCCATCTCCTTACAAGCTATTAACATGTCGTCTACATAGAACAACATGTAGATTTTGTCACCACCTTCTATGGTTTTAAAGTAAACACAGCAGTCAAAACTGCTCCTTTGAAAACCATGATTTGACATAAACCTGTCAAATCTTAGATACCACAATCTTGGAGACTGTTTCAGTCCATATAGTGACTTCCTTAGATGGCATACATGATAAGTCTTTCTAGATCCTCATACCCTTTAGGTTGTGACATCACTATCATCTCATCTATTTCACCATGCAGGAAGGCAGTCTTCATATCCATCTGCTCAAGATACATGTCTTGTACAGCCATTAGAGATAACAGGATCCTCAGGGAAGCATGTCTCACCACTGGGGAGAAAACTTCTGTAAAGTCAACTTCCTTTTTCTGAGTGAAACCTTTTGCAACTAACCTGGCTTTGTATCTTTGTGGTTCAACCTCTGGTATTCCCTCCTTAATCCTGTAGATCCATTTGCACTAGGGGTGGGAAAATACGGGTTCAGGTCGGATTCAGATCAACCCGATCGGATTTCGGATTGATCGGGTTGAACACAAATTCGTCCGAACACAACCCAAACTTATATCCCGATCTGATCCGATCCGATATATATTCAGATCGGATTGGATCGGGTCAATAAATCGGGTTAAATTCGGTTCGGATCGAGTTCGGATTTACAATTTTCTTTTTTTATTAACATTTAACAATACATAATTACAAATTAACAATTTCACATGTAATATAATAATATATGATATATTACTGCTAAATGGTGAACAATCTGGTATAGTACTATTATACCAACAGAGCTTTAAAAGAGGAAAATGAAACTCGGGTTGCAGCCTTGCAATTACTGGTTGAATGGATCTTGGATCAGATCAGGTGATGGTGGAGGACTGGCGGCGTGGAGCAGCAGATCCGGTAGCAGCAGATCCATTTGCGGTCCTCGCGGAGCAGTTAGCGTCAGCGATGACTGCGGGAAAAATCGATCCGGCTGCCCCTTGCTTTTCCGATATGTGTGGGTGGCTGTGTGCATGAAATCGTGAAGAGTGTTCTTGAGATGAGATTGAGTAGTTAAGGAAGGGAGGAAGAGTGTTCTTTTTTTTTTTTCCGTTTTGATGCAACTGAAGAATGTTCTTGGCTTGGCTAAAATGTGATTTTGTCTTTAGCTATTAAAGAGTATTGAGTGTTCTTCGCGTGCATGTGCTCTTTAGTCTTTGGGTTTAGGTTTCCTTTTTTGACCTTTAATTTCTTTTTTTTTTGTTTGGCAACCCAATTAGTTTTTCGGATTGGATCGGGTTTCATCCGATCCAATCATGATCCGATCGGATTAGCAAGAGTACATCCGATCGGGTTATATCAACAATCCAATCCAATCCGAACCTGATATTTTTCGGATCGGGTCGGATAAGATATTTTGCCCACCCCTAATTTGCACCCTACTACCCTTTTGTTTGCTGGTCTTTCAATGAGATTCCAGGTGTGATTCTTTTTCAAAGACATCATTTCCTCATCCATAGCCTTGATCCATTCTTCTGCCTTATCACTGTTAATAGCTTCTGAGTATGTTCTAGTTTCATCTGCTGCTATTTCATGTGCTGCTATTAATGCAAATGCAATTAGATCTGCATATGCATATCTTCTAAGAGGTCTTATTACTCTCTTTTCTCTGTTCTTCACTAACTAATAATCTTCACTTCTTTCCTGATCACTTGCTGTTTCATTTTCAGTGTCATGTATTTCCATGTCTGTTACATCTTCAGCCTCTGATCTTGTTTTCTGTTCTGGTTTGAGTTTGACAACTCCACTTCAAGATAAAATCTTTCATCTTTATCTTCCAATTCTGCATTGGTAGTCTTTAATGATACTGAGTGTTGAAGCATCTCAGCTTCATTAAATACTACATCTCTACTGATGATTGCTTTTGGAGGCTTCATGTCTGTGCACCACAGTTTATATCCCTTTACCCATTCAGGGTAACCAAGAAACACACACTTCAATGCCCTAGGCTCTAATTTGCCTTGTTTGATGTGAGCATATGCTGGACAACCAAAGATCTTCAAACTGGAATAATATGTTGGTTTACCATACCAGAGTTCATATGGTATTTTGAAGTTAATTCTAGTTGAAGGGCTTCTGTTCACAATGAGACAAGCTATTGATAGAGCCTTAGCCCATAAGGACATGGGTAGCTTAGAGTGAATGAGCATACACCTTACTTTGTCAACTAAGGTTATGTTCATCCTCTCAGCTAATCCATTTTGCTGATGTGTATATCTTACTATTTTGTGCCTCATGACTCCATGCTTACTGCAAAAATCTTCAAACATTTTGTTGTAGAATTTTAAGCCATTATCAGTTCTGAGTTTCTTAACCTTCCTGTTGGTCTGAGTTTCAATCAGTGTTTTCCAGTCTTTGAATTTTTCAAACACTTCATCTTCGTTTTTCAGCACATACACCCAAACCATTCTGGAATAGTTATCAATTAGAGATAGAAAGTACCTTGCCCCTCCTAAGGATGCTGTCTGTGTAGGTTCCCATAGATCAACATGTATATATTCTAGAGTTCCTCTTGAAACATGTGCACCAGTGCTAAATTTGACTCTTGAGGATTTACCTAGGACACATGCCTCACAAAATTTCAAGGACTCTATTTTATCTTCACCCAAGACTTCCTGTTTTGATAGTTCTCTCAAGCCTTTTTCACTTATATGGCCTAATCTAAAGTGCCACAATAAAGTTTTGTTTAGATTCTGGTTTGAAACTCCAACATCTCCTATAACTACAGACTCTTGAAGGACATACAAGCCATTGTTTAAGTTTCCTTTCATCAACACCATAGACCCTTTTAGCACCTTTAAAGTGCCTGACTCAAGCTTGATTACACACCCCATTTTGTCAAGTATGCCGAGAGAAATTAAGTTTCTCTTTAAATCAGGGACATGTCAAACATTTGCTAACTCTCTTATAGTGCCATCAAGCATTTTCAGTTTAATGGTGCCCCTGCCAATTACCCTGCAACTAGCATCATTTCCCATTACAATTATCCCACCATCAAAGGTTTCATAGTTTTTAAAGAATGTTTTATTAGGGCACATATGGAATGAACAACCAGAATCTAATACCCAGTTACCTCTAGATGCACCATTAGAGACTATAAGAACTAGGGGTGGGCAAACTATCCGACCCGACCCGACCCGATCCGACCCGATCCGAAAAATTTCGGGTTCGGATTGGATCGGGTGGGCAACAAAACCCGATCGGGTGAAATTGTCTCAACCCGATCGGCTCCGAAATCCTGATCGGGTTGAGACAATTTCACCATTTTGTTTTTGTTTCGAGAATTTCAATTTTCAAGTTAAAGTTACAGACTACAATATCACACAATCACACATCACACAAAAACAGAAACAAAACAGAAACAGGATACAGAGTTACAGACGGATTTACAGTAATTCATAAACAATAACCACAAGTCAGTCTCTGAGTCTCACACTCTCAAAATACAGAAACAGAAATACAGAATACAGAATTACAGATCACAGAATACAGACGGAATATAGACGGATTTACAGTAAATTCACCGCAACAAAAGTTACAAAACAATTCAGTAACAACTCACAGTCACAGTCACAAACCCTCACTCATGTCTCACGGTATCATTAATTCACTATCACAATTCACAAACACAAACCCTCACTGTCAGTGTGTCACACACAAATCACCGAAACCTCAAAGCTCAAACCAGCACTCACTCAAGCCGTCAAGCACAAGCAGAAGCAGGCAGCAGCCAACCCACAGTCCCACACAACCACACTCACTCACGCCTTATGGCCTTCGTCACTCACCACACGCAGCAAATGCACACGCACAATTCACGCCTTCACGGATCTAACTTCAACCGGCCACCACACGCAGCCAGCAACCACTTCCAAGAACGACCCCAACCAAAGCCGAAGCTGATTCGCGAAGATCGTGACCCGATCTACAGATCTGCTGCAACCAAGCGCCGGCAAGCTGCCTCCGAATCTCCGATCCACTCGAGTCTCCACCATTAGCATTCACGGGTCACGACTGTTGAGTGTTGACATCCGGCCACCACACCCTCACGGTCACGCCTCACGGCTCCAGCCTCCAGCCTCAAAACTGAAAAGGTCTCTTCAGTCTTCACTCTCTGTCTCTGAGCCTCTGTTTTGGAAGTTGGAATTTGGATTTTGGAACTTGAAGTGAAGCTGTGAAGTTGAAGTCCGAACCGAAAAAAAGCAAATCCGGCTTTTGAAGTTGTTTAAGACTTTAAAGTGATGGTATATATCTAATATATAATTAATTAATTATATATGCATTAATGAATAATGATTAATTATAATTGTTATTTTTTATATGTTATATGAGAATTGTTAATTGTAACTTTGTATGTTAATTATATATAATTATATATTGTTAAATTTTATCAATAAAATGAAAATAATCCGGCTTTAATTTTCTGTTATTAATTAATAATTGATTTTTTGTATGAATAGTAATGTTAGATTAAAAATTAAAATTAAATATTATGTTACAATATAAATTATAATTATATATGTCATATGATATGTGTATTTGTAGTTTTGTACAATAGTTTCAACTTCAACAAAAAATTAACCAATTTAATTGCAGTAGTTTAACTTTTAATTTTCAATTTCAACAAATAATTAATCAATTTAATTAATTGCATGATAACCATTAACCAATAAGTAAATATTAAGTGGTTAAGTACATATAATGTGGGCATAATAAGAATTAAGAATTTAAGATACGGATATGTAATTAAAATATTTTCTTATTTTGGCCAATGGATAATTAGATATTATAAATTAAATAATTACATTAATTTCTTGGTTTTCTTTTATGGAATATGCATCTTGAATTCTTGATCATATATAAACATTATGGTGGAAAATTGGAAATAACGATGTCAAAAAGTTTCATAAAATTAAATTAACAATAATTTGAATCAATTTGTAATACTAACTATTAAGTAGATTTTTTAATAGTCTTTTTGTTTTAATTTATGAATTAATGATTAATAATTATTTATTTATATGTTTAGATGTCTGGACACTCAAGATCGAATTCAATGAGTGATGATGACAATCAAAGTGTTCAAATGGAAGGAACTCAAAAGGCAAAGCGGAAAAGACCAGCGATGAAGAAAATATATGCGACGTGGAATCATTTTACTTTGCTTGAGGACAATCCAAACAAATGCAAGTGCAACTATTGTGGTAGACAATATCAATGTCATTCAAGGCGTGATGGGATTACAAATATGTGAAATCATATATTAGCTTGCCTTGCATACAAGACATTCCGGGAACAACAAGAGGGGAGTCAACAAAACTTGACAACTGAGGGTGGGGAAGGAAATGCAAGTAATATGGTTTTGGCTAAAGGGTGGAGTCAAGACGCTTGTAGAAGGGCAGTTACCAAAATGATCATTATGGGTGAGTTGCCACTTAGTTTTGTGGATAACAAAGGGTTCAAGTATTTATGTAGTGTAGCCATTCCACAGTTTGTTATGCCATCTCGGAGAACTGTTGGTAGGGATGTTATGAATTTATTTTTGGAAGAAAAGACAATGTTGAAGAGTTTGATTTGCAACAGCAAACAACGAGTGTCTCTTACCACTAATTTATGGACTTCTGTTCAAAACATAAGTTATATGGTGATCACAGCTCATTTTATTGATAGTGATTGGTGTTTGAACAGAAGGATTATTAGTTTCAGTGTGATTGAAGATCATAGAGGGAAAACGATCAGTAAAAATATTGTAGCTTGTTTACAAGATTGGGGGATAGAGAGGTTGTTTGCAATAACTGTTGATAATGCCAGTACAAATGATGTTGCTGTTAATTATGTGACTATGCAATTGCTTGCTTGGAGGAATGATGATGCAATTGTATTGGCGGGTCAGTATATGCATGTGCGTTGTTGTGCACATATTTTGAACTTGATTGTTGTTTCGGGGTTGAATGAATTGCATGCTAGTGTTTCCGCCATCCGGAATGCTGTGAAGTATGTGAGATCCTCCACCACAAGGCTACAGGCATTTAAACAGTGTGCTCAACAAGTGAAATGTCCAAATGGAACGGTTGTTTTGGATTGTCCTACTAGGTGGAATTCCACTTATTTAATGTTGATGACTGCATTGAAGTTTCAAGCAGCATTTGATAGAATGGCAGAGGTGGATAAACCGTATGAGGCATACTTTATGGAGAAAGAAAATAACGCTAAGAGGGTGGGCTCGCCTGGACCTGAGGATTGGGAGAGTGCAGGGCGAATTGTGAAGTTTTTGAAGGTATTTTATGATGCCACTTTGTTATTTTCTGCTTCTTTGAGTGTGACTTCTAATCTTTGTTATGATACCATTGGCTTAATTGAGAGCTCATTGACTGCATTAGAGGGAAGTAGAGATCCTTGGGTGGTGGCTATGGCTTATCAAATGAGGGAAAAATTTGATAAATATTGGGAGTCTTCAGGGAAAATAAATAAAATGTTAATTGTTGCCTCTATTCTTGATCCACGAGCTAAAATGGATTTTGCCAAACATATTTTTGAGATCATTTTTGCCAATGATGGTTGGAGAGTTGAAGAAATGACCAAACCAGTGAAAGATTTGTTGAATGAGCTTTATGATGCATATAGTGCAATGTGCTCTAGTTCCACACCATCGATGTGTAGTGAGAGTGTTCCTAGCGGCAGCTATGGTGGTACAAGTTATTCGCCTTATTTTACAACTGAGGTTGGTTTGCTGGAGGGTCCTAGTGGTGATGGTGATGACATTTTCCGAGTTTCTCGCCCTTTCTTTGGGTATGCTCAGAAAGTGTTTGTTCAGAATGAGGGCAAGAGAGTAGTATCTAAGGTGGAACGTTATTTGAGTGACCCAGTTGAAGATCCAAGCAATTTTAAGCTCAATGTTTTGCTTTTGTGGAAGGTTAATGGATCGAAGTATCCGATATTAGAGAAAATTGCAAGGGATGTCCTTGCTGTTCCTGTTTCTACAGTGGCATCTGAATTTGTCTTTAGCACAGGGCGTCGCGTCATTGACGAATATCGGAGTTCTTTGACCCCTTGTATGGTTGAGGCATTGATATGTACCGAAAATTGGTTACAAGCTAAACTTTTCGTTAATCCTGTCTACAACCTTCAGGAAGATATTAAAGAGCAGATATTCCATATGGAGCTACAAGAAAGTAATATTTCTCTCATACTTTATAAAGTTAAGATGTATTATAACTTTATAAATAGCATCTACATGTACTTAAGTTACTTACTAATTTCTTTTTTTTTGACATTTTAAAGAGTTTGTAAGATCACAAGCTTCAACGGTGGAAACAGTGAGCGCTGATATGGGTGTTATGGATATTTGAAAGGTAATTCTTAATATATATTATTATTTATAATTTCATATTATATGTTTAGGTTGTAATTTACACTATAATAATAGACAATAGTTGTTATAGTTTTAATTTTTAAGTTTTAATTCAAATTGTAATATTATAATTATTTCATTTATTTTATACACATTGAAATTGCTGGAATGGTATTACTTAGGAATTAGGATTATTATTAAATTTGCTTGGTGATGAATGCCATGAAATAAGCCACAATTTACTTAATTTTTTTTTCTTATATTTAATCAAGTATACATATGAATTGGGCATATGTGTTTATGTTTAATGTCCCTTTATTTGTAATGCGGCTTAAAGAAAGTAGTTAAACGGTTATCAACTTATCATATATTATTTTTTCAATTTTTCCCTAGGGGATATATGCTTCAATTCTTCAACTTGGAGTAGAAGAAATTGAATTTAAAAGTTGTTAAAGTGCTTGCGAGGAACGGTGGAGCCGTAGAGGAACCGAGGAAGTTGATCTAGATTTACATTTAAACTTTGTTGTGTTTTGGATTTTGGAACTTTGTCATTTGTGTTTTGGAAAATGGAAACTATTTAATTATGTTTAATTTTGTGTTCTAAAGATTAATGTTTAGATTTTAGAATTGGACATTGCGCTTTGGATGGAGACTATTAAATTTAAACTTTGTGTTAATTTTAATTTTATGCTTTGTGTTCATTTTTAATTTTGAATCATTTGAATTTAATTCTATAGTAGTTTTCTTTTTTTGTTGGTTGAAATGAATGGATGGATGAATGAGGGAGGACAAGGAAGGTGGGAGAGAAATGTCTTAGTTAGCAAGGTGACAAGAGTGGAAAAGAAACCAATTGAAAAAATCTGAGAAAAAACGAAGACTAGAATCCAGCTTAGATTATTTGGAATTTTGGATACCATGCATATATTATTTTTTCTACAGTCAAAGTTTTGGTTATAGGATGCACATGATACTATGATAGTTCAACTTTTTTCATTATTAAATGGTTCAGAGCTGAAGTTAGAAATTTACGGATCAATGACTTTTTATTTTTTATTTTATATGATAGCTTGCAATTCCTGTATGCATTAACGGCTTCTTCAATTATCTTAAACCGGCAGATGGATATGTAACATAAATGAAAAAAATATATTATTTATCGTAATGTTGAGGTGTCACATGCTTGAACTGATTGAAATTCAACATATTCATCATGTCCATATATAATGATACATTGATAATTAAGAGTTTGCCAATAGCTTTATTCCACGGAATTAATTAATGTAACAGTTTGCATTGAAATATATGTGGGGAAAGATGATGATGCTTTGTTAATTTAGTGTCCAAGTTTCTCATTTTACGACAACAAACGAGCGACAATATAGCTTCACTTGCTGGTTTTATGCACATGTTACTTGGCTGCTCGTGTTTGAAGAAAATATTATTTCTTTCTGTATCATATATGGTATTGTTTCGTCAACTCATGGTGTTCTCATTCTAATCTCTTAAACGAGATTCATGTTAATTAATTGATTAATTATTCCTCCTAACCAATACAAAAATGAACAATTTTTTTTTTACCCGAATTGATCCGAATAACCCGAACTCGAATTAACCCGAATTCGATCCAATTACACCCGACCCGAATTAACCCGAATTCATCCGAATAACCCGAATTAACCCGCATCCGATCCGATCCGATCCGAACTCCATCCGACTTTTTAACCCGATTCGATCCGATCCGAATTCGGATCGATTTTTATCCAACCCGACCAACCTGAAACCCGATCGGGTTGATCCGAACCCGACCCGAACCCGAATTTGCCCACCCCTAATAAGAACTCCAACAGAGTCATAACCATCAGATTCTTGTCCTTCTGATACAACATCAGCATTACCAGTCTTTTCTTTTGTCTCTTTGCTTTTATATTTCTTCTCTGGACAGTCTTACTTGAAGTGGCCTTCCTTGTGGCAATGGAAGCACTTCATATTCTTGGGTCTGGACTTAGACCTTTTCTTTTTTCCTTTACCACCTTCTCTCTTTTCTGGCCTTCCTCTAACTGTTAATCCTTCCCCATGACTTGTTTCTTTCTTGGTTGCAGCCTTGGAACTCAATGTCTCTTTCACATCCACCATTGAGAGAGACTGCCTCCCATACATGAGAGTGTCAACCAGATACTCATAAGAGCTTGGTAGAGAGCACAAAAGAATCATGGCTTTATCTCCATCATCGATCTTTACATTAATATCTTCAAGATCCAAAATGATCTTGTTCAAAGCATTAATGTGATCAGAGATTGATGATCCCACATCCATTTGCAATGTGTAAAGCTTCTTTTTAGTGGCTAACCTTTCAGCCATGGACTTTTTGGTATACAAGTCTTCAAGCTTTTTCCACAATCCAGCAGCAGTTGTCTCTTCTTCTACTTCTCTGAGTACACCATCTCCAAGACTTAAGATAATTGCACTATGAGCCCTATCAAGCACATCAGGAAGATCATCCTCTGATATCTTTCTAGGTTTCTTGGGTGATGTGACTTCGGCAAGGGCTTCATCTAGACCTTGATGTACCAACAATGCTTTCATCTCGAGTCTCCATAGGTGAAAGTCATTTTCACCTATAAACTTTTCTACTTCAAGTTTAGGACCAACCATTTTAGACTAAGAATTTCAGAGAGAGGCTCTGATACCAATTTGTTGTGTCAAATACTTGTAAAGAACTGATAATGGCTCCCCAAGATCCACTCAAGAAAGGTTCTTGGATCTAAAAACAGAGACAATATGTACTCAGTTAACCGTACTCGTTTGACAATCCAAAACACCAAAGCAAACCAAGGCAAGAATCAATGAACAAAAAAAAAACAGTAGAGAACAACACAGAGAAAGCACAGTGGTTCAGCTATGGAAGCCTACGTCCACTGTGAAAAGGTGACTCCAAGTTCTTATTGAATGAGTGTCTACAGAGTACAAGCTTTCTTAGAGAAGATAACAACTTAACAACATATCGTTATTCCAGAGTACCTAGCTATATATATATGCAATGCTCGATCAAGATCGAATCTCAATCATCAGCAAGTTTCCCTTGTGTTCAGTGACAAAGAAGATCAGTAGCTTCCCGCACTTATCAATAGCTTAACAGAATTTTGATCAGCTTTCAAGACAAGTGTCTCCATCTCGTTTCTTCTAAGTAACAAAACGGCAACTCAAACTGTCGTTTCCTTTAAGTGAAACACGTGCGAAGTCACATGTCTTCCTTACACACACAGATGACATGATATCCTTGTCATATAACATTCTCAGGAAACTTCAACATCATGACAAATCTTTAACCGACTTGTCTCACTTGATTATAAACTAATTTGTAGTTCATACTCAACAACATTTAATAAAAAAAATTAAAAATTAATTTAAAACACGACGACTATGTTAATTTATTCTTTGATAAGTCATGTATATAGGTTGACCTGCTATGATTATGTTTATGACAACTCCCAAAAATAATTATCATAAATAGATTTGCGAGTTGAATTTTGTTGAATGTATATACGATATGATTAATAAACATATTGATACGAAAATGAAAGTGTTATTAATTCGGTCAAGTTTCGTCAATCCGAGCTTGACAAATTCATATAGGATATTACCACCTCTAGCTTTGCTCGAATTCTAGACCCAATGTGATTGAGAAGTCTATGAAATTGGCTGAAAATTTTTTCTTTCTTTTTTTTTTAATAATTTTGAATAGTTGTCATATTCTACACTTCTTGACCACTAGTTTAAGAAAATTAATCAAAAAACTGCCTAATCACTTTAGATTATCTATATTTATCCATGCACTAATCTATCGTGATTCGTGTACAGCATTTGCAACTACGTATTAAGTGAAAAAGTCACCGATACTTCTTTTTGATTTAGTAAATACAGATTATATGGATAAATTTTAAGGATTTATGTAAGTTTGTGATTTTTTTTTTAACACAAAACAAAGTCTGTGTCAAAAAAGGAGCATGGGTATCTTGAAAATGGATTTATATGACCATTTATTAAAACAAAGAAATCTCTGTGACCATTTCCTTAAACTAAGGATTCTTTTTCTTATATATTATTTTGTTATTTTTACTAAAAATTTGTTGTGCTTAGAGTTGTTCCTTTTGAACTGTGAAGCCATACTTAGTGAATTGATGGGGAAGATCAATTTACTCAAAAGAATTTTTTTCTTTAATTAGGCCTATAATTACATTTAATCTTGTTTATAATCTACTTATTTAAAGTAATTTATGTGATGAAAATATAATTATTGTATTTTATTTAAAGCTCATAATGGGTGCAAATCAAAAGCTTTATTGAGGGGGCAAATAAAAATTTTGCTTGAAATTTAAAATTAACATTCTAGAAAAAAGAAGATTTATTAGGACAGCTGCCGCCCTTGATGGTCCCCATCTATGTATCAAGTTTTTCATTGCGCGTGCGGAAAACACTGGAAAGTAATTTAAGGCATAGGTTTGTTTTGTATATATATTAATCTCAAGAAAATGAGTAATTAATATGTCAGCAAATGTTTAATGATAACCACACAAGGATCTATATTTGACTTATTTTGATTTTTTGTTATTTATTAATTAATTTATAATTTTTGGGATATTGTATGATATAGGAAACTGACTATATCATACAATATCTGTAATGCCTTTTTAATCAGATAAATGCAAGCAAATTCTATTATAGCTTTCTGATTGCTTCCAGAAATTGCAGGTTACATTTTCCAAATTACTAAAAAGAAATGAAACACAGCAACTAAAAAACTTCCATAAGTAGTTTTCAAGTAATTTTATTTAATAGTCATCCAAATTTCATAAGTAGTTTTATTTAAAGGTCATCCAAATTTCAATTCTGAGAAGGTATGAGGCTAAAAATTCAATCTGAATTTTATCCACCACCTCCCTAGTTCTTAGAAGATATATTAGAAAAAAAAAAGGTTAAAAACTTTAATAAACAGGTGGAGAAATATATTACTCTTATTATGGTTTGTATCAGGAGTGTTGGCCGCATAGTACTTAAACCCATCTCTTGCTATGGTTTGTATCACAAATAGTGGCCGTGCAGTACTTAAACCCATCATATTGTTTCTTCAAACACAAAATGTAAAACTGAAAAACAGAACCCAGATGGGCAAATATGTACATCAGATATGCAATCATAACTCTTTCAGGATGAGTTGCATAATTACTTGTGGACTAAGGGCTTATATCTGCAATCTCATCATATGTTCCATGCCCACGAATGTGTCATGTATGACCTGTAATCAGACGGAGTAGGATTGCTGAATTGCGTCGATATCCAGTCCTTTAAGCCTAATCAGTGATTCGACGTGCCCTTTCAGTGTACGCAGTTCTCTCAATCTGCAAAAAATCAAAATATTGAATGCATAAGAGTGTACACTCCAAGCATTAAATTTCGGCTTTTAAGAGTAGAAATTAAGTAATGTAGTTTGTTGGTGTTATATTTATATTTTTACCTAGCAATCTCGGCTCTTCTTCTTGCTTCTTCAGCCATCCGGCTAAGTTCTCGGTAACTGCTTCGTACACTGAACATACTGGTGTCAAGTGGGTGCAACCCATGGAGGGTTCTCTGCTCCTGTGCCCATCGCTCACATTTTTCTTTTCGGAGATCTCTTTTAGTCGTGAAGGCAATCTGCAAAATAGCAATTACACCATGGAGAGTGAGCAAGAAATTAAGCTCCAGTACTTGAATAAAATCTGTTGAACTCAAGCCATCAATACCTTTTGTTCAATGACAAGATCCCAAAATTTCCTGCTAAGCACATATTGGATGAAGAACTTTATAAAATCAAGCGGAATGTAGAAGATGATATTATAAAGCCAAATCACACCAGCCCAACCCCATCCTATTCCTTCAATTGTAGCAAAGCTCCAGGTTGCATAGACGGCAATCAGTGTAGCAATCTGCTCACAGAATTAAAAAGGATCAACTCATCCTCTGTATGTCACAAAGGCCAAAGAAAACAGCATAAATCACCCACCAGCTGAGCAACAAAGAAAGCCAGAGCAAGGAACAGGACAGGACACTCGACGTAAGACCAACTCCTTGCACGGGTCACGAATAGGTGGGCTTGACTAATGGAACTCACTTGCAGGTACACTGCCGAGACAAGTTTTCTCCAGTCATCCACATCCTTTTCGTTAAGACTTGAAACGCCAAATGTACGCTGAATGTTGCATACCAAGTTTCAGTCCAACTTATTGAAGACAATGTAAAGGCATATATTATTCTCTATATTATTAAATCAAGGAAAACGAGCATATATAACACCCGAATTGGGTGACATGATAACACAAAAGATAAATCACATTACTGGAAAGAAGTCTGTCCTGGATGCTGTCCAAAAGAAAATCGCAGTCATCATTGCCAAGTAACCACCAAGAATGCTTCCAGTTACAAAGATCTGGATCAAATTCCACCTTTCTGGATGAGGAGATGGTCTGACTCTATCTTTTGATATTGTCATAATAATAGCACCTGGCAATCAATGTACCGGGAAAATATCAATAGATAAGTGTATTTCTTATTTGAAATCGATACACCTGGATGAAAAAGAACACAAACAGTTACGATATACATGCTGAGTCAAGGAAACACACACCATCATTAAGAATAGCAATTATCAGCACCATGAAGGGTGGAAAGTTAAACTGCCAGATGAGAGCTAGCAGCCTGAAAGCAAACTGTCACCAAGACAAATAGTTAAGACGTCAAGCTGAGATATTCAAGCTACTATTGTGAAGACTCTTTCATATTCATCAGTAGGGCAATAATTACCATAGAAGATTAAAGTTGCAATTACCAAATAAATTACACAATACTCTCCTACATAGTATTTGAAACAAGCAGTGAACAACTTACTCCAATATGGATGGTAATGGAGACTGCATATATCTGCGACAAGAAAGAAATTAATTAAGCAGCAAAAAGCGGGGACAGAGCAAGAGGGAATCAACTAATTCAAGTAAACAATGCTCGTGTCTTGTTTCAATTTTGCAAAAGTCTGAGACAGTGTAAAGAAGCTATCAATGCCCACAAAAATCAAGTTTTCATGAACAGCACCACCGCCAACGTCTTGGTTTATTATATTATTTATTATTTTCCACCACGGGCTCTAAAAGTAATTTACAGAACAATGACATGTTATTTCAATCTCAGTGCTTTCTTCACCACCAGGCATTCAAGCAGTGTAAAATGTAAGCTTTAAAATTATTAGTTTGTTTGTCGGTTAAGGAATGTGGAATATATAGAATTAGACAGGTTGTGAATTCCCTCACACAAATCCCATCCTTCACTACACTATCGACTATAGAACACCTTTTCCTTAGAATCAAAACCAACCCTCACCGTGTAATTTCTCATCCTCTGGAATATTGCTCGACTATTTAGAACAGCAGTAATGATAACATTAAGGCCAGGTTCTGTCAGGACAATGTCGGCAGCACTACGAGCTGCATCAGTTGCATCAGCAACAGCTATGCCAATGTCTGCTTTCTTTAGAGCGGGAGCATCATTGATACCGTTACCAATCATTCCACATATATGTTTCCTAGCTTGCAAACGCTTCACAATCTCATATTTGTGCTCTATAAAGGAAATAAGGACAGCCGTGTAAGCAAGGGTTAAAAAAAGAAATATGCTACGATTAAAATATAACGAAAAGGTTGTAGGATGTGGTTATGCATACTGTAAAAATAGGTAGAGAAAAAAGGTTATGGAATAATTCTCTATATTTTACTTCATGAGACTGTACAGTCTTAATATAGGGATACAAGAGACTAAGAAAGGAAAGAAATATTAAAGCAGAATATTACACACTGATTTCTAGGAAGCAATAACTCTATATTTACACCAAATATACACCTAAATATATAAGGAAAACCAAATCAATTTGATTTGGTCACCCTTTCAACACTCCCCCTCAAGCTGGTCTAAAAATGTCTTTCATGGCCAGCTTGCAAACCAATTTCTCAAAATGTTTCTTAGGCAGTCCCTTGGTGAGTATATCAGCAATCTGCTCATTTGTAGGAATGTAGGGCATGCAGACCAAACCACTGTCCAGTTTTTCTTTTATGAAGTGTTTGTCCACTTCAACATGTTTAGTTCGGTCGTGGAGTACTGGATTATGTGCTATTGCAATGGCAGATTTGTTGTCACAATATACTTTCATAGGTAGTGAATTACTTGCCTTAAGTTCTTCAAGAATTTTTTTGATCCAAAAAACCTCACAAATTCCTAGAGCTACTGCTCTATATTCTGCCTCTGCACTACTTCTTGCTACCACAGTTTGTTTCTTGCTGCGCCAAGTGACCAAATTTCCTCCAACAAAGGTGCAGTAACCAGAAGTGGATCTTCTATCCGTTACACTCCCAGCCCAGTCAGCATCAGTGTAGACTTCTACTTGTAGGTGCCCGTTTTTTCTGAAAAAGAGACCTTTACCCGGAGATCCTTTTAAGTATCTAAGGATTCTATATACAGTTTCAAAGTGTTCTGGTCCTGGAGCATGCATAAACTGGCTGACTAAGCTCACTGCAAAGGCTATGTCCGGGCGTGTATGTGAAAGGTAGATTAATCTACCTACAAGGCGTTGGTACCGATCTATGTTGGTCACATCTTCAATTTTAGCTGGCTGTAATTTCATATTAGGATCTATGGGTGTCTCGGCTGCTTTACATCCGAGTAGACCTGTCTCTTCAAGCAAATCAAGAACATACTTGCGTTGAGACACAACAATCCCATCTTTTGATCTAGCAAACTCCATGCCCAAAAAATACTTCAGGTTGCCTAAGTCTTTGATTTCAAAGTCACGTGCAAGCACTTTCTTTAATCTGCAAATCTCAACTAAGTCATCACCAGTCAAAATTATATCATCTACATATACAATTAACACGGCTAATTTCCCTTCAACAGAATGTTTGTAAAACATTGTATGATCTGCCTGACTTTGGGAGTAGCCGTGTCCCTTTATAACATTACCAAAGCGTTCAAACCATGCTCTAGGAGACTGTTTGAGCCCATACAAAGACTTATGTAGTTTACACACTTTACTGCTGCCATGATTTCCCTCAAAACCTGGTGGTAAATCCATAAAGACTTCTTCTTCTAGCTCCCCATTCAGAAAAGCATTTTTAACATCTAACTGGTATAGATTCCAATCAGAATGTACAGCCAATGAGATAAGGACCCGGATGGAATTTATCTTTGCAACGGGGGCAAATGTTTCTTGATAATCAATTCCATAGGTTTGAGTGAACCCTTTTGCTACAAGCCTTGCCTTATATCTCTCAACACTCCCATCAGCATTACATTTAAGTGTAAACACCCACTTACAACCCACGGTTTTCTTTTCTTTTGGTAAATCCACAATCTCCCACGTACCATTCTTCTTTAGAGCATTCATTTCCTCTAAAACTGCTAACTTCCAATCTGGGTGGTCTAGGGCTTCTTTTATGGTTTTAGGAATTGGTATCTGAGAGATTTTTGTGGTAAAGGCTCTTTGTTTATTGGACAACTTTTTATAGGAAACATATCTAGCAATGGGGTGCTTAGTACAGGTTCGGGTTCCTTTCCTATATGCTATGGGTAAGTCAAGATCAGGAAAAAAAATGCTGGAATGTTTAGGAGAAGAAATGTTACCTGAATTTTCTGAGGAATCAGTGCTTGGAGGCGACGATTGAGGCTGTACCGAGTTTATGAGAGGGTCTTTATGAAATATAAGTGTGCAACCCAAGAGGGGGGTGAATTGGAATTTTAAAATCTATCCTAGCAAATCCACACAACAATCCAATCTAATGCCTTAATGAAATCGAAAACAATAAATTCAATGCAAGCACAATAATAAAAGAGTAAAGGAAGAGAAAAACGAACTCAAGGATTTTTACGTGGTTCGGCTATCCCCGCCTACGTCCACGCCTCCAAGCACACCCGCTTGAGGATTTCACTATCCAAGCCTTTCCGAGGCTTCAACGGATTACAATTGACTTCAAGGTGTCAATGAACCTTTACAACAAAGAGATTATATCCCCAATCTCTTCACTCAAGTGTTTCCCACACTTGTACACTCACACTTTGATGAGAAATGATAAATACAACAATGAATCTCTCTCTAAGAGTAGATATACAAATTGAAGAACAATGATGAGCTAATAAATGATGAGTTACGAAAATGAAGCTCAATATGTGTTGTGTGCTCTTGTTTATGCTTGCTTGAGTTGCCAAAAATGAAATGGTTTTGAGTTTATATAGTTTGAACTCAAAAACTAGCCGTTATGTTCATTTCTGGCCGGAACCGGTTCGCCGGATATGGAATCCGGTTAGCCGCTTGATGTTACCGTTACAAACACAATTTGAAATCTTGAACAACCGGTTTACCGTTTGTCGAAACCGGTTAGCCGCTTGCGTTTTGGTTGCATTCTGCCTCGAACCGGTTTGCCGGATTTCACAACCGGTTAGCCGCTTGTATTTTGGTTACTTGCTGCCCGAAACCGGTTTGCCGGATTTGATAACCGGTTAGCCGGTTGCTACAGTAACTGCTACAGTGACGGCTACAGTGAAATAGTTTCTGAAATTACAGTTTGACCTCAAAACTTTATAAAACTGTATTATGACCCAAAACGTCAGAAAACTTTGCAAATAGGTCCAGTTTCAGAATTTCTAAAAATTACTTTACTGATCCAAAAACGTTCTGAAATTATGCTTTGGCCCCAAAGAGTATATTATTTCGCACAAAGGTCCTTTTCAACATAATACCCATATTTTCAAAGTTTTCAAAACCTTTCACTTTAGTCCAAAATATTCATAAATTATAATATGACCCAAAACATTTAAATAACTTCAAATAGGTCCAGTTCCGAAATTTTATAATAATACTTATTAAAATCAAAGATTTCAAAACTTGTCATTTAAATCCAAATTCGAAATTCAAAATCAAAGTCTTTAAAAACACATTCATTTTAATCCAAAATACTTTGATTTTATAACTTCATTTTCTTATTATAAAAACACAATTTATAAATCTTTGTTTAATCAATACATGTGTTTTGTTATCATCAAAATCAATATCTATAGCTAAAAAAGCTAACAATCTCCCCCTTTTTGATGATGACAAAATACATTACAAAGATTTAATCTAGTTATAAAAAGCTCCTCATTAATTAATGCAAGGTTAAAGAAAAATAATGATTTGAAATAAACTCCCCTTGCATACATGCATACTCTCCCTAGATACATGTATATTTTCATAAATCATTTTTCCAAAATATAAAACATTTATAATGTGAAAATAATGATTTATTTAAAATGTATAAAACATAATTTGAGCTTTAAAAGATTAATCATTCTTAATCTTGTTTTTTATCATCAAAATCAATATTATGAAAACATATATGTTAACAATCTCCCCCTTTTTGATGATGACAAACATTTCATGTATTTAAAGAATGATTCCATAAATTTCACAAATTGCTCCCCCTAAATAAAATCTTCTTTTACAATTTGCCAATTTGCTAAAATAAGAAATTTAAATACATGCATTTTTCTCCCCCTCATCATCAAAAAGAAAATTTAATTGGCAAAGAAAAAGGGTAGTAAAACTTTATAAATTTAAATACATGTATTCTTCTCCCCCTTTATCATCAAAAAAGAAAACATAAAGGAAAAGAATAAGAGTAGCAAAATTTTTATAAATATGAAAACATGTATTCTTTTCCCCCTTCATCATAAAAAGAAAATTTTAAAGGAAAAGAATAAAAATAGCAAATTTGTTACCCATGTTGTCTGAATAAAAATTTCGACAAAATCTCCCCCTGACAACAAGTATCACCTCAAATACAAGATTAGTAATATTACATTCAAATTATTATAGATCATGATAAAAGCCAATTCCATATACAAATAATCAAACCAAAATATCATGAACCATTATTCCATTTATTACCAAATCAACAACTCATGAAAAAACAACTATGATCAAATCATCATTATCTCAAAATCATCAAAATCATTATCATAATCAAATTTCAATCATCAAAAGAATACTCAAAGTGCCTATTATTCAAAATCATATTATATGCTCCCCCTAAATATATGGCCAATTTAAAAATTTAACCAAAGTGAAACATATTACATGCTCCCCCTAAATGTATGGCTAAATTAAGAAATGGTCAAGAAAAAGATTTTTGCTCAAGTAAGCATTTTAAAAAATCTTTCCATTTATAAAACATTTTCAAATTCATTCTTAAAACTCCCAAAAATTATCTCCCCCTTCATCATCAAAAGAAAGAAGAGTAAAGAAAGAAACGCAAGAGCGGCTTTTGGCGAGTAAAAATTTTGGCAGAGTTTCTCCTTAAAAAATGAGTAAAACCATTTATACACATGAGAGAAAAACACTTCCAAAATTTCATAACAATCAACTCCATCATCAACCCAACAACTCCATGAATAAAGCAACACTTCAATATTCAATAATCCACAAGTTTTATCAAGCAATACACATATAATCATGAATCATCAAAATCAATATGAATTCCTCCAATACTTGCAACAATTAAATCCGAGGATTCCATAATCATATATCAATTATTAAAAGAATGCTCAAAATGCATGTTATTTCCCCAATTTACATCATTAAAAAGATTTATTACTTCGTCTCCCCATTTGGACAATAAAAATGTTCAAAAAGCATATTATCCAAAGTAGAACAAGTAATAAGCAAAGCAAGGGAATGCAAAAGTCATAAGAGCATAATGTCAATAATTCAAATTCTAATCACATTTTTGAAATCAAGACAACTAAACTCATCAAAATTCTAATGTGACAAAATTAAAAATTTATATGCTTAAGAATCTCAAAGAGGATGTATTTCTCCCTTACATCTCATATCTCTCTCTTGATCATCAAAAAGTCAAGATAAGCACATTAGATCCACAATATCCAAATATCAAACAATAATCATCATCAATTCATAATGAAAGCAACAACGCATATGAAAATGTAAGTGCATAATATAATAGAAAACTATGGTAAAATCCATAAGGAGAGCATACTATGGAAGTGGTCATTTGAAATACTCAAAATGCACAAATTCGGATTTTCAAGATGTTGAGTAAAAAGAGTAAGTTTGAATCAATTAAAATGATTTTAAAGATGATTGATTTTAACAAGAAAGTGAGTGAAAGATGAAAAATTTTAAGAGAGAAATGGAGAGGTACTGTTCATGCGTGAATAAGATGATAATGAAATGATGAAGAACAAGGGAAGAAATGATGATAGAGAAGAGTTTAATCAAGATGAAATGCATGTGTAATGGTTTAAGAGATTGATCTTGACATAAAAATGGTTGAGAAATAAAGAGGAATTTATTGGAAATGGAAGAGGGTGGCTCACGGTTTTGAGAGAGAGAAAGAACAAGTGCAGAAAATTCGCAGCAGAAGAAGAAAAAAAAAAAAAAAAAAACAGAGCCAACAGCTCACGAATCCGGCTTGCCGGATTTCACTAACCGGCTAGCCGGTTGTGACCAGAAACAAAGCAAAAGCCAACCGGCTTGCCGGATGAATATAACCGGAAATCCGGTTTTGGTCCAGCAAAGCATGTATGCAAATCCAGTTATCCAGAATTTGTCTCGACAGAATTCAAAATGAAAAACTGTATTGATTGAGACAGAAGTAATATTCAAGCTATATACCGTTGGAAAGATAATTAAGTTAGCTTTCCAATAAATTTTACAGAACTGGATTTGGAGTTCTATAGAAGGAGTTATGACCAATTCATTGCAGCTTGTGCAGACTAAGATTTTCAAAGACTCCTTTGTTTTTCCAAACAATTTTAAAACCGTTTTAATGATCTGAATACTTTCAAAAAATATTTTAATGCATGGATCAATATAATTAACATTCAATCATAAGACTCAAATATATAACATATTCATCATGCATATATTTTTCGCAATAAGTAAACATATATGCATTTGAAAGTAAATAAATCAAACACACCACTTATTTATCATGCTTAAAACATTTCATAAACATTAACATCAATCAAAACCATCATGTATATATTTTACTTAATCATGAAACATATATGCGCTCAAAGATTGATAATTCATGCATATCACTCATTTATCAAACTTAGGCATTATATAATCATCAAAATCAACCAAAGCTATCATGATGAATTGACAAGCTATCATCTTATATATGTAACCATGCATTATGATAAAGCACTTAATGTTAAATACAATGATAACTCAATCATGTAAACATACAAGTATATTCAACAAAATTGATATGGCAAGAATTGTTACCAAAACAATTAAATCATCTTGCCTCATCTTTTTCTCCTTGATCATGATCAAGCGATTATCCTCACAAGCTTCATCAAGGAACTTCTCCACGATTCCTTGATTGTAGTACCTATAAAGAAAGCATTCACGTTGTGCCCTTTGGTACCCAAATACTCTTGGGTCCTTGAACGTTAGATTTAGTTCCTTTTGGAACCCAAATACATTTGACTCCATAATATACTTTTCTTTTAATAGGACAATCAAGCTTCATATGACCATTTTGATTGCAATAATGACAAGCAATTTTATGATCACATATGGAGGTAGCCTTAACAAAATAATTCTTATAATATTTTTGTTTCAAGTAAGGCTTATATCCAAGTCCTCCTTTATCAAATACACATTTTTGAGTATTGAGCAATTTTTCTAAGTTCTTTTGACCATTTGTGAATTTTAACACAATCTCATTTAACTCATTGCTCTTCTTTCTAAGCACTTCATTTTCTTTCATCAACTCATCAACATGTGACTTCTCATGCTCATATGAAGTACTTTGTTTACATGTGAATGATGCAATTCTATCATGTAACATTTCATTATCTAATTCCAATTTTTTGATCTTTTCATTTAATGAAACATTGGATTTTTGCAAGGCATCTTTTTCATTTTTCAAGTTATCTACATGTGATTCTATATGCTTGTGTGAAGTGCTAAATTTCTCATTTGATAATGCAACTTCATCATGCATTGTTTTATTCTCTAATTCTAATTTCTTTATCTTCTCATTCAATGAATCAATGCATTTTTGCATGGCATCCTTGTCATTTGTAAGTTCTAGCATTTTCTTCTTAAGGCATGCATTCTTTTTACCAATTTTTATCCAATTATCATGCAAATCTTTAAAAGCATCATATAATTCATCATAGGTCGGATCACTTACCTCATTGAGATCATCATCCGATTCATCTCCATTTGCCATAAGTGCCAAATTCGACTCTTCATGAAATTCCTCCTCGTTTGTAGTCTCCTCATACACAATTTCAAGTTTTCTCCAAATTTCATAAGCATTAGAACAATTTGAAACTTTATGAAATTCCTTTTTATCTAAGGCACAAAATAAAGCATTCATAGCCTTCGAATTTAAAGACAAATTTTTCTTATCCAACTCACTTAAAACATTCTTTCTAGGAATGAGTAAATCATTACAAACTATTTCCCATATTTCATAATCTAAGGCTTGTAAAAACACTCTCATCCTAGTTTTCCAATAAGAAAAATCATTTCCATCGAAAAATGGAGGTCTAGTGATAGATTGGCCTTCCATGGTGGTTGAGCAAAAATGGGTTGCTACGAATCTTTAACTCTAGACGGTTAAGTCTACACAAGAGCACCTCGCTCTGATACCAATTGAAATATAAGTGTGCAACCCAAGAGGGGGGGTGAATTGGAATTTTAAAATCTATCCTAGCAAATCCACACAACAATCCAATCTAATGCCTTAATGAAATCGAAAACAATAAATTCAATGCAAGCACAATAATAAAAGAGTAAAGGAAGAGAAAAACGAACTCAAGGATTTTTACGTGGTTCGGCTATCCCCGCCTACGTCCACGCCTCCAAGCACACCCGCTTGAGGATTTCACTATCCAAGCCTTTCCGAGGCTTCAACGGATTACAATTGACTTCAAGGTGTCAATGAACCTTTACAACAAAGAGATTATATCCCCAATCTCTTCACTCAAGTGTTTCCCACACTTGTACACTCACACTTTGATGAGAAATGATAAATACAACAATGAATCTCTCTCTAAGAGTAGATATACAAATTGAAGAACAATGATGAGCTAATAAATGATGAGTTACGAAAATGAAGCTCAATATGTGTTGTGTGCTCTTGTTTATGCTTGCTTGAGTTGCCAAAAATGAAATGGTTTTGAGTTTATATAGTTTGAACTCAAAAACTAGCCGTTATGTTCATTTCTGGCCGGAACCGGTTCGCCGGATATGGAATCCGGTTAGCCGCTTGATGTTACCGTTACAAACACAATTTGAAATCTTGAACAACCGGTTTACCGTTTGTCGAAACCGGTTAGCCGCTTGCGTTTTGGTTGCATTCTGCCTCGAACCGGTTTGCCGGATTTCACAACCGGTTAGCCGCTTGTATTTTGGTTACTTGCTGCCCGAAACCGGTTTGCCGGATTTGATAACCGGTTAGCCGGTTGCTACAGTAACTGCTACAGTGACGGCTACAGTGAAATAGTTTCTGAAATTACAGTTTGACCTCAAAACTTTATAAAACTGTATTATGACCCAAAACGTCAGAAAACTTTGCAAATAGGTCCAGTTTCAGAATTTCTAAAAATTACTTTACTGATCCAAAAACGTTCTGAAATTATGCTTTGGCCCCAAAGAGTATATTATTTCGCACAAAGGTCCTTTTCAACATAATACCCATATTTTCAAAGTTTTCAAAACCTTTCACTTTAGTCCAAAATATTCATAAATTATAATATGACCCAAAACATTTAAATAACTTCAAATAGGTCCAGTTCCGAAATTTTATAATAATACTTATTAAAATCAAAGATTTCAAAACTTGTCATTTAAATCCAAATTCGAAATTCAAAATCAAAGTCTTTAAAAACACATTCATTTTAATCCAAAATACTTTGATTTTATAACTTCATTTTCTTATTATAAAAACACAATTTATAAATCTTTGTTTAATCAATACATGTGTTTTGTTATCATCAAAATCAATATCTATAGCTAAAAAAGCTAACACTTTACTGCTGTAATGATACTTTCGAGTGTAAACACGAAGCTCTGGTGGTGGAATTTTATCTTGTAGTATTTCTCCCTCTATCCCTGGTACATTAACACTTGGTTCCTGCAGTTCAAGGTTTCCTAGGTTTTCATTATTAGAAATATCAGTTTTTTGAGTTTGAGTTAAAGTGCCCAGATCAGGTAAAATCAGGTTAGGCATAAGTGTAGAAGTATGCCAAAAATGATCTTCACTATTTTCTTTCTCCCCCTGAAGAGAATTTTGGCCAAAAAAAGGTTGATTTTCGAGAAATATAACATCCATACTGACATGGACTTTCTTTGTTTGAGGATTGAAACATTTGTATCCTTTTTTATTAGGAGCATAGCCCAAGAAAACACATTTTTCAGATCTAGGATCCAATTTAGATCTAAGATGGTTAGGAACATGAACAAATACAGTGCACCCAAAGACTCTTAACTGAATATTAGAGGTAATCCTGCTGGAAGGATATGTAAGTGTGAAGTATTCTAAAGGTGATTGATACTTTAAAACACGGGTAGGCATCCTATTAATCAAATAACATGCTGTTAAAACAGCATCACCCCACAAATATTTAGGAACATGCATAGAGAGCATGATAGCCCGACTAACTTCAAGTAAATGGCGGTTCTTTCGTTCCGCAATTCCATTTTGTTGTGGAGTATCACGACAAGTGGATGTGTGAATTATACCCTTTTCCTTACAAAACACCTCTAGATAATTATTAAAATATTCAGTACCATTATCTGTATGGAGTAGGCTTATTTTTGTTTGAAATTGATTTTCGACCATGTTATAAAAATCTTTGAATAACCCCTCAACTTCAGATTTTTCTCTCATTAAATAAACCCAACAAAGCCGAGTATGATCATCTATGAATGTTACAAACCATTTTTTTCCAGTTAAAGTGTTGATTTTTGAGGGTCCCCAAACATCACTATGAATTAAATAAAAAGGTTTTGAGGCACGATAAGTAAGTGCTTTATATGAAACTCGATGACTTTTAGATAAAAAACAACTTTCACGCTGAAAAGTAGTACAATCAACATTTTTAAATAAATCTGGAAACAAATATTTCAAATAAGGAAAGCTAGGGTGTCCTAGTCTGAGGTGCCAAAGCATTATTTGATCCCTAGCAGATTTTGAACTAATACTACTGCTCAAACCTTGAGCTTGTTTATTCCTTGATAAGTAGTCATCAAAATAGTAAAGACCTTCTCGCAAACTAGCACTGCCAATCATCGTCCCCAAGTCCCTGTCCTGAAATTCACAATGGGAGTCAAAAAAGACAGCACAACAATTAGAATCTTTGGTTAATTTACTGACAGATAACAGATTGCAAGAAAGTTTAGGGACATGTAGCACATTTTTAAGCTCAATGGTTCTAGAGATTTTTATTGATCCTTTTCCAGCTATGGAAGATAAGCTTCCATCAGCAACTCTTACCTTTTTGTTACCAGGGCAAGGATAATAGGAATCAAATAAACTAGAAATGCTAGTCATATGATCAGAAGCACCCGAATCAATAATCCATGGTGCAGTAGTTGAGTGGCTAAATAGAGCATTAATGATACTACCTGTTTGGGCTAGCGAACCACTAGGAGTACTAGGTGGAGGATTAGAAGTCAACAGCTTTATGAGATGGTCAATTTGCTCCTTGCTGAGACTTTTTTCTAGATTCTCCACTTCATTGGCAGACGCACGGCGATGCTTGCTGTTTTTCCAGTCTGCAGGCTTTCCGTGGAGTTTCCAGCAATCCTCCCGAGTATGGCGTGGTTTATTACAGTAATCACACCATACTCGAGGTTTTTGTTGTTGTTGAGTGATGGAGCGGGTAGCATTAGCATCTGTTGTAACAAGGGCAGATTTTTCCACAGAGACAACTGAGTTCTTTTTTCCCAACATTACACCTCGACGACTTTCTTCTCTCCTTACTTCAGAGAAAACATCCTCAAGGGTAGGAAGTGGCTTTCTCCCAATAATTCTTCCTCTTACCTCATCAAATTCAACATTGAGCCCAGCCAGGAACTTGAAGATTCGCTCATTATTGACAGTTTGTTTGTGGTGTTTAAAATCTTCCATGCTCTCCCACTCGTAGTCATTGAATAACTCCAGATCTTGCCACAATCTCTTTAGAGTATTAAAGTATTTTGTTATACTATAATCTCCTTGATGGATATCTCCAAGAGCAAGCTGCAACTCATAGATCTGGGACTGATTTCCATAGTCAGAGTACATCTGACTCACATTATCCCAGAGTTCTTTTGCAGTAGAGTAGCACATATAATTTGCACCAATGTCTTCATCCATGGAGTTGACTAACCATGCCATAATCATGGAGTTTTCGGCCTCCCAAACACCATAATAGGGATCAGATATTTCAGGAGCCTTAACGTCTCCGGTAAGATAACCAATCTTCCCTCTTCCCCTAATATACATTCTAACCGACTGAGACCATCTTTGAAAATTTCCTTCATTCAGCCGGATAGTTGTAATCTGGACAGAATGAGATTCAGAATGGGAAATTTTTTGTTCTAGTCTTTTTGAGGTGACTGTGGTTTCAGAAGATTGGTCAGACATGGTAGGGAAGAGATTAGAAAGAAAGGGAGCCTAGCTCTGATACCATGTAAAAATAGGTAGAGAAAAAAGGTTATGGAATAATTCTCTATATTTTACTTCATGAGACTGTACAGTCTTAATATAGGGATACAAGAGACTAAGAAAGGAAAGAAATATTAAAGCAGAATATTACACACTGATTTCTAGGAAGCAATAACTCTATATTTACACCAAATATACACCTAAATATATAAGGAAAACCAAATCAATTTGATTTGGTCACCCTTTCAACACATACATCAAGTTCAGTAAAAGCTATACAACACTGACTTCAGTATGTGGACGACTACTTAATTCAAATTAGGCAATCAAGCTTTTTACCAGGGAAAACACCAGCAAACCCATCAGCTTTCTCAATCAACTCGTCAACTGGTAAAGCAACTATCGACTCATCCCTGTCCTGCCCTAATAAGGCTGATGAAGGATACATGTTGGTTCCCATTCCAAGACGGCGTCCTGTTTCTTTTGCTATTGCAAGTTGATCACCTGACAAAGAGGAAAAGTCAAACAGATTTAATATCCATCTTAATGTGATGAAAACGCCAATTAAAACATTCTAAAAAGGTAAAACCATAAGAGTATTTAAATTCCACCAGCAATGCAAAAGAAAACTGACATATAAGCATTTTTTCAGATAGAAGGATTAAACAAAACCAGAAACAACAAAATTTCTCTAGATATAAATGGTGCCTAAACAAAGACTAAATATTAAGATTACAAATTAGGAAGACATACTACAGTAAATGGGAGAAGCACCTGAGTTAAACTTTGCTATAAATTGCTTATGAATGGCAAGCAAGCAGAAATCAGAAACTTTCCATTAATGATCTGAAAACTTAATTGAATGAATACAAGCTTGCGTTTGTTTATATACACTGGAGAAAGACAAAAAACAGCTAGCACAGAGGGTAACAGAGTAATTATTCAAATAACTAATTCAAGAGCTCATCCAATCATTTTAAGCTTCTAGAAACGCCACAGCTGCATGCATACGTTCTGGAGATCTTCTGCATATCCATTTTGCCAGCGTAGCAAATCCATCTCATCTTCAGCATTTCCATATTGTGGTTGACTACAGCTGAGGTGGCACGCCAGCTTGTCACTGGAGTCAGCTGTTTGCCCTTCATAGTCTTGGTTTTCAACACCCTCTCTCAAACACAAGGTCTTATCAATGACATTGAGTTTGCTTCTGAAATGACTGAGTTTATGATGTGGCAGAGGCTTAGTTAGAACATCTGCAGTTTGATCCTTACTAGCAATATAGCTTATCTCTATTTCACCCTTCATAACTTTGTCTCTGATGAAATGAAGATCAATTTCAAAATGCTTAGTTTTCGAATGGTAGACTGGATTAGCAGCTATGGCTGCTGCACTGGTACTGTCACTCAGAATCACTGGAACTCCTTCAACTTTCAATTTCAGCTCACTAAGCAATGAACTAATCCAAGCAATTTCAGTACTGCACAGAGCTATGGCTCTGTATTCAGACTCTGCAGTAGATCTAGCAACCACACCTTGTTTCCTTGAGCTCCACGCCACCAGATTATCACCCAAATACACACAATAGCCACTGATGGACCTCCTATCATCAGGATCACTTGCCCAATCTGCATCAGTATAGGCAGTGATATCAAAATATTCTGACTTTCTGAATCTTAAACACATGTTCATTGTGCTTTTGAGGTATCTTAGTATCCTTTTACATGCTATCCAGTGTTGTTGTCTAGGATCAGACATGTACTGGCTGAGTTTATTGACAGAGAAGGCAAGCTCAGGTCTTGTAAGCACTGCATATTGTAGGCTTCCTATAACACTTCTATAGAGTGTAGGGTCATGAAATCTTGCTCCTTCATTTCTTCTCAGCTTCTCAGAGGTGCTAAAAGGAGTCTCTATTCCTTTGCAGTCAGCCATTTCTGTTTTAGTTAACAGGTCTTGAATGTATTTCGTCTGGGAGAGTTGAATGGTATTATGAGTTCTGGCTACTTGTATCCCGAGAAAGAAATTCAGATCACCAAGATCCTTTAAAGCAAAGGTTTTGCTTAGCTTCACTACCACTTCTTCAACCTCTTCACAGTTGCTGCCAGTGATTATTATGTCATCAACATAGATGAGCATAATTGTTATGTCTGACTTTGTTTTCCTGAAAAACAATGAGGTATCACATTTGGAATTTTCAAAGTTCCAAGAGTGTAAGGCACTCTTCAGTTTATCAAACCAAGCTCTGGGAGCTTGTCTTAGTCCATACAGTGCCTTGTTGAGCTTACATATGTGATTTGGTTTATTTTTGTCTTCAAAACCCTCTGGCTGTGGCATGTATACAGTTTCTGTCAGCTCACCATTCAAGAATGCATTATTGATATCTACTTGCCTCAGCTTCCAATCATTATTCACAGCTAAAGTCAGAACAATTCTGACTGTTGCAGCCTTGACCACAGGACTGAATGTTTCCTTGAAATCAATACCTGGTGTTTGTAGAAAACCCTTTGCAACAAGTCTGGCTTTGAACTTGTTAATGGTGCCATCTGGATTTTCTTTGACTCTGTACACCCACTTGTTTCCAACCAACTTGTAGTTTGAGCTGTTAGATATTAAGATCCAGGTATTGTTTTTCATCAAAGCATTATATTCATCTTCCATTGCTTTTCTCCATTCTGGTTTCTTTAAAGCTTCAGGGGTATTGTTGGGAACAGAAGGCTGTAATTGGATAGATGTCTGAAATAGTTTTGGCTTGAAAATTCCTGCTTTGGATCTTGTTGTCATAGGGTGTGATGGACAGGCATTTGGTTTTCCAATGTCTTGAGTGTTAGGTTCTGTGGTTGGTGATGAGTTGTGGCTATTTTCTGGAGTAAGTGATAAGGGTTGATGAGATAAGTTTTTACCTGATAAGATGTCAGTATCCAAGGTCTGTTGTGCTTCATCTTGAACAAGATTTGGGGTGTGTTCCATCCTTCCAGCAGTGTCTTGAGAGTGGCTGTATGTAGCTGCTGGTTGTGTGAGACTGTGAGGATCATTTACAGAGAAGGACACAATCTGGAATCTTTCAGAAAGAATGTCAAAATCATTTTTACTCACAGATTCCCTTTTGAAGTTTGGATCATTTGAGAAAGGGAATGAGCTCTCATTAAACTTAACACTAGCTGAAATATAGATCCTACCAGACTGACTCATACATACAAAACCTTTATGCACAATACTTACTCCTAACAGGACACATTTGGAGGTATGAAAGTCGAATTTATGTTTGTTGTAGGGTCTTAGGTAGGGAAAACACTCACAACCAAAAACTTTGACTTGAGAATAGTCAGGTTTGAGTGAGTACAGCAACTCAAATGGTGTTTTGTTTCCTGTTACAGGTGATATCAGTCTGTTGATGACAAAAACAGCATGTGTGAAGGCTTCTTGCCAGTATTTTAGTGGCATATTTGCTTGAGCCAGCAATGTAAGACCAGTTTCTACAATGTGCCTGTGTTTCCTCTCAATTTTGCCATTTTGCTCATGTAGGTAAGGGCAAGAGTGTCTTAGATTTATTCCCTCTCTTTTAAGATATGGTTCAAAGATTCTAAACTCTCCCCCCATGTCTGTTTGTAGAGTTTTGATCTTTAAATTCAGTTGATTCTCTATTTGTTTTCTGAATGTGATGAATGTGTCAAGGGCCTGAGATTTTGTTGTTATGGGAAATAGCCATGTGTATCTGGTTTTGTCATCAACAAAAGATATATAATATCTGTGTCCTTTGGTTGAGGGAATTGGTGCTGGTCCCCATAGGTCTGTGTGGATCAATTCCAAGGCTGTTTTGGTTTTTGTCTCAGTGTTCTTAAAGTGCTGTTTTGATTGTTTTCCATATTGGCAAGCACAACAAAATGAAGGAATGACAATTTTATTTCTCTTTAGCTGATTACAAGACAACAGGGTATTTTTCAAAGCAACAACATTAGGATGTCCTAGCCTAAGATGCCAAAGGTCAATCTCTTCTGTAGTTTTTGATAAACTGCTGCTTGACTTATCAGCTGTACTGGAATTACTGACACTAGCAGACTCATCACCATTTGAGCTAAAGGATAACATAGACACAGGATCACTAATGGATCTTATTGACTCAGACACTGAAAATGCAGATAAACAGATAGCATTTGAAGGTTTGCTTTTGCCCAAGTGAGCAGGTAAGCACAGCAGTTCATACAGCCCATCTCTAGCCACTCCTTTCATTAGGATTTTCCCTTGCTTCTTGTCCTTGACAAAACAAACAGATTTGTAAAATTCGACATTAATCTCATTATCATGTAATAACTTAGATATGCTGATGAGGTTTTTTGTAATGTCAGGAACATATAGGATACTGTTTAGTGCAATGTGTTTGTGTGGATCACAAGTGGGCAGAACAGAGCAACCAACATGAGAAATGAAGAGTTTCTTACCATTTCCAACAGCAAGTTGGTCATTACCATGATACTCAGAATTCATGCTGATGTTTCCAAGTGCATTTGTGACATGGTTGGTGGCACCACTGTCAAGGTACCAAGCTCCATTGCTGGGGCCATCAGTTGAGGCTACATATGCCCCTCTTGTCTCCCTTCTTCTGTTGGGCTGTGGCACAAAATTCTTTTTGAACCTATGCCAGCATTCAGCAGCTGTATGCCCCATCTTTAAGCAAATTTGACAAGGTCCTTTTGAGTCTGAACTGTCATCATTTGCCATAGCTTTTCCTTTTCCCTTATCCTGAGGGTTTTGACTTCCCTGGTTATTTCCAACTCCACTGCCAGGGTTTCTGAAAACTATTCCAGGCTGATACTGGTTTCCAGATCTGTCATTGTTGCCCCAGTATCTTCTCCCATTTCTCATTTGTGTGTAATTGGCCTCAATAGCTCCTGAGCTCAAGTTTTGCTCAGTTCTATTCTCCTGACTGAGCAGCATGCCATATACTTCAGAAACTGATGGACTCTCTGGCATGGAGCTTATATTTGTGACTATTGAGTCATATTCTGGGCCAAGTCCAGCCAGCACACACATGACAAAGTCATCATCAGTCATGTTATTCCCAACAGCTCTAAGTTGGTTTAGCATTGATTTCATTTTGGAGTAGTAATCATGAATGGTGAGTGACCCCTTTTTGGTTGTTTGAATTTGAGTTCTAAGGTGTAGTATCCTGGCTCTAGTTCTAGCACCAAACTGATTTGCAAGGGTTGTCCAAACCTCACATGAGGTATAACAGTCAACTACCGTGCCCAACACTCCCTCACTCAAGGAGGACAGCAACCAACTTAGCAAAATGTGATCTTGCTTTTGCCAGATTTGGTATTCATGGTTAAGTGTGTTTATGACAGTTCCATTTGGTCCTGGATTTGTGAAGAACCTAGGAGGACAAGTGTGGCTACCATCAACAAAACCTTCAAGCTCATTAGCCCTGATGCTGGAAATCACTTGTGATCTCCAGAGCATAAAATTGTTTTGTGTGAGCTTGATAGGAGTTGTGAAGATGTATGTGTTGCTGTTGATATGTTGTGTGGAGGGTTGATTAGTGACTGTTGAGTTAACAACATTTTGTCCTAAGTTTTGATTTTGATTCAAGTTTTCTTCTTGATCATTTGGATTGATTTGTGACTGATTTGCATTCGTTTGTGCATTACTGCTGCTGCTTGCCATAGCTCAAACTGTGGCTCTGATACCAAGTTAAACTTTGCTATAAATTGCTTATGAATGGCAAGCAAGCAGAAATCAGAAACTTTCCATTAATGATCTGAAAACTTAATTGAATGAATACAAGCTTGCGTTTGTTTATATACACTGGAGAAAGACAAAAAACAACTAGCACAGAGGGTAACAGAGTAATTATTCAAATAACTAATTCAAGAGCTCATCCAATCATTTTAAGCTTCTAGAAACGCCACAGCTGCATGCATACGTTCTGGAGATCTTCTGCATATCCATTTTGCCAGCGTAGCAAATCCATCTCATCTTCAGCATTTCCATATTGTGGTTGACTACAGCTGAGGTGGCACGCCAGCTTGTCACTGGAGTCAGCTGTTTGCCCTTCATAGTCTTGGTTTTCAACAACCTGTAGTCAATTTCACGCTCAACTAGGAACACATAATACAATAAATGGGAGAAGCACCTGTGATCATTTTCACGCTCAACCCAAGATTCAGTGCCCTTCTTATTGTTTCTGCACTATCATGCCTAGGAGGATCAAACAAAGGAATGAGTCCAATAAATTGCCATGGGCTTCCTGAGCTCTCTTTTGATCCTTCAGGAACTTCCTGAAACAAAATTAATAAATATAGACTTTGTTAATACAAATTGCAATTGAAGTAATACACTGCTATGGTGATGCAAAGATAGGACCTAGAACAATGACATAGGTAATTCATATGCCTGATATGCCACTGCAAGAGATCGTAATCCTCGTTCTGCAAACTTATCAATCACGGCATTGACTCTGTGTCCTATCTCTGATTTGTTGTGTAAAAGGTTTAAAATCTGAAAATCAAAATAAAAGCATAAGTTAGTAAAATGGCATTTCAGAATCCTAGAACGTACTATTAGTTGTTGACAATCATACCTGCTCTGGAGCACCTTTGGTGACCCTATGCATTTTGCCTTCACTGTCGATATACGTCAGAGCTGTTCGCTTACCTGTGGGGTCAAATGGAAGGAAGTGAACTTCTTGGATATCAGCCCTAGCCTTGTTTATGGTCAAAAGCAAAGAAATCAATGTCAACAAAATGATAAGATGAAAATATAAGAAAATCTTCTACAAGTTGCCTTTGAGAAAACAAAATTTCAACAACAGTTAAGATTAACTAGAATAAAATACATACATGAAATTCTAGAATTCATAAATATATCTTCTTTGGATTAAAATAGATACATGAAATTCTAGAATTCATAAATATACCTCCTTTGGATCAGCCAACATTCCTACTATAGCAGCATCTATTACATCTAGGTTTTCCACTTGGGAGGCTCGAGCTGCCATCAGAACAACATCGTCTACGTCCACTCCTCTAGCAAAGATCTGAACAATGATCCAGGCCAAATGTTGAAATACACATTGCAATTCTAACAGCGAGCAAAAGTTACACCAACCTCAATTAGATTCTTGTCAACTGTTAATTTGTTCAAAGTTAGAGTTCCAGTTTTGTCACAGCAAAGCACATCCATGCCGGCCATATCGACTATTGCACTCATTCTCTTTGTGATAACTCCCTGCAGTAATTAGCCCATATATGCTTGCAATCATCAACTATGACCATATAAAGTAACGTCATTATAAATAACAACTAAGACCAACCTTCAAAGACAATCGTTGGGAACCAATCGCCATTGTCACTGATAGAACAGTAGGCATGGCAATAGGAATTCCTCCAATAAGAAGCACAAGTAAATTTTTAAGTCCTGTGCGGTATTCCCTGTGTTGAATCGCGTACATGACAATGATCTCTGCTATTAACCCCAGTGCAATTGAACAAATACAATATTCCCCAACTGCAGACAAGATCTGTAAACAAGCCCGCCGCCGCCCCCCCCCCCCCCCTCCCCAACAACAAAAAAGAAAAAAAGTTTCGGTGAATGATAATGTGAAATTAAACATAAAAAAAGAGTCTTAAGGAATGTGAATTCGTGTTTTCTTACCTTTTGAAAGTGACCCACTTGATTTGTGGTATCCACAAGATGTACAGCTCTGCCAAGGAAGGTGCGAACACCAGTGGCTATGACCACAGCTTGAATCTCCCCTTGTTTGCACGTAGAGCCTGAATATACACAGTCACCAGGACCCTTACTTACGGTAAGAGACTCGCCTGTGAGAGCAGACTGCAACGTACAAATTGAAAGAAGTTAAATTAAACAGCTCAACTTTACCAAATCAATTCAAACATACAAAGTTTGCAAAAGCTCACCTGATCAATTGTCAATGGATCACCTTCGAAGAGACGAGCATCAGCAGGAATAATGTCACCAAGCTTAACACTGATGACATCACCAGGGACAAGAATGGCTGCATCTTCCTCCTTCCAGTTTCCATCTCGAAGGACCTGAAATAATATCTCCAATTACAGGAATGCTAGAGCCTAGAGCCACAATCTCTTCTTACGGAGTATTATTTTACAAATTAATATGACATAACAGTTTCTGATTTCAATTCTCACTGAGTTAAGTTGATATGAACTTAATAATAAATTTATTAGATATGCATATGCACTAACTCACCAATAATCTTATCCTGACAACTATTCAAGTGCAGTCAGTACCTTAGCTTTAGGAGCAAGACGAGCCATGAGAGCTGCGCTGGCAGCACCTGCATTGTTCTCCTGAATGAAACAAACTGTTGAGTTGATAAGAAGCAGGGTTGTTATCCCAATAAAATCTTGCCATTCAGGAGGTTTACCCTGCAGTAATGAAATTCCCAACAGTAAGATATTGCTTACAAAATGAGCTAATGAACATATTTTCATTTCCAAAAACATCAAATGGAAAACACCATTTTTTTTTTCTAAAACAAATTTTAAAAATATAATTTGAATAACAGTACTCAATACTCACTCCTCCATTTGCAAGTACGATTGCCATGATAGCTGCAGCTTCCATGACCCATGAGAGAGGGTTCCACATAAACCCCAAAAACTTCAAAATTTTACTTTCCTGCCAAAAATAAATAAATAAATAAGTAAAATAAAATGCAAATAATAATAAAAAAAAAAATACAATCAACAAAAGCAAAATGTTTTACAATCATTAAAAGGGTATCTTTTTTTTATTAATATAACTTTCCAATAAGATAGCTAGCAAGGAAAAAAAAAAAGACAAAAAGTAAAATTACCCTTTTCTCCTCAAGCTTGTTGTAGCCAAATATGGAAAGTCTCTGCTCAGCAGCCTCCGTTGAAAGGCCCTCTTGACTGCACTTCAAAGTCTCAAAAACCTCTTCCATCGGCACGTTTTCCTGCAGACCAAAAACCTGAACTTCCTAACAAAACAAAATACCTAGAAAGCAAAAAAACTTAATAACACAGAAGAAAACGTGACAAAATAGTCATAAACATTCTCTTATTTTTGGAAATTATCACGTAGATAACTTTTTAGCCAACTTTTTTCCGATAAAATTTATTACAATAAAAAAACATAATTGTCATAAAAGAGATCTATCAGTCTTTGTGACGATTTGTCCAAAAATAAAAAGATCACCGTGACTATGTCTTGCCAAGCCATAGGGGCGTCGGTGTCTTTTTCTTAATGGTAAACTAAAAACAAAAACGCAAAAAACAGTACTAAAACAATCAAGAACAGAGATGACAAACTCTGTTTCAAACTTTCAATACCAAATCCACAGCTTCATTCGTTATGCTCTCCATTTCTTCTCAATAAACTCACTTTCGTTGCCTTCCTTCAAACCCCTTAAAAACCAAGTAATTAAACAAATCATGTTAAAACAAAATCACAGGAAAAAAAAACGATGGAAAGACAGACAGAGAGAGATAGAGAGACTCAAAAACAGAGTAATGTGTTTTGCTTTTCACCTTTTAATTTAAGAAAATTCTCTGTTTGTAGAGATAGAAGGAGAGAATAGTTTTAATCTCTTTCTCTCTCTCTCTCTAGAAGCTATAAGCGGAAGCTTTCTTTCAGTGCAAGATTTCTTTTTTTGTGTCTACATGTTCTCTCTTGCCTTCATTTTTTAATTTTTAATTTTTATATGTGCTGTTCTGTTCTCATGTTCTGATTTTGCCTCTTATTTTCTTCCTTGTAGATTAATTTATAATTTCAGTGAAAACAACCCTTCCGTAAATGATTGTATCCACACTACTGTAGTAAGTAAAGTGTCTCTGCATGGCCAGGCCATTTGTTTAGGGGTCCATATTATAAAAAGAAGATGACTTGTCTTACCAAAACACTCAGGACAAGTGGAAGGAAAACATAAACCCCAACATTCTAAGTCAATTTATGCAGCGGGCGCACTGTGGATTCATTTGTGATGACTTTTTATATGTATGATTGTGATAAGTAGTTATTAGATACAAAAATAACGTGTAAATTAATGTTAACTGTACATAAAAGGCCTGCGGATGACAAAAACGCAAAAAACAGTAATAAAGCAATCAAGAACTGAGATGAGAAACTCTGTTTCAATACCAAATCCACAGCTTCATTCATTATGCTCTCCATTTCTTCTCAATGAACTCACTTTCGTTACCTTCCTTCAAACCCCTTAAAAACCAAGTAATTAAACAAATCATGTTAAAACAAAATCACAGGAAAAAAAACGATGGAAAGAGAGAGAGAGAGAGACTCAAAAACAGAGTAATGTGTTTTGCTTTTCACCTTTTAATTTGAGAAAATTCTTTGTCTGTAGAGAGAGAAGGAGAGAATAGTTTTAATCTCTCTCTCTAGAATCTATAAGCGGCAGCTTCTTCAAGTGGTGCAAGATTTCTTTTTATGTGTCTGTACATTCTCTCTTTCCTACATTTTTTTAATTTTTTTTTTCATTTGGGCAGTTCAGTACGTAAGTAGCTTGATGTTGATAAGTTGTTCGCATGTTCTGTCTTTTCCTTTTATTTTCTTCCTTGTAAACTAATCTAGAATTTCAGTGAAAACAACCCTATTGTAAATAATATATATATATTTAAGCACGTACGGGATGGTATAAACTTGGATCCAAATTACTAATAAGCTTAATCGGTATAATCTTTTGGGATGACATAAAAAGCTTAAAGTTCAAACTCTATTCATGTAGGTGAGGAAGAAACTAAATTATTGTCGAACCAATTAAATATACAATCTACTAAAAAATATGTACTTGAACTTACTACCCACTCGAAGAGTTAAAAAGATTTAAAAAAGTTTTAAGTGAGACTGTAGTTAGGAATTCAGCAATTCATAAGGTTATTAGAGGTTCCATAAAGTTATGTGGAGATGCCAATTTTGTTAGGTGTGGAAGAGTGGTAAAATGAATAAACGAATCGAATTTAAATCGAATCATAAATGAATTGGATCAACATTTTACTGATTCAGATTTGATTTATTTATTAAATGAATTGAACTTTCGGGATTAGAATAATAAATTCAAATTTGAAAAAAAAAAGTAAGCTTAAATTCCTAATTTATTTTCAATAATAAATTTTAAAAAAACTTAAAATTATAATACTAAACTCTCTTTTAAGTGTTAATTAATTAAGAGAGTGCTTGAATTAGATAATTCAATATTAAAAAATTAAATCTCTAAACTTTTATTTACTTTATTTATTATTTTATTTTAAAATATTTATTTTCTTTAATTTATTGTTGATTATAACAACTAGATTAGTATTAATTTATTTCAAGTTTACAACAATTTTTAAAAAAATTGAACAAAAAAGTAAAAGTTCAAGCTCAGCCTAAGCCCAACCCAGGCCCGTAGTGGGCTCGGCCTAGGTCTCACCCTTGTCTAATGGGAATGGACTTGGGCTTGAGCTTGAAAAAGCCCGACCCAAGCCCTTAATTAACTAACCCCAATTAAAATTCAAATTATAAACCAAGGTGATTTCTTTAATTCTCTTCATTTTGTTTTTGTCACATTAAAAACAATAGTCCTACAAGAAAAAGGTAAATAGAATAATATTAACATGTTGCAACACTGATAAGAGTCATTGTAATATTTCAAAATATCAATTATATACCAAATTTTGTAGCATTGATAATGAAATAATAATTAAGTTTACAAAGGCTAGAAAAGTCAGCAAGATAAAACTTTGCCTATCACACTCTCACATCGTCACTAGCATCATTGGCACTCTCTTCATCTCTTGAGATTGAGCACTATTACTACTCATGTTCATAATGTTTTCAGTAAGTTGGGCCACAGTGACATCAAAATTTTCTATAATAAGGGTGCATTTGACGTATTGTATTGTATTATATTATATTATATTATTTTAATAAATGTTTATTTATTATACTGTATTACATTACAACTGTATTATAATAATATTGTACAATATTTAGTACTACAGTGTACTATATTAATTTTTAATTATATTATGTTTGGTGTTGTATTGTATTGTATTAATTTTTTTTTTGTGATTGTTTTAAATTATATAATGAGAAAATAATATTTATTAGTACAATACTTAGGAAAATACTAAATCTAGAACATTTGAACTTTAGAACTTTTGCATTAATAATACTAAATCTAGAACATTTGAACTTTAGAACTTTTGCATTAATTTTTTCAGTATAAATGTAAAAAAAAAATTATAATTCTCCATATAACATGTAAAACTAACAAAATTTAAAATTTCAACTGCATAACATTTTTTTTCTAAATATATAACTTGTGAAATAAAGATAAAAGCCGCTTGCTCATTCAAATAACGATGGGGAGATTTTTTAAAAAAAAGCAATAAATAGAAAAGCTTTATTTATTCAAGAACATGGACAATGATGGTATAAAGACTGCATTTTAGAGTCTAAAATGGTAACGTATTTATCAAGCGTTGAAATCACTGCTTCATTTTTTTTCGCTAAAATATTGATTGGTTATCAATCACAAGTTCCATTTCGTTTGCACATTCCAATTTACTTAAGTTGCTTAGTGGCGTTTGATGCTTCTCTACTTTTGTTTTATTAACATGCGTAAATTTGATGATACCCTAGGCCCCAACTACTGAATTCCAAGCAATTTCATCGGCCAATCCATCCCATATCGAAATGATGTGGCAAAAGTGTAAGTTTCTATTGTACTCTCACTTTAACATGTCGCCTTGTAGCCTACGGTGGCCCATCTTCATGACAATCCCACAGGGCTTGAACGATAATTTCACCACAACTTTCTCTTCGAACAGTATGAGGGTGACAATGGTTTCAGATTTGAACTTGAACAAGGACAAATCATAGCTAGATTCTTTGAGGCTAATCTTGACGTGGTCTATCATTTTGGTCTTGGACTTTTTGGTGGAGATTTTAGCTATGTTTTCAATTTTTATGGTCTTCAGTTTCTTGGAGGCTTTGTCGATGGAGGATTTGAGGAATTTGTAAGAATTGGTTTGGTAAATGAGTGGCTCAGCAAGTATATTGAGTGCTTTTTACTTAGCTTATTCCTCTTTCCTTGCCATGCCTTTGCAATAACGATTGTTTCATCTGAGACGCAAACGATAGGGAGAATCTTGTCTCAAAATAATTGCAATTTACAAGCCCGCATAAACCCAATTCCCCCATAGATTTAGTATGTGTGGGTTTGACCGCATAAATTAGATATTTGACTACATTACAATACTATACATTAAAATTACAAAACATGGTATTATAATCCTTTAATACTTTGAGGGGTTTTAATACCATATAATGAGAAGTACCAAACATGCTCTAATTTTATAAAAATAAATCTTAATTAGAAACAATTTAATATAATATTATAAAAGAAAAATAAATTAGTTTCATGTGAAAGTCTTACAATCTCTCCAAATATCCAATCTCTTATAGTAACAATTGCTTGGGCAAGCTTTGATTTCAATACACGTTAAAACTGATCAAGAACTTGATTGCCAACACTAAAATCTGATTTAGATGCAACAAGGGATATAGGAATGCTTAAGATATCACGAGCCATGTAAGAAAGGTTAGGATAACGAAATCCGTTTCCTTTCAAAAAAACTTAAAATGTTTAAATCAATCTTTCTATCCATTTTTGGTTAATCTAAATAAGACTCTAATTCAGATTTTCTAACATAGGCATGACAATCCATGCTATCAAGATCATCAAACTCCTACAAAATAATTAAGAAATAAGAATAGTGAAAATCCAAAAAAAGTACAAATAAGGAAATAATAATTTTTACAATAAACATAAAAGAAAATTGTAAATGTACCTTAAATAGTTCCATGGTCCATTGGTTAAGTGTATTTTAACTATTGTCATTATGTCCCACACTTAAACCAACATCACTCATTTGAGTGAGTGTGGATGTGGTAGAGAAAGATAGTGTGATAAAATTGGACTCACTAAAAGCTGAAAAAACCTTATCCTGAACAAGTTCTAACTCCTCTAAATTTTGATCATAAGTAATGTCTTAGGCAAATTTAATGAATGCCATCTTGTATCGAGGATGCAAGATGACCACTATCGACCAAATGGTAAAAAAAATCAAACCAATACTTCTCAAAATTTTCGATCATTTTCTATGCCATAGTTTTCATAAATACATCCTCACTATGCAATAATGGATCCAAAACAACATTAGACACAAACACCTTTGAAAATACAAACTTGAGCTGGGGTATTTTGACCTGGAAAGAATGCGTATGATCTCATAAAATATAGACAAGAATTTGTCAATTTTCTCTATTTTCCTCTACTCTTCTTCAAAAAACAACTCTTGTAATTAGAATCACATAATTGTAAATGATAGCAACCATTTTTGTAATACATAACTTTATCAAGCATAAGAAAAGTTGAATTCTATCTTATATGAACATCTTGTCATAATCTTTTCTTGTCATTTAGAGATACTTACTTAATGCACTCCAAGAATTTTCTTTTTCTAATTTGTGACCCTTTGACATATTTTATACTCTCATGGGCTTTTTCTATTTCTTGCTCAATTCTTTCAATCCTTTTTGAACAATCAATATAATAATATAAGAATAACATCAATTATAAAGAAATCCCCATCACACATCAAAGTATTCTTTAATCTCAGTTGACTTTTTAACAGTGCAACACAAACATCATTACTTGAAGCATCGTTTAGAGTTAATGAAAAAAAACACAATAATGATAATATTGCTCACAACAACGTACTTACAAAATGCTCTTGGTTTATTATCTGGATATTTATCTCATGAAACCTCACAGAACAATGTCCAAACTTCTGAAGTTAGTTTTCTTTGTTGTGGTCCCTTTTGTTATGCTAATTTGAAACTTTTTTCAATCTTATCTTCCATTTTGATTATGTCATTTACATATAATGATGCCCAATGGGTTGTTCCAGCCCACCAAACATCGGCCCACACGGGCTCGTGGGCCGACATAAAAACCACCAATCTTTTTTTTTCTTTTAAGCCCACATGTCTAGCGTGCCTTAAAAAGCCCACTAGCCTAATAATAATAATATAATAATTTCATAGATCACAGTAATGATAAATGAAAAATAAAATTACAATCCTAAAATAATAATTACACCTAATTTTATTTAAACTACTAAAATTATAATTGCACTTGAACTCCATTGAATGAAAATGTAATTTTTAATTTATCATCAAATTTTTTTTTTCATAATTTTATTTTTTTGTGCATAAATATGAAAAATATTTCATTCACAAATGAAACATATCTCCATTAACTATTAACTAAGTTATGATTTCATAAATGAAATATTAATGTCGTAAAATTTTTTATTTATCATTTATAAAATCATAATATTTATTTATTCATTTAATAAATTATAAACATAAAAATTAGAATATTTTTTTAAAACTAGGACTTAAATTAATTTTTAAAAGCCTATGCTAAAAAAATATATTAAAAAATTTAATTGCAAGATATTTGCAAATTCATGATATTTTATATTTATTTTTCATTAAAAAATTTTACTTTGATATACTATGGCCCACGTGTTATTGATGGCTCACAGGCCGCGTATTTAGCTTACTAATAAAGCGTGCTTATTACGTGCCTTTTTGCATGTTGTACTTTAGGACATCTCTAATTGTGCCGTACTTTTAAGGCCCGTGTGGCTAAAATTATAGGCATGGCACGGCACACACGTGCCCTACTGAAACGTGCTCGTGTTGTGCCATACTGTACTGACAAGTACAGTGCTCGTGTCGTGCCTCATGCCGCCCGGCCCATTGGTCATCTCTATTTACATGATCATCTTCAACATTGGAATCATTAATTGTGTAGACTGAATTACTATAGCTTATGTCCATTCTCCTATGAAAAAAAAAATTCAAAATTAGTTAGCAAGGTGAATTTAACAATTTAACTTAAATAATTAAAACAAAAATCAAAATTAGAGGGAACCCATTTAAGATTAGATGCAAGTTCGGATAATAGAAGCTTGGGGGTGGTTATTGTAATGCCATTTTTAAAAGACTAAGATTTGCTAGTGTCTTAATGAATTATTGAATTAAAGTGCTAGATTGATCAGGCTTATTTAATCATTAAATATAATCCTGTTTCAAGTGAATCATCCAAATTGCTTATTTAATTACTAAATAGAATCATGTTTCGCGTGGCATTTTAACCCCTACTATTTCTAATTTATTAACTTTAACTATCGTTTACTCCGGTTGTCTTTTATGGAATATAATGGATATTTAATTTTACCTACTAAACCTACAACCACAAAATCCTACCTATCACTCAAGCTCACATAACATAGAAAGTTCTATGAGATGAGCTAGACTGTATTTTTTGGATTTGGACAAAAAAATAAGTTTATGATCCAACACCCCCTTTAAACTTATTTTATAACACCCAATAAAGTTCTCGATTTGAAGAAATCTTCTTGCAGCAATTTGATCATGTGATTTGACACACTTTGCTTGTATTTCTTTCTTTTAATATACTCCCATATGAAATGGTTGCGAGAGTCAATATGCTTACGTGGATAATAGAAGAGAGGATTCTTAGTTAAGGTAACTGTTGATTGTTATCAATGAAAATCTCTGTAAGCTCTTCTTGTACAAACCCAACCCCTTAAATGAGCTCTTTAGCGGTGCCTTCGTTAAACTCGTAAGAATAAGTTGCTTTCCTGACATTCATGTGAAAGCAAAATCTCCCATAAAAAACACAAATCTCGTGGTGCTCTTTCAATCATAGCATAAATTACATCAAAGGGCATTAATTCTCCCATCTAATATTGGTCGGTGTCAAAGTAACGACAGAGATATTTTGAATCATAAATACTGATCTAAGAATTAATGCCTAACTCCATAGACTAAAGGGAAATTTACCCAAACAATAAAGACTGACATTATATTAATGATCTTTCATTGCTAATCAGATGCTTCTCAACTTTACCTTCATTCCTTTTCTTTTGGCTGGTTATGATTAGAATTTTGTAACTCTCACCAATTTTCAAGAAATGGGCCACCAAGGGGATAAAAAATATTTATTTGATGTGGAACTCCGGATGATAGTTAATTAATCGGTAAAACTTACTGCGAGTCGCACAGAAGTATGAAATTTAAACTTAATTTTCAAGGAATCAGACAAACGCAAGCAAATTCTATTATAGCTTTTTGATTACTTCCAAAAATACCAGGTTGCATTTTTCAAATTGTCAAAAAGAAATGAAACAAAGAAGTTAAAAAGCTTTCGCTAGTAGTTTTCAAGTTGCTTTCTTTAAAGATCAATCAAATTCCAATTATGAGAAGATATGAAACTAAAAATTCAATCTGAATTTTATCCATCACCTCCCCAGTTTTTCGAAGATATATACATTGAAAAAAAGGTTAAAAATTTTAATAAACAGGTAGAGAAATATATTACTCTTATAATGGTTTGTATCACAAGTATTGGCTGTATAGTACTTAAACCCATCATACTATTTCTTCAACCACAAAATGTAAAACTGAAAAAACACAATCCAGATTGGCAAATATGTACATCAGAAACGCAACACAGAATGTAAAACTGAAAAAACACAACCCAGATAGCCAAATATATACATCAGAAATGCAACTATAACTCTTTTACGATGAATTGCAAAGTTCCTTGTGGACTAAGGTACTTATATCTGCAATCTCAGCATATGTTCCATGTCCACAAATGTGTCACGTGTGATCTGTATCAGACAGAGTAGGATTGCGGAATTGGGTTGATATCCAGTCCTTTAAGCCTAATAAGTGATTCAACGTGCCCTTTCAGTGTATGCAGTTCTCTCAATCTGCAAAAAATAAAAATAGTGAATGCATAAGAGTGTATGCTTCAAGCAATACATTTCGGCTTTTAAGAGTATAAATTAAGTAAGTAATGTAGTTTGTTGGCGTTATATTTATATGTTTACCTAGCAATCTCAGCTCTTCTTTTTGCTTCTTCAGCTATCCGGCTACGTTCTCCGTAACTGCTTTGTGCACTGAACATACTGGTGTCACACTGGGGCAACCCATCGGGGGCTCTCTGCTCCTGTGCCCATCGGCGCTCACGTTCTTCCTTTCTGAAATCTCTTTTAGTTATGAAGGCAATCTGCAAAATAGCAATTACAGTATCGAGAGTGAGCAAGAAACTAAGCTCCAGTACTTGAATAAAATGTGTTGAACTCAAGCCATCAATACCCTTTGTTCAGTGACAAGTTCCCAAAATTTCCTGCTAAGCACATATCGGATGAAGAACTTTATAAAATCAAGCGGAATGTAGAAGATGATATTATAAAGCCAAATCACACCAGCCCAACCCCATCCTATTCCTTCAATTGTAGCAAAGCTCCAGGTTGCATAGACGGCAATCAGTGTAGCAATCTGCTCACAGAATTAAAAAGGATCAACTCATCCCCTAAATTTCGAAAAGGCCAAAAGGAAACAGCATATAATATATCACGCACCAGCTGAGCAACAAAGAAAGCCAGAGCAAGAAACGGGACAGGACACTCGGCGTAAGACCAACTCCTTGCACGTGTCACGAATACGTTGGCCTGACTAATGGAACTCACTTGCAGGTATACTGCCGAGGCAAGTTTTCTCCAGTCGTCCACATCCTTTTCGTTAAGACTTGAAACGCCAAATGTACGCTGAATGTTGCATACTGAGTTTCAGTCCAACTTATTGAAGACAATGTAAAGGCATATTTTATTCTCTATATTATTAAATCAAGGAAAACGGGCATACATAACACCCGAATTGGGTGACATGATAACACAAAAGATAAATCACATTACTGGAAAGAAGTCTGTCTTGTATGCTGTCCAAAAGAAAATCGCAGTCATCATTGCCAAGTAACCGCCAAGAATGCTTCCAGTTACAAAGATCTCGGTCAAATTCCACCTTTCTGGATGAGGAGATGGTCTGACTCTATCTTTTGATATTGTAGTAATAATAGCACCTGGCAATCAATGTACCGGGTAAATATCAATAGACAAGTATATTTCTTATTTGAAATCAATACACCTGGATGAAAAGGAATACAAACAGTTACGATATACATGCTGAGTCAAGGAAATACAAACCATCATTAAGAATAGCAATTATCAGGACCATGAAGGGTGGAAAGTTTAACCGCCAGATGAGAGCTAACAGCCTGAAAGCAAACTGTCACCAAGAGAAACAGCTAGGACGTCAAGCTGAGATATTCAAGCTACTTTTGTGGAGACTCTTTCATATTCATCAGCAGGGCAATAATTATTATAGAAGATTAAAGTTGCAATTACCAAATAAATTACACAATACTCTCCTACATGGTATTTGAAACAAGCAGCAAACAACTTACTCCAATATGGATGGTACCGGAGACTGCATATATCTGCGACAAGAAAGAAATTAATTAAGCATCAAAAAGTGGGGATAGAGCAAGAAGGAATCCAGTAATTCAAGCAAACAATGCTCATGTTCTTGTTTCAATTTTGCAAAAGTCTGAAACACTGTGAAGAAGTTACCAATGCCCACAAAAATCAAGTTTTCATGAACGGCGCCACCGCCAACATCCTGGTTTATTATATTATTTATTACTATTTTACCTCAGGCTCTAAAAGTAATTAACTGAGCAATGACATGTTATTTCAATCTCAGTGCTTTCTTCACCACCAGGCTCTAAAGTAGTGTAAAATGTAAGCTTTAAAACTATTAGTTTGTTTGTAGGTTAAGGAATGTGGAATAGATAGAATTAGATAGGCTCAGGAATTCAGTTGCCTCACACAAAGCCCATCCTTCAGTACACTATCAACTATAGAACACCTTTTCCTTAGAATCAGAACCAACCCTCACCGTGTAGTTTTTCATCCTCTGGAATATTGCTCGACTATTTAGAACAGCAGTAATGATAACATTAAGGCCAGGTTCTGTCAGGACAATGTCGGCAGCACTACGAGCTGCATCAGTTGCGTCAGCAACAGCTATGCCAATGTCTGCTTTCTTTAGAGCGGGAGCATCATTGATACCGTTACCAATCATTCCACATATATGTTTCCTAGCTTGCAAACGCTTCACAATCTCATATTTGTGCTCTATAAAGGAAATAAGGACAGCCGTGTAAGCAAGGGTTAAAAAAAGAAATATGCTACGATTAAAATATAACGAAAAGGTTGTAGGATGTGGTTATGCATACATCAAGTTCAGTAAAAGCTATACAACACTGACTTCAGTATGTGGACGACTACTTAATGCAAATTAGGCGATCAAGCTTTTTACCAGGGAAAACACCAGCAAACCCATCAGCTTTCTCAATCAACTCGTCAACTGGTAAAGCAACTATCGACTCATCCCTGTCCTGCCCTAATAAGGCTGATGAAGGATACATGTTGGTTCCCATTCCAAGACGGCGTCCTGTTTCTTTTGCTATTGCAAGTTGATCACCTGACAAAGAGGAAAAATCAAACAGATTGAATATCCATCTTAATGTGATGAAAACGCCAATTAAAACATTCTAAAAAGGTAAAACCATAAGAGTATTTAAATTCCACCAGCAATGCAAAAGAAAACTGACATATAAGCATTTTTTCAGATAGAAGGATTAAACAAAACCAGAAACAACAAAATTTCTCTAGATATAAATGGTGCCTAAACAAAGACTAAATATTAAGATTACAAATTAGGAAGACATACTACAGTAAATGGGAGAAGCACCTGTAGTCATTTTCACGCTCAACTAGGAACACATAATACAATAAATGGGAGAAGCACCTGTGATCATTTTCACGCTCAACCCAAGATTCAGTGCCCTTCTTATTGTTTCTGCACTATCATGCCTAGGAGGATCAAACAAAGGAATGAGTCCAATAAATTGCCATGGGCTTCCTGAGCTCTCTTTTGATCCATCAGGAACTTCCTGAAACCAAATTAATAAATATAGACTTTGTTAATACAAATTGCAATTGAAGTAATGCACTGCTATAGTGGTGTGAAGATACAACCTAGAACAATGACATAGGTAACTCATATACCTGATATGCCACTGCAAGAGACCGTAATCCTCGTTCTGCAAACTTATCAATCACAGCATTGATTCTGCGTCCTATCTCTGATTTGTTGTGTACAAGATTTAAAATCTGAAAGTCAAAATAAAAGCATAAATTATATCAAATAGCCTTTCAGAATCCTAGAACATACTATTAGTTGTTGACAATCATACCTGCTGTGGAGCACCTTTGGTGACCCTATGCATTTTACCTTCACTGTCGATATATGTCAGAGCCGTTCGCTTACCTGTGGGGTCAAATGGAAGGAAGTGAACTTCTTGGATATCAGCCCTTGCCTTGTTTAAGGTCAAAAGCAAAGAAATCAGTGTCAACAAAATGATAAGACGAAAAATTAAGAAAATCTTCTACAAGTTGCTCTTGAGAATACAAAATTTCAACAACAGTTAAGCTTAGCTAGAGTAAAATACATAATTCATAAATATACCTTCTTTGGATCAGCCAACATTCCTACTATAGCAGCATCTATTACATCTAGGTTTTCCACTTGGGAGGCTCGAGCTGCCATCAGAACAACAGTGTCTGCATCCACTCCTTTAGCAAAGATCTGAACAATGATCCAGGCCAATTGTTGAAATACAAATTGCAATTCTAAAAGTGAGCAAAATTTACACCAACCTCAATTAGATTCTTGTCAACTGTTAATTTGTTCAAAGTTAGAGTTCCGGTTTTGTCACAGCAAAGCACATCCATGCCTGCCATTTCGACCATTGCACTGATTCTCTTTGTGATAACACCCTGCAGTAATAAGCCCATATATGCTTGCAACCATCAACTAATGACCACTAAAAGTAACATCATTATAAATAACAACTAAGACCAACCTGCCGAGACAATCGTTTGGAACCAATCGCCATTGTCACTGATAAAACAGTAGGCATGGCGATAGGAATTCCTCCAATAAGAAGCACAAGTAAATTATCAAGTCCTGTGCGGTATTCCCTGTGTTGAACCGCGTACATGACAATGATCTCTAATATTAACCCCAGTGCAATTGAACATATGCAGTATTTTCCAACTGCAGTCAAGATCTGTAAACAAGCCCGAGAGCAAGAGTTTCGGTGAATGATAATGTGGGATTGAACATAAAAACAAGTCTTAAGGAATGTGAATTCGCCTTTTCTTGCCTTTTGAAAGTGACCCACATGATTTTTGGTATCCACAAGGTGTAAAGCCCTGCCAAGGAAGGTATGAACACCAGTGGCAATGACCACAGCTTGAATCTCCCCTTGTTTGCACGTAGAGCCTGAATGTACACAGTCACCAGGGCCCTTACTTACGGGAATAGACTTGCCTGTGAGAGCAGACTGCAATGTACAAATTGAAAGAACTTAAATTAAATAGACCAACTTTACCAAATCAATGCAAACATACAAAGATTGAAAAAGCTCACCTGATCAATTTCCAATGGATCACCTTCGAGGAGACGAGCATCAGCAGTAATAATGTCACCAAGCTTAACACTAATGACATCACCAGGAACAAGAATGGCTGCATCTTCCTCCTTCCAATTTCCATCTCGAAGGACCTGAAATAATTTCTCCAATTACAGGAACGCAACAGCCTAGAGCCACAAACTCTCTTTACAAAGTATTATTTTACAAATTAATATGACATAACAATATTTTATTTCAATTCTCATTGAGTTAAGTTGATATGAACTTAATAATAAACTTATTAGATGTGCATATACACTAACTCACCAATAATCTTAACCTGACAGCTATTCGAGTGTAGTCAGTACCTTTGATTTAGGAGCAAGACGAGCCATGAGAGCTGCGCTGGCAGCACCTGCATTGTACTCCTGAATGAAACAAACTGTTGAGTTGATAAGAAGCAGGGTTGTTATCCCAATAAAATCTTGCCATTCAGGAGGTTTACCCTGCAACAATGAAATTCCCAACAGTAAGATATTGGTTACAAAATGAGCTACTAAACATATTTTCATTTCCAAAAACATCAAATGGAAAACACCATTTTTTTTCTAAAACAAAATTTAAAAATATAATTTGAAAAACAGTACTCAAAACTCACTCCTCCATTTGCAAGAACAATTGCCATGATAGCCGCAGCTTCCATGACCCATGAGAGAGGGTTCCACATAAATCCCAAAAACTTCAAAATTTTACTTTCCTGCCAAAAAATGAATAAATAAAAAAGTAAAATACAATAAACAAAAGCAAAATGTCTTACAATCATTAAAAAGGTATCTTTTTTGATTAATAGAACTTTCCCATAAGAAGCTAACAAGGATGAAAAAAAAATGCTAAAAGCAAAACTACCCTTTTCTCCTCAAGCTTGTTGGAGCCAAATATGGAAAGTCTCTGCTCAGCAGCCTCCGTCGAAAGGCCCTCTTGATTGTACTTCAAAGTCTCAAAAACCTCCTGCATCGCTACGTTTTCCTGCAGACCAAAACCTGAACTTCCTCACAAAACAAATTACCTAGAAAGCACAAACACTTAATAACACTGAAGAAAATGACTAACTCTGTTTCAATACCAGATCAACATCTTCATTCATTATGCCATCCATTTCTTCTCAATAAACTCACTTTCTTCACTTTCGTTATCTTCCTTCAAACCCCATAAAAACCAAGTAATTAAACAAATCATGTTAAAACAAAATCACAGGAAAAATAAACGATTGAAAGAGAGAGAGAGAGAGGGAGAGAGAGAGAGGAAGAGAGAGAGAGAGAGAGAGAGTCAAAAACAAAGTAATATGTTTTGCTTTTCACCTTTTAATTTCAGAAAACTCGTTCTGCAGAGAGAGAAGGAGGGAATAGTTTTAGTCTCTCGAGAATCTATGAGTGGTAGCTTCTATAAGTGCAAGGTTGCTCTTTATATGTCAGTGTGTTCTCTCTCCTCCATTTTTTTTTAATTCTTTATTTTTACTTGTCCAGTTCAGTTCTCGCGTTCTGTCTTTTACTTGTTGTTTTCTTGCTTGTAACTTAATCGAGAAGGTGTGTCGAAACAACCCCATTTTATTTTCCACACTACTGCATGGCTTTTGAAGTCAATGCAACGAGGAATTTGTTCAAAAGTCAAGCATGCAGTTGTTGAGATAGCCATCCTACCATGCAGATACAGCGCATGCATGCAACCGGTACAACCGGTTTTTAACGGGTTAAAATTATAAAAATTACATTTTTTTTTGTTTTGAATGTGAAACAATTATGAAAAAATAGGGAAAAAAGGATAAAATTGTAATTAAATGAGGAAAAAGATTGCAATGATTAAAAATTTACAAATAGTACAAAAAATTAAAAAAAATTATAAATATGTCACAAAATGGTCATATTCCTACTTATTTTGTCACATTCCAATACATTATATAATGTATGTTTCAAGTTTACTTTTTACATCCCTATTTTTCGTGACGATTTATCTAAATTTTTGTAAGTTGTTTCGACTCATTTTCCCACTAATTTTTGGTTCTGTATTTTTACTCTTTTCATTAATTTCTAGATTTTTAAGTGGATATTTCAAGTTTATTTTCATATCTCTACAATATGTTAAACTTTTTTCAATTTTTGGTAAATTGTTTCGATTTATTTTTCCACCACTTTTTAATTCTATATTCCTACTCTTTTTATTGAAATCCAACATTTTGAGTAAATATATCAAGTTTAATTTTTAAATCCCTATAAATTATTTCAACTTTTAAGTTAACCTTTTCAACTCCTGTAAAAACCGTGGCTCTGCGGCACAACGGTAAGGCTGCTGTTACCGTGGAAGTCCACGCAAATGGTACGTTGCTCAACTGCCGTTACCGTGGAAGTCCACGCAAATGGTACGTTGTTCAAACACACACATGCAGATGGTGATAAGAAAGCTGCTAAAAAGGTTGCATGCAAAGAATTGTTGCAGTCCCTGAAGGCAAGCTTTCCTGGTACTTAGCTTATAAATTTTCAGTTGTTGTCATATTCTACACTTCTTCTAGACCCCCAGTGTGATGACTGAGTAATCTATGAAATTGGCTGAAAATTCTTTCTTTCTTTCTTTCTTTTTTATAATAATTTTGAATAGTTGTCATATTCTACACTCTTTCAACACTAGTTTAACAAAATTAACCAAAAAACTGCCACATCACTTTAAATGATCTATATTTATCCATGCACTAATCTACCATGATTCTCATACTTCCGTGATTTAGTAAATACAAACTATATGAATAAATCTTAAGAATTTTTGTAAGTCCGTGATTATCTTTTAACATGAAAAAAAAGTTTGTGTCGAAAAAGGAGCATGTGTATCTTGAAAATGGAATAAGGAGGTATTGTTATTCTTTTTTTTATATATTATTTTATTATTTTTACTAAAAATTTATAGTGCTTAGAGTTGTTCCTTTTGAACTGTGAAGCCATACTTGGTGAATTGCTGGGGAGGATTAATTTACTCAAAATAATTTTTTTCTTTATTTAGGCATATAATTGCATTTAATCTTGTATATAATCTAGTTATTTAAAGTAATTTTATTTGATGAAAATATAATTATTGTATTTTATTTAAAGCTCATCACGGGAGCAAATCAAAAGCTTTATTAAGGGGGCAAATAAAAAATTTGCTTGAGATTTAAAATTAATATTCTAGAAAAATAAGACTTATTAGGACAGCTACCGCCCTCACTGGTCCCTATCTATGTCTCAAAATTCTAAGTTGGTTTAGCTTTTTCATTAGCTACAGCTCTGAAAACACTAGTAATTGTAATTCTGTAGTTGAGTTGATTTCACACTACTGGTGTTTTAATTCAAAATTCATATTCTTTTTATTACTTTTATCAAAATTGTTACTTAAAAAATTAATATTTACTAAATATTACCGGCTCTGATTTCGTGCCTAACTAAAGCTTCCATTTTCATAATATTTATGACTTTTAAGCCACAACACCACACACTACCAAAATTTCCATTTTGTTCTAAAAAATTCGTATTTTGACGACTAATAACTTGCAAAGTTCATTGGCTGCTCTTCTTTAATTTCCTCAAAAAAAGCAACACATCATATATTTGAGGTAAACTCACTATCGATCTTCAGAGTAAGGCTGGCATTAATTCCCAGTTGGCTTCGTACATTTAAAAATAATCTAAAAATATTTAGATTAATAAAAAATTAACTTTTTAATCTAAAAAATAAATTTTTAAACACTAACAAAAGTAACGAAAGAGATATTTCGAATTATATTTAAAAATGCAACTACTGATCGAAGAATTAATGCCCGACCCCAAAGACTAAAGAGTAATTTACCTAAACAGTAAAGATTTATATCACGTTAATGATGTTTCCTTGCTATTCAGATGCTTCTAAACTTTACCGTCATTTCTTTTCTTTTGGATGGTTATCATTAGAATTTTGTTAACCCTCACCATCTAGAGGATAAAAAATTTATAAAGTTGACGTTTAGAACTGTGGATGATAGTTAAGTCATTTAATTGGTACAATCGATTGTGACTTTGTGAGTAGTACAAAAGGCATGAAGTTTGAACTTTATCTTTTAAGGAATCAGACAAACGCAAGCAAATTCTATTATAGCTTTTTGATTACTTCCAAAAATTGCAGGTTACATTTTTTTAATTATAAAAAAAAAAAATGAAACACAAAAGTTTAAAAGTCTTCGCTAGTAGTTTTCAAGCAACTTTATCTCAAGGTCATTCAAATCTCAATTCTCAGATGGCATGAGGCTAAAAATTTAATCTGAATTTTATCCACCAACTCCCCACTTTTTAGAGGATATATACATACCTACATACATACATACATACATATATATATATATAATTATGTTTTGTATCACAAGTAGTGGCCATTTAGTGCTTAAACCCATCATACTATTTCTTCAAACACAAAATGTAGAACTGAAAAAGTACAACCCAGATTGGCAAATATATACATCAGAAATGCAACTATAACTCTTTCAGGATGATTGCATAATTACTTGTGGGCTAAGGTACTTATATCTGCGATCTCAGCATATGTTCCTTATCCACGAATGTGTCACGTGTGATCTGTATCAGACGGAGTAGGATTGCAGAATTGGGTCGATATCCAGTCCGTTAAGCCTAATCAGTGATTCAACTTGCCCTTTCAGTGTATGCAGTTCTCTCAATCTGCAAAAAATCAAAATAGTGAATGCATAAGAGTGTACATTCCAAGCAATAAATTTCGGCTCTTAAGAGTAGAAATAAAGTAATGTAGTTTGCTGGCATTATATTTATATGTTTACCTAGTAATCTCAGCTCTTCTTCTAGCTTCTTCAGCCATCCGGCTGAGTTCGTAACTGTTTTGTACACTGAACATGCTGGTGTCATGCAGTTGCAGCCCATGGAGGGTTCTCTGCTCCTGTGCCCATCGACGCTCACGTTCTTCTTTTCCGAAATCTCTTTTAGTTGTGAAGGCAATCTGCAAAATAGGAATTACACTATAGAGAGTAAGCAAGAAATTAAGGTCCAGCACTTGAATAAAATTTGTTGAACTCAAGCCATCAATACCCTTTGTTCAGTGACAAGATCCCAAAAATTCCTGCTAAGCACATATGGGATGAAGAACTTTATAACATCAAGCGGAATGTAGAAGATAATGTTATAAAGCCAAATCACACCAGCCCAGCCCCATCCTATTCCTTCAGTTGTAGCAAAGCTCCAGGTTGCATTAACGGCAATCAGTGTAGCAGTCTGCTCACAGAATCAAAAAGGATCAACTCATCCTCTATATTTCAGAAAGGCCAAAAGGAAACAGCATTTATCACTCACCAGCTGAGCAACACCAAAAGCCAGAGCAAGAAACAGGACAGGACACTCGACGTAAGACCAACTCCTTGCACGTGTCACGAATAGGTGGGCCTGACCAATGGAACTCACTTGCAGGTATACTGCCGAGGCAAGTTTTCTCCAGTTGTCCACATTCTTTTCGTTAAGACTTGAAACGCCAAATGTATGCTGAATGTTGAAGACAATGTAAAGGCATACATTATTCTCTATATTATTAAATCAAGGAAAACGAGCTTACATAACACCCGAATTGGGTGACATGATAACACAAAAGATAAGTCACATTACTGGAAATTTAGTCCGTCCGGTATGCTGTCCAAAAGAAAATCACAGTCATCATTGCCAAGTAACCACCAAGAATGCTTCCAGTACAAAGACCTCAGTCAAATTCCACCTTTCTGGATGAGGAGATGGTCTGACTCATCTTTTGATATTGTAATAAGAATAGCACCTGGCAATCAATGTACCGGGTAAATATCAATAGACAAGTATATTTCTTATTTGAAATCAATACACCTAGATGAAAAGGAATACAAACAGTTACGATATACATGATGAGTCAAGGAAATACTAACCATCATTAAGAATAGCAATTATCAGGACCATGAAGGGTGGAAAGTTAAACTGCCAGATGAGAGCTAACAGCCTGAAAGCAAACTGTCACCAAGAGAAACAGCTAGGATGTCAAGCTGAGATATTCAAGCTACTTTTGTGAAGACTCTTTCATATTCATCAGCAGGGCAATAATTACTATAGAAGATTAAAGTTGCAATTACCAAATAAATTACACAATACTCTCCTACATGGTATTTGAAACAAGCAGCAAACAACTTATGTAAGCTCCCCAGTTTTTCGAAGATATATACATTGAAAAAAAGGTTAAAAATTTTAATAAACAGGTAGAGAAATATATTACTCTTATAATGGTTTGTATCACAAGTATTGGCTGTATAGTACTTAAACCCATCATACTATTTCTTCAACCACAAAATGTAAAACTGAAAAAACACAATCCAGATTGGCAAATATGTACATCAGAAACGCAACACAGAATGTAAAACTGAAAAAACACAACCCAGATAGCCAAATATATACATCAGAAATGCAACTATAACTCTTTTACGATGAATTGCAAAGTTCCTTGTGGACTAAGGTACTTATATCTGCAATCTCAGCATATGTTCCATGTCCACAAATGTGTCACGTGTGATCTGTATCAGACAGAGTAGGATTGCGGAATTGGGTTGATATCCAGTCCTTTAAGCCTAATAAGTGATTCAACGTGCCCTTTCAGTGTATGCAGTTCTCTCAATCTGCAAAAAATAAAAATAGTGAATGCATAAGAGTGTATGCTTCAAGCAATACATTTCGGCTTTTAAGAGTATAAATTAAGTAAGTAATGTAGTTTGTTGGCGTTATATTTATATGTTTACCTAGCAATCTCAGCTCTTCTTTTTGCTTCTTCAGCTATCCGGCTACGTTCTCCGTAACTGCTTTGTGCACTGAACATACTGGTGTCACACTGGGGCAACCCATCGGGGGCTCTCTGCTCCTGTGCCCATCGGCGCTCACGTTCTTCCTTTCTGAAATCTCTTTTAGTTATGAAGGCAATCTGCAAAATAGCAATTACAGTATCGAGAGTGAGCAAGAAACTAAGCTCCAGTACTTGAATAAAATGTGTTGAACTCAAGCCATCAATACCCTTTGTTCAGTGACAAGTTCCCAAAATTTCCTGCTAAGCACATATCGGATGAAGAACTTTATAAAATCAAGCGGAATGTAGAAGATGATATTATAAAGCCAAATCACACCAGCCCAACCCCATCCTATTCCTTCAATTGTAGCAAAGCTCCAGGTTGCATAGACGGCAATCAGTGTAGCAATCTGCTCACAGAATTAAAAAGGATCAACTCATCCCCTAAATTTCGAAAAGGCCAAAAGGAAACAGCATATAATATATCACGCACCAGCTGAGCAACAAAGAAAGCCAGAGCAAGAAACGGGACAGGACACTCGGCGTAAGACCAACTCCTTGCACGTGTCACGAATACGTTGGCCTGACTAATGGAACTCACTTGCAGGTATACTGCCGAGGCAAGTTTTCTCCAGTCGTCCACATCCTTTTCGTTAAGACTTGAAACGCCAAATGTACGCTGAATGTTGCATACTGAGTTTCAGTCCAACTTATTGAAGACAATGTAAAGGCATATTTTATTCTCTATATTATTAAATCAAGGAAAACGGGCATACATAACACCCGAATTGGGTGACATGATAACACAAAAGATAAATCACATTACTGGAAAGAAGTCTGTCTTGTATGCTGTCCAAAAGAAAATCGCAGTCATCATTGCCAAGTAACCGCCAAGAATGCTTCCAGTTACAAAGATCTCGGTCAAATTCCACCTTTCTGGATGAGGAGATGGTCTGACTCTATCTTTTGATATTGTAGTAATAATAGCACCTGGCAATCAATGTACCGGGTAAATATCAATAGACAAGTATATTTCTTATTTGAAATCAATACACCTGGATGAAAAGGAATACAAACAGTTACGATATACATGCTGAGTCAAGGAAATACAAACCATCATTAAGAATAGCAATTATCAGGACCATGAAGGGTGGAAAGTTTAACCGGCAGATGAGAGCTAACAGCCTGAAAGCAAACTGTCACCAAGAGAAACAGCTAGGACGTCAAGCTGAGATATTCAAGCTACTTTTGTGGAGACTCTTTCATATTCATCAGCAGGGCAATAATTATTATAGAAGATTAAAGTTGCAATTACCAAATAAATTACACAATACTCTCCTACATGGTATTTGAAACAAGCAGCAAACAACTTACTCCAATATGGATGGTACCGGAGACTGCATATATCTGCGACAAGAAAGAAATTAATTAAGCATCAAAAAGTGGGGATAGAGCAAGAAGGAATCCAGTAATTCAAGCAAACAATGCTCATGTTCTTGTTTCAATTTTGCAAAAGTCTGAAACACTGTGAAGAAGTTACCAATGCCCACAAAAATCAAGTTTTCATGAACGGCGCCACCGCCAACATCCTGGTTTATTATATTATTTATTACTATTTTACCTCAGGCTCTAAAAGTAATTAACTGAGCAATGACATGTTATTTCAATCTCAGTGCTTTCTTCACCACCAGGCTCTAAAGTAGTGTAAAATGTAAGCTTTAAAACTATTAGTTTGTTTGTAGGTTAAGGAATGTGGAATAGATAGAATTAGATAGGCTCAGGAATTCAGTTGCCTCACACAAAGCCCATCCTTCAGTACACTATCAACTATAGAACACCTTTTCCTTAGAATCAGAACCAACCCTCACCGTGTAGTTTTTCATCCTCTGGAATATTGCTCGACTATTTAGAACAGCAGTAATGATAACATTAAGGCCAGGTTCTGTCAGGACAATGTCGGCAGCACTACGAGCTGCATCAGTTGCGTCAGCAACAGCTATGCCAATGTCTGCTTTCTTTAGAGCGGGAGCATCATTGATACCGTTACCAATCATTCCACATATATGTTTCCTAGCTTGCAAACGCTTCACAATCTCATATTTGTGCTCTATAAAGGAAATAAGGACAGCCGTGTAAGCAAGGGTTAAAAAAAGAAATATGCTACGATTAAAATATAACGAAAAGGTTGTAGGATGTGGTTATGCATACATCAAGTTCAGTAAAAGCTATACAACACTGACTTCAGTATGTGGACGACTACTTAATGCAAATTAGGCGATCAAGCTTTTTACCAGGGAAAACACCAGCAAACCCATCAGCTTTCTCAATCAACTCGTCAACTGGTAAAGCAACTATCGACTCATCCCTGTCCTGCCCTAATAAGGCTGATGAAGGATACATGTTGGTTCCCATTCCAAGACGGCGTCCTGTTTCTTTTGCTATTGCAAGTTGATCACCTGACAAAGAGGAAAAATCAAACAGATTGAATATCCATCTTAATGTGATGAAAACGCCAATTAAAACATTCTAAAAAGGTAAAACCATAAGAGTATTTAAATTCCACCAGCAATGCAAAAGAAAACTGACATATAAGCATTTTTTCAGATAGAAGGATTAAACAAAACCAGAAACAACAAAATTTCTCTAGATATAAATGGTGCCTAAACAAAGACTAAATATTAAGATTACAAATTAGGAAGACATACTACAGTAAATGGGAGAAGCACCTGTAGTCATTTTCACGCTCAACTAGGAACACATAATACAATAAATGGGAGAAGCACCTGTGATCATTTTCACGCTCAACCCAAGATTCAGTGCCCTTCTTATTGTTTCTGCACTATCATGCCTAGGAGGATCAAACAAAGGAATGAGTCCAATAAATTGCCATGGGCTTCCTGAGCTCTCTTTTGATCCATCAGGAACTTCCTGAAACCAAATTAATAAATATAGACTTTGTTAATACAAATTGCAATTGAAGTAATGCACTGCTATAGTGGTGTGAAGATACAACCTAGAACAATGACATAGGTAACTCATATACCTGATATGCCACTGCAAGAGACCGTAATCCTCGTTCTGCAAACTTATCAATCACAGCATTGATTCTGCGTCCTATCTCTGATTTGTTGTGTACAAGATTTAAAATCTGAAAGTCAAAATAAAAGCATAAATTATATCAAATAGCCTTTCAGAATCCTAGAACATACTATTAGTTGTTGACAATCATACCTGCTGTGGAGCACCTTTGGTGACCCTATGCATTTTACCTTCACTGTCGATATATGTCAGAGCCGTTCGCTTACCTGTGGGGTCAAATGGAAGGAAGTGAACTTCTTGGATATCAGCCCTTGCCTTGTTTAAGGTCAAAAGCAAAGAAATCAGTGTCAACAAAATGATAAGACGAAAAATTAAGAAAATCTTCTACAAGTTGCTCTTGAGAATACAAAATTTCAACAACAGTTAAGCTTAGCTAGAGTAAAATACATAATTCATAAATATACCTTCTTTGGATCAGCCAACATTCCTACTATAGCAGCATCTATTACATCTAGGTTTTCCACTTGGGAGGCTCGAGCTGCCATCAGAACAACAGTGTCTGCATCCACTCCTTTAGCAAAGATCTGAACAATGATCCAGGCCAATTGTTGAAATACAAATTGCAATTCTAAAAGTGAGCAAAATTTACACCAACCTCAATTAGATTCTTGTCAACTGTTAATTTGTTCAAAGTTAGAGTTCCGGTTTTGTCACAGCAAAGCACATCCATGCCTGCCATTTCGACCATTGCACTGATTCTCTTTGTGATAACACCCTGCAGTAATAAGCCCATATATGCTTGCAACCATCAACTAATGACCACTAAAAGTAACATCATTATAAATAACAACTAAGACCAACCTGCCGAGACAATCGTTTGGAACCAATCGCCATTGTCACTGATAAAACAGTAGGCATGGCGATAGGAATTCCTCCAATAAGAAGCACAAGTAAATTATCAAGTCCTGTGCGGTATTCCCTGTGTTGAACCGCGTACATGACAATGATCTCTAATATTAACCCCAGTGCAATTGAACATATGCAGTATTTTCCAACTGCAGTCAAGATCTGTAAACAAGCCCGAGAGCAAGAGTTTCGGTGAATGATAATGTGGGATTGAACATAAAAACAAGTCTTAAGGAATGTGAATTCGCCTTTTCTTGCCTTTTGAAAGTGACCCACATGATTTTTGGTATCCACAAGGTGTAAAGCCCTGCCAAGGAAGGTATGAACACCAGTGGCAATGACCACAGCTTGAATCTCCCCTTGTTTGCACGTAGAGCCTGAATGTACACAGTCACCAGGGCCCTTACTTACGGGAATAGACTTGCCTGTGAGAGCAGACTGCAATGTACAAATTGAAAGAACTTAAATTAAATAGACCAACTTTACCAAATCAATGCAAACATACAAAGATTGAAAAAGCTCACCTGATCAATTTCCAATGGATCACCTTCGAGGAGACGAGCATCAGCAGTAATAATGTCACCAAGCTTAACACTAATGACATCACCAGGAACAAGAATGGCTGCATCTTCCTCCTTCCAATTTCCATCTCGAAGGACCTGAAATAATTTCTCCAATTACAGGAACGCAACAGCCTAGAGCCACAAACTCTCTTTACAAAGTATTATTTTACAAATTAATATGACATAACAATATTTTATTTCAATTCTCATTGAGTTAAGTTGATATGAACTTAATAATAAACTTATTAGATGTGCATATACACTAACTCACCAATAATCTTAACCTGACAGCTATTCGAGTGTAGTCAGTACCTTTGATTTAGGAGCAAGACGAGCCATGAGAGCTGCGCTGGCAGCACCTGCATTGTACTCCTGAATGAAACAAACTGTTGAGTTGATAAGAAGCAGGGTTGTTATCCCAATAAAATCTTGCCATTCAGGAGGTTTACCCTGCAACAATGAAATTCCCAACAGTAAGATATTGGTTACAAAATGAGCTACTAAACATATTTTCATTTCCAAAAACATCAAATGGAAAACACCATTTTTTTTCTAAAACAAAATTTAAAAATATAATTTGAAAAACAGTACTCAAAACTCACTCCTCCATTTGCAAGAACAATTGCCATGATAGCCGCAGCTTCCATGACCCATGAGAGAGGGTTCCACATAAATCCCAAAAACTTCAAAATTTTACTTTCCTGCCAAAAAATGAATAAATAAAAAAGTAAAATACAATAAACAAAAGCAAAATGTCTTACAATCATTAAAAAGGTATCTTTTTTGATTAATAGAACTTTCCCATAAGAAGCTAACAAGGATGAAAAAAAAATGCTAAAAGCAAAACTACCCTTTTCTCCTCAAGCTTGTTGGAGCCAAATATGGAAAGTCTCTGCTCAGCAGCCTCCGTCGAAAGGCCCTCTTGATTGTACTTCAAAGTCTCAAAAACCTCCTGCATCGCTACGTTTTCCTGCAGACCAAAACCTGAACTTCCTCACAAAACAAATTACCTAGAAAGCACAAACACTTAATAACACTGAAGAAAATGACTAACTCTGTTTCAATACCAGATCAACATCTTCATTCATTATGCCATCCATTTCTTCTCAATAAACTCACTTTCTTCACTTTCGTTATCTTCCTTCAAACCCCATAAAAACCAAGTAATTAAACAAATCATGTTAAAACAAAATCACAGGAAAAATAAACGATTGAAAGAGAGAGAGAGAGAGGGAGAGAGAGAGAGGAAGAGAGAGAGAGAGAGAGAGAGTCAAAAACAAAGTAATATGTTTTGCTTTTCACCTTTTAATTTCAGAAAACTCGTTCTGCAGAGAGAGAAGGAGGGAATAGTTTTAGTCTCTCGAGAATCTATGAGTGGTAGCTTCTATAAGTGCAAGGTTGCTCTTTATATGTCAGTGTGTTCTCTCTCCTCCATTTTTTTTTAATTCTTTATTTTTACTTGTCCAGTTCAGTTCTCGCGTTCTGTCTTTTACTTGTTGTTTTCTTGCTTGTAACTTAATCGAGAAGGTGTGTCGAAACAACCCCATTTTATTTTCCACACTACTGCATGGCTTTTGAAGTCAATGCAACGAGGAATTTGTTCAAAAGTCAAGCATGCAGTTGTTGAGATAGCCATCCTACCATGCAGATACAGCGCATGCATGCAACCGGTACAACCGGTTTTTAACGGGTTAAAATTATAAAAATTACATTTTTTTTTGTTTTGAATGTGAAACAATTATGAAAAAATAGGGAAAAAAGGATAAAATTGTAATTAAATGAGGAAAAAGATTGCAATGATTAAAAATTTACAAATAGTACAAAAAATTAAAAAAAATTATAAATATGTCACAAAATGGTCATATTCCTACTTATTTTGTCACATTCCAATACATTATATAATGTATGTTTCAAGTTTACTTTTTACATCCCTATTTTTCGTGACGATTTATCTAAATTTTTGTAAGTTGTTTCGACTCATTTTCCCACTAATTTTTGGTTCTGTATTTTTACTCTTTTCATTAATTTCTAGATTTTTAAGTGGATATTTCAAGTTTATTTTCATATCTCTACAATATGTTAAACTTTTTTCAATTTTTGGTAAATTGTTTCGATTTATTTTTCCACCACTTTTTAATTCTATATTCCTACTCTTTTTATTGAAATCCAACATTTTGAGTAAATATATCAAGTTTAATTTTTAAATCCCTATAAATTATTTCAACTTTTAAGTTAACCTTTTCAACTCCTGTAAAAACCGTGGCTCTGCGGCACAACGGTAAGGCTGCTGTTACCGTGGAAGTCCACGCAAATGGTACGTTGCTCAACTGCCGTTACCGTGGAAGTCCACGCAAATGGTACGTTGTTCAAACACACACATGCAGATGGTGATAAGAAAGCTGCTAAAAAGGTTGCATGCAAAGAATTGTTGCAGTCCCTGAAGGCAAGCTTTCCTGGTACTTAGCTTATAAATTTTCAGTTGTTGTCATATTCTACACTTCTTCTAGACCCCCAGTGTGATGACTGAGTAATCTATGAAATTGGCTGAAAATTCTTTCTTTCTTTCTTTCTTTTTTATAATAATTTTGAATAGTTGTCATATTCTACACTCTTTCAACACTAGTTTAACAAAATTAACCAAAAAACTGCCACATCACTTTAAATGATCTATATTTATCCATGCACTAATCTACCATGATTCTCATACTTCCGTGATTTAGTAAATACAAACTATATGAATAAATCTTAAGAATTTTTGTAAGTCCGTGATTATCTTTTAACATGAAAAAAAAGTTTGTGTCGAAAAAGGAGCATGTGTATCTTGAAAATGGAATAAGGAGGTATTGTTATTCTTTTTTTTATATATTATTTTATTATTTTTACTAAAAATTTATAGTGCTTAGAGTTGTTCCTTTTGAACTGTGAAGCCATACTTGGTGAATTGCTGGGGAGGATTAATTTACTCAAAATAATTTTTTTCTTTATTTAGGCATATAATTGCATTTAATCTTGTATATAATCTAGTTATTTAAAGTAATTTTATTTGATGAAAATATAATTATTGTATTTTATTTAAAGCTCATCACGGGAGCAAATCAAAAGCTTTATTAAGGGGGCAAATAAAAAATTTGCTTGAGATTTAAAATTAATATTCTAGAAAAATAAGACTTATTAGGACAGCTACCGCCCTCGCTGGTCCCTATCTATGTCTCAAATTTTTCATTACGCGAGCAGAAAACATTGGAAAGAAATTGATGGCATACGTTGTATATATATTAATCTCAAGAAAATGAGTAATTAGTATGTGAACATATGTTTAATGATAACCACTTAAGGATCTATATTTGACTTATTTTGTTTTTTTATTTATTTATTAATATAAGAAACTGACTGTGTTATATAATATCTGTAATGCCTTTTTAAGTTTCTATTTTTAAATAAAAATAAATCGTGATTATTCATGTATCATGAAATTTTTATAATTCATTCTGTCTAAGTTCAAAATGAGTATGTTGGGTGGTAATTCATATCCAAGACTTACTATGGTTTAGCTTTTTCATTAGCTACAGCTCTGAAAACACTAGTAATTGTAATTCTGTAGTTGAGTTGATTTCACACTACTGGTGTTTTAATTCAAAATTTATATTCTTTTTATTACTTTTATCAAAATTGTTACTTAAAAAAATTAATATTTACTAAATATTACCGGCTCTATGTCGTGCCTAACTAAAGCTTCCATTTCCTAATATTTATGACTTTGAAGCCACAACACCACACACTACCAAAATTTCCATTTTGTTCTAAAAAATTCGTATTTTGACGACAAATAACTTGCAAAGTTCATTGGCTTTCTTATATTACCAGCTTCCAGTATCCGCCAATGCTGCTCTTCTTTAATTTCCTCAAAAAAACGCAACACATCATATATTTGAGGTAAACTCACTATCGATCTTCAGAGTGAGGCTGGCATTAATTATCAGTTGGCTTCGTACATTTAAAAATAATCTAAAAATATTTAGATTAATAAAAAATTAACCTTTTAATCTAAAACATAAATTTTTAAACACTAACAAAAGTAACGAAAGAGATATTTCGAATTATATTTAAAAATGGAACTACTGATCGAAGAATTAATGCCCGACCACAAAGACTAAAGAGTAATTTACCTAAACAGTAAAGATTTATATTACGTTAATGATGTTTCCAAACTTTACCATCATTTCTTTTCTTTTGGATGGTTATCATTAGAATTTTGTAACTCTCACCATCAAGAGGATTAAAAATTTATAAAGTTGACGTTTAGAACTGTGGATGATAGTTAAGTCATTTAATTGGTACAATCAATTGTGACTTTGTGAGTAGTACAAAAGGCATGAAGTTTGAACTTTATCTTTTAAGGAATCAGACAAACGCAAGCAAATTCTATTATTGCTTTTTGATTACTTCCAAAAACTTGCAGGTTACATTTTTTTAATTATCAAAAAAAAAAAATGAATCACAAAAGTTAAAAAGTCTTCGCTAGTAGTTTTAAGCAACTTTACTTAATGGTCATTCAAATCTCAATTCTCAGATGGCATGAGGCTAAAACTTCAATCTGAATTTTACCCACCACCCGCCCACTTTTTAGAGGATACATACATACATACATATATATATATATATATAAAATTTTCAAAATTATGGTTTGTATCACAAGCAGTGGGCATTTAGTGCTTAAACCCATCATACTATTTCTTCAAACGCAAAATGTAGAACTGAAAAATACAACCCAGATTGGCAAATATATACATCAGAAATGCAACTATAACTCTTTCAGGATGAATTGCATAATTACTTGTGGGCTAAGGTACTTATATCTGCGATCTCAGCATATGTTCCTTATCCACGAATGTGTCACGTGTGATCTGTATCAGACGGAGTAGGATTGCAGAATTGGGTCGATATCCAGTCCTTTAAGCCTAATCAGTGATTCAACTCGCCCTTTCAGTGTATGCAGTTCTCTCAATCTGCAAAAAATCAAAATAGTGAATGCATAAGAGTGTACATTCCAAGCAATAAATTTCGGCTCTTAAGAGTAGAAATAAAGTAATGTAGTTTGCTGGCATTATATTTATATGTTTACCTAGCAATCTCGGCTCTTCTTCTTGCTTCTTCAGCCATCCGGCTGAGTTCGTAACTGTTTTGTACACTGAACATGCTGGTGTCATGCGGTTGCAACCCATGGAGGGTTCTCTGCTCCTGTGCCCATCGACGCTCACGTTCTACTTTTCCGAAATCTCTTTTAGTTGTGAAGGCAATCTGCAAAATAGGAATTACACTATAGAGAGTAAGCAAGAAATTAAGGTCCAGCACTTGAATAAAATTTGTTGAACTCAAGCCATCAATACCCTTTGTTCAGTGACAAGATCCCAAAAATTCCTGCTAAGCACATATGGGATGAAGAACTTTATAACATCAAGCGGAATGTAGAAGATAATGTTATAAAGCCAAATCACACCAGCCCAACCCCATCCTATTCCTTCAATTGTAGCAAAGCTCCAGGTTGCATTAACGGCAATCAGTGTAGCAGTCTGCTCACAGAATCAAAAAGGATCAACTCATCCTCTATATTTCAGAAAGGCCAAAAGGAAACAGCATTTATCACTCACCAGCTGAGCAACACCGAAAGCCAGAGCAAGAAACAGGACAGGACACTCGACGTAAGACCAACTCCTTGCACGTGCCACGAATAGGTGGGCCTGACCAATGGAACTCACTTGCAGGTATACTGCCGAGGCAAGTTTTCTCCAGTTGTCCACATTCTTTTCGTTAAGACTTGAAACGCCAAATGTATGCTGAATGTTGAAGACAATGTAAAGGCATACATTATTCTCTATATTATTAAATCAAGGAAAACGAGCTTACATAACACCCGAATTGGGTGACATGATAACACAAAAGATAAATCACATTACTGGAAAGAAGTCTGTCCGGTATGCTGTCCAAAAGAAAATCACAGTCATCATTGCCAAGTAACCACCAAGAATGCTTCCAGTTACAAAGACCTCAGTCAAATTCCACCTTTCTGGATGAGGAGATGGTCTGACTCTATCTTTTGATATTGTAATAAGAATAGCACCTGGCAATCAATGTACCGGGTAAATATCAATAGACAAGTATATTTCTTATTTGAAATCAATACACCTGGATGAAAACGAATACAAACAGTTACGATATACATGCTGAGTCAAGGAAATACAAACCATCATTAAGAATAGCAATTATCAGGACCATGAGGGGTGGAAAGTTACACTGCCAGATGAGAGCTAACAGCCTGAAAGCAAACTGTCACCAAGAGAAACAGCTAGGACGTCAAGCTGAGATATTCAAGCTACTTTTGTGGAGACTCTTTCATATTCATCAGCAGGGCAATAATTACTATAGAAGATTAAAGTTGCAATTACCAAATAAATTACACAATACTCTCCTACATGGTATTTGAAACAAGCAGCAAACAACTTACTCCAATATGGATGGTACCGGAGACTGCATATATCTGCGACAAGAAAGAAATTAATTAAGCATCAAAAAGTGGGGATAGAGCAAGAAGGAATCCAGTAATTCAAGTAAACAATGCTCGTGTTCTTGTTTCAATTTTGCAAAACTCTGAGACACTGTAAAGAAGTTACCAATGCCCACAAAAATCAAGTTTTCATGAACGGCGCCACCGCCAACATCCTGGTTTATTATATTATTTATTACTATTTTACCTCAGGCTCTAAAAGTAGTTTACAGAACAATGACATGTTATTTCAATCTCAGTGCTTTCTTCACCACCAGGCACTCAAGCAGTGTAAAATGGAAGCTTTAAAATTATTAGTTTGTTTGCAGGTTAAGGAATGTGGAATAGATAGAATCACATGGGTTGTGTATGCCCTTGCACAAATCCCATCCTTCACTACACTGTTGACTACAAAACACCTTTTCCTTAGAATCAAAACCAACCCTCACCGTGTAATTTCTCATCCCCTGAAATATTGCTCGACTATTTAGAACGGCAGTAATGATAACATTAAGGCCAGGTTCTGTCAGGACAATGTCGGCAGCACTACGAGCTGCATCAGTTGCATCAGCAACAGCTATGCCAATGTCTGCTTTCTTTAGAGCGGGAGGATCATTGACACTGTTACCGATGATTCCACATATATGGTTCCTAGCTTGCAAATGCTTCACAATCTCATATTTGTGCTCTATAAACAAAATAAGGACAGCCGTGTAAACAAGCGAAAAAAAAAAGAAAAGGAAATATGCTATGATCAAAATATAGTGAAAAGATTGTAGGATGCAGTCATGCATACATCAAGTTCAATAAAAGCTATACAACACTGACTTCAGTATGTGGACGGCTACTTAATGCAAATTAGGAGATCGAGCTTCGTACCAGGGAAAACACCGGCAAACCCATCAGCTTTCTCAATCAACTCGTCAAATGGTAAAGCAACTATCGACTCATCCCTGTCCTGCCCTAATAAGGCTGATGAAGGATACATGTTGGTTCCCATTCCAAGACGACGTCCTGTTTCTTTTGCTATTGCAAGTTGATCACCTGAGAAAGAGGAAAAGTAAAACAGATGGAATATCTATCTTAATGTAAAGAAAACGCCAATTAAAACATTCTTAAAAGGTAAAACCATAATAGGATTTAAATTCCACCCGCAATGTATAAGAAAACTGACATATAAGCATTTTTTCAGATAGAAGGATTAGACAAAACCAGAAACAACAAAATTTCTCTAGATATAAATGGTGCCTAAACAAAGACTAAATATTAAGATACTATTAGTTGTTGACAATCATACCTGCTCTGGAGCACCTTTGGTAACCCTATGCATTTTACCTTCACTGTCGATATATGTCAGAGCTGTTCGCTTACCTGTGGGGTCAAATGGAAGGAAGTGAACTTCTTGGATATCAGCCCTTGCCTTTATTATGGTCAAAATAAAAGAAATCAATGTCAACAAACGGAGAAGATGAAAAAATAAGAAAATCTTCTACAAGTTGCCTTTGAGAATACAAAAATTTCAACAGCAGTTAATCTTAACTAGATTAAAATACATACATGAAATTCTAGAATTCATAAATATACCGTCTTTGGATGAGCCAACATTCCTACTACAGCAGCATCTATTACATCTAGGTTTTCCACTTGGGAGGCTTGAGCTGCCATCAGAACAACAGTGTCTACATCCACTCCTTTAGCAAAGATCTGAACAATAATCCAGGCCAAATGTTGAAATACACATTGCAATTCTAAAAGGGAGCAAAATTTATACCAACCTCAATTAGATTCTTGTCAACTGTTAATTTGTTCAAAGTTAGAGTTCCAGTTTTGTCACAGCAAAGCACATCCATGCCTGCCATATTGACTATTGCAGTCATTCTCTTTGTGATAACTCCCTGCAGTGATTAGCCCATATATGCTTGCAATCATCAACTAATGACCACTTAAACTAATGTCATTATAAATAACAACTAAGACCAACCTGCAAAGACAATTGTTGGGAACCAATCGCCATTGTCACTGATAAAACAGTAGGCATGGCGATAGGAATTCCTCCAATAAGAAGCACAAGTAAATTATCAAGTCCTGTGCGGTATTCCCTGTGTTGAACAGCGTACATGACAATGATCTCTGCTATTAACCCCAGTGCAACTGAACACGTACAATATTCCCCAACTGCAGTCAAGATCTGTAAACAAGCCCGAGAGCAAGAGTTTCGGTGAATGATAATGTGAGATTGAACATAAAAACAAGTCTTAAGGAATGTGAATTCGCATTTTCTTGCCTTTTGAAAGTGACCCACATGATTTGTGGTATCCACAAGGTGTACAGCCCTGCCAAGGAAGGTATGAACACCAGTGGCAATGGCCACAGCTTGTATCTCCCCTCGTTTGCATGTAGAGCCTGAATATACACAGTCACCAGGACCCTTACTTATGGTAAGAGACTCGCCTGTGAGAGCCGACTGCAAGGTACAAATTGAAAGCACTCAAATTAAACAGCCCAACTTTACCAAATCAGTTCAAACATACAAAGTTTGCAAAAGCTCACCTGACCAATTGTCAATGGATCACCTTCGAGGAGACGAGCATCAGCAGGAACAATGTCACCAAGCTTAACACTGATGACATCACCAGGAACAAGAATGGCTGCATCTTCCTCCTTCCACTTTCCATCTCGAAGGACCTGAAATAATATCTCCAATTACAGAAATACTAGAGCCTAGAGCCACAAACTCTTCTTACAAAGTATTATTTTACAAATTAATATGACATAACAGTTTCTGATTCCAATTCTCGTTGAGTTAAGTTGATATGAAGTTCATAATAAACTTATTAGATATGCATATGCACTAACTTGCCTGACAACTATTCAAGTGTAGTCAGTACCTTAGCTTTAGGAGCAAGATGAGCCATGAGAGCTGCGCTGGCAGCACCTGCATTGTTCTCCTGAATGAAACAAACCGTTGAATTGATAAGAAGCAGGGTTGATTGCCCTGCAACAATGAAGTTCCCAACAGTAAGGATTAAATTTAATGAAGCCTAAATTCCTTTGTTGAAATATATTTCCATTTTGCTATTTATACTTCTTCAAATTCCTTACTCGGAATATAGGTAAATAAGCTATTCCCATCTAATCTAAATTTTATGTAATTGACTCGATTATTCATTTATTAAATTTTAAAAAAATAAAATAAAATTATTAAGTTGTAAGATTTGTTTGGTAACTAACTGAGAATAAGACAAAAAGAAAGGTATGAGATTGAATCAAATGAAATTTTTGATAATCTATTTTGCTTAATTTTTTGTGTACTAATTTTTGTTTGAGGATTAATTGTAGGTAAATGAATTTAAACGAATTCAACTTGGCTGCGAATTATGTTAAATCAATATCTACTTATTAAACGAATCTAACTCCAAATCTATCTAATAAATGGTCTAATTTAAATCCATCGAATTTTGATGAAATTCGTTTTGACACCCCAAAATGAATATGCTTTGAAAATTGATAGTGGCCGCAAGCAAGGAGATCCTATATCCTGTAAGAAGGTGGATTTGACATGAGGTAATTTCAAAAGATAAAAAGATATTCTGCGAAGCATTTTCGAAAATTCTTAAGACCACAAGGCTGTTTCAATATTTTATGTTGAAAAATTTCGTCAAAACCCAATTGAGCCTCGTGACCCACTTCGCCCCCGTCTTATCTGGTCAAACTTTGGCCAGAATTTCAGAGGTCCTTTTATCTATCTGGTCTACTCAAGTTTGTACTTTCTTTTCTCTGATCCTGTTGAACCAAAATGTTCAGGATTTGTATACGTAGGAACTGCTATGAAGTACAACACTCTTTCGTAACCACAAAATTAAAATTATAATAAATTTTTTATTATTTATCACTTTATATGTATGTATATAATTTGTGCTCTACTTTAAAATAGTTATAAGACAACCATAGTTAAATGTAGGAGTGACAAAAAAGTTCGGGCCGGTCCAAGCCTGATCCGTAACAGGTGGGCCTAGATATGGGCCCAAAATTACAAAAATCACATGTGTTGGCCCTGGATAAGGGCTTAATAAAAAAGTCCGAACTTAGCCTGAGCTTTTTTAATTTATGAATAAAAAATACATTTAATTTAAATAAAAAAGAAAAAAAATCAAAATATTAAATTAGTTTATTTTTTTATATTAGTATTTATTATTTTATTGGGTTGTATTACTAATATTTTATGTATTGGAATATTATTCTATTATATATTAGATGATTATCTTTAATTTTAAAAAAATTTCTTCATTAAAAATTTTTATAATTAATTTTAAAAAGCCCATTCCCAAGCCCAGCCTGACCCTTCCAAATTTAGACATACTTAGACTTTGTTTAAATGATGTGGGCTTGGGTCTGGGCTTCGAAAAGCCCGGCCCAAGTCCACAAATTGCCATCCCTAGTCAAATGTTAATTTTGGAACTGATTCTTTGTGCTGTTACTATATATCATTTTATAAATTATTTGTAGTTGGTAAACAATGTAATAAGTTTCAAACAATGTAATAATTTTTAAATTATTCATTGCAATGTAATAGTTTTCATATTTTTTAATGTAAATTTCAATTCAAATGCCAATTGTAAAATTTCAATTTCTATTATATCGATTTCTTTTTCTTTTTTTTTTTTAATTTTCTCAAATAAGCATTGATACCAAAGTATCGTTATATTTATTATGCCTTCGCATCATTATTTGTTTGATACCTTAGTCTCGTTATATATGTGATGTTCAAGCATCAACATTTTTTTGCTACTATGGTGACATATATTCACTGATGCAAAAAACTTGTGTCAGTAAATTTCTTGCACCGTATTCAATGATATTAAATTCGGTGTCAGTAAAAGAAGTTCCTGATACCAAAATAGTATCAGAGAAAGTCATTTTTTTACTAGTGAATTATAGGATTTAGATTCGATTTGTTTATTAAACAAATATTTGGTTTGATTCGTTTAACTTATTTAGTAAAATTAATAAATGAATCAAATCAAATCTGAATCCATTTACTATTGTTTACAAAAATATAATTAATAAATAAAAATTAGGCAAAATAAATAAAAAGACCACAAATTTAACATTCTACAAAATATAAATAATCCAAACTATATTCTTAGATTAAATATTTAGTCATCCAAACACCAAATTTTAAATTTTTAATAATCCAAATAATACCAATTCAAATTCAAATTATAAACTAAGGTGATTTCTTTAATTTTCTTCATTTTGTCATTGTCACACTGACAACAAGAGTCCTACAAGAAAAAAGTAAATAGAATAGTATTGTAATATTTCAAAATATCAAAAATATTTCAAAGTATTATAAACATTCTACACGTTGCAACACATAAGAGTCATTATAATATTTCAAAATATCAATTATATACCAAATTTTGTAGTATTGATAAGGAAATAATAATTAAATCTACAAAGGCAAGAAAAATCAACAAGATAAAACTTTGCCTATCACACTCCCGCATTGTCTCTAGCATCATTGGCACTCTCTTGAGATGTGCTCATGTTCATAATGTTTTCAGTAAGTTGGGCCAAAATGACATCAAAATTTTCTACAGTAAGGGTGCATTTGACGTACTGTATTGTATTATATTATATTATATTGTATTATTTTAATATAAAATTATTTATTATACTGTATTGCATTATTATAATAATATCATACAACATTTGATACTACATTGTACTATATTAATTTTTAATTATATTATGTTTAGTGTTGCACTGTATTGTATTAATCTTTTTTTGGTGATTATTCTAAATTATATATTTAGAATATAATATTTATTAGTACAATACTTAGGAAATACTAAATACAAAAAATTTAGAGTTTAGAACTTTTACATTATGTTTTATCATAGATGTAAAATGAATTATAATTCTCCATAAAACATATCTAAAACTAACAAATTTTAAAATTTCAACTGCACAACATTTATTTTTTTTGCTTTTCCTAAATATATAACTTGTGAAATAAAGATCAAAGCCACTAATTCATTCAAATAACGACAAGGTGATTATTTTTTAAGTAATAAATAGAAAAGCTTTATTTATTCAAGAACGTGGATGATGATGGTACAAAGACTGCATTTTAGAGTATGAAATGACAACGTATTTATCAAGCATTGAAATCACTGGTTCAATTTTTTTTTCACTAAAATATTGATTGATTATCGATCACAAGTTCCATTTTGTTTGCACATTCTGATGCGGTCCCAGTCAAAGCTAATCAAAATAGATTTCTCTTAGGGTGAGAATAACCACAAGTAATTGAATTTAATTGATATTGAACTGCTTTATTCTTGCTGCTGGAGCTCATTTATACTTAGAACAATACGAAGCCATCACAATCTCAACTGATCGTGATTGTTGGCTGATTCTAGGCTGACTTATTCTCTTAAGCTAACAGCTAAATAACAATAATTCAAATAATAAGAAATTAAATAACATAAAATCAGCAAGTGAAGATTCTTTGGAGACCAAGTCCATCCGCAAAACTAGTGGAGTGCACATGTGTCCCTTCAGCTACCAAGTTCTCATGCAGCAGCTCATGTGTATCCTTGATACAGGGTATTAGGCTTAGGTACCCTTGATGAGCGTCGAGGCCTATCATCCTTCCCCCTGGAAGCGGTCCCTTGTCCGCAAGGGATAAATGAGGAAACTTCTGCGTAAGCTCTACAGCATCTTCCCACGTTGCTTCTTCCTTTGGCAAACGTTTCCATTGCACCAAACATTGTTCCACAAATTTGCCACCTCTTTTAATCCAACGAACATCTATAAGTGCAGCAGGTTCTAAAATGATTAGCCCATCATCATCAACAGATGGCAACTCAAGACCAGGGCTAGGGTTATCACCAATAAATTTTTTCAGCAAGGAAACATGAAAGATTGGCTGCACACGAGACTGAGCTGGCAATTTTAGTTTATAAGCAACACTACCAATCCGTTCAAGAACTAGATACGGACCAAAGTATTTGCTCGCTAATTTTTGATGAGCACGCCGAAAAACCGTAGCTTGACGATATGGCTGGAGTTTTAAGTAGACCATATCGCCAGGCTGAAATTGAACATCACGACGCCTTTTGTCAGCTGATTGTTTCATGCGATTAATGGCAGCAGCAAGATTGCTCTTCAGCAATTGAAGCAACTCATCTCGAGTTAGCAGGGCCTGGTCTACTTCATGAACCGGAGAAGAGCCTTTATGATACATGGGCAAAGTGGGAGGTTTGCGGCCGTAAAGAGCAAGAAAAGGGGTCATCCCAGTAGACTCATGATACGTCGTATTGTACCAATACTCTGCCCAAGGAAGGTATGAATTCCATTTGCGAGGCCATTGGTGAACAAAGCTCCGAAGGTATTGTTCTAAGCACCTATTTGTGACCTCCGTTTGACCGTCGGTCTGCGGATGATACGCCGAGCTCAATTTCAATTTGGTTCCTGACATTTGGAAGAACTCCTGCCAAAACTTACTAATAAAAATGGGGTCTCTGTCGCTGATGATCGACTTTGGCATGCCATGGTGTTTAACCACACCGTCAACAAATCGTTCTGCCACTGTTTTTGCTGTAAACGGGTGCGTCAAAGCCATGAAGTGCGCATATTTACTAAGCCTGTGAACAACAACTAGGATGGTATCCTTCCCTTGCGAGTTTGGTAATCCTTCAATAAAATCAAGTGTGATATCATCCCACACTTTGCAAGGAATTGGAAGAGGCTGTAGGAGACCCGCTGGCTTCAGTGTGGAAGCTTTTGTTTTTTGACAAATAACACACCTGTTAACATAATCATGTACTGTTTTGTACATAGAAGGCCAGTAGAATTGAGTTGCCAAGCGTTTGAACGTGCAAAGTACTCCAGAATGGCCGCCCATCTTTGTGTCGTGTGCTTCAAAGATTAACGTTTCTCGCAACTTGAGTGGCACCACAACTCTGCCTTTGAAGAAGACTAATCCTTGACGAATTACATATGGGCTGGTATCTTGTGTGTGGGCCAATGATGTTATTCTTTTAACATAGTCATCATCTGCAGCAGCTTGTTTAATTTGTTCCCAAATTGAAACCTGCGACACAAATAGATGGTTAAGTGTTGCACTGTCAGGACGCCGGGAGAGAGCGTCCGCTGCCATATTCTCCTTGCCCGGCCGATATTGGATTTCATATTCAAACCCCATCAGTTTTGCTATCCATTCCTGTTGTTCTGGTGTGGCTATGCGTTGCTCCAAGAGATATTTTAGGCTGCGCTGGTCTGTCCGGATAATGAATTTTCTTCCCAATAGATACGGTCGCCATGTACGAATTGCCTCCACTATCGCCAACATTTCTTTAGCATAGGCAGACCATGTTTTCTTGGAAACACCAAGTGCTTTACTCATGAATGCGATTGGCTGACCATTTTGTTGTAGGACTGCTCCTATCCCGTCTCCCGAGGCATCTGTTTCAATGATGAAAGTGTTGTTGAAATTCGGCATAGCCAAGGTTGGGGTGCTGGTCATTGCTTTCTTAAGTTTGTTGAATGCTTCCTCAGCTTCCATGCTCCACTCAAATTGCCCTTTTTTTAACAAATTGGTGAGAGGTTTTGCTAACAGCCCATATCCCTGCACAAACTTTCTGTAATATCCCGTTAGTCCTAGGAAGCCTCGCAATTCGCTGATATTTTTTGGTAATGGCCAAGAGACCATAGCGGCAATTTTTGAGTCATCCACCTTCACACCATGACATGTGACGATGTGCCCCAAATATTCTAACTCCTGCTGTCCAAAGTGACATTTGCTTGATTTAACAAAAAATTGGTGCTGCTTTAATACCTCTAATGCCTGTCTAACATGATTAAGATGATAACTCCAAGAGGGGCTGTATATTAGTATGTCGTCAAAGAAAACTAAAATAAATTTTCTTAAGTACGGCCGAAAAATAGAGTTCATGATTGCCTGGAATGTTGATGGAGCATTACAAAGGCTGAATGGCATTACCAAATACTCGTAATGGTCGTTGTGTGTTCTGAAGGCTGTCTTGTGAACATCTGTGGGTTTGACTCGGACTTGGTGGTACCCGGCCCGTAAGTCTAGTTTGGTAAAGAAAGCGGCTCCATGCAACTCATCCATCATGTCATTGACGGTTGGTATAGGGAATCGGTCCTTGACAGTAACTTTATTGAGCGCACGGTAATCAGTGCAAAATCTCCAACTTCCATCTTTCTTTTTCACCAAGAGCACAGGTGAAGAAAATGGGTTGGTACTTGGTCGTATTAACCTTGTGTTGAGCATCTCATTGACTTGTCGTTCAATTTCATCTTTTTGGAAGTGAGCATATCTGTATGGCCTTACATTAACAGGTTCGGTTCCCTCCTTTAATGTAATATTGTGCTCTATCTCACGGCTTGGGGGAAGATGTGTTGGTTCTTGGAATAAAGTTGAATACTCCTCCAGCAAACTTTGCATATCAGATGCCGTCTTGCTTAGTGCGGGTTCAAGCCTCATATTGAAGCAAATTGTGAAACCTTGCTGCCCTTGCTTAGCATCATGGGAAATTTCAGTGAGAGAGGCTAATTGTGGAGCCTGAGGGCCAATACCTTGCAGCTGCCGCTTTTGGTTCTCCCAATCAAATTCCATTGTGAGTTGCTTCCAATTATACACTACCGAGCCCAATTGCTCCAGCCAATGAATCCCAAGTACCAAATCTAACCCTGTAATGGGCAATGCATACAAGGTAAGAGTAAAGGGAATATCTTGTAAGAATAGTTGTACCTTTTCGAACTTGCCCTTGCATAATAACGTTTCACCATTAGCTACTTTTACTGAGAATCCTGAGGTAGGAAGAACCGGTAGCTGTAACAAATTTGCCAAACGGCTGCTGATGAAGTTGTGCGTTGAACCACTGTCAATCAATACCACAACTTTGTAAGGCCCAATTTTGGCAGAAACCCTCATGGTCTGAGGAGCGGTCCAACCCGTGAGAGCATAGTATGTGATTTCGGGTTCAGTTTGAATTTCTTCAGTTTGTTCATTGTTTGTGTTTTCATTATCAACGGCTCCAACTTCAAGTAACAACAATTGTGGTCCTTGGCACTTGTGACCTGCAGTGAAACGTTCGTTACAGTTGAAACACAAACCAAGTGCTCTCCTACGCTACATCTCTTCCCATGGTAGCCTCTTGATGCTGCTTGTTGTTGGGGAGCGATTGGTTGTTGTTGGGTTCGTTACTCCTCGGCTAACGAATGGCGGCCGTATTGTTTTCCTTTGACGAGTCAGCTGTTCATCTCTCATTCGTGCGAGTTTGAACGCATCCTTCAACGTTTTTGGCATGAACATCCTAATTTCATCCGCAATCTCCGGTTTCAGGCCCCCCATGAAAGTTCCCACAAGCGCCCCTTGTGTCCAGCCACTAACTCGGTTTCCCAACCTCTCAAACTCTCTTTGGTAGTCACGGAGAGTCCCTGTTTGTTTTACTCTTGATAAGGCTTCATTGTAATGTTCGCATTCCGTCGGTCCAAAGCGAGCCCAAAGCTCCTCCACAAAATCGTTCCATGTTACCAATTTGTTTTCCTCACGATACGCACGCCGCAGCCATTGCCACCATTGGTTGGCCTCTCCTTCGAGGTGAAAGGAAGTAAGAGATAGCTTCTGCTCGTCGGTGGACTCTTGGTACTCAAAGAATTGAAGTATTCGGTTGTGCCATTCTGTTGGGTCGCCACCTGCAAACTTTGGGCACTCAATCTTAGTAGATCGTGAAATAAGTTGTGGTCGGTTACCTTCTTCACTTCTGCTATGTTGTGCAGATCCTGAAGATTCATAATTGTTATAACTCGGGGTCCCTTTGGATGCTGATATAGACCCTGCAAGTTTGCTGAGAGCAGCTTCAATTTGATGCAGTTTATCATTCATCCCTAGTTGCCCTTCTTCCATCCGTTTCATCCCTTCTTGCATATGAGTTATGTCAGCTTCCACACGGTCGAGTCGATCTCTGTTGGTAGTCATAGTAACACCGCTCTGATACCACTTGATGCGGTCCCAGTCAAAGCTAATCAAAATAGATTTCTCTTAGGGTGAGAATAACCACAAGTAATTGAATTTAATTGATATTGAACTGCTTTATTCTTGCTGCTGGAGCTCATTTATACTTAGAACAATACGAAGCCATCACAATCTCAACTGATCGTGATTGTTGGCTGATTCTAGGCTGACTTATTCTCTTAAGCTAACAGCTAAATAACAATCATTCAAATAATAAGAAATTAAATAACATAAAATCAGCAAGTGAAGATTCTTTGGAGACCAAGTCCATCCGCAAAACTAGTGGAGTGCACATGTGTCCCTTCAGCTACCAAGTTCTCATGCAGCAGCTCATGTGTATCCTTGATACAGGGTATTAGGCTTAGGTACCCTTGATGAGCGTCGAGGCCTATCACATTCCAATTTACTTGAGTCGCTAAGTGACGATTGAAGCTTCTTTGCATCTGTTTTTTTTACGTGCATAAATTTGATGCTACCTCAGGCCCCAACTACTAAATTCCAAGCAATTTCATCAAGCAATCCATCCCAGATCAAAATGATGTGGCACAAGTGTAAGTTTCTGTTGTACTCTCACTTTAACATGTGGCCTTGCAGCCTACAATGGCTCATCTTCATGAAAATCCCAAAGGGCTCGAATAATAATTTCACTACAACTTTCCCTTCGAACAGAACAAGGGTGACAATGGTGTTGGAGTTGAACTTGAACGAAGACAAATCGTGGCTAGATTCTTTGAGGCTGGTCTTGACAGGGTCTATCGTTTTGGTCTTGGACTTTTCGGTAGAGATTTTAGCTAGGTTTTCAATTTTTGTGGTCGTGAGTTTCTTGGAGGCTTTGTCGATGGAGGATTTGAGGAATTTGTAAGAGTTGGTTTGGTAAATGAGTGGCTCAGCAAGTTTATAAAGTGCCTCTATCTCACCTTCTTCCTCTTTCCCTCCCATGCCTCTGCAATAGCGATTGTTTCATCTGAGACACAAATGATAAGGAGAACTTTGTCTCAAAAGAATTACAATTTACAAATCCGGATAAACCCGATTTCCTCGTGAGTTTAGTCTGTGTGAGTTTGATAGCATAAATTAGATATTTGACTACATTACAATACTATGCATTAAAATTACAAAACATGGGATTATAATCCTTTAATACCATGAGGGTTTTAGTACTATATAATGAGGAGTACCAAAATGTCCTAATTTTATAAAAATAAATCTTAATTAGAAATAATTGAATATAATATTATAAAAGTAAAATAAATTAATTTCATGAGAAAGTCTTACAATTTCTCCGAACATCCAATCTCTTATAGTAATAGTTGCTTGGACAATCTTTGATTTCAATACACTTTAAAATTGATCAAGAACTTAACTGCCAACATTAAAAGTTGATTCAGACGCAACAGGGAATATAGGAATGCTTAAGATATCACGAGCCATGGAAGAAAGGTTAAGATAACGAAATCTGTTTCCTTTCAAAAACTTAGAATGTTTAAATTAATCTTTCTATCTATTCTTGGTTCATCCAAATAAAACTTTAATTCAGATTTTCTAACATAGGCATGACAATCCATGCTATTAAGATCATCAAACTCCTACAAAATAATTAAAAAATAAGAATAGTCAAAATCCAGAACAAGTACAAATAAGACAATAATATAATTTTTACAATGAGCAGAAAAGAAAATTGTAAATGTACCTTAAATAGTTCCATGGTCCATTTGTTAAGTGTATTCTAACTATTGTCATTATGTCCTAATCTTGAACCAACATCACTCATTTGAGTGAGTGTGGATGTGGTGGAGAAAGATAGTTTGATAAAATTGTACTCACTAAAAACTGAAAACAACTTATCCTGAACATGTTCTAATTGCTTTGAATTTTGATTAGAAGCATTGTCGTAGGCAAACTTAATGATTGCCATCTTATATCGAGGATGCAAGATGACCACTATCGCCAAAATGGTACAAAAATCAAACCAAAACTCATTTGAGTGATTCAAAATGCCATATTCTCAAACTTTTCGATCATTTTCTATGCCATAATTTTCATATATACATCCTCACTATGCAATAATTGATCCAAAACAACATTGTCACTAGCATCATCGTAACATTTCAAAATATCAACCATTTACCAAATTTTGTAGTATTGATAAGGAAATAATAATTAAATCTACAAAGGCAAGAAAAATCAGCAAGATAAAACTTTCCCTATCACACTCCCACATTGTCACTAGCATCATTGGCACTCTCTTGAGATCGAGCACTATTAGTTCTAATGTTCATAATGTTTTCAGTAAGTTGGGCCAAAATGACATCAAAATTTTCTACAGTAAGGGTGCGTTTGGTGTACTGTATAGTATTATATTATATTATATTACATTATTTTAATACAAAATTATTTATTATATTGTATTACATTAGAACCGTATTATAATAATATTGTACAGTGTTTGATACTCCATTATACTGTATTGATTTTTAATTATATTATGTTTCGTGCTGCACTGTAATGTATTAATCGTTTTTGGTGATTATTATAAATTATATATTTAGAAAATAAAATTTATTAGTACGATACTTAGGAAAATTCTAACTATAGAAAATTTAGATTTTAGAACTTTTACATTATTTTTTTAGTATAAATGTGAAAAAAATAATAATTTTCCCTAAAACATATGTAAAACTAACAAAATTTAAAATTTCAGTTGCATAACATTTATCTTTTTTTGGCTTTTCCTAAATATATAACTTGAAAAATGAAGATAAAAGCCGTTAGTTCATTCAAATAATGATAGGGAGATTTTTTTTAAAGCAATAAATAAAAAAAAATTATTTATTCAAGAACATGGATGATAATGGTACAAAGACTGCATTTTAGAGTCTGAAATGGTAACGTATTTATCAAGCATTGAAAACTTTGCTTCAATTTGTTTTTCACTAAAATATTGATTGATTATCAATCACAAGTTCCATTTTGTTTGTACATTCGAATTTACTAGAGTTGCTGAGTGCCGGTCGAAGTTTCTTTGCTTCTGTTTTTTTTTTTACGTGTGTAAATTTGATGATAGCCCAAGCCCCAACTACTAAATTCCAAGCAATTTCATCGCCTAATTCATCCCAAATCTAAATGATGCGGCGCAAGTGTAAGTTTCTGTTGTACTCTCACTTTAACGTGTCACCTTGCAGCCTACGATGGCACATCTTCATGACAATCCCAAAGGACTTGAACAATAATTTTGCTATAACTTTCCCTTTGCAGAACGAGGACGATAATGTCGTCGAATTTGAACTTGAACAAGAACAAATTGTGGTTAGATTCTTTGAGGCTGGTCTCGACGCGGTCTATCATTTTGGTGGAGATTTTAGATGGATTTTTCGATTTTTATGGTCTTGAGTTTCTTGGAGGCTTTGTTTGCAGAGGATTTGAGGAATTTTAAAGAGTTGGTTTGGTAAATGAGTGGCTCAGCAAGTTCATCGAGTTCCTCCGTCTTAGCTTCTTTCTTTTTCCCTGCCATCCCTCTACAATAGTGATTGTTTCATCTGAGACAGAAACGATAAGGAGAACTTTGCCTCAAAATAATTACAATTTACAAATTCGCATAAACCCGAAACATTACAATATTATGTATTAAGGGCGTGTTTGGTAGCCTACATTATATGGGATAAAAACACTATTTTGTATTCAATTTATACAAGCTCATGATTGGCGCTAAAAGCTGCTACAGCTACACTACGTTAATGGGATATGCTAATGCGGCAGTTGCAACATTAGTTTGCCTCTTATGAATTTTTTTCAATTTTCTTAATAATAATAAAAATAAAAATGAATAAATATAACTTTTGAATTTGAATATTATATTATATAATATTAATTTTTATTTTTATTTTACATTATAATTATTGATATAAATTAATAATTTATTAATCAATAATTTTTTTTTTATATTTTTATTTTTACATTATAATTTATTATTAAATTTATAATTTAATATAATTAATAATAATATTAATTTAAATAATAATATAAAATATTATTGCATATAATACAGAACTTTTACTTGGATTATTTAGCACAATTCATTTGTTAGTGAATATGTTATAGCAATTATATCAATTTATTAATTTGTTATCATCTTGTGGTGTGTATAAATTTTTATTTCATTATCCTAAGATGACTTTTGAACCAATCTTCTAGGTTTTAATTATTTATTTATGTTGTTATATTATTAGAGATTATTTGATTAAATTATTTGTTTTGATCTTTATCTCACAGGTCATATATTTAGAAAATAGTGAAAAACAAATGTAATGCTTCTGAAAATTTAAGGTTATAAGCTTCGATAGTTATGAAGAATTATGATATTTTTTAACATTTACACTAAAAAAAATTGTTAAATTTATAAAATTTAAAACTTCTATATTTAGTATTTTTCTAAATATTAATAAATAATATTTTCTAAATATATAATATAAATTACTCAAAAAAATTATTACATTATTTTCTAAATATATAATATAAATTACTCAAAAAAATTATTACAGTACAATATAACACAAAATATAATCTAATTGAAAATTAATACAGTACAATGTAGCACCAAACATTGTACAACATTATGATAATACAGTGCTAATACAATACAACAAAATACAATATACCAACATTAAAATACAGCATAATACAATACGGTGTGCCAAACGCACCCTAAAATTACAAAACATGGCGTTATAATCCTTTAATACCATATAATGAGGAGTACCAAATATGCCCTAATTGTATAAAAATAAATCTTAATTAGAAAAAATTGATATAATATTATAAAAGAAAAATAAATTAATTTCATTAGCAAGTCTTACCAATCTCTCATAACATCCCAGTCTCTTATAGTAATAATTGCTTGGAAAATCTTTGATTTCAATAAACTTTAAAATTAATCAAGAACTTGATTGCCAATACTAAAAACCGATTAAGATGCAACAAGGATATATGAATGCTTAAGATATCACGAGCCATGGAAGAAAGGTTAGGATATCAAAATCTGTTTTCTTTCAAAAAACTTAGAATGTTTAAATCAATCAATCTATTCTTGGTTCATCCAAATAAAGCTCTAATTCAGATTTTCTAACATAGGTATAACAATCCATGTTAATAAGATCATCAAACTCCTACAAAATAATTAGGAAATAAGAATTGTCAAAATCCAAAACAAGTACAAATAAGGCAATAATAATTGTCACAATAACAGAAAAGAAAATTGTAAATGTACCATGAATAGTTCCATGGTCCATTGGTTAAGTGTATTCTGACTATTGTCATTATATTCCACACTTGAACCAATATCACTCATTTAAGTAAGTGTGGATGTGGTGGAGAAAGATAGTGTGATAAAATTTTACACACTAAAAACTGAAAACAACTTATCATGAACATGTTCTAACTACTTTGAATTTTGATCATAAGCGTTGTCGTAGGCAAACTTAATAAATGCCAACTTGTATCGAGGATGCAAGATGACCACAATCGCCAAAATAGTACAAAAATCAAACTAATACTTTTCAAACTTTTTGATCATTTTCTATGCCATAATTTTCATATATACATCCTCACTATGCAATAATTGATCCAAAACAACATTAGATACAAACACCTTAGGAAAATATAAACTTGAACTGGGTATTTTTGTTGGGATTATGTGCTCTTTAAAACATATTGATTTATTTATTTTCTAATTAATAAAATATTTGAGATATTTTTCAAAAATCTTAATTGGATAAATATTTTGAATAAGGTCCATTTAATCATATTATATGTATTTATGTGATCATCATATGGATTCACAGAAGAGATAAATACAAGCTATCTTATGATTAAATAAATTAAGTTAACAATTGATAAATAGAGTTGGGCGCTCTATTTATGTTTATACTATAATAAATTCATTGAATGATTTATCTTAATTATGTATAAATTTACTGATTTAATTTAACTATATTAAACTGGATCACATATGAGAATTTTTTTTTATACAAAAGGAACCTAGCCAGTGCTTAGGTTAAACAAAGACAAAGGAAAGCAGTCCCCAAACCATCACTGAACAGCCAATGGGTCATGCCTGGGGGAGGTTGATGAAATAAATGGAAACCAAGTGGGAGGGTGAGCGCCATGCCTGCAAGGAAGTCAGCAGCAAAATTCGCTTCCCTATACACATGATGCACTGAAATCAACCAATGTCGGCTTAGCAAAACCTTTATTCCCCAAATCAATGAAGAATTAGCATTACTGTGATAGTTACGATCAGCTAAAATTTGAGTAATGCTCAAGTTGTCAACTTCTACCCTTAGGAAACGGATGCCATGATCCCAAGCCATTTGTAACCCTTTAAAAAGGCCCCACAATTCAGCCCCCATTATAGAGCAACTTCCCAAGTTCATATTGAAACCACATACCCACTCACCACATCAATTCCTCACTAAACCACCAGCACTAGCCAAACCAGACCGTTTCAAAGCCCCATCAGTATTGAGTTTGAAATATGGCCACGTTGGGGGTTGCCAATGAATCAAATTCTCAATTTTATTGGATTGCTGCTTCTTCAAAAAATCATGGGTCAAAGTAATTTCCTCAGTGCGACTATGAACATCCATTAGCACAGTACCAATACTACATGATATGTTAGTATGAGTAAACTGATTACACCAAAACTATAACCTCCACACATTGACTCCAAAAAGCACTGACCAATCCCCGAAGTTCGCAATTTGAAAGCTATTCTTCATATTACAGATTACTCATGACCGAAGATCCAGCATGAAAAAGGTAAAATGTAAGTGGTTAGGAATTAAAGCGAGCCAAACACGTTTGGAATCAATGTAATCCCTTACTGCATGTAAGGTGTCCTCCACGTGAAACCCGCATCTCATGCAAGCACAATCATCTATCGAGTGTTTGCGAAAGAGATCAGCCCTCGATTTCAACTTGTTATGTATTAACAGCCAAAGGAAACAACGAACACTTTGGGGACCATTCCATCGCCAAATCGAACTCCAAAGAGAATTATTCCACTTGGCACCGGCTTAAACAAGTAGAAGTAAGAAGATTTTACAGTGAAACAACTAGACTTTGATGTACCCCAAAAACAACAGTCTTCAACTCCACGCTCACAAGGTCGCATTGTACCCGCAATCTTGAAAAGAATATGATTTGGTAAAAGGGAAGCAAACAGACCCCAATTCCAAGCACCCTCTTGATCCACAAACCTGGCTACATATTGATTAACCAAGCTGTCAGGGATTGGGCCAATAGCATACTTCTGAAGGCAGTGGTCGTCCATCATCCAATAATCTTTCCAGAACCTCGCAGTCTTGCCGTTGCCTAGAGCCCAACGAACCCCTTAGAGGACTTCCTTCCATATGTTTCCCACTGCCTTCCATAGAGGTGACCCGTGTTTAGTTGGGAGCGAAGAAGGAAGATCATTGCTGTTAACGCCACACTTAGATATCAAGACTTTAATCCAGAGACTGCTTGGTGAGTCAAGAATGCCCCAGCAAATTTTCATAAGTAATGCCTTGTTCATAAGGTTAAGATCCTATAAACCAAGGCCTCCACGAGATTTGGGAAGTTGAATCGTCTCCCACCTAATAAGGCTTATACGTTAGTTTTCTTCCTTCCCACTTCATATAAAGTGTCTGCATATCTGGTCGATCTTATTTCGAATACTCGCAGGGAGCAATGTGGTTTGCATAGAGTAGATGGAAGTGACTGGATAACTGATTGCGTGAGAGTAATCCGACTTACTAAGGAAAGATGCTTTGCTGACCACTCGGAAAGTCTTTGTTGAACCCAATCGATGATGGTCTGGTAAGTATGCTTGGTTATCCACTTGTGAGTAGAGGCGTGCCTAGATAAGTGCCAAGGTCCTTTGTAGTGGTGAACCCAAGTTGGCTCCAATTCGTTGGGCATCGCTAGTGTGCACATTATGGGAGAAAATGTGAGTGTTTTATTTTTTGCTCACTTTTTCTCCTGAACTCCCACAAAAAGTATCGAGCACCTCCATGATAACTTCTGCTTGGTCTAGTGAAGCTTCTGCCAAAAGTAAAAGATCATCAGCAAAAAAGATATGAGAAATAGGAATACCTTGTCTTGAAAGTAGTTGCATGGTGGTAGACGAAATGCATTCCATAATAACTCGAATGAAGCCCTAGGGTAACCCAACTATGTACAAAGTTTCAAAGATGAAATCTCAGTTTAATCTATCATAGGCTTTTTCAAGATCAACCTTGATAACCATTTAACCAGATTTCCCTTTCTTCTTTCGCATAAAATGAATTACTTCTTGTGCAATGACAATATTTTCTGTAATGCCTCCCTGGAATAAAGCTTGTCTGGTTGGGACCAATAAACCTCGGCAACACCTCCTTGAGTCTATTAGTCACTATTTTGGTGATTGTTTTATACACCACGAAGGATATACTAATAGGCCGAAACATTTTCAAGCTAGTAGGATTGTTGGTTTTAGGTATGAGCACAAGCAAAGTCTCGTTGAACTCTTTAGGAATTGGCGTGCCACCAAAGACCTCTTTTACCACTTTACAAACTGAGGGCCCCACAACCTGCCATTGAGATTGATAGAAGATAGCATGAAAGCCATCCACACCAGGGGCCTTCAAGGGGGGCATACTAAAAATCGTCTGCTGAATTTCCTCATCATGCACTGGTTTAAACAAATTGTCCATGGTATTGCTATCCATCCTTAGAAAGTGATTTGGAACCGGGTACATATGATATTTTCTCTCCTCGTTGAAGTAAAGTTTGACAAAAAAAAGAAATAGCATGTGCCTTAATCTCTTCACTATCATATAGCCAGACACCAGAATCATCCTGTATAGCCACCACTTTATTCGCTCTTCGTTGTTGGATGGTTTTTTGGTGGAAAAATCTTGTATTCCGATCTCCACTTTTAATCCATTCTCTTCTAGATTTTTAGTACTAAATAATCTCTTCTTGGGTCAGAACCTCTTCTAATTCCTGCCTTAAATCTGCTTCCAACCAAATAAGATGGTTAGATTGACGAACTTCTAAAGCTTTTTGAATACCACCGATTCTCGCCAAGATTCTTCTTTTCCGTTTAAAAATATTCCCAAACACTTCTCTGTTCCAAGTCCAGAGATTGGTCTTAAACTCTTCAATCATCTGCATATAGATTTTAGAGCCATCCTAAGCACTTTTTACAAATTAGCAAATCTATGGTCTCTAAGCCAAGAAGCAAGGAAACGAAAAGGTTTATGCCCCAACTGATGAGCGCCAATACGATAATGAAGGGCTAAAAGAGGGCGGTGAGTTAGGGGCTTTCAAAGAACGTGAAGGTAGTATATCTTCCCTGCTCTCTGCTGTTTATGATTCACTGAGTTCTGATGCGTTTGAGGAAGCTTGGCATTGCATGATTACAGAATATGATTTGTGGGATAATGATTGGTTAAATGGTTTGTATGAGGAGAGGCATCGTTGGGTCTCATGCTATTTAAAAGGCTATTTTTGGGCAGGAATGTCAACAACTCAGGGAAGTGCAAGTATGAATGCATTTTTTGATGGATTTGTTAACTCAAAAACAAATCTGAAACAGTTTGTAAAGCAATATGAAAATGCATTGTGGAGGAAAACTGAATTAGAATGGCAAGCAGATGCCAAGTGTTTCAGTAAAAAGACATCATGCGTGTCAAGATATGAGATGGAGAGGCAAGTTGAAGAAGTGTACACCATTTCCAAGTTTAAAGAATTTCAAGAAGAATTGACTGCTCTGATGTATTGTGATATCACGGATTCTGTGAGATCAATATATCAAATAATTGAGTCATTCGGGCAAGGTCGGAGAGGCTTCTTTGAGGTTGTTTTTGAAGAAGCTGAGTGTGAAGTTACTTGTATATGTTCAAAATTCCAGTCTAGGGGGATTCTTTGCAGACATGCCCTTGCAGTGCTGATACGTAACGTGTTGAGTGTTAGAAAGTGCATATTTATAAAGGAGAAAATCGTTATTTTACATATCAAGTATTACTAACAACCCTTACTTTTATGTGTTTAAGTTCCTTGTAATTTAATTATGTGTGTTTTATTTTAATTAAGTATTTTATGTATTTTAGGGGCATTATAGTCATTTCACAATAAACGAGAGATCAAATGACATATACGGTACTATTCACATGTACGGGTACTGTCTACGTTACTGTTCACTGCACTGTTCACATGTACAGATCGATGACGTGGCATTGACCGATGATGTGGCATTGACTGATGACGTGTCAAGATCCTATTGGACTAAAATTCTCATGTACTGTTTATGGTGATGTGGCAGCATATTAGTGGACCCAAAAACTGCACGTACGGTACATGCAACACATGGGATTATTACTGTGCAAACCGCGTTACTGTTCAAACCGTGTGTAAACCGTGTTACTGTGCAAACCGCGTACTGTTCACGCATATTGTTGACTTTACTGTTGACTGATGACGTGGCGCAATCCTGAGCGTCCAAACTGTTTTTAATCCGATGGCCATAATTTACTCGATGTAACTATAAAAAGGGGGCCTCCCCCCCTATTTTGGCACCTTTGAATCCATTTTTGGGATCCATTTTCTGTAATTCTCTCTCTATCTTATATTTTCTACGTATTTTAATAAATTCTTATTTTGCCCCTAGTTCAATTATGAGTGGCTAATTTTCTTTCAAGCTTGGGTTGAAGGTGAAGTCTCAACATGTGTCATGGGCTTGATTTGGTAAATTTATTTTCTCTTTCCCTCTAGTTTTTGTGGATGTTTTGACTTCTCGTCGACAAATAACAATAATCTTGTCTAGTACCGCCCTGGTTTCACCGGCTCCCTAGTATAAGATTATTATTATTTGGCACGATAAGCCCTTAGCACCATATTTATTAGAGCGTGGTTCATGAGGTGTGGATTCCCCTCTCATGATTTAATTGGTATTAATAAGGAATATTTAGCCCATGATGCATATTGATACGGATCCAGATACCCAAGTACGTCATTTCAATAGAATTTTCTTCAATTTATTCTTGTTATTTCAATTCCAATTTCAGAATTTATTCTCGCCATTTTAATTTAAGTTTTAGCATATTTCAAATTATTTCCACCACAAATCCAACCACCCATTTACAAAATTAATTCTATATATAATTAAAATCCACCTCCTTGTGGGATCGACACTCGTCACCATTAATCTATACTACAACAGATTCGTGCGCTTGCGAGTTCAATAAAATTTGCACAACATAACGCAGTTGAATTACTTCTAGAAAGATACATTTTATCAAGGTGGAAGAAAGATGTGATGAGATGTTATAGTAAGCTGAAAGTTTGTTATGGTGTGCAGAATTTGACCATCCAGCAAGAGAGATATGAAAAAATGTGTAACGCTTTCAGTGAGATTGCAGACATAGCCTCTGATGATGAAAATAGCTATAAAACGGTGTTGGATTGGATTGAGAAAATCATGAAGGATCTGCCCAAGCAAATTCGTTGTGAAAGTATGGGAAAAACTAATACTGGTGGAGCAAGTTGTAGCAGCAACAAACAAATTAACAGTGAGAGTGTGGAAAGAACTGTTATTGGCGAAGTAAGTTGTGGCAGCAACAATGTTCAACTTGCAATAAATGATCCAGTAGTGACACGTCGTAAAGGCCGTCCACCTTGCCTGAGGAAAGAATCTTCGATTCGAAAGAAATCCATTCAAAAGAACAAGTCCGCACAAAAAAATAAGGTATGATTAAAAACAAAGATCTATTTTCTAATTAATTTTGTCTTAGTTTAATTGTCTTTAATAATCTTGTAGGATTTACAACAAACTGCCCCATCATCTTATCATGTGCCTAATGAAATCTCCACACAAGGGAGCAACATAGCCACGGTAAATTTTGTGAATTTTTTGTTTTAAAATTTTCTTTTATTTCGAGGATATGTAATTAAGTATAAGATTGAACATATGTAGACGCTATAAGAAGGAAGTACTATTTATCGAAATCTCAACCAATGCGGCACTATGGGCTATTATAATGTAAGAATTAAATTATTTAAATTTTAGTTTTAAGATTTTTATATGAATTTTACATATATTTTATTATTTGATTAGGTACCTATGTACCAATCCCAATTCGGTGGAAGCAACATTTATAAGCCATTTCCTTATAATTGGCACATAGTAAGTTGTTGTTTACAAATCGGCAATGAATACATATATTTTAATATTTCTGTAATGTAATATGATGTTTATTTTTATGTATTATAGCAACCAGTCCCACCGTATACTTCGCAGTTGCATTATTCTTCTCCTTCGATGACTTATCAAGGATCTCAAAGTGAGAATTTCCAACAGTCACTACAGCAGCAGCAACGTAATGAAGATAACAATGATGATGCTTGATTAGTATTTTGGCTTTAAATTGTAGTGATGAAATAATGTTGTGTTAAATTGAACTTTAAATTTTTAAAATTATGTTAGATTTGTCTTAAATCTTTGAAATTGTAGTGATGAAATAATGTTTTGTGTTAAATTGAACTTTTAATTTTTAATATTACATTAGATTTGTTTAAGGTAATAATTTTTCCTCTTAATAATACTATAGTTGCATGTCATTGTGATGGTGAAATTTTACCTATTGATAATTGATCGTCACTTGCATGCATTTACCATATTAAAAGAGGGAGAGTGGAGGTATGTATATGCTCTTACCACTCTCTAGTTAATTTAGTTGATGGGGTATCATAAATAATTTTATAATAATTGTACCCCGTGTTATGTATAAAGTGTTTATCACAAGCTATTGCTTTTTACGTTTTGTGCTATTGCAGCTTGTTTGAAGTTGGAAATGTAGGACAACATGCTCATGATACAGTTAAATTCATTCCCAGCTGTGTGTGGCCTCGCATCAAAGATAATAAAATAGAAAGTTTTAAAGCACCTGAGCACATATGGAGACTGAATAAAGCTTCAATACTTATGCCATCAAGTGTATCTTGTATCAAATTGTTTGGAAAGCACCCTTCTTGTGCAACTGATGGTGGTTCTGTCCGGCATGCATTGTATTCTTTTTCGCTTGTCATACATATTATTTTTATATTAATTAGGTTTTTCAAGTAAATGAGGAAAAACTTAGGAAATTTAAAACCGTGGGAACAATTCATACACAACAATCATTTTATTTGAATTATTTAAATTTATACATAACACGGGGTACAATTTCATTTATACAAAATACATATAGCAACAATTATCCCTAAAATACAACATACAATGGATAATATGGGCAGAATAATAAAATCATTTATGCCTTTATTAGTTTGCACAACTTTGTCACATCTAGGCACTTCAGTTTGCACCCCTTTTCGAGTGTTTCCACAATAAAATTTGTAGTTTCTAACATATTGGAGGTCTCTGGCAATTTTTCATGCCTTTTTATGTAATTATTGTAGGCTAGTTCGGCATCCAACAAAGATTTATAAGATTTATAAGATTTATAAGAATTCCCTTTGAATCCATTTACTTGCATCTGACATTCAGGCCAAGAATTGTATATGCCCGACTTTCGTCTTTTGAAAACAACATAACAGCTTTGAGTAGGCATTTGAATTCTACATTGGAAAAATTTAGATCAATATTCTAGACTTTTATGCTAAGAATTTCAACTGCTAACAATAAGAGAATTTCAAAACCAGGAGGGAAAAAAGAGTAACATTTTAACCTTTTGAAAAAGAATGGGAGAAAATGAAATCGAGAAAATAAAACCCTCACTTTAAAACCTCTTAATCCACTGGCAGCTACAGCATCTTGGTTCTCAGACTAAACCATCAATATCCAGCAAACAAATTCATCTCCTCAACCATTACCAATTTATCAATTTAGACCTGAAATAACTCAATACACTAAAGAAAAGAACAACATCAACATCACCATAAGTAAGTTAAAAAGACAGCAATGCAGCAAATCCCATTGACAAAAAGACACCCATGTGATTTTTTTGGCTCAAAAATATAGAAATGAACATGAATTAAATGAACACAAATTAAACAGAGCAGTGAGCAGTAATGAACACAGGCTGAGGCTCTGACGTTCAGTGTCTCTGAAGAAGAAGCAGAAGCACTGAAGCAACGAATTAAATGAACACGAGGCCGTACCATGTGAGCTACGGTACACATTCACATACCCAAACAAAATCAAATCCAACACCACCAACAACAACTCACCCATGTTTCCAATTTTTTTAATACAATATTTTCAATTATTTCTCTTTTTCTTATCATCTTTGTCCGATGGTACAAGAAAATAAGTTATAATTATAAATTTAAAAAGAGAAATGCTTACGGATGCAGCAAGCAACCAGTAGCAAGCAGACAGGAATATGCAAACATGCTTCACCACCAAAATGGGACGCTGGACGGAAACTCTCCAGAAATTTATTCACACAAGATTGAAAGAAGCACCTTAACAAGTAGATATTAAGAGGTTGAATAAAGCAATTGACTTACTACATGGTAATTTGTAGACATGCTTTTTCGTCTGCATTTGCATGTAAACGTGAGGAGAAATTCTTTGAAATCTAAACATGCACAACCAAACGTTTCATCAGATTGAAAGATAAAAAGAAAAGACTAAATGGAGGACAAACTTACCATAAGCATTTCCAATTTGGCTCTGATTTTTGAAACCAGCTGTTACAACAATACAGAGAATCATAAGGATCCAATTGATATCAGGAATATATATATGACCAAGGAATTTCTTCGATGTATGTACAACTTTAACTCTTGGGAAACAGCCAAGAGCAAGAGCTTGCTTGATTATTGAAAATGTTGCAGATATGGTAGCCTGGCTCGCAACGATAGCAGCTGCAGTTGCAACAATAAAAATTGGCCAATATATGCTGTCTGCATGGTAAGAAATCAAAATTACTAGCCTCTCGAACCAATAGTTACCAGCCTACTCAAGTATGGTGAAATCTTCTACCACAATTCCATATCTTGAGAATTATGTATTGTCAAACACATTTGATATTCTCTTTAAAATCCAAGAGCATCATCCACAACATCTCAAAATTTCATCATCTACAACATAAAAAAATAAAAAAAAATAAAAAGAAATGCTCAAAATTTCATCATCTACAACATAAAAAAATAAAAAAAATAAAAAGAAATGCTTACGAATGCAGCAAGCAACAACTACAAGTCACGACTCCAGTCTCAAAATTTCATCATCCACAACATAAAAAAAATAAAAAAATAAAAAGAATTGCTTACGGATGCAGCAAGCAACAACTACAAGTCACGACTCCAGTCTCAAAATTTCATCATCCACAACATAAAAAAAATAAAAAGAAATGCTTACGGATGCAGCAAGCAACAACAAGCAGCGACGTCGTAGTAGATCTAGGTTGGGCGATCGTGTCCGTTCTAGATCTGGGGCTGGGCAAGAAAAAAAAAAGGGGCTCACTGGGGCTGGAGTCCGGTAACGAAGCAAATGGAAAGAAAGAAAGAAAAGTAACGAAGCAAACTCAATGAAGGAGGGGAGTCTGGTAACGAAGCAGTTTTGTCAATGGAGGGGGAGTAAAATGAGTGGTTAAGGAATGACCATCGTTTTCTCTTTTTTTTTGTGGGTCCACACAATATTTCCAAAAGCATAAGTGAACTCGAAGACAAAGAAACGAGTGAAACGACAATTTAAACTACGTTTCTGTCGTCCCTTTGTCAGTTAGTTCGTTTATCATTTTCCTATTTCTTATTCCCAGAGGGTAAAATCGTAAGGGACTTGGCCTTTTGGGTATGAAAAGTATTATTTTTAGGAATTGGTGTGTATCGGGAAAACGGGCAGGTTGACTTTCAGGCATGGGCATGGTATTACTGGAAGTAAAGCTATCTTCAAGGTTGTCAGCATTCATAAGGGGAATCTTCAAGGTTGTCAGCATTCATAAGGGGACCAAATCTTGAACCGTTATCAATCATTCCCTTTTCAGTGAGATTCTGTCCAGAAACCTTGGCATTTTCCTTTCGAAAACTATTGTTGCCTTTTTTGGTCACCGCCATCCAAGGGCCAAACCTAGGGTTTGCTGGTTGCAGTGGAGGTTCCACCTCTACAGATTGATCAATAGGCACATTTATGCCCCTCTCCATTGCTTCATTTCTTCTTTCATCAAAGCAGGAAGCACTAAGATGACCATATGTGCCACATACAAAGCATATAGTGAGTAAGCTTTCATACTCGACATTTTGGATCTTGCCGTCAAGAAGGAACTAGGAACACTATGGTTTATCCAATGCAACTTCAACAGCAATTCGAGCAAGCTTACTTCGAGTAGTTGACTCAGTGTTGTAGTCAATGCGAACAACGTTTCTGATTACCTGTCCCAGCAGGCGTAGCACCTTCTTATGGTAATAATGTAGTGGCATTCTAGGGAGACGAATCCAAGCTACGATGGAAGAAATCTTCTCATTTGCGCTACCATGCTTGAATCGTTAAATAGTGGCCAAGCACAATCCATGGTCCTTACGTTAACACATGCTGAGCATCTGAAACTGTTTTGAACCGGACTAGGAAATAGTTATTCTCCAGGTCTATCACAGAAAAACCATTAGACATACCCCATAAGGCATCCAGGCGGCTACACAGAACTTTATAAACAATATTCCTTCCCAGTAATTTCACAACCACCGTTGATTGCCAAGGTTTCACTAATTGTGAGTGGATCTTCCAAGAAAAATATATGGATGGCAGAACCCCTTCCTTTTCGACGACGACGACGTCTCCTATGTCAAATTCCATATCCTCGTCCTTGCCCATTAGTTCCTCCTTCATAGCCCGCCGCTCCATTAATTTGTCTTTGAATGAAACGGGAGGTGGGGTTATCCCCATCCACACCATTCTCCTTAAACTTGGCCCTTTTCATAGATCGGTTGGCTTCAAGCGGTGGTGAACTTTTCTTCATACTAGAGTCCATTCTTGAGACGTTTATTATACTAATATTCTTCTTATTAATGGATCACATAGGTATTGATTTTATTGCAATCTGAATCTTGAGTTAATTATAGTTTCATATTTTTTATTGTCATTTCATTTGAGTTACCAATGGGCGAGACATACATTTGTAGTTAAGATTACTAGGAATGGCAAAATGTAGGGTCGGGCTCGGGCTTGGCCAAGCCCTACCCGACCCGATCAAAAGAAATTTAAAACCTGACCCTAAAAAAGCTCGAATACTATTTAGTTAGGGTCAGGCTCGAATCGGGCCAACATCGGATCGGGCCCAACTCGACCCTACCGAAATAGTTAACCCCACAATTCAATTCTCATTTCCCACTACCATTTCAATTAATTCGGCAATTACTCAACCATTTCAAACACAAGTCAATTCCACTTTCCACAACCATTTCAACCAATTCCAAAACTATTTCAACCCCAAACACAAATCAATTCCAAAATCCAACATAAAAAACACACAATGCAATTAAATTAAAAACACACAATGTAATTCCACAACCATTTTACCCATACAAAATTCAATTCAGGAACCCAACATAAAAAACAAAAAAACTCATGTCTTGTATAAATAAAAACACAATGCAATTAAATTAAAAACACACAATGTAATTCCACAACCATTTTAGTCATACACAATTCAGTTCAATAACCCAACATAAAAAATAAAAAAAACTCATGTCTTATACAAATAAAAACACAATGCAATTAAATTAAAAACACACAATGTGTGATGTTGTGAGGATGTGTTGTGTGCGTGTGTTAACTTGTGTTAGTTTTTTTTTTAAATAGGGTCGGGTCGGCATTAAGCCCGACCCTGACCCTAAATTTGTTTGAGCCTTAAAATTTTGGCCCTAACCCGACCCTAAACTTGAAAATTCGAGTCAAAGCCCTAAAAATTAGGGTTGGGTCAATCGGGCCAAAAATAGGGTCGGGCTAAATTGCTAAGCCTAAAGATTACCCAATATTTTGGTGGAAGCAATTATGAGCAGTGAGATTATAGATTAACAATATAAAATTTATACAACACATCTCTTGACGAGTTTTCAGTACTTGATCATAGAATTCTCTGACCAGAGTGTGTCAACATAATTAATATGTTGAAAATGATCATTAGAAAAAACCAATAAGTGTCAAGGAACAAGATGTATTAAATTAATTGAACAGTTGAGATATCAATTTAATTAGAGATGTGGTACAAAGGATTGTTTAGTAAGGAAATCAATGTGGCATGGGTCGAATTATTATTTGAGAACACTATCCTAGATAGCATACAATTATGGAAATCAATTCCAAATTTTTAGTGGAGTAGATTTAGAATTAAATAATTGGGCTAGTTTAATTACAGGCTTAATTATTGTAACCACTATTGTATGTACCCATATGATCCCCGAGTTAGCTCATTTAATTGATGCACCACTATTGGATTAATAAACAAGATAACTAGCTATTTGGGTTAAAAGCCTAAATATATTATTTAGTGGGAGGCTCCATTTAATATGCTTGTGTGTAAAAGGCCTTGTGTTATTTTATAAGGTGGGCTCCTATAACAAGAACAAGTAACGCGACTTTTGGTTTTGTTATTTTTTTAATTTAAATCAAATTTGATTTAATAGAATTTAAAATATATATATATATATATATATATATATATATATATATATATATATAGCCTAGCGTTTCCACCAAATAGAGATATAAAAAGGCTTGTTTTCTCTAAAAGGAGACAGTAGCCACAATATACAAATTAGACAAAAAAGATTTTTTCTCTCTATCTTTGAGAGAAATTTTTTTTCTCTTGCTAGTTGTTTTTATTAGTGATAAAGGCGCCCGCACGTCAAGTGCATATCAAACTTAAGTCATAACCTAGAAGATCATTGGTGACGAATCATAATCTAACAAAATTTGTGGGGACAAATTGTGATCTGAAAGCCTAGATTACTTCAGCGAAAAAGCAAAGGTACGATTTTTAGATTATGGTAATTTTATATATTGTATGAGAATTGTGATCCAAATATTTCAGTTGAAAAATATTTTTCAAACCAATAATTTTGACCTAGAAAAAATGCATATGATCTCATAAAACATAGACAAGAATTTGCCAGTTTTCTCTATTTTCCTCTAGTCTTCTTCAGAAGACGACTTTTGTAATTAGAATCACTCAATTGTAAATGACAACGAGCATTTTTGTTATACATAAAACTATCAAGCATAAGAAAAGTTGTCATAATTTTTTCTTGTCATCTAGAGATACTTAACACACTTGAAGAATTTTTTTTTCTCTCATTTTTGACCCCTTGACATATTTTATACTCTCATGGGCTTTTTCTATTTCTTACTCAACTTATTTTAAACCTTTTTGAACAATTAATATAATAATATGAGCACAACTTCGAATATAAAAGTAAATCTCCATCACACATCAAAGCATTTTTTAATTGCAGTTGACTTTTTAACATTGCAACACAAATATCATTACTTGTTTAGAGTTATTGAAAAAAAATCTTTTTTTCTCAATATCTCATTCACACAATAATGATAATATTTTCTCAGCCAAGGCAGCCATAGTGTGTGTGGAGTTAGCATTTCACAAAAATTAAACATTCTTTTTTTTTTATAAATTCTATCATTTATCAACGAAAGTGTTATTAATGTAGTCAATTTTTGTCAATCCGAACTTGACAAATTCATATAGGATATTACCACTCTAGCTTTGCTCGAATTCTAGACCCAATGTGATTGAGAAGTGTATGAAATTGGCTGAAAATTCTTTCTTTTTTTAATAATTTTGAATAGTTGTCATATTCTACACTTCTTGACCACTAGTTTAACAAAATTAACCAAAAAATTACCAAATCACTTTAGATGACCTATATTTATCCATGCACTAATCTATCATGATTCATGGATAGCATGTGATGTGCTCATAATTTATCTATAATTTTAATGCTTCCATAACTTAATTTTATGTTAAATTATATTTTATTATATTAATTTTTATCTTAATTTTTATATTTTTTCATTGTAGGAATATTGGGAATATTTAAGTGAAAGAAAGCAAAAAGGGAAAACAAATTGGAGCTTAATGGAAATAATTGCGGATTGTGGAAGAAAAAAGGGAAAGAAATAAAAATTATAAATCAATGAAGATTTAATTAACCAATTTTAGGCATGCATGCACGTGGTAGGCATGCATGCACGTGGGGGGCATTATAGAACTAATTGGCAATTCAAATGGCAAGTTAAACCTGCATGGGCTTAAAAGTGGGCTGGATTTGTTTTGTTTTGAAATCCTTTTCATTTAAGGTTTGGAAGTGGCGCAACAATATAAAAAGAAAAGTGAAGAGGGCAGCCGCACAATTGGCACAAAAATAGAAAAACTGAGAGCAAGAAAAGAATAAGAGAAGCCGCTGTAAATCCGGGAGCAACAATTTGGAGGAGTCAATTGCAGAAATTGACGAGAGATAAATTCTTGAGTTTTTATTTCCCTCTTCTTTATTATCTTACTTGAATGTTTCCAATTAAATTAATAGATTCTCTTTATATTCTTATGAACTAATTTATTTACTAGGGTTACGATGTAACCTAACTATGAAGATTTAATTCCATAAATTTATGTTATTTTTAATTTATTATTCCATGGTTGACTGTTCATTATTGTGCTCAATGCTTTTAAATATCTAACCATATTTGAATGATTTGAGGATACATAATGAGACGGAGAGGAGATTTATGTATTTTTTCTCTATGTAATGAATGCCATGAATTGAACGAAAGACGTAGATGTGCCAACGAGATTTGTGCAGTTTTTTTAAGAATTTCCATGGAGCTTAATGAATCTTTACATATTTAAATTCACATAGAGATATGGTGGGTTAATATGTGAATGTATTTTTAATATTACTCAAGAGAGAATATTGAATGGATTAGGGAAATTCACTGTCAACATGGATAGTAAATTTTAATAGCATAGATGGAGGATTAAATTAGATTGGTTATGGTGAAATCAGATGTCCTACTGTCTTAATCTCTTGGTGATTTCTATTACTGTCTGTGTCTTTATTTAATTTTTATTTATTTTATTTTAATATAAATTCGCTTATTCGATTGTTCAAATAAATTAGAGTTAGAATAATTTCGGTAACTAATAGGATATACAATCTCTATGGGACGATACTCTACTCTTCATTATATTACTTGTGCTGACTAGTATACTTGCTAATTTACGCATCAAGTTTTTGGCGCCATTGCCGGGGATTGTTTGGATTAGTATCGATACCAACTAACCTTAGTTTAATTTGAATTTTTTTTTATTTATTTTTTTAATTTTCGTTTTCTTGTCTAATTTTATGAGACGTTCAAGAAGTTTTGATTTATTGCTTTTTAATCCAGATATTGAACGCACTTGTAGAAGGCTCAATAGAGAAAGGAGAAAAGCTTTACAAGAGCAACAACTAATCATGGCTAACGAAACATTACACAGAAATGAGGATGCGAGACCTTAGGAGATTATGTTGTGCCTACAGTTAATGGAGCTCGTTCAAGCATTGCACGCCCTGCCGTTCAAGTCAATAATTTTGAAATTAAGCCAGCCATAATCCAGATGATTCAGGCGTCAGTACAGTTTGCTAGGATGCCAAATGATGATCCAAATGCTCATATTGCAAATTCTTGGACATTTGTGACACATTTAAGCAAAATGGTGCTATCAGGCTAAGGCTTTTTCCGTTCTCACTGAGGGATAAAGCAAAAGAGTGGCTGAACTCACTCCCTGTTGGAACAATCACTACATGGGATGGTTTAGCAAAGAAGTTTTTAGCAAAATACTTTCCTCCAATAAAAACAGCCAAGTTGAAAATTGACATCAAACCTTTGCTCAGTTCGAGATGGAATCATTATATGAAGTGTGAGAAAGATACAAAGACCTACTAAGAAAATGCCCACATCATGGTCTACCAGTTTGGCTTTAGGTACAAACATTTTATAATGGTATTGGAGAGAACAATGATTGATGCTGCAGCAGGAGGAACGTGGGAAAAACACCAGAAGCAACTTATGAATTATTGGAGGAGATTGGATCCAATAATTACCAGTGGACTTCAGAGCGATCAATGCCAAGGAAAATTGTAGGAGCCCATAATATTGATGTTGTCACTGCTTTATCTGCACAAATGACTGCTTTATCTAATAAGTTAGAGCACCTAAATGTCAGTGCTATTCAAACTCAAGTGTGTGAATTATGCAGAGGGAACCATACCAGTGTCAATTGCCAAGTTGGAAGTCCTTTTGCGTCGTCATCTGCTGAACAAGCTCATTATGTGTCAAAATTCCAGAGACAACAACATAACCCATATTCTAATATCTATAATCTTGGCTGGAGAAACCACCCGAATTTATCATGGAACAACACTCAGAATACATTGGCACCACCTTCAGGGTTCCAACCACAAGAAAAGAAGTCAAACTTAGAAGATGTTCTTACCCAGCTTACAACAAACATGTCTCAATTCATGACCAAAACAGAGACAACTTTTCAAAATCAAGCTGCATCAATTCGGAACCTCGAGGTACAAGTGGGTCAGATTGCAAACTTGTTATCCAGTAGACAACATGGCTCTCTGTCAAGCAACACCGAGACAAATCCAAAGGAGTAAGTTAATGCAATTATACTTCAGAGTGGTAAACAACTTAATGAGCCGCGAAAAAAAGCAAAGAAAGTTGATGAAGAACAAACTGAAGACACCACTAAGGTTTCAAAGGCAGCAAGTTCAAAAATACCACAACCTAAACTAGCAACACCAGTCAAGGCCTATGTTCCTCCAATCCCTTTTCCTTAACGTCTCCGGAAAAATAACAGATAAGCAATTTTTAAAATTTCTTGATGTGTTTAAGAAATTGTATATTAACATTCCTTTTGCAGATGCTTTGGAACAAATGCCGCTTTATGCCAAATTTATGAAAGAAATGTTGTCCAATAAGAGGAAACTTGAAGAGCACGAAACTGTAATGCTGACTGAGGACTACACCGCCATCTTACAAAATAAATTGCCACCAAAGCTGAAAGATCCAGGGAGTTTTAATATTCCATGCACTATTGAAAAATATTATTTTGATAAAGTTTTGTGTGATTTAGGTGCAAGAATTAATTTGATGCCTTTTTTGTTTTCAAGAAATTAGGTTTGGGTGAACCTAAGACAATTGTTACCCTACAATTGGCAGATAGATCTATAAAGTACCCAAGATGCATAGTTGAGGATGTGCTTGTGAAAATTGACAAGTTTATATTCCCTGCAGATTTCATTGTCTTAGATATGGCCAATATAGAGTTACCTTTCATTCTAGGCCGACCATTCTTAGCTACATGAAGAGCTTTGATTGATGTTCAGGAAGGGAAATTGATTTTAAGAGTTCAAAATGAGCAACTCATTTTCAATGTGTACACACCTATCAAGTATCCAACTGAACTCAAAGATTGTTTTCAAAAAGACACCACAGATAGAAAAATGGCCAAATCATTGAAGGATAAAGATCTATCTGACCCTCCTGACATTTATACAATACATAAGCAGTTTATTAATGAAGATCCATCTCCTCATTTTTGTGGGAAGAGGCCTAATTGCAAGAAATTTGTGCAAGGTCCATCCATATCATCTCTTTGCATCCACGAGCCTCCTTAAATGATATCTTCAAAGACAGTCAAGCTAATGACTATAAATTAAGCGCTTCTTGGGAGGCAACCCAAGCTTTCTAAACTTTATTATTGTCATTTTTATCTTTTCTTATTTCTTTTATCTTTTCTTTTACTTATTTTATTTTGTTTTATCTAGGTTTTTGCACAAGTTTGGGTGTTGATGAACATTGACCTTTCACATGCCTTTCAATGACTCAACTGCAAGGTCACATCTTCAAGTGCAAAACTGGGGGAGTTTTTCTTTTCCTGTTCTTTTTCTTTACATTGAGGACAATATTTATTTTAAGTTTGGGGGTGGGAATATTTGCTTTCATTTTTTTTCAAAAAAAAATTAAAAAAAGATTTTAATGCCTATGATGAGTTTATGGTTGAAAATGAATATGGTTTTGAGAAAGGGATGAATATTGTCTTAGTTTATACTTGATTCTTATATTAGTTTCGTCTTGATTGTGATTCTTTAAATATCTTGTGCACTTATATTGATTATTTTAGAATTTTGACTTGAGATTTGAGATTGATACAGTCTGAGTTGAGAATTTTAGATTGAGTAAATGACTGTTTGTCTCGATTCTACATTACTTAAGTTTACCCAGGCACCATAGTCAGAAATAAATACCTACAACCCTTAAGAGTGAAGCTATTCTTGAGTAATTTGGGCCTATGTATCACCAGTATGTAGATAATAATCTACCATGAGAAGAAGCTACCTTAAGGGGTAGAGTGAAAGCTCCTGACTATGAAAAAAAATGCAAAGAAAAGAAAGCATGTGCTTTAAGAAAAATAAAAAGAAAATGAAAATTTGTGCCTGTGAAAAAAAAAGATCAAGATGATGAGGTTAATTCGACCTACTCTGTTTATTATTCAAGACAAGGGCTGTTGATATTAGGGAATAAGTCACTCATACTACCGTGATTTAGTAGATACAGACTATATGAATAAATCTTAAGGATTTATTTAAGTCTGTGATTATCTTTTAACACGAAAAAAAATGTGTCAAAAAAGGAGTATGTGTATCTTGAAAATGGATTTGTGTGACTATTTATTAAAACAAAGAGATCTCTCTCGCCATTTCCTTAAACTGAGGAGTAAGAAAGTATTGTTATTCTTTTTCCTATATATTATTTTATTATTTTTACTAAAAAAATTATAGTGCTTAGAGTTGTTCCTTTTAAACTGGGAAGCCATACTTAGTGAATTGCTGTGGAAGATTAATTTATTCAAAAGAATTTTTTCTTTAATTAAGCATATAATTACATTTAATCTTGTAAATAATCTACTTATTTAAAGTAATTTATGTGTTGAAAATATAGTTATCGTATTTTATTTAAAGCTCATCACGGGTGCAAATCAAAAGCTTTATTGAGGGGGCAAATAAAAAATTTGCTTGAAATTTAAAATTAATATAAAATAAGATTTATTAGGACAGCTAGTACCTATCTACGTCTCAAATATTTCATTGCGCGAGCATAAAACAATGGAAAGTAATTTAAGGCACAGGTTGTATATATATTAATCTCAAGAAAATGAGTAATTAATATGTGAATAGATGTTTAATGATAACCATTTAAGGATCTGTATTTGATTTATTTTGGTTCTTTTTTATTTATTAATTAATATAGAAAACTGATTGTGTCATACAGTATTTGTATTGCCTTTTTAAGTTTATTTCTAAATCAAAATAAATCGTGATTATTCATGTATCATGAAATTTTTATAATTCATTATGTGTTAGTTCAAAAAGAGTGTGTTGGGTGGTAATTCATATCAAGACCTAGTATGTATGGTTTAGCTTTTTCACTAGCTACAGTAGCTCTAAAAACACTTGTAATTATAATTTGGAAAATTATCAGTTATATGCCCTTAAATGACACCCGTATCAAACGTGTGTGAACATTTTTAAAGTGTATCACTCGTATATCCTAAGTTGACAAAATACATCTGCCGTCCACCAATCCGTTAACTTCCGTTTGCAAGCGCTAACATCATAAGGGTAATCTAGTCTTTTAAAATTGATAAAACTTTGATTTTAAAAAAATAACATGTCATCCCATTTACCTAGTAACAAATGACATGTCATATGATATATATTGATAAAAATGACATGTCATCCTATTTATCGGATAATTGTTAATAATTGCTAAAAAAACTACTTTACAACCGAATTTACTCCTCCAAAATTTAACCTAAATTTTTGGAGATCTACTCCTCCAAGCTCCAATTGGAAATTTTTATGGTATAATATGTATAATTGTAAATAATATATTGTTAATAAATTTTTATGGTATAATATGAATATTTTTTTATGAATAATTGTTAATAATATGTACCATTAATAATTTATTTTTTTTAATCAAATAAATGTATTGTTAATAACAAAATAACAAAAATTGTGTATTGAAAATTTACGTTAATTTTTGGGGTAAATAATTTATCTTTTTACCTCATTTTGAGTTTCAAGGGTAAAATAGTCAATTTGCCACAATTATGTTAACTTTCTAACGTAAGTTAATGGATTGGTGGACGACAGATGTGTTTTGTCAACTTAGGGTATACGAGTGATACACTTGAAAAATATTCACACACGTTTGATACGGGTGTCATTTAAGGGTATATGGCTGATAATTTCCCTTATAATTTTGAAGTTGAGTTGATTTTAGTCAATGGGTGTTTTAATTCAAAATTCATATTATTTTTATTATTTTTATCAAAATTGTTACTTAAAAGTTACATTTACACAATACCACCAGCTCTTATTTCGTGCCTAACTAGAGCTTCCTTTTCATAATAATTATGACTTTTAAGCCACAACACCACACACTACCAAAATTTCCATTTTGTTCTAAGAATTTGTATTTTGACGACTAATAAATTGCAAAGTTCATTGGCTTTCTTATATTACTAGCTTCCAGTGTCCGCCAATGCTGCTCTTCTTTAATTTTCTCAAAAAATCAACACAAGATGCACAACCTTTAAAATCATATATTTGAGCTAAACTTACTTTCGATCTTCAAAGTCAGGCATTAATTCTCAGTTGGTTTCGTATATTTAAAACTAATAAAAAAAAATAGATTAATGAAAAAAATTAACTTTTTAACCTAAAAAATAGATTTTTAAACACTAACAAAAGTAACGATAGAAATATTTCGAACAATATTTAGAAATGCAAGTACTGATCTAAGACTTGATGTCCAACCCTAAAGACTAAATGGTAATTTACCCAAACAGTAAAGATTTATATTACGTTAATGATGTTTCCTTGCTATTCAGATGCTTCTCAATTTTACCTTCATTTCTTTTCTATTGGATGGTTATGATTAGAATACCAATTTTTGAGAAATGGGCCATCAAGGGGATAAAAAAATATATGTTTGATGTTTGGAACTGCAGATGATAGTTAATTAATTGGTAAAATTTATTATGAGTAGTCAAAAAGTGTGAAGTTTGAAAATCTTTTAAGGTGTGAAGTTTGAACTTAATCTTTTAAGGAATCAGATAAATTCAAGCAAATTCTATTGTAGCTTTCTGATTACTTTCAGAAATTACAGGTTACATTTTTCAAATTATTAAAAAGAAATGAAACTTAAAAAGTTTTTCATAAGTAGTTTTCAAGTAATTTTATTTAAAGGTCATCCAAATTTCAATTCTGAGAAAGTATGAGGTTAAAAATTCAATCTAAATTTTATCCACCACCTCCCTAGTTATTCGAAGATATATATAAAAAAAATTACAAATTTAAATAAAGAGGTGGAGAAATATATTACTCTTGTTATGGTTTGCATCACGAGTATTGGCCGCATAGTACTTAAACCCATCTCTTACTATGGTTTATATCACAAGTAGTGGCCGTATGGTACTTAAACCCATCATATTGTTTCTTCAAACACAAACTGTAAAACTGAAAAAACACAACCCAGATTGGCAAATATATACTTCAGAAATGCAACTATAACTCATTCAGGATGAATTGCATAATAACTTGTGGACTAAGGTGCTTATATCTGCAATCTCAGCATATGTTCCACGTCCACGAATGTGTCGCATATGATCTGTATCAGACGGAGTAGGATTGCTGAATTGGGTCGATATCCAGTCCTTTAAGCCTAATCAGTGATTCGACGTGCCCTTTCAGTGTATGCAGTTCTCTCAATCTGAAAAAAATCAAAATATTGAATGCATAAGAGTGTACACTCCAAGCATTAAATTTCAGCTTTTAAGAGTAGAAATTAAGTAATGTAGTTTGTTAGCGTTATATTTATATGTTTTACCTAGCATTCTCAGCTCTTCTTCTTGCTTCTTCAGCCATCCGGCTAAGTTCTCCGTAACTGCTTCGTACACTGAACATATTGGAGTCACGTGGGTGCAACCCATGGAGGGTTCTCTGCGCCTGTGCCCATAGACGCTCACGTTCTTCTTTTCCGAAATCTCTTTTAGTTGTGAAGGCAATCTGCAAAAAAGCAATTACACTATGGAGAGTGAGCAAGAAATTAAGCTCCAGTTCTTGAATAAAATATGTTGAACTCAAGCCATCAATACCCTTTGTTCAAAGACAAGATCCCAAAAATTCCTGCTAAGCACATATCGGATGAAGAACTTTATAAAATCAAGCGGAATGTAGAAGATGATATTATAAAGCCAAATCACACCAGCCCAACCCCATCCTATTCCTTCAATTGTAGCAAAGCTCCAGGTTGCATAGACGGCAATCAGTGTAGCAATCTGCTCACAGAATTAAAAAGGATCAACTCATCCCCTATATTTCGAAAAGGCCAAAAGGAAACAGCATATATCACTCACCAGCTGAGCAACAAAGAAAGCCAGAGCAAGAAACGGGACAGGACACTCGACGTAAGACCAACTCCTTGCACGTGTCACGAATACGTTGGCCTGACTAACGGAACTCACTTGCAGGTATACTGCCGAGGCAAGTTTTCTCCAGTCGTCCACATCCTTTTCGTTAAGACTTGAAACGCCAAATGTACGCTGAATGTTGCATACTGAGTTTCAGTCCAACTTATTGAAGACAATGTAAAGGCATATTTTATTCTCTATATTATTAAATCAAGGAAAAGACAATGTAAAGGCATATTTTATTCTCTATATTATTAAATCAAGGAAAACGGGCATACATAACACCCGAATTGGGTGACATGATAACACAAAAGATAAATCACATTACTGGAAAGAAGTCTGTCTTGTATGCTGTCCAAAAGAAAATCACAGTCATCATTGCCAAGTAACCGCCAAGAATGCTTCCAGTTACAAAGATCTCGGTCAAATTCCACCTTTCTGGATGAGGAGATGGTCTGACTCTATCTTTTGATATTGTAATAATAATAGCACCTGGGAATCAATGTACCGGGTAAATATCAATAGACAAGTATATTTCTTATTTGAAATCAATACACCTGGATGAAAAGGAATACAAACAGTTACGATATACATGCTGAGTCAAGGAAATACAAACCATCATTAAGAATAGCAATTATCAGGACCATGAAGGTGGAAAGTTAAACTGCCAGATGATAGCTAACAGCCTGAAAGCAAACTGTCACCAAGAGAAACAGCTAGGACTTCAAGCTGAGATATTCAAGCTACTTTTGTGGAGACTCTTTCATATTCATCAGCAGGGCAATAATTACTATAGAAGATTAAAGTTGCAATTACCAAATAAATTACACAATACTCTCCTACATGGTATTTGAAACAAGCAGCAAACAACTTACTCCAATATGGATGGTACCGGAGACTGCATATATCTGCGACAAGAAAGAAATTAATTAAGCATCAAAAAGTGGGGATAGAGCAAGAAGGAATCCAGTAATTCAAGTAAACAATGCTCATGTTCTTGTTTAAATTTTGCAAAAGTCTGAAACAATGTGAAGAAGTTACCAATGCCCACAAAAATCAAGTTTTCATGAACGGCGCCACCGCCAACATCCTGGTTTATTATATTATTTATTACTATTTTACCTCAGGCTCTAAAAGTAATTAACTGAGCAATGACATGTTATTTCAATCTCAGTGCTTTCTTCACCACCAGGCTATAAAGTAGTGTAAAATATAAGCTTTAAAATTATTAGTTTGTTTGTAGGTTAAGGAATGTGGAATAGATAGAATTAGATAGGCTCAGGAATTCAGTTGCCTCACACAAAGCCCATCCTTCAGTACACTATCAACTATAGAGCACCTTTTCCTTAGAATCAGAACCAACCCTCACCGTGTAATTTCTCATCCTCTGGAATATTGCGCGACTATTTAGAACGGCAGTAATGATAACATTAAGGCCAGGTTCTGTCAGGACAATGTCGGCAGCACTACGAGCTGCATCAGTTGCATCAGCAACAGCTATGCCAATGTCTGCTTTCTTTAGAGCGGGAGCATCATTGACACCGTTACCGATCATTCCACAGATATGGTTCCTAGTTTGCAAATGCTTCACAATCTCATATTTGAGCTCTATAAAAAAAATAAGGACAGCCGTGTAAACAAGGGTAAAAAATAGAAATATGCTATGATTAAAATATAATGAAAAGGTTGTAGGATGTAGTCATCCGTACATCAAGTTCAATAAAAGCTATACAACACTAACTTCAGTATGTGATCGACTACTTAATGCAAATTAGGAGATCAAGCTTCGTACCAGGGAAAACACCAGCAAACCCATCAGCTTTCTCAATCAACTCGTCCACCGGAAAGCCAACTATCGACTCATCCCTGTCCTGCCCTAATAAGGCTGATGAAGGATACATGTTGGTTCCCATTCCAAGACGACGTCCTGTTTCTTTTGCTATTGCAAGTTGATCACCTGACAGAGGAAAAGTCAAACAGATTGAATATCCACATTAATGGGATGAAAACGCCAATTAAAACATTCTGAATAGGTAAAACCATAAGAGTATTTAAATTCCACCAGCAATGCAAAAGAAAACCGACATATAAGCATTTTTTCAGATAGAAGGATTAAACAAAACCAGAAACAACAAAATTTCTCTAGATATAAATGGTGCCTAAACAAAGACTAAATATTAAGATTACAAATTAGGAAGACATACTACAGTAAATGGGAGAAGCACCTGTAGTCATTTTCACGATCAACTAGGAACACATAATACAATAAATGGGAGAAGCACCTGTGATCATTTTCACGCTCAACCCAAGATTCAGTGCCCTTCTTATTGTTTCTGCACTATCATGCCTAGGAGGATCAAACAAAGGAATGAGTCCAATAAATTGCCATGGGCTTCCTGAGCTCTCTTTTGATCCTTCAGGAACTCCCTGAAACCAAATTAATAAATATAGACTTTGTTAATACAAATTGCAATTGAAGTAATGCACCGCTATAGTGATGTAAAGATAGGACCTAGAACAATGACATAGGTAATTCATATACCTGATATGCCACTGCAAGAGATCGTAATCCTCTTTCTGCAAATTTATCAATCACAGCATTGATTCTGCGTCCTATCTCTGATTTGTTGTGTACAAGATTTAAAATCTGAAAGTCAAAATAAAAGCATAAATTATATCAAATGGCCTTTCAGAATCCTAGAACATACTATTAGTTGTTGACAATCCTACCTGCTCTGGAGCACCTTTGGTGACCCTATGCATTTTACCTTCACTGTCGATATATGTCAGAGCTGTTCGCTTACCCGTGGGGTCAAATGGAAGGAAGTGAACTTCTTGGATATCAGCCCTTGCCTTGTTTAAGGTCAAAAGCAAAGAAATCAGTGTCAACAAAATGATAAGACGAAAAAATAAGAAAATCTTCTACAAGTTGCCTTTGAGAATACAAAATTTCAACAACAGTTAAGCTTAGCTAGAGTAAAATACATACATGAAATTCTAGAATTCATAAATATACCTTCTTTGGATCAGCCAACATTCCTACTATAGCAGCATCTATTACATCTAGATTTTCCACTTGGGAGGCTCGAGCTGCCATCAGAACAACAGTGTCTGCATCCACTCCTTTAGCAAAGATCTGAACAATGATCCAGGCCAAATGTTGAAATACAAATTGCAATTCTAAAAGTGAGCAAAATTTACACCAACCTCAATTAGATTCTTGTCAACTGTTAATTTGTTCAAAGTTAGAGTTCCGGTTTTGTCACAGCAAAGCACATCCATGCCTGCCATATCGACTATTGCACTGATTCTCTTTGTGACAACACCCCGCAGTAATTAGCCCATATATGCTTGCAACCATCAACTAATGACCACTAAAAGTAACATCATTATAAATAACAACTAAGACCAACCTGCCGAGACAATCGTTTGGAACCAATCGCCATTGTCACTGATAAAACAGTAGGCATGGCGATAGGAATTCCTCCAATAAGAAGCACAAGTAAATTATCAAGTCCTGTGCGGTATTCCCTGTGTTGAACCGCATACATGACAATGATCTCTAATATTAACCCCAGTGCAATTGAACATATGCAGTATTTTCCAACTGCAGTCAAGATCTGTAAAGAAGCCCGAGAGCAAGAGTTTCGATGAATGATAATGTGAGATTGAACATAAAAACAAGTCTTAAGGAAAACAAGTCTTAAGGAATGTGAATTCGCATTTTCTTGCCTTTTGAAAGTGACCCACATGATTTTTGGTATCCACAAGGCGTACAGCCCTTCCAAGGAAGGTATGAACACCAGTGGCAATGACCACAGCTTGAATCTCCCCTTGTTTGCACGTAGAGCCTGAATGTACACAGTCACAAGGACCCTTACTTACGGGAATAGACTCGCCTGTGAGAGCAGACTGCAACGTACAAATTGAAAGAACTTAAATTAAATAGACCAACTTTACCAAATCAATGCAAACATACAAAGATTGCAAAAGCTCACCTGATCAATTTCCAATGGATCACCTTCGAGGAGACGAGCATCAGCAGGAATAATGTCACCAAGCTTAACACTAATGACATCACCAGGAACAAGAATGGCTGCATCTTCCTCCTTCCACTTTCCATCCCGAAGGACCTGAAATAATTTCTCCAATTACAGGGATGCTAGAGCCTAGAGCCACAAACTCTTCTTACAAAGTATTATTTTACAAATTAATATGACATAACAGTTTTTTATTTCAATTCTCATTGAATTAAGTTGATATGAACTTAATAATAAACTTATTAGATATGCATACGCACTAACTCACCAATAATCTTAACCCGACAACTATTCAAGTGCAGTCAGTACCTTAGCTTGAGGAGCAAGATGAGCCATGAGAGCCGCGCTGGCAGCATCTGCATTGTTTTCTAAAACGTAACAGACTGTTGAATTGATCAGAAGCAGGGTTGTTATTCCAATAAAATCTTGCCATTCAGGAGGTTTTCCCTGCAACAATGAAATTCCCAACAGTAAGATTAAATTTAATGAAGCCTAAATTCCTTGTTGAAATATATTTCCATTTTGCTATGTATACTTGTTGAAATTCCTTACTTGGACTATGAGTCTGGATCCATTTATTCAACTCGATTTTATTCGACTTAAATAAATATATGTTTGGAAAAATTTATTCATTTCATAACTGGTCGAATTCGATTCGTTTTGTTAATAAGCTATTTCCATCTTATCTAAATTTTATATCACTGAGTCGTTTATTTATTTAAGATTTATTTAATTAAATTACTTAGCTACTTTTATTAAATTTTAAAAAAATAAAATTATTAAGTTGAAAGGTTTGTTTCGTAACTAACTCAGAATAAGACAAAAAGAAAAGTGTGAGATGAATCAAATGAAATTTTTGATAATTTTTTTCGCTTAATTTTTTTGTTTATTAATTTTTATTTGAGGATTAATTGTAGGTAAATAAATTTAAAAGAGTTCAACTTGACTGCTAATTATATTAAGAGTAATGATATAACCATAAACTCTTGTACAAATTTATTTTATACAAACTGATGTGGCATGATAAGATTGGTTGAATTTAATATCACTTAGCCTACATGATTTATTTTTATTATTTTATATTTTTATTCAACCAATGAATTAATGCCACGTCAGTTTGTACAAAATAAATTTATACAAGAATTTGTGACTGTATCATTACTCTTATATTAAATCAATATTTATTGAGTAAACGAATCTAAATTCAAATCTATTTATTTAATAAATGGTCTAATTTAAATCCATCGAATTTTAATGAAATTCGTTTAGAAATAGAGCAAAATTCGTTTTGATACCCCTAAATGAATATGCTTTGAAAATTGTTAGTTCCGCTAGGGTTGGTTTTGGGCCCAGGTATTGCAATGCCCGGACCCGGCCTGGATGAATTTTTAGACATCTGGGCCACCGAGTCTAGGCTTTTAATTCGGATTTTTTTAATCCGAATATTATAATTTTTTTAATATTATATATGTTTACTTGTTTTTTGATAATTTTATAAGTTTTAAATTTATTTTAATAAAATCTGACATGAAAATATAAATTTTAAATGTTTAAAATTTTACATATGTATAATAGATGAGTTAAATAAATATAAATATTTATATATTTTATAATATTTTATTTATAAAATTTGAGTTTCGGATCGGATTCTGAATTAATCAAGTGATACCTAAAATCGGTCAATCTTCATGAATACCCAACTCACATCGTCTGGGTGCAGTTCATGTCCAAATTGAATGGATATTTTTGCCACTACTAGTTGCCGCACGGCAAAGACATCCTATATCCTATAAGAAGGTGAATTTGACATGAGGTAATTTCAAAAGAAAAAAAAATTCTGCGAAGCAATTTCGAAAATTCTTAAGACCCCCAAGTCTGTTTCAAAAATTTATATTGAAAAATTTCATAAAAACCCAATTGAGCTACGTGACCCACTTCACCCCAGTGTTATCTGGTCAAAATTTCATTTTTGATGTTGCTTACAAATTGAGTTAATAAATATATTTTCATTTCCAAAAACATCAAGTAGAAAACACCATTTTTTTTTTCTAAAACAAATTAGAAAAATATAATTTGAAAAACAGTACTCAATACTCACTCCTCCATTTGCCAGTACGATTGCCATGATAGCTGCAGCTTCCATGACCCATGAGAGAGGGTTCCACATAAATCCCAAAAACTTCAAAATTTTACTTTCCTGGAAAACCCACCAAAAAAAAAAAAAATTACAATCTACAAAAAAATAATATCTTACAATGATTAAAAAAGTATCTTTTTTCATTAATAGAACTTTCCAATAGGAAAGCTAACAAGGAAAAGAATGATAAAAGTAAAAATTACCCGTTTCTCCTCAAGCTTGTTGTAGCCGAATTTGGAAAGTCTCTGCTCAGCAGCCTCCGTCGAAAGGCCCCCTTGACGGCACTTCAAAGACTCAAAAACCTCTTCCATCGGCACCTTTTCCTGCAGACCAAAAACCTGAACTTCCTCACAAAACAAAAACACTTTATAACACTGAAGAAAACGACGACACCCTCATGATTTGATGAAATAGTCATAGACATACTCTTATTTTTGGAAATTTTCAATAGATAACTTTTTAGACAACTTTTTTCAGATAAAATTTAGTCTGGTTATTATAATAAAAAAAAATATAATTGTCATAAAAGAGATCCATGAGTCTGTGTGACGATTTTTCAAAATAAAAAGATCACCGCGGCTATTTATTGCCAGGCCACAGGAGCGTCGGTGTCTTTTTCTTAATGGTAAACTAAAAACAAAAACGCAAAAAACAGTAATAAAGCAATCAAGAACTGAGATGACAAACTCTGTTTCAATACCAAATCCACAGCTTCATTCATTATGCTCTCCATTTCTTCTCAATGAACTCACTTTCGTTACCTTCCTTCAAACCCCTTAAAAACCAAGTAATTAAACAAATCATGTTAAAACAAAATCACAGGAAAAAAAAACGATGGAAAGAGAGAGAGAGAGAGAGACTCAAAAACAGAGTAATGTGTTTTGCTTTTCACCTTTTAATTTGAGAAAATTCTTTGTCTGTAGAGAGAGAAGGAGAGAATAGTTTTAATCTCTCTCTCTAGAATCTATAAGCGGCAGCTTCTTCAAGTGGTGCAAGATTTCTTTTTATGTGTCTGTACATTCTCTCTTTCCTACATTTTTTTAATTTTTTTTTTCATTTGGGCAGTTCAGTACGTAAGTAGCTTGATGTTGATAAATTGTTCGCATGTTCTGTCTTTTCCTTTTATTTTCTTCCTTGTAAACTAATCTAGAATTTCAGTGAAAACAGCCCTATTGTAAAATAATTGTATCTACACTACTGCATTAACTGAAGTATCTCTGCATGGCAAGGCCGGCTGTTTTGCCCTGAAGCCAATGCAATGAGGAATTGTTTCGGGCTCCATTTTGTAATAAAGAAGATGATTTTTCTTACGTGTGAAACAAAATATTCAGGACGAGTGTGAGGAAAACATAAATCACAACATTCTAATTCAATTTGTGCAGCGGCTGCACTGTGGATTCAGTTCTGATATTTGTGATGACTCTTTATATGTATTATTGTGATGGGTGGTTATTAGATAAAAACATATATATATATTTAAACACGCACGGAATGGTATAAACTTGGATCCAAATTACTAATAAGCTTAATCGGTATAATCTTTTGGGATGACATAAAAAGCTTAAAGTTCAAACTCTATTCATGTAGGTGAGGAAGAAACTAAATTATTGTCGAACCAATTAAATATACAATCTACTAGGAAATATGTACTTGAACTTACTACCCACTCGAAGAGTTAAAAAGCTTTTCGTGAGATTGTAGTTAGAAATTCAGCAACTCATAAGGTTATTAGAGGTTACATAAAGTTATGTGAAGATGCTAATTTGGTTAGGTGTGCAGGGATGGCAAAACGAACAAATGAATCCAATTCAAATCAAATTGTAAATGAATTGGAACAACATTCTACTGATTCATATTTGATTTGCTTATTAAATGAATTGAAATTTTAGAATTCAAATTCGATTTGTTTATTAAACGAATATTTGATTTGATTCGTTTAATTTATTTAGTAAAATTAATAAATGAATTGAATCAAATCTGGATTAATTTACTATTGTTTACAAAAATATAATTAATGAATAAAAATTAGGTAAAATAAAATAAAAAGACCACAAATTTAACATTCGAAAAAAATATAAATAATCCAAACCATATTCTAAGATTAAATATATAGTCATCCAAACACCAAATTACAAATTCTTAATAATACAAATAATATTAATTAAAATTCAAAATATAAACCTAGGTGATTTCTTTAATTCTCTTTGTTTTGTCTTTGTCACCTGAAAACAAGAGTCCTACAAGAAAAAAATTAAATAGAATGATATTAACATGTTGCAACACTAATAAGAGTCATTGTAACATTTCAAAATATCAATCATCTACCAAATTTTGTAGTATTGATAAGAAAATAATAATTAAATCTACAAAGGCAAGAAAAATCAGCAAGATAAAACTTTCCCTATCACACTCCCACATTGTTATGAGCATCATTGGCACTCTCTTGAGATCGAGCACTATTAGTGCTCATGTTCATAATGTTTTCAGTAAGTTGGGCCAAAATGACATCAAAATTTTCTACAGTAAGGGTGCATTTGGCGTATTGTATTGTATTATATTATATTGTATTATTTTAATACATAATTATTTATTATACTGTATTACATTAGAATTATATTATAATAATATCATACAGCGTTTGATACTCCATTGTACTTATTAATTTTTAATTATATTATGTTTGGTATTGCACTGTATTGTATTAATTTTTTTTGTGATTATTCTAAATTATATATTTAGAAAATAATAGTTATTAGTACAATACTTAGGAAAATACTAAATATAAAACATTTGGATTTTAAAATTTTTACATTTTAAAAAATTTCGATTTTTATGGTCTCGAGTTTCTTGGAGGCTTTGTCTGCGGAGGATTTGAGGAATTTGAAAGAGTTGGTTTGGTAAAGGAGTGGCTCAACAAGTTCATCGAGAGCCTCTATCTTAGCTTCTTCCTCTTGCCCTGCCATGCCTCTGCAATAGTGATTGCTTCATCTGAGACACAAATGATAGGGAGAACTTTGCCTCAAAATAATTACAATTTACAAATCCGCATAAACCCGACTCCCCCTTGGGTTTAGTCTATGCAGGTTTGACCGCGTAAATTAGATATTTGACTACATTACAATACTATGCATTAAAGGCGTGTTTGGTAGCCTGCATTATATGGGATAAAAACACTATTTGTATTCAATTTAAACAAGCTCACGCTTGGTGCTAAAAGTAGCTACAGCTACACTGTATTAATAAGCTGTGCTAATGCAGCAGTTGTAGCATTAGCTTGCCTCTTATTATTATTTTTTTCAATTTTCTTAATAATAATAAAAATAATTATAATAAATAAATAAATATAACATTTGAATTTTAATATTATATTATATTATATTAATTTTTATTTTTATTTTTACATTATAATTTATTAGTAAATTTATAATTTAATATAATTAATATTATTATTACTTTGAATATAATATAAAATATTATTGCATATACTACAGAACTTTTACTTGGATTATTTAGCACAATTCATTTTGTTAGTGAATATGTTATAACAATTATATCACTTTATTATTTTGTTATCATCTTGTGGTGTGTATAAATTTTTATTTCATTATCCTAAGATGACTTTTGAACTAATCTTCCAGGTTTTAACTATTTATTTATGTTATATTACTAGAGATTATTTGATTAAATTATTTGCTTCAATCTTTATCTCATAGGTCATATATTTAGAAAATACTGAAAAATAAATGTAATGCTTCCAAAAATTTAAGGTTATAAGATTTGATCTTTATGAAGAATTTTGATATTTTTTAACATTTATAGTAAAAAATTGTTAAATTTATAAAATTTAAGACTTCTGTATTTAGTATTTTTCCAAATACTAATAAATATTATTTTCTAAATATATAATTTAAATTACTGACAAAAAATTATTATAGTACAATATAACACAAAATATATTCTAATTGAAAATTAATACAATACATGTAGCACCAAACATTGTACAACATTATGGTAATACAGTACTAATGCAATACAACATAATACAATACACCAACATTAAAATAATGCAATACAACATAATACAATACAATGTGCCAAACGCACCCTAAAATTACAAAATATGGAATAATAATCCTTTAATACTTTGAGGGGTTTTAATACCATATAATGAAGAGTACCAAACATGCCCGAATTTTATAAAAATAAACCTAATTAGAAACAATTGAATATAATATTATAAAAGAAAAATAAATTAATTTCATTAGCAACTCTTACTAATCTCTCCTAACATCTCAATCTCTGATAGTAATAATTGTTTGGACAATCTTTGATTTCAATAAACTTTAAAATTGATCAAGAACTTGACTGCCAGCACTAAAAACCGATTAAGATGCAACATGGATATACGAATGCTTAAGATATCACGAGCCATGGAAGAAAGGTTAGGATAACAAAATTTGTTTCCTTTAAAAAATTTTAGAATGTTTAAATCAATCTTTCTATCTATTCTTGGTTCATCCAAATAAAACTCTAATTCATATTTTCTAACATAGGCATAACAATCCATGCTATTAAGATCATTAAACTCCTACAAAATAATTAAGAGATAAGAATTGTCAAAATCCAAAACAAGTACAAATAAGGAAATAATAATTTTTACAATGAACAGAAAAGAAAATTGTAAATGTACCTTGAATAGTTCCATGGTCCATTGGTTAAGTGTATTCTGACTATTGTCATTATGTCCCACACTTGAGCCAATATCATTCATTTGAATGAGTATGGATGTGGTGGAGAAAGATAGTGTGATAAAATTTTACTCACTAAAAACTGAAAACAACTTATCATGAACATGTTCTAACTGCTTTGAATTTTGATCATAAGCATTGTCGTAGGCAAACTTAATGAATGCCATCCTGTATCGAGGATGGAAGATGACCACAATTGCCAAAATGGTACAAAAATCAAACCAATACTTCTCAAACTTTTCGATAATTTTGTATGCCATAATTTTCATCTATACATTCTAACTATGCAATAATTTATCCAAAACATCATTACATGCAAACACCTTAGGAAAATACAAACTTGAATTGGGGTACTTTGACCTGGAAAAAATGCACATGATCTCATAAAATATAGACAAGAATTTGCCAGTTTTCATTTTTCTCTAGTCTTCTTCGGAAGATAACTCTTATAATTAGAATCACTCAATTGTCAATGGCAGCAAGCATTTTTGTTATACATAACACTATCAATTATAAGAAAAGTTGAATTCCAACTTATAGGTATTGGGAAAATATGCTCTTTAAAAGCATATGTGTTTATTTAATTGTAATAAATAATTTTTCTGATTAATAAAATTAATGAGGTATTTTATACAAATATCTTAATTGCATTAATATTTTGATCAAAGTCTATTTAATCATATTATATGTATTTATATGATCACCATGTGGATTCACAGAAGACATAAATAGAAGTTATCTTATGATTAAATAAATTTAGTTCGTAGTTGATAAATAAAGTTGGACACTTTATTTAGGTATAGATTGTAATGAATTCATTGAATGATTTGTCTTAATTATGTATGAATTTATTGATGTAGTACGACTATATTGAACAGGATCACATATGAGATTTAATTAACCTTCAAATGACTGTCAGACTTATTAAATCTCATAGGCATTGATTTTACTGTAATCTTAATCTTGAGTTAATTATGATTTCATGATTGTAATTGTTATTCCATTTGAGTTACCAATGGGCACGACACATTCTTGTAGTCAAGATTACCCGGTATCTTGGTGGGAGCAATTATGAGTATTGGAGTTATGGATTAACAATATAGAATTTGTGTTGTGCAAATTTTATTGAACTCACAAGTGCACGATCTATTGTAGAATAGATTAATTGTGACGAGTGTCGATCCTACGAGAAGGTGGATTTTAATTATATGTAGAATTAATTTTCTATGAGGGTAATTGGATTTATGGTAAAGATGATTTGGAATACCCTAATATTTGAATTGAAATGACAGAATAAAATTAAAGTGGAAACTATAATAATTGTAGAGCTTGGGTATCTAAATCCGTATCAACATGCACCATGGGCTAAATATTCATTATTAGTGCCAATTAAATCATGAGGGGGTATCCACACCTCATGAACCACACTCTAATCAATATGGTGCTAAGGGTTTATCATGCCAAATAATAATAACCTTGTACTAGAGAGCCGGTGAAACCAAGACGGTATCTAGACAAGATTAGTATTATTTATCGACAAAAAGTCAAATCATCCACAAAAATTAGAGGGGAAGAGAAAGTAAATTTATCAAATAAAGCTCATGACACATGTTGAGACTTTACCTTCAACCCAAGCTTGAAAGAAAATTAGCTACTCATAATTGAACTAGGGGCAAAATAGATTTATTAAAATACGTAGAAAATACAAGATGTAGAAGAAATTATAGAAAATGGAGTCCAAAAATGGATTCAGAGATATTCAATTAGGGGGGGAGAGCCCCATTTTTATAGATACATTGAGTAAATTATAGTCATCAGATCGAAAATATTTCGGACGCTCAGGATTGCGCCACGCCATCAGTCAACAGTACACGGTTTGACCACACGGGTGAACAGTAACACGGTTTGATCCGGCTTGAACAGTGACACGGTTTGGTTGAAAATAATCTTGTGTAATGCATGTACCGTACGCGAGATTTTTGGTCCACTGATATGCTGCCACGTCATTGATCAATAGTGCATAAGAATTTTAGTCCAACAGGATCGTGACACCTCATCAGTCAATGCCACATCATCGGTCAATGCCACGTCATTGATCCGTCTATATGAACAGTGTCATGAACAGTAACGTAGACAGTACCGTACATGTGAATAGTACCGTACATGTGAACAATGTCATTTTTCCTTTTATGCTCCTCTTAAGGTTTTCGAACGTCCTGATTTCAAAAGTAATGTCCGTTTTGCCATCTGATCTCTGGTTCATTGTGAAATGACTATGATGCCCCTAAAATACATAAAATACTTAATTATAATACAACAAACATAATTAAATGATAAGAAGTTTAAATACATAAAAGTAAAGATGTTAATAAAACTTGAAGTGTAAAATGATGATTTTTTCCTTTATAAATATATATTTTCTAACACTCAATACACCCCCCAACCAGCTTATTACTAGTCCCTAGCAAATAAAGCGAAAACAAAATTCAAATCCAAAATAATTTTTTTTTTAACAATCATGTTTATTCAATCAGACTAATGATAGTAATCAAATAAAAGTATAAGCATTATCTCTAGTCTAAATAAACATCGCACCCACATCAACCATCCATATGAATCAGCCTAGTAGACTTTGTCATAGCTACTTTTAAGAATGACATGTCAAACCCCAAAATCTCACTGGAAATAGTGATACTCTCACAAAGAAATTAAACTCAATAAAAATAGTCACTCCAATGAATGGTAATTGAGAGAAAATAATAAAGAAGTGATATCACATACGCTCACCAAGATGAAAGAAATATGTCATTAGCTTAGAAATAATACGATCTCAAGTCAAATAAAAATGCTAGTCAACCCAATTTATTTATTATTTTTTTATGCACCACTACATCTTTTTAGCCCATATAACTAGCTTCTACTTCAGACTATAGTTCCCTAAAATCAAGAATGACTTTTATTAGGACGTAACGTAGGCTAGGGACATGGCTAACAATGGAGGGAAATAAGGAAAACAAAGTGTATGTTTGAGAAAAATGCAAAGATTTTTATTTTTTTTGGAAGTTGCAAGGTGGATTTTACCTATTATTGTTATTTTTTTCTTTTTCTTTTTTTTAAAACAACTTTTTTTTTGCTTTTATTTGGCACAACGTCACTGAAAAAAATAATTATTTACATTTTTCTCAACCATAAATAGGTGGAACTTATAAGATATCGGGTAATACTCTAAATCAGAGTGGGTCAAGATGATAAGTTGACAAAGAAAATGTTTTTTTTTGTTTTAAGGCTCAAAAGAGTTAACTATGGATATTTCACAAAAGGGATGGCTAGAAAGGCTCAAACGAATCAAAGATGGCCTTTTCATCATTTTTTAGGGCTCTAAAGAATCTTCCATATCTACTAGTTAGATGGACCTCCAGATGTAGCAACACATATTTTTTTCTTTTTTTTTCTTTTTTAATAATTTTACAACAACTTTTTTTAAGGGTTAACTCAAAAGAAATCTAGAGATCATATATAAAATAATAAACTGCTAAGCTGTATAAAGAATGGGCAAAACAGTTACTCTCCAAGAAAAATGATAGGCTCAAAAACTCACTTGGTAATTATTATGACATGTTCATTCCTTCAAGCAACTCATATTTATCTCCGACATCAACATGTAAAGTAACAAAAATAGCATAACATCACTTAAGACCAAAGATAATACAAATACTAAAATTTGAAATTAATCATGTCATCTAATGTTAAAACAAATCACACAATTTTTTTTCTTTTAAACAACATTTTACCCCCAACCTATTCTAAACATGAAAGGAAAATATGCATGCAGAAATGTGAAAATGATGCAGAAAAACTAATTAGAAAAGTTACTCTTAAAATGATAGAAAAAGAAATGTTTTTTTTTTAACTAAGAAGATGCGTTTCTAAAGGCACTACACCATATCCAGCCATCTTCGACTCAAAAAAAAATTGAAAAGTATATATTTATAAAGGAGAAATTAAAAAGAAGAAGGAAAATGATTGTAAAAAAATTAATAAAGAAAAATAAAATATCTAAACTTTTTTTAACGAAGAAAATGCATTTCTAGAGTAACTACACTCCATATTCAGCCATCTTCAACACAAAATTTAGCAACAGTTAGTTTCTACAATAAACAATTAGTAAAAACTTAACCAAGATTCCACAATTGTCGACTATTCCCTCTCCCCAACCAGAACGAAACATTGTCCTCAATGTTTTAAAGGAAATAAGTAGAGTTTAGAAGACATCACCTGGGTGGTGCAACACAGAAGAAAATATTTACAGGCGGAGAGTTAAATCTAATTTGTACTTCTTACTGCGGCTACTGTTACTATCATTATTTGGACGCTCCAACACAAAGGTCCAGGGGTCTGGCTCCATTTTATAAGCCTGTAACATATCAAGTAACTCATTAGCAGTGTAAGTACAAATAAAAAGTTTTTCGTATTGGAAGGAACGAAATAATTTTTTATTGCATGGTTAAGAAATGCGATAAAGTCATCATAAAAATTATTGACATTTAACAAACCGATGGGCTTCTGGTGAATGTGCAGATGACCCCAAAATACTCGTGTGATAAGTGCCTGTAGTGTTGCAAGATCTCCTGGAAGGAAAATAAAAGCATCAGCATGATTAAGCATTTAAGTTATTCTTTCTTGCATACATGAGACGACTAACTCTTCTCCAGTTGGTGGGTCAGACAAACTGCCCAAAGATTTTAGGGCTCTTGGGATGATGCCTAACACTTGGCTTCCTCTGACAAAAGCAGCTTCTGAGACCAATTTTGATAATCCTCGGTTACCTCCTCCATACACCAAGTGTAATTTTCTTTTTGCTATGCTTCGACCAAGATCTATGGATGCCTCAACGAACTCTTTATGTTTGCCATAGTTAAATCCAGAAAGCACACAAATGTTCTTGAATTGTCTATTGGAAGTAGCTGCCATTGGGATACTTTTAAAAAACAATTTGTGAGTGCTTAACAAAAAGTCATATTTAAGAATCTTGATGACAGTGGGTCACAATTGTGTATGAGGTGGCATGTCAGTGTCAATTAACGTGTAAAGCACATGGATCGCGAGTAAAAAAAGAAATAATGATAAAATAAAATAATTAAAGACAATAATGGAAAAGATAAAATAACAGTGAAGTAAAAGGATATTTATAGGTAGTTGCGACTGTGGCTTACATCTTCCTCTGGTTTTACGTCCAAAAACGACTTGAACACCCTCTATGGGTCGAGGATAGGCTTCCCATCTAGTTTTCTTATAAACTGGCAAACAGGGTCGTTTATAGTCAGATTCCCGAGACTATATCGTGCATGCTCTTTTTGGAATAATGGCCATAACTAGAGAATCGCTCCTTGCACATATCCACTGGGATACGTTTCAAGAGACAGAAGGATATCATCCAATGACTCCTTATTCAAGCCATCCCTAATGAATTGAATCTTATCTTTCCTGTTATCATACACCATTCCTAAATAACATGATTTTTTATTGCATCTCATTCTGGCACATTTATGACAAGCTACAGAAATTCTTCGAGCTCTTCGTTTTCTTGCATAATTTCCTTTACCACAACCAGGCATGTATGCAATAAATTTTGGAGGTAATTCACCCGCCAATCATACTTTAGCCTCGATTAACCAACGGATGTCAGCAGGTATGTTATTCCTCATGAGCAATCGCATGCGTTCGGACCGAGCTTTATAGATTGTAAGGAGTGCATTCTGAGGAAGTGAAGGGAATCGATTGTGAAGCTTTGCTAGAATCTTGTTTCTATCCATACCTTCGCCTCAGAATATCAGTTATTATAGGAAACTGAAGTAACCGACTTGATTGTCACGAAGTACCGTTATCCGCCACTTCACCAGGGTAACAAACTAAAGCACACAAACTGAAAAATAAATTAAAACACACAAAGAAAATTAAAATCCTCCTCTTATCGAATTTACCTCAAGCTCCAACTGGATGTTGTAGACACTTCTCTCAATGTCTCTATGTTGGCTTTTTAAATCCTCAACATAGGATACTAACTCTGGTGGTTGCAGAGCCCAAATAGGATGTGTTTTACAAAATCGAATCTGCCTTTTGAGATGAGATTTTACACGTTGAAGTGGTTTAAGAATGTTCATGAGGAACTGTTTAGCTATGGTACTCATGATTAACAATGATAAGAGAAAACTTAATGGTTAAACAAACACACTTATGCAAAAATAATTTCAATTAGCAAAAGAATAATAAAAAGTAAGAAAGAAAAAGAAAAAATCAAATCACTGAAAAGAAAGAAAGAAAAACTTAATTCAAATCTGGTGGGTCACTCAAATTTATTTCGGTGTCTTCTCCATGTGGTTGGTACTCTAGATATTGCTTTAATCTTTGACCATTAACTTTAAATGTGACACCGCTCTTTGGGTCCTTAATTTCAATTACCCCATGTGGAAAAACAGTATGAACAATAAAGGGACCAGACCATCGAGAGTGTAACTTACCTGGGAATAGGTGCAAACGAGAATTGAATAAAAGCATTTTCTGACTTGGAGTGAACGATTTTCTCATAATTTGCTTGTCATGGAAAACTTTCATTCATTGCTTGTAAATCTTAGCATTTTCGTATGCATCATTGCGAATTTCTTCAAGTTCTGCCAGCTGTAATCTTCTTTCTGATCCAGCTTGCCGCATGTCAAAATTGAATTTCTTGATGGCCCAATATGCACGATACTCGAGTTCTACAGGTAGGTGGTAAGCTTTTCCATACACTAGCCTATAGGATGACATCCCAATCGGAGTCTTGAAAGTTGTTCTATATGCCCATAATGCATAATCAAGTCTTAATGACCAATCTTTTCTGCCCGGCCTCACCGTCTTTTCTAATATATGCTTTATTTCTCGATTGGAGATCTCAACTTGGCCACTGGTTTGCGGATGATATGAGGTCGCCACTTTGTGAGTGATTGAATACTTAATCAAAAGAGCCTTGAATGCTTTGTTACAAAAGTGAGCACCACCATCACTGATTATTTCTCGATGGAATCCAAAGCGTGAAACAATGTTGCTTTTAAAAAATCATATCACCACCTTGTGATCATTGGTTCTATATGGAATTTTTCTACCCATTTCGATACGTAGTCAACAGCAACCAATATGTATTGATGGACAAAAGAAGGCGAAAAGGGTCGCATGAAGTCGATACTCCATACGTCAAAAATCTCAACCACTAAAATTGGATTTAGTGGCATCATATTCCTTCGTGTAATGCTCCCCATTCGTTGACACCTATCACATGAAGAACTAAAGTGTAAGCGTCTCGAAATATAGTTGGCCAATAGAAACCACATTGTAAAACTTTAGTTGCTGTTTTCTTAGCACTGAAATGGCCTCCACAAGCTTGTTCATGGCAGAATGAAAGAATATTCTGAATTTCATTTTCTGGGACACATCGTCTAATATTTTGATCTGCACAATACTTAAACAAATACGGATCATCCCAAAAGAAATTCTTTATTTCTGTAAAGAATTTAACATTGTCTTGCTTGATCCAATGCTCTGAAAGTTGACCTGTAACAAGATAATTAACGATATCAGTATACCATGGTAATACTGCCACACTCATCAATTGTTCATCTCGGAATGACTCATTCAATGGTAATGATTCCATAATTGTGTCAAAATGGAGACGAGAGAGATGATCTGCCACAACATTTTCAGTGCCTTTTTTATCTTTAAATTCTAAGTCGAACTCCTGCAAAAATAACACCCAACGAATTAGTCTAGCTTTTACATCTTTCTTTGTGAGAAGATATTTAAGAGCGGCATGATCTGTGAATATAATTATTTTACAACCAATGAGATAAGATTGAAATTTTTTTAATGTAAACACTACTGCTAGCATTTATTTTTCAGTAGTTGAATAGTTCAACTGTGCATCATTCAATATCATACTAGCATAGTAAATAACATGGGGAATTCGATCAACTCTTTGTCGTAATACTGCTCCTACTGCATAATCAAATGCATTACACATGAGTTCAAATGGTAGGCTCCAGTTTGGGGGCTGAATGATGGGTGATGATGTCAACAACCACTTTAATTTTTCAAATGCCACAAGACATGAATTATTAAAGACAAAAGGTACATCCTTAGCAAGTAGATTGTATAAGGGTCTATAAACTTTGCTAAAATCTTTAATGAAACATCTATAAAAACCAGCATGCCCAAGGAAAGATCTTACTTCTCTGACTGTTTTTGGTGGAGGAATATTAGAAATGAGATCCACCTTGGCTTTGTCAACCTCAATACCTTTGCTCGAAATGATGTGACCGAGAACAATATATTATTTTACTATAAAATGACACTTCTCCCAATTAAAGACCAAGTTCTTTTCGATACATCTCTGCAAAACTAGTGTTAGATGATGTAAATATTGATCAAACGAGTCACCAAAAACAGAAAAGTCATCCATAAAGACTTCAAGGAATCGTTCAACCATATCAGAAAAAATGCTTAACATGAATCATTGAAATGTAGCAGGTGCATTCCATAATCCAAATGGCATCCTCCTATATACAAAAGTGCCAAAAGGGCAAGTGAAAGTAGTTTTCTCTTGATCTTTTGGTGCTATATGAATCTGATTATATCCTGAGTAGCCATCTAGAAAGCAATAAAATTCATGGCCTGCCAATCTATCAAGCATTTGATCGATAAAAGGTAAAGGAAAATGGTCTTTACGTGTGACAGAATTCAACTTTCTATAATCAATTCATACACGTCATCCTGTGGTCACTCTAGTTGGTATCAATTCATTATCGGCATTGGTAACTACTGTGACTCCTGACTTTTTGGAGACAACTTGTACAGGACTGACCCATGCACTATCAGAAATGGAGTAAATGATACATGTATTTAATAGCTTAATGACTTCAGTTCTAATAACTTCTTTCATATTAGGATTTAACCGACGTTGCATTCCCTAGTAGATTTAGCATTTTCATCAAGGTGAATGTAATGCATGCAGTCTACTGAGTTTATACATTTGATGTCTGTTATAGTCCATCCTAATGCTCCTTTGTGCTCTTTTAAAACATCCAACAACTTACCTTTTTGTTCGTCGTTTATGGATGATGAGATGATGACTAGTAGAGTGCTTTCTTTTCCCAAAAACACATATTCTAATGTGCTGGGTAATGGTTTGAGCTCGAGTTTTGGTGGTGATTCTGATGATGGGATGAGTTTCTTATCTGATGGTGATAGTTGCTCAACTCTTGACTTCCATTTATTAGTGTCCATGGATGGTGCTGAGTCGAGTAGGGCATTGACCTCATCGACCGATCTGTCAATATCAAAATCCAAACCAAAGTGAGTTAAACATGTTTGTAAAGGATCATCACTGAGGTTTGAAACAAAAATATTATCAACTAATGTTTCTATTAAATCCACACCCAATTTCATCATCTGTATTGTGAGGTTGTTTGGCAATGTTGAAAATATTTAGCTCCATAGTCATGTTGCCGAAGAACAACTGCATATTTCTAGTCCTGCATTGAATGTGAGCATCCGCAGTTGCCAAGAAATGTCAGCCTAGAATAATGGGGATGTGCTTCCTTGAATTATGTATTGGTTGAGTGTCAATTACAATGAAATCAATAGGAAAATAAAACTTATCTACCTGGATAAGTAAGTCCTCCATAATACCACGAGGTATTTTTGTGGATCGATCTGCAATCTGCAACACCACTGGAGTTGAGTGTAATTCTCCAAGCCCAAGTTTCACAAATACTGAATAAGGCAACAAATTTACACTAGCTCCTAAATCTAATAAAGCATTCTCAATTGTGTGGTTTTCCTATACTACATGGGATAGTGGGGGAGCCTGGGTCTTTGCATTTTAGAGGAATTTTGTGTTAGAGTATAGAACTAACGTTTTCTGTTAAAAATGCCTTATTTTGAACATGAATGTTTCTCTTTTTAGTACAAAGGTCTTTAAGAAACTTAACATAAGATGGAACTTGTTTTATAGCATCAAGTAAAGGGATATTAACACTTACCTGTTTGAAGATTTCAAGAATCTCACATGTGGATTTTCCTTTATTTCCTTTAGCTAACCTCTGAGGAAATGGAGCTAACCTCTGAGGAAATGGTTTCTTCTCTCTCCTCCGGTGATGAGTCCTCAACATTCACATGTATAATTTGATTTTCTTTTGTCACCGGTATCTTCAGTTTGTTGTCGACTTCTTTTCCTTTTCGCAAGGTCATGACTGCTTTGACCTCTCCATGCTGCTGTGGTGAACTGATACTTGCTTCATGTACTCCTTTAGGATTAAGCACTGGTTGACTTAGAAACTTACCTTTCTCAACAGTCATTGCCAAGGTCTGAATTGAAGAAGCAAGTTGTCCCATCATCTTCTCGAGACTTGAAACTGATTGGGCTTGTGAGTTAAAGCCTGCTCTCATCTCATTTCGTAGTCCATCAATGGTGCGATTCTGTTGCTCAATCGTAGAGTGAGTAACATTCTTGAAATTCTGGAATGCATCCTCTCATGGTCTGGGTTGAGAGTATTTCTGGTTCTAATTGTATGGTCTAAATGGTGGCTAAGAGGCTTGGGGATTTTGAGGAATTGGTTGCATTGATGGAGCTGGAGCTGCTGGTCCATTCTGTTGGAATCCTTGAGACCATGAAAAATTGGGGTGGTCTCTCCTTCCAGGGTTATATGTGTTGGAGTATGGGTTATAATTAGATTATTTTCTCATTACACCTATGGCATTGGCTTGATCTGAGTATGAGTCACAGTCATGTGGCTCTGTTGATTTAGCAATCGATAACGATGTTATTTGTCGAGCGAAACCTTCAACCATCTCCTTTACTTCTTTGATTCCCGAAGTTGACTCGCCAATGTGAACCTCATTCACTCCTTTAATTCTTTTAGTATTCCTGAGTAATCGACTTCGTTGTTGGGAATTATCTGCTTGTCGCTGGAAGAATTCCCAAATTTTTGATGCACTTTTTGACATTAGCTCTCCTCCACTTGTTGACATTAGTCATTCTTGCACATTCGGCAATAATCCCTCTAAAAAGTATTGGCATTGGTGCCATTTCTCGTACCCATGATGTGGACACTTCAAGAGTAGCTCATTAAATCACTCTCATGTTTCGAAAAACTGCTCGTCTTCTCTCTAGGTAAACTCTGAAATTTCCCTGCGAATAACATTGATTTTATGCACTGGGAAATATTTATTCAAAAATTTTGTAATCATTTGTTCTCATGATGTAATGCTATTAACAGGCAATGTATTGAGCCATGAACAAGCTCTATCCTTTAAAGAAAATGGGAATAGTCTAAGTTTAACATCATCATCTGAAAAATTCTCATATCTAAATATTTGACAAACAGCATGAAAATCATTCAAATGATTATATGGGTCCTCATTTTCTAAGCCATAGAATATGAGGAGACAATTTAGCACACTGGGTTTTAGTTCAAAACTCCTATCAGCTACATTTGGGTATCTTATACATGATGTGTTCAAATTAGCTAAAGGACTAAAATAGTCCTTAAATGACCTCTCATGTGGGTGCAAATCCATTTTATTTTTAACTTGTTTGTGTATGCGAAGTGTTTTTTCTAATTCAAGGTCTATAGGCTCAAGATTAGGTAATAATGACCTACGACCATGCATGCAATTAATACAAAAATAAATGGGAACAAAATGAATAAAAATAAAGAAGAAGAAGAAATTACGATACTAACCTTATTACGCTGTTACAACCTTACTATAAAATACATTAAAAATACGTGAAATAAATTAACTAAAAATTAAATTAATAAGATAAACAAAAATTACAAAGAAAATTAAATTGAAAATTAAATTATAGAATTTTAAAGAAGAGAAAAAGAAAAGAAATTCTAACCTCTAAATGCGGATTCACTTTTTTTTCTTTTTTTAATAAAAAAATACAAGAAAACAAATAAAAGAAATTATTCACAAAAATTAATTCTACGAAGTAAAATAGCTTACCTTCCCGGCAACGGCGCCAAAAACTTATTGTGTAAATTTTATTGAACTCGCAAGTGCACGAATCTATTGTAGAATAGATTAATGGTGATGAGTGTCGATCCCACAAGGAGGTAGATTTTAATTATATGTAGAATTAATTTTCTATGAGAGTAATTGGATTTATGGTAAAGATGATTTGGAATATCCTAATATTTGAATTGAAATGACATAATTAAATTAAAGTGGAAACTATAATAATTGTAGAGCTTGAGTATCTGGATCCGTATTAACATGCACCATGGACTAAATATTCATTATTAGTGTCAATTAAATCATGAGGGGGGTATCCACACCTCATGAACCATACTCTAATCAATATGGTGCTAAGAGCTTATCGTGCCAAATAATAATAACCTTGTACTAGAGAGCCGGTGAAACCAAGGCAGTATCTAGACAAGATAAGTATTATTTGTCGACGAAAAGTCAAATCATCCACAAAAATTAGAGGAGAAGAGAAAGTAAATTTACCAAATAAAGCCCATGACACATGTTGAGACTTCACCTTCAACCCAAGCTTGAAAGAAAATTAGCTATTCATAATTGAACTAGGGGCAAAATAGAAATTTATTAAAATACGTAGAAAATACAAGATGGAGAAGGAATTATAGAAAATGAAGTCCAAAAATGAATTCAGAGATACCCAATTCGCCCCCTTTTTATAGATATATTGAGTAAATTATGGTTATCGGATCGAAAACATTTCGAACGCTCAAGATTGCACCACGTCATCAGTCAACAGTACGCGGTTTGACCACGTGAGTGAACAGTAACACGGTTTGACCTGGCTTGAACAGTGACGCGGTTTGGTTGAAAATAATCATGTGTAATGCATGTACTGTACACGAGATTTTTGGTCCACTGATATGCTGCCATGTCATCGATCAACAGTGCATAAGAATTTTAGTCCAACAGGATTGTGACACCTCATCAATCAATGCCACATCATCTGTCAATGCCACGTCATTGATCCGTCTATGTGAATAGTATCGTGAACAGTAACGTAGACAATACCGTACATGAGAATAGTACCGTATATGTGAACAGTGCCATATTTCCTTTTATACTCCTCCTAAGTTTTTCGACCGTCCTGATTTCAATAGTGATGTCCATTTTACCGTCTGATCTATCGTTCATTATGAAATGCCTATGATGCCCCTAAAATACATAAAATACTTAATTATAATACAACACACATAATTAAATGACAAGAAGTTTAAATACATAAAAGTAAGGGTGTTAATAAAACTTGAAGTGTAAAATGACGATTTTCTCCTTTATAAATACATATTTTCTAACACTCAACAATTTGTACAACACATCTCTTGATGGGTTTTCGGCACTTTATCATAGAATTCTCTGGCCAAAGTGTGTCAACATATTTAGTATGTTGAAAATGATCATTAGAGAAAACCAATAAGTATCAAGGAACAAGATGTTATTAAATTGATTGGACAGTTGAGATATCAATTTAATTAACGATGTGGTATAAAGGATTGTGCAGTAAAGAAATCAATGTGGCTTGGGACGAATTATTATTCGAGCATACAATTATGGAAGTCAGTTCCAATCTTTTAGTGGAGTAGATTTGGAATTAAATCATTGGGCTAGTTTAATTACATGCCTAATTATTGTAGCCACTACTGTATGTTCCCAAATGATCCCCGGGTTAGCTCATTTAATTGACTGCACCACTACTCGATTAATAAGCAAGATAACTAGCTATTTTGGTCAAAAACCTAAATATATCATTTAGTGAGAGGCTCCATTTAATTAGCTTGTGTGTAAAGGGTCTTATGTTATTTTACAAGGTGGGTCCCCTATAGAAAAAGCAAGTAACGTGAGTTTTGTTTTTAGATTATTTGGAGTCTAGGGTTTTCACTAAAGGAAGATATAAAAAGACTTATTTTCTCTAAAGAAAGAGAGAGCAGTCACTTTATACAGATCAGAGAAAAAGATTTTTCTCTCAATTGTTGAGAGAAAAATTTTCTCGTGCTAGTTGCTTTGGTAGTGACAAAGGCGCCCACACGTCAAGTGCAGATCAAACCTGAGTCATAACCTGGAAGATCATTGGTGACAGTTCATGATCTAACAAGCGTGGTGGTGACGGATCATGATCTAACAGGCGTGGTGGTGACGGATCGTGATCTGGGAGCCTAAACCACTTCAGCAGAAAAAACTAAATCGGATTTTCAAGGTACGATTTCTAGATTACAAATTCTTATATATTATATGAGAGCGATCTTAAAAATGTTTTATAAAAAAATTAAAAAAACTGATCTTTCACCAACAATAGGAACATCTTGTCTTAATCTTTTCTTGTCATCTAGAGATACTTAACACACTCGAAGAATTTTTTTTCTCATATTTGACCCTTTGACATATTTTATATTCTCATGGGCATTTTCTATTTCTTCCTCAACTTATTTCGATCCTTTTTGAACAATCAATATAATAATATGAGCACAACTTCGAATATAAAAGTAAATCCCCATCACACATTAAAGGATTCTTTAATCTCAGTTGACTTTTTAACATTACAACACTAATATCATTACTTGTTTAGAGTCATTGAAAAAAAAATCTTTTTTTCTCAATATCCCATTCACACAATAATGATAATATTTTCGCAGCCAAGGCAACCACAGTGTGTGGAGTTAGCATTTCAGAAAAATTAAACATTATTTTTATAAATTCTATCGAAAGTGTTATTAATTCGGTCAATTTTTGTCAATCCAAACTTGACATATTCATATAGAATATTACCACCTCTAGCTTTGCTCGAATTCTAGACCCAATGTGATTGAGAAGTCTATGAAATTGGCTGCAAATTCTTTCCTTTTTTTTAAAAAAATAATTTTGAATAGTTGTCATATTCTACACTTCTTGACCACGAGTTTAACAAAATTAACTAAAAAACTGCCAAATCACTTTAGATTATCTATATTTATCCATGCACTAATCTATCATGATTCATGGATAGCCTATGCAAATAAATATTAGGGAGTTAGTCACTCTACTTCCGTGATATAGTAAATACATACTATATGAATAAATCTTAAGGATTTATGTAAGTCTGTGATTATTTTTTAACACGAAAAAAAGTTTGTGTCAAAAAAGGAGCATGTGTATCTTGAAAATGGATTTGTATGACCATTTATTAAAATAAAGAGACATCTCTCGCCATTTCCTTAACCTAAGGAGTAAGGAGGTATTGTTATTCTTTTTCTTATATATTATTTTATTATTTTTATTAAAAATTTATAGTGCTTAGAGTTGTTCTTTTTGAACTGTGAAGCCATACTTAGTGAATTGCTGGGGAAAATTAATTTACTCAAAAGAATTTTTTCTTTATTTAGGCATATAATTGCATTTAATCTAGTATATAATCTACTTATTTAAAGTAATTTATGTGATGAAAATATAATTATTGTATTTCATTTAACGCTCATCATGGGTGCAAATCAAAAGCATTATTGAGGGGGCAAATAAAAAATTTGCTTGAAATTTAAAATTAATATTCTAGAAAAATAATATTTATTAGGACAGCTGCCGCCCTTGCTGGTCCCTATCTATGTCTCAAATTTTTCATTGCGCGAGCAGAAAACATTGGAAAGTAATTTAAGGCATAGGTTTGTATATATATTAATCTCAAGAAAATGAGTGATTAATATGTGAACAAATGTTTAAAGATGACCACTTAAGGATCTATATTTGACTTATTTTGGTTCTTTTTTTTATTAATTAATTTATAATTTCTGGGATATTATATGATATAAGAACTGACTGTATCATACAATTTCTGTAATGCCTTTTTAATCAGATAAATGCAAGCAAATTCTATTATAGCTTTCTGATTACTTTCAGAAATTGCAGGTTACATTTTCCAAATTATTAAAAAAAAATGAAACACAGAAATTAAAAAGCTTTCGTAAGTAGTTTTCAAGTAATTTTATTTTTTGGTCATTCAAATTTCATAAGTAGTTTGCAAGTAGTTTATTTAAAGGTCATCCAAAGTCAAATTCTGAGAAGATATGAGGTTAAAAATTCAATCTGAATTTTATCCACCACCTCCCTAGTTCTTAGAAGATATATTAGAAAAAAAAAAGGATAAAAACTTTAATAAACAGGTGGAGAAATATATTACTCTTATTATGGTTTGTATCAGGAGTGTTGGCCCCATAGTACTTAAACCCATCTCTTACTATGGTTTGTATCACAAGTAGTGGCCGTATAGTACTTAAGCCCATCATATTGTTTCTTCAAACACAAAATGTAAAACTGAAAAACAGAACCCAGATGGGCAAATATGTACATCAGATATGCAATCATAACTCTTTCAGGATGAATTGCATAATTACTTGTGGACTAAGGGCTTATATCTGCAATCTCAGCATATGTTCCATGTCCACCAATGTGTCATGTATGACCTGTATCAGACGGAGTAGGATTGCTGAATTGCGTCGATATCCAGTCCTTTAAGCCTAATCAGTGATTCAACGTGCCCTTTCAGTGTATGCAGTTCTCTCAATCTACAAAAAATCAAAATAGTGAATGCATAAGAGTGTACACTCCAAGCATTAAATTTCGGCTTTTAAGAGTAGAAATTAAGTAATGCTGTTTGTTGGCGTTATATTTATATTTTTACCTAGCAATCTCAGCTCTTCTTCTTGCTTCTTCAGCCATCCGGCTAAGTTCTCCGTAACTGCTTCGTACGCTGAACATACTGGTGTCAGGTGGTTGCAACCCATGTAGGGTTCTCTGTGCGTGTGCCCATAGAAGCTCACATTCTTCCTTTCCGAAATCTTTTTTAGACGTGAAGGCAGTCTGCAAAATAGCAATTACAGTATCAAGGGTGAACAAGAAATTAAGCTCCAGTACTTGAATAAACTCTGTTGAACTCAAGCCATCAATACCCTTTGTTTAGTGACAAGATCCCAAAAATTCCTGCTAAGCACATATCGGATGAAGAACTTTATAAAATCAAGCGGAATGTAGAAGACGATATTATAAAGCCAAATCACACCAGCCCAACCCCATCCTATTCCTTCAATTGTAGCAAAGCTCCAGGTTGCATAGACAGCAATCAGTGTAGCAGTCTGCTCACAGAATTAAAAAGGATCAACCCATCCTCTGTATGTCAGAAAGGCGAAAGAAAACAGCATATATCACTCACCAGCTGAGCAACAAAGAAAGCCAGAGCAAGGAACAGGACAGGACACTCGACGTAAGACCAACTCCTTGCACGGGTCACGAATAGGTGAGCCTGACTAATGGAACTCACTTGCAGGTACACTGCCGAGACAAGTTTTCTCCAGTTGTCCACATCCTTTTCGTTAAGACTTGAAACGCCAAATGTACGCTGAATGTTGCATACTGAGTTTCAGTTCAACTTATTGAACACAATGTAAAGGCATATATTATTCTCTATATTATTAAATCAAGGAATACGAGCATACATAGCACCCGAATTGGGTGACATGATAACACAAAAGATAAATCACATTACTGGAAAGAAGTCTGTCCGGTATGCTGTCCAAAAGAAAATCACAGTCATCATTGCCAAGTAACCACCAAGAATGCCTCCAGTTACAAAGATCTTGATCAAATTCCACCTTTCTGGATGAGGAGATGGTCTGACTCTATCTTTTGATATTGTAATAATAATAGCACCTGGCAATCAATGTACCGGGTAAATATCAATAGACAAGTGTATTTCTTATTTGAAATCGATACACCTGGATGAAAAAGAATACAAACAGTTACAATATACATGCTGAGTCAAGGAAATACACACCATCATTAAGAATAGCAATTATCAGCACCATGAGGGGTGGAAAGTTAAACTGCCAGATAAGAGCTAGCAGCCTGAAAGCAAACTGTCACCAAGAGAAATAGTTAAGACGTCAAGCTGAGATATTCAAGCTACTATTGTGAAGACTCTTTCATATTCATCAATAGGGCAATAATTACCATAGAAGATTAAAGTTGCAATTACCAAATAAATTACACAATACTCTCCTACATAGTATTTGAAACAAGCAGCGAACAACTTACTCCAATATGGATGGTAATGGAGACTGCATATATCTGCGACAAGAAAGAAATTAATTAAGCACCAAAAAGTGGGGACAGAGCAAGAAGGAATCAACTAATTCCAGTAAACAATGCTCGTGTCTTGTTTCAATTTTGCAAAAGTCTGAGACAGTGTAAAAAAGTTACCCAATGCCCACAAAAATCAAGTTTTCATGAACAGCACTACCGCCAATATCTTGGTTTATTATATTATTTATTATTTTCGACCTCAGGCTCTAACAGTAATTTAAAGAACAATGACATGTTATTTCAATCTCAGTGCTTTCTTCACCACCAGGCACTCAAGCAGTGTAAAAGGTAAGCTTTAAAATTATTAGTTTGTTTGTAGGTTAAGGAATGTGGAATATATAGAATTTGATAGGTTGTGAATTCCCTCACACAAATCCCATCCTTCACTACACTATCGACTGTAGAACACCTTTTCCTTAGAATCAAAACCAACCCTCACCATGTAATTTCTCATCCTCTGGAATATTGCTCGACTAATTAGAACGGCAGTAATGATAACATGAAGGCCAGGTTCTGTCAGGACAATGTCGGCAGCACTACGAGCTGCATCAGTTGCATCAGCAACAGCTATGCCAATGTCTGCTTTCTTTAGAGCAGGAGCATCATTGACACCGTTACCAATCATTCCACATATATGGTTCCTAGCTTGCAAATGCTTCACAATCTCATATTTGTGCTCTACAAAGAAAATAAGGACAGATGTGTAAACAAAGGTAAAAAAAAGAAATATGCTATGATTAAAATATAATGGAAAGGTTGTAGGATGTAGTCATGCATACATCAAGTTCAATAAAAGCTATACAACACTAACTTCAGTATGTGGACGATTACTTAATGCAAATTAGGAGATCAAGCTTCGTACCAGGGAAAACACCAGCAAACCCATCAGCTTTCTCAATCAACTCGTCAACCGGTAAAGCAACTATCGACTCATCCCTGTCCTGTCCTGATAAGGCTGATGAAGGATACATGTTGGTTCCCATTCCAAGACGACGTCCTGTTTCTTTTGCTATTGCAAGTTGATCACCTGAGAAAGAGGAAAAGTCAAACAGATGGAATATCTATCTTAATGTAAAGAAATTGCCAATCAAAACAATCTAAAAAGGTAAAACCATAAGAGTATTTAGATTCCACCAGCAATGCAAAAGAAAACTGACATATAAGCATTTTTTCAGATAGAAGGATTAAACAAAACCAGAAGCAACAAAATTTCTCTAGATATAAATGGTGCCTAAACAAAGACCAAATATTAAGATTACAAATTAGGAAGACATATAATACAATAAATGGGAGAAGTACCTGTGATCATTTTCACGCCCAGCCCAAGACTCAGTGCCCTTCTTATTGTTTCTGCGCTATCATGTATAGGAGGATCAAACAAAGGAATGAGTCCAATAAATTGCCATGGGCTTCCTGAGCTCTCTTTTGATCCTTCAGGAACTTCCTGAAACCAAATTAATAAATATAGACTTTGTTAATATAAATTGCAATTGAAGTAATGCACTGCTATAGTGATGTAAAGATAGGACCTAGAACAATGACATAGGTAATTCATATGCCTGATATGCCACTGCAAGAGATCGTAATCCTCGTTCTGCAAACTTATTAATCACGGCATTGACTTTGCGTCCTATCTTTGATTTGTTGTGTAAAAGGTTTAAAATCTGAAAGTAAAAATAAAAACATAAGTTAAATCAAATGGCATTTCAGAATCCTAGAACGTACTATTAGTTGTTGACAATCATACCTGCTCTGGAGCACCTTTGGTGACCCTATGCATTTTGCCTTCACTGTCGATATATGTCAGAGCTGTTCGCTTACCTGTGGGGTCAAATGGAAGGAAGTGAACTTCTTGGATATCAACCCGTGCCTTGTTTATGGTCAAAAGCAAAGAAATCAATGTCAACAAAATGATAAGAGGAAAAAATAAGAAAATCTTCTACAAGTTGCCTTTGAGAAAACAAAATTTCAACAACAGTCAAGCTTAATTAGATTAAAATACATACATGAAATTCTAGAATTCATAAATATACCTTCTTTGGATTAAAATACATACATGAAATTCTAGAATTCATAAATATACCTCCTTTGGATCAGCCAACATTCCTACTATAGCAGCATCTATTACATCTAGGTTTTCCACTTGGGAGGCTCGAGCTGCCATCAGAACAACAGTGTCTACGTCCACTCCTCCAGCAAAGATCTGAAGAATTATCCAGGCCAAATGTTTAAATACACATTGCAATTCTAAAAGTGAGCAAAATTTACACCAACCTCAATTAGATTCTTGTCAACTGTTAATTTGTTCAAAGTTAGAGTTCCAGTTTTGTCACAGCAAAGCAAATCCATGCCTGCCATATCGACTATTGCACTCATTCTCTTTGTGATAACTCCCTGCAGTAATTAGCCCATATATGCTTGCAATCATCAACTAATGACCACATAAAGTAACATCATTATAAATAACAACTAAGACCAACCTGCAAAGACAATCGTTGGGAACCAATCGCCATTGTCACTGATAAAACAGTAGGCATGGCAATAGGAATTCCTCCAATAAGAAGCACAAGTAAATTATTAAGTCCTGTGCGGTATTCCCTATGTTGGATCGCGAACATCACAATGATCTCTGCTATTAACCCCAGTACAATTGAACAAATACAATATTCCCCAACTGCAGTCAAGATCTGTAAACAAGCCCAAGAGCAAAAGTTTCAGTGAATGATAATGTGAGATTAGACATAAAAACAAGTCTTAAGGAATGTGAATTCACATTTTCTTACCTTTTGAAACTGACCTACTTGATTTGTGGTATCCACAAGATGTACAGCTCTGCCAAGGAAGGTTTGAACACCAGTGGCAATGACCACAGCTTGAATCTCCCCTTGTTTGCATGTAGAGCCTGAATATACACAGTCACCAGGACCCTTACTTATGGTAAGAGACTCACCTGTGAGAGCAGACTGCAACGTACAAATTGAAAGAAGTTAAATTAAACAGCTCAACTTTACCAAATCAATTCAAACATAGAAAGTTTGCAAAAGCTCACCTGATCAATTGTCAATGGATCACCTTCGAGGAGACGAGCATCCGCAGGAATAATGTAACCAAGCTTAACGCTGATGACATCACCAGGGACAAGATTGGCTGCATCTTCCTCCTTCCAGTTTCCATCTCGAAGGACCTGAAATAGTATCTCCAATTACAGGAATGATAGAGCCTAGAGCCACAATCTCTTCTTACAGAGTATTATTTTACAAATTAATATGACAACAGTTTCTGATTTCAATTCTCATTAAGTTAAGTTGATATGAACTTAATAATAAATTTATTAGATATGCATATGCACTAACTCACCAATAATCTTATCCTGACAACTATTCAAGCGTAGTCAGTACCTTAGCTTTAGGAGCAAGACGAGCCATGAGAGCTGCGCTGGCAGCACCAGCATTGTTCTCCTGAATGAAACAAACTGTTGAGTTGATAAGAAGCAGGGTTGTAATCCCAATAAAATCTTGCCATTCAGGAGGTTTTCCCTGCAACAATGAAATTCCCAACAAAATGAGATAATAAATATATTTTCATTTCCAAAAACATCAAATAGAAAACACCATTTTTTTTTCTAAAACAAATTTTAAAAATATAATTTGAATAATAGTACTCAATACTCACTCCTCCATTTGCAAGTACGATTGCCATGATAGCTGCAGCTTCCATGACCCATGAAAGAGGGTTCCACATAAATCCCAAAAACTTCAAAATTTTACTTTCCTGCCAAAAATAAATAAATAAATAAGTCAAATAAAATGCAAATAATAATAATAAAAAAAATACAATCAACAAAAGCAAAGTGTCTTACAATCATTAAAAGGGTATATTTTTTTTATTAATATAACTTTCCAATAAGATAGCTAGCAAGGAAAAAAAAAGACAAAAAGTAAAATTACCCTTTTCTCCTCAAGCTTGTTGTGGCCAAATAAGGAAAGTCTCTGCTCAGCAGCCTCCGTTGAAAGGCCCTCTTGACTGCACTTCAAAGTCTCAAAAACCTCTTCCGTCGGCACGTTTTCCTGCAGACCAAAAACCTGAACTTCCTCACAAAACAAAATACCTAGAAAGCAAAAACACTTAATAACACTGAAGAAAACGTGACAAAATAGTCATAAACATACTCTTATTTTTGAAAATTATCACATAGATAACTTTTTAGACAACTTTTTTCCGATAAAATTTAGGCTGGTTATTACAATCAGAAAACATAATTGTCATAAAAGAGATCTATCAGTCTATGCGACGATTTTTCCAAAAATAAAAAGATCACCGTGACTATATCTTGCCAAGCCATAGGGGCGTTGGTGTCTTTTTCTTAATGGTAAACTATAAACAAAAACGCAAAAACAGTAATAAAGCAATCAAGAACAGAGATGACAAACTCTTTTTCAATACCAAATCCATAGCTTCATTCATTATGCTCTCCACTTCTTCTCAATGAACTCACTTTCTCTAGAATCTATGAGTGACAAACTCTTCTCAATAAAAACTCGTTTTTAATTTTTATTTTTATTTGTCCAGCTCTGCTCTCACGTTCTGTCTTTTCCTTTTGTTTTCTTCCTTGTAAATTAATCTAGAAACTAGAATTTCTGTTGAAACAACCCTATTGTCAATAATTGTATCTACACTACTGCATTAAGTAAAGTATCTCTGGAGTCTGCATGGCTTTTGCGCTGAAGTCAATGCAATGAGGAATTGTTGAGTGAGTTATCCTACCATGCAGATACGGCGCATGCATGCAACCGGTACAACCGGTTTTTAACCGGTTAATATAATAACAATTACATTTTTATTTGTTTTTAATGTGAAAAAAATAATCAAAAAGGAAAAAAAAGGATAAAATTGTAATTAAATGAGGAAAAAGATTGTAATAATTTTAAATTTGAAAATAGTAAAAAAATTATAAATATGTCACAAAATGGTTATGTTCCTATTTATTTCGTTACATTTCAATATTTATAATGCATGTTTCAAGATTACTTTTCAAATTCTTATTTTTCGTGATAATTTATCTAAATTTTGGTAAGTTGTTTCAACTTATTTTCTCACTAGCTTTTAGTTCTATATTTCTATTCTTTTCATTAACTTCTAGATTTTTAGGTAGATATTTCAAGTTTATTTTCATATCTCTACAATTTGTTAAACTTTATATAGTTTTTGGTAAATTGTTCCGATTTATTTTTCCACCACCTTTTGGTTCTATATTTCTACTATTTTTATTGAAGTCCAACATTTTGAATAAATATATCAACTTTAGTTTTTAGATCCCGGTAAATTATTTCAACTTTTAGGTTAACTTCTTCAATTCTTGATACCACTACTTTTTAGTACTATTTTCCTACTATTTTTATTGAATTCCACCATGTTGTTTGGATATTTCAAGTTTAATATATAGATCCCTACTTTCCATTAGAATTCATCAAATTCTTGGTGAGTTGTTTCAACTCATTTTTTCACCAGTTATTGGTTCTATATTTCCACTCTTTTCATAAAATTCCAAATTTTTAAGTTGATATTTCAAGTTTATTTTTTATATCTCTATATTATGTTGGACTTTATCTAGTTATTGTTAAGTTGTTCCAACTTATTTTTCCACCACTTTTCGATTCAATATTCCTACTCTTTTTATTGAATTCTAAAATTTTGGGTAAATACATCAAATTTACTCTTTAGATCTCTGGTTCACGTTTTAATTTATCAAATTCTTGGTAAGTTATATCAAATTTTGGCTTAACTTCTTCTACTCTTGTTCCAACTTTTTGGTTCCATATTCTAACTCTTTTCATTGAATTCTAACATTTTGCTCAGATATTTCAAGTTTATTTTCTAGATCTCAGCTTATTGTTAAACTTTATCAGATTATTGTTAAGTCCATCAAACTTTTAGGTTATGCTCTTCAACTCTTATTTTCACCATTCTTTAGTTCTAATTTCTACTCTTTTATTTAATTATAATATTTTGTGTGAATGTTTCAAGTTTATTTTTTTTTATCCCTACTTATTGTTGGATTTATCAGATTCTTGGTAACTCTTTTCAAATTTTAGGTTAAGTTCTTTAACTTTTTTTCCACCATTTTCTGGTTTTATATTCTTACTCTTTTCATTGAATTCCAACATTTTACGTGGATGTTTTAAGTTTATTTTTAAAAACTCTATTTATTGTTGAAATTTATCAAATTATTGGTAAGTACTTACAACTTTTGAGTTAAGTTCTTCAACTCTTTTTTCCACCACTTTTTGGTTTTATATTCAAACTCTTTTCATTGAATTCCAACATTTTACGTGGGTATTTCAAGTTCATTTTTTAGATCTCTATTTATTGTTGAAATTTATCAAATTATTAGTAAGTACTTACAACTTTTGGGTTAATCTCTTCAATTGTTGTTCCCACCACTTTGTGGTTTTATATTTCTTTTCTTTCAAGTTTATTTTTAAGATTCCTACTTCTTATTGGAATTTATCAAATTCTTTGTAAGTTGTTCCAACTTTTGGACTAACATTTTCAACTTTTTTTCTCACCACATTTTGGTTCTATATTTCTACTTTTTTTATTCCAATATTTTAGATTAATGTTTCAAGTTCATTTTTTAGATTCTTAATTTTCATTAGAATTTATCAAATTCTTGTGAAGTCGTTCCAACTTTTAGATTGAGCTCTTCCACTCTGTTTCCCACCATTTTTTAGTTATATATTCCCACTTTTTGAATTAAATTCCAATATTTTGGGTGGATGTTTCAAATTTATTTTTAGTATACCTACTTTCTATTAATCAATTCCCATTTTATTTCCATCATTTTTTTTGTTACTTATTCGTACTCTTTTAAATGTATTCCAATATTTTGGGTGATGTTCCCAATTCACTTTATAAATTCTTGCTTTCCTTTATAATTTTTCAAGTTTCTAGTAACTTGTTCTCATTTTTAGGTAAGTTGTTCCTACTCTTTTACACCTTATAATGATTTTATATTCCTATTATTTTCATTATATTCCAACACTATAGTCACAAGTTCAAAGTCCTTTTTTTTATCTAATAATAGTGTTACTTTTTAAAATATCAATAATATCAATAAGGTGAATTATTGATTAGTATTAAATATGTTCCCTTCTTCGGCAGTGAATCTGAGAGAGGTGAGCATTACAGGCCAGCAATTATAGGTGATCAATAACGCAACAACAATCAGAGCCAATATCAGCTTGGCTATTAAGGAAGAATATAACAATCTCATTTGAGCATGATTTCAGGTTCATTAACGCGTTTCAGCACTCCATTAGGCCTCCTCTAACGTCAAGTCTTGTTGCAAAATCGTAGCCTGGTTTCATATTGCTGTGAAGGCGATCATTTCTGGTGGTTGCATTTGCAATATTTGCCATGATCAGGAAAGTGAGGGCCAAAATGAAAAATACATGTTTTAGAGCCATTGCTATTTTCTGTTCTTTTATGTTGTGTTTATATCTACGTGGGATATCTTATTTTTAGTTTCTATTTATAAATTAAGGTGAGGCAGAAGAGAAGAGCGATTAAAAATATTTATAAATTATTGCTTAATTTATGATCAAGAAGGTTTCAATTAGAGAAGATAATGAGTCTTTTGATGAACTGTTACATATTGATTGTGTAATAACAGTCAAATTAATTATGAGAAGATGAAAAGCTAAATCTGAAAGAAAATTTCTCTATTTATTAGATAATAGAGAATATACAAAGATGAGAAATGGTGATACCACATCACCTTACTTAATTTATGATCAAGAAGGTTTCAATTAGAGAATATAGTGGGTCTTTTGATGAACTGTTACATATTGAAGATTGTGTAATAACAATCAAATTAATTATGAGAAGATGAAAAATCAAATTTGAAAGAAAATTTCTCTATTTATTAGATAATAGAGAATATACAAAGATGAAAAATGGTGATGCCACATCACCTCTTATAGTCTCAACTTTATATAAATATATAGATTTATATTTGTGTTTATGCAATATATTAGGAATGATTAATTATGTCTTAACCATATTTAATTTATGTATTTTTGTGTGTTTATTAGGTAAAATATTAAATTTACGTATTCTGAGGCTCCAAACAGATAAACGGATGTCAAATTTGAATTCCAGAGGTTCGATAACCTTAAGATGAGTCAATACCAGCTTAAAATTGAGCTTGTGCACAAAGTTGACTTTTTTCTATTGACCAAACACTGATTGGATGATAAAATGAGCTTACAATAGATATGAGTACATTGGATAGCTATCAATTTTGACTAAATCTCAACCATTCATGATTCAATGGCCACGATCGTGCCATGTGGCAATGGTTGGTGAAGCAAGTTGTCGGATTCAAACCTTTGTATTTGGGTTGACCTGATCCACCTATTAACCCGCCAAATCTCACCGTTTTTTGACCAAATCGGATGCTTCACAAGATGCCACATGTAATGTTGACTTTTAAAGTTTGACCAACCGTTAGATCTTTATCTAATGGTTGTGTAGAACGCATGCATAAAACTTATGATGGATCGCAATACACTAGATTATGAATTTATTTTTCTATAAATAGAGCCTCATTTTTATATTTTGTCATCTCTCTTCTTATCAATTTCTCTCAATTTCCCTATAATCTTATTTTTCAGGTGTGTTTTAATATTTTGTATAATTATTTTTATAAATAAATTTAGTTTTATTTTCAATTTTAGTTGTTTTTATTACTTTTAATTATGAGTAATTTAATTTTAATAATTATTTTTATTTCAATTATGCTTAGCAAAATAATAATAGTTAGGGCAAGGTTCTTAGAAAATAAATATGATTTCATCAAATTCTATTTTTATTTATATAAATTAAATTATTTTTATTTAATTTTATACATATTTTATATCTTGAAATTTTGATTCATTATAGATAAAAAAGGGAGTTTGACACAATAAATTCTTAATATCTTAATATAAGGTATGGTAAAATGGTACTTTGACTTATTGTAGACAAATTAAATTTTGACATAATAAATACTTAATCCATAATAAAATTAATGGGAAAATAATAATAATTTGTACAATTAATCTTTTGGGTAATAAAATTTAAAAAAAGGTAAAAAGAATTTATTAAATTTTATTTATTATTAAGAGTGGATCCATAACCCTAATTAATTCAATTTCATAGTTTCATGTAAATTAAGTTGTTTATATTCAAGTTTTATTTTCATTTTTCGATAAAATAAAATAAACAAATTAAATATTTTCTTTGTGGATTGACTTTGGACTCACCAAAGTAAAATATAAAAAGACGCTCTTATATTTCTCGGAGTTAAAAATCACTTTTAAGTTGTGTAAATTATCTTTGACCGCTTACTATTTTAACAAATATCAATTTATCACATAATATTGAAAAATTTTATTGCAACCCTTTATCAATTTCAACATTTTGGGTCCATAATCCAAGTCTTTTTTTTTTTAATTTCTTCATTACTTTATAAGATCTTTTGAACTTGATTGTGTGTATACTTGAGATTTAAATTTCTTTAATTTTTCATAACTCCAACAGTAAATATATAAATAACAAGTAAGAATGATCGCAATTGCTATGCTTCTAAAGTTATGATGGTATAAGTTGCAAAAATATTTTAACTTGCAAAATTGGAGCTTAATCTATTTATGTTGAAACAACTCTTTTTTTTTCTTTTTTTTTTCCTTTTGAGAATTTTGAAACAAAAATAAATTTTATCTAAAACACTTAATTTGTATAAAGTTTATAACACCCTATTTTCTTTTCAAAATACTATCTTTAATGTCTCCTCACTTCAACCAAAATTCATGTCATTATAAGTAGTAAGATTATTTTTTTTGTATCACTTCTACTATTAGTATTTATTTTTAATATTACGACAGTTATTATTACTAGTACTAACATGCTTCATGAGATTTTTAGTTAAATATAATAAGAATGTGTATGCGTTATATGCTATTTTTGTACTCTTTAGATCATTAAGACATTATTAACATTTGATTACACAATTGATGTTTTTAGGTTATAAAACTTAAGGTATTGAAATATCTTTCTTTAATTAAAATCATTATTCATTACTTCAAATCATTATTCATTACTTCAAGAGATTTGATCATGAATTTAATCATCTAGACCTGAGACTTTGACCTTTGATCGCATCTATGATCACTTATTATTCAATAATTATAATTTATTAACATTTTTTTTAATGAGTATCATTCTCGTTTGAATATGCATATAATTTTCAATTTACTAAATAAGTTCTTCAAATTTTCAGAACTTAACTAAAATGGTTTTCTAATGTTTGTGATGACTAATATGGCATTAATAAAATATAACACCACACTAATAACACAAGATTATTATTTTGGCATTTTTTTTAAATGGTATGTTGGCATTTGTTTGTAAATGAAATTGCAATGCCCTGATAATTTATCTAATACACTAAAAAAATTAATCAAATAAAAAATTCCATTCATCCAAACAAGTTTATGAGAATTTTTTACAAGCTTGTGGGAAAATGATTTTAAAAACTTTTAGCATCAAACAAAACCAATACAAAACTAAATCAATTTACAACTTTCAAAAGCTAGACTTCAGATGCTGCTAGATTTTCTGGTCTCTGCATACAAAAATGAAAAACCAGATGATATTAGAAAACAATTCTCCGAAACAATAAATATATCTAGAATTTCAAATGCATGTCCTAAATTCTTGGGTAGGATCAAATAAACTTTGTTTTCAATAGAAAAAACCAACTTTAATATGAAATAAACACAAACCTATATACATTAATTTTTAACCAAATTTTTTTAAAGAAATTTTTTAACAGCAATAATCAAAATATAAAAATTAATCTCGACACCAGTCTTGTTCTATTCAAATTTTATGTTAATTTACATTTAACAACAAAGTCATCTTTGGAAGATAAGTACATCTACAATAAACAAGAACAAAATTTCAAAACTAAATGCAATAGAAACTAAGCACCTAAAACTAACTGGCAAAAATTTATCAGTACATAGATTTGTTCTTATAAGTAAAATGCAGTTAAAATCTAAAGCTTGTTTATTTTGGATGTATTTTATTTTTTGTTTACTTATTTATAATAGTTCCACAATTTTTATAATTTATTATACCCAAACACACTATGCAGGTAACTAGAGCACTTATAAATGACTTGATTACTAATTACCATAGCATTTGAAATTGTAGGAATATCAGTATCACAGCAGGAAAAAAAAATAAAACAAAACTCAAATCAAATCAACATAATTTTTAGCCTTTTTTTCCCTTTTTCTAGCATGAAAACCAGAAAGAAATGAAACTATTGCAAAGATAAACAATACACTGCAATGTTTACTAGAATAACTTTTGAGAAATGACAACATTCATGCACATAAATCAAAACATCATAAAAGGCAAGAAATTTGAAATTCATTTGTTGCTCAGAAAGTGATATAATATAGAAATTACTCTCCACTTGCATACTTGCTCTATGAAATTTTTATATCTTCTTTAATTTAATGACAAAGTGATATTTGGTACATCCAGAACTAACAAGATCAAAACTTTCAGGACTATGATTAATGATTGCATGAATAACATAGATCATGGAATCTAATATGAAAAACACAAAAATGACTTATTGGAGCAATTTACCCCATAAAAAATTTCTCATTTTTTTAAAAAAGTCAATCAATGCCAAAATCAAACCTTAGCCCTCAAAACTATATTCTAATCCTCCTTTATACTATTTTCAATATGTGAAACCAAAAATCCTTCTGTGTCACATTATTCAAGAAAAATCAAAATCAATTTTCATTTCCTAGATATTGTTTCAATAAAGGAGAAATGAAATATTCCAATACCTCAATGATTAAAAATTGGATCTATAATGTTTCTTTATTTTAATTCTCAAGTTTTAACAAGAGTTCTTCAAACTATAATATGACTTACCTAGCAACTCAATAACATTACATATTAAAACTATAAACCATATTATGAATTCAAAAAATATATAACTCAAATAACAATTAGACTGAAAGAACATACTTGCGATCGTCATCTCATTATAGCACTCAGATAATCACTTTTGGTAGAACTTGCCCTATCAAGAATACATGCATACTATCACAATTTGATTCACCTCCAAAAACCAATCAATCAATCAAAAATGGCAGTTGCAAATTTGCAATTCAAAAGAAAGACAATACGCAAATAACTAAATATTTTAAAATGGAAACTTTTAGTAGAGAACAAATACATAATGTTATCTCAATGATACGGGAGACCAGTTTGAGCACAAGATGAGACTGAAACAAAACAATAAAGGATGTCAGTTTTAATAATCAATAGAATTGCAAGACTAAATTATTAGAAACAAAAACAATAAGTAGTTCAATTCAAAGAAATCTTCATTGAAAAAGAAATAAATGAAATCAAGGTAACATAGGAAATTAAAAGGTATATGCATATCCTTCCCTCAATAAAATCTTAGGTCCCAACATTAATTTGGGTATACACAATGGCCTTAGCAGAGTTCAGAAAAAAAGTATGGTTTATATATCGTTCCCATGGACTAAGCAACTCTTTCTATTAATAGCCCTTTCATCAATTGTACTGGGAATTGCACATTGATGACCTTACTACATGTTGAGCAAATTTTATTGAACTCACAAGTGCACGAATCTGTTGTAGTATAGATTAATGGTGACGAGTGTCGATCCCACGAGGAGGTGGATTTTAATTATATATAGAATTAATTTTATAAATGGGTGGTTGGATTTATGGTGGAAATGATTTGAAATATGCTAAAACTTAAATTAAAATGGCGAGAATAAATTCTGAAATTGGAATTGAAATGGCAAGAATAAATTGAAGAGAATTTTATTGAAATGACGTACTTGAGTATCTGGATCCGTATCAACATGCATCATGGGCTAAATATTCCTTATTAATACCAATTAAATCATGAGGGGGGAATCCACACCTCATGAACCACGCTCTAATAAATATGGTGCTAAGGGCTTATCGTGCCAAATAATAATAACCTTATACTAAGGAGCAGGTGAAACCAGGGCAGTACTAGACAAGATTATTATTATTTGTCAACGAGAAGTCAAAAAATCCACAAAAACTAGAGGGGAAGAGAAAATAAATTTACCAAATAAAGCCCATGACACATGTTGAGACTTCACCTTCAACCCAAGCTTGAAAGAAAATTAGCCACTCATAGTTGAACTAGGGGCAAAATGGGAATTTATTAAAATACATAGAAAATACAAGATGAAGAAGGAATTACAGAAAATAGAGTCCAAAAATAGATTCAGAGGTGCCAAATTAGGGGGGAGGCCCCCTTTTTATAGATACATCGAGTAAATCATGGTCATCGGATTAAAAACAGTTTGGACACTCAGGATTGCGCCACGTCATCAGTCAACAGTACAGTCAACAGTACGCATGAACAGTAACACAGTTTGACCACGGTTTGAACAGTGACACGGTTTGAACAGTAACGCGGTTTGCACAGTAATAATCCCATGTGTTGCATGTACCGTGCGTGCAGTTTTTGATCTACTAATATGCTGCCACGTCACCATCAACAGTACATAAGAATTTTAGTCCAACAGGATCATGACACCTCATCAGTCAATGCCACATCATCGGTCAATGCCACGTCATCGATCCGTCTATGTGAACAGTGTCGTGAACAGTAACGTAGACAGTACAGTACATGTGAATAGTACCGTATATGTGAACAGTGCCATTTTTCCTTTTATGCTCCTCCTAAGGTTTTCGACCGTCCTGAGTTCAAAAATGATATCCGTTTTGCCATTTGATCTCTCGTTTATTGTGAAATGACTATGATGCCCCTAAAATACATAAAATACTTAATTAAAATAAAACACACATAATTAAATTACAAGAAACTTAAACACATAAAAGTAAGGGTTGTTAGTAAGACTTGATATGTAAAATGACGATTTTCTCCTTTATAAATTTGCATTTTCTAACACTCAACACACCCCCCAACCAACTTATTGCTAGTCCCTAGCAAATAAAGCGAAAATAAAATTCAAAAATGATTTTTTTTAACACTCTTGTTTATTCAATCAGACTAATGATAACAATCAAATAAAAGTATAAGCATTATCTCAAGTCTAAAGAAACATCACACCCACATCAACCATCCACATGAATCAGCCCAGTAGACTTTGTCGTAGCTACCTTCAAGAATGACATGTCAAACCCCAATATCTCACTGGAAGTAGTGACACTCTCACAAAGAAATTAAACCCAATAAAAATAGTCACTCCAATGAATGGTAATTGAGAGAAAATAATCAAGAAATGATATCACATGCTCTCATCAAGATGAAAGAAATATGCCCTCAACTTAGAAATAATACGATCTCAAGTCAAATGAAAAAGCTAGTCAACCAAATTTATTTTTTTTTTTTTTATGCATCACTACATCTTTTTAGCCCATATAACTAGCTTCTACTTCAGACTATAGTTCCTTAAAATCAAGAAGGACTTTTATTAGGACGTAACGTAGGCTAGGGACATGGCTAACAAAGAAGGGAAATAGGAAAAACAAATTGTATGTTTGAGAAAAATGCAGAGGATTTTTTTTTTTTGGAAGTTGCAAGGTGGATTTCACCTATTATTATTTTTTTTCTTTGAAACAACAATTTTTTTTTCTTTGAAGCAACAATTTTTTTCTTTTTTTTTTTTGAACTAGGCATAACTTCACTATACAAAATGTTTATTTACATTTTTCTCAAACATAAATAGGTGATGGATCTTGTAAGATATTGGGTAATACTCCAAATTAGAGTGGGTCAAGATGATAAGTTGACAAAGAAAAGGTTTTTTTTTTTTAAAGGCTCAAAAGGGTTAACTATGGATATTTGACAAAAGGGATGGCTAGAAAGGCTCAAACGGATCAAAGATGGCCTTTCCATCTTCTTTTAGGGCTCTAAATAATCTTCCATATCTACTAATTAGATGGGCCTCCAAATGTAGCAACACACATTTTTTTTCTTTTTTCATTTTTTTTTATTTTCAATTTTTTTTTTTAGGGTTAACTCAAAAGAAATCTAGAGATCGTGTATACAATAATAAACTGCTAAGCTGTATAACGAATGGGCAAAAAGGTTACTCTCCAAGAAAAATGATAGGCTCAAAAACTCACTTGGTATTTATTATGACATGTTCATTCCTTCAAGTAACTCATATTTGTCTCCGACATCAACATGTAGAGTAGCAAACATAGCGTAACATCACTTCAGACTAAAGATAATACAAATACTAAAATTTGAAATTCATCATGTCATCCAATGTTAAAACAAATCACAATTTTTTTTTTTAAACAACACCCTACCCCCCAACCTATTCTAAACATGAAAGGAAAATATACATGCAGAAATGTGAAAATGATGCAGAAAAACTAATTGGAAAATGATAGAAAACGAATTTTTTTTTTTTTACTTAAGAGATGCGTTTCTAGAGGCACTACACTCCATATTCAGCCATCTTCGACTCAAATTTTTTTTTTAAAAATGTATATTTATAAAGGAGAAATTAAAAAGAAGAAGAAAAATAAACATCAAAATATAATAAAGAAAAAAAAATATCTGAATTTTTTTTTTAATTTTTTGTTTTCTTTTTAAACAATGAAGATACGTTTCTAGAGTCACTACACTCCATATTCAGTCATCTTCAACACAAAAAGTTAGCAACAGTTAGTTTCTACAACAAAAATTGGTAAAAACTTAACCAAGATTCCACAATTGTCGACTATTCCCTCCCCCCAATCAGAACGAAACATTGTCCTCAATGTTTTAAAGGAAAGAAGTAGAGTTTAGAAGACATCACCTGGGTGGTGCAACACAAAAGAAAATATTTACAAGCGGAGAGTTAAATCTAATTTGTACTTCTTACTGCTGCTACTGTTACCGTCATTATTTGGACGCTCCAACAAAAAGCTCCAGGGGTCTGGCTCCGGTTTATAAGCTTGTAACATATCAAGTAGATCATTAGCAGTGTGAGCACAAATAAAAAGTTTTTTCGCACTGGAAGGAATAAAGTAGTTTTTTATTGCATGGTTAAGAAATGCGATAAAGCCATCATAAAAAGTATTGACATTTAACAAACCGATGGGTTTCTGGTGAATGTGCAGATGGGCCCAAGATGCTAGTGTGATAAGTGCCTCTAATGTTGCAAGATCTCCTGGAAGGAAAATAAAAGCATCAGCATGATTAAGCATTTCGGTTATTCGTTCTTGCATACCTGAGACGACTAACTCTTCTCCAGTTTGTGAGTCAGACACACTGCCCAAAGGTTTTAGGACTCTTGGGATGATGCCTAAGACTTGGCTTCCTCTGACAAAAGCAGCTTCTGAGACCAATTTTGATAACCCTCGGTTACCTTCTCCATACACCAAGTGTAATTTTCTCTCTGTTATGCTTCGACCAAGATCTATCGCTGAATCAACGAACTCTTTATGTTTGCCATAGGTAAATCCAAAAAGCACACAAATGTTCTTGAATTGTCTATTGGGAGTAGCTGCCATTGGAATATTTCTCAAAAACAATTTGTGAGTGCTTAACAAAGAGTCATATTTAAGAATCTTGATGACAATGGATCACAACTGTGTATGAGGTGGCATGTCAGTGTCAAATAACGCGTAAAGCACATGGCTCGATAGTCAAAAAGCAAACAGTAAAAAGGAAAAAAAACAGTAATAAAATTATTAAAGACAATAATGCAAACAATAAAACAACAGTGAAATGAAATAAAATAACAGTAAAGTAAAAGGATATGTACAAGTAGTTGCGATTGTGGCTCACATCTTCCTCTGGTTTTACGTCCAGAAACAGCTTGAACGCCCTCTATGGGTCGAGGATAGGCTTTCGATCTAGTTTTTTTATAAACAGGCAAACAGGGTCGTTTATAGTCAGATTCCTGAGACTATATCGTGCATGCTCTTTCTGGAATAATGGCCATAACTGGATAATCGCTCCTTGCACATATCCACTGGGATGTGTTTCAAGAGACAGAAGGATATCATCCAATGACTCCTTATTCAAGCCATCCCTAATGAATTGAATCTTATCTTCTCTGTTATCAGACACCATTCCTAAAGAACATCGGTTTTTATTGCAACTCATTCTGGCACACTTATGACAAGCAACAGAAATTCCTCGAGCTCGTCGTTTTCTTGCATAATTTTCTTTACCACAACCAGGCATGTATGCAATAAATTTTGGAGGTAACTCACCTGCCAATCGTATTTTTGCCTCGATTGACCAACGGATGTCAGCAGGTATGTTATTCCTCATGAGCAATCGCATGCATTCGGACCGAGCTTTATAGATCGTAAGAAGGGCATTCTGAGGAAGTGAAGGGAATCGCTTGTGAAGCTTCGCTAGAATCTCGTTTCTGTCCATACCTTCGCCTCAGAATATCAGTTATTATGGGAAACTGAAGTAACCGACTTGATTGTCACGGAGTACCGTTATCCGCCACTTCACCGGAGAAACAAACTAAAGCACACAAACAGAAAAACAAATTAAAACACACAAAGAAAACTAAAATCGTCCTCTTATTGAATTTACCTCAAGCTCCAACTGGATATCGTAAACACTTCTCTCAATATTTCTGAGTTGGCTTTCTAAGTCCTCAACATAGGCTACTAACTCTGGTGGTTGTAGAGCCCAAATGCGATGTGTTTTACAAGATTGAATCTGCCTTTTGAGATGAGTTTTGATACGTTGAAGTGGTTTAAGAATGTTAAGGAGGAACGGTCTACGTACGAGACTCATGATTAACAATGATAAGAGAAAACTTAATGGTAAAACAAACACACTTATGCACAAATAATTTTCAATTAGCAAAAGAATGATAAAAAGAAAGAAAGAAAAATCAAACCACCAAAAAGAAAAAAAAAATCAATTTAAATCTGGTGGGTCACTCAAATTTATTTCGGTGTCTTCTCCATGTGGTTGGTACTCTAGATATGGCTTTAATCTTTGACCATTAACTTTAAACGTGACACCGTTCTTTGGGTCCTTAATTTCAATTGCCCCATGTGGAAAAACAGTATGAACAATAAATGGGCCAGACCAACGAGAGCGTAACTTACCTGGGAATAGGTGCAAGCGAGAATTGAATAAAAGCACTTTCTGACCTGGAGTGAAAGATTTTCTCATAATATGCTTGTCATGGAAGACTTTCATTCGTTGCTTGTAAATCTTGGCATTTCCGTATGCGTCATTGCGAATTTCTTCAAGTTCTGCCAGTTGTAATCTTCTTTCTGAGCTGGCTTGCTGCATGTCAAAGTTGAATTTCTTGATGGCCCAATATGCACGATGCTCGAGTTCCACAGGTAGGTGGCAAGCTTTTCCATACACTAGCCTGTAGGGTGACATCCCAATCGGGGTCTTGAAAGCCGTTCTATATGCCCATAATGCATCATCAAGTCTTAATGACCAATCTTTTCTGTCCGGCCTCACCGTCTTTTCTAATATGTGCTTTATTTCTCGATTGGAGATCTCCACTTGACCACTGGTTTGTGGATGATATGGGGTTGCCACTTTGTGAGTGATTGAATACTTTGTCAAAATAGCTTTGAATGCTTTATTACAAAAGTGGGCACCACCATCACTGATTATTGCTCGAGGGAATCCAAAGCGCGAAACAATATTGCTTTTCAAAAACCCTATCACCACCTTGTGATCATTGGTTCTACATGGAATTGCTTCTACCCATTTCGATACATAGTCAACGGCAACCAATATGAATTGATGGCCAAAAGAATGGGGAAAGGGTCCCATGAAGTCGATACCCCATACGTCAAAAATCTCAACCACTAAAATTGGATTTAGTGGCATCATATTCCTTTGTGTAATGCTCCCCATTCGTTGACACCTATCACATGAAGAACAGAAAGTGTAAGCGTCTCGAAATATAGTTGGCCAGTAGAAACCACATTGTAAAACTTTTGTAGCTGTTTTCTTAGCACTGAAATGGCATCCACAAGCTTGTTCATGGCAGAATGAAAGGATATTGTGAATTTCACTTTCTGGGACACATCGTCTGATAATTTGATCTGCACAATGCTTGAACAAATACGGGTCATCCCAAAAGAAATTCTTTATTTCTGCAAAGAATTTAGCCTTATCTTGCTTGGTCCAATGCTCCGGAAGTTTACCTGTAACAAGATAATTAACTATATCAGCATACCAAGGTAATACTTCCACACTCATTAATTGTTCATCTGAAAAGGACTCATTCAATGTTAATGGCTCTGTAATTGTGTTAAAATAGAGACGAGAGAGATGGTCTGCCACAACATTTTATGTGCCTTTCTTATCTTTGAATTCCAAGTCAAATTTCTGCAAAAGTAACACCCAACGAATTAGTCTAGCTTTTGCATCTTTCTTTGTGAGAAGATATTTAAGAGCAGCATGATCTGTGAACACAATTATTTTACAACCAATGAGATAAGATCGAAATTTTTCCAATGCAAACACTACTGCTAGCATTTCTTTTTCAGTAGTTGAATAGTTCAACTGTGCATCATTCAATGTCATACTAGCATAGTAAATAACATGGGGAATCCGATCAACTCTTTGTCCTAATACTGCTCCTACTGCATAATCAGATGCATCACACATGAGCTCAAATGGTAAGCTCCAGTTTGGGGGCTGAATGATGGGTGATGATGTCAACAATTGCTTTAATTTTTCAAAAGCCACAAGACATGAATCATTAAAGATAAAAGGTGCATCCTTAGCAAGTAAATTGCATAAGGGTTTAGAAACTTTGCTAAAATCTTTAATGAAACGTCTATAAAAACCAGCATGCCCAAGGAAAGATCTTACTTCTCTGACTGTTTTGGGTGGAGGAAGATTAGAAATGAGATCCACCTTGGCTTTGTCAACATCAATACCTTTGCTCGAAATGATGTGACCGAGAACAATACCTTGTTTTACCATAAAATGGCGCTTCTCCCAATTTAAGACCAAGTTCTTCTCGATATATCTCTGCAGAACTAGTGTTAGATGACGTAAACATTGATCAAACGAGTCACCGAAGACAGAAAAATCATCCATAAAGACCTCAAGGAATCGTTCAACCATATCAGAAAAAATGCTCAACATGCATCGTTGGAATGTAGCAGGTGCATTACATAATCCAAATGGCATCCTCATATATGCAAAAGTGCCAAAAGGGCAAGTGAAAGTGGTCTTCTCTTGATCTTTTGGTGCTATGGGAATCTGATTATATCCTGAGTAACCATCTAGAAAGCAATAAAATTCATGGCCTGCTAATCTATCAAGCATTTGATCGATAAATGGTAAAGGAAAATGGTCTTTACGTGTGACAGAATTTAACTTCCTATAATCAATGCATACACGCCATCCTGTAGTTACTCTAGTTGGTATCAATTCATTATCGGCATTCGTAACTACAGTGACTCCTGACTTTTTGGGGACAACTTGTACAAGACTGACCCATGAACTATCAGAAATTGGGTAAATGATACCTGCATCTAATAGCTTAAGGACTTCAGTTCTAACCACTTCTTTCATATTAGGATTTAACCGACGTTGCATTTCCCTAGTAGATTTAGCATTTTCATCAAGGTGAATGTAATGCATGCAGTCTACTGGATTTATACCTTTTATGTCTGCTATGGTCCATCCTAATGCTCCTTTGTGCTCTTTTAAAACATCCAACAACTTACCTTTTTGGTCGTCATTGAGGGATGTTGAGATGATTACTGGTAGAGTACTTTCTTCCCCCAAAAATGCATATTCTAAAGTGTTGGGCAATGGTTTGAGCTCGAGTTTCGGTGGTAATTCTGATGATGGGATGAGTTTCTTTTCTGATGGTGCTAGTTGTTCAACTCTTGGCTTTCATTTATTAGTGTCCATGGATGGTGCTGAGTCAAGTAGGGCATTGACTTCATCGACCGATCTGTCAATATCAAAATTCAAACCAAAGTGAGTTAAACATGTTTGTAAAGGATCATCACTAAGGTTTGAAACAAAAGTGTCACCAACTAATGCTTCAATTAAATCCACATCAACAACTCCATCATCTGTATTGTGAGGTTGCTTGGCAATGTTGAAGATGTTCAGTTCCATAGTCATGTTGCCGAAGGACAACTGCATATTTCCAGTTCTACATTGAATGTGAGCATCCGCAGTTGCCAAGAAAGGTCGGCCTAGGATAATAGGGATGTGCTTCCTTGAATCCTGTATTGGTTGAGTGTCAATTACAATGAAGTCAACAGGAAAATAAAACTTGTCTACCTGGATAAGCACGTCCTCTACAATACCACGAGGTATTTTCGTGGACCGATCTGCAAGCTGTAACACCACTGGAGTTGGGTGTAATTCTCCAAGTCCAAGTTTCACGAAAACAGAGTAAGGCAACAAATTTACACTAGCTCCTAAATCCAACAAAGCATTCTCAATTGTGTGGTTCCCTATGCTACATGAGATAGTGGGGGAACCTGGATCTTTGCATTTTAGAGGAATTTTATGTTGGAGTATAGAACTAACGTTTTCTGTTAAAAATGCCTTCTTTTGAACATGCATGTTTCTCTTTTTAGTACAAAGGTCTTTAAGAAACTTGGCATAAGATGAAACTTGTTTAATAGCATCAAGCAATGGGATGTTAACACTTACCTGTTTGAAGATTTTAAGAATCTCACCTGTGGATTTTCTCTTCTTTCCTTTAGCTAACCTCTGAGGGAATAGAGCTTTGGGAATATATTCTCGTGGGTTGGTTTCTTCTTTCTCCTCCGGTGATGAGTCCTCAACATTCACAGGTACAATTTGATTTTCTTTTGTCATCGGCATCTCCACTTTGTTGTCGATTTCTTTTCCTTTTCGCAAGGTCATGACTGCTTTGACCTCTCCATGCTGCTGTGGTGAACTGGTACTTGCTTCATGCACTCCTTTAGGGTTAGGCACTGGTTGACTTGGAAATTTACTTTTCTCAACAGTCATTGCCAAAGTCTGAACTGAAGAAGCAAGTTGTCCCACCATCTTCTCTAGGCTTGAAACTGATTGGGCTTGTGAGTTGAAGCCCGCTCTCAATTCATTTCGCAGTCTATCAATAATGCGGTTCTGTTGCTCAATCGTGGAGTGAGTAACATTCTAAAAATTCTGAAATGCATCCTCCCATGGTCTGGGTTGAGAGTAGTTCTGGTTCTGATTGAATGGTCTAAATGGGGGCTGAGAGGCTTGAGGATTTTGAGGAATTGGTGGAGCTAGAGCTGCTGGTCCATTCTGTTGGAATCCTTGAGACCATAAAAAATTGGGGTAGTCTCTCCATCCAGGGTTATATGTGCTGGAGTATGGGTTGTAATTCGATGGTTTTCTCATTACACCTATGGCATTGGCTTGATCTGAGTACGAGTCATGGTTATGTGGCTCTGTTGATTTAGCAGTCGACAACGATGCTATTTGTCGAGAGAGACCTTCAATTATCTCCTTGACTTCTTTGATTTCTGAACTTGACTCGCTAATGTGAACCTCATTTACTCCCTTAATCCTTCTAGTATTCATGAGTGATCGACTCCGTTGTTGGGAATTATCTGCTTGTCGCTGGAAGAATTCCCAAATCTCTGTTGCACTTTTTGACATTAGCTCTCCTCCACTTGTTGCCATTAGCCATTCTTGCACATTCGGCAATAAGCCCTCCAAAAAGTATTGGCATTGGTGTCATTTTTCGTACCCATGATGTGGACACTTCAAGAGTAGCCCATTGAATCGCTCCCATGTTTCGAAAAACTGCTCGTCATCTCTCTGGGTAAACTCCGAGATTTCCCTGCGAATAGCATTGGTTTTATGCACTGGGAAATATTTATTTAAAAATTTCGTTACCATTTGTTCCCATGATGAAATGCTATTAGCATGCAATGTATTAAGCCATGAACGAGCTCTATCCTTTAAAGAAAATGGGAATAGTCTAAGTTTTACATCATCATCTGAAAAATTCTCATATTTAAAAGTTTGACAAATAGCATGAAAATCATTCAAATGATTATATGGGTCCTCATTTTCTAAGCCATAGAATGTCGGGAGACAATTTAGCACACTAGGTTTTAGTTCAAAACTCCTAGCAGCTACATTTGGGTATCTTATGCATGATGTGCTCAAATTGGCTAAAGGACTGAAGTAGTCCTTAAATGGCCTCTCCTGTGGTGCTTGTAAATCCATTCCAAATTTATTTTTAACGTGCTTGTGTGTGCGAAGTGTTTTTTCAAGTTCAAGGTCTATAGGTTCAAGATTAGGTAATAATGACCTACGACCATGCATGCAAGAAACACAAAAATAAATGGGAACAAAATAAATAAAATAAAAAATAAAAATAAAGATGAGAACAAAACAAATAAAAATAAAGAAGAGGGAGAAATTACGATACTAACCTTATCGCGCTATTACAACCTTGCTATAAAAATACACAAAACATATACGTGAAATAAATTAACTAAAAAAAATTAATAAGATAAACAAAAAAATTTACAAAGAAAAATAAATTGAAAATTAAATTACAGAATTTTAAAGAGGAGAAAAGAAAAGAAATACTAACCTTTAAATGTAGATTTACATTTTTTTTTCTCTTTTTTTTATTAAAAAAATACAAGAAAACAATTAAATAGAAATATTCACAAAAATTAATTCTAAGAATTAAAATTACTTACCTTCCCGACAACGGCGCCAAAAACTTGTTGTGCAAATTTTATTGAACTCGCAAGCGCACGAATCTGTTGTAGTATAAATTAATGGTGACGAGTGTCGATCCCACGAGGAGGTGGATTTTAATTTTATATAGAATTAATTTTGTAAATGGGTGGTTGGATTTATGGTGGAAATGATTTGAAATATGCTAAAACTTAAATTAAAATGGCGAGAATAAATTTTGAAATTGGAATTGAAATGACAAGAATAAATTGAAGAGAATTCTATTGAAATGACGTACTTGGGTATCTGGATCCGTATCAACATGCATCATGGGCTAAATATTCCTTATTAATACCAATTAAATCATGAGGGGAGAATCCACACCTCATGAACCACGCTCTAATAAATATGGTGCTAAGGGCTTATCGTGCCAAATAATAATAACCTTATACTAGGGAGCCGGTGAAACCAGGGCGGTACTAGACAAGATTATTATTATTTGTCAACGAGAAGTCAAAACATCCACAAAAACTAGAGGGGAAGAGAAAATAAATTTACCAAATAAAGCCCATGACACATGTTGAGACTTCACCTTCAACCCAAGCTTGAAAGAAAATTAGCCACTCATAGTTGAACTAGGGGCAAAATGGGAATTTATTAAAATACGTAGAAAATACAAGATGTAGAAGGAATTACAGAAAATGGAGTCCAAAAATGGATTCAGAGGTGCCAAATTAGGGGGGGAGGCCCCCTTTTTATAGATACATCGAGTAAATCATGGTCATCGGATTAAAAACAGTTTGGACACTCAGGATTGCGCCACGTCATCAGTCAACAGTACAGTCAACAGTATGCGTGAACAGTAACACGGTTTGAACAGTGACACGGTTTGAACAGTAACGCGGTTTGCACAGTAATAATCCCATGTGTTGCATGTACCGTGCGTGCAGTTTTTGATCCACTAATATGCTGCCACGTCACCATCAACAGTACATAAGAATTTTAGTCCAACAGGATCATGACACCTCATCAGTCAATGCCACGTCATCGATCCGTCTATGTGAACAGTGTCGTGAACAGTAACGTAGAAAGTACAGTACATGCGAATAGTACCGTATATGTGAACAGTGCTATTTTTCCTTTTATGCTCCTCCTAAGGTTTTCGACCGTCCTGAGTTCAAAAATGATGTCTGTTTTGCCATTTGATCTCTCGTTTATTGTGAAATGACTATGATGCCCCTAAAATACATAAAATACTTAATTAAAATAAAACACACAATTAAATTACAAGAAACTTAAACACATAAAAGTAAGGGTTGTTAGTAAGACTTGATATGTAAAATGACGATTTTCTCCTTTATAAATATGCATTTTCTAACACTCAACACCACACACACACACACACACACACACATACACCTCAAGAGAGCTCGAAATCAACCTCATCTTGTAGGACATTGCACAGTCTTGAATAGGGGTGGCCATTTTAGTTTTTTGTTCGGTGTTTTCAATTTTCAATTTGGATTGCCACCCGTTCGGGTTCAAGAATTCAACCTAAATGGGTTGAAAAATTATTTCGGTTTGGTTTGGATTCGTACACTTTCGGGTTGTTAGTTTCGGGTTGCAATACGGTTTGGATTTCTAATTCGGGTTAGTCATTAATTCGCGTTGTAGCAAGTATTGTAAAAAATGAACCAAAAAAGGGCAAATGATGAAATGTTTAGGTTACTAAAACACCAAATTCAAAATATTCAACTATAAATTACAACAATAAAGAAAAAAAATACTTTAAAAAAAGCTTCAAACCAGAAAACTCTTTTTTCTGGCTCCATTTTGGATACATGTTGGATGCCTTCACCTACTTTTGAAGGTTGTGGTGTTTTCCTTTGGGTCTATAGTCTCCGACATTCCTTTCCCTCACAAAGAATTCCGTGGAAGATACATAACAAGATTCAGTAAATAAATCTTTTGGAACAACAACATACATTCAACAATTATCTTTTATAAAAGGATTTAAAGCCACACTACCAAAACTGACACATCTTCGCATTGGCCAAAAAAGAAATGAGATTCAGAATTATGAACTAGCAAGTTTTCAAAATTTCAATCTAAATCCAAATGTTAAGATGTAAAAAATTCAGGTTGATTCCATTCCATCTTCAGCCATAAACACTTGGCTCCACCAAAAAGAATTAAATAGATTATACACAACGTCGCTCACTTGGCCCCATACTAAAGCCAGGAAAAACAAGTTCATGGCTCAAATTTAATTTGGCCTGCATGTGCTGTATTATAGTAATTGGTGATAAAATCTCTATAAACATAGTTCATCTACTAACCGAAACCTTTCCTCTTTGCGTAATATTGGCTACACAATACATGACCTCCGCAACATTAAAATTTTTTTAAAAATAAAATAAATTATCGAACTCCGCCACGTTCACATTCTAGAGAATTGATAACTTATTTTGCATTTAAATATGTAGCAGAAAATATATAAATAAAGGTTTTCCTACCTGGCTTTGTTTTCTTTCTGGACTTTTCGTAGCTTTCATTTTGTTGCAATCCCTACCCATATTTTTAATTCTGGTTAGTGAGAGTAAAACAATTTCAAGCAATAAAATTCTTATTTTTACACCTATGAATAAAGAGAAATAAAAATCGCACCTACTCGGCTGTTTATTCTTCGGGTTTGTGGCTTTAGAAAATTGGAATTTAGGAATCGGGTTTGAGCGTTTGGCTTTGAACCGTTTTTGAATTCAATCAGTTTTAGTAAATTCGATCTCCAGCCTTCTCTGTGCTTTGGTAGCGCAAGAAATGATGGCTCTTTCAAACAGTCAATGACGGCCTTTGATTGACCTCCACTGCTTGATTCACCTCGCAGGTCTACGATCTGCGTACAGAGAAAGTGAGATACGGTAACGACTAGTGGTTGATACACAGGACCGTAGCGGGCATAGGAATGAAGACGGCGACGACTGCTTACTGGCTTGTGAGGTTTGACCTGAACTTTGATGGTTTGAGGAGAGTAGCTGGGGTTTCCAAAAAATGTCACAATGTGAGTATTTATATTTTCAGTGGAATTAGACAAAAAATATGGAAGTTTTCAAATTAATAAAAGGGGAAATTATCATTGCACCACTTTTATTTTGCTTTATGTTCATCTATCCAATACAAACTTCTAACATGTACTTTGCACCACCTTTCTTTTCACATTTATATCAACTATCCACTTTTACATTAACACTATTAAATAATTTTAATAAAATACCCTCAAATAAATTAAATGACTATTTTATTTTATAAAAACTTCAAAAATAAAAAAAATATAATGATAAAAATATCACTAAATTTAATAAAAATAAATCCCAAAATTAGAATTTTTATTTTTAATAAGAATTATAATTATACAAATAATTGTGAAATTTTGGGATTTACTAAAAATCCCCTAAATTATTAAAATTTTAGGATTTATTCTTTTAAGAAATAAATTCAGTTATTTTAATAAAATTTTACAAAATTATAATTTTTAATAAATAAATTCATTTATTTTTATTAAAATTTTGTAAAATTATAATTTTTAATAAAAATAATTATTAAAATTTTGTAAAATCTAAATTTAGTAAAAATCAATTGAGCACCTCTATTTGCGATTTATTTTTTTATTAAATTTACAGATATTTTTATGATTATAATTTTTAATTTTAAAACTTTTTATAAGATAAAATAGTTTTTTAACTTATTTGGATGTAAAATTGTCATTTTATTAAAATTATTTAATAGTGTTAATGCAAAAGTGGTTAGTTGATACAAATGTGAAAATAAAGGTGGTGTAGAGTACATATTAAAATTTTGTAGTGGTTGGATGAATATAAGGCAAAATAAATATGGTGCAATGATAATTTTCCTAATAAAAAAGATAACAAAAGTGTGATGATGCATGACAAAACTTCCACAGATAAATTTGTTGTCACCATTCAAAATCTTAAAAATTTATTTTTGTTATTTAGTAAATAATATTTTCATTAAGGTGGTAGTTTTACCTGCCAAGATGAAATTTTGTGTGTGTAAATTTTACATAAAAAAGATATATATATATATATATATATATATATATATATATATATATATATATATATATATATATATATATATAATTTTTGTACTTATATAAAATTAATTTTCTACAAGTATATTAATAATCAAATTGCGGGTATTTGTTAATTTAGTTGTAAATCATTTGAGTTAAAAACAAAATAGTTGATGTTTGAATCCACGAGACTAAATTTAGTTGTTCTTAAGTAAATGAAAAAAATATATATTCAAATTCAATTTCTTTTACCACTAGAATAAAATTAAATAAATTAAATTTAGCGAGAAGTACAATGAAAACATGTTTCATTTCACATAAGATTATAACAAGCTTAAGACTCATTAATAAAAATAAACTCAAAAGACTATATTTCTCTCCAGTGGCATAGAAAGTTTTAAAAGTAAATTTAGTAAAACATATTGCTTAACATGAAAATGGATTTATATTTTTTATGCTTTTATATATTTTAATTATTATTTTTAGTTGTCATATAGATTAACTTAATTTTAAAAAAACATAGATATGAATGTAAGATTGAACATATTTTGTAATAATTGCACATCATTTAGTAGACAAATCATGTAGGCATCTAGTGAGTTCAGTATTAATTTAGAAATATAATTGTCATGCTTAAATTATATAACCGTAAGTGTAATGTAATATAACATCATTCAATATTAGTTGGATTCATATTGTAATTACCCATGTTATGTACCATTATGAATTTGATTAATGTCTAACAAAAAAATTATTATAGCAAAAAAGATTAAATAAAGTAATTAATCTCACATAAGTTTGTATGAAGTAATTTGCACAAAAGATTGTTTGTGAGTTTTATTTAAAAGTATCAAATATTAGATGCTTTATATTTTTCTAATATATGAATATTTTTTTAGAGGGTATACATAAAACATACTAATATTAGCCACTAATAATAACAACAACAACATTTGAGGGGTAATTACGATGTTTGCAATGACAATTATTCGATAGTTGGATAAACATTGCCTCATTTTAGTAGGTAGGGATTTAAGTCTCTATATCGTGAGATATTGGGATTGATTTCTTCTAAATATTTGGAAATAAATCGATTTCATTATATGTTTAGACACTTGGATTCTAATGTAATTAAAAGTTGATAAAACTATTTTCATAGTTTTGTAAGCAAAATATCATTACATTTATTACATAATATTACAAATAGTTAATTAATAAATTAAAAATAGTTTAATTAATAAATAATTTATTTTCACATTAGTACATAAGTTACATTTTTAAAGCAAAATATCATTAAATTTATAACCTAATATTAAGGAAATAATATAATTATTTTAATTAAATATTTTAGTCTAATTAATTTTATTTAATTATATTTCTTTTATTAGTACATAAGTTAAATATATTAACTATAGTTCCCATGAATTAAAAAAAAGTATTTTTTTGGGTAAAGTTGAGGGGGTCTTTGATAGTTTACTAGTTTTGAAATGATTATCTTAATATTTACCTAAAATGAGGAGCTGTATGATAGTTACCTTTTAATATTTGCCGCTTTAAGCAATTAAAATGAGGGTACCAGTGGCCGGTTATGTGTGGAATTAAAAAACAATAAAAATATAGTTATTGGTCCAAAGCTCGCTATATGAGTTATAAATATATTATTTGCTTATTTATTAAAGACCCGAGTAATTAAGTTTGTAGGCGTGTTTCAACACTTAATGCCTTAAGGCCAATTGGTCTGGGAGTCACTGATTTAAAGCTCATAACATGGGTTAAAAATATAATATTTAAAAAAATGTTTGAATAATCTATTACCTGAAGATAAAATTTCTAATGAATTTTAGAACGAAAATGTTGTTTTCTTTTAATGAAGATGCATAAGTATTGTGTTAATTACTTGAATATAAAAGAAGATTTGTGATATTCTGGATAATGATTGGACGACAAAGAGTTAGAAAAAATTAAGAGAATTTATGTATTTGGTAGTTTAGAGGATAGATGAACAACTAATAAGTTGCATGTGAATTTTGTAAATTTTAATTTAATATAACATTTTAATTGTTAGCAACTAGCAATAAGCTGGTTGGGGATTGTGATTAGTGTTAAAAGTTGTATACTTATTAGGGGTAAAAATGTTATTTTATGCTTATAATATAATTTACATTTGTAATTATGTACCATATTATGAATTTCTAATTATTTGATTTTGTGTATTTTTATGTGTTTATTAGGTAAAAATAATAATTTCACGCAATTTGAAGCTCTAAACAAATGGACGAATGTCAAATTTGGATTCTGAAAGTTTGGGAAATTAGGTCATTGTCGAGGAGGATTCGTGTTTTTTGTTGTAAATTTATAAGTTTTTACCACGGTAAATGTGGTAATTGTGAAATTATAAATTTTTACTATGTTAAGTGTGGTAATTGTTAGTGAAATGTGTTGGATGTGCTTGAGGGGATTAAGTTAGGTTTATGTTTTGTTAGTGGGACAAATATACGAGATGTAATTAGTTTTATTTATTTGTGTGGTGTGGATTAATCATGTATGAGTATAAATAAAGAGGTGGAAACACACCTCTATACACCTTTCTTTCTCTTCTTTCCCCTCAAATTCTTCTTTTCATCTCTCTTTATAATATATTTTCAATAAAAAAATTAGTTTTATTTTTAATTTTCAAATACTTTTTTAATTATTTTTTTAATAATTCCCTTTATTTCAAATATGTTTAGCCATATAGTAATAGTTAGAGGAATGTGAAATTCTTAGTAAAAAAATATGATTTAAATAAATTTTATTTTTAATTATATAAATTAAATTATTTTCCATCTAATTTTATCTATATTTTATATTTTGAAATTTTGATTTATTGTAGATAAACATGAAGTTTGGCACAATAAATTCTTAATATCTTAATATGAAATATGATAAAATGGTATTTTAAAGTATGAAAGGAATAATAGAATTTGCTGCATGTCAAGATCCCAAAATACAACCAGTGAACTTTATTAAAGTAATTACTATGGATGAGAGCGACTCATACCTACTCAATTCATGTACATCGTTTCAATGAAGTTCTTACAATCAAATCAACGACTAACGTCAAATATAAACAAATTTGATAACTACTCAATTCAATCAAGGGATCCACCTGTTTTATTTCAAAAATAAACAAATTTCTAGCATGCCAGGCAGCCCAGCAAAATGCAGTGACAAGTAAATTACGACCCAAATGGCAGAGTAAATAAGAAAAATAAGAGTGCCTAGTTATATAATAGTTCGGTGAGTTCGATGTCAATCTACAGAGAAAAGATTTAATTTGTTTATTGTGCAACTTAATTTAAGCTAAAAACTATGAAATTAAATTAGTTAGGGTTATGGATCCACTCTTAGTAATAAATACAATTTAATAAATTATTTTTATTTTTATTTTATTGCCTAAATGATTAATTGAATAAATTACAATTATTTTCCCAATAATTTTATTATGAATTAAATACTTAGTGTGCCAAAATTTAATTTGTCTACAATAAGTCAAATAACCATTTTACCATACTCTCTATTAAGATATTAAGTATTCATTGTGCCAAACCTCATGTTTGTCTACAATAAATCAAAATTTCAAAATATAAAATATGGATAAAATTAGATTGAAAATAATTTAATTTATATAATTAAAAATAAAAATTTGTTTAAATTATATTTTTTTACTAAGTGTTTCACCTTCCCCTAACTATTAGTATTTAGCTAAACATATTTGAAATAAAGGGACTTATTAAAAAAACATAATTAAAAAATATTTGAAAATTGAAAATAAAACTATTTTATTTATTGAAAATATATTACAAAGAGAGATGAGAAGAAGAAGAATTTGAGGGGAAAGAAGAGAAGGAAAGTGTGTAGGGTGTGTTCCCCCACTTTATTTATACTAATACATGATTAATCTATACCACACAAATAAATAAAACTAATTACATCTTAGCCATACATTTGTCCCACTAACAAAATATAAACCTAAATTAATCAACTCAAGCACATTCAATACATTCTACTAACAACTACCACATCTAACATAGTAAAAACTTATAATTTCATAATTACCACATTTACCGTGGTAAAAATTTTTAAATTTACAACAAAAGTTACGGATCCTCCTCGACAATGACCTAATTTCTCAGACTTTCAAAATCTAAATTTGATATCCGTACATTTGTTTGGAGCTTCAAATTGCGTGAAATTATTATTTTTACCCAATAAATGCACAAAAATACACCAAATTAAATATGTAAAAAAATAATTTCACGCAATTAACACACAAAAATACACAAAATCAAATATGTAAAAAAATAATTAGAAGTTAACAATATGTTACATAATTAAAAATATAAATTATATTATAAACACAAAATAACATTTTTTATCCCTAATAAACATACAATTTTTAACACTAATCAACTATATTACAGGCGAACCCTTGTTGAGTAATTGCATGAGACAACTAGCATGCAATTGTTGAGAGACAACTAGCTTTGACTACAATTGGATGAGAAAGTTGGCACCGATTGCCAAGTTTGTCAATTTGGCAAATTGAAGCCAAATTGAAACCGTGTGGTAGGTGAGCAATGCTCCCTATATGTAGAGAAGCACTTTGCAATTGTTAACATCCCATCCAATTTGAGAGAGTTAAGAACAATTGCAAGTGAAGCAATTTGAGAGATTTGAAAGAGTTTCCACTTGGGTGTTCTAGTGATGATTCATTCGAGGGTATTGGGTATTGGGTTTTGAGAGTTTTTCCCAATTTTATAAATTCCTATTATTAATAAAATTATCTTCTAATCTTTGCCTGCGGACGTAAGCTTTAAGTCGAACCACGTAAAATTATTGTCATTTTTCTTTGCATTTGTTTACACCACATTTATATTTCTCCAAAAGTCGCGGTCACTATAATATTAGTAATTGCTCAACCTGCGCTTCCGCAACAAAATTGTTGAGGGCTCCACTTCATAATAAGAAGATGATTTTTCTTATGTGTGAAGCAAAACACTCTGGACAAGTACAAGGAAAACATAAATCACAAACATTCTTATTCAATTTATGCAGCGGGTGCATTGTGGATTCAGTTATGATATTTGTGATGACTTTTTATTTGTATTATTGTGATGGGTAGTTATTAGATAAAAAAAATAATATGTAAATTAATGTTAACTGTACATTAAACACACACGGAATGGTATAAACTTGGATCCAAATTATTAATAAGCTTAATCGGTATAATCTTTTAGGATGACTTAAAAAGCCCAAAGTTCAAACTCTATTCATGTAGGTGAAGAAGAAACTAAATTATTGTCAAACCAATTAAATATACAATCTACTAGAAAATATGTACTTGAACTTACTACCCACTAGAAGAGTTAAAAACCTTTATGTGCGATTTTAGTTAGAAATTCAGCAACTCATAAGGTTACTAGAGGTTACATAAAGTTATGTGAAGACGCTAATTTGGTTAGGTGTGCAGGGGTGGCAAAACGAACAAATGAATCCAATTCAAATCAAATTGTAAATGCATTGTATCAACATTCTACTAATTCAAATTTGATTTCCTTATTAAACGAATTGAAATCATAGTATTCAAATTCGATTTGTTTATTAAATAAATATTTGGTTTGATTCGTTTAATTTATTTAGAAAAATTAATAAATGAATTGAATCAAATCTGGATCCGTTTACTATTGTTTACAAAAATATAATTAATGAACAAAAATTAGGCAAAATAAAATAAAAAAGACCACAAATTTAACATTCTACAAAATATAAATAGTCCAAACCATATTCTAAGATTAAATATATAGTTATCCAAATACCAAATTACAAATTCTTAATAATACAAATAATATTAATTAAAATTCAAATTATAAACTAAGGTGATTTCTTTAATTCTCTTCAGTTTGTCTTTATCACATTGAAAACAAGAGTCCTACAAAACAAAAGTAAATAGAATAGTATTAACATGTTGCAACACTTATAAGAGTCATTGTAATATTTCAAAATATCAATGACATACCAAATTTTGTAGTATTGATGAGGAAATAATAATTAAATCTACAAAGGCAAGAAGAATCAGCAAGATAAAAATATTCCCATCATAATCCCACATTGTCACTAACATCATTGGCACATTCTTGAGATCGAGCACTATTAGTGCTCATGCACATAATGTTTTCAGTAAGTTGAGCCACAATGACATCAAAATTTTCTACAATATTGGTGTGTTTGGTGCACTGCATTGTATTACATTATATTACATTATTTTAATATGGTGCACTGTATTGTATTACATTATATTACATTATTTTAATATGGTGCACTGTATTGTATTACATTATATTACATTATTTTAATACATGTTTATTTATTATACTGTATTACATTATAACTGTATTATAATAATATCGTACAACGTTTGATACTATATTGTACTCTATTAATTTTTAATTATATTATATTTGGTAATGCACTGTATTGTATTAATATTTTTTTGTGATTATTCTAAATTATATATTTAGAAAATAATATTTCTTAGTACAATACTTAGGAAAATACTAAATATAGAAAATTTGGATTTTAGAATTTTACATTATTTTTTTAGTATAAATGTAAAATATATAAAAATAATTTTCCATAAAACATATGTAAAACTAACAAATTTTAAAATTTCAGCTGCACAACATTTATTTTTTTAACTTTTCCTAAGTATATAACTTGTAAAATAAAGATGAAAGCCACAAATTCCTTCAAGTAACGATAGGGAGATTGTTTTTTATGCAATAAATAGAAAAGCTTTATTTAATCAAGAACGTGGATGATGATGGTACAAAGACTGCATTTTAGAGTCTGAAATGGTAACGTGTTTATCAAGCATTGAAATCACTGCTTCAATTTTTTTTTCTCACTAAAATATTGATTGATTATTAACCACAAGTTCCATTTGTTTGCACATTCCAATTTACTTGAGTTGCTGAGTGTTGGTTGAACCTTCTTTGCTTCTGTTTTTTTTTTTTTTTTACGTGCGTAAATTTGATGATACCCCAAGCCCCAACTACTAAATTCCAAGCAGTTTCATCACCCAATCCATCCTAGATCAAAATGATGTGGTACAAGTGGCAGTTTCTGTTGTACTCTCACTTTAACATGTCGCCTTGCAGCCTAAGATGGCACATCTTCATGACAATCCCAAAGGGCTTGAACAATAATTTTGCTATAACTTTCCCTTCGAACTGAACAAGGGTGACAATGTCGTCAGATTCGAACCTGAACAAGGACAAATCGTGGCTAGATTCTTTAAGGCTAGTCTTGATGCAGACTATCTTTTTGGTGGAGATTTTATCTAGGTTTTCGATTTTTATGCTCTTTAGTTTCTTGGAGGCTTTGTTGATGGAGGATTTGAGGAATTTGTAAGAGTTGGTTTGGTAAATGAGTGGCTCAGCAAGTTCATCAAGTGCCTCTGTCTTAGCTTCTTCCTATTTCCCCGCCATGCCTCTACAATAGCGATTGTTTCATCTGAGACACAAATGATAGGGAGAACTTTGCCTCAAAACAATTACAATTTACAAATTTGCATAAACCCGACTCCCCCGTGGGTTTAGTCTATGCGGGTTTGACCGCATAAATTAGATATTTGACTACATTACAATACTATGCATTAAGGGCATGTTTGGTAGCCTGCATTATATAGGATAAAAACACTATTTTGTATTAAATTTATACAAGCTCACGTTTGGCACTAAAACAGCGACAACTACACTGCATTAATGGGCTGTGCTAATGCGGCAGTTGCCATATTAGCTAAACCCGACTCACACTTGGGTTTAGCTAATGCGGCGACTGTCGCATTAGCTTGCCTCTTATTATTATTTTTCAATTTTCTTAATAATAAATATAAATATAAATATAAATATGACTTTTTAATTTTAATATTATATTATATAATTTTTATTTTTACATTATAATTTATTAGTAAATTTATAATTTAATATAATTAATAATAATACTAATTTAAATAATAATATAAAATATTATTACGTATATTACAGAACTTTTACTTGGATTATTTAGCACAATTCATTTTGTTAGTGAATATGTTATAACAATAATATCACTTTATTATTTTGTTATTATCTTGTGGTGTGTATAAATTTTTATTCCATTATCCTAAGATGACTTTTGAACTAATCTTCTAGGTTTTGACTATTTATTTATATTGTTATATTATTATAGATTATTTGATTAAATTATTTGCTTCGAACTTTATGAAGAATACTAAAAAATAAATGTTATGCTTCTGAAAATTTAAGATTATAAGTTTCGAACTTTATGAAGAATTATGATATTTTTTAACATTTACACTAAAAAAAATTGTTAAATTTATAAAATTTAAGATTTCTATATTTAGTATTTTTCTAAATACTAATAAATATTACTTTCTAAACATATAATTTCAAATTCTTGTAATGCCTTCATATTTAGCAAATTGAAGTGACAAATCATGCAGGATAATAGCATAAGTCAATATGACAATAATTAACGAAACACATGAGATTCAAACTTTAGAACACGAGTTGACAGTTTATCACTATGATCTAACATCATTTGTGTGGGATCATACTTTTAAAATTTTGCATAATTATCATAATGTCCTTTCAAAGTACTTGTACCAGGATTAGTCACAACTACATACTTAATGCCACATTTTTTACAAAATTCTCTTGGCTTATTGTTTCGATATTTACCCTGTGAAACCTTACGGAACAATGTCCAAACTTCTAAAATTAGTTTCCTTTGTTGTGGTCCCTTTTATTCTACTAATCTGAAATCTTTTTCAATCTTATCTTTCATTTTGATTATGTCATTTACATCATCATCTCCAACACTGAAATCATTAATTTTGTTGACTGAATTACTATAGCTTATGTTCATTCTCCTATGAAAAAAAAATCAAAATTAGTTAGATGAATTAACAATTCAACTTAAATAATTAAAAACAAAAAATCAAAATTAGAGAGAACGCATTTAAGAGTACATGCAAGTTCGGATAATAGAAGCTTGGTGGCGGTTGTTGCTAATGCCATTTTCAAACACTAAGATTTGCTAGTTTCTTGACAAATTATTGAATTAAAGTGCTAGGGTGCTAATGACTATTGATTCCTAATTATACAAAGACTACTAGTAGGACGAAACGATAGGAAATGCTAACAATTAAGAAAATTATTTTGTGTAAGTCAGTTGAGTCATGTAGATATTATCTGAATTCTTATTGCTGGAAATTATCTAAATTCTTATCGACTGCAATTGCCAAGTAAATTGAATTGAATTAAAAGTTTTAGAATCATCAATCAACCCTGTTAAAGTAAATTAATTTACAATGATTGAATTGTAGGGCCCACGGCTGTGATCCATGCGACGATGTCACCAAGATGATTGAGGTTGATTATGCAAGGGAATATGTGAAAAATCTTCTTGTTGTTTTATTCAAGTCACCAAGCTAATCCCAATTCCCGAGTACACAAATCAAAAGAATCAAAATCCAACGTAATTGCTTAGCTAGCTTGTTGTGAATGTGGACTCCCTATTGAGGATAAGCATTCACAAATTTCTTTTTTCTCATCCTAAATGACCACAGTGGAATAAAATTTCTTAATCCTAATAAATAACCAAAGAGACCACCAAATATCTCAGCATCCTAATATGAAACTGATAATCAATATTTAGAATTTATAATCGCCACAAAAAAAAACTCGTAGCTCAAAAATTGAAAAAAAAAAAGAACAAGAGCTTACTGTGCGTGAGGTGAGAGGGAGATGGTTTGTGGTCAGCTGTGGAGGATCATTTTGCCACTCCTATGCCTTAATTTTTGTTTCACTCATATATTTTGTTTTGTTATAGTTGAAAATTACTATTTAGCCTTCAAACTTTAATTTTTTTAAAAATGAGTTTAAGGATAAATAAGTAATTCAATGAAATGAGTGGACTCTAACTGATTCATTTGTAACTCATTTATTAAACAAATCCTAAACGAATAAATGAATCAATGTCCTTGAACTCATATTTTCATTTAGTTAGCGAATCAAATCAAATTGAATTCACTTATTTAGTAAATGAATTAATTTATTCAAATTCAAACTCATTTAATTCACATCAAATCAAATCGAATAAACGAATCCTGACCCAAATTGCCCCCCGCAGTTGTGCCAGGGGGAACGCTAAAGTGTACAGTATCCTAATGTTTGTAACAAGGGTGTTAATATGGAGAGAGACTTGAGTGGGATTGTCTTATTGAGCTAGCCTAATAGTACTATATCATGTAGCATAGCATTAAGTCCTATTGTGAATCCACTAATATTTTTAATATTAAACTTAATAGGTTTTATATCAGCATGTTGAGATGGTAGGACAGCCCACACAAGTTTTTTTTACTATTGTGGGACCAGGATATAGGTACATTAGGGATTCCACATGATAATTTAACATGGTACCACCTACTAATATTGACATTTGTCAAAAAATTTCTTTTGAAATTTACCAAATATTTGAAATATTTTTTCCCCTCAACTAGTAATAAAAGGGTGGAGCTATTTGCACTCTAAACAATACATTGAACACTCTTGCTTTGTACATTGAACTTTAAAATTTAAATAATTGAGTTTTACTCTATACACTCTTTAAAATATCAAAAAATTATCCTTATTTAAAATTTTAATTTAACAATCCTTATTTACTCTTTTAAATATAAAAAATAATCATGGCTTTTGGAGGTGGTGATTCTTTTATGTAAGGTGGACTAGTGCATATGAGTGGCAAAATAAATAATTGAATCGAATCAAATCCTAAATCAATTGAGTCAAAATTCTGCTAATTCGGATCGGATTTGTTCATTAAATGAATTGAAATTTCAGGATTAAGATTTGATTAGTTTATTAAACGAATATTCAATTTAATTTATTTTATAAATGAATTAAATCGAATCTGGATTCGTTTATTATAGAATAAACGAATCCATAACGAATCGAATTAAACATGAATTTGTTTACAAGAATTAAATAAATAATCCAAACCCTAAGATTAAAATTTTTACAAAAAATAAGTAAATAATCCATTATAGACAAAGACAAACTGAGAAGGATCATAAAAAGAGACAAAGTTTAAAAGTTTAAAAAAAAAGGAAAATGAATTGATGACAGGAATGGGTCGTCAACGGGAGATGGAGATTTGTGCAGTGGGATTGTCAGCGGCTATCGGCATCGAGATCGTTAGCGGTTAAAGCGTATGATGACGGGAATTGGACCATATGGAGATGAAGCAGCAATGGGATCATTGGCGGCTATCAGCATTGGGATCGTTAGCGCGAATATTGGCAACGGATCGTCAGCGGCTGCTGTTGTGGCCTAACTTCATTTGTTCGATCTTCAATCTAGCGGTGGTGGTAGATGATAACTGGCTTGGTGATGGTGGTGGAGGGTTCGGTTCAAAAAAGTGCCTGAAACAAAACTAGACAACCAGAAACATAAAAAAACCAAAAAAAACTAGAAATAAATCCAGAAAAAAACAAATCATAACCAGAAATAAAGGTGCCAGAAAACTTCAATACTACCTTGATTTTGGTTGTGATCCAAATAACAATAACATTTGAATTAACATAGCTTGGGATCAACAGAAACTGAAAAAAGAAATTTCTGTGAGAATTGACTGAAGAGTGAAGAGCAGGCTGAGAGAACTTGAAAAGAAATAAATTAGGGTCAGAGACCCTAATTTTTCATCTCTTTTATATATTGTCTTATTATTAATTATAATTACTAAATTAACCTTCAAATTTTAAAATTTCTTCATACATATTTAAAGATAAATAAATAATTTAATTAAATGAATAATAAAAAATTTTTAACGAATAAACTGTATTCAATTCATTTATGACTCATTTATTGAACGAATTCTAAACAAATTAGCAAATCAATGTCTTCAAACTTGAATTTGTTTTGTCTAATTAACGAATCACATCGAATTCAACCATTTATTAAACGAATCAATTTTTTCAAACCTAAATTCATTTAATTCATTTCAAATTGAATCAAATAAACAAATCCTAACCCAAATTGCCACCACTACCACTGCACTCGGTAAGCTCCTTTAGAATAGATAATTTTGAATTGGGTTTTGCAAACTATTCGAAGACCAAATCATGGAGATAACTATTTGGAATTGTTCCCTCTCGGATTGTGTCTTAAGTCTAACCCCTTTGAAAGAATATTGTGTGCAGTTCATCTCTTTCTAGGAATTACATACAAGTTTATCCCTTTTGGCGAACTTCATCTAAAGTTTATCAAATTTAGAGAATGTCATTTAGGGTTGTTCCCTTTGGAGAACATCGCACTGGGTTCATCTTTTGAACATTCGTTCGTTTTTTGAAAATGTCATTTCATATTTATCCCTTTGGAGATTGCTGTTTAGGGTTGGAGACTTTTCTCAAGGATAATCGTTTTAACGCCAAATGATCTCCAGCATGTTGGATGTAGGGATGGCAAGAGAGCCTATACAGACCTGGACTCAGCTTTAGCTTGGGTGGTGTATGCTGGGTATTCCCGATCCTATGAATTAGGCCATAATAAACTTGGGCTGCGCTCAAAAAGCATATGTCGGCCCGAAAACCCAAATTTTATGAAATTTTTTTAAGCATATATATTTTTTAAGTAATTATGTTATTTAGCCTACATATTATATGTATATTTGAAAATTAAATTTTATTGAAATAAATTTTAAAAATTGTAAGATTCTTAAATAAGTTGACATTATATAGAAGCCCAAATTATATATATAATTTGGGCTTTTTGTGCTCGGTTAAAAAGTATAGATCCTTTTAGGGTCTTTTATGTTCGGCTCAGATGTTCAAAAAGTATGCCGGAGCCCAATCGGGGATTTTGCCATTTCTTAATTAGATGTCTTTCTTACATAAGGCAAATCACATTAGAGTTATGATATTTGTCTCTGGTCAAACCCCAAAAATAAATAAAACAGCGTCGTTTTGATTTTTTTTTTCTTGTCCAAAACGTTGTCGTTTCACTTACCATTTCCAAAACATGGGAACGAGATTAATAGAATCCGGCAGCTGGGAACGCGATTCGTTTCTTCATTTCTTCCTTACCGAAAAAATTGTTACTTTCCTTCATCGACCGCGGTGTAGCCTTTCGGGATCCACAACAGAACGCTTCATCCTCTTCGTCTTAAGCTGAAGAAAGTGATTAAGAAAGAAAGAACACACCCATTTAGTGAAGAAAGTGATTAACAACAACTGCAAAATTTGTCCTTGAAAACTGAGTTTCGGCTACTAAGCTGAGTTTGGACGGAACAAGACCAACAGTAGCTGCGAAGTTTTGGCAGAACAAGAACATTGTCCCTGAAAGCTTGAATTTTCGAAGCTTGAATTTATTTTTTCAGTACTGTCTTCTTTGCCGTATTTTGTTTTTTGAATTATTTTTTAATTTTTCCCTGCGTTTTTACAACATTGTGATATTGAATTTATTTTTTAACCACAAAAGAAGCAGAGAGATTGATGCGTATAAGCATGCTATGGCATTTGACACCACATTGAACCTGCCAAAAAGTGGTTAAAAACATAAATGAGTTGGGCATTTGTTTGTATATAATGGGTATTAAGCTAAGTATTTGTTTCTATATTCCATTTTGAATGTTGATTAATGAGCTGGGCATTTGTTTGTATATCCCAACCTTATACTGCAAAAGCTGTATCATTTGACCTGTACAAATGTTGGTTTTGAATTATTCAACTTAAACACCTTACTTAATCAAAAGTCTTATAGATTGACAATAATCGAAATAGAGGTGAAAGAGTCATCTTCTTTTTTTTTTCCGAGTAATTACCCGAGTTCAAATCTTAGAAGATTAAAGATTAAAAAAGATAAAAGATTACAACAAGCTTGAGCTATTTCAATTTGAATGTTGAGTTGTTTCATTTTGTTTTTTAAATTTTGTTTCTAAACTTAATGAATTTGCGATAAATAACTAATAAGATATTGAATTATTTAAATTTGCAGCAGTTAATGGATAATTTCGAACAAGTGGAGGAGGTTGATGAAGTTGGAGAATTGCAGGATTTACAGGGGGCTGAAATGGAAGAAAATAATGAGGAATTGGTGGTGGAAAAAGTTGTTGAGCTTACGGTTGGGATGTCTTTTGATAGTCCCGATGAAATGTTTGAATATTATAAAGCTTTTGGCCTACAAGAGGGGTTTCCTGTGATGCGTAGGTCTTGTACAAAAAGGGATGATGGGAGTTTGAGATATGTGACATTTACTTGTGGGAGAAACGGCAAGTCAAAAGCCAAACCCACTAATGTTTTGCGGCTTCAACCAAACAAAAAAATTGGATGCAATGCTAAAATTGGAGGATGTTTGGATTTTGTTAGTGGAATGCTAAAATTGGATCCTTGAACACAACCATACCGTGAGTCCGAGCAAGAGTAGGTATTATCGATGCAACCGTACCATTATTCCTTTTGTTAAAAAGCAGCTTGAAATAAATGAAGAAGCTGGAATTAAAATGGCTCAAAGTTTTAAGTTGATTGTTGTCGAGGCTGGTGGCTTTGAAAATGTATCATTCTTAGAAAGAGATGCTAGAAATTAAGTTGACAAGGTGAGTCGATTAAGACTCGGAGAAGGGGATATTGTTGCAATTCAGAGGTATTTTAAGAAAATGCAAACAGAAAACGATGAGTTTTTCTTAAATATTGACCTAGATGAAGAGGGTCGGTTACAAAATGTATTTTGGACAGATCCAAGGAGCAGGGCAGCCTATAAAGACTTTGGAGATGTTGTCACATTTGATACCACATACCTTACAAACAAGTATGACATGCCATTTGCTCCTTTTGTAGGAGTTAATCATCATAATCAATCAATTTTGTTAGAATGTGGGTTGATTTCGCATGAGGACACGGAGACATTTACGTGGTTATTTAACACATGACTATCATGTATGTCTGGCTATCCTCCCCTTGGAATCATTATAGATAAAGATAAACCGATGAAAAACGCAGTTCATATTGTGTTTCCAAACACTAAGCATCGATGGTGTTTGTGGCATATACTGAAAAAAGTACCGGAGAAGTTGAGAAGGTATGCAGAATATCATGCCATTAGAGTTTCATTACTTTATGTTGTTTATGATTCACATACTTCTATTGAATTCGAGGAATCTTGGCATGACATGTTAGATAAATATGATCTTAGAAATAATTAGTGGTTGAATGGTTTATATAAGGAAAGAAATCGTTGGGTTCCAGCATTCGTGAAAACTACTTTTTGGGTTGGAATGTCAACCACTTAGCGTAGTGAGAGTATAAATGCTTTCTTTGATGGGTATGTTAACTCGAAAACAACTTTGAAGCAATTTGTGGAGAAATATGAGAAAATAATGGAAAGTAAAATTTAGAAAGAATGGCAAGCAGATGCACGGAGTTTTAGCCAATAGTTGCCATGTTGTACCAGTTTTGCAATGGAAAAGCAAATTGAAGAAGTGTACACTATTTTCAAGTTTCAGGAATTTCAGCAGGAGCTGGTGAATAAGATATATTGTAAGGTTTTTAGTTGTGAGGAGTCAGAATATAAAGTTATTGAAAACGATTAAAAGAGTAGAGAAAATACTTTTAGAGTCATTTTTGAAAAAGATGAAGGTGAAATTCATTGTGTGTGCTCAATGTTTGAATATAAGGGCATTCTTTGCAAACACGCTATCGCAGTGTTGTCACGTAACCGTGTGCAATTACTGCCTGAAAAGTATATCCTACGAAGATGGAGGAAAGATGTGCGGAGACTCTCTAGTAAAGTCAATGTCAGTTATGATGCACGGAGTTCGAGCATTGAACATCAACAATATAAAGAAGAGTGTACTACTTTTTATGATGTTGTTGAGGTAGCTTCCAAAAATGAAGAAAGTCATAAAAACATTATGGGTTGGATCGAGAAAGTTATGAAGGATGTATCTCTAAATGTTCGATGTGACGGTGACGATACAACCATTGATGGTGGATCCAATAGTAACATACAAGATCTAGTGGTAACGCGGCGTAAAGGTCGTCCACCTTGTCAAAGAAAGCAAAAGCAATTTAAGAGGCCAAAATAGAAATCGAACAACGTTTCGATAAACACAGCTATAGAGGTAATTGTATATACTTTAGATTAATTTAATACTTTAATACATTCATTTTAAATTAATTTAATATATACTTTAAATGTGTGTTGACTGCACTTCTAGGACATAGAGATACATGATTTATCTTCTCAGATGGCTACTACAATCCCAACACAAGAGAGCAATATGGCTATGGTCATATTTTTTTATTTGTTATTTCCATTCATTGTCATATGTTTGATAATTTGTGTTTAACTTTTTCTTTTTTTTGGTACAACAACAACCACAGCAAGCACCCCTACAACATGCATTTTTCCCCCTTACTATCAGTATTGGATGAATTACGGTCCAGCTCATCATGTACACTTGCAACATGCACCGCAACAAAATTTCGAGGAGGCAAATCAAGGGGAGTTTTCAACTAATGAACCGAGCATGTGATCAAAGTTAGCTTATGCTTATGTTTTATGTATTATTCAACTAATGAACTAATATAATTTGGTGTATGTGTATTTCGACATTTTTGAAATTCTGGAGTTCATAAGTCTATTTTCAAAATGCTAGAAATGGATTCATTTGAAAAATATTATAATGATTTGGGCCATAGTATAATTTTAAGAAGAATTTTTGGGGCCAAATAATAATTTCATAATACTGTGAATTAATAAGTCTATTTTCAAAATGCTAGAAATGGATTCATTTGGAAAATATTAGAATGATTTGGGCCATAGTATAATTTTGAGAAGAATTTTTGGGGCCAACTTATAATTACATAATACTGTGAATTAAATCGAGAGAGTCAAACAACTCGGAAACTTATATTTAACATGAAAATGCTATTACATATGTCTATAAGTCTTTAACTTGAAACAACTTAAAAATAATACTTTAAGAGAAAACATAATACAACAATCATCAGTATTTTAATAAAATCATATCGCGGTGCCTCTCTCTTTCGAAGTTCGTCGTCCAACAATTGTCTCTGCAGTTCACGTTCTTGAATATGCTCAAGTTTTTTATGCAATAAGTGAAATTTAACGGACAAACACTTGATCTCTAAGGCCAACTTCCTAACTTCATCCGCTAACAAGTCTATTTTCTCTTCGCAAGGTTTACGATTTTCTGCCCATTGAAAGTTCGTACATCCTCTACAAATCCAAAATTTGCGATTTGGATTTTTTATTGTGCATGACGTTAACAACTCCATCTGATTACCGTATCCATTACACATTTGCAATGAGCTTCGATTCTCACTCAACTCGGATGACATTGTTTGTGGTTAATAGTTCCTTAGGAACAAACTGCCTAAAAAGGGAAACAATTACAGTTAATAATGCCAAAGAAATTACCCAATTCAAATTTTAATTGCAATTACAATTAGTCATACTTAAAATAAAAGAAATCTGGAACATATGAACAACATGAAAACTGGAAACCGGAACATATGAACAACATGAAAACTGAAACATGAAAAGAAATTACCACTAAATTCTACAAGCAACTAGCCATCAACCACCCAGCAGCTAATGTGAAAACTACAACCAATATGCCAAAAAGGCTATATATGTCTCGCATAGCTTACCTAAATTCAAAAAGTTCAACAAAGTTACCAATAAATTCTACAAGCAACTAGCCAGCAACCACCCATCAGTTAATATGAAAACTACAAGCAATGTGCCGGAGAGGCTATCAAAGAACCCAAGCCAAAATGCACGCAATCTATATACCAAAATGCACACAATCTATAAACAAACAACTAGAGATAAAATAGAAGCCTCCATCAATAATATTAATCCTCATCACTCGGGTACATTAATTCAAAAAAGAACATGAAATACAGACAGAGAGCAGCTGCAATTGACTCAAATCAGAAATATCTCATGCTCAGAAATAACAGATAAGTTTTAGCTGCATAAGCTCAGAAATAACAAATAGAGAGCACCTGCATAAGCCCAGAAATAACAGACAGAGCAGCTGCAATTGACTCAAATCAGAAATCTCTTCGAGATCTTCCAGAGCAAAATCTCTTTTTCATCATCATTCATCCTCAACCTCAACATTAGCAAATTCAAAATTGTACCCAAATTCAGCCGAAAATCAATTGTAATTTAAATGATAAAGAACTAAAAAGATCAATGAGAGTACCCAAGCCTAACTAAAAGTATGAGGGTCATGCTTGAGCTACGTAACCCATGCAAGCCTTGCATGGCACATTCAAGACATGTATCAAGTAAAGTTTGTGTGTGGATGCTTACCGGAGCAATAACGGTTGGATTACCACGTCAAGTGATCATTGCAGATTTAGCAGGGAATCAAATCTTGGTTGTTACATTTGATTTGAATTATGCTGCGAGTTTATAGCTAGGCGATATTATCCTTAATTTTATTTACTAGATTTAAGCCAATAATCTCTGTTACAAAGTAAATTATTGTTACGCTTGCTGTTATAAATAAGCTCTAGTACTGAAATAAAAGTCATGGAGAAATTATCTTAAATATTTGTTTGTGGTCATTCTCACCAAAAGCAGAACAATTATATTACTTACAATTGTTAGCAAGCATATCTGATTGGGACCATATCAATTGGTATCAGAGCTAGCTATTAATGGCGACCAACAAGGAGCGCATCGAACAAATTGAAGCTGATATCGGGAACTTACAGAACAAGATGGAACAAATAGAAATTGGGATCAATGACAAGCTGCAGCGTCTGGAGGACACCCTAAGCAAATTGGCAGAATCTTTTAGTGTAACCAGAGGCACTGTCAATCACGGCACTAACGAGCACATTAGATCTTCACGACCATTCCGCGAGGAAAGTGAAGGAGGTCGACCAACACTGCTGACAAGAATTGTGAAGTTGGAGTTTCCCTGCTATGCCGGTGACGACCCAACAGAGTGGTTCAATCGGGTAACGTAGTATTTTGAGTACTAAGAAACCACAGATGAGCAGAAAGTGAAATTCTAACTAGGCAACCCAAGAGGGGGGTGAATTGGGATTTTAAAAAAAATCGACTAAAAACAAATAATCAAGCAAATTCAAAACCGAAATTAAAACAATAATAAATAAATTGATCACAAATTAAAAGGATAGGGAAAGAGAGAATCAAACACAACGATGTTTACGTGGTTCGGCCAACCTCGCCTACGTCCACGCCTCCAAGCTTTCCGGGCTTGAGGTTTTCACTAAGCAAGCCTCCAAGGCTTCAATTGCTTACATTTGACTTCCAAGGTGTCAATAACCTTTACAACAAGAGATTATTCCCAATCTCTTAACCCAAGTGTATCCCAACACTCACAATCCCTCAAAAAGAAAGATTACAATTTGTTTTTCTCTCACACTATATTTAAGATTACAAATCAAAGATCAAAGTGTGAATAGATGAAGTGAAACTATGTTTCTAGCTCTTGTGAAGATTGCAAACTCGAGTATATGCTCAATGGTTGTGTTGTGATCAGTCTTCTTTGAATTTGAATGAGCTTATTTATAAGTAGAGCTGAAAAACTAGCCGTTATGCACTGTCGGGCAGAAAACGGTTCACCGTTTATTGGTTAACGGTTAACCGTTTGTGCTAGTCAATGTTACCGTTGGGCCAGATTTCAAATAAACGGTTTACCGTTAATATTACCCCTTCGCCGTTAACGTCCAGAGACCTGCAAAATTGAATACTGGTTATCCGTTTCAAGTAAACGGTTAAAGCTTTGCATGAGATGACTCTCTGGATGTTATCGGTTAACCGTTTAGAAATAAACGGTTCACCGTTAGCGTTCAGTAACCTGCAAAAAGAACAATGGTTATCCGTTTAAGAAATCGGCTAAGGACTAGTGTGAGATAACTCTCTGGAGGTTATCGGTTAACCGTTTTGTAGGAAACGGTTCACCGTTAGTCTCCAGTCACCTTGCTATTTTCCGTTCTTCACTAACGGTTAGAGACTAAGCAAACCTTTGCTCTCTGATCGTAATCGGTTAACCGTTTGTAATAAACGGTTCACCGTTAGTTTCCAGTAAGCTTACCATTTTCCGTTCTCACTAACCTGTTAGAGACTAAGCAAACCTTTGCTCTCTGGTCGTAATCGGTTAACCGTTTGTAATAAACGGTTCACCGTTAGTTTCTAGTAAGCTTACCATTTTCCGTTCTCACTAACCTATTAGAGACTAAGCATACCTTTACTCTCTGGTCGTAATCGGTTAACCGTTTGTAATAAACGGTTCACCGTTTATTGCCAGAAACATAATTTAAACCAGATTTTGCAAATAATCTTTTTCCAAATTAAAAACCATCTTTTACAGGTATGAATGGAATAGTTTTTATGACTTTCATTTGTTAAGAAATAACTCCATTATTTTTATCAAAAATCATTTAAAGTTTGTTATTATCAAAATCAATATTATTAACATATTTATGTTAACAATCTCCCCCTTTTTGATGATGACAAACTTTGTTAAAAAAAATTTGACTCCCCCTCAATATATGGCTCCCCCTTAGTATATGGCTCAATTAAGATATGGTCAATAGAATGATTTTTGCTCAAGAAAGTATTAGAAAACATCATCATCATTTTAAAATTTTCCCATTTATAAAATGCACCATTTCTAAGCATTTTCAATTTAGTTTCAAAAACACTTAGGAGGGTTCCCAAAGTTCCCAAATAATCTCCCCCTTCATCATCAAAAAGAAATAAGAGAAAGAAAAGAAATGCAAGTCATTTGGTAAGCAAAAATTTGGGCAGAGTTTCCCCTTAAAAATGAGCAAAACCAATAAGATACATGAGAGAAAAACACTTCCAAAATTGACATTCGAATCAACTCCATCACCAACCCAACAACTCCATAAGTAAATCAAGCACTTCAATAATCAATAATCTACAATGCATATCAATTTCAACCAAGATATCTAATATCAAAATCCACCAAATAAGCATAGAACTATGGCATCAAAATGCATAAATAGCATAGAACAGTAACCATATACATGTCAAAATGCAAAACATGAACTATATGTGCGAAAATAAAATCCAGAAACTAATGAGGTGGTGGAGGAGGAGGAGAAGATGAGCTCCCCGGATCATAGCCAAAGTACCCAAGAATGATGCGCTGAGCATGGATGATCTCAAGCTAATGATCGATGCTCTGCCGCTGAAAAGTCTCAAAATCAGATCGCAGCTGCTGAAGATCTCGAGAAAGGTCAGAGCGCAGCTGCTGGTGATCTCGAGAAAGGGTGTCCAACCGATCAAGAATCAGCTGCTGCATACCGGCTGAAACGGGTGGCTGAGTTGGAGCTGGAGATGGAATAGAGGCAGCTGGCTCCGTGGGAACAGCAGAAGGCTGCTCAGGTGCAGGTGGTGGCTCAGAGGTAGACAGAATGTCAGCATCCGTGGCATGCTCCGCAGGGTCAATATCAGCAGGAGGCCGAGGAACAAAACGGCGACGTGGAGGAGGTGGCTGAGCGCCTAATCTAAAATCAGGAAGCTCATCAGGTGAATATACATCGTTAAGCATCCGATCGTCCTCCGGGGCTATCAAGGTGTCCCGGTTTTTAGAGCTGCTGGTTTTGATCCACTTCCCATTCTTCCAAGAAAATCCGATACTCGTCATCGCCTCGGGACCCATCCGTTTAGTCTCCATATGTCCAGTATCTTGGAGAGGCACACGAAAATAACGAAGTATCTTGGTAATAATACTACCATATGGAAGCAAGCGGTGATTAACCGCAGGAGTACTCAGCATGTGCCGCAAAATAATATAAGAGAGGTTTGTAGGCTGATCCGAAAGTAGGCAATATAGAATGCCTACGTCTAACCTCGTGACCTCATCCGTGTGACCTCTCCTAGGTGTCACTATGTGCTGTAGAATAGAATGAAGAATACGGACTTGGAGAGGTAAAAGCTGAGACCGAAAAGGAAGCAAACATATCTCATCAGTCAGGTCTCTACGGCGGCAAATGTGACGGACTGCATCCGTGTGCCGAAAATGGTCGAACCACAGAATTTTCCTAGAGGTGTAAATTTTATGTCCCTCATGAGATATACCAAGAATTTCCCCTAAATCGATATGGTCAAATTCAATAGGAATACCACTAACTTGAGTCACTACCCTATGTTGAGTGGTATGGGAAATGTCCATATTTGAGTAGAAGACTCGCACCAAGTTAGGATACACTCGCTCAGCAAAATTAATACCAGACTCCCAAGGTAAAAGCATATCTCGAACATTTCTATTACACACAATCAAGTTCTGGAAATCATTAATGTTAACAGAGTAGGAGTCGATTACCTTTCGCCCATCGAAGCGGTCCTCAAACCGTTTCGCTAAGGGAGGAGTGGGAAAATGAATCCTGGTGAATGCTGAAATTTCCCTAGGCTGAAAGGGGTGAGCTGAGGGTGCAGATTTGCGTCGGACACGTCTCCGAGATGTTTCAGCCATGGAGGAGTAAGGTGGGATTAACACAGCCGAGTGAGAGAGAAAATGGTTGGTGATTTAGATGAGAAATGAGCAAGCAATGTGAGTGAAATGCTCAATTTGGATAAAAAGAGGAGATAAATCGACTCAAAAATGGAGGAACCCAACTTGAGGCAGTTAGGGTTTGATTTTGGGAATTTTTGATTTTGGCTTTGAATAGATGTTTTGAATCGGTGGAAATGATTAAAAGATGATATGAAATGGTTTAATCGGTTTAATTTGGCATAAGGAGTAAGAAAAATGAAGATTTGAGGAGGAGAGGAGCTTCGGTTGCGCAACAATGGAGAAAACGGTGAGAGGGTAACTGGTGAGGAGGAAGAGAAAGCCTTTGAACAGTTATAAAACGCGAAAACGGTTAACCGTTTATACTAAACGGTTAAAGGGTAACGAACAGAGGCTTGAGACTAGAAAACGGTGAAAGCCTAAAGAGCTTAACAGTTAAGGGGTAACACTTTGGAGAGTTACTGCCAACAAACGGTTCACCGTTTGTAGCAAACGGTTAAAGGGTAAGAAGACAGACACAAAACTCTAGTTTCTGGATTAAGACGGTTCGCCGTTTATGAAAAACGGTTATCCGTTTATTTTAACAGAATTTTCGCACATTTAATTTTAATATTTGGCCAGCAACTAATAAATTCCCAGATCATTTAATTGATCTAACAATATATTATGAGCAATTTTAATGCATGATTCATGAACATGTTTTCAACCAATCTATTTATACAATCAAGAAATAACAAGCCAAATTCATTATTTAACAATCAACCTCAAGCAATTCATGATCATTACTTCACAATTATAAATCAATCAATTCAGTACACTCAATAGCATGAAAAGAGACATCAATGTGAAAATTTCATCATCCCAAGTTCATGCCGAATTTTTGAAAATTGTTCTTCACAAAGAGGTTTAGTAAAAATATCGGCAAGTTGTTTTTCCGTAGAAATAAACTCTAATGTAATGTCTCCCTTTTGAACATGGTCTCTCAAGAAATGATGTCTAATTTCTATATGCTTGGTTCTAGAGTGTTGAATGGGATTCTTTGAAAGATTTATAGCACTAGTATTATCACACTTAATAGGAATTTGTTCAAGATGAATGCCATACTCTCTAAGTGTTTGTTTCATCCAAAGTGCTTGTGCACAACAACTTCCGGCGGCTATATATTCAGCTTCGGTTGTTGAAAGGGCAACAGAATTTTGTTTCTCACTAGCCCATGAAACAAGTGAGTGTCCTAGAACAAAACAAGTTCCACTAGTGCTCTTCCTATCCACTTTATGACCAGCAAAATCCGCATCCGAAAAACATGTTAAATCTATATGAGTTCCTCTAGGATACCAAAGGCCAACATCTATGGTTCCAATCAAATAACGGAAAATTCTTTTAACAGCAAGTAAATGGGATTCCTTGGGACATGATTGAAATCTTGCACACAAACATACACTAAACATGATATCGGGTCTACTTGCAGTTAAATAAAGTAAAGATCCGATCATACCTCGATACATTTTGATATCCACTTCTTTTCCCTTTTCATCTTTGTCAAGCTTGATAGTGGTACTCATAGGAGTGCTTTTTGCCGTTCCATTTTCATAGCCAAACCTTTTGAGTAGATCATTCACGTACTTGGCTTGGTTTATGAAAATGCCTTCCTCATTTTGTTTGATTTGAAGTCCAAGGAAGTACTTCAACTCTCCCATCATACTCATCTCAAACTCTTGACTCATACATGATGAAAATTCTTTGCACAAAAGCTCATTAGTAGAACCAAAAATGATATCATCAACATAAATTTGAACAATAAGTATGTCTTGGTTCTTATTCTTAACAAAAAGAGTTTTGTCCGCTTTTCCCATTGAAAAATTGTTATCCAACAAGAAATTTTTAAGCCTATCATACCATGCCCTAGGAGCTTGTTTTAAGCCATATAAAGCTTTGGATAACTTATACACATGATTTGGAAATTTTTTATTTTCAAAACCAGGAGGTTGTTTCACATAAACTTCCTCCATAATGTATCCATTTAAGAAAGCACTTTTAACATCCATTTGATATAGAATAAAGTCTTTATGGCATGCATATGCTAACAACATTCTTATGGATTCTAATCTAGCTACAGGAGCAAAAGTTTCATCAAAATCAATTCCTTCTTCTTGGTTGTAGCCTTGAGCCACTAGTCTAGCTTTATTTCTTACAACCATACCGGATTCATCCATTTTATTTCTAAATACCCATTTAGTGCCTATAATGGATTGATGTTCCGGACAAGGAACTAACTCCCACACATTATTTCTCTCAAATTGATTCAACTCCTCTTGCATTGCCATAATCCAAAATTCATCATTTTCGGCATCCGCAAAAGACTTTGGTTCAATTTGAGAAATGAATGCAGCATGCTCACATGTGTTCCTAAGAGATGATCTAGTGGTAACACCTCGTGAGGGATCGCCTAAAATTACATCTTGAGGGTGAGAGGAAACATACCTCCACTCCTTGGGGAGTGTTTGAGAAGTACCTTCATTTTGCTCCACATTTTGTTCTTCATGATGCTTCTCTTGAATTCCATTTGTTGTGTCTTCTTGGTTGTCATTTGATGCTTCTTTTTGTTGTTCTTCTTATGCATTAACATTAACAATGGCTTTCTCCGTAGAGGAGGGGTTAGACTCATCAAAAGTAACATGCATAGATTCCTCCACAACCAAAGTTCTTTTGTTATATACTCTATAAGCTTTGCTTGAACTCGAATAACCAAGAAAAATACCAACATCAGATTTTGAATCAAATTTACCAAGATTATCTTTTGTATTCAAAACAAAACATTTGCATCCAAAAACTTTAAAATAACCAATGTTGGGTTTTCTATTTTTCCAAAGCTCATATGGAGTTTTATTAAGATTAGGTCTAATCAACACCCGATTTAAAACATAACAAGCGGTGTTGACGGCTTCGGCCCAAAAATACTTAGGCAAAGAGTTTTCATTCAACATGGTCCTAGTCATTTCTTGAATAGACCTATTCTTTCTTTCTACTACTCCATTTTGTTGTGGTGTCCTAGGTGATGAAAATTGATGTTCAATGCCAAACTCATTACAAAAATTTTCAAATGCATGATTTTCAAATTCTCCACCATGATCACTTCTAATGCAAGTAATAGAATGAACTTTTTCATTTTGAACCTTTTTATGGAAAATTCTAAAAGCATCAATGGCATCATCCTTATTAGCTAAGAACAATACCCATGTGAATCTAGAAAAATCATCCACAATTACAAAAGCATAATATTTGCCACTTAAACTAGCGTGCCTTGAAGGTCCAAACAAATCTATATGAAGTAATTGTAGTGGTTTTGATGTAGAGATATGATTCTTGTTTTTGAAAGAAGTCTTGATTTGTTTTCCAAATTGACATGCTTCGCAAATTCTATCTTTTTGAAAACTGATTTTTGGAAGACCTTTAACTAAATCATTTTTCACAATTTTTGAAATCAAATCCATGCTAGCATGTCCTAATCTTCTATGCCATAGCCAACTATCATCATGTAATGCGGAAAAGCATTTATCAAGAGTAGATGCACATTCTATGTCAATGGTATAAACATTACCACATCTATTACCAATAAACAAGATTTTGCCATCACATGCATTCTCAATAACACAACTTGATTTATCAAAGACAACTTTATAACCTTTGTCACATAATTGGCTAATGCTAATCAAATTATGTTTCAAATTCTCAACCAAACACACATTCTCAATTAAGGTTGAAGATACTTTACCAACATTTCCAATTCCAAGGATTTTTCCTTTTGAGTTATCTCCAAAAGATACGTCTCCACCATTTTCAGTTTTGGTGAAGCTTGAGAACCAAGAATAGCTCCCTGTCATGTGTCTTGAACAACCACTGTCCAAGTACCACTTATTCTTCTTCTTCTTCAAGCCCTGCAGAAAAAAAAATCTCAAGTTTTAGGTACCCAAACATTTTTGGGTCCTTGAGAGTTAGCAATGGTTCCTTTTGGAACCCAAACACATTTCATACCATAATATGCATTTCTCTTCACTGCACATCTATTTTTCATATGACCATCTTGATTACAATAATGACATGTAATTTTATTGCTAATAGATGTATTCCTCACAAAATAGCTCTTGTAGAATTTTTGTTTCAAATTTGGTTTATAACCAATCCCACTTTTGTCAAATACACATTTTTGTGAGTTTAGCAAATTATCCAACATCTTTTGCCCATTTGTAAATTTCAAGACAATCCCATTTAACTCATTACTCTTTTTCTTGAGCATTTCATTTTCATTTTTCAGCTCATCTATATGTGATTCTAAATGCTCATGTATGATGTTAGGCTTCTCATTTGATAATGCAATTTCATCATGCAAAGTCTTGTTTCCTACTTCTAGGCATACAATTTTTGCATTCAAAGATTCATTTTCATTTTTAAGCTTTGCAATTTCCTTCTTAAAACATGCATTCTTTTTACCAATCTTCATCAATTCATTATGCAAATCTTTAAAGGCATCATACAATTCATCATAAGTAGGATCACTTACCTCATGGAGATCATCATCATCCCCTATTGCCATAAGTGCTAGGTTTGAGACTTCTTGCGATTCTTCTTCATCACTTGAGTCTTCCTCGCTATCATCCCAAGTTGCAACCATGGCTTTCTTCTTGTGTTTGTTGATGAGTGGACACTCCGATCTAATATGGCCAGGCTTCTTGCATTCATAGCATGTAATTGTCTCCTTTTTCTCCCTAAAGTTCTTGAAGTTTCTGAAGTTTCTTCGCTCTCCGGTTTTCTTGAAGAATTTTCTGAACCTCCTTGCTAGCATAGCTAGCTCTTCATCATCCGGTTCACTCTCCCCATCACTCTCATGTTTTGAGGCTTTGAGAGCAATGTTTTTCTTCTTCTCCTCATGCCCTTTTTCTGCTGCCAAATCTTCCTCATATGAAATAAGAGAACCAATTAAATCATCAAGAGGTAAAGTATTTAAATCTTTTGCTTCCTCAATGGCAGTCCTTTTTGGTCTCCACTCCTTAGGTAGTGACCTAATAATTTTCTTGACTTTTTCGCTATTTGAAAAAGTCTTCCCTAGAGCTCCTAGAGTGTTTACTATGTCCGTGAATCTAGTATACATAGAATACACATTTTCATTTTGTTCCATTTGAAACAATTCATATTGCCGAGTGTACCTACTTATTTTAGATTCTTTCACTTGGTTTGTGCCTTCATAGACAACCTCAAGTTTGTGCCAAATCTCATTAGCACTTTCACAACTAGACACTCTATGAAATTCTTTCTTATCTAGTGCACAAAACAAGGCATTCATAGCTTTGGAGTTTAGAGAAGCTTTCCTCTTTTCAAGTTCATTCCAATCACGTGAAGGTTTTGGAATATCTTCTCCTACTTCATTTTTAGTCAAGGGCATAAAAGGACCATCACTAACAATTTCCCAAATTTCATAATCTAAGGCTTGCAAGTAAATTCTCATCCTAGTTTTCCAATAAGGATAATCATTACCATCAAAGAAAGGTGGTCTAGTGGTGGATTGTCCTTCCCTAAATGTAGAATCATATTGAGTTGCCATTGATCTTTAGCTCTAGACGATTAAGTCTAAACAAGAGCACCTTGCTCTGATACCAAATGAAATTCTAACTAGGCAACCCAAGAGGGGGGTGAATTGGGATTTAAAAAAAAATCGACTAAAAACAAATAATCAAGCAAATTCAAAACCGAAATTAAAACAATAATAAATAAATTGATCACAAATTAAAAGGATAGGGAAAGAGAGAATCAAACACAACGATGTTTACGTGGTTCGGCCAACCTCGCCTACGTCCACGCCTCCAAGCTTTCCGGGCTTGAGGTTTTCACTAAGCAAGCCTCCAAGGCTTCAATTGCTTACACTTGACTTCCAAGGTGTCAATAACCTTTACAACAAGAGATTATTCCCAATCTCTTAACCCAAGTGTATCCCAACACTCACAATCCCTCAAAAAGAAAGATTACAATTTGTTTTTCTCTCACACTATATTTAAGATTACAAATCAAAGATCAAAGTGTGAATAGATGAAGTGAAACTATGTTTCTAGCTCTTGTGAAGATTGCAAACTCGAGTATATGCTCAATGGTTGTGTTGTGATCAGTCTTCTTTGAATTTGAATGAGCTTATTTATAAGTAGAGCTGAAAAACTAGCCGTTATGCACTGTCGGGTAGAAAACGGTTCACCGTTTATTGGTTAACGGTTAACCGTTTGTGCTAGTCAATGTTACCGTTGGGCCAGATTTCAAATAAACGGTTTACCGTTAATATTACCCATTCGCCGTTAACGTCCAGAGACCTGCAAAATTGAATACTGGTTATCCGTTTCAAGTAAACGGTTAAAGCTTTGCATGAGATGACTCTCTGGATGTTATCGGTTAACCGTTTAGAAATAAACGGTTCACCGTTAGCGTCCAGTAACCTGCAAAAAGAACAATGGTTATCCGTTTAAGAAATCGGCTAAGGACTAGTGTGAGATAACTCTCTGGAGGTTATCGGTTAACCATTTTGTAGGAAACGGTTCACCGTTAGTCTCCAGTCACCTTGCTATTTTCCGTTCTTCACTAACGGTTAGAGACTAAGCAAACCTTTGCTCTCTGATCGTAATCGGTTAACCGTTTGTAATAAACGGTTCACCGTTAGTTTCCAGTAAGCTTACCATTTTCCGTTCTCACTAACCTGTTAGAGACTAAGCAAACCTTTGCTCTCTGGTCGTAATCGGTTAACCGTTTGTAATAAACGGTTCACCGTTAGTTTCCAGTAAGCTTACCATTTTCCGTTCTCACTAACCTGTTAGAGACTAAGCAAACCTTTGCTCTCTGGTCGTAATCGGTTAACCGTTTGTAATAAACGGTTCACCGTTTATTGCCAGAAACATAATTTAAACCAGATTTTGCAAATAATCTTTTTCCAAATTAAAAACCATCTTTTACAGGTATGAATGGAATAGTTTTTATGACTTTCATTTGTTAAGAAATAACTCCATTATTTTTATCAAAAATCATTTAAAGTTTGTTATTATCAAAATCAATATTATTAACATATTTATGTTAACAGAAAGTAGTCTTAGCATCATATCACTTGGAGAGCGAAGCAAATCAATAGTGGCAGTAGATGTGCAAGGCTTACCAAGAAGGAGGCCGACCGATTACGTGGGAAACATTTGTTGACGAGCTGTGGGCGCGCTTCGGACCAACGGATTGTGAAGACTTTGATGAAGCACTGTCTCGGGTCGAACAAACAGGTTCTTTGCGAGAATACTAGAAGGAATTTGAGAGGTTGGGAAACCAAGTTCATGGGTGGTCACAGAAAGCGTTGGTAGGCACTTTCATAGGAGGATTGAAACCGAAGATTGCAGAGGATATACAGATGTTCAGGACACGTACGTTAAAGGAAGCCATTAGCCTTGCTCGTATGAAAGACGACCAGATAACACACCATCGGAGACTATTCCAGCCACCCTCCAACCGCGCACCGCCAACATTGCCACCTACTCAAGCATCACCAACCGTGCTTGTCAAAAGATTACCATGGGATGAAATGCAACGACGACCAGCCCAGGAACTGTGTTTCACTTGCAACGAACGGTTCACTGCGGGTCATAAATGTCAAGGGCCTCAACTTCTACTTCTCGAGAGCTACAATGACACCAATGAGATCACTTGTGAAGAAGTTGCAGAGGAACTACATAGAGAAGACAACAAAGGAGAACAACATGAGAAGACACGGCATTGCTCAGCAATAATTTCCACACATGACCTTTGAGGACAATGGTCCACTTCAAGGAGGGGGTATTGATAAAGAACCAAAAAAATCAATGAGAGTACCCAAGCCTAACTAAAAATATGAGGGTTATGCTTGAGCTACGTAACCCATGCAAGCCGTTCATGGCACATTCAAGACATGTATCACGTGAAGTTTGTTTGTGGATGCTTACCGGAGCAATAACGGTTGGATTACCACGTCAAGTGATCATTGCAGATTTAGGAGGGAATCAAATCTTGGTTGTTACATTTTATTTGAATTCTGCTGCGAGTTTATAGCTAAGCGATATTATCCTTAATTTTATTTACTAGATTTGAGCCAATAATCTCAGTTACAAAGCAAAGTATTGTTACGCTTGCTGTTATAAATAAGCTCTAGTACTGAAATAAAAGTCATGGAGAAATTATCTTAAATATTTGTTTGTGGTCGTTCTCACCAAAAGCAAAACAATTATATTACTTGCAATTGTTAGCAAGCATCTGATTGGGACCATTCATTAACACACTTAAATAAAATGGGAATGACAATAGCTATCCAAATTCAGTCGAAAATTAATTAAATGGGAATGACAATAGCTAAGAAAATTTAGCACTTGCAGAGCAATGATATTAAATTTTCATCATAACTGTCCTAACCTAGATCAACCAAATGTCCCCATTTTTCCATAACTTAAAGAGGAAAAAACAAAGCATTACCTCAGGTTGTGAACTTTGCCGCTTCGTGAGTTTAATTTTCCGAACAAGTTTTGGCTACCAGCGTTACCAGCGTTGACAGTGATCGTGGCTGTGAGTCGGTCGTGGTGGATCCCGAATGGCTAGACCTCAGTCGAGGAAGGAAAGTAACGAGTTTTTTTGAAGAAACGAAGTACCGAAGAGATTTACGGTCAAACGAAATAAGACCAACTTGCTCTTCTATCTGTCTCGTTCCCAGGTGAAACAAAGAAACGAAGAAATGAAGAAATGAAGAGGAAGAGATTTAATTCTTCTCAAAATAGTCCATTAGAAACGACAACGTTTTGGAGAAGTAAAAAAGAAAAAAAAACTAAACAAAACGACGCTGTTTTGTTTAATTTCGTGGTTTGACCCAGGACAAACATCATTTTCCATCACATTAACATTTGTCCACTCACCACTTAGAAATTTAAAGGAAACATTCAAAAATTTAAAAGTAAATGAGAAATGCTAAATAAATCTTTTTCATTGAGAAAGGCATAATCACCTCATCCAAGTGGTTGCTTCATTAATCCCTATGACAATGCAAAATAATTATCATTTAAGGAGGTGGGACCCCACATTGAAGATGTCCTCCCTTATCTATAGGAATTTATGGAATTCAAATACGTTGACTAACTAGTAAAGCAAATCAACTAATGCTAAAATGACAAAGTTTATGTGCGTTTTTCAAAGTTAAATGACTTAGGCAAAATGAGAAGTTAAGTTTGTATTTTGTGTTATATTGAATTTATTGATTGAAATGACAAAAAGCCTTGCTGTTTTTGGTTTAATGAAACATTAGCAATGCACATGAATCATAATGATGTGTGAATTTGTTATGAAACTATTATGGCATATGCACTTTACGTGCGCTTTTGGGCAAGCTTCTGGGTTTGTTATAAAGCTATTTTCGTATTTGATTTTAGTGCAACAAACAAAGAGGTATAAAGGATTCAAGAGAGATAGAAAGCTTGAGAAAAAAGAGCGATCTTTCTCCTTGTATTAAGCTTTGTAAATCTCTGTGTAAAGAAACTTGAGTTAATTGATAAAGCTAATCAATTTTTTCCTCTCATGGATGCAGGTTAATACAAATTGGTTGAACCATTAATTGGCTAAATTCTATAATTATTTAGTGATTTGCGTTGTTTTAATTGCTTTTGATTTAATCATCATTTTGTTCATTTTAAGATTCTTAATTAGCTATTCAGATCATCCTCTAAGCATCTTGTAGTGTCCAAATTAAAGATTTTAGGTACTGTTTGGTGAATCTTGATTTGCATTGCTTCTCAATCACTACAATTGGTATCAGAGCAGGGTCCTTTGATCAAATCCAAGTTGGCTACTGCTAAAGTTGATCTAAAGAAGTTTAATGGAAAGAATGATTTCAATATGTGGAAAGTCAAAATAGAAGCCTATTGAATACAAAGGGGTTGGGATTGCAGATCTCATTGCATATACAATTGATATTTCACATGAAATTAATGATGAAGACCAAGAAGTTGGTAAGAGGTAGCTCAGAGCACACTTAAGTTCGAATGGCAAAAGGCTGTAGATGTGAAAATATCATGTGTTTATAAGAACAACACCTAGGAGCTGGTGAGAAAACATGACAACAAAAGATTAGTTGGCTATAAATGGATTTTTAGAATCAAAGATAGATTAATAGCTACTGAATTTAGGAGATTTAGAGCTAGATCAGTAGCCAAAGCATATACTTAGATGAAAGGAGCGGACTTTAAATAAGTTTTTTTACATGTAGTCAGTCATGCTTCTATAAGAATGTTATTGGCTTTGATAAAAGTTCATGACATAGAGGTTGATCAAGTTGATATTGAAACTGTTTTCTTGCATATGAGACTATAAGAAGAGATTCTAATTATTCAATTAGAAGGGTATGTGGATCCTAAGAAGGCTGATTATGTGTGTTTGTTGAGGAAATCACTGTATGGATTAAAGTAATCCCCTAGGCAGTGGCATCTCAAGTTTAATAAGTTCATGATTTTTCATGCATTTGAGAGATGTAGTTTTGATCATTGTGTATATTACAAGCTATTAAGAACATATCTCTATATATACTTATTGCTATATGTAGATGATATATCGATAGCTTGTGAACAAAGAGATGACATTAAAGCCTTAAATCTGCTGTTGAACTTAGAATTTGATATGAAATACTTTGGACATGCTAAGAAGATCTTAGGCATGGACACAAGGAGAAATAGAAGAGAAAGGACAATGATTATTTTACAAGAGAAGTATTTGAATAAGGAGCTTGACACTTTTGGGATGCAACGTTGCAAGTCTATAATGACACCATCAGCATCTCATTTCAGACTATCTAATCTGCAATTCCTAAAATAAATGAAGAAAAGTTTAAAATGGCAAAAATTCCTTATGCTCATGTTGTAGGGTATATAATATATGCTATGGTCTTAACTGAAATATTAGTTATGCAACCCAAAAGGGGGGTGAATTGGGTTTTTAAAACTTAAACTAAGCAAACCACACAACAATTTAATCTAATGCCTTAATAAAATAAAAATAAATAAGTTTAATAGTGCTAAAAAATTATAGGGTAAGAGAAGAGAGACAAACATAAATATTTTTACATGATTCGACAATCCCCGCCTCCAAGCAAACTAAGCTAGAAGATTTCATTATCCAAGCCTCCAAGGCTTCAAGTTCTTATAATTGACTTTCAAGGTGTCAATGACTTTTACAACAAGAGATTGTCCCTTAATCTCTTAACCTAAGTGTTTTTCACACGCAAATTCTTATAAATTTGATAAAGAAATGAAAATTACAACAAATAACTCTCTTTTAAAGTGGATTACAAATGATAGCACAATGGACATTTAATATATAATCATTTGCGAAATGGAAACTCAAAATATGATGTATGCTCTTGTTATTTCTTGCAAAAGTTTTTAAAATTGAATTGGATTTGAGTTTATATAGTTTTGACACAAAAATTAGCCGTTATAGACAAAACCAGCAAACAAGCAACTAGCCTCTTGATTAGCTGGCTCGCCGCTAAGTACAGTGCAAGTTACCATTACAATTTGAATTTTGTTACAATGATGCTACAGTAACACTATTTTCTAAAATTATATTTTTGCCCAACCTTTCTATAATTTGACTATTGCACAAAACGTCATAAAACTTTACAAACATATCTAATTTCAGAATTTCTAAATAATGCTTGTTATTCCACAAAACTTTTGAAATTATGCTATGACTCAAAACTTTATAATATTTTTTAAAGAGGTTCTTCTTTCCTTTTTTTTTTTTTACCATAATGCCTATTGATTTCAAAGTTCTCAATTTTTTTAATTTAATCCAAAATTTAAAAAATACTCAAATCCACAAAATACTTGTCCTATATATAACCTTTTGGTTTATAAAAAATAATGATTTATTAAAAAAATCTTGAGCTTCTCAAATGTTAAACCATGCATATATTAAATCATAACAACGTTACAAGACTTTGTCGCAATAATGACTCCGTTGAGCTAAACTTTGTTCTTGATCGAACCGTTGTCCGCTGAGTGTCTTGATCTTCATTTCACTTGATTCACTTGTATAAATATTATCCTTCAAGAACTAGTGAAAATGTGAAATGCAATATTTATCATATCACTTAAGACACATGTTTGTTATCATAAAATTTACAATATGTGTACCCATTTAGGCTAACATTAACAAGACCTGACATATCATGTGCTTTAAGCATTGTAAGTAAATACATAGCAGCACCTGGTAAGGAGCATTAGAAGGCAGTTAAATGGTTAATGAGGTACTTGAAAAGTACTCAGAATATTGGTTGTTGTATAGAAGATTAGCAGTTTGAATAGTGGATTATGGGTTTTATAGATTCAAATTTTGTTGGTGATCATGATAGAATAAAGTCCTTAATAGGTTATATGTTCGTGTTGAATGGCTACATTATCAACTAGAAAGCAAACCTCTAGAATGTTATTACCATGTCAAAAACAAAGGCTGAATATACTGCTACTCTAGAGGCAATGAAAGAAGTATTATGGCTCAAAGGTTTGATGGCTAAGTTAGAAATGCTTTACAAGATTGTTGAAATACATTGTGACAGCTCAAATGTTGTATACTTGAGTGAAAATCCAGCTCACTATGAAAGAACCAAACATATTGATGTTAAATTTCACTTGTAAGAAATGAAATATCTAAAGGAGTAATCAAAATGGTAAATGTTCATATTGACAGCAATCCTACAGACATGCTTATTGTTAAGTCCAAAATTTATAGAGTTGGCATTTTATGGCAAGTCTAGTTAAATTGGAAATTTATTTATTGCTATCTTGTAATAGGGATTAATTTATTAATTTTCTAATTTAGTGAGATTCCAATTTATTAGGAATATTTGTTTCCTAATTTAATTAGATGTCTAATTTAGCAAGTCAATTAATGGTGAGATTTTATAATTGGCACATGAGATCTATTTAGAGCAAGAAGTTGGTTCAAACAGGAAGTTCATTAAATGCTCTAGATATGCTTGGGAGACAAGCAAGACAAGAAGATAAGATTTATTCCTATTCAGATTCATGGGAATTATAAGAGGAAAGAAACTCTTATTTGGAAAGAATCCAAATATTTTAAGACTTGCTATTTTGGTGAAATCCTAGTACCTATATAAAGAGAGGTATTTCAAAATTGAAGATTGCACAACACAAAGCATAAAGCAGAGAAGCAAAATTCGGCCTCCTCCCTAGAGAATCCGGATTTGGTGCATCATGTTGTGTTGATTTATTTTCTTATCTTCTGTTCATCTCTGCAGAGAGTCTATGTGGATCTTGGATCACTAGACATTGAAGAATTGAAGAATTGATATTGATCACTTTGCGAAGTGCCTTGAGGATTGTGGATCAAGAGGGGTAGCGATTATTCAAGAGAAGCATATTCAGTCTAAGATTGAGTAAACTGTATGATGATAAACTATAAATGAGAGTCTTAATTTGGTAAATCCATAGGTTGTAACATCTCAACTTAGTTAATTATTTTTCATCTGGGCGTGGCCTCGTGGATGTAGGATTGGTTAATCCGAACCACGTAAAAATCTCCATGTCATTTATTTTCTGCATTTTATTATGTTTTTAAAAGTTAATATTTTTTATGCGGATGAACAGTATTTGTAAACAGTCGAGGTGAAGAGTATTTGTGAACAGTTGCGGTAAACAGTAACCGTGAACAGTACTTCCGAAAAAAATTAAATTCTTAATTTTTGATTTTTAATTACCTATATCTATTTCTAATAGATCTAAATTCATAACACTTATAAAGGTGGTTCCCACAGCTAAATTCAAAGTTTACTTGTTGATTGGATTGTATAGTCTCTAAATTATATAGAAAAGACGCGAAAATTGATGAGGTTTGATAGTTTCAAGATGGAGATTTATTTAGTAACCAATGAAGCAAATCAACTAATGCTGAAATGACAGAGTTTACGTGCGTTTGTAGGTGTTATTTGACGTAGGCAAAATGACAAACTAAGTCTGCATTTTGCGTTATATTGATTTTTCTGATTGAAACAACAATAGCCTTGCTATTTTCGATTTAATGAAACACGAGCAACACATATGAAGTATAACAACATGTGAAGTTTGTTATGAAACCATTATGGCATATGCCTCATGTGCACTTCTGGGCAAGCTTCTGGGTCTATTATAAAGCATATAAACGCTACCTTAGTGATCTGGTGTTGGTAAGTCAGAATAGAGGCGGAAGCTTTTGGAGACTAAAGGGGGGCTACAGTACCTTTTGAAAAAATTTTGAAATTTCTAAAGGAAATATCAAAAATTAAGTTTAAAAATATTGATTTGGCCTTATAAAATTACTTTATAAACTGGGATGAAAATATAATTTTATATTTTATGAAATAAAGTCAGAGTGACCCTTTGATTTTTATTTTGTTAATTGCTTTTTCATTCTGACAAAATAGCAAGTAATCTTCAAAAGTTTGTAAAGTTTGAACCCAATTCTTTAATTTGTTTTTTTGGTTAATTAGTTTTTCATTTTATTTTTTCCTTGTAACAGTAACCTCAATTAGTAGTCAAAATTGCTGAAGTTACAAGTAAAATTCTCAAATTCTTGGCAACCACATCACAGTTATCAATGAAAAAACTATCTAAAATCAATCCCCTATCAACACTTGAAGTTTGAACTTGGCCACCCAGGACTCGAGCTCCGTCCCTAGGTGGCAACCTTAATGGCTGTGTCCAAATTTTTCTCCTTTGAGAGGTCTATAGTCCCAGCAAAGAGTTCTTCATTTGTGTCTTCCTTGAAGTGGGTCATCCTATGAGTTAGCGCACACATTTCTACTAAGATGCTGCATCCGTCCCATATGATGAGGAAAAGGGGATTTCCCCTGTTACGATATTCTTCGTTGTATAGTAAGGCGTTGTCTATGAGAGTTCTTCTGGCAATGCTCCTTTTTTGCTGTCCAACAGCTACTTGGTCATTGGATTAGGGTTTAATTGCAAGAGAGCTAGACAATCCTCATGGGAGTAGAAATGAAATTTTCCCATAGACAATGCCAAAAGTTTTGGCCCCTTTATTGCACTTCCAAGATGGACCGAAAACGTTAAAAAAACCTAAGGATGATGGGAGACGGTAATTTAAGACACTTGATGATCAAATATTATGGTGATTGGATAAGTTAGGGTCATCCTGAAGGGTTGCCTTTTGGTGGGGCTCTTGGGGTTGCCCTTAGGGTCATCCCGAGACTCTCGAGGGGGCTCTAAATACAATTAAATTTCTTGATTACACACAACAAAAAGATAAAGACATATAATGTGATTTTCTTCATTTCATGGAGAGTGCTTCCACACTTGTTCATGGGTCGTCCTTGTAAAAAGGAAGAACTTAGAAAGGTTCATGTGGTGAATGTCATGGACAAAGTGATAACGGAAACAACATAAGTTGCAAAAGGAGACGATTAATTTGATGGTGGAATGAGATGCTTGAATGATGTATGATTTTAAGAGCTTAAAAGATGGAGATTATGAAGAGTTCTAGAGAGAAATGATGAAATCTTAGCGCTTCAAAGAGAAAATGAGATTCAACAAATGGAGAAGATGAGTTTAAAGAGTAAAGAGAGAAAAGATCCTCAAAATTATAAATTTAAACTTAATTTATGTACTAGTAGAGGTGGGCATTCAGTTTAGTTTTTGTTAAATCGAACAAAAATTACTTAGTTGGTTCTAAGAGTAAAATCAAACGATTCAGAAATTCAAGAACTGATCAATTCACTATTTAAAATTTAGAAAATGAAAAATTATTATTTATCTATAAACAAAAAATTTATTTATTATAAAATTATTTTACATTATTAGTATTTTTATATAAATCATGAATTGAGCTAGGAAAAAAAGATCAAACTAAGATGAAAAGTCTAAAATTTTGACTAATACAAAAGAAAATTTTTCAAATTTCTTAAATCAAATACAACAAAACGGAAAGGAAACGAACTGATTTATTTATTTATTTTGGTTCTATAAATTAGTTTGGGTTTGGTTTATATATTTCTTAAGTGATCCGTTTTGGTTGGTTTGGTCTGAGGCAGGACCAACTGAACCGAATCAGTTAGGACGAACCCTTTTACGTGGGCACAGGCGTAGTATTTGGTGATTTTGGCAGTGAGCAAAGTTACGAGTGGTGCTATGGGCTATGGCCCATGTGGGTTACATAAATGCGTCATTATTGAGTCTCAAAATTCAGTAGCAAAATAAAAGGAAGTGAGAGTGAGGCCGAGTTGGCGGGTACATCCAATCTAAAAGGGAAAGTATTTTGTCTCTCTAACGTCTCTCTATCCACCACCCAATTATTCTCTTAAAACGGCAAAAGAATGCAGCAACTCAACTCTCTTTAAATTCTATGGAGGTTCTCTTGCGACCTCTCTTCAGCCTACCCTCCAGAACATTAACACCACCACCACCATCACCACCCCACCAATCATCTCACTCTCAAAACTCTCCATTTTTGCCTCCACTAATTCCCACTCTCTCCAAAACCCTTCTTTCTTCCTCTTCTCGTTTCCTCTCGCCTGCCCCTGGTACGCCAGTTTCCATTTTCTCGCTTTTTTTTGGCAATTTTGGTTTGAGTTTTGTGGGTTTTTGGTAATTTATCTTTAATTTTTGTGGGTATCCTTTGTTTTTTAGTTATAATGCTTGAGTTGAGTAGTCGTAGACATTTTTTTTATTGTTTTAAACTGAACGGATTCTTTGTATTTCGAAAATGAAATTCATTGTTTGTGAAGTAACTTTTAAAGCTGTTGATTTGAGTTTGGAAACTTAATGTGCTTAAATTTATCCATGTGGATTTGAATCAGTTAGACAAGCAGCACAGGAGAGCCAATTGAGCGCGGAGGTGAATGCCGATACAAGAGAATGGGTTATGCAAGGTACTTTAATAGTAATTTGATCTGATGCCAATTTTATTTCTATATTAATTTATTAGATTATGTAATGTTATAAATTCTTTGTTCAAAATGTAGAGCACGGTAATGAATGTAGCTTGTGTATCTGTTCAAATTTATGTCTAGGTTTTCTGTTTTGGTAATGCATTGTTTAGTATAAATTTTGTGTTGGTTATGATGTTGTTTAGTGGTTTGGATCACTCGTGCTCTTTTGGCCTCCACTAAAATTAATTTTTCATCAGAGGATATGAATAGTTGTTCGATGGAAACTTAATGGAAGATGTGGGAGCATCTTTATGAGTTAAGATGCCCTGTAGCGAGTATATCCTTTGGTCCATAGGAGTTTAAGTGGTTATCGTCATTGTTGAGTTAAACAATGGGATTAATTTTCATGTTTATGTAAGGTGATCATCGCTAAAGTTAGATCCATTAGGTGATAAATTGATACTTCATTGTGTTGGTTATGATGTTGTTTAGTGGTTTGGATCACTCGTGCTCTTTTGGCCTCCACTAAAATTAATTTTTCATCAGAGGATATGAATAGTTGTTCGATGGAAACTTAATGGAAGATGTGGGAGCATCTTTATGAGTTAAGATGCCCTGAAGCGAGTATATCCTTTGGTCCATAGGAGTTTAAGTGGTTATCGTCATTGTTGAGTTAAACAATGGGATTAATTTTCATGTTTATGTAAGGTGATCATCGCTAAAGTTAGATCCATTAGGTGATAAATTGATACTTCATTGTGTTGTTATGTTTGTTATGCTAAGTAAGAATCCCAGTGATAGAATTCATGTTAGGTGGTTTTGGGTCTCTTTCAACCCCAAAAGATGGGTAAGGGGTGAGGCTCTCCCTCACACTTATACAATTACTACCAGCCCAGTTCACAACCGATGTAGGACAACCCAACAATCTCTCCCTCACATATTGGGCCTTGGTTCAAAAGCATGGACACTCGTTTTCGCTAGTAGACTGTTGGACTGAGATGTTGGTGAATCTGGACTTTGATACCGCTAATGTCTCTTAACAATCAGGCAACGAACTAAGCAAAAGTAATGCTTGTAGCTTATCATCTAGGATAATCTTCATAGTAGTCAAATAATCAACCAAATCTTCAAACTCACTAGTGTGTTCTGTTATACTGAAGCCCTCCTTATATCCCAAGTTGGCAAGCATTTTCATCAAATTAACTTTATTCTATGTTGTCAACTGCTCACAAATGTTTCTAATTTCTTCCAAATAACATGAATCCTCAATTTCTTTGTGATATGGTGGTACATACTTTGATCAATCCATGACCTAAAGATACCAAGTCTTTTGGTTCAATTGAACTAATTTCTTATCAATTAAATCGATAGATCTACTATATTCCCCTTCAATGTGTTCATGCAAATCTTTTATGTAAAACAGATTCTCCATTCTAGTTTCTCAATATCATAATTTCATGACTTCAATTTAATCAGGCATAACTGAAGAATCCTCTATCTCAACGATACAAGTAATAAAAACACATGGCTTGATGCTTTGATACCACTTTGTTGGATAAGGGACTCAGACAAGTAGTTGCAAGTTAAGCAGAAACTAATTGTTTCTCTATTTGTGTGATCAAAATGGATATGCACTACAAATAAAAAAGCAGAAATTAAACTAATATGATCTAAGACAATAAATCAACCACAAGGAACATATATTTTTATATGGAAAGCCCAAGTCGGGAAAAATTATGGGACCGCAGTATATATTAATGGGATCACTCAATCTCTCTCACTCTCTCTTCAACTCTCTTGTAATTTCTCTTCTTCAAATCAAATCCTTTGCGACGTGGCTGTCATCACCTTCACGGTGCGCTTGTGTTTGTTTCATCACTCATCAGCATCAGCATCAGTATCACTTGTCTCATCTCTCACTCTATCGTGGCCAGCAAAAGGGGGTGGATTTCGCGGCTGTGTTCTGTGGCCTGTGGGGGTGGATTTCGCGGCTGTGTGGCTGTGGCCTGTGGGGGTGGATTTTGGGGCTGTGTTCTGTGGCCTGTGGAGGTGGATTTTGCGGCTGTGTTCTGTGGCATTTTGTGGTTGTGTTTTGTGGCCTATGGGGGTGGATTTTGGGGCTGTGTTCTGTGGCCTGTGGGGGGGGATTTCGTGGCTGTTGTATTTGTTTTAGAACCTGGATTTGAAGTTATATGTTTTGTATTTGAAATTTTGTTGCACTAAACGAAAGCAATGTGGATTCTGGAAGCAATTTGGTTCTGGTTTGTGTAACTGTGTTCTTTTTTTTTTCATTTTTCCAGCAACTTAAGGAAAGCAATCCGGGTTCAAAACCCAGATTTTTCCAGGTTGAACTCGGACCGGACCTGGATGGAAAAAAAACCGGGTTCAATGCGGGTCCGGTAATGAGAATTTGGTGTCCGGATCCAGATTCAGAATGGCTAAACCTGGACCCGGACCCGGATCCGGAAATTGCCATCCCTACTAAAAAGTGAGACAGAAGAAGACAAAAAGCATAAGTTTTGGTTTTGGGGACAAGCAAGAGTTTTAATATTTGATTGGACAATAGAAAGAAGATTTTAACTCCGTTTTCTTCCAACTTTGGATAATAAGTTCCTGGCATCGCCCTTTACATTCCTACTGTCTTGATCTTTATTTTATCCTCTCATTGGTTGTAGCTTGAGATACCCATTTGTTAGAATAACCGACAATAAACTGTTACTGTAAATGAAGATTGTTAAGATTTTTGATGTTGTTAGTCTCTAATGTTATCTAGAGAAAAATTTGTGCTATAATCCCATTAATATAGAGTGAAATATTAGATCGAACCATGGTCCCATGATTTTTCCCAAATTAGGTTTTTCACGTAAGAATCCATGTTGCTTGTGGTTGATTTATTGCTTTGGATCGTGTCGGTTTAATTTCTGCCTATTTATTTGTGGTACACATCCCGTTTTGATGACATAGAAAGGGAAAGAGTTAGTTTCTGCTTAACTTGCAGTGTTTTGTGTGGGTCCCTTTCTCAACAATTCAAAAAAAATTTGGGAACCCATAAGTTCTTTTGTTTTATCCTATTCAAATTCCAAGCAAGGCGAATTCTTTGATAGCTCAAATAAGCCTTGCCAAAAGCAGGATTTATTTGTTATAAACTCAATGTTGATTTTCCTAATTTGGGATGAAATGACTTGATTATTTCGGCTTCTAACCTAGCCTTGTCTGGTTTAGTATTTTGAACAACTGTCATAATTCGACAATTTTGTTGGTGATGTGTTTCTTGATGCAAACAATCATTCTATTGACTGTCTACGACATGCAATCACCTGGACAGAAACAGGCTGTTGCGTGACCTTTGTGCTGTTGCCTTCGTATTACTTGTATATGAATGATGGGCTTTGAATCTAATGAAAGTTGCTCAATGCAATGCACTATAAATTTCTTATTTTCTTTTATTGCTGACAGATTTTTATAACTTAAGAAAGGATGTGGAAGCTGCCTCAGATCGTGTGGAAGAGATTAGAGCCTCTGCTGGTCTCCAGCAACTAGAAAAAGAACTTGCAGAGCTGGAGATGAAAGCAGCTGATAGCTCCTTTTGGGACAATCGTGCTGAAGCACAAGAGACCCTCCAGGCCTTGACAGATGTTAAAGACAAGATAAACTTACTCACTGACTTCAAAACCAAGGTCCATTAACATTTCATATTTTATATCGAGTGTGGTAAATTGCATGGTAGTGGTTTCAAATTAACTATACTTTTGGTATCATGGTGATACTTATTTTATGTCATTATAATACTTGCACTTAATCGAATAGTTTGTTTACCTGATCAAATTTTGTTCTGTGCAGATGGATGATGCTGTTACTATAGTTAAGCTAACAGAGGAGATGGACTCCACAGATGCTGGACTTCTTGAAGAGGCTGCCAGTATCATTAAAGAATTAAACAAGGCACTGGACCGATTTGAGTTGACTCAACTTCTTTCCGGTCCCTATGACAAAGAAGGTGCTGTTATCTCTATCACTGCTGGTGCTGGAGGAACTGATGCACAGGTAAATAGTTATTTGTTTTTGGGAAAATGGAAAAAACTTTAGTTTCAATCTTCTCTGTTGGACGGGAATAATGAAACGTTTACCTAAAACCTTGCCTTAGCTTGTTACCTGTCTAACGGGTTCTCAAGTTGAACTTTTAGAAACTTAAAAGCTGACTTTTATGATTTAAATCTCACCAAATTTTTCGTAATTTCCTTCAAACCTTATGCACCTTGGACTAACTGTTCCCTGCAATTTTGGATGGTATCTACTGACCAGATGGACTTACTGATCTTCAATATCAGCTGACTTTCTTTCAGGCATCCAGAATCAATTCTACTTGATATTTTATGATGTTTTTGCATTTTGAAGTCGGTGAAAGTTGGTTGTAACTAGGCGACCTTTAGAATTTGAGATGGACTTGATCATCCTTTTGTATTTTAATTTGCTTGCAGTCCAGTTATTTGTTACTTTAGTTATTTCTGCAATCTGAAGAGTCGAAGGTAAATTAGAAAAACTCTAGTCCTGTTTTTCAATTTTTTGATTACTTCCAGTGCAGGATTGGGCTGACATGCTTCTCAGAATGTATGTGAGATGGGGAGAGAAGCAACGATATAAGACAAGAGTAGTTGAGAAATCATTAGGAGAGGAAGCTGGGATTAAGTCAGCTGTAATTGAAGTGGAAGGCCGTTATGCATACGGTTATCTGTCTGGTGAGAAAGGAACACACAGGATTGTGCGACAATCTCCTTTCAATGCCAAAGGCCTTCGTCAGGTGGGTTAGCATGGGAGCTTTTTTCTGTTGTTGTCTAGTAAAAGATGAAATATGGCTTACTACCTTAGAGTTACAAATATTGAAATTTATCTTGACACTCAAGAGTGTTAAAGAAAGACTGCAGCTAGTTGGATCCAGCCTATTCTTGAAATAAATAACTCGAGTTGTCTCATTAAAACTAAGAGAAAGAAGACAGCATCAAGGACAGAATGTGCCAGTCCTGTCATTAGAATCTTGAAGAAGAAGGAATTGTTTACTATTTGGTTTCTTCTAAATTTTTTATCGGGAGAAAGTTTACGCCACCATAGTTATTAACTGGTTATTAGATAGATGATTTGCATGACTACTCCAATGTAAACTACCAATATTGTATTCTTTGAGGCTTTATCACAATGTTGCTCAATATTTGTAGTATATTGTCAGTTCCTTGGTCAAATATAAGCTAAGTTCATTGGATAGAGTGTATTTGAAGATTGTTATGATCATTAATGTTCTGTAAACTGTATGCCCTCAGCATGCTTTTCATGTTCTGAGTGAGACCTGCAATTTTTAGCTGTTAGCTCTCCTGGAAAATGATAGCTTTTCTACATTCTCACGGTGACCATATTAAGAACAACTGGAACTCTAAAAAGTCTTTGAAATTTGTGATGGAAATGTAGCATGTTGTTAAAATATATTATGAAAATTCTGAGTCTAGTGATCAGTCAAATATGCCTGCATTTTATGTTTTAATCTGACCTTATGTGCAGACAAGCTTTTCTGGTGTTGAAGTCATGCCTCTTCTTCCTGAAGAATCGATGGATGTTCAAATTCCTGAGGAGGACCTGGAAATTAGTTTTTCAAGGGCAGGTGGGAAAGGAGGTCAGAATGTGAACAAGGTTGAAACCGCTGTTCGAATCACGCACATTCCAACTGGTGTCACTGTTCGCTGTACAGGTACTTTTAGCCACAAGCTCTTTAATGTCTGTGCTCTTTTGATTACTTAACCTTATATGCGGGAATTATAAACCATAAGTATATTCTTTCTTGTTCATGAATAATAGATTTTCCTAATTCATATGCAGTTCGCTAGCTATTTTCGTTTGTGATTGCCCATTAATTATTACTTCATCTTTACCTCAGAATTTTAAGAGGATAATAAATGATAGGTTCTGGGCTTTTAGAAAGGGGGACAAAAAGGATTACTTTCAAAGATCTACCTTTTACTCCCATGATTTCAGCTTTATGCGGATCATCCCATGATGTAATGGTAAATGTTTGTAGGGAGACTGGTGCAAGAGCACCATTTAGGAAAGCCGGAGACCTATAGTGTGCAAATTACATTGTTAAACTCTGACGTATATTTTATTCTTCACAGTCATCTTGTTTTGGAAACTGAAACCTGAAATAGATTTGACCAACACTTATGATTTAGATTTAAACTAAATTCTTTCTTTTAATGCTTTTGATATCTGCCTATGGAAATTTGTATAGCCTTAATATCATATTGATTTCGACTTAATCTGCATTTGAGTGGTCTGTATCTTTCTAACGATGCTGGCTTAACGTCATTGCAGAGGAGCGATCTCAGCTTGCTAACAAGATTAAGGCTCTCAGCCGATTAAAAGCTAAGCTTTTGGTAATCGCTGAGGAGCAACGGGCATCTGAAATCAAGCAAATAAGGGGGGATGCAGTGAAGGCTGAATGGGGCCAGCAGATACGAAACTATGTGTTTCATCCTTACAAACTTGTCAAAGATGTAAGAACTGGCCATGAGACATCTGATATCGTTTCTGTAATCGACGGGGAACTGGAGCCGTTTATCAAATCTTACCTCAAATACAAATACAGTATGTCACTTTCTGCTAGTGATGCTAATTAGCAATTGGTTATTGAATAACTTCTGTTTGCTCCATGTTTGTAAAATACAACTCTTATAGATTAGTGTAAATTTGCTAGAGTTAACAATTGTTCTAAAATTTTTTCATCTTCCTGACTCAACTATTTTACCAGCACGTTGTAAGGCAGAAATCATAGATTAGTCTTCGCATCTTTTAGCCAATTGATGCTTTAATAGGGAGATATTTGATTTTTGTTCATGTCCATGTTCTCAAAACGAAAACAATTAATAAAAATATATAAAGAGTAAATATATATTATAGGACCTACAAGCTCTCAAGTGTGGATGTCTACACATTCTAAAATGTAAATTTGAGCTAGACTAAGCCAATGGGCTTATAGCTCATTGGTGCGCCCATGCCCTCAACATCCATGAGGGTATGGGTTCAAATCCCAGCGTAAGCGTAAGGTGGGAGTTAATTGGTTTTTCATCTCCCTCCAGTGAGAATTGATGATTAGACTGTGTTGTAATAGAATTACTCAAATAAGTTCTGATAAATTTTTAATTGTAAATATCAGGATTATAATATATAAGTGTGTAAAAAAAAATATTTTTTTGAGCTAAACGAAGCAGAATGAAACACAAATAGGCTGCACTACCTAATTTAAATTTGCAATTGAAGGTGTCTAAAACTCTGATTTTAAAGCGCAGGTAGTTATAAATATAGTACAACTATATAATATAATTGGATTGCACAGTCCAGCTTAAAATTGAGTTGGATCAATTTGAAATGATGTGGAAACGAATATTTATCCAGGAAAGATGACAAGGAGTTAAATCAATAAACCGAAAATTTTGAACAAACTTCGAAACAACTGAAAAATTTTAATTTATCTTCCCGGTGTTGGAGTTGAGTTTCTGTTCCAAGACAAGTATGATGGATCCCCAAGCGGCCTGCAGCAGAAGAAAAATTAGAAAAATCTATGAGATTGTGCAATTGTGAGACCTAATTTGTACAATAGTGAGTGAATCCTGTCAATGAAAGAGTTGGGTAATCTGCCACATATAAGATGTTCAAGTTCAACCAATTTGCTCACCGTGGCTTGATGACGTATAAAAGTATGAAGGTTATCGCCAAGAACAGGCAAATTCCACCAATGGTAATAAATGTTACGCCCAAGAAATCATTTTTGCCACCAATCCAGCTTGTAGTTGAAAGCACCAAACTCTTTGTGCCTTTGAAATCGTATGTGTTATAATTGTTCTCGATTACAACTGTTATAACATCATTTGCTTGGAGATCATCCTCTATCTTCCCATATAATTTTCTAAAAGTTGACAGCGCTGCAGTTCTCATCCAAACAATAAGATCCTCTTGTTCAGACAACTATTGTCAACAAAATCACTAGTTAGAATGCATAATACAGTAAAATAAAAAATAAAATAAACGGACAAGAAGCTGATTGATAATGAAACATCTCATATAACAAAGGGTTCACCAACCACTAAATCATATGGAGCTATAGTACAGTCATTGTCAATACAGTTAAACCCATGATTTCATTTGGTTAGACTCTCAAACTCTTTTGTTTGAGATCACTAGATTTGTGTTGTATAGAGCACAAGTTAGGAGTTCGTGAAAAAAATTGAAGATGTAATACTGAGGACTTAGGGTTTGCACAGACCAAAATGATGAAGATGCCATATATCCTTAAGCTGGCTACAACATAAAAATCAGTAAAATTGAGGAGGCGACAATAAAGACCATAACGTAAAAGCTATAAACTCGAATGGGCTGAAACATAACTTTTTCAAACTTGAGGGTGCCAAACATGAAACATGCATGGCTTTGGTAATTAAGAAGATGCATATATACTTACAGGAATGCTAGAATTAAGGCTTTTACCACCAACATCACCAACTTGGAAATTTTTAGGGAAGACATCAGCTCCAAATTTGTAGTTCTTGTCACTTCCCCATGCTATGTCTCTCTTATTGACTTTTAAATCCTTTCCTTTTACAGAGAATCCGTAAGTGTCATTGAACAAACTCCATGCAATTAGCCCACATGGAATTATTGGATCTTTATTATCTGTCTCCCCCATCGGTTTGCATTCTCTTATATGTGCAGCATATTTTTTGCTCTGAAGCTGTTTGTCGCTTCGGCTCTTCACATATCTGTCTCAAAAAATTCAGACTCTCAAATTAATAAAATTATTATAATATTTAAATTCTCATCCTATCCTTAAAAAATAAAAAAATTAGACTCCCCATCTATCTATGTGAATGGAACTCGAACTCTAAATCACTTCTATATAACTAAAGATTTTAACAATTGAACCAACTAGCATCCAACTAATATGTTGAAGCAATTTCATCTTTGCTTAAATATTATGAATAGCATATACAAAATTTGAACCCTTGTAAGGTGCGGAATCAGGAAAAGCCATAATGGAGGAAACATAAATTAAAGTAGGCTGTAACAGTGTATCAATCAAATTGAGGAGGCTAATAACATGCATGCATATGAGACCTGTGCTGAAGAAGTTATAAAATATAGTAGGCTATAACAAAATTATACAAATCTGAGGAAGCCAAATGCACTAAAGACACCAAATACCAAATCCTTGATCTACTCCTACTCTTGTGAAATCACATAAATTCTACATACCGGCGATGATTTTGATAGAAGTTTTCAAGCTGATAATAGATAAATATAGGGCTTTTCATCTGCTTTGGAACCTGAAAAAAATCTATTTGATGCAGGTCAGCAAAAGAAATAACGTCAAGTGCGAGGGTTAAATTTAAACAATAATCAATGATAACAAAATGAAAAATTTATGTACATTTTATGAATGTTGCATAAATCTTGAGATAAACACATAAATAAATAAAAATTAAAAAATTGGACTTACAGTGAAAGTCCTGGTACAAGACTTGTTAGTTTGTTTGTTTTTGATAAATTCAACTTTATCGTCCCGGAAATCTTTAGGAATACATTCATTGTCATATCGATCAACAATTTCTACCACCTGGATGCCGAAAAAGAAAAAATAATTTTATGTTTAATATCATATGAATAGTAGTTGATTAATAAACAAATTTTTGAAATGTTGGTAGAGAATTGGACGGGTAATTTTTAAGTAGCATTATTCGAATTTGAATCTTGCGGAGGTAGAAGCTAATCTCTATGTTTTTTGAAAAAAATTAAAAATAAAAATTAAAGAAAGAAAATTCAGAAATCTAAACAAAAAAAATAAAAATTAAATTGGTAGAAAATATGGTACAGTTTCGGAAGCAAACAACGAAATAAGACCGATCGGAACGAAGATTAATCCAACAACGATAAAGGTTGAAATCACCTGGAAAAGATCAAGAGAAATTGAATTTAAAGATAGATAAAGAAAAAAAGAAAAACAGAGAGAGAGCCCGTAATTAAGATTTACATATCCTGGTGTGAGAATTAATTTTAATGCAGGAAGCTCTTGCTGGGAAAACTGAGAATCTGCAACAAATAAAAAATTAATTAACTTAAGTAGTTGATTTTATATCAATTCTATTTGGTAAAACACAAAATTTCTTGCCAAAGTCAAAACCAGCAAATTAATTTTCCATTCAGAATTTATCCGAAAAACGTGTTCTCGGAAAACAATAAAGATTAATGACCGTAATTAACGTTCATATTATAGAGAAGTGACAAAGCAAAGGGGAAAAAAAAACAGGAAAAAAAAATTAAAGGAACTCACATTTTGGTCTCCTGGATTTGGATTTGTGTGCAGTGCTATCGGATCCTGGCATCTTAATGATCAGCACTCTATCTGCCAGGCCAACAGGGAAAAAAAAATAGTTTCTACGGGAAATTTTATTTCATTTTGATGGATCTTGAAGACAAGGTCAAAAAGTAATAATAATAATAATAATAATAATAATAACTTAAAAAGAGAGAAAAAAATTCCAAAGTCGTTCCCTTAATTTATTTTTTTCTAACCAGAAAAAAGAAAATAATGATCTGTTAGAAATTATTCTTGATTTTGCAGGATGTTGAAGACACAGCCAAATAGAACAGACAAATGAGAATTCTGTTAATTTATTTCATTGTTTTCGGAGATTATTATTATATGTTTGTTAGTGTTTTTGTCTTTATTTTAAATTTTATTTTATTTGAAGGATATTGAGGAAAAAGTCTAAAACAAAAAAAATATAAGCATAAGGTTTAACTCTTTTCATAGGTGAGAGTTTAATTATTTATTATCTTTTTAGGTTTAGGCTTTTGGACTGTATTTCAACTTTGCTACATTGATACATTGAGACAAATTTGGCAAATATATTAGATTTTATTTATAATCAGCATCTGTATTGTATTCTTTGATGCAATTAAAATAATAAAGAGGGAATGGGGGTGATTATTACCATTTATAGTCCGCAAAGAATTTTGATGGGTGGAGATTTTAAATTGAATCAGAAAAAAAATTTATTGCCTGCAATGATGAATGGTTTTCAAGCCGTTTTTTATTGTTGACCATATCTATTGAAAGAGAGAGAGAGAGATAGGAGATTAAAAAATCTCTTCATTTAAGCCTTGCATAACACTAATACACACACGCATGTACATACACATATACATATATGTATATGGATAGCAGCCCCTTAAAAGATATGTTGATCTTTACACATTAATATCCATTAAATTTGAAATGAATCAATGAACAATGGATTAGATTTATTGAAATTAAATATTTAAAATTTTTTAATATTTTCTCTCTCAGTGTGAACTCCCCTGCAAATCTCTCTCTAATATTTTCTATCTACCTTTTCACTTCTCCCTTTGTCATGCTCTCTCTCTCTTCTCTTCTCTTGTTTTTTTAATCTCTGATTTTTTTCTCTTAGTCACAAAAAAATTTTGTACCCTCCAAATTCATCTCGCAACCCTCTTCTCAATTTTGAAAATGAAAGAAAACACTCCATCTATGTCATGTTCACTGAATTCACGGCCATGGGACCAAATCTTCAAGACTTCAACCGATCTAATTTTGGTTTGCTTTGCTTTTCTACGTAATAGTAAAGTTGAGGTTTAATTTTATTCATTGTTCCCCTTACAGTATTACTAAGTGCACGACAAAGGGAGAAGAGGGAAGAGAGAGAGAGAGCACTGCAAAGGGACAGAGAAAATATTGGGGAGAAAGATTTGGAGTGGAGTTCACATAGAGAGAAAATATTAAAAATTCGTAACTATTATTTAATTTCAATTAATCTCATCTATTTATTCATATCAAATCGAATAGATATTAATGAGTATAAAACTACTTTTATTTTTAGGGGACTGCTGATCCACTCTCTCTATAAGAAAAGTCTTAATTATTTTTTAAAAAGATAAGGCATAAAGATCTTTTTAAAAGAGAAATATGTGCCTATCTAGCCTGAAAATTTTGAACTCATTAGCAGTGGAGTGGTCAAAATATCAAATCCAGTTTACCAACATAAAATGCAAACAAGGAATATAACATACAACATATCAGAAGATTTACTATAATATTTGCATGCTAATATTTGATACATTTACAATTTTTTTGTGCTCTAGACTTCTAGAGTGTTGTTTTTTCTTCTAATCTAGTGTTGTTGTGCTCGAAAGAAATGGTGATGCCCGTATCAAAGTTTTAGCTAGAATTCGAGGCTTTTAGCATTTAAGAGAGTCAGCAAAATGCCCAAATTGTGAAAAGCTAGAGTATGATTTTAGATATTACTTTGTTTTGTTTTTACAACAATATGTTTATGGATTCTGTTCGATTGAGAATTTGTTTTGTAGAATCTATTCAATTAGGCGTTTGGGCTTAATTTAAGTTTTTCAACTGGGCTAAAAATTACAAATAGATGAGATATTATATTTTAAAAAAATTGAACTTAAATTAATGAAATAATTAATCCAATATAATAGCAAATTTGTAATTTCATACTAAACAAGATAGAATATATCTTTTGGAAATTTTGGAAGATGCAGGGTAGCTGCCCCTACAAGTCCCTTAGTGGCTCCGCCACTGCTTATTAGTAATTCATTAACCTGATCGATCATGTTGTATGGCACCGCACCATGTCATTGAATTCCCATAGCCTAATCAAAAACGTTGTATAACATTTTCTCTGGCTGGCTTCATGTGTACGGAATTAAAGACTTGTTAGAGATTACTTTTTAGAGGTTTAAAAGTAATTTTAAAAAATTAAAAATAAATTTTAGTGGTTAGTAAAATTTTTTAAAAATCACTGTTGATAAAATCACTTTATCCTACAACAAATTTTTGAAAAATAAGGAAAGATTAAATTTTCAAAATCTAATTTTGAAAATCAATTTTATACTTAATATAATTCCATGTACATCCTCATTATATATATTATAGAAATCCAAAATTATTCTTATTCACTTAGGAAATAAAATCATCAAATTTAAAGAGATTATTATTACCAATTATATTGATATAAAAAATAACAATAAAAATATCTATTTTAGCTATCAATTATTATATATAAATAATTATATCCATCTCAGTAATTTGTATTCTTACTGAAGTTCAATAATAAGATGTGCCAAATGTATAAGATTACTTTTAAACTTGTAGTACTTTTGAAATTTAAGAATTTTTAATATTTTCTCTCTCTTTGTTAACTCCACTCCAAATCTTTCTCCCTAATATTTTCTCTCTCCCTTTGCCATGCTCTCTCTCTCTCTCTCTCTTCTCTTTTATCGTTTTTTTAATCCCTCACTTTTTTTCTTTGTCGCAAAATTTTTTTTACTCTCCAAATTCATTTCACAACTTTCTTCTCAGTTTTGAAAATGAAAGAAAACGCTCTATTTATGTCATGTTCATTAAATTCATGGCCGTGGGACCAAATCGCCAAATCTTCAACCGATCTAATTTTGATTTGCTTTTCTATTCAATAGTAAATTTGAGGTTTTATTTTATTCATTGTTCCCCTTACAATATTACTAAGTTTAGTAAATTTGAGGTTTTACTTTATTCATTGTTCCCCTTACAATATTACTAAGTTTTGCTATATGACAAAGAGGAAGAGCAAAGAGAGCACGACAAAGGGAGAGGAGAGGGGGGAGAGAGAGAGAGAGCACAACAAAGGGAGAGAGAAAATATTGGGGAGAAAGATTTGGAGTGGAGTCTACACCGAGAGAAAATTTTAAAAATTCTTAAATATTATTTAATTTCAATAAATCTTATCTATTGATTCATATCAAATCTAATAAATATTAAAGAGTATAAAACTAATTTTATTTTAGGGAACTACTGATCCTCCTCTATTTAAGAGAAATATTAATTATTTTAAATAAAGATAAGACATTTTTGGAAGATAAATATGTGAATATCTAACCTGAAAATTTTGAACTCATTAGCAGTGAAGTAGTCAAAATATTAAATCTAGTTTACCAACATAAAATGCAAACAAGGAATATAACATACAACATGTCAGTAGATTTACTATAATATTTGCATGCCAATATTTGATACATTGACAATTATTTTTGTCCTCTAGACTTCTAGAATGTTTTTTTTTTCTTCGACTCTACTGTTGTTCTGCTCGAAAGAAATGGTGATGCCCGTATCAATGTTTTACATGGATTTATCTGTCGCATACCCCAAAAATAAGGTATTTATCTAAATACACCCCCATACTCCAAAATTACTCATATATGCCTTTTGTAATGTGCGGTTACAAATTTTCCCCAATTGAAAACCTAAATCTTCCCATCCACTCACAACAGTCGCGTAACATCTTCTCAGCCACTCACAACAATCGCGTAACACAACCCTCAACTTATCACTCACGACCAACATACACAATGTTGAGTGTTAGAAAATGCACACTTATAAAGGAGAAAACCATCATTTTACATTTCAAGTCTTACTAACAATCCTTACTTTTATGTGTTTTACCTTTTTATAATTTAATTATGTGTTTTATTTTAATTAAATATTTTATGTATTTTAGGGGCATTATAGTCATTTCACAATAAACGAGAGATCAAACGGCAAAACGAACATCACTTTTGAACTCAGGACAGTCGAAAACCTTAGGAAGAGCATAAAAGGAAAAATGGTATTGTTCACATGTACGGTACTATTCACATGTACGGGTACTGTTTACGTTACTGTTCACGGCACTGTTCATATAGACGGATCGATGACGTGGCATTGACTGATGAGGTGTCATGATCCTGTTGGACTAAAATTCTTGTGTACTGTAGATGGTGACGTGGCAACATATTAGTGGACCAAAAAACGCGCATACGGTACATGCAACACATGGGATTATTACTGTGCAAACCGCGTTACTGTTCAAACCATGTGCAAACCGTGTCACTGTTCAAGCCGCATAGCCAAACCGCGTACTGTTCACGCGTACTGTTGACTGATGACGCGGCGCAATCCTGAGCGTTCAAACTGTTTTTAATCCGATGGCCATGATTTACTCGATGTATTTACAAATACTCGACTATAATCGAGTGTCTGTGTAAATACCCGACTGCAGTCGAGTATTTATAAACAGACATAACCAGTTGATATTTTTACAGATACTCGACAGATGTTGGGTATCTTTACAAATACACAATTGTAGTCGAATATTGAATAGATACACCTACAAGTGAGTAAAATTACATATGCACAACAATCGTCGGGTAACAGTCAAAATACACGATTGTAGTCGGGTACATGGACATAGAACAAAAAATCACCAAAAACATTCATTATATTGATGACACAATCAATATAGGCTTTAACATATCAAGCTTCAATTTAATAAATAACAAAAATGATTGTACATCAAACAACATAAATCCAATACTTGTTTAAATCGTAAATAAGTCGTAATACAATGGAAGTTATTACTAGGGGTGGGCGTTCGGTTCGGGTTAACTGGTGAAACTCGAATGGATTCAAAGTTTCAACCCATTCGGGTTGAAGCCTTTTTCTTTTTTTAAGATTCAGCTTTTAAAAATTAAAAATATATATACATTAAACAAAAAAAATCCCTATGGTGGTGGTTAATTATTGCTAATTTGGAGATGTTGTGTTGAGTATTGATGGTGTTGGAGATGGATTATTTGCCTTGTTGTCATGTGGAGATGTTTAATCATGCTTGCCATTTGCCATTTTAATTTTTAGATTTGTAATTTTTGTAGCTTTATTGTAGTTGACTACATGTTTTATGTTTTGTTAACTTTAAAAAGACTTGTTGAAATGTTATTAAGGATGATTTGTAGTTGATATTTGTTGTTAAGGATGTTTGGAATTGAGATTTTTGGATTTTAAGTGGTTGTTGTTAGAGTTTTTAGATTAAATTGTTCCTTAAGGATGTTTGGAATATTTGGAATTGAGAGTTTTAAATTGTTGAAATGTTATTAAGGATGATTTGTAGTTGATATTTGTTATTAAGGATGTTTGGAATTGAGAGTTTTGGATTTTAAGTGGTTGTTATAATTTTTGGATTAAATTGTTCCTTAAGGATGTTTCAAATGTTTAGAATTGAGATTTTTAAATTGTTGAAATATTATTAAGGATGATTTGTAGTTGATATTTGTTGTTAAAGAATGTTTGGAATTGAGATTTTTGGATTTTAAGTGATTGTTGTTAGAATTTTTAGATTAAATTGTTCCGACCCATTCTAACTCGAATTATTCTAACCCAAATTAACCCAAATTAACCCGAAACAAAATTTTAACCCAAATTATCAACCCAATCCAATCCGAATTGCCAACCCAAACCGAACCCGAACCGAATTAAATTCGGTTTGGTTTAGTTCGGGTTGGCGTTTTCAACCCGATTGGGTTCAATTCTCCAACCCGAACGGGTTGAACCCCGAACAACCCGAATCAAAACCCGATTTGCCCACCCCTAGTTGTTGCACAATCATCATAATTTTTTTTGCATCTTCAGCCCAAACACTCGACCCATGTATTATAAGCCCCTAGTTGTCTCCCTTGAAAACAATATAAGCCACACAAACATGTTTATTTATCTACGAAACAAAAAATGTAGAAATTTATCAACTAAATATTATAGGTATTAAAGAAATTAAAACAATAAAAATGACCAGTATGTAAGGTTCATAATAGTAAATGTGCTTGTTTATATTTTATTCGGTCTAATTACGACCTCATTGCTAGACAGTGGGATTGGTGCACTGCAAGTTAGTTGATTATGTCCTCGAGAACCACACCTACCACACTTACGGCGCAACTTCTCTTCGCCTTATTATGCTATCTTAATTTTTTGTGGCCGACCTTTTTTCGTTTTTTCACAGGGGGCAAAACCTCATTACTTTGCACTTCTTCTGAAACCTCACATTCTTCTTCTATGCCAACAGAATAGATTGTTTCTGCAAATGCGGCAACCCATGCTTCACTGGAATAGTAACAAGAACACATATCATATATAGACAATGTTTCTCGATACCTATAAACAGCAAATGCATATTCACAAGGTAGTTGATCGAGTTGAAATTTTCGATAACTACATGTCTTTTCAAGAATGTTAACATGACCATCAAGGTCACCATCTCTAACAATAAACTCATACATATTTAGTGTCACCACTTTATGTGTACATGAATTGTTATTTTTTTAACAACTCATTTTCAACCCATTTTGTAAGTCGTGTGTGATAATTAATTGCCTCTTCTTACTTATTAAAAAACCACTCCCGCAACTTATCAATGATCAAATCTAATAACTTATGAATGAGCAATTGTTGGGGGCTTTTAAGAACATAATTCATAGATTCTGCTATGTTTGTTGTCATAATACTATAACAGAACCCATCAAAATAAGAACCGAGTCCACTTCTCATACTCTGCATCCTGAAGATATTTTTCAACTCTTTCATCAACCTTTTGTATCTCATTCATAAAGTAATTAAAATGTTGTGGTAGATAAACTTTTGCAGCTAGTTCAACAATTGCACCTACCTCAATTTCTTTAAACTTAACTCGTAAAATTTGCTTTAAGTGATACGTACAAATACCATATGCAGCATCTGGGAATGCGATATTAATATTTTTCTTGATACTTGAGTGCCGATCAGAAATGAAAACTAAATTAGGAACTTCACATATTGCTTCCTTTAACTTCATTACAACCATTCATATGATGCATCATTCTCACTGTCACCAACACCAAATGCAATAGGATAAAGTTGAATGTTACTATCAAGTCCTGCTGCAACGAACAAAGTTCCTTTAAATTTTCCTTTCAAGAATATGCCATCAATTACAATGACTAGCCTTATTGATGAAATAAATCCATGTATACAACCCCCAATTGCCATAAAGAAATATTTAAAGTTATTTGTATTGTCAACTTCAAGAAACGTGCGGGTGCTTGAATTTTTCTTCTTTAACATTTCCATGTATGAAGGGAGTAACTTGAATGAATCATCAGACGTGCCTCCAACTTTCTCCATATTATCTTGCTTTCCATGCCTTGTGGTAACTTATTTCATACCCAAACTTTTTCTAAAAATCCTCTCTAATATCATCAAGTCTATATGAGGATAAAGCACCATCAAACTTGTGACAAATTTTGTCCGATAAGCTTAAATGAAGCATGACGATGATCTATCTTACGGACATCAAGTGCACAACTACGGACACTATAGTACTTTGTGATTTTAAACATATTCGAACTTCCAAACTTCATAGTACGAAGTTGCCACTTACAAGTATTGTCAATACACCTAACAACAAGTATATTCTTCCTTGACTTAAAGGTTTGAAACTCAAATTTTTTTCTTTAAAACTTCTATAAAAATCACTTTTTGCAACTCTTCTTTCGAACTGAACAACTTTTTCCCCATTAACCCATCAGTATCACCAACAACTTCCATAGATAGCAAGTTAATACTATTAAAATGCAAGCTGTCAGTGTCAAATGAACTGCTGCATGCAAACAAATTAACTCTAGGCATATATCTATTATCGGGGGCCATGAAACTCATATTGGAAGGTGCTACATTCCCTACTATTGGATCACTAACTGTTATCCCATCAACATCATCATGAACAATAACATTTACATTTTCTTCATTTGGCCACCTTCTATCATTGGGTTGTGTTTCAGGAACAAATTCGAATATTGCTGATCTTCAGCAACAAAATTGTTTGGGCTTAAACCTTCACCTCCAACATATGGCTCAACAGATTCTTATGGACAACTATCTAGCCCAAAGTTAGGGTCAACATGAGTAATATGGGTCACCAAAATCTGTTTTTTTTTTTTTTAGGTAATGCAAAGAGGAATCTTTAACTTAGCTCCACTAATTGTTTCCTCTAGAAAATAATATACACCATCATCATTCATAATTGGGACGGGCGGCATTAGATCGAATGTTTTGAGCTTGAACTTTATTTCAATGTCAAATTCAAAAAAATCAATGCAAATAACCTGAGATACTTTTTCTATCAATTGTGCAAATGTTGTAGAACATGAAACCATGATCCCTCTTGCCTCCACACTATTAAATCTATAATGGTCGTTCTGCTCAATCTATTCACCACAAAACATAATAGGCTCACGTATTGAAGTCATTTCCTGCAATAATACAATAGTTAATTATAAAACAAATATAAAAACAAAATCAAACAAGGTATATAACGAAGTGTGGAACTGTCTGTCTATTTACATGACCGACGTTGTGTAATTGCTAATTTACACGACAATAGTGGTGTAACTTGCTAAAGTATACTAACTATAGTCTAGTAAACAATCAGATGATATATTTAGTAAAAAAAAAAGTAATCTTTATACAAACAAACTGCTAGGTGTCATAATAGCTACTATATCTTTCAAACTTGCACGATTGTTGTCGTGTAAATTGCAAATATATATGACTCAGTAAATAGTCAAAGAACATATTTCTTCTTCAAAAAATATTTTTCTTGCATTGATAAAATGTTGGAATCTCATAACAGTTGGAACATTTTACATATATGCACAATTATAGTATGTAAGTTTATACATACATTATAGTAGTCGTGTAACTTATTAAAACACATGACTATAGTCCAGTAATAGTAAAAGGATATATCTAGTGAAAATTTTTTTTTTTCACCAATAGAATGGTAGGGTGTCATAATAATTGGAATATTTTGCACATTTTTACGACTACAGTCATATAAATCTATACATATATGATTGTTATCGTGTATGTCGGGTGAAGAACAAAGTTTTGGCAACAACTTCAGGTTTTAACGAATGTAGTTATAAAATCCATCAAATAACAGTCATATGATGCAAATGTAATGAAAATGTGAGTTACTTTATTGTTTATTACAACCAAACAAAACCCTAAAAATAATATAATGTCAACAAAATGAATAAATAACACAAAATGAAAATAAAGTTTCAAATACCTTATTCATGGAATGAATAATACACTCAGCTGCAAACTAAAATCTCAGTGCATTGGCTGTTCATGAGTGATTTTGAGTGTGGAGTGAGTTTTTGTTGTGTGGAGTTAAAAAGAGTGAGAAGTAAAGAGTGTTGGAGGTGAGTTGTGTGTGTTTTATATTTTTCTTTAGGATATTTTAGACAATGTACTACATAAAAAGGTATATCTAGATAATTTTCACATGGGGTATATTTAACTAAATACCCTATTTTTAAGGCATCTTTAATTAAAAGCCCCAATGTTTTAGCTAGAAATTGAGGCTTTTAGCATTTAAGAGAAAGGCGGCAAAATGCCCAAATTATGACAAGCTAAAATATGATTTTAGATATTACCCTTTTTTTTTTACAACAATATGTTTATGGATTCTGTTCGATTGGGCATTTGTTTTGTAGAATCTATTCAATTACGCGTTTGTGCTTAATTTAAGTTTTTCAATTGGGCTAAAAATTACAAATAGATGAGATACTATATATTTTAAAAAAAAAATTGAACTTAAATTAACGAAATAATTAATCCAATATAATAGAAAATTTATAATTTCATACTAAACAAGATAGAATGCATCTTTTGGAATTTTTGGGACATGCATGGGTAGTTGTCCCTACAAGTCCCTAGTGGCTCCGCCACTGCTAATTAGTAATTCATATTTGATTCTTAAGAGATCTACTGATTAACCTAATCAATCATATTGTATGGTGTCGTACTGTGTCATTGAATTTCCATAATCTAATTAAAAACATTGTATAACATTTTCTTTGGCTGGCCCCATGTGTACATAATTAAAGACTCCTCAGGGATTACTTTTTAGAGGATTAAAAACGATTTTAAAAATTAAAAGTAAATTTTGGTGGTTGGTAAATTTTTTTAAAAACCACTCTTTGCAAAATCACTTTATTTTACAGCAAATATTTTTAAATAAAGGAGTAGCTTTTAAAAATCTAATTTTAAAAATTAATTTTATACTTAATATAATTCCATATACATCCTTTTTATATATATTATAGAAATCCAAAATTATTCTTACTCAATTAGGAAATAAAATCACTAAATTTAAAAAAATTATTATATATAATAAAATAAAAATAAAATATATATTTTAGTTATCAATTATTAGATATAAATAATAATAAAATAGTATATATACATGAGTAGAGCTGGCAAAACGGGTCATCGGGTCGTGTTTGTGTCGTGTTAACATCGTGTCGTGTCAAATTTAGATCGATCCAAACCCGACCCATTTAATAATCGTGTCAAAATATTGTGACCCAAACCCGACATGGAAAAATAATCGGGTTACCCAATAATCCGCTTAATATTTATATATTAAACAAAAATTACATCAAATATTTACACACTGTACACACTGCCATACATACATACATACATACATACATACATACATACATACATACATACATAATTTATTGATATTATAAAATATACATCTATAACAAAATATATACATTTACACTATTGAGGTTTTAATTATATATATGTAAATAATATTATATATCATTATTATAAAATATACATGTCTACTAATATTTTACGCATTTACACTATTGAAGTTCTAAATGTATTTAAAATTTTATAAATAAAACACTATGTTTATATTTATCCTTTCAAAGAATAAAAATAAAAGAGAAAATCATCTCTAATATTTGAGTTTTGACCACAAGAACCTGCAAATTATTTTAAAATAGAAAATATAATCAGGTTATTGATCGGGTAAATGGGTCAAAAATTTTAACCCTAACCCAACACGGAAAAAAATCGTGTCGACCCGGACCCGACCCATTTGATAATAGTATTAAACTCGACGATCCACACTCATTTATTCGTGTCGTATTCGTATCGAGTAATCGGATCGTGTCAAATTTTACCAGCTCTATACATTACTATAAGTGTGTACATGAATTTTTTTCAACATTATATCCATCTCAGTAATTTGTATTCTTATTGTAGTTTAATAATAAGATTTAGCAAGTACATACGATTACTTTTAAAATTGTAGTAATGTTAAAATAAATATTATTGTAGGAGATTTAACTGATTTTTCTACACAACTAATTATTTTTAAAATACAGCTAACAACAATTATTTTAAAAATTATAGTATTACCAAATAGCCTTAAGTCAAATTAAGAAACTTATTCGAAAAGGATAAGGATTTACTGTTGAGTTGAGTTCTTGTTATTACTAAATCAAATATTATTACGAAAAAGAAATAAAGAGGGAAGAATTTAAAATAATCCTTACCATTGATTCATCGCTTAGTAAAAGCTCAATTAACCACTAAATTCTTATCCCAATGTGTGCTTGTGGTGGCCCCTTCTTTGTTGATTTATTCTTGTTGGGACAGGATTTCAATTGAACCATGTGTTAAGTTGTCAACGCTAATTGGTTTAGGGATGACAAAAAAGTCTAGGTCAGCCCCGCCCATTCCCTTGGACTTCGGCCCGGGGGCTCCCACATGAAGGAATGGACAAGAGTTTAGGAAAAATAAATTCCGGCCAAAGCCCAAGCCCTCTAATTTTTTTTAAAAAATAAAATTTATAAATTCAAATTTGAAAAGTAATGAAAAAGAAAAAAAAGAAATCTTAAATTCTTAATTGATATATAAATAATGAATCAAAAAACTTAAAATTGTAACATTAAACTCTCTTTTAAGTGTTAATTTATTAAGAAAGTGTTTGAATTAGAGAATTTAGTACTAAAAAATTAAATATATGAACTTTTATTTGCTTCATTTTCTTTATTTATTACTTTATTTTAAAATATTTATTTTTTTTAATTTATTGTGAATTATAATAGCTTTATTATTATTAACTCATTTCAAGTTTACGATAATTTAAAAAAAATTTAAAAAAATAAGCAAAAGTAAAAGCCCAACACAAGTCTGTAGTAAACCTGACTCAAACCCAGCCCTTATTTCAAATCCTAGCCCAAACATTTAATTTGCCAACCTGAAATTGGGTATAGATGCTCTTTAACAAATAAGTCTATTTGGGCCGTATGAAAGTATGGCTTGGACTTATCAAATCATTATGATCTGCTGATCTGCCAATAGTGAGTCCCAGGGTCGGGCCGACAACATTCTCTAGGCTTTCAGATGTGCCTTACTGATCTTGGAGAGGAGCAGTGCGGCAGCTAGCAAACTATGCCCAGCAAATAGTGGAAAACTAGGTCGTATTTGCTTAGAGTTTAATAAAGACTAGATTTGTTAATTTTTTTTTATTACAAGAAACTAATACTCAGGATTACAACTCATATTACATAGAAATTTTTATTGATATATTTACAATCAGACAGTTATTGGGACAAAAGCCTAGATTTTGACCCTCTCAAATATTCGAGAAATATCTACTCCACTCTCATTTCGAAAGAGAGAATACTGCCTTCATACTATTATTTACATAATTGAAAAGAAAATTTTAACCCCCACAATGCTTTTTGTGGGGGCTTGAACTATTTGTGAGGGCAGCAGCTCAACCACTCGGCCAAAGGCCGAGTTGTTAATTTTTGTTTTAACCTATATTAGTTTTAAAATTGTCTTTAAATTGCTAAAAAAAATCAAAATTGATCATTCATACATATTTGACGCACATTAATTTGGATCATAATTTTTAATTTCGAATCTGAAATAAATCTGAGTCTTTATTTTTATTTTTGATCTGGATATAGAAAAACAATTATAAATCCACTATTCCCTCATCCTTAAGTAACTAATCCATAAGTTTAATGAACCCACAATGGGGCGGATACAGTACAACTTGTTTTACACAGTTTTTAGCATTTGATGATTTTGTTTTTTTATTTTTTTTTATTTAGCAATATTTTAAGGGGAAACGCTTATAGAATATAGAGTTGTATTATTCTTATGACTAAAGCAGAATAAGATTCACATAAAATAAGATAGCCCGATAACCTAAAAGAAAAAACTATCAGCTCCTGTAAATTACATAAAAAGCAATAATATTTGCACCCTTCTTTACAGAAGAGAAGAGTTCAAATATCATTACATTTATTTTCTTTCTTTGAAGACACCATTTTTTTCAAATATCATTACATTTATTTTCTTTCTTTCAAGACACCATTTTTCCATTAATTTTCTCTTGGTTTAAACTAATTAAACACACTTAGAAGGCAATGGAACTTGCCTATATGTTGTATAATGTAACGTCAAGTTCTTCAGGCGAACTCCTGTAATTTCCGGCCATAATCAAACAATAAAATTATAAAATCAAATAATGGATGTTTGATTTTAACAACAATTTTACAACACGTACTATATGTTGATTTTTTTTTTCCTCTTTTGCTTTTACCTGTTGGGGAAAATCACCATCTTCAAGTTGAGAATTGATTATCGTTTTGGCTGCTCGGTGAAGAGGAGTGGGGTCTTTCTCGCCCTAATATAAATTTGGGGTTAATAACGCTGTTTAATTAAAATTTGACACTATATTGTAGATAAATACTATATTTTTAAATTTTTATTTTACAATTTGTAACCATTCTCACCAAGTAATGTCCTTCGCAAAATATACAAAATCTTTCAGATAATGTAAAGACGTCCGTATTTTGTAAACTATGAATTTAAGAAAGATAAAAATCACCAATCCAATGCATTTATATATCGGTAACTAGTTACTTTTGCTTTTTATAAAATGCAGATGTAATTCATAGTTATTCTCTCATATGAAATGTGTAAAATATTACTTTTGCTTTTTATAAAATGCAGATGTAATTCATAGTTTTTCTTTTTATACTTTTGCTTTTCATAATAATCATATAGTTATTCTCTCATATGCGGATGCTTAAATATTTTCTGTAGATTTGCTATTATACCATATGGTATTATAGTTAATTAAATGGAAAATGAGATTCTTACCACGTTAAGCACCACAATAAGCACCACACAGTGTAATGTGTAAACAGTGACTTTTTATATTACACACAAAATACACTGTGTGGTGCTTATTGTGGTGCTTAACGTGGTAAGAATATCGGTGCTCTAATTAAATAGACACAATAGTATACTATACGGAATAATAGTGAATGCACACGAGATACATATTTAAGTATTCACACTTGAGAAGCCTTCTCTCTCTCTATATATATATATATATTTTTTATTGTAATAGACCCATCATAGCCCATGCTGTTTGCACCAAATTTGATCTGTTTCCTTGAAAAGTTAAGTAATTCTATATGTATGAAAAACAATAAAAGCAGATACAACTGATTAATATAGTGCCAAGGGTGAAAAATAAATTATGGGCAGAATATTAATTAATTACCTTTTATGGGCAGGAACGGTAGCTCTCTCCACAGCCACCGTCATAAAGTTGTGAATTCAGAAGAAATTCAATACCTTTGCGTGTAGCTGCAATGAATTAAATAATAATGGAGATTATTACTTAATTATAGCTTTGAAAGAACACTTAATTAAGAAGAGTTAATTCAAAAGCAAAACTAACGTACCTGAAATTAAAGGATGATATTGACAGCATCATATAAGTGCTTAGGATCCATTTTCTTTCCAGTTAGTTATATCATATCGACAGCATCATAAAATGCACAAATAAATTAAAGGAATAAATTAATCAAGGGTTAAACATTAATTTGACAACCTAATTAAGTTATTTAATTTGTTTGAGCAAGTGTATTATGGAGGTAATTAATTAATTAATTAACAATGAGGTTATTACATTCAAAAAAAAATTGGAACACTCAATTTTTTAATTATTTTTATTATTAAAATAAATCAAAGTAATTTACTGTTAAAGACAATTCACCATACTCATATCAAACATAATTTCTCTGTGCACCCTTTCTTCATATTTATAATCTTCATGTTTTATAATTTGGCCATGAAAAGTAGCCAAATCAGATCTATTATGGTTGAGAATCGATGATTTTTTTTTAATGGATTAGTAGAATAAAAACTTGTGAAATTATTAATCTTCTTATCTTAGATACAAACAAATACGTTGTACAAAACCCTCATGAAACAGAGTTACGGAAACCCGATTTTAACGGTAATTGGCGGGAAAAAAAATCAATTCCTAGAAGCAAACTTTATTTATTTATTTATTTTTTAATGGAAGCAGTTAATTCTTTGCCTTTGCTTTGCAAATTAGATCTCAACATCTTTAAATTTAAAAATTATACATTGGAGGAGGTTAATCTTATCCACCAGCATTTTATCAGTGTGTTGTGAAAATTTTTAGTGTAGAGAAAACTCAGAAAGAAAAGGGAAGAAGGTTAACAAATTGAGGATATTTTTGGTATTTTGAAAATTAATTGATGAGCATATAATATATGCATATTTTATCCTTAATTACATAATTACTAATTATTTTTATTTGTTATTTTTAATTACTTAAATTATTTTATTAAATAGAGAATTAATTGGAGATTATAGATAAAAAGGGACATGAAAAAATTCAATTTACGAGCATTAAAGATCAATTGATTTGGAAGCAATTGGACATACATGCATGTGGAAGAGAAGTCAAGGAAACCGAAGCTAATAAATTAATTGATCCAGCACGTGAAGAAGAAATTAACCACAACATAGGTGGCTTTAGCTTAATTAGAGTGCACGTGCATGGCATTGGAATATATGGAAAGCAATTTAAAGGGATCCGCACTTGGCTTTCAAAAGTAGAAAGTAATGGCTTATAGTGGCGTTAATTTGGAGGATGTGTTTTATAATTGGAAAAGGATTTCAATTAGAATTCAAAATTGATTTCTTTAGAATTGTTGGAGAAGAATTCGGTCAACTAGCATTATAAAAGGAGGAGCCGCCAAAGGAGAGAGGGGGAGGGAGTATTCGACTTTGAAGAGGAGCGGCACCAACAGTTCAATTTCCATGGCTAGTTTTATTTTATTTGTTGCTCTCAATTAAGTATGTCTAGCTTATTTTCTCATACCGAGATTAAAAATGAAACCTTATTCCATGAAATAATTATCATTTTATTTAATTAATTCCCTATATATATGTTTTAATATTTATGGTTCTTATTTCACATGATTAGTTGGATGTTATTAAATTATTTTCACCAATTCTATCATACATTATTGATTATTAAGATCAATATTGGACTAAATCTATGCTTGGATCTATAAAATTTATACACGATCATCTTTGATTTCGTGTCTTTCATTAAATTGTTTACATAGAGTACTTATGAAAAGTTTAACTCTTTGTTATTCAATATGTTTACATGGGATTCTTAGATATCATAGATTAATTTTAATTGGATTTAATTGTTAAATCCATGAGATGACATAGATTGATTTCGAGTTATCACTCTAAAATTAGGGATTAATTAATATTTAGATAATTACTAGTTGAATAGTGATGGATTCTGAAACCTTGATAATTTTTGTCTTATTGAATTCTCCTTTACTTTAATTATTTTCTTAGTTTAATTAGTTTAATTCCTCTTAAAATTCAAATTGCTCAACTGAGTTAGGATTAATATTAATTTTATATTTAAATTAGACTTTTCAATTTACAACAATTCATGTGGGCTCGATCTCATTACTACTATTCTATTTTTAGATTCGTGCACTTGCGAGTATATTAAAACTTTTCACAACATTAATCAATATATTAATTTTAAAATTTAGTAAATGTAAATTAAAAAGAAAAAGAAAAAGAAAAGAGTGTTGGTTCAATAAATTTTAGAGTACAAAGAAAAGAGTGTTGGTTCAAAGTGCAGAAGCCCGCATAATGAGCTAATGACTTAGTGTTTAATTATTGGGTACTAAGATTTGAATCAAAGAGTCTAGATGTTGTAGTGTAAAGTGAAAAATTAATACTATTTTTCAACTGACACAACTGTACAATGTTACAGCTACTTTTATCACCGTTGCGTCACCCTTAGGGCTCTCTATAATTTTCCTTAATTGTTACCTTTTCCACACTACCAAGCGTGATGTAGCGGCAGTTCTCATCGTTATAATGAATGTGGTTCGTTGTTACTTGAAGAGCCTTGTTCCTCATTAACTTGCCAAAAGGCCAACCAGTCAGAAGAGGCTCGGCGAATTTGTAAAGGGTGTTCCAAGTAAAACCTTGTATCAAAGGATGGGGGTCCCAATTAACTTGATTGTAATGTTGAGTGCAGATTGTTTGTCTTAATTGAAGAGTGAGAGGAGTTTTTCCATACAAAATATGAGGGTAAATGTTTGTTTATTCCTCATTTTATGAGTTAAGTATTCATTTAATCTCTATATTTAAAAAAAAATTAAAATACCCTTACTAATAATTATATTGGAATCTTATCCTTACTTTTTCTTTATTGTTATAATAATACCTTACAACAATATTCTTGGAGTTATTAATGAAAACAAAAAAGAATATAAATTTATCAAATTAGTTTTAAAAGTAAAATAAAAATTAGCTGTTATTATTTTAATTTTAGAATTAATATGGTAAATTAATTTTTATATAAAATTATTAACAAGATTATTCGAAGAATATTAAATATTGTTTTAAATTGACGGGCATTAATTTATTTATAAATAATAATTAGCAAGATTGTTGCAATAGTATGAAAAACAATAGTTGTTTCATATTGATAATAATTTCTTAATTTGCTAATTAATAAGTAATTATTATTTAATTTGCTAATTAATTTTTTTATAGATTAAATAATTAATGTCAAAAATATTATTATAAAGGTATTACTTCAAAAATAAAGAAAAATTAAGGATGAGAGTATAACATATTTTATAGTAGGAATATAAAGATTAAACCATCATTTACACTAAATATGACATAGGCACGTATCGATGTATACTATTTGGCAATGTGCATCACCACAGTTTTTATGCATTACTATTAATATTTGTGGGTAGCCAATCATTATTATAATTAATAAGGTGATTAACCCAAACTGTCGGGACTCAAGGGGAGTTTGCGCATTAATTATTCATGGGTAATCACTGACAAATGGAGTCAGAAAGAACTACGGCCAATCTCTGAACTGTATATTTCACAAACAAATAAAAAAAAAAACAGCTTATTTTATAACATTAATATATATATATATATATATATATATAAACAAGTATCTATGCTGGATGTTTAAATTGGTAAAACTTCCATCGAATCCCACTTAGACTCCATTTGATATCGTGGTGCTGCTTTGTATGGATGGTGTTAGTAATATGCCTTAAAGGCCAATCGAATGGTGTTTTCTTTTAGGAAATTGTTGTATTTGAATAGCATTTTGATATTTATAAAATAACAAAATTATCAACATTCGTAAATTAATTTAATGAATATAGTCCAAGAAGTAAAATAGTTAAGGAATACATTCTCGAGTTTGTCGAGAATATGAAACGTGTATCATTTATACATTACTTCTAAAATAGTTCCTAATGGTGGATTTATGATTGGACGTTATAAATTCCTATAAATACTAGTATGTATTATGACTCCTTATGGTATGTGATACTAAAATGGATGGTAAGTTTCATATCATTGACATGAGATGTCAAGTCAAACAAATAGATACTTGTTGCAAGAACAAGTTTATTGAACTTAACCAAATAATAATAAGCCGTATGGTTTTGAGTGTTAATGGCTTATTATACATTATGATAGATACTATGTTTAGTAATAGTCTTTAAACCTGAGGCATAACAGATGTCTTGTACGTAGACAACTTTGATATGTGAAAGCATAATGATTGATTCCTAATCAAGGAAGATCTAGCAATAGCTGTCATGGTTGGTTATGCATGGAGATAAGTGTATGGTCAATATGAAATTCATCACTTTGTAATATACAAAATGATGTCCTTGTGAGATAATATGAATTGGTATGAGAAATCCTTGGCCAAGGTAAATATGTTTGAAGGAGTTCAAATTATATTTTCATGCCAACTTCATTTAGATTTATTTTGAGATAAAGTATAAATGCTTAACACACTAAACCATAAGCCGTGTTTTTCTCTGGACATGGATGATGAAGAGATCAAGATATAGAGATACAATGAAATAGGTTCTATAGGTCCAGCAATTCTTATTATTTGAGTGGTTATGAAATACTACTAGGTATCACCCGTGACTTGTAGAAACCTTAAGACCATTATTGGTAAAGCGTATTACCGATGTATTTTAAGGTCATTAGAAAAGTTCTAATTGATGACTAAAGAGTTTAGGATCATTTAATGAATAAAGAGTTATCATTAAAATAGTTCTACTACCTTATAATAAAGAACCTAAAAGGCCACACACATAATAAAAATGAAAAAGGAATTACTAGAAAATGAGAAGTTAAATTTCCTAATTTTAAGAAAATCAGTATTTATATTATAATTCATTAAGAATGAATCTATATATATCTCCTTTTTCATTTTTATTAAGTGTATATATATATATATATATATATATATATATATATATATATATATTAAAGATGATTTAAGATAGAAATTTAAACATGTACAATATTGAGCGCGTAAAATGACCATTTTGGACATGTTCCGGTTCATAAATGATTATGGACTTCTAGACCCATTTTGGGTTTTTATTGAACCTAATATGTATTAGGAGAAGGCAAGAACATGTCACAAAAGAAGCCAACAATTAACGATTTGATTTGATCAAAATGTGATTAATTAATTAAAGACAAAATTAATTAATTTAGCTATTTATTTATTCAAAATAATTTGATTAAATAAATTATTAAAATGATAAGATCACATTCAATAAATAATGGCTTAGTGGGTGGGTCTAGCACATGAATCATGATAATGTTTGGTGTCATTATTGAAAAGATAATGGTGGCTTTATTTGGTGGAATGAATTATTATGAACTAACATTCATATTTCTTCATTATCTCTCTCATTTCCAAACGAAATTTGGTGATTCCAAATTCTATGAACTCTTAGAACATTTCTAAGTGTGGACTGATTAGAGGCATCACAATTGGGGTGCTTTAAGGATCTCTAACCGTGGCAAAACAGAAGCTGTTCGTGCAGTGGTCTATATCCTGGACAGTGTTCGTACCTTTCTGTTTTAAGTCATTTTCTCCTATCTCACGAAGTTGTATCTGAAACTAAAAGTGAGGTAAATAAACTTCGATATTTCCTCTTGATTTTCGTTTTTGAATGAAGTCGATCTGAGGTTTCTAGAGCTTCCGCCATCCATTTTAATTTTACTGCATAAAAGTTGCGTTTTCAGGAACCTCATGGACAAATGTTGTCCTTCAGATGGAGGCTTGAGCTGTTAAGGAAAATTTATGAGTGTTTGGTAAGCGTATACTACTGCTAATTGTTGAATAAAAGTTATTAAGTTTCTAGTAGCTTAGAGTTTATTTTAAGTAAACAGCCACAGAAAAATAATCACTGTCAGGCTTGACATGAAAGCGATTCTTTTAGAAGTTTTGACGAGCCGCTTCAACCTCAGCTCGCTCCTCAGGAGTGCCAGCATCAGAACCAAACTCCCATATTTGCTGAAAATGTAAGGGTATTGCCATCATCTTCAACTTTAATTTAAGTTATACAATATTGTTTTAATCAAGCAATATATATAATGCTGTTTAGCTTGAAAAAGTTTTCAAGTATTAGCACTCGAAATATACTTACCTTAAAGTGGATTAACTAGTAGAAAGGAAGAAGATGATCGAAGAGACTGGTACCAAGTTTGGTGGGAGAAGGCACCTTTTTATGCAAAAACTTTTGGATTGGATGCAAGGGGTGTGTATACAGAGTCCACTGGTGCAAGCGCCCTCTTTTTTTTTTTAATTTTTTAATTTTTTAATTTTTTTTCATATGGATACGCTTTTAAATCATTAAATTTAATAGAGTTGGATTTCAATACTATTAAACTGTACATCTTAATAGATTACCCGTATTTAAAAGAATAAGGTCATGTGCACGTAAGATATATATATATATATATGTATATATGACCTCGATAAATAAATATTTGATAAATTAATTACCTCGCTTAAATAATAAATTCTTTCGGTCCTAACTTGGGTTAGTGTACTAAAATAATAATTTTACTAAATGCATAAGATAATAGTTTTTTTTTCAAATGCTTTAAGGCCCAACGAAAATATAAATAACTAATGATCAAATATAAAAATATATTAACAATAACAATATATAAAATTCATATTATTAAGAATTTTTTTCTGGATAACTTACATTTCTCATTTCAACTCTTTTCCCAAATATGCATCTAGAGTTGTTTGTTTTTTCTTTGTTCCTAAATTGAACTCAGCCTCATCCTTAATTTTTGGTAAAGCATGCATTACATGTGACACATTTTTTTCTTGTTGCAGAAAGTAGGTATTTAAGGTTACTATTGCTTAGAAAGCCTCTTTTGTGGAAACATATAATAAACTACAATTGTCATATGGGTAATGATCATCGTCAGTAGATGTACCCAATACCCCTTGAATAATCTCTTCATTTGTAGGAGATTCCATCACTGCATCATTTTCATAAGGATAATTCAAAAGATGCTCAATATCCATGGCATTTCTATAGCGTAGACTAGGAATAGCTTTCATGTAATCCGTGGATGCCTTCATCTTCACCAACTTGTTGTTCGATAGCCACACTTTCATCTGATCGAATTTTACAATGTCGAAAACTATTTGCAATGGTTGTTGTCTTCTCATCATTGTTCCAACCGCATTAATAATATCGATAGCATTCAATATATTAATTTTTTCCAGATTTGTTGCCTATCTCGTAGCCTTCCAAGATGCTAGAAAAAAAAACATTAATAATGGATTTTTATAGCTCGAATAATCCCAGCATCACATGCTTGAATCTTTGAGGTTGTATTAGGAGGCAAGAAAAATCGTTCAACATTACTCAAGCCTTTAATAACCTTTGGATGGGTTGGGCAATTGTCCACCAAAAGTATAACTTTTTTGCCATTCCTTCACCTATCAAACCAATAAGTAAATTCTTCAAAAAAGTAATCAGTCATCCATGCTTTCTAGTTAGCTCGATAATGACAATTAAGATTGCTAATGTTTGCATTTTTAAAGCACCTAGGATTAGCATACTTACCGATAATCCAAAGTGGTATTTTGTCACAACCATCACCATCGTAACAAAGAGAAATGATAATTCTCTCCTTATCATTCTTTTGTCCTTCCAAGTTCTTTGTAGCATGCAAATGATCTACTCCCAAATGATAGAATAAACATGTTTCATCCATATTGATGATATTCTTCCATTGAAATTGGTCTAGTTTAGCTTTTATATTTGTTAAAGTAGCTTCAATATTCTCCGTAGCTATCAGACTACTTTCACCAAACCTTCGCTAAGATTTAATTTCATGTCTAGCCTTAAATCGCTTGAACCAACCACTTGAGAAGTTAAATTTCAAATTAGAGTTGCCATACATTTTCTCTAAAAACTCTTTTACTTTGGTTTGGATTATTTCTTCAGTCATTCTCACTTTCTCTTGATATTGTAGAAATCACCCATACAATACTTTTTTCAACTCGGGATATTTTGTTGGTTTGTGCCTCTTCACATTTTTATTCTTCATCTTATTTGACAAATATTCAGCTGACCTTTTAAGAGAATTTGATATTGCTGATTGGCTTATGGAGAGGTGAAATTTTGGTTGAACCCGTTGTTGCAAATCTTTTTTACTTGAGGAGGGATGCTCATTTTTATATTTGCACAGTGCTTCCCTCATTTGATCAATCAATGTAGATTTTTTTACTCATTTCAAATGAAAAACCATGATTCTAATGATTTGAGTCTAAAATTAAAAATAATAGATTATGTATTTATAGAGTTTGTGTTGTATGTTCTATGTACTATGTGTAAAATAACAATTGTATGACACAAATCTTGTGGCTATTAAAGCTAAATTTCAAGGATTATTTGTCAACCATATCCCTCCTTGATTGGGTTCACTACTCCATGATTTCTTCCCTTATACCGTGCATACAAAGCATATTCTAGACCAATTTTAGCATATTCTATGATCATAGAAATAATTATTTTTATATGTTTCATTTTACACACGTATTTTTATACATGTACCAAGAAAACTCTTCATAAAATAATAAATATTCATTTATCAATGGATAAATAGCCTTGTTAAAATAAATTTTTTCAAGTCCCAACAATATTATTTTATAGAAATTTTACTCTCTCTCTCTCTCTCTCTCTCTCTCTCTCTATATATATATATATATATATATATATATATATATATTATCTTTTAACTCATCTCTGACTTTAATATAGTTAAAAAAAATTTATTAGAAAATTATTCACATATTTAGAGCTCATTTACCATAACACGTTAAAAAAAGATGACGAACTTCAGAGAAAAATTATATATGACGACCGGTTTTAATAAAATTATTTAATAAAAATCTAACACATGTTTTAAATTATTATATAAATGAAAAATGATATTTTGCCACCAACAAAATTTCATCATGACAGAAATAACAACGTTGTAATATAAACAATATCAACGTCGTATGAATAGTATCTTATTTTCAATCTTGACGTGTTTTGATGATGTTGAATATCAGTATTCTGTATAAATAACTTTTCTTGCTTTTTAATCCCTCCACATTAAATTCATTGCATGCGTATCAAATTATTTAAAGACATATGGGCTTTGCGTGTCCATTCCCATCCACTTCTGAGCCACATCAAAATTCGGAGCCATGTAAATTTGACCATATAAAAATTATTACTAATCATTGTAGGTTGATTTTTTTTTAGAAAATAAGGATATGATCATTAGAAAAATCATAAAATGGTTCATTGATTACTAATAGAATATTCGCTATTATTGGCTTATTGGGTGTTATATAAAGGTTTTCAAGGCACTGTTTTGATTGGTCGCCGTATTCTAATCTTGAAGAAGGTAAAAGTTAAAAAAATAATTTTATATTTTTAAAATAAATAATTAAATAAATAAAAATAATCTCTACCATTAATTATAAATATAGGTTGAAATCCTACTGGGATAAAAAAAAAAAAAAAGTTCAAAACCGCTCACACAAATGCTAACTAGGCTAAAAAAAAAAAAATTACCATTGACCTCTGTTCATCGTCAATTAAACATTATATCCATGCCTACTATCACAAGCTAGTGGGGAAGCCACTTTTTGGGAAAAATTCAAATAAGCCCTTTTAGTTAAATAGATTTATTCATAATGCTATTATTAGAATTTCATGATATTTAATGTTATTTCAACTTTTGTTTATGCCTTTTAATTTATTAATCTCAACATCAATTTCTTTTTCTTTATTTAGTCCACTTTTACTTTTTACCTTGATAAATTAATATTATTAAAACCAAGAAAAATCTATGAATTAAACTAATATTAATTAATTGAATGATAATTTAGCATGTTGGACCCCGAGTTGGGATGAGGAAAACATATTACACATTCGAGGTTTTAATTTATCGAGATTTCACTTAAGTTGAGATAAATCTCATAATTAATACCTTCACCATAAATAATTTTAGCCCACCCTCACAAACAAAAAAAAAAACTAACTTCGCCCCTCTCATAAGCGGTGAGTGAATCTTGTGAATATTTAGATTAAATTGTGCCTTCTTTCTAAATAAATGTTGTAAACTACAAATCGACTAAAAGGTCCAACAGAAGTACAATTTTTAGGTAGAATTATCCAATTTGATATATCAATTGACTTTTATATGCAAATATTATCTAATTTGATTCATTTATTTGTTCTATTACATCTCTGTCGCACCGTTTGCATAATTCTAATTGCATGTATAATTTATTATTCATCACATTAATAATAATATCACACTTGTTCGTATGAATTTGTAAGGTCTTGCTTCTCTTTTTGTTTTATCTCGTAATTGAAAAAAAATTGATTAGTTTTGCTTATCATATTAAAATTAGTACTCCTATTTTCAACACAATCCTTTTCCTCGTTGGAAAAGAACTTTTAAGTTTTTTTGTGTGTGAGTGTGTATATATAAACATGATTCTAACGTCCCAATTATTTTAGTCCTCACTCTTAATTTAGGCTCTCTGAAAAAAAAAAAAAAAGGGATTCCGAATTAATTTCTCTGGTTCTAAAATTATCTTTAAAAATTTTCTTTTAGTCAGCTTTGTTTTTGGCAATTTTCTCGCTGCGGTCAGGACTCAGGAGATTGATTTCTCAGTAAAACTTAATCATCTCTTCCACTCTTTCTTTCCAATTAATACATACTTGAATTTAATTTCTCTCTGGTACCTGAAGGTTATTAATTATCTACTTTCTCTGTTTAGATTTCTTCTTCTTCATTATCTTTTCTACTGCGTAATGCTTGATAATAGTAGGTTAAAGGTATTGCAAATCTCTTTGCAAATTTTTTCTGCTGCACAATTTGAGTAATCTTTCTTTTTCTAATTTTACTTTCAATTTCAAATCGCTTTCACCAATTCTTATATATTTTCAAACTGGTAAGATGATCTATCTCTTAGACAGTACACGAGGTTAGAGTTCGAATCTTGATTGCCATACAAGAAACCCTAAGCATTATGCGTGTTTGGTGTTGTTTTTGACATGCTGTTTCTCGTTTTGAAATGCATTTGCTGGGCTTGTCTTACAATAAACTAAAAATTTATAGAACGAAAAAGAAAATCTTGTTTGGTGGCTTGTTTTAAAATAATATATGAAAATGAAAGGAGAAAAAAAATATTTGATTGTATGTCTAAAAACATGCAAAATAGTTACAAAACGCATTTGATAGCTTGATGTTTTATAAACAATATTAATTCCTTTTTGCACAGATGGCAGCTCAGGCAGAATCATCTGCCAAGGTAGATCCACAATTGGTGGGAAATTCCTTTGTGGAACAATATTTCAAAGCTCTTCATCAATATCCTGAGCATCTTCACAGGTTTTATCAGGACTCGAGCTTTCTGAGCCGCCCAGGACCAGATGGTGTTATGACCTCCATCACAACAATGAAAGTAAGTGCACTATTTTTAACATGTATGCTAAATAGACACAGAGGTGACAAGATGGCAATTAAAAAACCCGGACCTTATGACTATGTTGAAGTCTTTTGTTTAAATATCAGTGCTCTTAAAAGAACGTCATATCGGCCGTCATATGATTAACCTGACGGTTTCTTAAATCTTGAGAGTGCAGGAAATAAATGATCAGATCCTCTCGTTGGATTACCAAAATTATCAGACAGAAATATTGACCGTAGATGCTCAAGCTTCTTACTGTAAAGGAGTTCTTGTTTTGGTAACTGGGTATATGAGTGGAAAGACTGGGAAGAGGAGATTTGCTCAATCATTTTTCTTGGCCCCACAAGAGAATGGCTTCTTTGTCTTAAATGATATTTTTAGATTTGTGGATGATGATTTGTCAGTAGGAATGGTCATGCCTATTAATGATGTTGATAAAACTGCTGCTCCAGTTACTACCACCTCAGCCCCTGAATCTGGTATGTCTTTGTTTAACCCTTGGTGCTACTTTAGTTTTATTTAATTTCTCATTTAATTTTATTGGTTTTGGGTTTAGTATTAAGTTTGCATGTGATATTATGTAATTGGATGGTCGCATACCGACGTGGTAGAAACAGACTGACCTAAGATTTTCTCCTCTTTTGGATATGAAATCTACAGTTGCATTTTGGTGATTTTTGGCAACCTAAGATAATATTACTTTTATAAACTTTATTAGTGTGACACATTATGAGCTTTGTGCTTGCAGAGCCAGTTCAAGTTGCCAATCACTCAGTGCCAAATCATACAACAACCACAATAATGGAAACAGCAAAAACAACTTTACCTGATGAGGTTATTACTAAGGAAAATGACAAAAAAATCAGTGAAACTTTGCCACAGAATGGTCATGATCAGGATAATCACTCAGTTTCAAATCAAACAAGTACAACATCTTCAGCTGAGGCTATTAGCACTACTACTACTAACAATGTCAATAGGCCAGCAGAAACCAGCAGCCATGATCATTTGCATAAAAAGGCAAATGACCATTTAATTCCTGAGAAAAAAAGTGGTGTTGCTAATCATGATCATCCTCCTGTTGTTTCTGAAATTATAACTCCGAGAACCCCGGATTCGTCTTCCAGAAAAAGCTTTGCATCAATTGTAAGTTCATGTTTCCATAATTATTGTTTGTCACATATATGTTGCAAGAATTGTTTTCAGAAATTTTTAATTTTATTTTGATTTGTTTTTGGTTCATTTAGGTACATGCTTTGAAGGACAATTCTTCTCCATTCCAAAATAAGGTTCCTCCTCCTAACTTAAAAAAAGGAGCAAATACAACTCAATCATCAGCTGATCCTTTTAGCAACAATACCTTAAGAAATAACATTGATGATCAAACAGGTTTGAATTTTGACCATTTCTTATGTACAAATAATCTATCTATTTAAAATGTGAGCCACAATCGTGAAATTAATATATACTATTTATCCTTCTATTAATTTCAGTATGGAAAAATTGGTAATCTCCCTACTACATATATACATTAATGGTGTTTATGATTCATAAAAATCATATGTTTCATTCATATTGAATATAAATGATTATTATAAAATTATATGTAATTTTTCATTCATGAATTTGTCTTTTCCCCTCTCTTTTTGCAGCCAAGAATCCTGTCATATTTGTTGCAAACTTGCCAATGGATGTGACAGCTGACCAAATTAAATCTGTTTTTGTCAAATTTGGACCTATTAAAGCTAATGGTATTAGAATTAGAACCAACCAGGTATGTTTCACTTTTAATTTTCTACTACTTAATCAAACACTAACTATTTCTACACAATTAATCATTCCTCACTTGTTTTATAACTCTTTTTTATTTTCAGCTTCGACCAAATTGTTTCAGCTTTGTAGAATTTGAATCTATTAGCTCCATGCAAAATGCACTTAAGGTATACGCGCATATATGTAATGTTAATTTCTTTATTAGCATTTTTAACAAATTCATAATTAATTAATAAGTAATGCTAGGCATCCTAACATTTAAGTATCAATTTGAGTCCCAACTGATATAATATTCATCCATTAGATAGTGGTTATATAAAATATATAATCCAATAAATGGGTGACATATGGTATTGTGACTCAATTTCGGACTCAAATGTTTAAGATCCTAAAAATTATTTTTAATTTGTTTTTCTTCCTACTTTTTAAATTTCAATTTACTAATTTTCTTGACACAATTAATTACGTATTTTGCAGGCTTCTCCAATCACATTTGGTGATCGAAAAGTTTACGTGGAGCAAAAGAAAGGTAAGTTGAACTGTTTGAGGAGATTGAGATTTTTACGGGTTTTAACAGCTCTTATAATTTTCATAATATTTCGTTGCTTGCTTAATGTCAAAACTTTTTAACACAAAAAAACAAAAAAGAACGTTTTGCCAGCGAAATGTTTATTATAGAGGTAACTGGATATTATGAAAATGGTGAGAAGTTCGTTGGTTCGTGATCTGAAAATAGTTTTTGGAAATAAAGATGTAATCAAATTTGTTTCTAATAAAATTTAAACATAATATAACATAGAAAACAGTGGGAAAAAAAAAAACTTCATACTGTTTTCAAACATTTTACAAAAGAATTGAAAATGTGGGAGCTATATTTATGTCTTTTTTGGATATTATAAACAGGAGGAAATGAAGCAGTGAGTGTGAGAAGAAATGTTGGAAGTACTTCTCAAAACGACAATGTGAGGGGTCGAGTGAACGCTAATGGAAGGATCAACAATGCTCAGGCTGCTGTGGCCACCGGACGTGGTGCCGGAGAAAGCCCTAGAACAGCTCAGAAAGCAAATCAAAATGATGGTGTTAGAGGTGGTCGTCAAGGTCAAGTTGAGAAGAAGTAAGCTACTTCCAATTAGTTGCGTTACCAACAATACATATTTAAGGCTTCTCAATCTCTAAACCCGATCCAAATTGACCAGGAAGACTTTATTTATTGAAGAATTCGCAAAAGATTTTGCCATCCCTAATTATGAAATTTTTTCATTTCCTAGAAATTAAATACAGCATTTAATTTTGTTTTGTTTTCAGAAATACAGGTTCTGCTCAGGCACCAAAAGCAGCAGCCAGGGCAGCTAAAAAGTGATTGAAAATTATTTGGTTCGTAATCAGTTAAATATCATTTCTTTGGGTGTGGCCTGGGAAAATTAAGTCCTCTGGTGTTGCATGCCCTTCTCGTTGCAGTCAGAAGCCACTCCCTGGAAAAAGAAAAATTGTAATTGTTCAACTATGTTACATTTTTTTTTTCAAATTTTCAATCAAAATTATATATTTTTTCACATTCTTCCCTCTCAATATTCTTTATTCAAGCATACATTTGCAGTAACAAATGTTTTAGCTCCAAGGTCCAGCTCATTAGATTCTTTAATTTCATGGGAAAAATTGTGGAAGTTGTTTGAGTTGGGTTATTTGAACCAACAGAATGAATTGGGAAAAGAAAAGGGATACGTTATGAAGTTACTAAAATATAAACCTAATTCTAGTAAGCAATGAAAATGATATCGAGCTTAAACCTGCTTCCCAATCACAGGGTTTATTATGTAACATTTAGATATAGAAAAAATAATTTGTTTAGGAGAATTTATGCATGGAGACGGACATTACAGGAATTATGCACTTTATCTTTGATAGCTAGTGACTGTCAGAGCTTATCTTTCATGGCTAGTGATTTCATTCCACAACAATTATGAATTAAAAAGCCACATCTCAATCCTGAACCTGCTCTATGTATAAATAAAACAGGACTGCAACAATAACAATTGCTTCCAACACCAAGTGAAGAAAACTTTGTACATAGGAAGTATGATTGATACTACTGTCTAGACCTTACCAAGCATTGATTACATCAAAATTCCTCCTTTCTTTCACTTGGCAAGGAAAGTGAAATTTCTATTTAGCCATGACAATGTTACAGACTTGAGTAAGTTATGTAATACGATTCAACTTCTTTTCATGGTAGTCTGAAATTTAAGAGCAGCATTCCTCGTACTTGTAGTAAGATCACTTCAAATGTTTGATTATCTAGTTCTTGTCTTGACGAACTTGCCTCGTGAAGCCTTCTTCTCCATCTTTTCCCTCTTTTTACGAGTCTTTTCATCCTCCGTGTCTCCCTAGTTGACAAAAATCATAGTTTAAAAAAGAGTTGGTATTTATATGTTACTATTACCTTGCAAGATAAAGTGGACAAGTGTGAATAATGTCTACCTCTGAACCTTGCGGCAAAAATCCTTTAATGAAACCAAAGGATTGGTACGCTCCAAATGCTGGTATCTGCAACATGGAAAAGAAACTATAGTTACATCTTCACGTCTATCTTCATTTGTCTTACCTAAAGCAGTAATTCTCCAGCAAGTACCTAACACCACTATCTGCAAATATTTCATAATTGGTAACAATTTATACGTACACGTCTTCTACTACCTTGGGCAAAAGGAAAAAAAAAACCTAATTATTTGAAGGGTAAATCATATGATGCATACAAATGGCAGCATTTAATATAAAAGAAAAACAAAAGCAATTTTGAAGACTTGTTTACACATGTGCTCTCACTGTTTTGACATGGACACACTTCTTTCTTTACTATGTATAAGGGTATCTCTAAGAAGGGACACAATGATACCCATAAACTCCAAATCTTAGCATTCGCTTGAGCAAAATGAGTGGTTCATGCAACTTAAATTCCAGGTATTGAGTATGGAAGAACAAGTTCTTTACCACTCAATCACATATTACAGTGCTACATGGGAAAAACTTATAGAATAATTCCAAAAAAAGCCATGGGAAAAATAACACTGTAGAGGGATGACTTCTATTTTGTAAAGATCTTCTTACCCAAGAAGGGACAACCTAACAAGAGTTACGGAGACAAGGGGATGCGCGGGGAGTGGGTGTTGGGGAACTTGTATAAAGCTTCCTTAGTCTTACAGCATGTGTTACTATTTCCTCAAAGTATGCTATCATCCTGATCTATGGTAGGTAATATAAGATATCTCAAACCAAACACTAGTAAAGTTTTATCAATATTATAGTATCCTATTGGAACTTGATTTTTATGTATCTCGTATAAAAAATGAGTTTATCATGTAAATTAGACAATAAAATCTAAAAATGATGATAAAGAGGTCGGACGTGAGGGTTGGTTTGGGGGGGGGGGGGGGGGGAGGGAAGTAGAAGTTAACAATAATGCAAATAAAAAGGTTCCAAACAGTCTACAGAGTGTTGACCATTTTGCTACAAGAGTATATTCAGACCTGGACAATTGAGCTGATTCAGTATCTGGAAACAGAAAAATTTAACCAGTCCTGATAAACTCATGATAAAAAGCATGTGCTGGAAGACAACAGGCTACCCAAACATAACTTCCCAATAGGGACCATTCATATAATGACATGAGAAACGAAAAAGAAAGCTGCCTCGTGATGACCAACAAATAAAAACAGACAAAAGGGAGACCAACTGTGGAGAAATATTTGTTTTATCAGTCACTCCAGCTAAAGAGCAACTTTCCTATTGAATTTTTTTTTTTTTGGGAACTCATTTTCTATTACCTATTCTACCAATATAATTCAAAGTATGATCTTATGCATATACAAGTTGGTCTCAATCACCAAACTCTGAGCTACATACCACACTGAAAGCCTTATAACAAACATATTCAAGTTTAGGCATATATAACACAATTTATAAAGAAAATTTAAGTAAATGAATCTTACCACCAGATATGTGTACCAAAATTTTTCAGAGAGAATGGACATGACTTGCACAAAGCTTGTGATGTAGATAACATCATGTAAATAGCTGCAAGAGATGACCAACCATAAGACTGTTCTTGTTATATACAGAAGCAAATAACCAAGCAAGAAATTGCAATTGGTATTCACAACAGCTGGAAGCAATTTGTTGTTTGTATGCAGAAGAGTAAAACATGAACTAGAATACTAAATTTAGAAATTAGTGTTTGATGAACTAATGACAGAGGAACACTGCAACAACATCAAATATGAAAAGAACTCTCAAAATAATAATTCGACTTTCGTTATGGCTCAACTCTAAGGTTATCTTTCAGATAGAAGACTATCAGTCCCCTACAGTAAAAATGGAAAGGTTATTGATGACACAAGAATAGATGATAGGGTTATTCTAATAAATCATATAAGAAATGAGGGGAAGATACGAGGAAGGGTATTCAGATTAATTCACAATTGTCAACAAGATGGAAAAAAAATCTAAGGTAGTTTTTAAGTGAAATTATTTTTTGGCTAATTATAGTAGGCCAAATTTTGGAAAATCAATTATATCAAAATCCTTAACAAAATGCACATCACTGTGCAGAATTGTATCTGTCTTGAAACAAACTACTCTATTTGCATAAGGCACAGAGATACTAGAATGGCCCTAAAATCAGTCAGCATTTAGCAAATGAACGAAGCATCTACACAATCAGCAGGCAACAGCAAGGATTTCTATCATTATTTGCATCTCCATGTGATTATATTATAGATCAGTGATGATTCTTTCTAAACTCAATCATTTTGGCTGATGTAAGCACTGCAATCTACATGTACCAAAAAAATTAAAGTTGGAGAAACAGAGTGCTTATACATTATCCTTCGGTTTAAACCAACAAACAAAACCATCTTCCATAACCTTGATTACTTACCAGTTCAGAAGCCTTTTGACAAGCACTTCATCAAAGGTCATATCAATTAGCAGCTAGCAGCAAAATTATGCATGCATGTTTGTTTTCTATTCAATTTGTCTATGCACTTCATGTATATCAAAGTTATCAGGTACCTTGCCATCTTTAAACTGATTTATGATTACTTACAAAAAATTATAATATTATTAGCTAAGGTGCACTAAACTACAATATAATTGTGGTCGAAATAGTTGCCAGTTTAGTCAACGAATAAAAGAGTGCTATAACATGAATCGTAGAAACATCATTTCTTGTTCCTAATGGTATGGTTACATTTCCAAGACTAAAAAGAACCAAACCCCTTATTTCAATCACTTATTTAAGGAAAGATGCCGGCTTAAATTAACCATGCACCGTTTACAAACATCACAGAACCAGAGATTAAATTGGAAGGAAATAAATGTGAACATGAGGAGCACATACCCACAAATTCCACCAGTGCTCATATCAAATCCACCATCAATAAGTTCCCCATCATCAGTATATGTAGGTTTTGCCATCGCAGAAAGCTGTTGATATGGAATCGCATATGCCACAGATGTCAAAACTAGACCCACCCAGTGCTTCCATGTGAATGTGGAATGAAAGATAATCATCCTCACCACGAAATATATAACCTGAATATACACAATTTACGATATCAACTTAGTAAATTAAGCTAACAATTACAGGTTTAACAAGGAACAAACAGGGAAATTTGAAGCAAGAAAACAAAAATGACCCATCAGACAATATATCATTATCAAAAATCTAATTCCTAATAAAAAGAAAATCAAGTAATTATTATCAAATCAAGAGATTAAGATCAAACTATTTAAGGCATAAAGCTATTAAATAAGGAAATGATAAGATGATGAGAAAATACATTGCAGGCAATAATGAGACGACGTAGCTTTTCCATATGCCGTGCGTTCTCTTCCTTGCGCTTCTTGGCTCCTTGATTAGCCATCTCTCTTTTCTATCTTTCCGGTCTCTGATTTACACACAGGAAAAATAGTCAGAGAAGAAGATGAAGATACTCTAAATTGAAAAAGACCAAACTACTTATGTTTGTTGGTCTGGATTGGCCATGCCCAACCTGGTACCATTCCTTGAAGTAAGTTCTTTGATCAAGGTTCCTCTATCAAAACTAATTTTTAAATTTACCATTTGCAAAATATCCATTCAAAACCTACCATACCTCTTGAACATAATCCCACAGATAGTATTTTCATACTATTTCCAGCGACATTGAAATTTGAACACTATTCTAGCATCTAAAAGTGTAAAATATCATTTGTCAGTTTAGCACTGGATGCAATATTGTGTTATTCAAATAATAATAATAATAATAATAATAATAATAATAATAATTTTATTTGGCGACTATTTTTATGTCATTCAACACATATTTACTCATAAACAGTGAAACTTTAATAAATCAAAATGACTGAAAATTTCATAATCAGATTTTATCTAGTGTATAAATTACAACAAGAAAATTTCATCTCCGTCTTGCTTCTATATAATTGGAAATTGTAATTATTCATTCATTTTTAAGCTAATTAAAAAAAATTAAAAATAAATAAATAAATAAACTCACAGCGTGAATCACGTGATGAGAGAGAGGCGAGGCCGCTCTGCGGCGTCTGAATCTTCGATTGATGGAGCAACGGCGATCTTCAAGTGCGGCGGCGTCGGGTATTCGGTTTGGGGATTTGAGTTGTGGAGTAGGTTTCAACTACGACGGTCTGAACTCGATCAATGAGATTTGGAAAGTTTTTGTTTGTTTTATTTTTGGATTTTGCAAAAATTAAAATTAAAATATTTTAGCATACGCTGAAAAGTTTATAAACGCTCGGACTCATTTGTCATTGTTTTTCCATTACTGTTTTCATAAAATGAAAATGAGAAAAAAAATGAGGATAAGAATGCAAAATGTTATTTTTAAACTTATTTATTTTTTAAAAAATAATCTTAAAACTGAGAAATAATCTTCATTAATTAAATATTAAGTAGCATTTAATTCGAATGATTATTTTAACTTTAAGAATAAATTAGGTGATGTTGTTAGTTTTGTTTTTTTAAAGAAAAATGATAAATTATACATATTTGATTTAATTAATATATAAAAAATATTATAATGTATAAAAAAAGGTTATTATGAGGGATATTGGTTTTTTTATATAATAATAATAATGATAATATTATTATAATCATCATCATTATCGAAGGATCAAAAATCCTCCAACGGTCTAGTTATTCAATTAATAACAAATACGAAAGTTTAAGTTATTGAATATATATTTTCACAAATTTGGCACGAATATGTACTTAGGCACTCAAATGCTCTTAAGAGTGTGCTTATTTCTTAACAAATGAGAAAATAGTTAAAAGATTCTTTCTCAAATTTTTTGCCCCGTAGTTTTGGAAGGAAAAGAGCAAAGTTCATGTGAGATTTGATTTTAGATATAAATCTCTATCGTTTTTTTTTCTTCTTGTTTCATTTTACGCTATTGGATTTATAACTATTTTTGTCTATATTCAAGCTTTTAGCATGTAATTCCGTTAATAGTCACGTACTACTTAATGGCATGTTTCCTAATTAGATCAGTAACTTCTTTCAAGTTTTTTACATATTCACACTATCGTGCACTGATTTTATCCGCAGTAGCATCATTTAATTTAATATATGTTTTGTAATATTCTTCGAACATGTATCATGGTGTAAATGTCTATATATTTTGACACTTACACTTATCATTATTATTCTTGCTCATGATGATGATATTATTATTATTATTACTCTTACTACTACTGTTATTATTATTAGTTTGAGAGATAGGGGGAGAAAGTACTTTATTTTGGAACTCAGTACTGTATTGAAAAATAAGAAAAGTTCTATTTTATTTCTTTTTTTTTATCACTTACAAATGTATTTAAAGAATGATCTACTGAATAAGCACTTGGTGTTTCTTGAATTAAGAAAATAGAAAATAGAATTTGAAAACAACACTAAACATGCCTTACAAGTATGCTTTGTAGTGCGGATTTAGACTTGGATCACCTAGGTTTTTCCGGATTAAGTTGGAATTTGAAGTTTTTTTTCTAGTTTTCATTTCCAATAAAAACCACATGCTCAAAAATAAATCATTTTCATTTGGACAAAACTTTCACCAAATATCATTATTGCCTCTTGTTCTTACTTGAATTTAGATAAACGTGGATGCAAGCCAACTGAGCTACACTTAAAAAGCCATATTAACAAGAGCACTTGTAATTTGTAAAATAAGGAAATTGACCTTATGGTCGGTATCAGGTTGAATTTTATCTTCATGTTAGAGATCAAGTGCAAGTAGAACCTTTTATACTCATTGCTTGGACAAGTCCGAGATAGGTATAAAACACTAATGGTGTACCTGCTCACCAAACTTGTTTTGACTATTTACTGCTTATTTTTTTTTTAATATTTTAAAAGTTAAAATTAATAGCTAAATCAAATAGATTTTAAAGTAAAAAAATTAAAACCTTAAAACATAAGCATTAACACTTAACAGCTTATAATCGGAACGATCATCTAATATGATATTGTCCTAAATATTTACTTAGAGATTTTAGTTGTTTAATGGACTAGTTAGACCATCTAAAATCATGTCCTAGTAAAAAACAAATGATAATAAAATAATATTCAAATCAAAATCAATTGAAAAGAATGAAAATGTACAAGGAAATGCTAAAGTGAAGACTTTCATTTTCGATCCATATATTCAATAAAACATTGTTTAAAATTGAGCTTTATGATATCAAATTATAGTAGATATTTGCCTAAAATTGAAAATAAGTTTTTAAAAATATTTTAGAATATAGTGCTGCATGTTCAATTGTTCATCTAGAACTAAATAGTTAAGAAATCATTTTTTTTCTTATTTAAATATATGCAGATGTTAAAAAAAAATAGGGAAAAAATAGGGATATAGGGGGTAGGGAAAGGAAATTGATATATTTAAGAACATCTCCAAAAAGTTTATCAAATAAGATTTTAGTACTTATTTGAAGAGTCACATCCGCATTTAAGACTCCAAAAGACACTCCAAAAGACACTCCAATTAAGATTCTTGAAATGAAAAATGATTCTCTCTTTTCAATTTTGTAGAGTTGTTTTTTTCCTCTTCAATTTATATTTTATTACTTTTTATTGGAGAGAGAGAGAGAGAAATGCTTTAATTACAATTTATTTTTCTTTGAAAATATATTTATTTGATTAAAATAATATTAACTTATTTATATTTGAAGAATGTTTTAGAGAATATCATATTTTTTCACTCTTCTTTTTGCCACCTAGGTAAGCAAATACACTTTTGAAGAACAAAATTAATAAAGCCTTTTGGAGATGCTCTAACTTGTATTGGGGAATTCTTAACCCATACACGTTTAAGCTTCAGTTATGGGAGTGTCCTCTACCAAACAGGTACGGGTATAGATATTGACATACTCATATAATACTCGACCTGTTGCCATCCTCACTTGAAAAAATCTCTTGTTTTTAATTTGGTACCTAGCTTTGAGGGGTTTTTTTTTTTTTAAACTAATGGCTAATTTCATATTACTGTAACCAATGAAATAAGTTGTTGAACAAAAAACAACTAAATATTCGGTAAATTATGTCTTTGCAATTAGTAAGTTTTATTATTGAAATGTTGCTTCATTGTATATTGATTAAAATAGACTTAAGTATAAGTTGTCTTTAAATTCTCAAGGCGCATGTCTTCTTTTATTTTAAAGCATGCAAATTTATAAAGAGATGAACTTACTTGATCAAAACTTTAATATAAGTAATCATGAATAGTACTTGAGGTAATATGTATAATATTTTAAGCCTTTAGGAATATGATTTATATACTAAAATTTATGAAAAAAAAGACATAATTATTTTTTGTTAAAATAATAAGGCTATAATATTAGCTCTAGAAGTTGGTAATGGTAAATGGTAAATCCAAATGAGGCTATACAAAGGGTTGGGATTTTATAGGGTAACCTGACCTAAGTCTTCTCACTTTGATAAAATGTATCCACACATTCTTGGAGACTTTCCTCACGTTAGTATTCTCATCCTTACACTGTTTATTGACTAACAAAATAACCAAAAAATATATTTTTTATATTCAAATCAGTGCACAGTTGGTTAACAGCGCTAAAGCTATAAACACTATAAAATTACCAAATCTCCCTTATCAATTCCTAAAATGACTTTACGTGGGCTAGCTATGTAAGTAGCCATTGCCAATCTCAACAAACAACAAAGTTTTTGCTTCTCATAATCAAGTTACAACTATAGCTTTCATCTTCTTTCAGTAATTTCCAAACATTACTGCTAATATCTTTTTATACATCCATATCGACCATGCATTTACAAACTCTTTTGACAATCATTCAAATCTCACCACTTTCCATTCATTGCTCAAAAGTTGGAACACTTATGCGTGATAATGGATACCCAAAGTTCAAACACATCAAGCTAAGCAAACACATTTTTACGGGCCTTATGTAGTATGTCCCTGAATCTTTTGCTTCATACATAAAATGTAATAGTGCTTTCTAAGCAATATGCATCTGTAAGCCTAAATGAAAATTTGTAGATCCTATGGTCTAATAAGACTTGCAATCTAACACAAAAGTAAGCAAAGAACACCAGAATGAGCTAACACAAACACCGATTTCCTTTACAATACTATACTCAGCAACAAAATCGCCTTGGCAAATTAGAATCAAGACACAAACATTTAAGATGAGTAACACAATAACTATAAGATAAATTAATCAACAACTGTTTTCTAATCCTTAAACCCTAAAACTGAATTTGATATATATAAAAGAATCTCAACATCAGTATAAAATATAAGCACAAATGCAACCGTTCAAATGTAGCAACATGGCTCGGCCATGTGATGTATCTAAAAGAATTTCAATAGTGATGTAATCCACATCGGCAAATAAAAGCCTTTAAATGTACACATGGCTCAGCCATGTGATACATGTAAATGAATTCTAGCTGCAATATTAATATAGTCAATCATTAATGGTTGTAATCCAATAAGCCCATACAACTTAATAGTAGTCCATATTTACATATAAGCAACTAATAACAGTTTGTTAAGATTAATACTAATAAAGGCAAGATTGGCCTTATCAATTGAGTGAGTTTTTAAGTTAAAAAAAACGAAAAAAGGACTTAAACCTATCTATATTGCAGAGTGAAAGGCAATACAATATATCTACAATTTTAAAACTTATACAAGAAAAGTGATGGATCATATAATTACTTCAAAATATGTCGTATGAGATTAGTTTGACATTCGCTCCTGCTATTTAATGAACAGTCTTGATGCCAAAACTGTTGCTACTATGGGCATTCATTATCTATCATCTCTCTAGGCTTGAGTTAATTACCCTGCATTGATAAAATTATTGTATTAGTATGTAACTTATAGTGGATAAATAAGTCATAAAGATAATGAAAACACAAACATAAGTAGATTCCAACAACCATGTTTGTATTGTCAAACATTGTCATGCTACAAAAATTACTACAATATACTTGTTAGATTAGTTTCAATAGCAGTGGCAGCTCATTTGTACTCAATCTAACCATATTTTAGAGAAATTTAAAGAAAAAAAGCTATGTATAACATAATTAAGATTCTATTTATAACATAAACAATAAAATATTGCCAATCGTCGTGTCATTGTAGTTGGATCTATCTCAAAATTTCTATCTTTTTTGTTTTGAACATTATGGAACCATTACTTCACCAAGCCTTGTCATACAACTTCACTATTGACACTTTATATTGATGAAATTCAATCTGATAAGCAATGAAATAAAGCATTTATGTGAACCTTCAAGCCTAAATTCATTGACCCAAACCAAAATGGCAGGTTAACCTGTAAAGAACATAGTTGATTAATATAACCTTTTGAATGGATTGTGTATCAATATGCTACTGCAGACATGTACAACCCTAAAGCTTTAGGAAAATCATAGTAAACATCAATAAAATCTTATATTTTCCAAAATTATAGAATCTCAAAAATACAAAACATATAATGTCCTAAACCTTTAAAAGAGGTCTTTCAGAATATACAGATATATTCTATCAAAAAGAGAATTCTCCAATGTTACGAGAGGTTTCTGAAAATTACCATTCAGCCAAAAAACTTAATAAAAATATCCAAAGTCACATAAACCCTTACCTATAATATTCTTGATTTGTTTGTTTTCTTTCAATCATTTAAATCAACCACTATGTAATTCTAATGCAACGAAGCCACTTTAGGATAAAAAAAGATTTCTATAAATGTATACTGTTTAGGGCCAAATTTAGATGTTGACATGTGCTAATAATTTTGTGACACGTGGCAAGAAAAGTCAACTAAGGGAGAAAACCATCTTAGCTATCCTTTGTTACCCCTTAAAAACTAGCAAGATCATCTTACTTGAGCATCGTAGTATGGTTGCAGGCCACCGCCAACTCTACCTTTAACCTTTGTTTGTTATGTTTTATAGGTTTTCTTAGCTCAAGGTTTGGTGGTTTTTACTCCATTTTCATCCTATTCTCATCCCCCTTGCAAATATCCAACTCACCCAACTATCTTTCTTCATCTTGCGAGAGTACACCTTAAGCTTAGCAAGACAACCTCTTCCCTCCACAAACAAATGTATTTGCTTTTATTGGCTCCTCCAAAATCCAGTTAAAACATACATATACAACATCTCACATTTTGAAAACTAAAAGGTCTATGTAAAATTTGTATTCTCTGATTTTGAATAAAAAGATGCACAAACATTTTTATAGAAAGATAGCTTCTCAGCTACTTAATATTTTCCTCCAAACCGTATGCTTAATGAAGCAACTTCTACTCATTTCGCCCCACTCTACAAATCAATTTTCACAACATTTCACAAAAGTTAGAAAAGTAATAAATGTGTAAAAAAGGGGGCAAATTTGGGATAGAAAATAATAGATGTATAAAATCGAGGACAAAATCGGAACATGAACCAATTCAAAAAAGACATATATGCATGTATTATATTAATTAAACTAAATTATTTGTCCTTTAGATTTTTTTCCTTTATCACTTTTAACCTCAAATTTATATTTAATATTTCTATACATGTGTCATGTAATGAATAGGGATGACAAATTGCGGGCCTATAACATGGACTTTCACATATTTTTTAATTATTTTTTAAATTGTTGTAAATTTGCAATGAGTTAATAATTAACAAGTTGTTATAATCAATAATAATTTTAAAAAAATGACTATTGACACAACTTAAAGTAATTTTTAACTCCCAAGTATAAGAGTGTATTGTTGTATTATAGCTTGTGAGTCTGAGGTCGATCCAAGAGAAAAGATTTAATTTGTTTATTTTATTTTATCTAAAAATTAAAAATAAAAGTTAAATATAAACAACTTAATTTAAATAAAACTATAAAATTGAATTAGTTAGGGTTGTGGATCCACTCTTAGTAGTAAATAAAACTTAATAAATTCTTTTTGCTATTTTTTTAGATTTATTGCCCAAAAGATTAATTATATAAATTATTATTATTTTCCCTTTAATTTTATGATGGCGTAAGTATTTATTGTGTCAAAGTTTAATTTGTTTCCAATAAGTCAAAATACTATTATACCATACCTTATGTTAAGATATTAAGAATTTATTGTGTCAAACTCTCTTGTTTGTCTACAATAAATCAAAATTTCAAAATATAAAATATGTAGAAAATTAAATTGAAAATAATTTAATTTATACAATTAAAAATAGAGTTTGATTAAATCATATTTATTTCCTAAGAGTTTCACCTTACCCTACCTATTATTATTTAGTTAAGCATAGTTGAAATAAAAAGAATTATTAAAATTAAATTGCTTATAATTAAAAGTAATAAAAACAACTAAAATTGAAAATACAACTAAATTTATTTATAAAAATAATTATACAAAATATAAAAAAACATACCTGAAAAATAATGTTATAGGGAGATTAGGAGAAATTGAGAAGAAAAGAGATGTAGAGAGATGATTAAAAACATAAAAATGAGGCTTTGTTTTATAGAAAAATAAATTCATAATCCAGTGTTTTGCAGTCTATCATTAGCTTCATGCATGCGCTCCTCACAACCATTAGATCAAGATCTAATGGCTGGTCAAACTTCCAAAGTCAACATCACACGTGGCATCATTTGACACGTCCGATTTGGCCAAAGAACGGTTGAGATTTGGTGGGTTAATGGGTGGATCGGGTCGATCTAAATATAAATATTCGGATCCTATAACTTGCTTTACTAACCATTGCCACGTGGCACAATCGTGGTCATGCACTCATACTTATTATAAGCTCATTTTATCATCTAATCAATGCTCAGTCAACAGAAAAAGTCAACTTTTTTAACACAAGCCCAGTTTTAAGCCGATTTTGACTCATCTTTAGGTTTTTGGATCTCCGGAATCTAAATTTGACATCCGTTTATCTGTTTGGAGCCTCAAATTATGTGAAATTAATATTTTAGCTAATAAACACAAAAAAAATAGATATATTTAATACATAATTAATAATTCCTAATTTATTGCATAAACAAAAATATAAATTATAACGAAAGCACAAAATAACATTATTATCGCTTGATAATTAAATAATTTTTAATACTTATCAACTATTTCAAAATAAAATAATAAAGCAAATAGAAGCTTACATATTTAATTTTTTAGCACTAGATTCTCTAGTTCAAGCATCTTCTTAATTAATTAAGGCTTAAGAGAGAGTTTAGTATTTTAATTTTAGGTTTTTTTGAATCATCATAGATTTATAAATTAAGGATTTAAGTTTTCTTTTCTTTTATTATTTTTTACATTTTAGTTTTTATTTGAAAAATAGAGGGTTGGGCATTGCCGGAGGCTTCTCTCTTAAGTCCTTGTCCAGGTCCTTATATGTAGGGGCAGAACTATATGGGTGCCCAGGGTGGCTCTAGCAACCCCCACAATTTCAAAACATTTTTTTTGCATACTTCAAAATTTTAAAATTATAAATAATTAAAAAAGAAAACACATGGGCCACCCATTTTTTTTTATTTTTATTTCTTCTTTATAATTTAAAGCAAATAAAGAAAACATTTTTGACTTTTAACAACTACGCCCCTGACCTTACGCCTCTTGCTCCTGCCTTTGCAAAGCCCGCCCATCAACCTGCATTTGTTCGTTACTTTGGATCTTTCTCTCTGCATTTGGTTGGAGCCAGCTAATTATTATATTTTTAGTTTAAAGTTATGAAGCATCACGATACACAATCAATTTAATTTATTTGTGAAAATTTGTAAGAAGATTAGAGCTTTTGGGGTTTTTTTTTCCTAGAAGAGGAGCCTTAGTGTATATTTATTTGTAAGTAGGATATGTTCATTGTTAATTTTCATTGTTGGATTATAATGATTGTTATTTTAATTCTTACAGATGAAAAGCAAATGATTCATAAATTTTTCAAGAGAAAAAATCCAGAAAGTACTCAAGCATATACACAAGTACCATCACTATCTAATCCTGAACCCCCAATTTTTGAAAATCGGCCAACAAAATCTTCCAGAGTTGAAACTAATGAAGTTGATATTAATTCTTTAGAGCGTGATCCAGGACTATGTCATCAAATATGGAGCTATCATGTTAATCAACAAGATGAAATTCGACGAGCATATATTTGAGCAGCTCTGTACGAACCTGTACATTAAAAAAACCCGCAGTCTGGAGATCATGTTCGCAACTTTCAAAGTTCATGGTATTCTCTATTTCCCACTTGGTTGGTATATTCTGTTGCAAATGATGTTGCTTTTTGTTTACCCTGCTTTCTTTTTAATAAACTATCTGGGCATAAAGGAGCAAAATCTTTCATGGTAGATGATTTTAGAACTTAAGAGAAAGTGAGAGGTAAAAAATGTGCTTTTCTAAACCATGTGGGCACTGATCCTGACTCTGCTCATAAACATACTGAAAAATCATGTGAGGATTTGATGAATCAATCTCAACATATTCAACATGTTTTTCATAATTATACTACTCAAGATGTTATCGATAATCGACTGCGGCTTAAGTTCTTAATTAGAGCATCTCGGTATCTTGCACTTCAAGGTTCCACTTTTGGAGGCCATGATGGAAGCGAGTCTTCAAATAATCGTGGGAATTTTCTTGAAATATTGGAAGTGTTGGTTGAAGATAATGAAACATTTGCTGACCTTATATCAAAAGCTCCTAGAAATGCAATTTATACATCACCAAAGATTTAAAAATAAATTTTGCATATTTATTCAATGAAAGTCAGAAAGACAATTAGAGAAGAAATTGGGGATGCAAAGTTTTGCATAATTTCTAATGAAGCTCGCGATGAGTAAAGAAAGAACAAATGGCAATAGTTTTGAGATTTGTTGATAAGGATGGAATTATTAGAGAACGGTTTTTTAGGCTAGTTCATGTCTCTGAGACTTCAGCACAAACCTTGAAAAAAAGAGATATATTTTGTATTGTCTAATCACACTTTAGACATTCAAAACATCCGAGGCCAAGGATACAATAGTGCAAGTAATATGTGAGGTGAATGGAATGGTTTACAAGCTTTGATTTTAAAAGATTGTCCATGTACTTATTATATTCACTGTTTAGCACATCGATTACAATTAGCATTAGTTGCAACATCTAGAGTGGTAATTCTTGTGCATCAATTTTTACAAAATTAACTTCTGTTGTGAATATTGTTCGTCCATCTGGCAAGCGTAATGATGGGCTGAAACGTGCTAAAGCTTATGAGATTGCACATATGGTTGCTTTTGATGAACTTGAGACTGGTAAATGGCTTAATCAAATTGGGACCTTACAATGGGCTGGTGAAACTCGATGGGGTTCTCATTTCAAATTAGTTTCTAGTTTGATAAATATGTTTAGTGCAACATGTAAAGTTTTAATTAATATTGTAGAGGATGGAGTCACATACGCATCACGGGGAGATGTAGATGTAGCTTATGGAGCGATAACTTCATTTGAATTTGTCTTTGTTTTTCATCTCATGAAAAATATCATGGCGATCACTGATTTACTTTCTCAAGCTTTAAAATGTCAATCACAGGACATTCTTAATGCCATGCGCCTTATTTCATCTGCTAAAGTACTTTTACAGAAAATGAGAGATGAAAAATGGCAGAATTTGCTAGAGAATGTGATTTCTTTTTGTAAGGCACACAATATTGACATTCCAAATATGAATGCTTGTTATATTGCAAGGCAAGGTAGAGCTCGTAATCAATAAGATAACTTTGTTATGGAGCAGCATTATCGGGTAAATATTTTTTATGCAGCAATAGATTCTCAATTGCATGAATTAAATATTCGATTTAATGATAGCTCATTAGAGTTGCTTATGCTTAGCTCAGCCTTGGATCCTCGAGAAGGATATAATTATTTTAGAATTGATGATATTTATCAATTGGTTGATAAGTTTTATTAAGATGACTTCACAGATAATGAAAAGATATATATGAGAGTGCAGCTAGATCATTATAATTATAATGTTGTTCAAGATCTAGAGTTTAAAAATTTATCAACTCTTTCTAATTTATGTTAATGGTTGGTACGAACAAGAAGATCATCAATATATCCACTTGTCTATAGAATAATTGTGTTGTTGCTTACTTTTCCAGTTTCTACAGCAACTACTGAACGATCTTTTTCAGCTATGCGTATTGTCAAGACTAGACTTCGCAACAAAATCGATTATGATTTCCTCACAGACACATTAATCACATACATTGAGAAAGATATTGCCAAGAAGATTAGCATGGAATCAGTCATAGATGATTTTAGGGATATGAAAGAACGTAAAATTGGCTTTTAATATATGTTAAATTACGTACTACAAGATACAATTATTTTATATTTTCATATAACTTGAGACTTGAATGATACCTTATTTTCATTTTTCTTTCACGATCCTTTTGTGCATGTTCATTATTTTTAATTTAAACTTCAAATTTTGGATTATGAATTAGTCGTTAGTTAAAATTTGAACTTGTGACATATTTCGGCAACCCCTGAACCAGAAGTCTAGTTCCGCCCCTGCTTATATGAAGGGCTAGACCTAAGCTCGTCAGACATGGTTGGGCCGGCTTTTCCAAACCTAATAATGACACATAAAGTTAAGTTAATAAATGATGGAAAATTGAGAGATGTCGATTCATAATTGATTTTGATTATACTTTTGTTGTGATAAATTAACTTTTTAGTTGGACAATAATCAACAAATTGACATGGATTATGTCAATTGAAATTGGGGATAACGTGGTTGGGTTCATTTGGAACTAATGGATCTTGACTAAATCAACCATAAGCAAGTAAGAAATTGCACTTGAAAGATCAATTACTGACGAGGTGAGTCTAAAAGGGGTCCCCTTAATTAAGTTGGTGATCCACAAAAATTAGAGGACATTGTTGCTCGAGTTTAAATGAAGGATGAGGTGATAACACAATCCATGATACCCAAGCTAATCAAGCAAACATTCTTACTATCATTTTTTTGGCATAAACAACTTTCTTGCATGTAACAAATATTTCTAATATTGTTGTCATGAATTAGTTCAAGAATAAAAAAAGGTAAAATAGCTTAAAGGTTACATGAAGGGAGAAAAAAAATTAAGCTACCTTATCCATTATATAGTATCCAATGGTCGGCAAATAAAAATTCTCTTATAACCTAAGTATATTTATGTTTTAAAAGATCTTTTGATGCATTTAAATTTTTATTTAAGTACAATCGGGATCTTTTTATTTATTAACTATCAATCACATGATTATATTAACTCTAATAAAATATCTGATTATGAAAGAATCTTAATTGGTGATCGGCATATATTGCACCAGATGCACAACACAACAAGTGTAGGCTATAAGCAAACAAAAATTGACAAAGATTTCTTTATGAATACCAGGACAATAAAAATATGCATGCATGTAATAATACATCATACTAATAGCAAGAAATATTCCACAAACTATGCTATTGCTTTCATTTATATAATGTAGTTTTTACTTTTTATCTTCAATATCAGTATTTCATAATCTAATGATAAACATTTGTCTTTTTCCACTCTGACTGTAATACTCCAAATTTTTCTAGGGTACTTTAGTAAACTTATCAAAGACATCTTAGTTATTTTATTAAAGTATTTATTTTCTTTCCCTAGTATTAAGTACAAAAAGAAAAAAAATGATATCTCCAATTTACAAGAGAGAGATCGGGAAAGAGATGAAGAAGATAAAGGAGAGAGAAAAGAAAAGAAGAAGAGAAGAAGAAAAAACTTTTCTTCTTAGTTTGGCCATGAGTAGAACAATAGAAAGAGAAATGAGATCAAAATGGTGAGTTTATTCTTGGTGTTTATGAATGAATTAAAAAATGATTAGATATTAGTAGTAGTAACGGTAATCTTAGATTTTGCATGGAAATAAACTAATAATGGGTTGCTTCAAAAATCATAATGATTAATACAAATTGATTTCTATTTCGGGTTTTGTATATATTAAACTAGAAATTTTAAGAATATTTTGCAAACAGGCTAACTAGATAAGAATTACAAAATCATTTTACTAATACCTACGTTTCTTCAAAAAAATCACGAAATTCAAAATAATGATTTGTATATATGTCTAGTTTGATTATGGAAATTTTCATGATTTTATAATAAAAGGATAAATCATTTTGTATTTTAAAAGCAAGTACGTTCAAAATAGTAAAAAGTTTGATAGACTTAATGATGTCCGAAACAAAAAAAAAATTCAGTAGTTTTTTAAGGAATTAAAGTATGAAGTTTTTATTCTAAATTTTCAATATGTTAGCATGTACTCTAAAAATTTGAAGATTTTTCCAATTAGGAAATAATTTATTAAAAATTAGAGAACAGAGGTTGTTCTGTCTAGAATAGTTATTGAGATTATTTGAGGTTGAGTTTATTATATTTTATAAAGAGGAACTTGAGGATATTGAAGTTTATGATTATGATCCTATTCCTATATCTTATGAGACTTTTTATTAGATATTAATTTTAGGCTAAAGATTTTGATATGTTTTTTTACTTGTGAATGTCTAGAGGTAAGTGAACTAAACTTATAAATGAATCACAATGAACAATATGTATATGTTTGGCATGATTGAATTTATATTATATATATGGATATTAATTTATATTATTTTACCAATGTGTTTATGTCATCTATTGTTATGTGTTAAGTGTGAATGCATACATGGACATATCTATATGTCAAGGGCTATTGGCATTAGCATGAACATGCATTATATTTTTTTATAAAATGAGAAAGCGGATTTTTATCAAACAGATTCTAAAGGAAGAAAGTAAACAAGTTTCTAAAGGAAGAAAGTAAACAAGTTTCTTTCTTCCATTAGGTACTTGAATTTGTTACTTATTTAGTAGGTACTTAATATATTATGTTAAGAAATAAGTGGGTAAAGGATGCTTGCGTGAAGCCCAAGATGAGTTTATGTGAAAGTCTAAATGTTAAGTGAGAAACCTACTAGGTGATAGTTAAATGAAGGTATTTCAAGTAAATGATTTGAAAGAAAATGTGAAAACATGAGGTTTTGATGGATTTATTTCACAATGTTGTTAAAAGACCATTGCACTCATGCATTTGCAATGTATTTAAATATGTATGTATTTTTGTATATTAAAAACTTAGTTTGCTTGCCAAGTTTTGTACCCATTATAGTTTATTGTAATTCTCATAAATTAAAATTAATTCACGATGAATAAGAAGGAGAACTTGAATTGAAAATAATACATGATTTGACATTTTAAAGTCTTTTGTTGTGTGAGGATTAAATATTTTTAAATTGTACAGAGATTTTTAAGTTTATCAGTTTTAGTGATTATGTCATACTTAAGTTGCAAACTATATGTAAAAATCATTCTAAGGAGAAACTTTTAGACATATTAAAAATATCATATTAACCATATAACAAATAAATAATAATATAACATGTGTATTTGTTTTGTCAAATTTCATTCAAGTGATACTAAAATTAATTTAATTACATTTAATATATATATATATATTAATTATATTATCTTTTATATATTTTAAAATTCTTCCATCCATCATTCATCCATACCAAGATTGGATTGAGTTGTTACATCGTTCATCCCTAGAAAAATAGTAATAAACCGACTCGGTTTATGGGGGGAAATTTACAAAAATAACCATAAAACTTTTTTTATTTTCATAATTAACCATCTCAATTTTTTTCTATCAACATTAGCCAAACACACGCTTTTCTCCCCAAATCACCCTTCTTTACAAATCAAAAGTAACTTTTTTTCTCCCCTTTCGTCAAACCAAAGGCAGCTTCCCACTCTTGAATCATCAACCAACGGCAACGGCAAAAGTCAACAATAAAAAGTGAAATCCGATCATAATTTATCCGGATCCAACACTAATCGACATCACATAGTGGTATGAGTTATTTTATAAACTTTCTCGAGAGTTTAAGTAAACTGTGAATCGTGGTTTCATGGGTGAATCTGGCGACAGGGTGCCTGTCGCACCAAAACTTGGAGCGACAGTCAGCCTGTCGCATCAAAACTTGGAGCGACAGTCAGCCTGTCGCACGAAAAGCCACATTCATTGCAATTAACTATTAATTTGATAGGGCTCAAATAATTTATTTATTTTTATAATTTCAGGCTTAATGGATTCAGTTGTACTTGAATTGTGTTACGATGGTTGGTGGGAGACATTAAAGGGTGGGCGTATGAAGTATGTCAATGGTAAAAATAGAGTTTTTTTTGTTGGGAAAAATTGTCTGTTTGATCAATTATTGGCAAGAGTATATGATGTGTTACAAATTAACCCTAATGAATATAGTATCACAATGAAGACAACTTTGAGGTCTAGTAACACATTATATCGTGTATGTGCACTGCCCATAGATATATTTGATGATGAAATGGTGAGGGTTGTGTTACATATGGCATTCGACGTAGCCAATTTTGGATGCATTCCTATATTCGTGACCACTTCACCTCGAGTTCTAAGCGAAGGTATTGAGCCACATGTCGATACAGAAACTTCGTTTAGAGCAAATATGTCTGGCCCCGATAATGAAGAAGAGGTGTTGCCAAGGATAATATCGCTACAACAATATTACTCTCCAATCCACGACAATTATGACAACATTGATGATAACGACGTTACGTTACAGGATGTTGGAGCAACGGTATTTCCAATAACGACGTCGTTGAAGTAACGGTATTCTCCGTATCACAACAATAATTTTCGGGATAATGATGATTTTTATGATGAGACAGAAGGGGATAATGTTTGTGCAGGACCTTCTAATAATATGAGAGACACTCATTTCAATAATGATGGTGATGATGGAGGAGCCGGTCCTTTGAATGTTCCGTCGTTTTAGCATGAGGGTGAGTGTGAAGACAATTTTTCTATGAATAACAGAGGCAATAGACCTATTCCTTTTATGGTTCGATCGAGAAGGAGAATTGATCCCCTCACAAGTCTTGCTCCAACTTTGCCTTCGAACACGGTTGCTTCAAGCTTTGTTAGCAGTTGTGACTCAGATGATATCAGTGTGGGTAAACTATTTGCTGAGAAGAATGAGTTTATAGAAGAATGAGTTTATATTACAACTACGCAAGGTTGCCTTAAGGATAAGTTTGATTTCAAGATTGCACGGTCTACAGCGACACATTTCGAGGCTCACTGTTGTTCGGAATCATGTAAATGTCGTATTCGAGCAACTAGAAGTTCGAACGAGCAAAATGTTCCTTGGGTAGTGCGGAGAATTGATAATGTACACACTTGTCATAATGAGGTATTGGTTGATGGACGTCATCAAGTAAAGAGCCGGGTTGTCGGTCATATTATCGCAGAAAAATATATTCAAGAAAAGAGAATTTATACTCCGAATGACATAAGAACAGATATGCAACAGGAATACGGTGTACAGTTAACATACCAGTAGGCATATCGGGCGAGAGAAGTTGGTCTTGAAATAGTTCGAGGCAACCCTGCGGATTCATACAACTTGCTCCCTAAATACTCTCACGTACTAACTACAGCGAATGAGGGTACAGTCACTCACCTCGAGTAGGATGGAGATGGTAATTTCTTGTACTATTTTGTAGCACTCGGATCTTCCATCAAGGGTTTTATGCAGTACATTCGGCCTGTCATTGCTGTAAATGGTACTCATCTGAAGGGGCTATATCGTGGAAGCATGTTCATGGCAACATGTCTTGATAGTAACAATCAATTGTATCTGCTAGCCATTTGGATCATGGATTTAGAAAACAATAATGCTTAGGAATGGTTTATGATGAAGTTACACGGAGTGATTGGCGATAGACCTGAGTTGGTAATTATATCTGATCAATGCATTGCCATAAGTGTTTTTACCACGTCAAAGGTAACATTAAGTCACAGTTTAGAATGTCTAAAGCTCGTTGGGATGAATTTGAGCCTGCCTTTATTAATGCAGCAAAAGCATATGGCCACGAGGAATTTAAGAGACAACTTGAAGGGTTGTGGATGATTCACTCAGGTGCGGTTGATTACCTAGAAAATAATGTCGGTACGTGTAATTAGGTAAGATCTCAGTTTGAAGGTAGGAGGTACAACATACTTACCACCAACATCGTAGAAAGTGTTAATTCTTTCATGAGGGAACCTCGAAAATTTCCTATTACTCATCTTGTTAATCACTTTAAGAAAACATTGCAGCAATGGTTTTATGATAGAAAAATTATGGCTGAATCAATGATTACTCGGCTAACAACATGGGCGGATGAAATAGTCACTGAGAGGAGAACTATAACTGAAAGAATGATAGTTCGGCCAGTGTCTCCGCATCGATTTCAAGTTATAGGTGGTGGGCTTAAGGAAGGTTTGGTTGACTTGCAAAAAAAAAACTTGCTCCTGCAGAGTGTTTCAGCTTGATCAGCTTGTATGTGCTCATGCAATTGCGGCGTGTCTAACACACCGGGTAGATTTTATTAACCTTTGCTCGGACTTTTACACTACAGAATCGTTGGCGATGGCTTATGCACAACCAGTGGAGCCAGTTGGTGAGGTGGCTGATTGGGAAGTTCCAGATGAAATTTAGGAGATGCAAGTATATCCACCAGTTGAGGCACCACCACCTGGCCGTCGTAAAGAGCTCAGAATACATTCGGCTAGTAAGGACGTTAACCGACAGACTGTAAGATGTGGGCGGTATCATGAACTGGGCCATAATCGTAAGCGATGTAAGAATCTCATTGCGTCGACTCGAAGTTAGTTGTATTATTTCAATGATTCGTTGGTTAAAACTGTTATTGTTTTTTGTATTTCGTTGGTTAAAATTGTTATTATTTTTTGTGTATTGTACACTTATATGTCATAAAACTTTATTTTATTTTAAATATTAAAATGTGAACATTAAAATTATATAAACTTAAGTGCGTAAATTAAAATAAAAATTCAAGTTTCAACATTCAAATTACTACAACGGTTTATAATACAATATCGTCATTAAATATGTCAACCACAATCTTTTTTCTAAAGTATTCGACATGACTAGCGTTAAACTCCAATCTAAGCCCGAAAATTAAATACATCGTAACCATCAATACAAAAACACTGCAATCGCCAGTTCCGGACTCTTGTTGTGGCGTGCTTGTAACTGCGATAACTTTTCAAGGGTCTGCACTCCGCAACTCAGGTCGGATGTTGTAGAAGCCAACATATTCCAACCATTGAGGGATATAACTTCAAGTGGCTTGAATTTCAACTTGTACCTTTTGTCGTAGCGAAATATGAGTAATGAGTCATAAATCCAGACTTTGTTTTTTCGAAAGTCAACTCGTGCTACTACCCAATGCGCGCCGTCCAAGTTCACAGGGATGAGTAACTGTATATAATAATTGAAAAACATGTTCGTTATATATGAAATTGAAATACAACCAAGAAAAAGCGACAACTTGGATATTTTCATTATGGAGTATGTGAAATGCAATAAAATACATACCATATCGACATCCGTCATTGATTTGGACATTATGTGCTGTCGCCCACAAAGATAACTATTCAAGCGGTCGTTGAATACTAATGAATCGACTGCACAATCCCCGTTATTCCATAACTAATTCAAGAACACCTATTACATAGATAACCAAGAAATGCATAAATTAACAAAACTTAAAGGCAAAAATTAAAAAAAAAACATAAATAGTATTTATAAGTTTTGTCGGCACGTTACCCCAAAAAATGTGTCAGTATGTGTGACACGTTGAACTAAGGCATTCAGATGCTGTCGTTGTTTCTCGTTAATCAAGCGGAGATACTCGTGAATATACTTTAGAGAAACAGAAACATTACGATTTCAAAGATAAAATTTATACACAAATCCACAACACTCAAAGAACTTCGAAAATATAATTACCTCATCGCCTAGCCATCCCATCGAAGTTAAACCCAAAAGTATTTGAAAGAATGACCGTGGGTGCTGGACTCTCCAAACCACTGTCATATCACCAGCGAGCCATCGATCAAACTCAGCAAACAGACTAGAATCCTCCAATCCTCTCAGTGGTTTTATATCTACGCTCATATTCATGTCTTGGGCATGGTCCATGATTTAGGGTCGAGGTATAGGCTGGACGTTCTTTCCTCGCCAAAGTAGAAGGATCATGTAAGGACTGTTATAAACATACGACGGTATGTACGCGACCAAACTTACTAACGCCCAGTGGCATCTTAGAGAACACCTGCACGCTCTCCCCACTAACATCTCCGTAGAAACTATACAATGACGTGGGCGTAGACAAATTTTGATTGCCCACGTCAGTATACACTCCATAGTCATCCGGGGTCTGTCCATTCGCCAAGATGAACATATTAAACAACTATTAAATTAAAAGTTAAACAAATATAATTATTAAATTTAATTATGCTCACCGCATACGAGCGTCCGGTGGGAGAATCCTTATTTGGACGTGTAAAAAAGTTGTCGATAAAGCCAATCACGGTTTCCTTAAAATCTTTTAATTGCAATTTCAATTCATACATGTTACAATCAATCTTATCCAGCCGCCGTCGCACGTAATCATTAAACTGCTTTGTCCTCGACTATTACAAAAGAAAATAAATAAATCTTTAGAATAACAGTAAAATAATAATTATTAATAAAAGAAGAAAATCGTATATTATTTATAACCTCAGAATCATGTGTGTCATCAGAGTCGGCATGTGTATGCTCCTGGTAGTCATCAACAGCCACCTCATCCTCAGAAGTGTCATGATGCTGCTCTGGTGTTGGGTTTGGTATGTCGTCATACTCGTCTAATTGCCTTGAAACCGACGGCATCACATTGATTAAGGGTTGGTGCTGTATAAAGTATCATTTAAAATTAATAAATGAAAAGTTAAAAATTTCAATTAAATATAATTTATAGTACTTAGATTTATAATCGACCTTATGAACCCAGTCTGGAATGCTTGGCATGTAATCCTTCACAGTGAGCCAATATTTTCTGCTACTCTCCTTTGAATTTGGCTCAAGGGTTTATAAAACGTCCCCCAGCCATAAATTCAATTGAAAATTTTAAGTATACATAACTTAAATTTAGTAAAGTTAAAAAAATAACTAATACATAATACTTACAATACGAGATTCGTCGTTGAAGAACGAATAAACCTCAGCAAAGTTAATTCTCGAAGACGCCATGGGCTTCTATTGCATGATGCGGGGAATCTTGTTCTTCGTTTTCACGACCCATGTTGACGGCAAACCTCCGATCGCTTCGTAAATCCAAGCCTGCAACAACCAAAGTGAAAAACCTATTAACACATCTATCAAATATTTAATACTATAAAACTTATTAATAAACAAAAAAACAACGCACTTGAACCCCGGACGTAAAGCCGTAAAGATTATACTTTTCAATGTTATGATCTGGGTTTTTCAACCGAGTCGTCGTAAATTTCTCGTCTTTCTCGAACAGTGCGTCATCAAGACTATCGTATACCATTTCCCACGACACAAGACCCCATGGACGGTTTTAGAAGTACTATATATCATCAACTTCGTTAAGCCAATCGAAATTGATTTGACAGTGATTTTTTCTTGCATTTAGTACTCTGTTCGCAAAATAAAAGAGCGCAATCTTTAATGCATCCATATCGTCCATTTCCTCGAATTTCAACTCCTTAAATAATGCATCGAATTCCTTAACATTGATCTTGCCGTGCACACCACCAAAGTACGTTTTCTGTAGCCTATCCACTTTTTTGTCATCTCTTAGTTCGGTATCAACACCATATGAAAGTCCAGTAACCAGGCACCATTCTACAATTGACAAGCGAATCAAATGCTCACCAATTTGAAACCATAACTGATCCTCACAGCTATCTTCTTCATGGGCCACTTGCCTCAGTAAAAGATTGTGCAAAATTACCCCACTAAATGGAAAACTTCGACACTCCAAGAAATGCCCAAATATATCCTTCGTGAACATATTCAACTGCCGCTTTGTTAATTTTTCCTCGATAACTTTTACGACCGAAAATAACTTACACATGCTCGAAATTCGACCAGAAAAGTGATCAGCATAATCAAAATACATCTTGCCTACTTCGATATCTTGTGATTCTGATTTCGCCATGTATCTGTAATTTTTATAAAATTATTACATTGCATTTACAGCAAAAAAAAAAATTCTTGTCAAAAAAAATACCACTGTAATTTTTGGTGCGACAGGCAGCCACCAATTTTTTGGTGCGACAGAGCTGTGCCGTCGCACCAATTTAGTGCGATAGCAGCAGTGCTATCGCACCGATTTGGTGCGGCAACGGGGCGCACATGCTTGCGCTGCTGCCCAGCGATGGGCGTGCGCGCGCGCTGCCCCCCTCTCCCCACCCCCCACCCAAAATTAATTCCCAAAAATCCAAAAACAATACTCCCAAAACACCACCAACCACCACAAACACCACCACCACCATTATTCTCAAACTACAATCATTATTATTCTAAAATTTCATTTTAAATTAATGAAAATAAGTAAAATGGCTAACCTAGGTTTTGTTGAAGGTTGTATATCGTAGATCGGACGCCGATGAGAGATGGAGCCGCTGCCGATGAGGGATGATGTTGCCGCCGATGATGGGAGTTGGTTCGGTTTGGGAGAGATGAGTGAAAGGGAGTGTTGGGGGAGAGATGAGGGAGATGGGTATTTTGGTCTCAAAGGTTATTTTATGGCTAATGTCGATAGAAATTCGTTTGGGGATTAAGATGAAAAAAGCCAAAACTTTAATAGTTAGTAGTGTAAATTTCCCGTTTATGGGTCCTCACAATATGAAACACAATAAATACAATATAATTCATAACGTTTAAAAATTAAACATAAAATTTCTGGTTCTTATTATGGGACACATAGTGCGCCCACCTGATCATAATACTGCGCCCAACACAGATAAGGTTTTGTCCCCTATATATTTAGTTACAAACCTTGACTTCCCAGAAGAAAACATATCTGAATTACATCACTACTTTAAAAGAAACCCTACAAAAATGGAGACCCAAAACTCAAAACAAATACCCTGTGCCCATGTAGCCATGGTGCCAACGCCAGGCATAGGTCACCTAATTCCCCAAGTTGAGTTAGCCAAGCGACTAGTACATCAACACAACTTTCTAGTCACCATCTTCATCCCCACCATCGATGATGGCACAGGCTCATCCATGGAACCACAAAGACAGGTCCTCGAATCCCTACCCACTTCCATTTCCACCATCTTTCTTCCTCCTGCGAGTTTTGATGACTTGCCTGACGTTCTTCGGATGGAAACCCGGATCACACTCACCCTCGTTCGGTCACTTTCTTCACTAAGGGATGCTCTCAAGGTGTTAGCGGAGTCAACTCGGCTAGTTGCTCTAGTTGTTGATATTTTTGGGTCGGCTGCGTTCGACGTGGCTAATGAATTTGGTGTTCCTGTTTATATTTTCTTTACTACAACGGCCATGGCACTGTCTCTTATCTTTCACTTACCTGAGCTTGATGTTAAGTTTAGCTGTGAGTATAGGGACGTGCCTGAACCGATCCAATTGCCCGGATGTGTCCCGATCCACGGGCGTGATTTTGCAGATCCGGTCCAACAGAGAAAGAATGAGGCATATCGAATTCTTTTAAGCTTTAGCAAACAGTATCTGGTAGCAGCTGGGATTTTGGTCAATAGTTTTATGGATTTGGAAACGGGGGCTTTCAAGGCTTTAATGGAAGGAGAATCGAGTTTTAAGCCTCCTCCGGTTTATCCGGTTGGACCGTTGGTTCAGACCGGATCAACCAATGAGACTAATGACGATAGACGCCATGAGTGTTTGAAGTGGTTAGATGAGCAGCCAAGTGAGTCAGTTCTATTTGTTTGTTTTGGTAGTGGTGGGACCCTATCACTGGAGCAGTTAAATGAATTGGCCTTAGGACTTGAAATGAGTGGGCAGAGATTCTTATGGGTTGTTAGGAGCCCACATGAGAGAGCAGCAAATGCCACTTATTTTGGCATCCAGAGCATGAAAGATCCTTTTGATTTTTTACCAAAAGGGTTCTTGGATAGGACCCAAGGGGTGGGTCTAGTGGTGCCCTCTTGGTCTCCTCAGGTTCAGGTGCTGAGGCATGGCTCGACCGGAGGGTTCTTGAGTCACTGTGGATGGAACTCGATTTTAGAAAGCATAGTGCATGGTGTGCCAATAATTGCATGGCCACTATATGCAGAACAAAAGATGAATGCTGTGCTTCTGATTGATGATTTGAAGGTCTCATTTAGGGTCAAAGTCAATGAAAATGGCCTGGTGGGCAGAGAAGATATAGCCAATTATGCAAAGGGCTTGATTCAAGGAGAAGAAGGGAAGTTGTTAAGGAGCAAGATGAGAGCACTAAAGGATGCAGCCGCAAATGCTTTGAGCCCAGATGGATCTTCTACCAAATCACTTTCCCAGGTGGCTCAGAAATGGAAGAACCTGGAAAGTGAGACAAAGTAATGCCGTTTCCTTCAATGTTTGTGTAATCTTCTTTATTTCTTGCTAGTCCTCTTATCGTGAAGGTTTAATAATTGCAACATTGCGTTGTATTTGTATAAGCACCTAATCGAGTAATTTTTAAATAATTTTATTAATTGACCACCTGAATTTAAAAGAAAGAACTAACTCTTAATATTGTAGTAAAACAAGTAATTAATAAATAACAAGTACAAAAATATGTAGATGACCAAAAAACTAATTAAAAAATGAGACTCTTTTAAGTTTCTTTCTTTAATTTATCTTAATTACTATCATAATACCTCTTAATAAGGAGAGATTTTAGAATATTTCTGATGTATTACAATTAATTGATGCATACGTGACATGTGTATTTGAATTTAATATAACCACCACTTACATAATAGTTTTTCAAAATAAATACACACCTGTCATAAGATCATTTGCTTATTGTATGATTGATACGCTTCTTCTGATGTATTCTAAGTTTTCTCCTTAATAAGATGTCATTGGAATTAGACCTGAAGGCACATTAGTGACCATGATAACACTGCATGCATGCCTATGCTTTAAATATTTAGTTTGCAAATTTTCCGCTAATTAGGACTCGGGCAAAATATTACTCATTTCACATGTTTTGTACTAAATAAATTTAGATGTGTCGTGGCTATAATATTATGACACTTCTTCTTGCTGTTGTTGCTGCCATTATGGAGATAGAAACGATGTCTCCATATAGCACCACGGAGACACTGTTTCTATTGCCAAGGTCGTTAAAATATAAGTGCTCATTGTGAATAACATACGAAAACACGTTGACCAAAAAACTAATAGCAAAATGAAACACTTCAGGGTTTTTTCTTTCACTTAACTTAATGACCATTATATACAATAGCACTTAATAAGGATGGTACAGGGATGAGGCCGAAGGGTACATTAATTACCATAATATCATTGGGTCTATGCCTGAACTTTTACGTACCATGAATCCAGGGCTTCCCCTGCACATTTTCTGCCGATATTTAATACTAGGGCCATAAACAGATAAGAATGCTTGTATGATTTGGCTTGCTCTGAGTATTCAGTAATAAGTGATTGGTGGTTAATAAATTAAAAAATAAAAATAATAAATCTTAGTCATATATTAATATTAAAGGAAAGAATGCATAAGATTTCACATGTTTTTTAATATGCCGCGATTATATAGGAACAATTTTTATGAGAATTTAAGTGTAGTTTTAATCAATATTATTATAGATGAAAATCAGGTATCATGAAACGAAAATGTCGGTAGTGCCGACCACATGTGCTTGTGCCCCACCACTAAAGAAGAACCAATGACAATCACTAGTTATTAGAATCGTGAATAACGTGTAACTCTTATAATTGGTTGCCCAACTACCTTCATTCCAAAAAGGAGGATGATTTGTGAATCATGTGCTTGTAGTCGTGGTCGATCGACTCGTAAAGTAATTTCAATGACTAGGTGATTTAAGTTTGCTTGCCCCTTTTAAACATTACAGCGATACACTTAAAGCTACATTACAGCTATACACTTAAAGCTAGGAAAATGGTCGAAGGTTATAAATTCTTTAACTACGTGTTGCACCCATTGTTCTTCATTTTTTAAGCTATTAACTCCATTTGTGGAAGAAGGATGGACATTTGTCAGTGTCCTTGTGCTACTCTTAATTCCCTTTCTATGGAGCCCTGCTGATGAATTTTGATTTCAAATATGATGTGTTTGGGTTATTTCTATTGCATGAAGAAGGCAAGTATTTTGCACAACCCCTTGAATTTCCGTAACATACATTGTGTAGAAACATAAATTGTATATCTATAATGGAAAAGTTGTTACCGATAATAGAAATTAATCCTACAAATACGTTTGCTATGAATTTCTTATAACCGAAAAGAAAAAAAAGGTCAAACACTAAAATATTATGAGGTTCTGAAGGAATTTACGGATTTGAACTAATCTACCAACTCAGTCATTATAGGTAAAACCCACATTCCAATTAAAAAAAGAATATCATCGTATTCCCTACTCATACAATTAAAAAAAACAATAAAACAATAAATAAAATAAAATAACAAAATACTAAACTCATCCAATAACAACCTATATGTATTATCTTTAAGACTATTCATACTTCATAAGCTCCATGGGACTTAATTAAAATACACTCATTGAAAATGATGGGATAGCTTCAACAAGAGAAAAGTTGATTTTGCCAATTATTTTATCTTATTGACCATTCTAATTAGATAATTATTAAATTGCAGCTGCTCTAACTTATATTCCATTCAAAAATATGTAAAAAGGTAACTTAGCAATATCCTAAATACAATAAAATTCTTAACATTTAAAATAAATAAAAAATTTGTGGTTCTTATTACATATTTTAAGTTTTATGGTTCTTATTATTCGACACATGGACCTATTAAATGATCCTCTACGATTGAGCGCACCACTTTAACATGGTAGTGCACCCAACGCACACAAGGTCTTGCCCTCTATATATTTAGTTATGGACCATGATTTTCCTTAAAAGGCGTATGTCAATAACATCACTTCAAAAGAAACTCTACAAAAATGGAAACCCAAAACTCAAAACAAATACCCCGTGCCCATGTAGCCATGGTGCCAACGCCGGGCATGGGTCATCTAATTCCCCTCGTTGAGTTAGCCAAGCGACTAGTACGTCAACACAACTTTCTAGTCACCATCTTCATCCCCACCATCGATGATGGCACAGGCTCATTCATGCAACCACAAAGACAGGTCCTCGAATCCCTACCCACTTCCATTTCCACCATCTTTCTTCCTCCGGTGAGTTTGGATGACTTGCCTGACAACGTTCCGATCGAAACTCGGATCATACTCGCCCTCGTTCGGTCACTTTCTTCACTAAGGGATGCTCTCAAGGTGTTAACGGAGTCAACTCGGCTAGTTGCTCTAGTTGTTGATTGTTTTGGGTCGGCTGCGTTCGATGTGGCAAATGAAGTCGGTGTTCCTGCTTATATTTTCTTTACTACAACGGCCATGGTACTGTCTTTTCTCTTTCATTTACCTGAGCTTGATGTTAAGTTTAGCTGTGAGTATAGGGACATGCCTGAACCGGTCCAGTTATCCGGATGCGTCCCAGTTCACGGGCGTGATTTTATAGATCCGGTCCAACAGAGAAAGAATGAGGCATATCGATTTGTTTTAAGCTTTAGGAAACAGTATCATTTAGCAGCTGGGATTATGGTTAATAGTTTTATGGAATTGGAAACGGGGCCTTTCAAGGCTTTAATGGAAGGAGAATCGAGTTTTAATCCTACTCCGGTTTATCCGGTTGGACCGTTGATTCAGACCGGATCAACCAATGAGACTAATAATAGATCCTCTGCGTGTTTGAAGTGGTTAGATGAGCAGCCAAGTGAGTCAGTTCTATTTGTTTGTTTTGGTAGTGGAGGGACGCTATCACAGGAGCAGTTAAATGAATTGGCCTTAGGACTTGAAATGAGTGGGCAAAGATTCTTGTGGGTTGCCAAGAGCCCACATGAGGAAGCAGCAAATGCCACTTATTTTAGTGTCCAGAGCATGAAAGATCCTCTTGATTTTTTACCGAAAGGGTTCCTGGATAGAACTAAAGGGGTGGGTCTAGTTGTGCCCTCTTGGGCTCCTCAGGCTCAGGTGCTGAGCCATGGCTCGACCGGAGGGTTCTTGAGTCACTGCGGATGGAACTCGATTTTGGAAAGCATAGTGCACGGTGTACCAATAATTGCATGGCCACTATATTCAGAACAAAAGATGAATGCTGTGCTTCTGACTGATGATTTGAAGGTCTCATTTAGAGTCAAAGTCAATGAAAATGGTCTGGTGGGCAGAGAAGATATAGCCAATTATGCAAGGGGCTTGATTCAAGGAGAAGAAGGGAAGTTGTTAAGGAGCAAGATGAGAGCACTAAAGGATGCAGCCGCAAATGCTTTGAGCCCAGATGGATCTTCTACCAAATCACTGGCCCAGGTGGCTCGGATATGGAAGAACCAGGAAAGTGAGACAAAGTAATGCCGTTTCCTTCAATGTTTGTGTAATCTTCTTTATTTTTCGCTAATGCAATAATTGCAACATTGCGTTGCATATGCCTAACGACTTAAATCAAATGATTTTAAAGTAATTAGTCAAGTAAGTCTAATTAGCTGGTCGCCTAAAAAATTCTTTCTTTCTTTTTTTCTGTCTAAAAAATATTGCACTGTCTCCGGCGTCAACTGTACCTAGTTGGACTTACTAATCTTGGGTGTTCAAAGAAAAAAAAAAGAATTAACTCTTAATATTGTAGGAAAACAAGTAATTAATAAATAACAAGAATAAAAACACGTTGATGACTAAAGAATAAATAAAAAATGAAACTCTTTTAAACTTCTTTCTTTCATATATCTTAATTACCATCATAATACTTCTTAATAAAATGTTAATGATGGTTAAAAGTAGACAAGAGTTTCCCACAAGTCCCATTCACCCTTTTGTTATTATTTTTTTTCTCTTTGTGGGCGAGTTGAATAAGAAGTACAATAATCATGATTCATTTAAGTCAAATAAAATTTAAATAAGTAAATAAATAAACTTACTATGCTGGTCGGCAGTGTCTAAATCTCCTATTTGTCACAGTGATGTTAATATCCAACATCTCTTAAAATTTTGCATGTGGCCTTGACTGCAAATATTTAGACTTCCTCTTCTTACAAATTAATTTTTAACAATGAATAGATATTATATCAAATTGTAGTTTTTCAAATAACTTTATTTAACCATTTAACTGCCTAGGTAAATTGTATATTAATTGGACCAACTGCAAAAGTCATGAAAAAAAAACTACCTATTAATATTGTCGGAAAGTAGGTAATAACAAAAGGGAAAAGAAAAAGATAAATAGCCATCATGGAAGCAGAAACGATGTCTACATATGGCACCATGGACGCACCGTTTCTATTGCCACGGTGGGGTTAAATATAAGTAGAGCTGGCAAAATGGGTTATCGGGTCGTATTTGTATCGTGTTAAATTTAAGTCGATCCAAATCTGACTCATTTAATAATCGTGTTAAAATATTGAGACCTAAACCCAACACGGAAAAATAATCGGGTTACCCAATAACCCTTTAATATATATATATTGAACAAAAGTTACATCAAATATTTACACACTATCATACATATATACATACATACATACATACATACATATATTATAAAATATACATATCTACCAATATATTACACATTTACACTATTGAGGTTTTAATTATATATATATATATATATATATATATATATATATATATATATATATATATATGTTATATCAATATTATAAAATATACATGTCTATCAATTTTTACACATTTACACTATTGAAACTCTAAATGTATGTAAAATTTTATAAATAAAACATTGTGTTTATATTCACCCTTTTAAAGAATAAAAAAAAGAAAATCATCTCTAATATTTGAGTTTTAATTATAAGAATATGTAAATTATTTTAAAATAGAAAATATAGTCGGGTCATTGATCGGGTAAATGGGTCAAGAATTTTAACCCTGACCCGACACGGAAAAAAATCGTGTTGACCCGGACCCGACCCATTTAATAATCGTGTTAAATTTGACGACCCATACCCATTTATTTATGTCGTGTTCATGTCGGGTAATCGGGTCGTGTCAAATTTTGCCAGCTCTAAAAATTAAATGCTAATCATAATAACAAGCACGAAAACACATTGACCAAAAAATTAATAGTAAAATAAAAAACTTTATGCTTCTTTCTTTCATTTATCTCAATGACCATTATATAAAATGACTATCCATAAGATGGTATAGGGATGAGGCCTAGTGGGACATCAATTACCATAATAACAATGCATCTATACCTAAGCTTTTTTGTTCCACGAATCCATGACTTCCCTTGCACATTTTCTGCTGATATTTTAGACTAGAGGGCATAATATTTCGGATAAAATTTGATCTTATGATCTGATTTGTTCTTAAGTATTGAGCAACATGTGATTAGTGGTTAATAATATTTGTCTTTTTTTCACATCTTAATATGCCGTGACTATTTGGCAACAGTTTTTAGGGAAATTTAAGTGTAGTTGTAGCCAAAGTCACATCCAACGTAAATATAAGATCATATTAGATTTAATATAATATTTAGGACAATGCCTAACAATATAAACACAAACTCGATCACTCACAATTCTTTATAGCTGAAAGAAAAATAACGTATTACTAAAGTATAAGATACTAAAAAAAATTATTAGTTTATCTTAATCTATCCAACTCATCTATTATAGGTGAAAATCATGTTCCAATGACAAAAAGAAAACATCGGTAGTGCCCGCCAATATGGGGAAAAAAAATCTAAAAACCATAAAACAGAGGGTGATTGTGAATCATGTGCATGTGGATGTGGTTCACTCACTCGTAAATTAATTTGCATGGTAACGGTGTCACGTTGCTATTGACATTGAGATCGTGTTGTTATAATATTAAAATATTTGATAATTATTAATTAATATAATTTATAAATTAATTTGATATATATTAATCACTATCATTTATAATTTAATTTGATCTGATTAAAATTTATAATATTTTATTATTTTTATTAAAATTATTATTTAAAATTTATATTTACTAAATATTTTTAACTTTTATTTTATAATTGTAATTTTTTTACAATAACTATAATTTAAAAACTAAAATATCTCAAAACTAAATAGAAATTTAATTAAAATAAATAAGACTTTCTCATAAGTTCCCATTCAACCTTATATATATATATATATATATATATATATGATGGGGAACTTTAATTGAAAATGGGAGAAGACGAGCAAAAAGGCTAGAATTCATTATTCATTAAGCCAAATATTTTTAAAAAAATAAACGTCATGAGTGAGTGATATGGCTAGTGGTGTCTAAATCTCTGATTTGTCAGAGTGATGTTAAGCTCTAAAATCTCATATCTTAAGTTAAGACTTATGAATTGTTTGTTTTATGTCTGAAATCTTAATTTAAGATATTTTGATATTTTAGCCTATTTGTTTTTATGAAATCTTATTATAAGACATTTTTATTTTAATGGAAAATTAATTTTTTCTCACAAATATCCTCATTGAATGTATTTATATCTTATCTAACTATTAGATGTCATATTAGAATTCGCTTGATCTCAAATTTTATTTGGTATTAAATACTTAACATACATTCAATTTGAATTTTTTAAAAAATTCTTTATTGATAGATAACAACTTTTTTATTCATAAGTATTATGTTAAATGGTAAAAATTGATATTATCAAAATTATTTTCCATAAATTATATGTCCAATGCTTACCTTATAAATATTTATAACATATAAAAACTATTATACTTCAAAACACTGTAAATATATACCTATTTAAACATCAGCATATACAACACTTTCAAGGTCATAAGTGAAAAATGATTAGATTTAAGATATTTTGATTTTATAAAGAGAAGCAACTTGCTACTTACTCTCATACGTCAAAAAATAAAATAAAAAATATATTATTTTAACATATGCATTCACTATTGGATTATAAACTTGATCCATACAACTTTAAAGCCCAAATGATCTTTGATTTAGCCCATGAAAATTTCTTTAGGTAGTTAAGATTTTTGGTGTTAAGTGTGGTAATGTGGTAATGTGGTAAGTAGAATTTGTGATGCTGAGTATGGTTGTTAGGTTTGATGTGTAGTTATGATTTGTGCGGTAGTTAAGTTAATGTATGGTTGTGATTAAGTTGTAGCAAGTATAAATATCTCTTTTCTTAGTTGGTTTAAGCAACAATAAGTAGTAAAGCTTATTAGTTTTAAAAGAGTTGTAATTGAGGAATTGTATTGAGTTCATAAGAAAAAAAGAGTACTTTTGGGTGTTTAATCATTAAAATTTCTCCAACAAAGTGGTATCAGAGCTAGTAATCGGTGCCCCATATAGTAGTGTAGCATATCTAATTGAAGACCTTGACAAGAGAAACGTGAACTGCAAAAATTAGCTTGATCAGAGTTTGGATGTTCTCGCACGTGCTACCAAAAGTTCTACCCTGAAATTGAGTTGACTTACTGAGTTGAACCAAATTGAACCAAGTGAACCACACTGAATCAAGCTAAACCTAGATAAGTTCAGCCAAAGTCAAGTCAAATCAACCGAGTCGAACTAATCTATTGACCTTTGTCCTCAGCCAGTGACCATTGACCATCAGTCATTGACCATAGGCCATTGACCAAAATTTAAAATTTTGGTTTGAGTCATTCCCTAGGTTTTTGGATATTTCAGATCCATTTGTACAATCAAAACTTTTAAATTTAGACTCTAAAACATTATGGCGAATAATGGTGTGGCACCATTCCAAATTCTATCACTAAAATGAAGCAACTTCAATAATTGGAATATCAAAATGAAGGCCCTCTTTGGAGCTCATGATGTCTAGGAAGTCATTGAAAAAGGCTACAATGAGCCAAAAAAGGAGGCTTCTTTGACTCAACAGTAAAAGGATAGTTTAAACTATTAACAAAAAAGAGATGAGAAAGCTCTCTTCCTCATCTATCAAGTGCTGGATGATGATGGATTTTAGAAGATTTGAGTTCAACTTCAGCCAAGAAAGCATGGGAAGAGCTTCAAACCTTTTATAAAGTGAAATAATATCTACGCAACCTAAGAGGGGGGTGAATTGGGTTTCTAAATTATGCAATACTAAATTGAAAATAGATGCAAATCTTAAACAAATTTGAAGTAATAATGAAATAAGCCAATTAAAATATAAAAAGATAAGGGAAGAGAGATTCAAACATGGAGATTTTTACGTGGTTCGGCCAACATCGCCTACGTTTACGCCTCTAAGCCAACCAAGCTCGAGGATTTCACTATCCAAGTCTCTCAAGGCTTCAAGTTCTTTACAATTGACTTCCAAGGTGTCAATCAACCTTTACACCAAGTGATTATCCAAAATCTCTTAACCCAAGTGTATCCCAACAATTACAATCACTCAAAATAAAGATTACAAATTTGATTGTACTCTCACACAATATGTATGATTACAAATCAATGCCCAAAATATGAGAATAAATGAAACAAGAATGTATTAAGCTCAATGAAGGTTGTATTCTTGATTATAGGCTCAATGATAACGTTGTGATCACCTATTGTTTGAATTTGATTGAACTTATTTATAGTTGGACGTAAAATATAGTTGTTGTTGACTTTCTGCGCGAAATCGGATCGCCGTTATCCATTTTTGGTTAACTATTTTGACTGGTCTAAGTGACCCTTGAGCTGAAATTCAAATAAACGGTTGATAGTTTGCCACGATCGGTTTGCCGTTAATTTCCAGTGACCTGCAAAAATAAATTTCTGTTATTCATTCTTGCTAAACGGTTGAAAATTAGTATGAAATGACATTCTGGAAATTATCGGTTTGCTGTTTAAAGTTAACGATTCGCCGGTTATTTTCAGTAACCTTCTCAGCATGCTTGCATTATCCGTTTTTGCTAACCAGTTCAAGTTTAAGGATCACCAATTTCTGGAAATTATGAGTTAACTGTTTCAAAGTTATTAGTTCACCGTTTGTTTCTATAATCATAGTTTTGACATCATTTCGCAGGAAATGATTTTCCAGTTTAAAGTTAATGATTACTCATATTTTATGAACACATTTAGAAATATTGTACAGCTATTTAATAAAATGTTTATTAAAAAAACTCCAACACTTTAATTAAAAACATTTAAAGTTTGTTATCATCAAAATCATTATAATAAACATATACATGTTAAAGGCAATGTCGTTTTCATAGATGATTTAAAACTACTAGTGAAGAGCAAAGGTAACATTTTTTTTTCATGCAAAAGATGGTAGCAACCAATTGATTTCAAGTGCTTACTCTGTGCTCAATATGAAAAACAACATTCTCAATTTCAGTCAACTCTTGAAAAAAAGACTATGATATTCACTTAAAAGATTATAGTATCTTTCTAAGAGAAGACAAAGGAAACCTAATTATGAAGATGAAAATATCAAAGAATATAATGTCTCCTTTAAATATTCAAAACGATGTTATTAAGTGTCTTAAAGTTTGTCATAAAGATCTAACGTAGATCTGGCATATTTGATATAGGCATCTCAACTTTGGAGGACTAGAGCTACTATCAAAAAATAACATAGTGAAAGACATATCTTTAATTAATCATCTAAATCAACTTTGCGAAGGATGTTTACTTGGCCAGTAGTTTAGGAAGAGCTTTTTAAAGGAGTTAAACTCAAGAGTTCATAAGCCATTTGAGCTTATTCATACTAATGTGTGGGTTCAATCAAGCAAAGTTTCGTTGGTAAAAGCAACTATTTTCTTCCCTTTCCAGATGATATTTTAAGAAAAACTTGGGTGTACTGTTTCAAAGTTAGAAGTTTTTAAAACTTTTAAGAAATTCAAAGCTGCAGTTGAGAAAGAAATTGGATATCATATTAAAACTACGAGATTTGATCAAAGAGGAGAATTTGCTTATAAAGAATTCAAAAGTTTTATAAAGTAAATGGAATTCGACGTCCTTTGACAATTCCAAGATCTCCCTAAGAAAATGATGTTGTAGAAAGGAAGAATATAACTACGCTCAATATGACAAGAAGCATGCTCAAGAGTAAGAGACTATCTAAAGAATTTTGGGTTGAAGTTATAACATGTACAATATACTTGTCCAATCGATCTCCAACAAGTAGTGTGTAGGGCAAGACGCTATAAGAAGCATGGAGTTGCAAAAAGCCAGTTATCTCATATTTAAGAGTTTTTGGGAGCATAGTTCACATATATGTACCAGACGAGACGAGAACCAAGCTAGATGACAAAAGTGAAAAATTCATCTTCATTGGCTATGACAACAATTTAAAGGATACAAACTATACAATTCAAACAACAGAAACTCATGATCATCTGAGATGTTATTTTTTATTTAAAAAGGAGAATGGGATTATGGCTATAACATAGATGATTTCAATTATTACCCTTTTGAAGAAGATAAACAGACATTGAAGGAGTAAACATCAAAAGAATAACAAGTGCTCGCTACTCCACCTACTTCTCTAGCATCAACAACTCATAAGAATTCACCACCATCATTTTTGGAGGAGAGAGGTGTGGCACACACAAAAGTTTACTAGATCTTTAGGAGGTAACAGAGGGACTTGACAATTTTACTCTCTTTGGCTTATTCGGTTTAGATGATTTCAATTATTACCCTTTTGAAGAAGATAAACAGACATGAAATAGCAAAATTGACAAGTATTTTCAAGAGAACGACTTCACCAAATACCCATATGAATATGCTCTCCATGTCAAAGCCAAAGGTGAAGACATTTTGAATATTTTCTTATATGTAGATGATTTCATCTAACTAGAATTAATCGAAGCTTATTTGAAGAGTTCAAGAAAGTTCGAGATGACTGATATCAAACTTATAGTGTATTATCTTGGTGTTGAAGTTAAGGAAAACGAAGAAGGGACATTTATTTTCTAAGAAAACTATGCTGAGGAAATATTCAAAAAGTTCAAATGCATGATTGTAAGCCCATAAGCATGCAGTGGAATGCAAAGTCAAGATATCAAAATATAATGAAGTTAAAGGTGTAGATTCTAAGAGTTTGGTCAGAAGCTTACACTATTTGACATGCACAAGACTAGGCATCCTTTATGTTGTTAGACTTGTACGTTGATAAATGAAAAATCCAAAGACAATCCATTTTAAAGTTGCAAAAAGAATCCCTTGCTACATCAAATGTACAATTGTTTTCGGCTTTTTATACTCAGTCTCTAATGATTACAAGCTTGCTAGATATAGCAATAATGATTGGGGTGGAGATGCAGGTGATCAAAAGAGCACTACATGATTTTTTTTATTTACGGTGGATATTGCTTCCACATGGATGTCAAAAAAGCAACCGATTGTCATAATTTCTACTTGTGAAGTTGAATATATGACTGCTACATCAAGTATTTATCATGCAATCTGGTTAAGGAATTTATTGAAAGGGTTGGGTTTGTCACTAAAAGAACCTATAGAGATTTTCATTGACAACAAGTCAGAAATAGCCTTAGCTAAGAATCCTATCTTCCATGATTGAAGTAAACATATTGACTCTCGCTACCATTTTATAAGGGAGTGCATTGAGAGAAATGATGTACAAACAAAGTATGTCAAATTACAATATCAAGCAGTTGATATCTTTACGAAACCATTAAAACAAGAAGACTTTACCATATTGAGAAATTTCCTTAGTGTCCTAGGATTAAGTTTAAGAGGGGTGTTGGATCATAAACTTGATCCATACAATTTTGAAGCCCTAATGATCTTTGATCTAGCCCATTGAAGCTTCTTAAGATAGTTAAGATTTATGGTGTTAAATGTGGTAATGTGATAAGTTGAATTTGTGGTGTTGAGTATATTGTTAGGTATGATGTGTGGTTATGATTTGTGTGGTAGTTAAGTTAATGTATAGTTGTGATTAAGTTGTAACAAGTGTAAATATCTCCTAATTTAGTTGGCTTAAGCAATAAGAAGTAATAAAGCTTCTTAGTTCTAAAAGAGTTGTAATTGAGGAGTCGTATTGAGATTATAAAAAGAAAAAGGTGCTTAGAGTATTTAATCATTCAAATTCTCCAACATTCAGACTCATTTAGACTTCAGTAACATTTGAACCTATTCAAATTTTAGATTAAAAAATAAACGCTACCTTATTATGTGAATTTAATTATAAACATTTGGGTTCCCACTCTCTATAAGTTGATTTTTAAAGATAAATGCATCACATTGAGTAGTGGATCAACATATGGGATTGGATGTGCCATGACAAGTATGCGATTATAGTTTGGTGCAAATAACATTGATAAAAAATATTATTTCTTTGTATATAATTTATTTTTATTTTTTTTTCATTTAGAGGCTTAACTTACACCTACATAATTTATATAATTGAAAGATTAAATGAGGAAAGTAATTGTCATAATAAAAAATATTAAATAGTAATTATGTACAAAATAATCAAAACAAGTCGAATGATTTGATGCTTTTGAGCTTGTTTTGTACATATTTTTTGTGCAAATCACAGTAATAGATTTTAGGTTAGACACTGCACCACAAAAATGGAAGATTAAAAATTCAAATCCAGGAAGATTTTCACGGAGCATGTTCCATCAGCTATATACTTATACTTTTTTTTAACTGATATTACAATCATACAATTATTGATATTATAATTAAATAATTACTGAGATTAATTTACTATGAAGCACCACCTATATTTTCTATTCTTACTAATATTAAACGACAATGGTTAAAGGTTATAAATTTCTTAGTCCACATATTTCACATTTGTAAGAATAGTAGCCCACTACTCAGCCAAAGGTTGAGTGACCAATATATCTAGGAAAATGGTTAAAGGTTACAAATTTCTTAACTCCCTGTTGCCCCTTGTTCTTTATTTTTTCAGTTATTAACTCCATTCTTCAAAGAGAGAGAAAGAGGGGAAAAAAAAAAGATGGACATTTGCTTGTTACTGTTTGTGCTGCTCTTGATTCCTTTTTTGTGAGGCCGGGGTGATGAATTTGACTGGTGCATTAACTGCACCACGCATCCACCACTACTTTCTGTTGTTCGCAACAAATATTTTGTTATTGATCACTACATTATTATTATTACATGTAATAAATTTCCGTAACATACATTTTGTAGAAACATAATTAAGTGTGTGTGTTTGTGTATAAAATAAATTGTTACTAATAATTTAAAAAAAAACGACGGATGCAAGGTATAATGCATGGTCTGCTGGCTTAAATCCTTGTGGTTAAAATAATCAATAGCTAGTTTAAATTACAGATAAAATTAATGTAATTTATAGGTTTTAAAATAAGTTGTGTTAAAAAATTAATAGCTAGTTTACTTTGTTATTCATATTTGTCTTATAACATGTGCCTTTGTGTTTATTATTATTACCAATTAGACCAACACTTTACCTTTTTTTTTTTTATAGAAAAGCTTAGCTTTCATTGAATTAAAATTGGAAAAGATACAAAAGATGAGGTGGACGAACATCCGTCCACATTTCTGATTCTTCATTACTTAAGGCCATTTTTGCAATTGAATGGGCCATATCATTGCCAAGTCTGGAAGTGTGTTGTACAGTGGCATTGTTCAGCTTTTTCAAGCCTTCTATGATATCAGAAATAATCCAGGATATTTCCGTTTTGCTACATTTTCTCCCTGTAATCAAGTCAACGGCTTCCTGACAGTCAGATTCAATTATCACTGGCCTGCATTTGGCTGCTTCTGTTGCTGCAATTCCCAGCTGAATTGCTTTAGCTTCTGCAGCAAGGACATCTCCAGAAAAATTCTCCTGTTTTTGGGCTGCAGCTATGAACTTTCCTTCAGCATTTCTAATTACCACTCCTAACCCAGCTACTTGATTCTGAATTTTTGTTGCAACGTCTACATTGACTTTAAAACACCCTAGTGGAGGGGGTTTCCAGGTTTGCTTTGTTTGGTAGTTTTGCTCTGCATAGGATGGCAGCGGGGGAGGTTTAATTTTTCTGTAAGATTCCACAATCGCTTCAGCTTTTGCCAATGATATTTGGGAATCTTCTTTCTTGCCCTTAAAGATAAAAAGATTCCTTGAATGCCATATTTCCCAGCAAATAGCTATGAACAACTCCATTTCAGCCTTCACTTTCTTAGCTGACAGGTCTTGCACCACACTCAACAAATCTTGGTTCCCAAAAAGCTTCATTTCGTCTACAAAGTCTGTACTCCTCCAAACTTTCTGAGCTACTTTACAGCTGAAAAGGGCATGCACAACATTCTCTCCTTGTTTACCACATCTCTGGCACCATGGCTGCTGCAGTACCTTTTCCTTCCAAAGATTCTCAGCTGTTGGGAGTGAATTCTGAACTGCTCTCCACATAAAGATTTTGACTTTTTCTGGAATATCCAGTTTCCAAATTGCATGCCATTCAGATGAATTCCTTTTAGAAGAACTGGGGCAATCTAGGAACTTCAACCGCAAAGCAACTTGATACCCACTTTTCACAGAATAGTTTCCATGCTTGTCAAAGGCCCATAGCTGCCCCTTGGAGATTTTGGAAGCATAATCTTTAGGATATAGTCTGCATCTTCTGGTAAGAAATGTTGCCTGATTAGATGTTCATTCCACTTGTGCTCACCATCTATCAGCATAGACACCGTTGCATCTAGAGGCAGAGTGGGAACTGAGATGATCTTAAAAGTTGAAGGTCTTGGGATCCAGGTGTTGTTGTAAATCCTCACCCTATCTCCATTTCCTATCCTCCATCTCACTCCATTTTGCAGCACTTGTCTACCCCACAGGATACTCCTCCAAATGAAAGAAAGATGGCTTGTAGCCTAACTTTGCATTCATGAAGTCTGATTTTTTGAAATATTTTGCTTGTAAGACTTTAGCCATGAGTGAATGAGGGAATTAAATCACCCTCCAGCCTTGCTTCGCAATTAAGGCTTGGTTGAAGCTAGATAAGTGTCACAGGATGAGTATTTTGCTCAGCTAATCCGTGCGGCACTTAGACAACTTTGCCGAATGTTGCTAAGTAAGCCTAGAACTTCTCGAACTAGAGAAGAGAGCAATGGAGCCGAATAAGAGAAATTGAATTGCACAAAGAGAGATTACAATGTTTGAGTTGCTTACAATGCTTGTTGTAGTGTTTGTTGGATGCAAATGCCTAATGTTATCCCATATTTATAGGGGAGGCTTGCCAAGCTCTAGAGATTCTAGAGAATTCTACCACTTTCTAGCTATTTACATGTGTTGGAATTGTAAGGAGAATTCTAGAGTATTTACAAGCTCACATGTGCTAGATTTGCCTAGAACTTTCCGGAATTTGGCCAAGCTAGCACTCTTGACCTTGTGTTGGCTCTCTAGCCCGAGATTGTGGGCAATTGGGCTAGCGAATTGGGCAGTCCGCAACATAAGTCTCTAAATCACATGCCCCATCTTCCTTTGGAGTTGCACATTTTCTCCCACTTTGCCCAGTTGTTTCCTCTGTGATTTCCTTTTGAATGCCACCAAAATCGAGCTATTGCTCCTTGAATGTCAGTACATAGCCCTAATGGAATCTTAAAGATGCTCATTGTGTAAACAGGGACTGCTTGGGCGATAGCTTTGATCAGGACCTCTTTTCCCCCACTTGAGAACTACTTACTTTGCCAGCTTGATATTTTGTCAAGCACCCTCAGCTTAATGAAATTGAAGAAGCTAGTTTTATTCCTTCCTACCATCGATGGCAGCCCTAGGTACTTCTCATGTCTAGAAACTACATTTAGCTGAAAAATGCTTTTGATTTCCTCAATTTGCTTGGCTTGAGTGTTTCCGGTGAAAAGCATTGACGATTTTTCAAAATTAAAGATTTTCCCTGATGCAACTGCATACTGCTCAAAGATTTGCTTTAACCTTGTGCATTCTTCTGTTTTGACCCTTGTGAATATGCGACAAAGAGTAAATGGGTGATGGACAGGTTGCTGCCAAATTTTATCCCATTGATCAATTTTTTTGCTTCTACTTGCTTCAACAAAATTTGAGAATCCCTCTGCACAAAGAATAAATAGGTAAAGAAATAGAGGGCACCCTTGCCTCAGCCCTCTTTGTGGGTGGATCACCCCTTTTGCTACTCCATTTATGAAGGCCGAGAAAGATGCTAATGAAATACACTTCATAATAAAGTCAATCCATTTTGATGAAAAGCCTAGCTTCCTCATAACACTTTCCAAAAAGCACCATTTTATCCTATCATATGTTTTGCTAATGTCGAGCTTTGGAGCCACCAAACCATTCCCCCATCCCCTTAGTGAGTTTAATCTTATGCAAACACTCATAACCCACTACAACATTATCTGTAATGAGCCTATTTGAAATAAAGGCACTTTGGGTTGGTGAGATGATGTTTTGTAACATGTGCTTAAGCCTATTTGCTATGGTTTTTGCTATAATTCGATAAATAACATTACATAAACTAACAGCCCTCTTTTATTTATGGGACGGGAGGAGGACCAATTATAAAATCCCGTCATGTCCTGTATATCCCGTTAAAATTATAATTTAAAATAAAAAGTGAAAAAGTCACAAATAAAATTAATAATTTATAGCAATAATTACCCTTCAAAACTCAGCCAATTTCCTAAATTAACACTGCACCCTAAGTGTTGACCGCCCAACGCCCCTTGCCCTGACCACAAAAAAATTTACTCCGCCACAAAAGTTCCCAAGCAGCCACCCACGACTTGCCCAGTATGCCTCTGCTAGCAATTCATCCACAAAATTCTCGCTTTTCAACCTCCACACTGTAAGTTAACATTCATAATTTGGATTTTTTTTTGTTTTTATTGTTCACAGTTTTGTGCTCTTTCCACATAATTGATATTTGTTAAATATTATTATATTATATACGGAAATCTAGTTGAAGTTGTTATATTATAATGATTATTATATTTGTTTAAGTAGTATTGAGTTTTAAAATAAAGGTTCTTGTGGTCCCATATTATTATTACTTTTGTTTTATATGGTTTGATGTGTGTAAAAGGTTAATTTATATTTAATTCTTTTATTTGAGTTGTGGTTCGTTGTTTTCTTTTTGTTTTAAAGGATGACTTCTCCTCCAGTAGTGGACAATGAAAGTTTAGATAATGATGATGTGCATGTTGTTGAAGAAAACGCCAAAGATAATGATTTAACATCAAGATTAAGATCAGTGGTCTGGAAACATTTTGAAAGAAAGATAAAAAATGGAAAAATAAGAGCCTTTTGTAAGCACTGCAGTAAAGACTATGTTGGAGGTCTTAGAGATGGAACAAGACACTTGAACGATCACATGAAAATATGCCCTCGGCGTAAACACATTGAGATAACACATTATTCAAAGAAGTTAAAAACAGTTGAGGATGATCAGGGAAATGTGAAGGTAGAGACTTATTCTTTTGATCCTAATGTCACTAGGGGATTGATTGCACGTATAATCATTATGCATGAGTACCCATTAAGTTGCGTTGAGCATGAATGGTTTAGAAAAGTGTTGTCTTCTTTAAACCCAATGTCGAAAAACGTATCTCGTAATACTATAAAAAGTGATATTATAGAGCTATATGAGATGGAAAAGGTTAAGGTTGTGAGTTTAATAGAGAGTAACAATAGTAAAGTTGCAATCACAACTAACATGTGGACTTGTGGCTCCCAAACAAAATGGTACATGGCTATTACAGCACACTTTATTGATGATTCTTGGACCTCACGGGATCAAATTTTGAGGTGCTATATTTAATTCTAATTAACATTGAAATATTTAGTGCATTATATTTATTTATTGAATGTATTTCTAATTAATTGTATTCTTTCTGTGTAGGTTTATTCATGTGCAAACTCGACATACTTCTCAAGTACTTTGTGATGTACTATTGAGATGTTTAATGGATCTTAATCTTGAGCGTAAGTTATCTACAATAACTGTTGATAATTGCACTACTAATGATCGAATGAGTCAACTTCTACTAGATAAACTTGATAAAAATGATTTATTTATGAGTGGCAAGTTGTTTCATATGTGTTGTACTGCTCACATTTTAAACTTGATTGTCAAAGAGGGGTTAAGTGTTGCATTTTGGACGGTTACCCCTCAAAGAAGGGAAAAATGTTAGTGAGGGTGTTGCTAAAATTCGTGCTAGTGTTGCATTTTGGACAGTTACCCCTCAAAGAAGGGAAAAATTTAAAGAGATTTCTCATAGGTTGAATATTTCATGTAGTAAGGAGTTAGTTCTTGATTGCATCACTAGATGAAACTCTACTTATCTCATGATTTCTATTGCCCTGGAGTATAAAAATGTCTTTTATAGACTGCATCAATTGGAGGCACAATATAGGTGTTTGCCAAGTGAAAGTGAATGGGAGTTAGCTCGTATATTGTTAAACAATTTGAAATCGTTTTATAATGTGACTGAGGTATTTTCTGGAACTAAGTACCCCACATCCAATTTGTTTTTCATTCATATTTGTGAGATTAGATTATCATTAGGTAGTTGGCTTACCTGTGAGCATGATGAAGTTAGACAAATGGCAATTAACATGATTGACAAATTTGAAAAATATTGAAAAGATGTTAATGGGGTATTAACCATGGCAACAGTGCTGGATTCTTAGATATAAAATGAAATTGATTGAGTTATACTTTCCATTGTTATATGGTGATGAATCAAATATTCATATTGAGAAAGTTCATATGCTTTTTAAGGACTTAATAAAGGAGTATGAATTTAAAGCCAAATTATTTGTAAGTGGTCCTAGCGCGGGTGCTTTTAGTTCTAGTAGAGGAGAGTTCTCAGTCGTGATGTCCCATGTTGAGGAATAACTTTCAAGTAGCTATGATGATTTTTTGAAAGCCAATATAGTTGAGAACCGTAAGACTGAGCTTGAGTCATATTTAGGTGAATATGTCTTGATTACCAAAGACAAAAATTTTGATATTTTGGGGTGGTGAAAAATATATGCAATACAATATCCTTTATTATCTACTATTGCTAGGGATAAACTAGCAATCCCAGTGTCAACAGTTGCTTCCGAGTCATCTTTTAACACATGTGGTAGAGTTGTTAGCCCACATCGTAATAGACTACACTCACAAACAGTCAAGGCATTGATGTGCACTCAAAGTTGGTTGAATGCTTACACAAGAGGTAATTTATTTTATTGTAATTTATGCATATTTAAATCTTCAAACTTTTTTATTTTCTTTTCTAGTTTTTAATTTTTTGTTTTTTTTTGTATTCTAAGACAGTGGGCATACAACTTCTAGTGAAATTCCTACATTTACAGAGGAAGAAAAAGTTGATGCGGAGATTGAAGAGGTAATCGATTTTATTAATAATTTTGAACATTAATGATTAATTATTATGTAATTATCAAAATATTAGTCTTACTCTAACCTCTCTTTATTAATTCTTGTAGGATTATATAGAAATTTGAAAGTGCGGTCTTGAAAGTGTGGTTAGAGTTTGAAGTTTTCTTGTCTAATGAAGTGGAAACTGGAATTGAAGTCAACTTTTCGAAGATTATGTTAATTTTTAACTTTTGCTTGAACTTTGGAACTTAGATTGATTTAGATTAGCTTCGAAACTTTGAATTTTTTTGTTTCTTTATTTGCTATATATTGATTTATGACGATCCTTAAAAGAAAAAAATTAAAATTTATTTATTTACATTCGGGACTATTTGGGATAATGGGATGGGATGAGATATTTAATGGGACAGGATTGAGACAAATTTTTGTTCCAAAAAAAATAAAGAGACGAAAATGAGACTTTTTTTTGTCCCAATTCAATATACAAGGCAGGACTGAAATTGACAAATCCCGTCACATCCCATCCCATCCCATTGCCAACCCTACTCTAGACCGTTGCTTCCAATATATCTCTTCTTCTAGCAAAAGGCTGTCAATCTGCTTCTCCAATTTCTTGATATGCTCACCATCCTCATAATGCCGATTATTCTGTTTCGTCTCCCTTAGCTCCTTGATCAGCTTCTCAATCCTCGAATTTCTATCATTCAGTTCTTCTCTACTCCAGCGCTGAAGTTGTATCATCGATTGCTTAGTAATTTCCTTAAAGCTTTCCACTACATCCTCTTCGTTCCATCTTCCTTGTTCCCGCCAATTTTGCCTTATTATCTCTCTACACTTCTCATATGAACTTCATAGTGTACTCGAGAAGAAATTCTTCTCTTGTACTTTAAACCTCTTCCTTTTTCCACTACATTCATCAGGATTGGGCTATGATCTAATGTCCAAGTCTCTAAAGTTTCAGCAGCTGATTCTAAGAACATGCCACTCCATTCCTTATTGCCTAGAAAACGATCCAACCTCTCCTCTATTAAATCGTGGCCATATCTTTTATTCGACCATGTCACAAGGCGCCCCTTGCATCCCAAATCCATCAAGTTACATTCTCTAACAGTCTCTCTGAATCTTTGCATCATACTAACCTCTCTATTGTTCCCTCCAATTTTTTCAAAAGGCTATAGAATTTCGTTGAAATCTCCAAAACAAAGCCAAGGTAGGAGGATAGATTTGTTAACCTTTTCAGCAGTGTCCATTTGTGATGCTTTTGATATCTACAGCTAAGTCTGATTTCCGCATAAGAGCTAAACCTCCCATTTTGCCTGTTTTGTCAACTCCAAAACAATTCTCGAATCTCAACTTCTGGCTTGTCTCTTGTGTTTGCCTAACTGTTAATTTGGTTTCACAGAGAAATACAAGCTTGGGCTTCTGCATTTGGAGCACGTTTTGAGCTTCTCGGAACGTCGGGTTGCTCCTTAATCCCCGAACGTTCCAACTGATTATATTCATGGCTGTCTGTGGGGGTGATATCCATCAGCCTCCGCCGATTCATACTCCGAGACTTCCATTGCCAATCTCTCTATTTCAGATCCTTTTGTTCCTGCACTCCTACTTCCAACTTCTGTTTTATGCTTGGAGAAATGAGGATCACAGCTTCCACTTGTTCGCTTATTCTTTTTCTTTTAGATTCTGGACTTGCCCAAATAGCTCCAATTGCTTCGCTCGCCAGCCTTTTTCCTGTGATAGGCCCATTTTGCATTTCGGCCTTTTTGTCTCCACGTTTTTCTTCATGCCGAGCTTGCACTTTCCACTTTCTCTGTTTGGGCTTTGTCACAATCCCCTGCGGCCCATTTTCCCCCTCTTCATTGTCATACTTTTTTTGGGCTGGGTTTGAGTTTTCAGACGGCCGCTCCATTTTGCGACAATTGGTTTCTCCTCCTTTCCCAGTTCAACTTTGCTCTGAAACTTTGGGGCTCCCGCCCTTTATTTCCCTCCAACCTATCAGCCGCTGCTAGCTTCTGTCCCTTATTGACATTGACTTCCCTATCTACCTCTTCTAGCTCTTTACAGCTGTCACTTCCAAGTCCCATCTCCTTGCTGCGTTGTATTGATTTCACCTCTGTACCGGGTATTTTCCGGGTTTGGGCTGCTCCAATATCTAAATCCGGTTCTTTCATCTGGTTTGGGTCCTGCGACTCAATATTCTTGGCTTTTGGATCGTCTGGCTGACTCTGTGACTCATTTTTTGAATTCCCTGTGGCTGCATTCCATTTTCCTCTATCCCTTCGCTGCCTCAGTCTTTCGGCTGTAGTTTGGGCTTTTGTCCATGGACCATATGGCAGATCTTCCTTTGCTTGATTTTTGTATGATACACACTCTTTGTATTGGCGCCCTATGCAACCGCAACAGTAGCATAATTCTGGTAATTTTTCATATTGGACCGTTATTGGAATTTGACCCTCATCTTCCCTGGTTTCTTCCTGCTCGGCTTCCTGCATTATTCCTTGTCCCTCTGCTTGGGTATCCCTTTGTTCCTCCATTGTTTCCAGCATTATTTTTTTTTTAATGGCTTGGTTATGTTTACTGACACCCTAAGCCGGATAATCTGCCCCATGACTTCTCCACTGGCATCTGTTTCCACCTCCTCTACCTTCCCAATTGCCTCACTAATCTCGGTTAGTATTTCCTTGTCCATACAAATAATAGGCACATTTTGGAGTTGTACCCAGAATGATGTGTGTGTAAATGGCTCTTTAGATATGTCCCCAATACCTATTGGCTCTATAAACACAATGAGGGCATTATTGAAATGCCATGGACCATTCATTAGCACCCGCCTCTTATCTACTTCCATTGCGAATTTGAACATGAATACATTGTCTCCCAAACTCTCTACCTTCACTTCTCTGATGTTTTGCCACGCTTGTTGCAGAGCTATTTTCAATCCTTCCTTGTTCACGCTTCTGTTTGTCAAGACTTTCCCAAATAAGCATCCAGCTACATTTTTTTCTCCTTTGGCTCTCATTCTGTTTTTCAGAGATACCCTGCCTTTTCCCTCTCCTGATAGAGTGATAGCTTTACACCGTTGAATTAATTCTTCGGTGTCCATAGCTAATTTTTAGGGCTTTTCTTAGTTATTGCTAAATTAAATGCACCAACCACTTCTCAGACTTCGGACGGATTCGGACTGCTGTAGTTGGTATTGAGAAATGGAGTTGAAGAAAGAAGAAATATAAGATGAATTAGAAAAGGTTTTTAAAAGACCCAACTGGTGGCGGTGGGTAGTAAAAGAGTCATAAAGACTATTTTGCTTCCATTCTCAGTTTTCAGAGAAAACTGAGAAAGAAAAAAAGTTAGAACAACACTTAACTTGAGAAGCCTAACAACATAAATATAAATACTTTCACTATGAATTCCTTATAACTAAAAAGGGAAAAAAACTCGCACACTAAAGTTTTAAGTCTTATAAATTACTGGAGTAATTTACGGATTTAACCTAATCCACCAACTTGAATATTGTAGGTTAAACCCACATTCCAACTGAAATGTGATTCCCGCTAATACAATTAAAAATAACAAAATAACAAAAAGGAAAAAAACAAAATAATAAAAGTTCCCCCTTCCTTAGAACCCAAGCAATCTGCATTATCTTTAAGAATATTCATATTTCACAAGCTCCACGGGGCTTTATTAAGATACACGCATTGCAAATGATGGCATAGCTTAAACCACCACTTTCACAAGTTCAATCCCAGTACAAGAGAAAAGTTGATTTCGCCATTTGTTTTATCTTGTTGGCAAATTCTAATTCAGCTTCAATTCATTGAAAAATGTCCTTGTTTCTCTTCTCCTGATCATTTTCAATGTGATCCCAAATAATTCTCATGCAAAGAAACCACATTCAGATCAAAGATTCCCGCAGATGTCTATTGACAACATTACAAAGACTTATTGTTCAAAATTTATGTGATCCTAGTCATTCTAGGATTTCAAGAGAAAAAGAAAAATCTTAGGAATTTGTATGGAATGAAAATTTTCAAATACCAAAAAAAAAAATGCAGATATCCTTGCCGTACATGACAGGAACAGTTCCTCAGGCTGCTTTATTTTTTCCCCCAAACAGTAAGCTCAGTGAGTAAGTGTTGCCTTTCTGTGCAGCAACTTCTACTCGCTTCCCCCCAATCTGTAAATCAATTTTCAGAACGTTTCATGTAAATTTAAGTTAATATATGGCGCATAATTGAGATATCTCAATTCATAATTGAGTTTCAGAATTGAGATATCTCACATGTAAGAAATGCTTCCTTTGGTGCTGGAATAAAAGAATGTAAAATAGTTTACAGGATCATTAAGGACAAAGAAAGCACCTTGTCCATGAGCCAGTATCCAATGGTCGGCATGTATTGCACCAGATACATTACAGCAAGCACAGGCTGCAGGACAAACCAAAAATGACAAAGATTTGGTACATGAATATGCCTATAAGTCACACAAGGAAATGAGAAATACACCCACACGCAAAACTACATCGTACTGATAACAAGGATGTGTAGCCGTGAAAAGAATCCTCGTACTTCTCAAAATAAAATCCAAAAGGTAAGGGAGTAACTGCAAACTTCAATTTTATTAATGATTCAATCAACAGAGAATATGAAATGCTCATACTACTTATTCTCAGCAAAATGAATTGCAAACTGAGTTATACCAGACATTCAAGGCCACTCTAGTCTAGGAAGCTACAAAGACAGAAACTAAGATTTCCAACTTACACAAATATTTTTTATGCCTGGATGCAAATGATCTATTGTCCAATTATCACCAGAGATAATTTATCAATAATTGGAGCCCAAAGGAACAGATGCATCTTGTTTTATCAAATACTGAGAAAAAACATCAGACTTCACACTCAAAGATTACAATCATGTTATGTCTAAGCATCTAGGCCTTATGTCAACTCGTCTCAGTGCAAAAAGATCAAGCAGTTACATGAGGCTGATCGTTCCAAAATGATGGAGAAAATAAGAAAAAGGAAAACAAATAGAAGGTTTTTCTAATATAAATGGATATACCTGGTTTGATATCCAAACTTCCTTTAGACCATGGGTGGCAGCAATGATTGTGAGCTCTGCGCATCTTTCTGATGATACATACTTCTGTTAAAGAGGTAGCAATTCATTTAGAAAAGAAACAAAAATAAAAAATGGTTGACTGAAACATGTTCAGCAGATGCCATGCTCTCCTTCTCTAAAAGCACCGAAATAAGAAAACTAGGCAGTGTAAAGATAATGAATCACTGATAATATCACAAAGACAAGAAGATGTGGTATCAAAATGAAATGGCTTCTTTAAACTTTTTCACATTCTTCACGGTTAGACAACTGTACACCTATCCTCCTACTCTCCCTGTTGGATAATCATCTGGTTCATACAAAAGATTCACAATATTCATCCTCCTATGAGTCCTATCAGTGGAGTGTTAGTACAATAATAATCAAATGATTTAAGTCAATTAAATGGTTCTGCTAGTTAATGTGTACTGTGTGTGACAAGAGCAAAACAACAATTCTAAGAACTAAAAAAGTCACTGTTATCAGTCAGTCATAGGATTAATAACATAATTTTCATGAACTCACCTGAGAAGAAACATTTCCCGAGGCTGTTGCTCCAGAATCATTTGCCGTTCGTATTGGCCCTGGACAAACAACTGTCACCTTAATCCCCTTCTGACAGAGCTGTGACAGAAAAATATTAAACCATAAGAAAAAGGAAAATAAATTTAGCAAAAGGAAAACTGAAGTGGCTATTTAGACTTGTCATAATATCAGATGGTCAGTGTAAAAATAGGTAGAGAAAAAAGGTTATGGAATAATTCTCTATATTTTACTTCATGAGACTGTACAGTCTTAATATAGGGATACAAGAGACTAAGAAAGGAAAGAAATATTAAAGCAGAATATTACACACTGATTTCTAGGAAGCAATAACTCTATATTTACACCAAATATACACCTAAATATATAAGGAAAACCAAATCAATTTGATTTGGTCACCCTTTCAACACTCCCCCTCAAGCTGGTCTAAAAATGTCTTTCATGGCCAGCTTGCAAACCAATTTCTCAAAATGTTTCTTAGGCAGTCCCTTGGTGAGTATATCAGCAATCTGCTCATTTGTAGGAATGTAGGGCATGCAGACCAAACCACTGTCCAGTTTTTCTTTTATGAAGTGTTTGTCCACTTCAACATGTTTAGTTCGGTCGTGGAGTACTGGATTATGTGCTATTGCAATGGCAGATTTGTTGTCACAATATACTTTCATAGGTAGTGAATTACTTGCCTTAAGTTCTTCAAGAATTTTTTTGATCCAAAAAACCTCACAAATTCCTAGAGCTACTGCTCTATATTCTGCCTCTGCACTACTTCTTGCTACCACAGTTTGTTTCTTGCTGCGCCAAGTGATCAAATTTCCTCCAACAAAGGTGCAGTAACCAGAAGTGGATCTTCTATCCGTTACACTCCCAGCCCAGTCAGCATCAGTGTAGACTTCTACTTGTAGGTGCCCGTTTTTTCTGAAAAAGAGACCTTTACCCGGAGATCCTTTTAAGTATCTAAGGATTCTATATACAGTTTCAAAGTGTTCTAGTCCTGGAGCATGCATAAACTGGCTGACTAAGCTCACTGCAAAGGCTATGTCCGGGCGTGTATGTGAAAGGTAGATTAATCTACCTACAAGGCGTTGGTACCGATCTATGTTGGTCACATCTTCAATTTTAGCTGGCTGTAATTTCATATTAGGATCTATGGGTGTCTCGGCTGCTTTACATCCGAGCAGACCTGTCTCTTCAAGCAAATCAAGAACATAATTGCGTTGAGACACAACAATCCCATCTTTTGATCTAGCAAACTCCATGCCCAAAAAATACTTCAGGTTGCCTAAGTCTTTGATTTCAAAGTCACGTGCAAGCACTTTCTTTAATCTGCAAATCTCAACTAAGTCATCACCAGTCAAAATTATATCATCTACATATACAATTAACACGGCTAATTTCCCTTCAACAGAATGTTTGTAAAACATTGTATGATCTGCCTGACTTTGGGAGTAGCCGTGTCCCTTTATAACATTACCAAAGCGTTCAAACCATGCTCTAGGAGACTGTTTGAGCCCATACAAAGACTTATGTAGTTTACACACTTTACTGCTGCCATGATTTCCCTCAAAACCTGGTGGTAAATCCATAAAGACTTCTTCTTCTAGCTCCCCATTCAGAAAAGCATTTTTAACATCTAACTGGTATAGATTCCAATCAGAATGTACAGCCAATGAGATAAGGACCCGGATGGAATTTATCTTTGCAACGGGGGCAAATGTTTCTTGATAATCAATTCCATAGGTTTGAGTGAACCCTTTTGCTACAAGCCTTGCCTTATATCTCTCAACACTCCCATCAGCATTACATTTAAGTGTAAACACCCACTTACAACCCACGGTTTTCTTTTCTTTTGGTAAATCCACAATCTCCCACGTACCATTCTTCTTTAGAGCATTCATTTCCTCTAAAACTGCTAACTTCCAATCTGGGTGGTCTAGGGCTTCTTTTATGGTTTTAGGAATTGGTATCTGAGAGATTTTTGTGGTAAAGGCTCTTTGTTTATTGGACAACTTTTTATAGGAAACATATCTAGCAATGGGGTGCTTAGTACAGGTTCGATTTCCTTTCCTATATGCTATGGGTAAGTCAAGATCAGGAAAAAAAATGCTGGAATGTTTAGGAGAAGAAATGTTACCTGAATTTTCTGAGGAATCAGTGCTTGGAGGCGACGATTGAGGCTGTACCGAGTTTATGAGAGGGTCTTTACTGCTGTAATGATACTTTCGAGTGTAAACACGAAGCTCTAGTGGTGGAATTTTATCTTGTAGTATTTCTCCCTCTGTCTCTGGTACATTAACACTTGGTTCCTGCAGTTCAAGGTTTCCTAGGTTTTCATTATTAGAAATATCAGTTTTTTGAGTTTGAGTTAAAGTGCCCAGATCAGGTAAAATCAGGTTAGGCATAAGTGTAGAAGTATGCCAAAAATGATCTTCACTATTTTCTTTCTCCCCCTGAAGAGAATTTTGGCCAAAAAAAGGTTGATTTTCGAGAAATATAACATCCATACTGACATGGACTTTCTTTGTTTGAGGATTGAAACATTTGTATCTTTTTTTATTAGGAGCATAGCCCAAGAAAACACATTTTTCAGATCTAGGATCCAATTTAGATCTAAGATGGTTAGGAACATGAACAAATACAGTGCACCCAAAGACTCTTAACTGAATATTAGAGGTAATCCTGCTGGAAGGATATGTAAGTGTGAAGTATTCTAAAGGTGATTGATACTTTAAAACACGGGTAGGCATCCTATTAATCAAATAACATGCTGTTAAAACAGCATCACCCCACAAATATTTAGGAACATGCATAGAGAGCATGATAGCCCGACTAACTTCAAGTAAATGGCGGTTCTTTCGTTCCGCAATTCCATTTTGTTGTGGAGTATCACGACAAGTGGATGTGTGAATTATACCTTTTTCCTTACAAAACACCTCTAGATAATTATTAAAATATTCAGTACCATTATCTGTATGGAGTAGGCTTATTTTTGTTTGAAATTGATTTTCGACCATGTTATAAAAATCTTTGAATAACCCCTCAACTTCAGATTTTTCTCTCATTAAATAAACCCAACAAAGCCGAGTATGATCATCTATGAATGTTACAAACCATTTTTTTTCAGTTAAAGTGTTGATTTTTGAGGGTCCCCAAACATCATTATGAATTAAATAAAAAGGTTTTGAGGCACGATAAGTAAGTGCTTTATATGAAACTCGATGACTTTTAGATAAAAAACAACTTTCACACTGAAAAGTAGTACAATCAACATTTTTAAATAAATCTGGAAACAAATATTTCAAATAAGGAAAGCTAGGGTGTCCTAGTCTGAGGTGCCAAAGCATTATTTGATCCCTAGCAGATTTTGAACTAATACTACTGCTCAAACCTTGAGCTTGTTTATTCCTTGATAAGTAGTCATCAAAATAGTAAAGACCTTCTCGCAAACTAGCACTGCCAATCATTGTCCCCAAGTCCCTGTCCTGAAATTCACAATGGGAGTCAAAAAAGACAGCACAACAATTAGAATCTTTGGTTAATTTACTGACAGATAACAGATTGCAAGAAAGTTTAGGGACATGTAGCACATTTTTAAGCTCAATGGTTCTAGAGATTTTTATTGATCCTTTTCCAGCTATGGAAGATAAGCTTCCATCAGCAACTCTTACCTTTTTGTTACCAGGGCAAGGATAATAGGAATCAAATAAACTAGAAATGCTAGTCATATGATCAGAAGCACCCGAATCAATAATCCATGGTGCAGTAGTTGAGTGGCTAAATAGAGCATTAATGATACTACCTGTTTGGGCTAGCGAACCACTAGGAGTACTAGGTGGAGGATTAGAAGTCAGCAGCTTTATGAGATGGTCAATTTGCTCCTTGCTGAGACTTTTTTCTAGATTCTCCACTTCATTGGCAGACGCACGGCGATGCTTGCTGTTTTTCCAGTCTGCAGGCTTTCCGTGGAGTTTCCAGCAATCCTCCCGAGTATGGCGTGGTTTATTACAGTAATCACACCATACTCGAGGTTTTTGTTGCTGTTGAGTGATGGAGCGGGTAGCATTAGCATCTGTTGTAACAAGGGTAGATTTTTCCACAGAGACAACTGAGTTCTTTTTTCCCAACATTACACCTCGACGACTTTCTTCTCTCCTTACTTCAGAGAAAACATCCTCAAGGGTAGGAAGTGGCTTTCTCCCAATAATTCTTCCTCTTACCTCATCAAATTCAACATTGAGCCCAGCCAGGAACTTGAAGATTCACTCATTATTGACAGTTTGTTTGTGGTGTTTAAAATCTTCCATGCTCTCCCACTCGTAGTCATTGAATAAGTCCAGATCTTGCCACAATCTCTTTAGAGTATTAAAGTATTTTGTTATACTATAATCTCCTTGATGGATATCTCCAAGAGCAAGCTGCAACTCATAGATCTGGGACTGATTTCCATAGTCAGAGTACATCTGACTCACATTATCCCAGAGTTCTTTTGCAGTAGAGTAGCACATATAATTTGCACCAATGTCTTCATCCATGGAGTTGACTAACCATGCCATAATCATGGAGTTTTCGGCCTCCCAAACACCATAATAGGGATCAAATATTTCAGGAGCCTTAACGTCTCCGGTAAGATAACCAATCTTCCCTCTTCCCCTAATATACATTCTAACCGACTGAGACCATCTTTGAAAATTTCCTTCATTCAGCCGGATAGTTGTAATCTGGACAGAATGAGATTCATAATGGGAAATTTTTGGTTCTAGTCTTTTTGAGGTGACTGTGGTTTCAGAAGATTGGTCAGACATGGTAGGGAAGAGATTAGAAAGAAAGGGAGCCTAGCTCTGATACCATGTAAAAATAGGTAGAGAAAAAAGGTTATGGAATAATTCTCTATATTTTACTTCATGAGACTGTACAGTCTTAATATAGGGATACAAGAGACTAAGAAAGGAAAGAAATATTAAAGCAGAATATTACACACTGATTTCTAGGAAGCAATAACTCTATATTTACACCAAATATACACCTAAATATATAAGGAAAACCAAATCAATTTGATTTGGTCACCCTTTCAACAGTCAGTAAAGCGGACAAATTGAAACTATCAGAAACTCTGTGCATGGTATAAAACGCATGATGCTTGGAGAGTGTTGCTCAAGGAATTTAGAATTAGCATTACTCCCTTTTTTATTATTTTTATTTTTCTCTTCTAAGCAAGTAATTTATTTCATTCTTAATCCTCGTCTTTTTCTTCTGTTATTACAATTACATCAAAAGGAAGCTATTTACTGTGGTGTACGTGGATTATGGCTTGTGGCTTAATACATCTGTATTACCCAGTACCTAGCAAGAACCTCTTTAACAGAGGAGGTAAATTCAACAACACGCGGATATATAGAAATAAGCTGCCTTAAATGTTCTCCTCGGCATTTAAAGGCAGAATATGGTTCCTCAAAAGAAAGGGGAAGAAGAGATGGGGCTCCAATTAAACACTAATATCTGCATCTAAATTTAGAGAGGAACAACATTACTTATATCAAGAATTCATCAATGATCTTTAGTCTTAATAATGTGAGTTTTCAACTCACATTAGTCTTTTTTTTTTTTTTTTCAATTATCAGCAAGTACTGCAACATATTGTAGTTATAGATTGAAAAATGAAATTTCACATTCTTTCTCCCTATGGCAAAGTCATATTTATACCTCAGAACGCAATGTGTGAAAGTACCCATTCAGAGCGTATTTAGAAGCAGAGTATACAGCCTGACCGGGTGCAGGTGTCTTCCCCGCAGCACTGCTCATCTGCATATTACATGTAATCAAACAAAACACATATCATGTAGAGAGCAATAAAAAATATAAGAAAGACAAAGTAAAAGAAACATTATCCATTCAGCTCTCTAAAATCAGAACACATTACCATCAATTAGCACGATGTGACAATCAACTGCAAGCAACTGATGGACAGAAGTTGTGTATAGCAAACATCTAGACTTCAACGACTAATCCCAGATGTGTAACTTGATTATGTGCTAATGTATAAAAGTTACTTAAGCTTTCAGAACATAATGATCATACAATTTGAGACTTTCACTATGTCAAAGTCCATAAATAAGGTACTTCAGCTGACTGACATGTACAACTGCATAAACTGATAGAGGGCAGACCCTACAAAACTAGTGAATATCAAGACAAATATATGTTCAAATTTGTTATTTACCAGGAGAATAAAACCTCATGTGTTGATGTTAGGAAAAGTAATCATCACATACATATACGTACCACAACAAAATGACCCTTTCCCCGCCTCAGCATGAAGGGTGCCAATAGCCGCGTAAGAGATATTGTCCCCAGAACATTGACATTGATTGTAGCCTATTCCGAACAGAAGGGTAACATGATTACTTGTTCAAGGAAAGCTCAAAAGTCATAGCATTAAACATCATAGAAAGTTGTACTTCTGTGCATGTGTCCTAATAGTCTAAGATAACTTGTGGATTGAAATAGGCTACAAATGATTTCTATAACTTGCATTCGCAAGAGATCATCACAAAACAGAAACACATTCATGTATAGGTACCTTGAGGCTTTCCTCCGAGACTTCTAAAGCTGTTGATTTCTGCCAGGAAAATAAAAGAAGATCCATATCAACTGTGAATTCAAGGTTTGTTGCTCAATGTCATGATCTGTTGAAGAATTAAAACCCATCCATATGTTCCGTCATTGATGGTATCAAGATTCTCAAAAACCCAGCATGTTGCTCATTTAACCATTTATTCACAAATTAAAGATAAGTCCTTTCTTCCCCGCTCCTGTATTCTAACACTACATCTGATTCCAAGCTGTGCATGCATAGATTTCAGCCAGTATGTGATTTTTCTTTGATCATCTACATAGCTAATAAAAAGTCACTATCTCCTATCAATCACTTACAGGGCGCTCATAAGCTGCATTGTGAATCATATAATCAACACCGGCACCTGGGAAAAAGGACTCTGCTTTTTCTACAGCCACCCTAAGTGAATCCTCACCGGATGCCAAATCCAAAGGTAAAATCTTCACTTCGTCAGGTGCGTGCTTACCTGCCATCGTGCCAAACATCCCAGAGAGTGAGAAGAAAAAGGTGAGAAGAAAAGAGACATCACTTAAAGGGTTCAACAGGATTAGATTCAGCTTCTGGAATAGTGACATACCTACCAGCTGCTCCCTAACTCGCTCCAATTCAGCTGCATTTCGTGCTGAAAGAATGAGTTTTGCACCTAACCTTGCCAATTGTTTAGCGAGAACCTCACCTAAAATCCACCGCAAAAGGAAATCAGATTATTTACAAGAATCTAAAACAAAAACCAACAAGTGGTGATTGACCACAGCCTTGCAAGCTTTCAACTCAAATACACACCAACTACAGATGTAACCCACCTAAACCATTATGTACAATTTATTTTTTCATTTTTTGCGGAGAAAAGGAAAATCCATGTGAAATGATACCGGTATCCACTAAAACAAGATATTGAGTTAAAAAAAATATAAAATAAGACAAGACATTTCATTTTTTAATGAGAACAAAAACAACAAAAATGTGTGGAATTTTGAGGAACAGATGTCCACTGATTGTAAGAATCCCATGAGTCCACAGCTAATGGTATGCCAAGTGTTTATTGAATTATGTGTCAATGCTATCAATCTACTGGAGAAGATTCTGCTCAGTTTTTAAGTGATTGAATGTTGTCTGCTAGACTGATTTCAACTAAGGAACAGAATGTAGAAAGGCACGATCCATTTGACTATTAAAATAACGAAGTCCAGTGAGAAAGAGAGTGAGAGAGAGACAGAGAGAGAAAGGACAAAATAACCACTATTACTAAGTAAACAATTGTATTAGGGTATAGTAAAAGTTGCAGGCAGTATCAAATAGGCCAGCAAGTTAGGTAGATGACAATCAGTTTCTTGTACCTCAGAAAGCAGCAATAGGACTCCAATTTCACCATACAGCTCATCGTTATCATTTCAAAATATTTACAATGTAATTATTCTTATCGGCAAACAATATCATCATCATCATCATCATCATCATCATCATCATCATCATCATCATCATCATCATCATCATCATCATCATCATTATCATCATTATCGTTAAAAGAAAAACAATATGTAGAAACATGGCAGCATTTGAAATATATTTGTGAAATAGCATTAATAAAAAAAAACACAACATACAAATATCAACCAACTTAACAAAAAGGACAGACCTGAAACTTGAAAACTGAATTTCAATTAAAGAAAAAATTCAATGGAAATAAACAAAGATACAAGCTAAAACAAATTCATCAATTTTCTATAAGCAATCATTATTATTGTTTTTTAAATGTAGATAATGTAAAGAACAAAGAAACAAAAAATCTCATACCGATTCCGCGGCTAGCCCCAGTAATCCAAACTACCTAGCAAATCGAAGAACATAGTTGATACCCACATAAAAACATACGTTCAAACATTAGAAAGTTTCGTGAAAATTGAGTTACAAATTAAAAATTGAAAACTTATTGAAATTATTATTTTTCTTTTATAAAAAGATTATCGTATTGTAAATGAATCAAAAAATCAAAACATGGGGTTGGAGTTAAACCTTATCTTCTATTTCTTCTTTCTTTACATGCTTCTTTGACATTAACGTGAAGTCACCTGCAACAAAAAATAAAACAGTGAGCTTAAATTTGTTGAAATTAACATAAAAACACAGAACTAGATGACTGTGTGTGTATTTGTGGAAGTGGGATTTTGAAGTTACCTTCAGCAGTGACGAATTTGAAGAGCATAAATAAGGGAAGAAGGAGAAGTAGAAAAATGAAGAGCAAAGTTTGCATTTTTTATTAACGAGATTTCAGTTGGGTCGTTAGACACAGAGTGTGAAAAAAGGAAGCTTGGGACATTTATAGCATTGCAGTTGCTACACTAATATATATATTTTTTAATTGGGATTTTAGCACTCATCCTCTCTCAATTTTATTTTATTTTTATAATTAAAATTTAATTGTGACAGTATAAAAAAAATTCTCGATAAACTAATAGTGGGATCATAAAAAATTTATTAATTTAATACATTTTAATTAATCAATAAATTAATAAATATGATCGTGTTTATAATATTCATTTACCTTTATTTGGTATTTATTATGACATAGGGAGCATATCTAGTACAAAAGGTATACTGATATTGAATACTAATTAAAATTTTGCATCATGAATGGTTAGAGATGCGGTCCAAGTCTAAGTGCCTGTTTGGTATGGTTTATTTAAGAGTTATAAGTGCTTATTTAATTGCATTAGCATTTTTTTAAAATTTTTATAGTGTTTGGTTATTTTTTTAGTAGAGTTTTTTTTAGCTTAAATAAGCTAATTTACCTCTACTAGCAAAAGCCCAAAATTTGAGCTTTTGGGAGTAGAGGTTAGAGAGCTTTTCTAAAAAATATATAATATAAAAAATATCACACATTTTAATGATTCAAAAGTATTTTTTTTATTGACAACCAAACACCCAATGATTTTTTGTCCAAAAGCTCTATTGGTATAAGTTCTATTTAATAAGTTGTACCAAACGGAGTCTAAATCAATTTCATGTAGAAATAAGCTAACCTAAAACATGTCATATATTTAACTTCAAATTAGGTAATTATAAACTTATACATATAATGGATCCTATAGAAAAATATGAATTTTTATATTTATTATCTTATGAGTTTATCAAATTATTAATTTACAACATTGTATTAAGTCAGGACTAGTAAAAATTATTATTTAATCAAGATTATTAATTTATGGAACTTTTACTATATATTTAATAAATTAATAGGATAAAATATGATAACTTTATCTTATTTTTATTTATTTTTTGTCATACGGAAAGAGCAAGTTAAAGCCATCATTTACCCAACTTTACATAGGAAAATGCTACTTTCCTCGGGTCAAACCCCGAATTAAACCAAAACGACACCGTTTTGGTTTTTTTTTTTTCTTTTTTGCTTCCATGAAACGTAGTCGTTTAAGCCAAACAAAAGCAAATGTCTTCGTTTTTTACTTCCTCTCCTCTTCGATTCTCCTCTTCGATTCACCAACAGACCAACATAGCACAAATTGCAGAAGTCACTTGCACAGCAATTCATCACAAAATGCAGAGTTTTACTAAAGCAAAAAACGATGCCATTTTTCTTGCCAAATATTTTCTATTTCCTTCATCCATGGAGCTCCTGCCACCGCCAAAGCCAAATATTTCCCCTTTCATTTCCTTCGTCAATCGAGCTCCAGCCACTTCTTTCGTTGATTTATCTCCAGCCACAGCCATTCGCAAATCGCAATCCACAATCCGCGCCTGAAATTGTCATTCACAATCCACAACTCACAGCCACGACTTCACACAGAGAACGACTCCCATAGCCATCATGCGACACCGAGATCGAGCTCTTTAACATTCGGAGAGCAGATCTGGTTGCGAAAGTTGATTTTTAATTTGCTTGTGAGCTGGGATGTTTCGAATTCTCTGTTTTTTTTTTTTTGTTGTTGTAAGTTACTAAGCCAAAAGCTTTGCATAAGCTTCTGCTTCGGTTTTGAAGATTGTGAAGCTGCAAATGTTTTTTTCCCTTTTTATAAATGTGTAATTGAAAGTTTGAACTTTACCTTCTTACTTTCTTTTTCATAAATTGCTCATGGTGCAGTCTCCTTTTACTAGTTGAAGAAACATTTAAGGGTAGTTGGGAAGAAAGAGGAAACGAAAATGAAAAGAAAAAGCTTAAGTCTCGGTGAGTTCAAGTAGCTTTTTTCAATTAAAAAAATTAATTCTCACAACGACATCGTTTTCTAAAGCTTCGGGGTTTGACCCAGGGTAAATAGCAGAACTCCTTTACATATTGTTGTATTTGCTATAATCAATGAAATATAAATTTGATTTTCTCCTGCAAATTCCATTAATTAACATTACAAATAGTTTAAATAATAGAAATAATCCATTAATTTCCATATAATTTGCGGGGGAATCTTGTAACTAAAACTTGCAGCAAAAAATATGCAAGGAAAAAAATTTTCCATTAAAAGTGGTAGCAAAAAAAAAAAAAGAATTTTAAGTTTATTTGTGGAGAACTCTTATGGTCACATGGTTCCCTGCAGAATTCTTTTTGCAAGGGGTTTAAATTAGCTCCCAAGCCACTTATTATTGCAACTAGGAGCCTATAAGCAATGCCGTGCCGCCAAATTCGTCAAAGAAAGGCGCGCATAAACCTATGCTCGTGCCACGCATGCCGTGCTAGGCCATGTTATAAGCCGTGCTTAATAAAAAAAAAATATGACAACTTTTTTTTAAAATTTTTTTAAGAGGGCTTGCCAAGTTATAGGGATACTTTTTTTATTATGGTCATGTACTTTTTCTAAATCCACTATTTTTAGTTAACTTCAATAGAATAAGTTCAAAACTTAAGTTCATATTTAGTAATAATAAACTAATAATAGTACGTGAATGTAATAGTAATAATTTCATAGATCATAGTAATGATTAATAAAAAATAAAATTACAATCCTAGAAAACAATTACACCTAATTTTATTTGAATTGCTAATATTATAATTACACTTGAACTCCATTGAATAAAAATGTAATTTTTAATTTATCATTAAAATATTTTGTTCATAATTTTATTTTTTTGTGCATAAATATGGAAAATGTTTCAATTACAAATGAAACATATCTCCATTACCTATTAACTAAGTTATGATTTCATAAATGAAATGTTAATGTCGTAAAAATTTTTATTTATCAGTTATAAAATCATGATATTTATTAATCCATTTAATAAATTATAAACATAAAAATTAAAATATTTATTTAAACTAGGACTTAAATTAATTTTTAAAAGCCTATGCTAAAAAAATGTATTAAAAAAATTTAATCGCAAGATATTTGTAAATTCCTGATATTTTATATTTATTTTTCATTAAAAAATTTTACTTTGATATACTTTAGCTCATATGCTATTAATGGCCTACGGGCCGTGTGCTTAGTCCACCAATGAAGCGTACTTATTACGTGTTTTTTTGTGTGTCATGCTTTTGCCCACCTCCAATTGTGCCGTACTTCTAAGGCCCGCGTGCCTAAAATTCTAGGCCTGACACGGCCCATGTGCGTGTCGTGCCGCGTGCCCTACTGAAACGTGCTCATGTCATGTCGTGCTATACGGACATGTGTCTTGCCTCGTGTCGCCCAACCCTTTCGGCATCTCTAGCTGCAACTCCATCTTATGGCGATCAACACTAAGTATGCACATGACTCACTCCCGAAAAATATTTGACATGCCAGACACATGGACCAATATGATTTGGGCACGCACCAAATGATCCGTTAATAGAAAGATTCTAAATATTTCTATTGTACTACACCAACTTAATGCATATATAATATGTATACATTTATTTTAAAAAATTATTATATAATTAATAGATATATTTAATTTATTCACACATGTCATACATACATTAAATGAGTGCAATACAGTAGAGGTACTCTAGAATCTCTTCTGTCAATGACTCATTGTACTTTTGTTGGTGATCGAGGGGTCTAGTTCGTCATGCCCTGTTGTGGATTGCATTGCGGACTTCAGCAATGTGTGCGCTTCTAAATTGGTGGCCACAAATAAAGATGAGGCGAGTAAGTCAACTGCCTAAGGTCTTGTATTTTTTTAAAGCCTTATTTTTTTAAAAAATTTTTAAAATAATTTTCTAATTAATAAAGATTTTTTCTTAAATTATGTATTATAAAAAAATTTATTAGACATTTTTATAATTAACAACTATTTTACAATTAAGAATTATTTTTTTAGAAAATCAATATTTGGTAACCTTAACGTTAAAGAGATAGGATTAATAATGTTATTTAATCATTAATTCATTCATTATTAATCCTTCCAATAAAAAATATTAAAATTTTCACCTTTTCAATTTCATAAAAGAACTTAATTATTTAACATTGAAATCTTTAACTTTTAATATTCCTTTTGATTTCTATAAAACTTATAATCTAAAATATCAGTAGATAAAATTATCTCTTACTCCTTTCTTTACAAAGAAAATTATTACATTCATTTGTTCATTTAAATAAGAACAAATTAGTTTCTTGAAATACAAAGTTCATATCTATTATCTGATAATCAATTTATCCTCTTAACTTTGTATATGCTACCATTTAAAATATTCTGTTTGAAAATAATATTGTTCTTATTTATTTGTTTGCTTATTCTTGTAATAATTCTAATAGAAGTTAAAAAAAAATCATCTTGACTATTTTGTAGGTTTTGTTTTTGAAATTTTTTAAGATCTTTCTATTATTGTTAAAATTAAAGAATTGAAGATGAAATAAATTTTAAATCTTTTTTAGTATTAAAATTACAAAATAAAAAGAGGCCCTACAAAAAAAAAAAAAATCACCTATGACCCCAAACGCTTTAAAGCCGGCAATGCATGAAAGGATGCAAGATATTAATTGTTGTACGTGTACATGTAGAGGGGCTAATCGTTGCAATGTTACTTTCTGCTCCCTTCAAATCTTTAATTAAGTGTTATGATTATTAACAAATGATGTTATTATCTATTTTCCTTTACGTTCCTAATGTTTTTTCTCAACAAAATTGATGGGAGAAACTTTTTCACTAGAAAACTTAAGGTGACTGTTAAAGGCTGCTCCTGAGTCAGGAAACCGCACACGTAAGGGGATTCAAACTTAAGAAGACCTAAAATCTAATATTTATAAAAGTCTTAATATAAATAATTATTGATTAATAAATAAAGGTATAAGAGTGTGTAAATTCCAGCCATAATAATTTATAAGCTGCTCCTGAGTCTCAATAACACATTAGATAAACGGTTTCACCTGATAAGTGTGAACCTAGTAATTAATAGAATTAAGTTATTTGCACCCTAAGATATATTTTGAATATCTTTTTACTCAAGATATTCTATAACAAAATTTTAAAATAAAGTAATTACTCATAACACCCTTAAAAATTCGAAAATAGCCCTAAATTAAACCTCCACCAATTTAATCTTAGTTTCTTGGAAAGTAATTTTTACACCCAATCGCTTGTTTTGTTCAATAATTCACCACCACGAAAAGGTTCTTGACTTTAATTGCTCTCGGTAAATTCGAAAGTTAGAAGGATGAAAATATTTCTAACAAAATCATTCATTACCCAAAAACAAAAGCTACTTAACAAAAAATATGCGATTTAATCTATATCTGTGAGTAAAATTTTTCATCAAGCTTGCGATACAAATCCTATATGCGTCTGTACTAATTTCCCTATCACATCAATATATCATCAGTTCATTAGATAATGATCAACATGCAAGCCTCTAAATAGAATATTGAGTCTAATTTCGGCTCAATACAAAGTTATAATATTTGTGAACATTTTGAGATTTGTAATAAATGCATGAATTTTTTTTTTTAATCTTCTGCCTCCTAAATACAATGACTAATTCATTATCAAAGGCAGTATTGGCTCAAGATAGTTCGATGGTTAATGAGTATGGTAAATGAGCTTGTCAATGAGTAGTGTATATATCTCAATTCTTTATTGATTGATGAGATAATGTAATTAACTCACTTATAATTTATCAAAAAGAATAATGATAAACATTTGAAATTTTTATCCCAAATTTCATCACAAATCTATGGTAGGAGATGTCTTATTATTTAAGTGGTTAATAATTTTTTATAACATTCAAGTAAATTAATTATTTTTGGGATAAAGATTTAGGATGTATAGCACTACTACTCCATAAAAAAATTATTAATCACTTAAAGAATGACACATCGCATGCTAAGATTGAAGGAAATGATTTTGATGTCAAAAGCATAATTATGTTAATTTATTTTTTAATCCTTTCTTTTACTCTAGAGTTTGTATGCCTAGTCTAAATTTGATAATGGTGGTATTATGTACTGGTTGCAGATGGCACGATGTTTTAGATCATGAGATCCGGATATGCAATTATATACCAATACATATATTGACCTCTCTCTTCTACACATCGGCCTCTAAATTGATAATCAACAACAAAGCCCTTTATAATTTGTTACAGAAATTAGGTTTATTAATTTTATTCCTAATTTATATTAAAATACCATGGGTAGAAGGTGACAGCGTAATTAGCTCCACTGGTACAAGTAAAAGTGCTCGACTTATCATCATAAGCATGAATTTGGATTTGGGATTTAATACCGAGCTGATCTGTGCTCGACTTATCCAAATCACATAAGCATATGTAACCATAAGCCTGAGGGCTCTAGGTCTTGAAAATCTAAGAGAAATCTGTTAGAGGACATTCGCCGATTTGGCGAACCAAAGCATCTGTAAAACAATATTGAGGCTGCTTAAGTGCCGAACACGCTCTCTTGCATACAGTAAATTAATGGGCAGTTATTTGTGAAAGTGGAGGTCCTATGTTTAAAAATATCGAATAGCATATTAGACATTTTGTATGTCTGAGTCCTTCTTTAATGTAGTCGTTTTCATTTTCTAAAATACAGATTCAGGACTAGACTACATTGAAAAAAGTTTTCACAATGTTGTAAAATAATTTTTCAGTAGTTTACAATATTGTAAAAGTTTTTTACAATATTTTAAAATAACAAATCCACATTTAAAAAATACAGGTGCCTGCATCTAAAAATGATTAATTTTTATCTTAAGAACGATTGCATAAAATATTTTTAAGTGTGACGTATCTCTCAAACATGAAGAAAGCAAATCATTTATCAAAAACCAAGCTTGATGTTGATCAATTATGAAATTATATGAGGAATGAGCTAACTCTTTATTGGAGATTAAGACTACAAGAAAAATAATATTGTACGACAAAAATTTTAGTTATTGAAGACAACAAGTTAGTCCCCTTATATATTTCTTTGCCACAAAATAAATTGTCACATGTTAGTTTACAGAAAGTGCGTTGTATTAAGTTCTAGCAACTAAAATTGTTTTTTATCATGTAAAACCATAAATTTTTGTGACTAAACTATTTGTTAAGTTTAGTAAACCCGTTTTAAATGGTATTCAAAGCGGTTAATTTAGGTGTTCAAAAGTGCAATTAGCAATACTATATTTTCATCACTGTAGGTGATTTATAATAACTAAATTGTTTGCCTCAAACAGTGTCGACGCCATATTAGGATAGCAGGGGCTAAACCCTTACTTGACTTTTTGTAATTTACAAATTTAATATGATATTTCTCTATTTTTTATTAAATTTACCATAATAGCCCATACTAATATAAAAATAGCTAAAATATCAAGTTTTTGTTTTTACACTTCCAACCTACAAAGGAACATTGTTATTTTGAAATCCCTCGTGCCCTAAGTCTTCTCACATGAAAAACAAAAACTACTTCATCTTGCTAAGTTTATCCAAATGATTTTTCTTCAATGAATCTTATAGCACTTAAAATTCAACTTAATGTTTACATTATAGATGTGGGTTCTGATAAAAAAAAATTTAAATTGAAAGGGATTGGTAAACTAACAAAAAAAAAGTTGATACTAAAAAAGATATATTGTATTCATTAATATATTTATTAATAACATTAATATTGATTTTAATATCACAACTGTTGGACCAAAAATAGAATAAGCCCAGTTAGGGCCCAAATAAATTCAATTCTTATAAAGCCCATGAAGAGGTAGATAAATGTCCTAGGGTAAATTAACTAGGTGGCAAGGTTTCAAAGCCCAAAAAGAGCCGAGGTCCTAGGTTTTTATCCTAAGACAAACCACCTAGGATAAATCAATTAGGTGGCAAGGATTCAAAGCCTAGAAGGTGCCGAGGCCCTAGGCTTTTATCTTGGACAAACCTCTTAAGTTCCAAGGTTCTTATGATCCCGAAGTCTTAGTAAAAATAACCTAAAGATAAAACACTTCTTCTTTTAATCCTTAGACAAGTTTGCATACCCATGTGTCAATCAACATGGGCACTAGAAGACAAGTGTTGCCAAATCTCACAAGAACAATGACAATTGTCATCAAAGTAACTAGGACTCAAGTCAAATCAATTTTGCCTATAAATATGTCCCTCATTCTAAGTAAAGGGAATAAATAAAAATGGATTCAAGAGGGAAAATGCTGAATTTTTCTCTCTAGTTTTCTTTTTCTTGAAATTTATATTTCTAAAGATCCAATGATTGACTTGCCCGTCAGAGGGTTTATACCGGCAAAGTCGGTGCTCTGATTCTTTTCTTGTGTTTGTAGAGTTTCACTGGATAAGGACATTCTCATTGCCTAAGGAAGTGAACTCAAAGGAGGAGATATAAAAGAGCATTAATATCAGCCCAAAGGGTAAACTCACCATCATCAAACCAACAAAGAGGAGCCCAAGTTCTAAAGGGGTCGTCCTCAGTTGGAATTTTCACATAATAAGTTAGGACAAAATTTACACCAACAGATTGGCGCTGTTTGTGGGGAACTTCCGATAAAAGGCTTAAAAGCCCTACCATGAGCATGGATGCCAACAATGAGTAGAATAACCTTGAGACTGATGATGAAAATTCTAGAGTGGATGAGGAAGTTCAATTTCAACGAAGGAGATGACAACGAGACTTGGAGGATGATAATGTGGTGCCTATCCATCCTCCTCCAAGTCCTCACCTAAATCCACCTTACCACGTTAGACGCCGAGGATAACCTCATGTTGTTCGAATTCAACAACAAGTAGATCAGTTGGCTTGTAACTTTAATAGAATGTTCGACCAATTTCAAGCTCAAGCTGAGAAATGCGAGAACTCGAGTGGAGGTAGTATGGTTGATTTCGACGACCAATTTCAAGCTCAAGCTGAGAAACGCGAGAACTCGAGTGGAGGTAGTATGGTTGATTTCGACTCCTCTAGAACAAGGTCTAAAAAAGAACTAAGTGAAGATGATCTCAAGTATTCTCTGAACCAAAGAAGATTTAGGAGGAGAATGGCCAGGGAAGGTTTTGACTAAGCAGAGGAAGTCGACGAAGGATTACAAGAGAAGACACAGAGACTTCAGCAAATGGTTCAAGAAATGTGCCCATTTGACGATATAATAGCAAAACCTGAGCCACTATTTACTTTTGATATAATGATAGCAAACTATCCACCTAAGTTTCATTTACCCTAGATGGAGTCTTATGATAGACAGATGGATCTTACTGAGCATCTAGAATTGTATCACACCCTTATGGAAGTACAGGGAGCATCACGAAGATGGTTCAAAAGGTTACAGCCACACTCCATCTCATCTTTTTTAGATTTGAGTAGAGAATTCACTTTCCACTTCCGAAGTGTTCGACAAACAAGAAAACCAGTGACTTACCTCTTGACCATCAAACAATAGGAATGAAAGATCTTAAGAGACTACATTAGAAGGTATAATAATAAGATCACCCAAGTAGATGATTATGATGATGGCATAACACTTTTTAGTATTATGGAGGGACTTAAGAGGGGAAAGCTATGGTGGTTAGTTTAAAACAGACCACCCACTTATTACTCTGAGATGCTTGCACGAGCTGATAAGTATGCCAATGCAGAAGAAAGATTTCAAAATAGAATCAAGAGAAATGAGAAACAAGCAAAGGAAAGAAAAAGAAAGATGATTGGAGAGAAAGAAGGGTTGGCAGACCTAATCAATCTCTAAGAAGAGATCAATTTCGTCTTGGGGAACGCTCTAAAATTCGAGATATTCATCCTTATTTAGCCTCTCAATTCACTAACTTTGCAGAGCTTAATACTCCTCGGGAACAAATTCTCATACTGGTGAGAAATCCAACTTTATTTAGAACCCCACCTCCTATGAGGATGAATCCATCTCAAAGAAATCCAAACAAATATTGTCATTGTCATAAAGATTATGGGCATGACATTTTTGAGTGTTTTGAGCTTAAGGAACAAATAGAAAACTTGGTTCAACTATGACAACTATAAGAATATGTAATAAATCCTAAGGATCGAGTGAAGAGTGAGTAACTGGAATCTTCAAGGAAAAGAAAAGAGAAAGAAGAAGGAAGATAATGATGAAAACATGTATGATGTTAATCACATTTTGGGAGGACCAGTTGCAGGAGACTCGCGGAAGTCAATAAAGAATCTAGCTTGCCAAGCAAGACATGAATATGATAGTCTCATGGTTAATTTGATTAATCAATCTCAAGGATCAACGGTTCGTGATATACCAATAATCTTCTTCGAGGATGATGCTAGGGGAGTTCATCATTCTCACTGTGATGCTTTAGTTGTCACCCTCCCTGTGCAAATAAATGTCTTTATCGGATTTCATTGATAATGAGAGTCCGGCTGATATTTTATTCTTGTCAACCTTTGCTTTAATGGGGCTAGAAAGATCACGATTGAGACCTTACATTACTCCACTTTGTGGGTTCACAGGAGGAAGTGTAGTTCCTAAAGGAGTTAAAGAGCTCACAGTGTCCTTTGGAAAAAGCCCAACTAAGTTGACCACTATGGTTAACTTTATTGTGGTTGATCAATTATGTTCTTATAATGCTGTCTTACGAAGGTTAACTTTTTATGCTATAAAAGCAACAACTTCGATTTATCATTTATGCGTTGAAGTTTCCAACTGAAGCTGGGTTGGGGTTGTGCAAGGAGAGCAAAAAGAAGCAAGAGAGTGTTATGAGATAGCGTTCAGGATGGACAAGAAAACTCTTCAAATCACAAGCCTTGATCCTAGGATAGTGAAAGATGATCAAAGGGCGAGCTCAATTAATGACTTGGAAGACTTTCCACTTGGTGAAGATCTAAGTAAAGTAATGAAGAAAGTCAATTGTCCGATCCGCTGAAGAAACAACTTGTTAACTTCCTGAAAGAGTATCATGCTGTGTTTTCTTGGACACATGATAATATGCCAGGCATTGATCCTAAGGTAATAGTACATTGGTTAAGTACTAATGTAAAGATAAAACCAGTTCGACCGAAAAAAAAAAGTCTGAACGCCGAAAGATCTTTGGCCGTGAAGGAAGAAGTAGATAAACTTCTCGAAGCCGATTTTGTCAAAAAGGCAAGGTATCTTGAATGGCTAACCAGTGTTGTGACGTTGAAGAAAGCTAATGGGAAGTGGAGGATATGCGTAGACTTCACTGATCTTAACATAACTTGTGGTAAGGATAGTTTTCCTTTACCGAGGATTGATTAACTAGTGGATTCTACAGTTGGACATGGACTGCTAAGCTTCATGGATGCATACTCAGGATATAATCAAATAATGATGCATGAACCTAACCAAGAAAAGGCCGATTTCATCACTGATCGAGGTTTTTATTACTACAAGGTTATGCCCTTTGAACTCAAGAACGCTAGAGCCACCTATCAAAGATTGGTAAATAATATGTCCGTTCAACAAATTTGGGCATACCATGGAGGTTTATGTAGATGATATGTTCACCAAGAGCTTTAAGCTTGAAGATCATGTAAAAGTTTTACAGGAAACCTTTGATATTCTTAGGAAGAAGAAAATAAGGTTGAATTTAGATAAATGTGCAATTAGTATGTCGTCAGGAACATTCCTTGGCTTTATGGTAAATAAAAAAGGTATTGAGATCAATCCTGAGAAGATCCAAGCATTGATTAACATGAAGTCTCCAGAGAATATTAAGGAAATTCAAAAGTGACGTGCTAAGTAGCAACCCTAAACCGCTTTGTCTCTTGAGCCACAAATAAATGCCTTCCTTTCTTTAAAGCTCGTAGGAAAGGAAAATAGATAAAGTGGACCAAGGAATGTGAAAAAGCATTTTAAAAGATTAAGAAATATTTAGGAAGTCATGCTTTGCCTTTTAAACCAATCTAAGGCAAGTCCCTCTTACTCTATCTTGCGGTGTCTGAACATGCCACTAGCTCTGTCCTTGTTCAAGAAGATGATGGAGTGCAAAAGCCTATGTACTATATAAGTAGAGCATTGGTTGATGTAGAAACAAGGTATCTAAGTCTTGAAAAGATTGTCCTAGCCTTGATTGTTTCAGCGAAAAGGCTAAGCCCTTATTTCCAGGCTCACTGATTAGCCAATTAGACAAGTTTTAGCTAAGCTTGATATTTCAGAAGGATGATAGTGGGCTATTAAGCTTGGAGAGTTTGACATCTTATAGCATCCTAGGACATCATTGAAAGGGCAAGCAATGGCAAACTTCATTGCTGAGTTTACTGAAGGAGAGATAATATCACTTGATCCTAAACATGAACATCAAGATAAATGGTCTTTCTACATCGATGGATCCTCTAGTAAATGAGGATGTGGTAGAGGGTTTATAGCAATCACCCTAGATAATGTTGAGATCAGATGCGCTCTTAGGTATGACTTTAATGATACCAACAATAAGGCAGGGTATGAAGCTCTTCTAGTTGGCCTTAGGCTAGTTCAAGCATTAGATGTAAAGGATTTACTTGCTTTTAGTAACTCTCAATTGGTACTTAATCAAGTGAATTACAATTATACAACCTAGGATTTCAACATGATTGCATATCTTGATCAAGTTAATGAGTTGCTAAGGGACTTTAATTATGAGGTAAAGCAAATTCCTTGGGAGAAAAACTCACGAGCTGATGTATTGGCTCAACTTCATTTCTCACCAGAAAAAGACTTACTAAGATCAGTTCCAGTAGTCATCATTTCTGAGCCAAGCATAAGCAAATTCGAAGAAAAAGAATTGGTAATCGTTGACCATCGAAGTTCTTCGATAGACCCAATTATGAGTTATCTTATGAATGGAACTTTACCTGAGGACAAGAATGAATAAAAAAAAGGTAAGATACTGAGTTGTAAGGTATGTGATCATGGATAATCAACTTTATAAATATAGATATTCACTTCATGGATAATCAACTTTATAAATATAGATATTCACTTCTTCTTCTCAAGTGTTTGACACCCAAAGATGGAGATAATGTCCGACGTGAAATCTATAAGGGGATATATAGAAATCATTTTAGAGAACGAGCACTTGCCTACAAAGCTATGAGACAAGAATACCTTTGGCTGACGATGCAACGAGATGCCTTGGAGCTAGCAAAAAAGTGAAATAAATACAAAAGTTTCGCTATTATACCCAAGCAACCTCCAGAAAAGTTAACTCCAATCCTCACTCCTTAGCCATTTGCCCAATAAAGGATTGATCTAAAAAGAAAGGGGGAAGTAAGGTTTGTTATAGTTGCCATTGATTACATCACAAAATGGGTGGCGGTTGAGCCTTTGGCAACTTCATGCAGAAATTCCAACTGAGGAAAATCCCTTTAGGACTTGGGTTCCTTTTTGTTGGATTTGAAGATGGTGAGTTTACCCTTTGGATTGATCTTAATAGGCCTTTATATCTCCTCATTTGACTTCACTTCTTTAGGCAATGAGAATGTCCTTGTCCAGTGAAACTCTACAAACATAAGAAAAGGATCAGAAGACCGGCTTTACCGGCGTAAACCCTCCAATAGGCAAGTCAGTCATAAGATCTTTCAAAATATAAATTTTAAGAGAAAGAAAACTACAGAGATAAAGTCAGTATTTCCCCTCTTGAATTAAGTTTTCATAACTTTTAGTGAGAATAACGGAAATATTTATAGGTGAAATTGATTTGACTTGGGTCCTAGTTACTTTGATGACAAGTGTCATTGTTCTTGTGACATTTGACAATACTTGTCTTTTAGTGCACATGTTGAGTGACACATGGATATGCAAACTTATTTACAGATTAAAGGAAGAAGTGTTTTATCGTTATTTTTACTAAAATTTTGGGATTATAGGAACCTTGAAAATTAGTAAGTTTGCCCATGATAAGAGCCTGAGATCTCGACATCTTTTGGGCTTTGAATTCTTTCCACCTAGTTGATTTATCCTAGGCAGTTTGTCTTTGGATATGAATTTAAGACCTCGGCTCCTTTTGGGCTTTGAAGCCTTACCACCTAGTTGATTTACCCCAAAACATTTATCTACCTTTTCATGAGCTTTATAGGGACTGGATTTATTTAGGCCCTAACTGGGCTTATTCTATTTTTGGTCGAACAATTGTCCCCCCTCCCCAAGTCTAAAATTTTCAAAGTAAAAAAAAAAAGAGACATTTTTTTTCTAAGGATGAGTTTTCTCTGAGGAATTTTTACTTGAATTTTATCCTTAGGAGGATTTTATCATAGGATATTCTAAAGAGGATTTTATTTTATGATGTTTTTTTTTTCTAAAAGGAATTCTTCCTTAAATTTAATCCTTAGGAAGATTTTATGTTAGGATATCCTTAAGAGGATTTTATCCTATGATGATTTTCTCTAAGAAATATTTCCTTAAATTTCATTCTTAGGAGGATTTTATCCTAGGATATCTTTAAGAGGATTTTATCCTAGGATGATTTTTTCTAAGGAATTTTTCTATGAATTTCTATCCATAGGAATATTTTCTCCAAGGATTTTTATCTTTGATTTTCATCCTTAGGAGGATTTTCTATAAGGATTTTGTTCCTTGAATTTCATCCTTAGGAGGATTTTATCTTAGGAAATCCTTAGGAAGATTTTATCCTAGGATGATTTTCTCTAAGGAATTTTTCCTTGAATTTCCATCCTTAGGAGGATTTGCTCCAACGATTTTTATCTTTGATTTTCACCCTTAGGAGGATTTTCTATAAGGATTTTATTCCTTGAATTTCATCCTTAGGAGGATTTTATCTTAGGAAATCCTTAGGAAGATTTTATCCTAGGAACTCCTTAGGAAGATTTTATCCTTAGGAGGATTTGCTCCAAGGATGATTTTCTCTACCGAATTTTTCCTTGAATTTCCATCCTTAGGAGGATTTGCTCCAAGGATTTTTATCTTTGATTTTCATCCTTAGGAGGATTTTTATCCTAGGATGATTTCTCTAAGGATTTTTCCTTGAATTTTCATCTTTAGGAGGATTTTCTTCAAGAATTTTTATCTTTGATTTTTATCCTTAGGAGGATTTTATCCTAGGATGATTTTCTCTAAGGAATTTTTCCTTAAATTTCCATCCTTAGGAGGATTTGCTCCAAGGATTTTTATATTTGATTTTCATCATAAGGAGGATTTTATCCTCGGATGATTTTTTCTAAGGAATGTTTCCTTGAATTTCCATCCTTAGGAGGATTTTCTCCAATGATTATTTTATTTCCTTCTTCAGATTCTTTGGATGATTTCATTTCCATTCCAAAATGGTTTTTTTCCATCCCAAGATGCCATTTTTTTCATCTTTGGATGACTTTATTTCCATCCCAAGATAATTTTGTTTCCATCCTAGGATCATTCTTTGATGATTCTATTTCCATCCTAGGATTATTTTATTTCCATCCTAGGATGACTTTTGGATAATTCTATTTCCATCCTAGGAGGATTTGGTTTCCATCCTAGGATCATTTTTTTATGATTCTATTTCCATCATAAGATTATTTTATTTCATTCTTAGGATTGTTCTATTGCCATCTTAGGATGATTTTTGGATAATTCTATTTCCATTCTAGGAAGATTCTTGTCATCTTCGGATAATACTATTATCATCCTAGGATGATTTTTGGACATTTAAATTATCTTAGGAGGATTTGTTTCCTTCCTAAGAATATTTGATTTCCATCATTACTTGTCTTAATTACAGATCCTTTTTAATTCTCTAAGATCCTCTTCCTCTCCTATATTATGCCTCCCATTCTCCTTTCTCATGCAAGTCTTGAACAAAGAGAAGAGAAGAGGTTAGAGAGAAAAGCTCTCAAGGTGCTTGACGACAGTGATCCACAGTGCTTAACGATGGTGTTCAAAGTGGTTGGCGATGAATTTTCGGCTACCTTTTGGTTCTCTGGTGATTTTCCGATGACTTTCCCTGAGTATTTATTTTTTCATTACTTTTTTTTATTTATTGCTATTCTTTGAAGTTTAATCATAAGTCATTGTGACTTCGTAGGGTTTTCTTAGTTCAACAAGACCTAACATCGAAATGACCAAGGATAAAAATATAATGGTGGATGATATTTCCTTGACAACTATTCATGCTACTACGAGTGATGTAGGTAGTTGTGAGTTAAAAGAGGAGTTAGACGAGGATAGCAGTGCATATATAGATGAAATAATAAAAAGAAGGAAGGTGATTAACTTAGAAAATTCTGAGGATGAAGACGAGCCTATAATTAAAGATACCTATCCATGGTAGATGAAGACAATTAAATGTAGATTAGGTGAAATGTCCCTTGAGATACTAATGATTAGATATAACATTCCTAAATTAATAACACTTCGTCGCACTTTACTTAGAATGAGCATTACCAATCCTCCTAAGGGCTTTATTGGGATTACTAGGTGTATGTGGAATTCTGGAGTACGACTCCCATTTCATCCTTATGTTCAAATGATATTACATGCCTTAGGACTTGTTCTAGCTTAACTTTCTCCTAAATCTTGATATTGTATTTGTTGGAATGTGGTCTCTTTGGCGTTACCTATGATTCAAAGATCCTTCTGTGGCTGAATTTCAAAGTCTTTTTCATCCACAAAGATGTCCTAAGGCTAAAGGATTTGGTGTTTATCTACCTATCCTAAGGCATATAATACAACACCAAGCTTTAGGAGAAAGTTGAGCTAGAACAAGTCCTAAGGCATGTAATATCCTTCGAACATAAGGATGAAATGGGAGTCGTACTCCAGAATTTCACATACACCTAGTGATCGCAACAAAGCCCTTAAGAGGATTGGTAATGCTTCTTCTAAGTGAAGCATGACAAAGTGTTATTGATCTAGGAATGTTATATCTAATCATTAGTATCTCAAGGGACATTTCAACTAATCCACATTTAATCGTCTTCATCTGCCATAGATAGGTATCTTCAATTACAAGCTCGTCCTCATCCTCAGAATTTTCTAAGTTAATCACCTCCCTTCTTTTTATTATTTCATCCACATATGCACTGCTATCCTCGTCTATCTCCTCTTTTAACTTACAACTACCTACATCACTCGTAGTAGCATGAATAGTTGTCAAGGGAATAGCATCCGCCATTATATATTTATCCTTGGTCATTTCGATACTAGGTCTTATTGAACTAAGAAAAACCTACAAAGTCACAATGACCTTATAATTACTCTTTTAAGAATAGCAATAAATAATAAAAAGTAATGAATAAATAAATACTCACAGAAAGTTGTCAGAAAATCACAAGAGAGTCGTCAAAAGGCCATCGAAAATTCATCTCCAGCCACTATGAACACCACTGTCAAGCACCTTGAGAGCTTTTCTCTCTAACTTCTTCTCTTCTCTTTTGTAAAGACTTGCATGAGAAAGGGGAATGGGAGGTATAATATAGGAGAGGAAGAGGATCTTAGCGAATTAAAAAGTATATGTAATTAAGACAAGTAATGATGGATATCACATATTCTTAGGAAGGAAACAAATCCTCCTAAGATAGTTTAAATCTCCAAAAAATCATCCTATGATGGAAATAGAATTATCCGAAGATGGCAAGAATCTTCCTAGGATGGAAATAGAATTATCCAAAAATCATCCTAGGATGGAAATAGAATAATCCTAAGAATGAAATAAAATAATCCTAGGATGGAAATAAAATCATCCAACGATGAAAAAAAAAGCATCCTAGGATGGAAAAAAAATCATTCTAGAATGGAAATGAAATCATCTAAAGATGGAAAAAATAATCCTAAAAAGGAAATAAAATAATCATTGGAGAAAATCCTCCTAAGGATGGAAATAAAGGATAAAAATCCTTGGAGAAAATTCTCCTAGGGATGGAAATTCAAGGAAAAATTCCTTAAAGAAAATCATCGTAGGATAAAATCGTCCTACAGATGAAAATCAAAGATAAAAATCCTTAGAGCAAATCCTCCTAAGGATGGAAATTCAAGGAAAAATTCGTTGGAGAAAATCATCCTAGGATATCCTAAAATAAAATCCTCCTAAGTATGAAATTCAAGGAACAAAATCCTTAAAGAAAATCCTCCTAAGGATGAAAATCAAAGATAAAAATCCTTGGAGAAAATACTCCTACGAATAGAAATTCATGGAAAAATTCCTTAGAGAAAATTATCTTAGGATAAAATCCTCTTAAGGTTGTCCTAGGATAAAATCCTCTTAAGGATATCTTAGCATAAAAGCCTCCTAAAGATTAAATTTAAGGAAGAATTCATTTTAAAAAAAAATTATCATAAAATAAAATCCTCATAAGAATATCATATGATAAATCATTCTAATGATTAAATTCGAGGGAAAAATTCCTTGGAGAGAACTCCTCCTAAGAAAAAAAGTCTTTTTTTTTTACTTTGAAAATTTTAGGCAGTTGGGGGGGGGGGGGGCAAGTGTGTGACCAAAAATAGAATAAGGCCATTTAGGGCCTAAATAAATTCAGTCTTTATAAAGCCCATGAAAAGGTAGATAAACGTACTAGGGTAAATCAACTAGGTGGCAAGGCTTCAAAGCCCAAAAGGAGCCGAGGTCTTAGGTTCCTATCTTAAGACAAACCACATAGGATAAATCAACTAGGTGGTAAGGATTCAAAACCCAAAAAGTGTCGAGATCCTAGGTTCTTATCCTGAACAAACCTCCTAAGTTCCAAGGTTCCTACCATCCCAAAGTCTTAGTAAAAATAACCTAAGGATAAATGCATATTCTTTAATCCATAGACAAGTTTGCATATCCATGTGTCAACCAACATGGGTACTAGAAGACAAATATTATCAAATGTCACACAAATAATGACACTTGTCATCAAAGTAATTAGGACTCTAGTCAAATCAATTTCGCCTATAAATATGTCCCTCATTCTCACTAAAAGTTATAAAAAAATTGATTCAACAGAAAAAATGCTGAATTTCTCTCTAGTTTTCTTTCTCTTTAAATTTATATTTCTAAAGATTTGATGACTGACTTGCCCGTAGGAGGGTTCACGCTGGCAAAGTCAGTCCTCTAATCATTTTCTTGTGTTTGTAGAGTTTCACTGGACAAGGGCATTCTCATTGCCTAAGGAAGTGAAGTCAGAGGAGGAGATACAAAGGCCTATTAAGATCAGCCTAAAGGGTAAACTCACTATCATCAAATCCAACAAAGAGGAACCCAAGTCCTAAGGGGTCGTCCTCAATTGGAATTTTATATTATAAGTTGGGACAAAATTTGCACCAACAACAACTACAATAAAAAAAGGCATTTTCAGCTATGAATTTTTTGAAAAATCATCAGCGAAATCGGATGAGAGATCAATGATTGAGTGATATTATTTTTGTATAAATAGAAAAAGATTTATTTTGTATCAATAAGATTATTTTTCAACATTTTTAACATATAAAAACACTTCGAGATCAATTGTAAATGTATTGAATTGAATATATTAATGAATTTTTATTTTGGTATTTATTCCTCATTGACTTTTTTAAATTATATTATTGTATGAACTTAATTCTTATTAGATTGAATTCCTAGCACCGCCACTTGTCTCAAGGGTAAGTAAAAATAGCGGCAATTAGTATTGAAAATAGATATTTTCGGAGGTTAGAAAATACAATCAACCATATTACGTTTTTATCACTAAATGTTAGCTATCAAGACGTAATTTATACGTAATTTAATATAGTAGCTAGTCTCAATCTTTTTTTAAGCCTAATGTATTTTGTTATTTCGCTACTAGATAGGTTATTGTTATGTATAGTCGCTGTCAGCAAAAATCCAAGACAATCAATTTTACTCACAGAAATTTAGTTAAAAAAATTTAGATTCTAAAAACTTTTTTTTTGTGATTATTTTTTGGTTCACATCTTTTTTAAACACAACGTATTTTGACTTTTCCCAACTAGTTACATGGTATCGAAAAAAGTTGCGACAATTTTGACTCGTTGGAAGAAAGAATCCCGATTCAAATTTTAGACACGAATTGAGCAAAAATATGATTGATCAAAATTCAAAGTATGATAATATATTGTCAATTCTAAAGCAGGTTAGAGATGGATAAGATAGGTCATTTATTGAGACTTTCTTTTAGGTCGCAACACTTATCACTCCCCCTACGATAGGAAATTCCAGTCACAATCAAATGTAAGCTATTATTCAAATGAATATCAACAATGAGTAAACAAGGAAATTCCACTCCCCCTTTGTTTCTTGACAAGCAACAGTTATAGCCCAAATAATGTACTCAGTACTGCTGAGCCACTATGCCCATAATTAATATGGACTATAAACAAACATATTCACCTTTTTTCTTCCTTTGTTTTTTTACTACTATCTAATTTAACTCCCAATAAATTAATCCGTATTATACACCTTGCTTTACTTCTCTCATTCCCCATTGCTTGACAAATCTAAAAGAAAATTTATGGCACTAATTAACAGTGATGTTTTGTCCTTGAGAATTCTTTTTAACTCATCATCTGATTGACACTAGAAAGCATATATTCAATAAAGCTTAAAATTATCATTTTTCACTTATAATGTAGATAACACTAATAATTTCATCTCATTTATAAATTCTTAACATATTTTATGATTTTTTTATTTTTATTTATTTTTAGGTATGATTTTTGTATTTTATAGGTAAATCCCTAAAATCATGATGCTTGGATCCTAAAAACAAATGTGAAATTTATTCCACAGACTCAAAAGCCTTTGGAAGAATCGCTAACCATTTGATCTAGCATCAACTCTGAACGGTTGAGATCGTGCCATATGTCTGAGCTCACATGCACTTCGTTGCACTAGGTTTAACATGCCATTTTGGTAGATCAACCACCTTGACAAATGAGCAACTGAAGGGTCTTGCTTTAACTTTATTTGTGACCATTGATTGTTTTGAATCCAACAATCTATAATAGTTGCAATTTCAGACCCTTGGATTATACTACTAAAACGCTTGTAAAGGTTGTGATTGCAAGTTCAACAAAAATATCATCTATTAAATTAGCCTATATAAAGGCAAGAGATTTTATAATTGGGGTGTGAAAAATTTGAGGGAGAAAGAAGGAAACGAGAGAGATTCGAGTGGCAAATTTTGGGGGTGAGCTTTTAGGGAGTAAATCTAGAGTGAATTTTAGGGATAAATCCCTTATCCTCTCTATTGTATTAAATTTTCTTGCATTGTACTTTGCAAGTTTATTAAATAAAGTATAATATTAAATAAAGTGAATATTATACTTTTAAACATGACTGACTAATTTTCTAAGTTAACGTGAAAAATGAAGTTCAAAAGAATTCAAATCATGGAATTACCCTATCAAGTGAGTTCTAATTTTATTTTATTCATTACATATTTATAATTTGTATTTTCTATCATTTGCTTTTGTATTTTCTATCGATAATAATTTGTAGAGCTAGACCCCTTTTGAATCTATATAGTATTTAGATATAATATGGATACTCCAATACAGATATGGCACATTATGTACTTGATCTTCATATTTATCCATACAAATGTTTAGTTAAGAACTAAGTCACATAATATTTAATTAATAAAGAAATGAAAAATATAAATATATGAAAGTAATTTGAAAACCGAGAGTTGGTCCGGTGACCTTAGGACTTTTTAGACTATTCACTATTTCATTTTCAACAATTAATTTTTATTCAATAATTGACTATTAGATTTTTGTAAATTCTCTGTAGTTCGACCCTAGACTCACCAATTATATTATAACTAGATACTCTTGTACTTGATAGTACTTCACACTTTTAAGTCATATTAAGTTTTTGGCACCGTTACCGAGAATTTTCCAAATTTGGTCATTTTTATTTTTTATTTTTTTCTCGTTTAACATTTATTTATTATCATTTTTACTTTTTATTTCTCCCTTCATCATTTCTTTATTTAGTTCTCATGATTTATTTTTTAATAGAATTTTAGTTAGTGGCCTTTTCCCTTTAAAATTATAGTATTACCTATAAAACCTGTGAAAAACTTCACCCAAATCAGTCCCTAAATCAAATTAGAATTTGGATATATGAATAATAGATTATGACATATCCTTTAAACTTTTAGACTTTATGGACTAAATAAACATGGATTTTGGAATTTTTTAAAACTACAATTAAGGGTTGAAATTTAAAGGTTGGTATTTCTTAAAAGTTGTTTTAAAAAAAAAAGAGTTCCACGTCTCAAGCTAAGTACTTTTTCCTTTCATTTTTCCATATAATTTCTTTTTTTTCTTTCGCACTTTATTTATTTATTCTTTTTTTTACATTTGTGCTTTATTACTATGTCGTTAATTCATATGGCTAGTTCTATAATACCACCTAAATTATTAATAATTTGTAAATTTTGTATTATATTTGGTTTAACTAATTTATATGGTTGGTTTAACCACTTGTTATTTTAATTTTAGTTAATTAATTTTTGGTTAATTTATTTTTATTTCACATTTATTTATTATTATTTCTAATTCTTGTACATTTGTATATTTAATTTTAGTTTTCTTTTATTATTATTTTTTAATTTGCATAATTTTTATTTACCATTTCATGCATTACTCATTTGTTTCTGCATAATCTTCTTAACTTAATTTGAGAGACACACACACACAATCAACATTATATAAGACGTTGGTCTTGTATTAATTATGGTGGATTAATTAAGAAATCACATTCACCATCGTTAGACATGGCTAACATCAAAGCCTGATAACTTTTCAGAATATGAAGATAGCCAAACCCTTATTGTGCAAATTTTATTGAGCTCGCAAGTGTACAAATCTATTGTACAATAGATCAATGATGATGAGTGTCAATCCCACGAAGAGGTGGATTTTAATTATATGTAGAATTAATTTTCTATGAGGGTGGTTAGATTTGTGGTGAAAGTGATTTAGATTATATTAGAATTTAAATTGGAATGACATAATTAAATTAATGTGGAAACTATTATAATTGAAGCGCTTGGATATCTGGATCCGCATCAACATGCACCATGTGCTAAATATTCCTTATTAGTGCCAATTAAATCATGAGGGGGGAATCCACACCTCATGAATCACACTCTAATTAATATGCTGCTAAGGGCTTATCGTGCCAAATAATAATAATCTTGTACGAGGGAGTCGGTGAAACCAGGGCGGTATCTAGATAAGATTATTACTATTTGTCAACGAAAAGTCAAAACATCCACAAAAATTAAAGGGGAAGAGAAAATAAATTTACCAAATAAAGCCCATGGCACATGTTGAGACTTCACCTTCAACCCAAACTTAAAAATGAAAGAAAATTAACTATTCATAATTGAACTAGGGGTAAAATGATAATTTATTAAAATACATAGAAAATACAAGATGGAGAATGAATTATAGAAAATAGAGCTCAAAAATGAATTCAAGGATGCCAAATTAGAGGGGGAGACCCCCTTTTTATAGATACATTGAGTAAATCATAACCTTCAGATTTAAAACATTTCGGACGCTCAGGATTGCGCCATGTCTTCAGTCAACAGTACGCGGTTTGACCACATGGTTTGAATAGTAACATGGTTTGACCACGCGGTTTGAATAGTGCGCAGTTTGAGCAGTGACGCGGTTTGGTTGAAAATAATTATGTGTATATGCATGTACCGTACGCTCGATTTTTTGGTCCACTAACATGCTGCCACGTCACCGATCAACAGTACATAAGAATTTTAGTCCAACAGGATTGTGACACCTCATCAGTCAATGCCACATTATCAGTCAATGTCACGTTATCGGTCAATGCCACATCATCGATTCGTCTATGTGAACAGTGCTGTGAACTGTAACGTAGACAGTACCGTACATGTGAATAGTACTGTACATGTGAACAATGACATTTTTCCTTTTATGCTCCTCCTAAGGTTTCGACTGTCCTAAGTTCAAAAGTAATGTTCATTTTGTTGTCTGATCTCTCGTTCATTGTGAAATGACCATGATGCCCCTAAAATACATAAAATACTTAATTAAAATAAAACACACTTAATTAAATCACAAGAGGTTTAAATACATAGAAGTAAGGGTGTTAGTAAGACTTGAAATCTAAAATGACGATTTTCTCCTTTATAAATATACATTTTCTAACACTCAACACATCGCCCAACCAACTTATTACTAGTCCTTAGTAAATAAAGCGAAAACAAAATTCAAACCCAAAATGATTTTTTTTAAAACACTCGTGTTTATTTAATCAGACTAATTATAACAATCAAATAAAAGTATAAGCATTATCTCTAGTCTACGGAAACATCACACCCACATTAACCATCCATTTGAATCAGCTCAGTAGACTTTGTCATAACTACTTTCAAGAATGACATGTCAAACCCCAAAATCTCACTAGAAGTAGTGACACTCTCACAAGGAAATTAAACCCAATAAAAATAGTACTCCAATTAATGGTAAATTGAGAGAAAATAATAAAAAAATATTATCACACACTCTCACCAAGATGAAAAAAATATTCCTACAGTTTAGAAATAATACGATTTTCAGTCAAACAAAAATGCTAGTCAACCCAATTTATTTATTTATTTTCTTTTCTTTTTTTAATGCACCGCTACATCTTTTTAGCCCATATATCTAGCTTCTACTTCAAACTATAGCTCCCTAAAATTAGGAAGGACTTTTAGTAGGATATAACGTAGGTTAGGGTCATGGCTAACAAATAAAGGAGAATAGGAGAAACAAAATATATGTTTGAGAAAAATAGAGATATTTTAGAAATTACAAAATGCATTTTGCGTATTATTATTATTTTCTCTTTTTTTTCTTCTTTTTTCTAAGTAACAATTTTTTTTGGTTTTTTTTTGCTTTTGTTTAGCACAACTTCACTGAACAAAATAATTATTTACATTTTTTCTCAAACATAAATAGGTGATGGAACTTGTAAGATATCGGGTAATACTCCAAATCAGAGTAGGTCAAGATGATAAGTTTGACAAAGAAAAAAAAATTTAAAGGCTCAAAAGGGTTAACTATGGATATTTCATAAAAAATATGGCTAAAAAAAATATGTCAATTATTCCCTTCCCCCAACCAGAACGAAACTTTGTCCTTAATGTTTTAATGGAAAGAAGTAGAGTTAGAAGATATCACCTGGGTGGTGCAACATAGAAGAAAATATTTACAAGCGGAGAGTTAAATCTAATTTGTATTTCTTACTGCGGCTACTGTTACCATCATTATTTGGAGACTCCAACACAAAGGTCTTGGGGTCTGGCTCTGGTCTATATGCTTGTAACAGATCAAATAGCTCGTTAGCAATGTGAGCAAAAATAAAAAGCTTGTTTTGCTGTGGAAGGAATGAAATAGTTTTTTATTGCATGGCTAAGAAATGCGATGAAGCCATCATAAAAATTATTGACATTTAACAAACCGATAGGTTTCTGATGAATGTGTAAATGGGCCTAAGATGCTAATGTGATAAGTGCCTTTAGAGTTGCAAGATCTCCTAGTAGGAAAATAAAAGCATCAGCATGATTAAGCATTCCAGTTATTCTTTCTTGCATACTTGAGACGACTAACTCTTCTCCAGTCGGTGAGTTGGAAAAACTGCCCAAAGGTTTTAAGGCTCTTGGTATGATGCCTAACACTTGACTTCCTCTGACAAAAGTAGTTTCTGAGACCAATTTTGATAACCCTCAGTTAACTCCTCCATACACCAAGTGTAATTTTCTCTCTGCTATACTTTTACCAAGATCTATGGCTCCCTCAACGAACTCTTTATATTTGCCATACTTAAATCCAGAAAGCACACAAATGTTCTTGAATTGTTTATTGGGAGTAGTTGTCATTAGGATACTTCTCAAAAATAATTTGTGAGTGCTTAATAAAAAGTCATATTTAAGAATCTTGGTCACAGTTGTTAACATGAATATGTTAATAATATTGATTTTGATGATAACAAACTTTAAATGATTTTTGATAAAAATGTTGGAGTTATTCCTTAATAAATGAAAGTCATAAAAACCACTCCATAAAAGATGGATTTTCAAATTGGAAAATGATTCATTGAAAAATCTGGTTTAAAATGTGTTTCTGGAAATAAATGGTGAACCGGTAATTTTGAAACGGTTAACCGATTAAGACCAGAGAGCAACAATTTGCCTAAGCTCTAACCGTTAGTGAAAAACGGAAAATACAAAGGCTACTAGAAACTAACGGCGAACCGTTTATTACAAACGGTTAACCAATAATGTCCAGAGAAGTGACTTCATACAAGTCCTTAACCGTTTACTTAAAACGGATAACGGATGTTCATTTTGTAGGTTATTGGAAACTAATTGCGAACCGTTTATTACAAACGGTTAACCGATAACATCCAGAGAGTCACTTCATGCAAAGCCTTAGCCGTTTACTTAAAATGGATAATTGGTGTTCATTTTGCAGGTTACTGGAAACTAACGGCGAACCGTTTATTACAAACGGTTAACCGATAACATCCAGAGAGTCACTTCATGCAAATCTTTAACCGTTTACTATAAACGGATAACGGGTGTTCTTTTTGCAGGTCTCTGGACGTTAACGGCGAAAGGGTAACCCTAAATAGCAAACCGTTTATTTGAAATCTGGCCCAACGGTAACTTTGACCAGCACAAACGGTTAACCGCTAACGGCTAACAGTGAACCATTTTCGGGCCGACAGTCAGTAACAGCTAGTTTTTCAACTCCAAATATAAATAAACTCATTCAAATTCGAAGAGGACTGATCACAACACAACCATTGAGCTTATACTCGAGTTTACAATCTTCATCTTTTCACACTTTGAGCATTGATTTGTAATCTTAGACATAGTGTGAGAGAAAAACAGTTTGTAATATTTCTTTTTGAGTGATTGTAAGTGTTGGGATACACTTGGGTTAAGAGATTGGGGATAATCTCTTGTTGTAAAGGTTATTGACACCTTAGAAGTCAAGTGTAAGCAATTGAAGCCTTGGAGGCTTGCTTAGTGAAATCCTCAAGCCCGGAAAGCTTGGAGGCGTGGACGTAGGCGAGGTTGGCCGAACCATGTAAACATCCTCGTGTTTGATTCTCTCTTCCCTTATCTTTTTAAATTGTGTTCGATTTAATTATTATTGTTTTAATTTTGTTTTAGATTTGCATGATAATTCATTTTTAGTTGAATAATTTTTAAAATCCCAATTCACCCCCCCTCTTGGGTTGCCTAGTTAGTATTTCATTTGGGATCAGAGCTTGGAGCTCCTATTTAGACTTAACCATCTAGAGCTAAAGATCAATGGCAACTCAAAATGATTCCACATTTAGGAAAGGACAGTCCACTACTAGACCACCTTACTTTGATGGAAATGATTACCCATATTGGAAAACTATGATGAGAATTTACTTGCAAGCCCTAGATTATGAGATTTGGGAAATTGTTAATGATGGTCCTTTCATGCCTTGGACTAAAATGAAGTCGGAGAAGACATTCCAAAACCTTCACGGGATTGGAATGAATTCGAAAAGAGAAAAGCCTCTCTAAACTCCAAAGCCATAAATGCCTTGTTTTGTGCATTAGATAAGAAAGAGTTTCATAGAGTGTCTAGTTTTGAAAGTGCTAATGAGATTTGTCACAAACTTGAGGTTGTCTGTGAAGGCACAAACCAAGTGAAAGAATCTAAAATAAGTAGGTACACTCGTCAATATTAATTGTTTCAAATGGAACAAAATGAAAATGTGTACTCTATGTATACTAGATTCACGGACATAGTAAACACTCTAGGAGCTCTAGGGAAGACTTTTTCAAATAGCAAAAAAGTCAAGAAAATCATTAGGTCACTACCTAAGGAATGAGAACCAAAAAGGACTGCCATTGAGGAAACAAAGGATTTAAATACTTTACCTCTTGATGATTTGATTGGTTCTCTTATTTCATATGAAGAAGATTTGGCAGCAAAAAAAGGGCACGAGGAGAAGAAGAAAAACATTGCTCTCAAAGCTTCAAAACATGAGAGTGATGGGGAGAGTAAACCGGATGATGAAGAGCTAGCCATGCTAGCAAGGAGGTTCAGAAAATTCTTCAAGAAAACCGGAGAGCGAAGAAATTTCTGAAACTTTAAGAACCATAGGGAAAAGAAGGAGGCAATCACATGTTATGAATGCAAGAAGCCTGGCCATATTAGATCGGAGTGTCCACTTATCAACAAACAAAGAAAAAAGCCATGGTTGCAACTTGGGATGATAGCGAGGAGGATTTAAGTGATGAAGAAGGATCGCAAGAAGTTTCAAACCTAGCACTTATGGCAATAGGAGATGATGATGATCTCAATGAGGTAAGTGATCCCACCTATGATGAATTGTATGATGCTTTTAAATAAATGCATGATGAGTTGATGAAAATTGGTAAAAAGAATGTATGCCTTAAAAAGAAATTGCTACAATTTACAAATGAAAAGGATGCCATGCAAAAATGCAATGAGTTATTGAATGAGAAGATTAAAAGATTAAAATTAGAGAATAAAACCTTGCATAATAGAGTTGCATTATCAAATGAAAAACCTAGCACTTCACATGAGCATTTAGAATCACATGTAGGTGATTTGAAAAAGGAAAATGAAATGCTCAAGAAAAAGAATACTGAACTTAGTAGTGTTGTTCTAAAATTCACAAATGGGCAAAAAATGTTGGATAACATGGTTAACTCTCAAAAACGTGTTTTTGATAAAGGAGGACTTGGATATAAGCCGAACTTGAAGCAAAAGTATTATAAGAATTATTTTGTTAAAGCTACCTCCACAAATGATCATAAAATTGTATGTCATTATTGTAATCAAGATGGTCATATGAAAAATAGGTGTGTAGTAAAGAGAAATGCATATTATGGTGTGAAATGTGTTTGGGTTTCGAAAGGAACCATTGCTAACTCTCAAGGACCCAAAAAGGTTTGGGTACCTAAAACTTGAGATTTTCTGTGCAGGGCTTGAAGAAGAAGAAGAATAAGTGGTACTTGGACAACGGTTGTTCAAGACACATGACAAGAAATTATTCTTGGTTCTCAAGCTTCACTAAAATTGAAAATAGTGGAGACGTATCTTTTGGAGACAACTCAAAAGGAAAAATTCTTGGAATTGGAAATGTTGGTAAAGTATCCTCAACTCTAATTGAGAATGTATGTTTGATTGAGAACTTAAAACACAACTTAATTAGCATTAGTCAATTATGTGACAAATGCTATAAAGTCATTTTTGATAAATTTAATTGTGTCATCGAAAACTCATGTGATGGCAAAATCTTGTTTGTTGGTAATAGATGTGGTAATGTTTATACCACTGACATATAATGTGCATATACTCTTGATAAATATTTTTCCACATTATATGATGATAGTTGGCTATGGCATAGAAGATTAGGACATGCAAGCATGGATTTGATTTCAAAAATAGTGAAAAATGATTTAGTTAAAGGTCTTCCAAAAATCAGTTTTCAAAAAGATAGAATTTGTGAAGCATGCCAATTTGGAAAATAAATCAAGACTTCCTTAAAAAACAAGAATCATATCTCTACGTCAAAACCGCTTCAATTACTTTATATAGATTTGTTTGGACCTTCTAGATATGCTAGTTTAAGTGGCAAATATTATGCATTTGTAATTGTGGATGATTATTCTAGATACACATGGGTATTGTTCTTAGCTAATAAGGATGATGTCATTTATGCATTTCGAATTTTTCATAAAAAGGTTCAAAATGAAAAAAGTTATTCTATTACTTGTATTAGAAGTGATCATGGTGGAGAATTTGAAAATCATGCATTTGAAATTTTTTGTAATAACCTTGGCATTGAGCATTAATTTTCATCACCTAGGACTCCACAACAAAATGGAGAAGTAGAGAGAAAGAATAGGTCTATTCAAAAAATGGCTAGGACCATGTTAAATGAAAATTTTTTGCCTAAGTATTTTTGGGCCGAAGCCGTCAACACCGCTTGTTATGTTTTAAATCGGGTGTTGATTAGACCTAATCTTAATAAAACTCCATATGAGCTTTGGAAAGATAGAAAACCCAACATTGGTTATTTTAAAGTTTTTGGATGCAAATGTTTTGTGTTGAACACAAAAGATAATCTTGGTAAATTTGATTCAAAATCTGATGTTGGTATTTTTCTTGGTTATTCAAATTCAAGCAAAGCTTATAGAGTTTATAACAAAAGAACTTTAGTTGTGGAGGAATCTATGCATGTTACTTTTGATGAGTCTAACCCCTCCTCTACGGAGAAAGCCATTGTTGATGATAATGCAGAAGAAGAACAACAAGAAGGAGCATCAAATGACAACCAAGAAGACGCACCACATGGAATTCAAGAGGAACATCATGAAGAACCAAATGTGGAGCAAAATGAAGGTACTTCTCAAACACTCCCCAAGGAGTGGAGGTATGTTTCCTCTCACCCTAAGGATGTAATTTTAGGAGATCCCTCACGAGGTGTTACTACTAGATCATCTCTTAGGAACACATGTGAGCATGCTGCATTTATTTCTCAAATTGAACCAAAATCTTTTGCGAATGCTGAAAATGATGAATCTTAGATTATGGCAATGCAAGAGGAGTTGAATCAATTTGAGAGAAACAATGTGTGGGAGTTAGTTCTTTATCCGGAACATCAATCAATTATAGGCACAAAATGGGTATTTAGAAATAAAATGGATGAATCTGGTGTGGTTGTAAGAAACAAAGCTAGATTAGTAGCTCAAGGTTATAACCAAGAAGAAGGAATTGATTTTGATGAAACTTTTGCACCTGTAGCAAGACTAGAATCCATTAGGATGTTGTTAGCATGTGCATCTCATAAGGATTTTATTTTATATCAAATGGATGTCAAAAGTGCTTTCTTAAATGGATATATTATGGAGGAAGTTTATGTGAAATAACCTCCTGGTTTTGAAAATGAAAAATTTCCTGATCATGTGTATAAGTTATCCAAAACTTTGTATGGTTTAAAACAAGCTCCTAGAGCTTAGTATGATAGACTTAAAAATTTCTTGTTGGATAACGATTTTTTGATGGGAAAAGCGGACACAACTCTCTTTGTTAAGCATAAGAACCAAGACATACTTATTGTTCAAATTTATGTTGATGATATTATCTTTGGTTCTACTAATGAGTTGTTGTGTAAAGAATTTTCATCATGTATGAGCCAAGAGTTTGAGATGAGTATGATGGGAGAGTTAAAGTACTTCCTTGGACTTCAAATCAAACAAAACGAGAAAGGAATTTTCATAAACCAAACCAAGTACGTGAGAGATCTACTTAAAAGGTTTGGCTATGAAAATAGAACGGCAAAAAGCACTCCTATGAGCACTACCATCAAGCTTAACAAAGATGAAAAGGGCAAAGAAGTGGATATCAAAATGTATCGAGGTATGATCGGATCTTTACTTTATTTTACTGCAAGTAGACCCGATATCATGTTTAGTGTATGTTTGTGTGCAAGATTTCAATCATGTCCCAAGGAATCCCATTTGCTTGTTGTTAATAGAATTTTTCGTTATTTGATTGGAACCATAGATGTTGGCCTTTGGTATCCTAGGGGAACTCATATAGATTTAACATGTTATTCGGATGCAGACTTTGCTGGTCATAAAGTGGATAGGAAAAGCACTAGTGGAACTTGCTTTGTTCTAGGACACTCACTTGTTTCATGGTTTAGTAAGAAACAAAATTCTGTTGCTCTTTCAACTACCGAGGCTGAATATATAGCCGCCGGAAGTTGTTGTGCACAAGCACTTTGGATGAAACAAACACTTAGAGATTATGGGATTAATCTTGAACAAATTCCTATTAAGTGTGATAATACTAGTGCTATAAATCTTTCAAAGAATCCCATTCAACACTCTAGAACCACGCATATAGAAATTAGACATCATTTCTTGAGAGATCATGTTCAAAAGGGGGATATTGCATTAAAGTTTGTTTCTACGGAAAAGCAACTTGCCGATATTTTCACAAAACCACTTTACGAAGAACAATTTTCAAAAATTCGGCATGAACTTGGGATGATGAAATTTTCACATTAACGTCTCTAGTCATGCTATTGAGTGTACTGAATTGATTGACTCATAGTTGTGATCAAATATTTATGAAATACTTGAGCTTGATTGTCAAATGATGAATTTGCCTTGTTATTTCTTGATTGTATGAATAAATTGGTTGAAAACATGTTCATGAATCATGCATTAAAATGGCTCATAAAATATTTTCAGATCAATTAAATGATTTGGGAATTTATTATTTGCTGGCCAAATATTAAATCAAATGTGCGAAAATTTAGACAAAATAAACAGATAACTGTTTCCAATAAACGGTGAACCGTTTTGCTCCAGAAACTAGAATTTTGTGTCTGTCCATTTACCATTTCACCATTTTCTTCAAACGGTGAACCGTTTGTTAACAGAGAGTCCTCTATCGGTTACTCCTTAACCGTTAAGCGATTAAGCGTTCACCGTTACTCTTTGTTTAGCCTCTGGGAGTTACTCTTTAACCGTTTAAATAAACGGTTAACCGTTTTCGGTGAACCACTACCCATTCTTAGTTTTTGGACGTTACCCTTTAACCGTTTAAATAAACGGTTAACCGTTTTCGCGTTTTTAAAACTGTTCAAAGCCTTTCTCTTCTCCCTCTCTAGCTTACCCTTTCACCGTTATCACTATTGTTGCGCAGCCAAAGCTCTCTCCTTCCTCAAATCCTCATTTTTCTTGCTTTTTGTGCCAAATCAAACCATCAAAATCATTTCTTATCATCTTTAGAACAATTTCACCGATTCAAAACTTCGAATCAATCCCCAAATCGAAAAATTCCAAAATTCAAACCCTCACTGCCGCAAGTTGGGATTCTTCATTTTTTATCCGTTTTGCTCCCTTTTTCAACCAAATTGAGCATATACCTCACATCCTTTACTCATTTCTCATCGAATCACTGATTTTTTTTTCTCTCTCGCTTTGTTCACTCAACTGTGCTTCTTCATGGCTGAATCTTCACGGAGAAATGTCCGGCGAAAATCCGTGCCTCCAAGGAATCCCATACGACCACGAGAAGTCACTGAATTTGCAAGAATTCACTTCCCCACTCCTCCCTTGGCGAAGCGGTTCGAGGATCGCTTCGATGGTCGAAAGGTACTTGACTCCTCTTTTGTTGACATTGATGATTTCCGTCACTTAGTTGTTTGTGGTAGAAGTGTTCGGGATATGCTTGAGCCTTGGGAGTCTGCCATTAACTTTGATGAACGAGTCTATCCTAACTTAGTGCGAGTCTTTTATTCAAATATGGAGATTTCTGATAGTCGCCAAAATAGGATAATTACTCGAGTTGGTGGTATACAAATAGAATTTGATGATAGGGAACTAGCTGAGTTGCTTGGTATCTCGAGTGAGGGGCATGACATATACACTTCTAGGAAAATCCTTTCCTTTGACCATTTTAGTCATACTGATGGCATCCGTCATATATGTCGCCGTCGAGACTTGACTGATCAAATTTGTCTGCTTCCGTTTCGGTCTCAACTTTTACCTCTTCAAGTCTGTATTCTTCATTCTATCCTACAGCACATAGTGACTCATAGGAAGGGTCACTTAGATAAGGTCACGAGGTTGGACGTGGGCATACTAGATAGCCTACTCTCAGACCGTCCCATAAACCTCGGGTATATTATTGTGCGGCACATGTTGAGCACTCCCGCGGTTAATCACCGCTTGCTCCCTTATGGCAGTATTATTACTAAGATACTACGACGTTTTGAGGTGCCTCTTCGTGATACTGGACATATGGAGACTAAACGGATTGCTCCCGAGGCGATGACTAGTATTGGTTTTTCTTGGAGGAATGGAAAGTGGATTAAAACTAGCAACTCCAAAAACCGGAATACCTTGATAGCTCTGGAGGATGATCGGATGCTTAATGATGTCTATCCTCCCGATCAGCTTCCTGACTTTAGATTAGGAGCTCATCTTCCTCCTCCACGTCGCCGATTTGTCCCTCGGCCTCCAGCTGACTCTGACTTTGAGGAGCGTGCGACGGATGCTGACATTCCTTCCTCTTCTGAGCCGCCTCCTGCTGCTGAGCCATCAGCTGTTCCTGAGTCATCAGCTGTGCCTGAGCCGTCATCTGTTGTTCCTGAGCAGCCAGCTGCCTCGATGCCGCCTCCAGCTCCAGTTCAGCCACCTGTTTCAGACGGTATGCAGCAGTTGATTCTTGATCGATTGGACGCTCTTTCTCGTGACCACCAGCAGCTCCGTTCTGATTTTGAGACTTTCCAGCTGCAGAGCATTGATCATCAGCTTGAGATTATCCATGCACAGCGCATCATTCTCGGCTATTTTGGTTATGATCCGGGGAGCTCATCTTCTCCTCCTCCACCACCTCAGTAGTTTCTGAGTTCTATTTTCGCACATACAGTTCATATTTTGATTGTTTGCATGATGTCTTGCATATTTTTACTGCTGCTTCTATATGCTATTTATGGATTTCGATGACATGTTTTTATGTTGTTCTTGATGGTGGATGACTTGATTGTGTTTGATAAAACTTATGGATTATTGGACATTGAAGTGTTGGTTTGATCATGGTGTTGTTGGGTTGGTGATAGAGTTGTTGTTAAAACTTTTTGGAAGTGTTTTTCTCTCATGTGTATTAATGGTTTAGCTCACTTTCAAGGAGAACTCTGCCAAAATTTTTTGCTCGCCAAAAACCGGACTTGCGTTTCTTTCTTTTCTCTTTCTCTTTTTGATGATGAAGGGGGAGATAATTTGAGAGTTTTATAATGCATTTGAAGATAATTTGGGAGTTTTAGAATGCATTTGAAGATAATTTGGGAGTTTTAGAATGCATTTGAAATAGAATGTATTTGAAAATTTTTTATAATTGGGGAGATTTAAAATGCATTTAAAAATGCTCTCTTGAGCAAAAATCCTTTTATTGAACATTTCTTAATTTGGCCATATATTAAGGGGGAGCACATATTAAGGGGGAGCCAAATATTGAATAGAGTTTGTCATCATCAAAAAGAGGGAGATTGTTAACATGAATATGTTAATAATATTGATTTTGATGATAACAAACTTTAAATGATTTTTGATAAAAATGTTAGAGTTATTCCTTAATAAATGAAAGTCATAAAAATCACTCCATAAAAGATGGATTTTCAAATTGTAAAAAGATTCATTGCAAAATCTGGTTTAAAATGTGTTTTTAGAAATAAACGGTGAACCGGTAATTTTGAAACGGTTAACCGATTAAGACCAGAGAGCAACAATTTGCCTAAGCTCTAACCGTTAGTGAAAAACGAAAAATACAAAGGCTACTGGAAACTAACGGCGAACCGTTTATTACAAACGGTTAACCGATAATGTCCAGAGAAGTGACTTCATACAAGTCCTTAACCATTTACTTAAAACGGATAACTGATGTTCATTTTGCAGGTTACTGGAAACTAACAGCGAACCGTTTATTACAAACGGTTAACCGATAACATCCAGAGAGTCACTTCATGCAAAGCCTAAGCCGTTTACTTAAAACGGATAACTGGTGTTCATTTTGTAGGTTACTGGAAACTAACGGCGAACCGTTTATTACAAACGGTTAACCGACAACATCCAGAGAGTCACTTCATACAAATCCTTAACCGTTTACTATAAACGGATAACGGGTGTTCTTTTTGCAGGTCTCTGGACGTTAACGGCGAAAGGGTAACCCTAAACAGCAAACCGTTTATTTGAAATCTGGCCCAACGGTAATTTTGACCAGCGCAAAACGGTTAACCGTTAACGGCTAACAGTGAACCGTTTTCAGGCCGACAGTCAGTAACAACTAGTTTTTCAACTCCAAATATAAATAAGCTCATTCAAATTCGAAGAGGACTGATCACAACACAACCATTGAGCTTATACTCGAGTTTACAATCTTCATCTTTTCACACTTTGAGCATTGATTTGTAATCTTAGACATAGTGTGAGAGAAAAACAGTTTGTAATCTTTCTTTTTGAGTGATTGTAAGTGTTAGGATACACTTGGGTTAAGAGATTGGGGATAATCTCTTGTTGTAAAGGTTATTGACACCTTAGAAGTCAAGTGTAAGCAATTGAAGCCTTGGAGGCTTGCTTAGTGAAATCCTCAAGCCCGGAAAGCTTGGAGGCGTGGACGTAGGCGAGGTTGGCCGAACCACGTAATCATCCTCGTGTTTGATTCTCTCTTCCCTTATCTTTTTAAATTGTGATCAATTTAATTATAATTGTTTTAATTTTGTTTTAGATTTGCATGATAATTCGTTTTTAGTTCAATAATTTATAAAATCCCAATTCACCCCCCCTCTTGGGTTGCCTAGTTAGTATTTCAACAGTGGGTCACAGCTGTGTATCAGGTAGCATGTCAGTGTCAATTAACGTGTAAAACACATAGCTTAAGAGTAAAAAAGGAAACAGTAAAAAGAAAAAGAAATAATGATAAAATAATGCAAATGATAAAACAATAGTGAAATAAAACAACAGTGAAGTAAAAGGATATTTACAGGTAATTGCGACTGTGGCTCACATCTTCCTCTGGTTTTACGTACAGAAACGACTTGAACGCCCTCTATGGGTCGAGGATAGGCTTCTCATCCAGTTTTCTTATAAACTGGCAAACAGGGTCGTTTATAGTCAGATTTTCGAGACAACATTGTGCATGCTTTTTCTGAAATAATGGCAATAACTGGAGAATCGCTCCTTGTACATATCCACTGGGATGCGTTTCAAAAGACAAAAAGATATCATCCAATGACTCCTCATTCAAGCCATCCCTAATGAATAGAATCTTATCTTCCCTGTTATCAGACGTCATTCCTAAAGAACATGGTTTTTTATCGCATCTCATTATGGCACACTTATGACAAGCAACAGAAATTCTTCGAGCTCTTCGTTTTCTTGCATAATTTTCTTTACCACAACCAGGCATGCATGCAATAAATTTTGGAGGCAACTCACATGTCAATCGTACTCTTGCCTCGATTAACCAGCAGATGTCAACAGGTATGTTATTCCTCATAAGCAATTGCGTACGTTCGGACCGAACTTTATAGATTGTAAGGAGGGCATTCTTGGGAAGTGAAGGGAATCGATTGTGAAGCTTTGCTAGAATCTTGTTTCTGTCCATACCTTCGCCTCAAAATATCAGTTATTATGGGAAACTGAAGTAACCACCTTGATTGTCATAGACTACCGTTATCCGCCACTTTACCGGGGTAACAAACTAAAGCACACAAACAAAGAAACAAACTAAAATACACAAAGAAAATTACAATCATCCTCTTATTGAATTTACCTCAAGCTCCAAATGGATGTTGTAGACACCTCCCTCAATGTCTTTAAGTTGGCTTTCTAAACCCTCAACATGTGATACTAACTCTGGTGGTTGCAGAACCCAAATATGATGTGTTTTACAAAATCGAATCTGCCTTTTGAGATGAGATTTTATAAGTTGAAGTGGTCTAAGAATGTCCAAGAGGAACTGTTTAGCTATGACACTCATGATTAACAATGATAAGAGAAAACTTAATAGTTAAACAAACACACTTATGCAAAAATAATTTCAATTAGCAAAAGAATAGTAAAAGAAAGAAAAAATCAAATCATCAAAAAGAAAGAAAAAACTCAATTCAAATCTGGTGGGTCACTCAAATTTATTTCGGTGTTCTCTCCATGTGGTTGGTACTCTAGATATGACTTTAATTTTTTACCATTAACTTTAAACTTGACACTGCTCTTTGGGTCCTTAATTTCAATTGTCCCATGTGGAAAAACAGTGTGAACAATAAAAAGACCAGACCAGACCATCGAGAGCGTAACTTACATGGGAATAGATGCAAGCAAGAATTGAATAAAAGTACTTTCTGACCTGGAGTGAAAGATTTTCTCATAATTTACTTGTCATGAAAGACTTTCATTCGCTGCTTGTAAATCTTGGCATTTTCTTCTGCATCATTGCGAATTTCTTTAAGTTTTACCAGCTGTAATCTTCTATATGAGTTAGCTTGCTGCGTGTCAAAGTTGAATTTCTTGATTGCCCAGTATGCACGATGCTCGAGTTCCACAGGTAGGTGGCAAGCTTTTCCATACACTAGCCTGTAGGGTGACATTCCAATCGAGGTCTTGAAAGTTGTTCTATATGCCCATAATGGATCATCGAGTCTTAATGATCAATCTTTTCTATCTGGCCTCACTGTCTTTTCTAATATGTACTTTATTTCTTGATTTAAAATCTCAACTTGCCCACTGGTTTGCGGATGATATGGGGTCGCCACTTTGTGAGTGATGGAATACTTTGTTAAAAGAGCTTTAAACGCTTTGTTACAAAAGTCGGCACCACCATCACTGATTATTGCTCGAGCGAATCCAAAGCGTGAAACAATGTTGCTTTTCAAAAATCCTATCACCACCTTGTGATCATTAGTTCTACATGCAATTGCTTCTACCCATTTCGATACGTAATCAACAGCAACCAATATGTATTGATGGCTAAAAGAAAAAGGAAAGGGTCTCATGAAGTCGATACCCCATACATAAAAAATCTCAACCACTAAAATTAGATTTAGTGGCATCATATTCCTTCGTGTAATGCTACCTATTCGTTGACACCTATCACATGAAAAATATAAAGTGTAAGCATCTCGAAATATAGTTGTCCAATAGAAACCACATTGCAAAACTTTAATAGTTGTTTTCTTAGCACTGAAATGACCTCTACAAGCTTGTTCATGGCAGAATGAAAGGATATTATGAATTTCACTTTCTGGGACACATTATCTAACAATTTGATCTGCACAATACTTGAACAAATAAGGGTCATCCTAAAAGAAATTCTTTATTTTTACAAACAAATTGGCTTTGTCTTGCTTAGTCCAATGCTCTAGAAGTTGACCTGTAACAAGATAATTCACGATGTCAGCATACCATGGTAATACTTCTATACTCATCAATTGTTCATCTAGAAATGACTCATTCAATGTTAATGGTTCTGTAATTGTGTCAAAATTGAGACGAGAGAGATAGTCTGCCACAACATTTTCTGTGCCTTTCTTATATTTGAATTCCAAATCAAATTCCTGCAAAAGTAACACCCAACGAATTAGTCTAGCTTTTGCATCTTTTTTTGTGAGAAGATATTTAAGAGCAGCATGATTTGTGAACGCAATTATTTTACAACCAATGAGATAAGATCGAAATTTCTCTAATACAAACATTACTACTAGTATTTCTTTTTAGTAGTTGAATAGTTCAACTGTGCATCATTCAATGTCATACTAGCATATTAAATAACATTGGGAATTCAATCAACAGTTTGTCCTAAAACTGCTCCTACTGCATAATCAGATGCATCACATATGAACTCAAATAGTAAGCTCCAGTTTGGGGGTTGAATGATAGGTGATGACGTCAACAACTGCTTTAGTTTTTCAAATGCAACAAGATATGAATCATCAAAGATAAAAGGTACATCCTTAGCAAGTAGATTGTATAGGGGTCTAAAAACTTTATTAAAATCTTTAATGAAACGTCTATAAAAACCAGCATGCCCAAGGAAAGATCTTACTTCTTTGATTGTTTTAGGTGGAGGAAGATTAGAAATGAGATCCACCTTGGCTTTGTCAACCTTAATACCTTTGTTCGAAATGATGTGACCCAGAACAATACCTTGTTTTACCATAAAATGGCATTTCTCCCAATTTAAAACTAAGTTCTTTTCGATACATCTCTGCAGAACTAGTGTTAGATGATGTAAACATTGATCAAATGAATCACCAAAAACATAAAAGTTATCCATAAAGACTTCCAGGAACCTTTCAACCATATCAGAATACTCAATATGCATCGTTGAAATGTAGCAGGTGCATTACATAATCCAAATGGCATCCTCTTATATGCAAAAGTGCCAAAAGGGCAAGTGAAAGTGGTTTTCTCTTGATCTTTTGGTGCTATGGGAATCTGAATATATCCTAAGTAGCCATCTAAAAAGCAATAAAATTCATGGTCTGCTAATCTATCAAGCATTTGATCGATAAATAGTAAAGGAAAATGGTCTTTACGTGTGACAGAATTCAACTTTTTATAATCAATGTATACACGTCATCTTGTAGTCACTCTAGTGGGTATCAATTCATTATCAGCATTGGTAACTACTGTGACTCCTGACTTTTTTTAGACAACTTGTACAAGACTGACCCATGAACTATCAGAAATTGGGTAAATGATACATGTGTTTAGTCGCTTAAGGACTTCAGTTCTAACAATTTCTTTCATATTAGGATTTAACGGACGTTGCATTTCCCTAGTAGGTTTAGTATTTTCATCAAGGTGAATGTAATACATGCAGTCTACTGGGTTTATACTTTTTATGTCGGCTATGGTCCATCTTAATGCTCTTTTATGCTCTTTTAAAACATCCAACAACTTACTTTTTTGTTCATCATTTAAGGATGATGAGATGATTACTGTTGGTAAATTTTTATAATCAAATGTTATTGATGCCAATGTGCAAGTGTACACAACAAGTAATAAAGTGATGAATATTCAAGATCGTCTCCACAGGGATTAATGTCACTAGAAATGCTATAACAATCACAATAGTGCAATCTAACTTAAGTCTGAAGTTAACAAACGTAAAGTAGGTTCTATCGAAATGGATAATTGTGAGAGAATAAAATAAAATAATGCAGTAATGAAATAAACTAAATTAAATATGTCAAAGATTCAATTGAGAATATGGTAGTTGAATGATCAAACTCTCTTTATGGGCTGACTGCTTTTTATCAAGTTAACACCAGTTGTTACAGCAATTGCTACAGCACTGGACAGAATTAATTTGCATCCTCAGATATCGCGTATTGGAACTCTTACACCCTTAAGTATATTAGCAATGACCAGTTGCTATTCTACTTATGGCATGGCCTTATGACCCTTTAGTCTCTCCACCTTATAAGGTGAGCACCTATGTCTAGTGTGTCACAAATCTTAAGTTCAAGTGTAGCCCTTATGAGATTCAAAATAACTTAATCCAGGAAACTTAAATTAAGATCAAGTATTACTCTAATAATATCTGCTAAGACAAGCCCTTTTGTAGCTCTATCTTAACTTGAACTATTAAATGGGTGGTCAACCGAAATAACAGTTATAATAATAATAACTATTAGAGTAACATGCTATAGCAATGACATAATAACTCATAAGAACAGTCAAGAACCCATTAGATTGTTTGTCACTCAACTACAAGCAAATCTAGTTCATATTCTGAAAGAGAAAAAAAAAATAACATATTATTCACGGGATACATTAGATCAGTCAAAGAAATAAGAAAGGTATAAATTAAGAACAACAAAAAGTAAATCCAAATAACTCTGCAGGATTTTTCAATGTTGCTGAAGCCGTCCTCTTTAATTCTGATCTTTTTCTTCTTTTTCTTCTTTTTCTCTCTAATGTGTTTTATGATATTTCCCTTGCCGCTGTTTTATGTGGTGCACACCTCTTTTTATACTAAAAACTAGGGTAAACAATAGTCTCGGGCGTGTACAAGTTAAATTAGAAAACTGCAGATCGCAATTCTGCAGCTGACCCGCACTAAGTTTTCTCCCTCAGTGCTCCAGGATTGCTACAGCAATAGTTACTCTAACAACAGCTACAATAGTACGCTATTCCTGGTTGTGATTTACTTCTGAAAACCTATAATTAGTCTAATATCTCAGCTTCCCTTCATGAATTATAAACTTCTGAAAACCTATAATTAGGCACATGTTTTGAGCACAAATTACTTTAATTCAAGCAAAACTTATTAAGACTCACTAAAATGAATGTTTATGCAAAATATAATAAAAACACCTCATTTACTCTCTAAGTGATCTTGATTTAAATCTAGAATTGATGTAATAACTTTCATTTTATAGAGTTATCAATTATTGGCAGAGTACTTTCTTCTCCTAAAAATGCATATTCCAGAGTGTTGGGTAATTGTTTGAGCTCGAGTTTCGGTGGTGATTCTGATGATGGGATGAGTTTATTCTCTGATAGTGCTAGTTGTTCAACTCTTGACTTCCATTTATTAGTGTACATGGATGGTGCTGAGTCAAGTAAGACGTTGTCCTCATCGACTGATTTGTCAATATCAAAATCAAAACAAAAGTGAGTTAAACATGTTTGTAAAGGATCATCACTAAGGCTTGAAAGAAAAATATTATCACTTATTTCTTCTATTAAATCCACATCGACAATTTCATCATCTGCATTGTGAGGTTGTTTGACAATGTTGAAAATGTTTAGCTCCATAGTCATGTTGTTGAAGGACAACTGCATATTTCAAGTCCTGCACTGAATGTGAGCATCGGCAATTGCCAAGAAAGGTCGGCCTAGGATAATGAGGATGTGCTTCCTTGAATCCTGGATTGGTTGAGTGTCAATTACAATGAAATCAACAAGAAAATAAAACTTGTCTACCTGGATAAGCACGTCCTCCACAATCCCACTTGTTATTTTCGTGGATCGATCTGTAACCTGTAACACTACTGGAGTTGGGTGTAATTTTCTCAGTCTAAGTTTCACGAAAACTGAGTAAGGTAACAGATTTACACTAGCTCCTAAATCCAACAAAGCATTCTCAATTGTGTGGTTCCCTATACTACATGAGATGGTGGGGGAGCCTAGGTCTTTGCATTTTAGAAGAATTTTGTGGAGTATAGAACTAACGTTTTATATTAAAAATGTCTTCTTTTGAACATGAATATTTCTCTTTTTAGTACAAAGGTCTTTAAAAAACTTGGCATAAGATAGCATTTGTTTTATAGCATCAAGCAAAAGGATGCTAACACTTACCTGTTTGAATATTTCAAGAATCTCATCTGTTGATTTTCCCTTCTCTCATTTAGCTAACCTCTGAGAAAAGGGAGTTTTAGGAACATATTCTCGTTGGTCGATTTCTTCTTTCTCCTCCAGTGATGAGTCTTTGGCACTTATAGGTACAATTTGATTTGTTTTCGTCACCAGCATCTCCACTTTGTTGTCGACTTCTTTTTCTTTTCACAAGGTCATGACGACTTTGACCTCTCCATGCTGCTGTGGTGAACTGGTACTTACTTCATGCACTCCTTTAGGATTAGGCACTGGTTGACTTGAAAATTTTTCTTTCTCAACAGTCATTGCCAAAGTTTAAACTGAAGAAGCAAGTTGTCCCACCATCTTCTCAAGGCTTGAAACTGATTGGGCTTGAGAGTTAAAGCCTGCTCTCATCTCATTTCATAATTCATCAATGGTGCGGTTCTGTTGCTCAATTGTGGAGTGAGTAAGATTGTTAAGATTCTGGAATGAATCCTCCCATGGTTTGGGTTGAGAGTAATTCTGATTCTAATTATATGGTCTAAATGGGGCTGAGAGGCTTAAGGAACTTGGGGAATTGGTTGTATTGTTGGAGCTGCTGATCCATTCTGTTGGAATCCTTGAAACCATGAAAAATTATAGTGGTCTCTCCATCCAGGATTATATGTGTTGGAGTATGGGTTGTAATTTGATGATTTTCTCATTACACCCATGGCATAGGCTTGATCTCAGTATGAGTCATGGTCATGTGCCTCTATTGATTTAGCAGTTGATAACGATGCTATTTGTCGATAAAGGCCTTCAGTTATCGTTTTGACTTCTTTAATTTCTAAACTTGACTAGCCAATGTGAACCTCATTTACTCCCTTAATTCTTCTAGTATTCCTGAGTGATCGACTCCGTTGTTGGGAATTATCCGCTTGTCGCTGAAAGAATTCCCAAATCTCTGATGCACTTTTTGACATTAACTCTCCTCCACTTGTTGCCATTAGCCATTCTTGCACATGTGGCAATAATCCCTCTAAAACGTATTGGCTTTGGTGTCATTTCTCGTATCTATGATGTAGACACTTCAAGAGTAGCCCATTGAATCGCTCCCATGTTTCGAAAAACTGCTCGTCTTTTCTCTGGGTAAACTTTGAGATTTTCCTGCGAATAGTATTGGTTTTATACACTGGGAAATATTTATTCAAAAATTGTGTTACCATTTGTTCCCATGATGTAATGTTATTAGCAGGCAATGTATTGAGTCATGAACGAGCTCTATCATTTAAAGAAAATGGAAATAGTCTAAGTTTAACATCATCATCTGAAAAATTCTCATATTTAAATGTTTGACAAACAGCATGAAAATCATTCAGATCATTATATGGGTCCTCATTCTCTAGGCCATAAAATGTTGGGAGACAATTTAGCACACTAGGTTTTAACTCAAAACTCCCAACAGCTACATTTAGGTATCTTATGCATGATGTGTACAAATTAGCTAAGGGACTGAAGTAGTCCTTAAATGGCCTCTCCTGTGGTGGTGGTTGTTGCTGCAAATCCATTTTATTTGTAACGTGTTTGTGTGTGCGAAGTATTTTTTCAAGTTCAAAGTCTATAAGCTCAAGATCAGGTAATAATGACCTTTTACCATGCATGCAAAGAACACAAAAAATAAATGGGAACAAAACGAATAAAAATAAATAAGAAAGAAAAATTACGGTACTAACCTTATTACGTTGTTACAACTTTTCTATTAAAACACACTAAAAAATAATACGTGAAATAAATTAACTAAAAATAAATTAATAAGATAAACAAAAATAACAATTACAAAGAAAAATAACTTGAAAATTAACTTACAAAATTTTAAAGAAGAGAAAAAAAATTTTTACCTCAAAATGTAAATTCACTTTTTTTAAATTAAAAATATTACAAGAAAAACAACTAAAAGAAATTTTTTTACAAAAATTAATTCTACAAATTAAAATAACTTACCTCCCCAGTAACGGCACCGAAAACTTGTTATGCAAATTTTATTGAACTCGCAAGTGCACAAATCTATTGTAGAATATATCAATTGTGACGAGTGTCAATCCCATAAGAAGGTGGATTTTAATTATATGTAAAATTAGTTTTCTATGAGGTTGGTTGGATTTGTGGTGAAAGTGATTTAAACTATCTTAGAATTTAAATTGGAATAACGGAATTAAATTAAAGTGGAAACTATTATAATTGAAGCGCTTAGGTATCTGGATCAGCATCAACATGCGTCATGGGCTAAATATTCCTTATTAGTGTCAATTAAATCATGAGGGGGAATCCACACCTCATGAACCATACTCTAATCAATATGGTGTTAAGGACTTATCGTGCCATAATAACCTTGTACTAGGGAACCGGTGAAACCAGGGCGGTATCTAGATAAGATTATTATTATTTGTCAACGAAAAGTCAAAACATCCACAAAAATTAAAGGGGAAGAGAAAATAAATTTACCAAATAAAGCTCATGGCACATGTTGAAACTTCACCTTCAACCCAAACTTGAAAAAAATTAGCTACTCATAATTGAACTAGGGGTAAAATATGAATTTATTAAAATAAGTAGAAAATATAAGATGGAGAAGGAATTATAGAAAATGGAGCTAAAAAATGAATTCAGAGATGCCCAAATTAGGGGGAGAGCCCCTATTTTTATAGATATATTGAGTAAATCATGATCATCAGATTAAAAATATTTTGGATGCTCAAGATTACGCCACGTCATCAGTCAACAGTATGCGGTTTGAACAGTGACGCGGTTTGGTTGAAAATAATCTCGTGTATTTACATGTACCGTACGCACGATTTTTGGTCTACTAACATGCTGTCACGTCACCGATCAACAGTACATAAGAATTTTAGTCCAACAGGATCGTGACACCTCATCAGTCAATGCCACATCATCGGTCAATGCCACGTCATCGATCTGTCTATGTGAACAGTGTCGTGAACAGTGCCGTACATGTGAACAGTGTCATTTTTCCTTTTATGCTCCTCCTAAGGTTTTCGACTGTCCTGAGTTCAAAAGTGATGTCCGTTTTGCTATCCGATCTCTCGTTTATTGTGAAATCACCATGATGCCCCTAAAATACATAAAATACTTAATTAAAATAAAATACACATACTTAAATTACAAAAGACTAAAATACATAAAAGTAGAAATGTTAGTAAGACTTGAAATGTAAAATGACGATTTTCTCCTTTATAAATATACACTTTCTTACACTCAAAAATATGTAATGATGAGATTATAGAAAAAAAAAACCCTAAAGCTGCAATAGTTTATCTAGACTAGTAGACAATGCACAACAATGGGACACAATTGGATTTTATTAGTAAGCGAGTAAGCCCCAGTCATCTCTATCAATTATAGACTTTTACAACCTTAGAGAAAATCATGACCTTCAAGCTAAATTTATATAATCAATCTTTTATGACTCTAATGCTTTAACTTTCCAGCTAAGAATGCAAATTTGGCTAGAACGTTATCGTCGTCCCTAATGTTGTATATGCCGCCACTCGATAGAAATGACTGGGGTTTACTTGATTGCTCATAAGAACCAGTTGTATCTCAGTTTTGTGCATTCTTTGCTATATAGCCTGAATAATCTAACGTAGCTTTAAGACTTTTATCTTTAGACTCACCATTACACATTATTTCAACAATTTATCTACTTTGAGATGTCAATCCCTTATAAAAATATGGCACTAACCTCTATATTTCAAAACCATGGTGTGGAAAAAATATTAAGTAACTCTTTATACTTATCCCAAGACAAGTAAAAGGTCTTTTCTAGTTTTGAGTAAAAGTGGTGATTTGACTTTTGAAAGGAATGGTTCTATGCGATGGAAAAAAATTTTTAGAACCATGCTTATATTTCATCCCAAGTTCTCATGGATCCTGACCTAAGGTATTGTAACCATATTTTAGCCTTTTCTTTTAGTGAGAAAGGAAAAAACTTAAGTCTAATTATATTTATACCATAATTTTGATCAGTACAATTGTTACAAACTTCCTCAAATTCTCTTCAATTAAGGTATCGATTTTCAAACTCAAAACCATGAAAAGTAGGCAGAAGTTGAATGATACTATGTTTGAAATTAAGATGTGATGCATCACGAGGAAAAATTATGCATGATGGTGCTCTTGTTCTAGTAGAATGCATGAAATCCCTAAGTGTCCTAGGCTGGTTCTGAAGATTTTGTAAGGCTTAGATATCTCCCTATGTTAAAAAGTTGTTAGGCTTCGATATTGGCCATGTCTAACAGTGATAAATTTGATTTTCTAAATAATCCACAACAATCAAAACAAGACCAACGTCTCATATGATATTGATGATGTATATGTGTGCGTCAAATTAAGTTAACAAGATGATGTAGAGACAAATGAGTGATGCATGAAACACTAAATGAAAATTACACAAATTAATAATAATAATAATAATAATAATAATAATAAACAACTAAAACTTAAATGTACAAACAATATAAATGTACAAGAATTAGAAATAATAATAAATAATAAATAAATAAACTGAAAACTAATTAACTGGCATTAAAATAATATGCGATTAAATCAGCTATATAAATTAATTAAACCAAATATAATAACATATTTACAAAATGTTAACAATTTAGGCGGTATCATAAAACCAGCCATATGAATTAATGACACAATAGTAAAGTATAGATGAGGAACAAAAATAAATAAATAAAGTATAAAAGAAAAAAAAAGTACCTATCTTGAGATGTGAAACTCGTAACTTTTAACAATTACCAACTCATTAGGTAATCTATTAAATTTCAAACTTTAATTGTAATTTTAGAAAAGTCCAAAGCCCATGCTCATTTAGTCCAAAATGTCCAAAAGTTCAAAGGATAAGTCTTAGTCCATAAATCCAAGTTTCAATTCGGTCGAGGGACTGCTTTGTAAGAATTTCTAGGTCAAATGAAGTTTTTCACAAGTTTTGTAGGTAATACTATAATTCTAGGAGAAAAGAGGGCGCTAATTGATATTTAATGTAAAAAAAATAAAAGTATGAGAACTAAACAAAAAAATGACGTAGGAAGAAATAAAAAGAAAAAATGATAATAAATAAATGTGAAAAGAGAAAAGAAAAAAATAAAAATGAAATTGTCACCAAATTTAGAATATTTCTCGACAACGACGCCAAAAATTTGAAATAAATCAAAAGTATTAATTATTCTCAAGTATTAGAGTGCTTAGTTATAATATAATTTGGTGAGTCTGAAGTCGAATCACAAGAAATCTAAAAAAATCTAGTAGTCAATTGTTGGATAAAAAATTAATTGTTGAAAATGAAACTAATAAGGAACAGTCTAAAACGTGCTAAGCCTACGAGGATCCATTCTCTGTTTTTTAAATTATAGTTATAATACTCTCATATTTTTATATTTTGTAATTTTTTAACCAATTAAATATTATGTGACTTAGTTCTTAACTAACCATTTGTATAGATAAATACAAAGATCAAGTATATAATGTACCACAACCGTATTAGAGTGTCCATATAATGTCTAAATACCATATAGATCCAAAGGGGTCTAGTTCTACAAATTAACTTGACATCAAAGTAATAGATAGAAAACACAAATTATAAATATGTAATAAATAAAATAAAATTAGATCTCACTTGAAAGAGTTCTTAATTCCATGATTTGAATGATTGAGCTTCACATTTCATCTTATCTTAGAAAATTAGCCACTTATACTAAAAAGTAAAATCTTTTATTTAACAAACTTGCAAAGTACAATACAAGAAAATTGAATAAAAAAGGAGGATTATAAATTTTAAAAAAAAAATCACTCTAGATTTACACCTAAAAACTTACTCCAAAATCTACCACACAAATCTCTCTTGTTTCCTTCTTTTTCCACCAAATTTTTCACACCCCATTTATGAAATCTCTTGCCTTTATATAGGAAAATTGTGGGCTGATCAAGTGTGGGCAGTTGCATGATATCTTGGTGAGCTTGCAATTACAACCTTTAGAAGGTTTTTAGTAGTACAATCCAAGGGTCTGAAATTGCAACCATTATAGATCATTGAATTTAACATAATCAATGGCTACAAATAAAATCAAAGCAGGACCTTCCATCTTCTCATTTGTCAAGGTGGTTGATCTACCAAAATAGAGCGTTAAATCTAGGGCAAAGAGGTGTACATGAACTTAAACACGTGACACAATCTCAGTCGTTCAGAATTAATGCTAGATTGAACGGCTAGCAATTCTTTCAAATGCTTATTGGAATAATAACTAGGCAACATAAGATGGGGGTGAATTGAGATTTTTAAAACTCAAGGTAAACAAACCACACAACAATTCAATCTATTGCCTTAACAAAATAAAAAAAATAAATTTAATAAAGCACAATAATAAAATAGTAAAGGAAGAGAGATCAAATATGTGATTTTTACATGGTTCGGCTAACAGTGCTTACGTCCACGCCTCCAAGCTCACCAGACTTTAGGATTTCACTAAGTAAGCCTCCAAGACTTCAACCACTTTTACAATTAACTTTCAAGGTGTCAATGAACCTTTACAATAATAGATTCTCCCTAATCTCTTAACTCAAGTGCATCCCAACACTTACCACCTCTCAATTTGATTTTTCAAAAGGATTACAAATAAATCTCTGTTACACAATGTGTTTGATTACAAGTGATAGTTTAATGTGTGAAATAAAATGAAACACAATCAAGTTTGAAGCTCAATAAAAGTTGTATACTCAATAGCTAGCTCAATTATAACGGTTGAATCACTTTTTGTTTGAGTTTGATTGAGTCATTTTATAAATGGAGCTGAAAACTAACCGTTGTTGACTTTCTACACACAGTCGGATTGCCGTACAGCACTTATCGGATCACCGTTTTGACTTAAGCAAGTGATCGTTGTGCCAAAATTCAAATTGGCGGATTATCGTTATCACTCCAGAATCTTGTCCAAAGATAAATGGTTTACCGTTTGACATAAATGGTTTACCGTTTGCAAGATGATTGCTCTTTGAACTATTATCGGTTTACTATTATCCGTTAACGGTTTGTCATTATTTGAGATTTGTTCTCTGGATTGCAATCGGCGTACCGTTATCCAAAAACGGTTTGCCGTTGTCTAAAAACTTACTCTCTGGAATGCAATCGGTGTATCGTTATCTATAAATGGTTTGCCGTTGTCTAGAAACTTACTCTCTGGAATGCAATCGGTTTTCTGTTTTCTATAAACAGTTAGCCGTTTATTACCAGGAGGTTTTTCTATACTTTGAATATTATACGGCTTTAAAGAAATGATCCAATTAATACATTTTCAAACTTATCAATTTAAAACATATTTGTTATCATCAAAATCATTATTAAGAATACAAATAAGTTAACACTTATGAGTCTCCGAAATCCAAATTTCATGTTTGTTTTTCCAATCCAAGTATCAGGATTTTAGGGATTTACTACAAAATACAAAAATAATATTTAAAAATAAATAATAATAGATAATTCATAAACTAGATTATGGATTTATAAATGAGATGAAATTATTGGTATTATCAACATTGTAAGTGAAAAATAATAATTTTAACCTTTATTGAATATATACTTTCTAGTGTTAATTATCTTCTTTTCATTTTTGGTCATTAATCTTTTACTTGACATTTCCGAATTTGGGATCTAAATTGGATTAAACCATGAAAAAGGAGGAAAGGCTTTTAGGTAAATTTGTTTTGATATTTTTTTAAAAAACATTACAATGTTTACGTTTTAAAAGAATAAATGACGGCATTAGTTTTTTAATTTTATTTTACTTTTTAACTATTTAAAAATAAATAAAGCCAAAAATCCATTCCCTTCATAAAATATCAACTAGTTCATATTTATATTATTATAATTTTTTTTATGTATTTACAACGTTGTAAAATAAGTTGCGCTAAGTATAGGGTGTTCGCATTATTTTCAGTTGAATAGAAGTTTAGGTGTAAATTTTTACTTTTTTTTTCTTGTCCTTGCATCGATTAATTGCATTGGACCGTAACCTTTGTTATAAAGTAGCACACACAAAGCAATAGTACCGAGTCCCACCAACGAATTCTATTGTTGTGTGCAGGTGTATGATACGTTAAACATAACATAGGGGATCCTAAAGTATAAACTGTCATATTTATTAATAAAATAACCGTGGGCCCTGTGAGAGATTTATACTTAATATATATTAACCAATATAAATAACAAAAGATGAAATGCATATAAATAACTAAGATAATAAATGCAAAGTTTAAAAAGTTATACAAATAATTTACCTATTGAAAAACAATGTTCATAAAAACTACACCGAATACATTTTCATTGTTATCAATTTTCTAGACAATCCACTAAAATATTTCAATCTTCTTATTCTTGGATATTAGTTTCCAAATAAACTACTAAATAAGTTTTCATTTTCATGATAGCTAATCATTTTTATTTTCTAAAACAAATTAAAAAAATATCATTTGAAATATAATACCAAAAATACCCAAAACTACTTACAACTTTGTATATAGGAGAAGCTGGTCTAAAAAATTTCATAATCAAGAAGGGTGCTCCACTGCTCCTACCTAACTAAAAATTCTAACTTTAAAAAGTAGCCTTAAGCTTTTATCCATTGGATTTACTCAATCCAGTTGTAGAAGGTAGAGACATAAATACTACTTTTGAACTTTAAAACCTCACCCTTTGAAGTATAGATATATGGGGTTAGTAAATATCAGTTCATCTATTTGTTAACAATTGTTCTTCATAGACTGTAACTCAGTCATGGCAATCATAACAATTGTTCTTCTTGTTTTGATATTTATTCTTAATAGATTAAGTAACTTTGTCATGGCAATCATGATACCATGAAGGCCTTGTATTGAGACTCTTTGTAAAATAAAAAAAAAAATAGCCTTTTGGCATCAAAATGTAAAGTTAGTCACAAAAAGCTGGATAAGAGATTAAGTAATGTGTCCTAGAAACATAATATTTTGGTACCAAAATGCAACGTTAATATAGACAAAACTTTGAATTACTCTTTTTTATTTTTGTTATTGGAGGTAATTATTTGTGACAAAAAAATATTTTAAATTATAAAAAAATACTATAGATTTTAAGACTGATGTTTTGTGTTACGGATGGTTTAGCTAAATTTACACTTGTTTTCTAATTATAAAATGCATAAGAATTCAGTGCTGAGTTGAGCTATTACTGAGCACTAAATAAATAGTTGTTAAATAAGATAAATAAAAAATAAAAATTTAAAATAATTAATTTAATGCTCAGTGAAAACTTAGTTCAACACTAAATTTTAATCCTTACAAAATAATATCATCACTTATAATTATGTGCAACTATTTACTTTGCCATAAATGTTGAAATATTGTCCAAAGATATTCAATTTTGGAGGAAACTTTTTGGGCTAAAAAAAATTCCTTTTATTACTAAAATAATATTTATAAAAAAGAAAAGTTGAATCAGGACCAATTAGTGTATCTCAAGAACAAAAGAACAGTGTGATAAGAATACAATATTAGTCAAGACAATCTATTAAAGCAATAAATGAAGCTATCATTGAGGAAATTAGTAATTATGTTTTGATTATATATATATATACCCGGATCTAATTGTAAAGATGACGATGATGTGATTGTGTAATATATAGAGAAGAAAAGATATATAGTAATTAATAAAAATAGTCAAATATATAGATAAGCTGAGACATATTGATGGTAATTAATAGAAGAAAAATAAATTTCTATTGTGCATAAAAATCAATATAGATGTCTGAACATACTGCAATTATTACTAAGCTCCTTATACAGGAGTATGTTATTTTAGCCATAATAGTAATACAATATTAAAATATTATGTAACGAAAATTTTATGATGCCGTAATTAAAAACACGATATCAATGCCGTAATTATTATGAACTGTTAGATTAAATCAACGGTTTACAATAATTATAAAATAATAAAAAATTAAATTAAATTACATCTAAACCGGTTATAAGCCGGTGAAGTACTTTTTAAAAATAAAAATTTACCGGTATAACTTTAAAGGAAAAAAAGAAGATTTACGTTTTAAAGAAATAAAAAAATATAAAGGGAAAACTCGTTCATATTGAAATCCCTAATTAACGAATACCAAAAGAAACCCCATTGCTGCGTTAACTTCCGTTCAGGTGCACCGGCGATACATCTGCAGATTGCAGCCATTAAGTTGATTTTCTGTCTTGTTCGAATTGCTGAGTCTCTGCCGTCGCTGCCTCTATGTTTTACAGGATCCAAAACATAATAATTGCCAAAAGCGATTGAACTGCACAGCAGATTAGTTACACCCCTTAGTTTATCTTAAACAACAACATCAATATCTGTCATAACTCTCACCAATATTCATTCTTTTCACAAATACAATCACCCAAAAATCACTCAGCCCAGCAGTTGTAAGTCCTTTGCTAAGATCAATCATTAATCAAATATAAACTTTTAAGAAAATATAAAACCTCAACGACAATGACAACTTACCAGTCTCCTCATCAGGCCTGGACGGCGGGCCTTGGCACCACAAGGCAGGCCCTCACTGCATCTTATAACAGGTATTCTGCTCAATCACAAGCTTGCCACTAAAATCCCCTTTCATCCAGCTTAGAAGCCACATGATCAGTATCACAAGCAACTTAAACAGGTAGTGTTGGACAATCTGCTCAATCACAAGCAATTGAAACAGGTAGTGTTTGAGGCATCCGAGGTGCAGGTTTAATGGATTCCAGTTCCCTAGTCATCAGGGAACTGACCGTTCCAGTGGTGCCAACTTTGATGGATCCTCCACTGCTCTTGACAGTTTCTAGTGTATGAACCATGTTTCTCCACAAGTTTCAATCAGAAGTCTAAGAAGAGATCTTCCAAAAGATGAAGTTCTTTGCCCTCAAAGCTCGCTTGGAGAAAGATTGCAGATGAAAGGAATTAAAATCCTGCAAAGAAATAACACCACCCAATGCATGTAGATTTGAGTTGTATTTTCTGGTTGAAATGTAGCTCATATTCTTAACATTGAAGTTATTTTTTTCCCCAAAAAATGATATAGTTACACTGGCAAAGTATAAAGCTGCAAATTGAAAGAAAAGCCGGATAATTCCCAGTTGATTTTCCGTAAGCATGTATTCTAACTAACACGGCTTAAGTATATAGTAAGAAAGTGCAAGACCTGCATTAAGGCAAAAAAAGCAAAAGAACATGCAATTACCCTAAAGAAAGATAGATTTCCTGGAAAATGCAGAATGAAAAAACTCAGAATAATGACTTCAAAACTGGTAGAAACAGGAAAAACATGTCTAGACTGAAATGCGTAAGATCTTAACATACAAAGAAGAACATTCTAGTCAAATAACTGCAGCTTGCAAATGAACTCCAGCAAGGACCTGTTGAATTCACAGCAACTTGACCGGGAATAAGGTCATTAACACTTTCAACTTCCAGATAAACAAATCAATTAAGTCAAGGTCAAAATTGTCTTTATAAATGTTCTTCAAGTTTCCAAGCACTAAATGAAATCTAGGTTGCAACTGGGAATGCGAGTCAACCGTTTTGTCTGAATGAAACTAGAAATTTTGCATCAGAGCAAACTTTCTATTTCTTTAATAATAAAGGGGAAAAAAACCCAGGTCAAAGGACAACAAGAAAATAACATTCAATCAAAACTTAAGTTATAAATTACGGAAAAGGTGGATATTTGCACAAAGAAAACAAGATATAAACTGGCATCAAATACCCAAAAACCTCAAAAAAAAAAACATCTTTTTAAAGCTTTTAACAACCTAGAACTCATAAACATGCCATAAATCATACAAATACAGCCTGTTCCACAGCCTTACCATCACCAGAATGTGAACGACAATCTGCATCTCATCTCTTCGACAATATGCATTCCCAACTATTTGAATTGTGATCGATAGTTTCACAGTTCACGTGCCAGCGGATTTGGGTTCAGATTTGGCGAATCTTGGCTTAAAATTTAAGAGAATTGAGACAGAAATTTACATTTGGGAATGAACATTAGGGGCGGACATGACGGTGCTTTTTGTTTTGATTTTTTTTCTTCTACAGTGACGTTGAGACCGCCTTTTATTTTCAAAAAAGGGAAAAAATAGATAGTATAAAAAAAAGTTTTTTTTAACTTTTTTGCTGTTGATGGTGCCATAATTGTTTTAATATTGAATTTTTTAATAAATAATAACTATAAAAATATTTTAATTAATTATTATAAATTTTAATTAGGTAATATTAAATAAATAATAATAATAAAAGATTAATAAATTATAATGAGTTATAATTATAATAAATAATAATGAAATAATTTCATACTGATAATAATAACAATAAAATTATAAATATAATAATATTTTTACTAAATAACAATATAATAAAATAATAATAATAACTTATTATTATAATAATAATTATAAAGTTTGATTACAATAATATTTTCATAAATAATAATCTTATAACAAAATCATGAAATTAATAAATAATAACAATAATGAATTAGTAATCATAATTATAATACTATTTAATTAGGTCTGTTTTTTTCAAACCTAATTAATAATTAGTTTGGGTTAGATAAATTATAATTAAGCAGTCTAACCCAACCAAATCTATAATAATAATAATAAGAAGAAGAAGAAGAAGAAGAAGAAGAAGAAGAAGAAGGATAATGATAATGTGTTAATTCTCAATTGCAAAATTATAAAGACTTAAATGGCTTATTTGATTTTTTATTCTTTTTAATCTTTTAATAGAAGAGACTATTTCATTCTTGCATCTGCTGCTCTAGATTACAATTCCAAAACCAAAATCACACTCTCTTATAAGTAAATTTATTATTTTATAAGATTAATATAAAAGTAAGTTGGTTTTAATTTCTTTTTTTTTAGTGAATACTTAACGGCACATAAATACATATCACTTTCATTTTATTTTTGCATATGATGCTAGCTAATTATCTAAAAAGTCTGAATTTGGAATTGGAAAAGGAGATGCAGGAGAAATAAAGTCTATATGCTTTTTGTGGAAATTTTCTTAATTTAAAGATAGTTAATTTATTAACTTTCTTTACGTATACTAGATAGTGAATGAAAATTTCATGTTATAAAAGATTTATATTTGATTTTAATAATTTTCATTTCAAGTTTTATATCATTTTCATTGTTCAATTTAAAATTTTGATTTGACCTTCAACCTAATCAACTTAACCAGACGATATAAGGTTTGAGTAGAATTGGGTTAAACAAGTTTATTTAGTTAAGTTAAATGGATTTTATCTCAGCTCATTAAAAAGTAGACCAGGTTAGAATTTCACTAACCTTATCAAACCCAACTCATGCCCACCCTTATATCATTCTATCTAAATCATAAAATGCCAATAATCCAACTATTTAACCATTTGCACATTGGATTTAAGTTGAGTCAATTGACCTAAACTAAATAACCTAAATTCCAAATAAATGTGAAATAAGACAAAAAAATTCTAAACCACACGGATGACTTGTAGATTGAAGGTAAAATGGGTAAATAAGCGTTAGAGTGGTAAATTTGTCTACAAAATTAAAAAAATAAAAAAAATAGAAAAAAAAACTAGTAAATTGATAGAAAATGTTGTAAATTAATGTTGGAGTTGTAAATTACAAGAAGAAATTGTAAACAAAACAAAAAATTAGAAAAATGACATAGAACTTGTAAATTGACATTAAGTGTGAAATGAAATAAAAACTTTATAAACCACACATAAAACTAGTAACTTGATGAAAAAATGGGTAAATTAATGTTGGAGTGGAAAATTGCAAGAAGAACTTGTAAACAAAACAAAAACTTAGAACAATGACATAGAACTTGTAAATTGACATTAAGTGTGAAATGAAACAAAAGAATGAGTAAATCACACATAATACTAGTAAATTGATAGAAAAATGAGTAAATTAATGGTGGAGTTGTAAATTGCAAGAAGAACTTGTAAACAAAACAAAAACTTAGAAAAATGACATAGAACTTGTAAATTAACATTAAGTGTGAAATGAAACAAAAACTTTGTAAACTACACATAAAACTAGTAACTTGATGAAAAAATGGGTAAATTAATGTCCACACATAAAACTAATAAATTAATGAAAAAAATGGTAAATTAATGCTGGAGTTGTAAATTACAAGAAGAACTTGTAAACAAAACAAAAACTTAGAAAAATGACATAGAACTTGTAAATTCAAATTAAGTGTGAAATGAAACAATAAATTTGTAAACCACACATAAAACTAATAAAATAATAAAAAAAATAGTAGATTAATGTTGAAGTTGTAAATTGCAAGAAGAACTTCTAAACAAAACAAAAACTTAGAACTTGTAAATTCAAATTAAGTGTGAAATGAAACAATAAATTTGTAAACCACACATAAAACTAATAAATTAATGAAAAAAATGGTAAATTAATGTTGGAGTTGTAAATTGCACGAAGAGCGTGTAAACAAAAAAAAATTAAAAAAAATGACATAGAACTAGTAAATTAACATTAATTGTGAAATGAAACAACAAATGTGTAAATCACACATAAAACTAGTAAATTGATGGAAAAATGAGTAAATTAATGTTGAAGTTGTAATTTGCACGAAGAACTCGTAAACAAAAGAAAAACTTAGAAAAACTTAGAAAAATGACATAGAACTAGTAAATTGACATTAATTGTGAAATGAAACAAAAAATGTGTAAATCACACATAAAACTAGTAAATTGATAGAAAAATGAGTAAATTAATGTTGAAGTTGTAATTTGCACGAAGAACTCGTAAACAAAAGAAAAACTTAGAAAAATGACATAGAACTAGTAAATTGACATTAATTTTGAAATGAAACAAAAAATGTGTAAATCACACATAAAACTAGTAAATTGATGGACAAATAAGTAAATTAATGTTGGAGTTGTAAATTGTAAGAAGAACTTGTAAACAAAACAAAAACTTAGAAAAATGACATAGAACTTGTAAATTGACATTAATTGTGAAATGAAACAATAAATTTGTAAATCACACATAAAACTAATAAATTAATGGAAAAAAATGATAAATTAATGTTGAAGTTGTAAATTACAAGAAGAACTTGTAAACAAAACAAAAACTTAGAAAAATGGCATAGAACTTGTAAATTGACATTAAGTGTGAAATGAAACAATAAATTTGTAAACCACACATAAAACTAATAAATTAATAGAAAAAATGGTAAATTAATGTTGGAGTTGTAAATTGCAAGAAGAACTTGTAAACAAAACAAAAACTGAGAAAAATGACATAGAACTTGTAAATTGACATTAAGTGTGAAATAAAACAAAAAATTTGTAAATCACACATAAAACTAATAAATTAATGAAAAAAATGGTAAATTAATGTTGGAGTTGTAAATTACAAGAGGAACTTGTAAACAAAACAAAAACTTAAAAAAATGACATAGAACTAGAAATTTGACATTAAGTGTGAAATGAAACAATAAATTTGTAAATCACACATAAAACTAATAAATTAATGGAAAAAAAATGATAAATTAATGTTGAAGTTGTAAATTACAAGAAGAACTTGTAAACAAAATAAAAACTTAGAAAAATGACATAGAACTTGTAAATTGACATTAAGTGTGAAATGAAACAATAAATTTGTAAACCACACATAAACTAATAAATCAATAGGAAAAATGGTAAATTAATGTTGGAGTTGTAAATTGCAAGAAGAATTTGTAAACAAAACAAAAACTTAGAAAAATGACATAGAACTTGTAAATTCATATTAAGTGTGAAATGAAAAAATAACTTTGTAAACCACACATAAAACTAATAAATTAATGAAAAAAATGGTAACTTAATGTTGGAGTTGTAAATTGCAAGAAGAACTTGTAAACAAAACAAAAACTTAGAAAAATGACATAGAACTTGTAAATTGACATTAATTGTGAAATGAAACAATAAATGTGTAAATCACACATAAAACAAGTAGATTAATGGAAAAAATGGTAAATTAATGTTAGAGTTGCAATTTGCACGAAGAACGTGTAAATAAAACAAAAAATTAGAAAAATGATATAGAACCAGTAAATTGACATTAATTGTGAAACGAAACAACAAATGTGTAAATCACACATAAAACTAGTAAATTGATGGAAAAATGAGTAAATTAATGTTGAAGTTGTAATTTGCACGAAGAACTCGTAAACAAAAGAAAAACTTAGAAAAATGACATAGAACTAGTAAATTGACATTAATTGTGAAATGAAACAAAAAATGTGTAAATCACACATAAAACTAGTTAATTGATAGAAAAATGAGTAAATTAATGTTGAAGTTGTAATTTGCACGAAGAACTCATAAACAAAAGAAAAACTTAGAAAAATGACATAGAACTAGTAAATTGACATTAATTTTGAAATGAAACAAAAAATGTGTAAATCACACATAAAACTAGTAAATTGATGGACAAATAAGTAAATTAATGTTGGAGTTGTAAATTGTAAGAAGAACTTGTAAACAAAACAAAAACTTAGAAAAATGACATAGAACTTGTAAATTGACATTAAGTGTGAAATGAAACAATAAATTTGTAAATCACACATAAAACTAATAAATTAATGGAAAAAATGATAAATTAATGTTGAAGTTGTAAATTACAAGAAGAACTTGTAAACAAAATAAAAACTTAGAAAAATGACATAGAACTTGTAAATTGACATTAAGTGTGAAATGAAACAATAAATTTGTAAACCACACATAAAACTAATAAATTAATGGGAAAATGGTTAATTAATGTTGGAGTTGTAATTTGTACGAAGAACTTGTAAACACAACAAAAATTTAGAAAAATGACATAGAACTAGTAAATTGACATTAAGTGTGAAATGAAACAAAAAATGTGTAAATCACACATAAAACTAGTAAATTAATGGAAAAATGAGCAAATTAATGTTAGAATTGTAAATTGCAAGAAGAACTTGTAAACAAAACGAAAACTTAGAAAAATGACATAGAACTTGTAATTTGACATTAAATGTGAAATAAAAAAAAATGTGTAAATCACACATAAAACTAGTAAATTGGTGGAAAAATGAGTAAATTAATATTAGAGTTGTAAATTGTAAGAAAAACTTGTAAACAAAACAAAAACTTAGAAAAATGATATAGAACTTGTAAATTGACATTAAGTGTGAAATAAAATAAAAAATTTGTAAAGCACACATAAAACTAGTAAATTAATAGAAAAATAGGTAAATTAATGTTAGAGTTGTAAATTATAAAAAGAACTTGTAAACAAAACAAAAACTTGTAAATGTTGCATAAAACTTGTAAATCAACATTAACTTGTAAAAGTTTTATAAAACTTGTAAATCACACATAAAATTAGTAAATGTAACCTGAAACTTAAATAAAAATGAGTAAGTACCTACTACTTAGGTAACAAGTTACCTATTTAGTTAGAATTAATGGAAAAGATTTTTTATTCAAATCTAACAGTTCACGTCTATTACGGCATCAATACCATAAATTTAATTACGGCATTATAGAATGACCCTATTATGTAAACTCTTATAGTAACGGACTACATATGTCTAAGCATACTTAAAATAATGATAATAAAATTCCAAGTATTAATGGTAGAATCTCGATAAGCTGATAATCTAATTGGTGTCCTTATGGACTCTACAATTCTTGAGAGCACTTGCATCGGACAACATACCTAATGGCAACACTTCCACATTTTATTCTTTAAGTTAATTAAGAGTTTCTTTAAGTTTATGGTTGGTTTTCTGTGTGCATCCAAATATTTAAGTTTATACTTTTTCCTTCATCGAGAGTAGATTTTCAGGCTGGACTTCAACTTTAGTTCATCAAAGACATGTCCGAGTAAACATAAGTAGTTTCATGTTCTATCAAGACTTGGGTCCATAGAACATTTGGACCTATTTTGACGAAGATAAAAAAAGAATACCTTAACCTTTAAATATATCAGAAATGTAGGGTGGTGAATGTAATTGTTCGAATTAAGATAAGGTAAAAAGTTAAACCCTTTTTTCTCAGGGGAATGGAAAAGGAAAAGGAAAAGAGAGGGGATTTGTAGAAACAAAGAAGAAAGAAAAAGTGAGATAGATTTATAGCCGCCTAGAGAGAGAGAGAGAGAGTCAGCCGAAAGTATTGGAGGGGCAAATCAACAGCAATGAGTACAGCCTTACCAATGAGGCTTCTGCTGCCTCTGTCTTCAGTATCAACGACCAACGCCACCACGCCCTTTTTTAACTCTATTGATTTTCCCTCCAAATTTCTGAAATCACCTAACCCTAATTTCAACTTTTTTGCCTCCTCTTCTCATCCTACTCAGCATTCATGGCGTGCAAGAAGAAGCAAGAAAACGGTTAGTGCCCACTTGCTTAATTTGCTTTTCAAATGAATTAGTTCGTCTGGGTCTCTGTTTCATTGCTGAAATAGTGAAAATTTTGTACTGAATTTCATGTTCCTTTTTTTTGGGGGGGGGGGGGGAATTGAAGTGTATGCCCACCTGTGGAATTAATTGATTTAGGAATGAATAAGCTTTTCTGGGTAATTGTTATGTTGTTGAAATGTTGAATAATTTGTTACTGAATTGCTTGTTCAAGCCAGTATGCACCCACTTGTAGTAGAATTGCTTTTGGAATGAATAAGCTATTCTGAGTATTTGTTATGTTCATTTAAGAATTTTAAGATTGAAACTTTTGTTAATAATTGCTAGGTAAAGCTCTTGTGGTGACGAACTGTTGAAATATTTGTTCTTGAATTGCTGTTCAAGTTTATTTCGTCTAAATGCTCAATTTGATTAGAAAAGTCTGTTTTTATCTGGCTTTTGGAATGAGTAGGCTCTTCTAGGTCTCTGTTTTATTGCTTGGATACTCAATTATGTGTTTGTTAAATTGAACTTTGTACCTGTGTGCAGAAGTTAATCTGTTCTATCTAGATTTTGTTGAATTAGTTCTTCTGGTCCTTTTCTTCGTTTCTGTTTCCAATTGAATCTAAGAGTTTCTCTTATTGTTGTACGTATGCGTAAGTAACAGGTTTACTTAATTTACCGAACTTTATCAAGCAGAGTAGCAATTGTAGTCTTTATTACATAAGTTATATTCTATGTCAAATTTTTAAGAAAGTTAAAACTTATCTGTATTTCTTTTGTGTCTTTAGTTGCCTTTTGCTTTACATAAAAGGAGTTTCAGGGAAAATATGTCATTTGAAACTATACAAATTTTTTGATCTAGAGAAAGTATTAAGACATACGCTTCTGTAATAGTCACTTCTGTCTGATAGCAATTGTTGAATAAAGGGCTTTCTTGAGTTGATGTCATGTGTATTTCTGTATATTTAACATTGCCATTTTGCTTAATGGGTGGGCAACAACACAGATTTAATCTGCCTATAAGAAAATTATTGAACTGTGATGGTTCTAAATTTTGGATAAGTATGGACTATGCTTCAAGTTCGTCTGCTCTCGTATAACACATGGGCTATAGTTCTTCATAAATTGTTAAAAACATTCTTGAGCTTGAGGTTATTTGATTGCAATGCATTCTTTAATCTCTTGCCTTATGTTCAGTTGGTTTTCACTAATGATTTACTAGCAGGGCCTGTGTTTTTATGTACTGGTTTAGTGGCTTTGTGGAAATATGAGAAAAGATCAAGACATGGATGGTTTGAGATCCGAAGAGGAGAATGTAATTGGTATGTTTGGTTCCGATGAAGATGTTGGCACTCAGATACCTACCCAAGCCCAATCAGTTGTGGAAGGATCAGGGGCAGTTATGGTGTCAGAGTTTAAGCCTGTTCCTGATGTAGACTATCTCCAGGTGTGTATTGTCGCTGCTGTAGAACTTTTACATGGCTGAGCAGTTGTCTGATCTCTATATACATGCGATTCTTTTTTCTGCAGGAGTTGTTGGCCATCCAACAGCAGGGGCCTAGAGCTATTGGATTTTTTGGGACACGGAATATGGGGTTCATGCATCAAGAACTAATTGAGATTCTTAGCTATGCTTTGGTTATAACTGTAAGACACTATATTTTTTATCATGTAAAGTTTTTTTGTGGTGATGTGGGCAGTTTAGAACCCCTTAGATGTTTACCAAATGTTGAGGTTCACTTGCTTGCTCGTTATGAAGAGTTTATCTTATAATTTTTATTACTGAAAATGCTGTATAACATTTTATGCAGAAAAATCATATTTATACATCAGGTGCATCCGGGACTAATGCAGCTGTCATCAGAGGTGCTTTAAGAGCAGAGAGACCAGATTTGCTTACTGTAATTTTGCCTCAAAGCTTAAAGAAGCAACCCCCTGAGAGTCAGGAATTGTTGGCAAAAGTAAGGGTTTCCGCTACATGATGATTTTCCAAATTAAGGATTTTAGAATTCAGCATAGATTTTCTCATATGGTTTTTAAATGATTGACGATTGGACTTAAGTAGCTGTCGTCAACAGAGCAATTAATAGAAATGTGGAAGGAAACTTGAATTTTAAATTGTAAGAAGAAAAGATCAAGAAATAACATGAAGAAGAAAAAGTGTTTAGTACAGTAAAGAAAGAGAAAGAATATATACCGAGTAAAATCTAAGTGGTTATATAATTATTCGTAAACTTCTTATTTTGATGAGAGTAGGATTCTAAATCAAGAGAATTAGGAGTCCCTTAACACAAATTTTTGCTAAATCAACTAGAAACAAATCAAGACTTAATAATCTAGCTAAGAGTTTGAGGCAATTAAGCTAACTAGTAGGAATCACCAAAATTACAGCTCCACCTTACAATTAACTGAAAATATCTATGAAATTGTTTCCTCATGGTGGCATCTTTCTCTTCAGTCTTTAAGTTTCTTTGTTGTAAGGCAACAATTAAATTTTAGGTTGTGATATGGGGTTATTGGAATTGGATGAAGAGATATAAGTCATGCATAAGCCTTTACTATATCAGTTCATTTTCAAGAATTTTGTCTTCAAAATTTCTAGTTTCTATGTTTTGTTTTTTTTCAACTAAAGTAGCCATTGGTTTAAGGGGCAGCAAGGGACTATTTGCAAGTTTTTTTAATTTAAATGTGAAGAAAAGGGGATGTAGGATTTGAGATTTGTCTTAGGCAGCGTAAAATTTGTTCGATTATTGTGCTATAGAAATCACAAAATGAATCATTATTGTGAAGCATGCAGCGAATATTGACATGAACATTGTGGTGAACTGTAACTCTAAATTTTAGTTGTAAGAGGAAATAAATCGAGTAATGACTAGAAGTAGAAAGGCTTGCAATGAGTGCAGAAGAAGAAAGAAAAAGAATGCTTTACCGAGAATATTAAACCAAAAACTCAATTAATTAATTAGTCACAAAGTAATATAATACTTGGTTACATAGGCATATATAGACTTCTATTCTTATCCCAAGAGGACTAGGATTCATAAATCAAAAAATTTGGAATTTTTAGTGAAAACCTTTACCAAATCAGCTAAAACTTATTTAAAGATCTAATATCTGAGTTAATACTGAATTCAAGCAGCAAAACAACCTTAATGTACTGGAGGAGTTGTAATTACAGTTAAATACTGTTAACCTGTAAGTATGAACCCTTAGAATTTTGTAGAAATTAACTGTAAACTGTTTACTAGATCAGTTTGGTTAAGGCATTCATTCCTGTTCCATTTTCTGCATGTGTACATTTGTAAGCAAAGGCCTTGCGATTATTTTCACTTTAGAGGTATTACAGCTTGTGTTAAACAAAATTATTCATTCACAATTGTTGAAAGTAAATTATGGATCCTATTTTAAGATCCATGGAAAAGAGAATATGGTGAAAGTGAATAATAGATCCTATATTCCAAATAGCATTAACGATATCTCTTTGACACTTTGCTAATTTCATTGTGTGATGAAATTCCCGTTCTGGTGAATCCATTACATTGTGTTTAGAACATTATGAATCATTGCTGCAAGCATTAATTTACTAGCACATTATCATTATTAGACTCTGATGCATGTGACAGTGACAGCCTCCAGTGAGACAACTTAGTTCTGCCTCATTGACTTGAAATCTTATTGACTGTTACATAGCGTGTAGTCTCCTTTAAGTGTTAGGGTCAGTCCAATGATCCTTATTTGTGGCCTAGCAGAATTCCTCCATGAGAACTCCCCAAACGACACCCTCCACTCGAGCTAAGGCTGAACCCTTCCCCCCCCCCCCCCCCCCCGGTCTTTGCTGAATGAGCTGTAGGGCATCCTGTATTTGAACTTTTTGTTCTATAAGCGGTTTTTCATTTCTTTTTATCGTGATTCTACCTTATTGTCCAACCATGAGTGTCAGTAGTTAAAGGCAGAGGAATTTTACGGTGATAAATCAGCATATCTTTTGTGATTCAAGTGTTATAAATATGTAACTTTCATGATGACATTGGGGCTGTTTATGTTATGAACTGTTTTAGTTGGTAATTTCGAACTGAAACTGAAATAGACCGATTTAAGGGGCATAGTAGTAGAACTGTGCTAAATCATTATTGCCTTTGTCATAATTATTGATTTGTTTTTGAACATGAAGGTGAAGACCGTGATAGAGAAGCCTCATAATGATCATCTTCCTCTAATAGAAGCCAGCAGGTACACGATCAGTTTTGCATTTTTTTTGTTTTGTTAACTTTTAAATAATAAGTATTAGTGAGAGTTAAGTTTGCACAGGGGAAGATGATATTAGACATCACTGTTTAGTTTACAAAAGCTGATCTAGGAAATCAACTCTTATCGCCATGTGGGGATCCTTCAGCAAAAGGTTGAAGCCGCCGAAACTTTTTCCCTGGTTTCTTTTATAGTTAGCGGTAGTAGAAATCAATGTTGTGGGTTTGACTCCCTGGGTAAAGGGTGAGCTGAATTCATACTTCACTGTTGTTCCTGAGCATAACAATGCCTGATTCCAGAACATTTTTTCAATTCTAGCAGTTGGTTTGAATTTTATAAGGGTTGGAGTGTTGATGCCAATATATTCAAATGTGTTTCACAAGAAACACTTACTGTCGGCAAACCCAATTTGTTTCTACCTTTTGACAGGTCAAGAAGAACCTTGTTCTTTTGCAATGAGAAAAGAATCCCGGTGATGCAGCTAATTTCTGAACTCAATAGAAACTGAATCATGAGCTCTTGTTCAAATACTTTCTAGGCTAATGAGTGAACTCAACATCCCGATACTGGCTGTGACAAATTTTTCATCCCTATATCCAATCATAGGAACAATTTGGCTTTTGGTTTCAATCATTGTGCTGGATTAGCCATAAGATGCTATAATTTAGATTATATTAATATTCTCGCAAAGTTCATCTGGCATTTCATTTACTTATTGTTCTTCTGTCTAATTTTGGTGAATTGCAGGCTGTGTAATATGGACATCATATCACATGTACAGCAAGTGATCTGCTTCGCGTTCCATGACAGCAGGTTGCTCATGGAAACATGTCAAGAGGCAAAAAATCTCCGGAAAATTGTAACTCTCTTTTACCTGGATTGAATCAATTTGTTCATTTGTACATTGTTTTAGGAGGGGGTTATTTTTATTTGTAAATTAGGAGAGGCAATGGAATGAGACAAAGATCAGTTGCCTTATTTTTGTAGATTGTAATTGTGAAATGAGGGAGCCCATTCGCTCCTCTTTCATTGGAAAGCCAAAAAGAAATATTTGTTATTGTTTTACTTTAATAGAAAAATGGACACATTGCGCAGAACTTTTCTCATTCAAGTGCACGTGTCTTGTTTTGGAGATGATATGATTGTCAGATGGTGCTCTATTTACTTTATTGAATTGAAAATCACATCCCTTGCGATAGTGGATTTGTGGCGTTTTTGTGACAAGATTTGTTCATCAAACTTGAATAAGGTATAAGGTAAGCTAGTTTTGAGTTTACTTAAGATGTTTGTTAATTAGATTTAAGTTTGTGTAATTATATACTAAATGTCTATTTGGTTCGGTATATCAATGATCATAAGTGCTTATTTAAGTTTATAAGCTCTTATAAAAAATTTTGTTATCTTTAGTTGATTTTTTAGAAGAGTTTTTGAAGTTTAAATAAGTTTCTTTTACCTCTATTAACAAAATTTAAATTTTAAAATTTTTGGAGTAGAGGTTGAAATGGTTTTTTAAATGATAAAATATCTAAAATATTTTCTTATTTTGACAATCTTAATTTATTTTTTATAATATAATTTTAAAAAATTTATCTATTAAAGTAATTTTATAAATTTTAATAAAAGATATTATGGACAACCAACACAACTAAAATTTCTAAAGTAAAAACTCTATTCGTAAGGGCTCAACTAATAAAAGTTCTGCTTAAATAAGATTTATTTGAAAAGTTGTATTAGACGGAGCCTCATTATATTGGGTTTAGATTTAGAATTCTGGAATCTTGACATGTGAACTCATTGATAGCATTCAATCAATCATATATTTATTGACTTGTTTTATCTAATATAATTATGTTTTATTTCTCATATTTTAAAAATTATTTAGTTACATTTAAAAATCATCAGAGGCATGGTAAATATTTTGAAAATATGTTAAATCAATTTGTTTCTTTTTTCTTTCTGAAATTAATGTGATATAGTGATGATTAGAAAATAGATTGTGCTATGTTTGGGATACTTAACACAATTAATAAATATGTCAAATGATTTAAATTAATATTGATCCAAGTCCAACCTTGACAAGACATAACAAGCCAGTCATTTATTGTTAGCACTTATCTTATTATTAATTAGGATCTGACTACGGTACCACCGTGCCACAGTTACATTCAGCCGTTGGATCCACTTAAATGGGTGGAGTCCATTAAAATCTAACTGCTGGATGCAACTGTGGCACGGTACCACAATTTTCCCTTATTAATTATGTTCTTGATATTAGTAAAATGCTAAATGACTCTTTCGTTAAATAGTGTGTATTTTCTTATTTCATTTTTTAAGTCAGTGTTCAAGTCTTCACATTTGTATAAGTAATTATATTTTCTACCAAATAAATTTTCATATTAAACTTATTGAGGCTGGTCCTTGACACTAAAATTCTATTTGGGAATTGGGATTGAGGTGCGGTAGCTAAGCTACAGCTGCTGTAGAAAAAAATTATAATTATAAAATAAAAGTTAATAATATGAAATAAATATAAATTTTAAAAATATAATAAATTTTTCATTATACAAATAAAAAATTATATCAACATAACTTATAAATTACACTAATTAGTGTTTAAGATCTTCTACGCTTCTAATAGAAATTACACTCAACTACAAGTCTCAACAAATCGTTCTTGAAGTCAAGTGTTCAAATCTTCATATAACCAAATGTTCATGCCGAACTTATGGAGCCTGGTCCAAGACTCTGAGAAGACAATAAATTAGAGTGCTTCTATCCAACACTCCCAAAAAACATTGGACTGGACGTCAATTCTCGGCTTGTGATGATCCATTTTTGCATTTGTACAAATATAGTAATAACAGTCATAATAACAAAACTTAGGGACCTAAATGATAAACCCCATATCCGGAGCCCAACGACATCGTTTCAAAGCAACCTGAAACCGCTTCTCATTTCACTCTTAACAGTCGGTCGATATTTTTGTCAGCGATAACAAAAGCTAAAACTAAAACCCCATTTCACTCACAGCAGCAGCAGCGGCAGCAGGTACTGAAAATGGCGGCGGCGAGAGGTGCCTTGCTAAAGTACCTGAGAGTGAACGTGGCCACCGTGCAACGAAACCCTAGCCCCTTTTCTCTCTCATTCAACTCCATACGCCGCTGTTTCGCGGAAGAGGTCAGGGGCTCTTTCCTCGACAAATCTGAAGTCACCGATCGCGTCATTTCCGTCGTTAAAAACTTCCAGAAAGTTGATCCTTCCAAGGTAACCACAACTCAAAAAAAACAAAAGAAAATATTTTTTTAGAAAAAAAAAAACGATTTTTTTTAAAAATCTTTTAGCAAAAGTTTCAAAATTGATACATTCAAGGGCAATTTTTTTTAATTCCAAGATTTTGGATTACTTGTATACGGAATTTTATTTGCTGTGCTAGTTCAAAATTAAGAATTGATTATGTTTGGTTGCTGAAACTTAAAAATTGTTAAGTTGATTTAGGTACTTGTGGAGTGTGTTTTTAGGGTTACTAGGAGATTTAAGATTGTGGAATTTTCTACTTATGTCAATAAAATGAAAAAAAAAAAGACCGAATGTTTTGTGTGCTGCTTTGTTATGGTGTTAGGAGAAAGAAACGAAAAAAGAGAATGAAAAGGAAATTCAGCTTTCGAGATTTATGATTTTGGTTGTGTCTAAGGAGATTGTTGACGATTTAAAAAAAAAACTAGTTGCATTGATGGAAAATTTTCTGACCGTTTTATTATATTGATGGCATTTTTTTTTGGGTGGGAGGGGGGGAATACTCTGGTAAATTATGAGTTACCCTGTCCGTTTTTTGCAATTAGAAGACTTGTTGCACCTACATTTTTCCAGTTTTGTTTGGAGTACATTCCATTGAGAATTTATTTGTTCTGATGTGGAAACTATATTTTACATCATTTCTTTAACTTATCGGGATTTATAAATGCCTTTGGGTTAGTGTATCCTTATGGCCCTAATCAAATGCAAGACTTCTCTTGCTTCCAACAGTACACATGTATTTATATTTGCTCTCTTGTACACGCATGTGGCATTTATATTTACAGATGTGTTAATACATTTATGTATATTATGTGTGTGTGGTAATGTGGATAGGCATGTAATGTGGATAAGCATATGCATGTCTTCTATGATCTTATGTGTAAGAATGTAAATTTACACATGCATCAGTAGTATTTGGAGTGTTCTTTTTCATATGTTTTTGTATGCATGACATTTTTCATGCACTTTGAAGCTGTGTTATGCGTGTCAGAGGTGTTTAAAAATTCATAGAAAAAGAATTTGGAAGGCTAATCAATGAAAGCAGGAAAAAGAGACAATTTTTATATTTTCTTTAGATAGGTTGAGGTATAAATGCGTATTTGCAACGCAGTTTATCTTGAAATCATGGAATATGGAATATGAAATAGGTCATTTGTGATGACTTATAGATGCCCCAGTATAGGAGAGTTTATCAAATCAAGTGGTGGGGGTGCCGCAGAACTACGTGGATTGAACTATTGAACAATGGTCTACTTTATAACCAACTCAAAAAAACTATGGTCCTAGATAGTGTGGTATGGAGGGACAGTTCATGCTACGAACAAAAGCTAGTTTGAGATGGAGTTTTATTGAGCTGAGAATATAATTATTTAAGTTGTTTATGAAGTTTAAATTTGCAAATGTGTCACTTTTATGTACTCATTATGTATACTTATCGTGGGAGGTGGGACATCGATTGCATGTGCTTTGGTTTTTATGTCGGTGTATCTTTAATTTATCAGTAAGGCTGGGAAATAATTAAACCTGCTTACTTGTTTAATCATAACTTGTTATCGACTATAACAAACCAAGTTAAAAGTATATTTTGAATCTTTGAGCTGTCATGCAAATTATTTTTAGAGTGATTAAAGGCCTATTCTACTATTCTTAAATCAATCTAGGCTCTTAATTCAGATACTCTACCCTTTATTTGACATTTAAATGGTTGTTTGGGTATTCATTCTTACTGCATGGTGCATTCATACAATATACAATCCTTAGAGAGAACTTATTGTATTGTAAATTTTCAAGCTTCAAATTTTCATAAATTGTGTATGGTTTTAGAGGCTTACAGTTGTTGAGTTTAGCTCATATAATATTGTTATCTATTTAAAGGTTGTAATAAAGTTAAATTTAGGATTATGACTTGGTCTTACTTGAGAGGATTGGTATAGCTATGGGTTGTGCATGTAAAGTTATTGTCTTCTTTGTAAACTTGTTGGCGAATTAACTCTGTTACTTGTTTATGATAAATTTATAATAGAATATATTGGACCATGCTTGGGGATCTGGCAAATTGGAATTTTGTAAGTTTCTGCAATATCTTGCTTCTGGAGCAAAGCTAAAGTCTGTGGATTATGGCCCCTAATAGTTCGCTACACCCGTTCTTCTGTGGATGTAGCCAGATAAAGATGATAAGCTGTATTCGCTTTCTGACCATTACACTTTATTATCTTAAAAGCTTACAAATTAGTATGGAAAGTTTAAGAATTAGAACTGAGCTCTAATCTTATTACTTCATAAGTTTTAGTTGCCTACAGTGCATTTACATTCAAAGAACATAAGAATTGCATAGGAAAGCATGAGATATGTTCATAACTATTTTTTCAACGTCAGTAACTTGTTAGATAAAGAAACCTATGAATTTTTCTATAACTGAGTAATCCAGGAACTCCAAGCGGTCCTGAAAATAATTGGACCATGTCTGTGAATTTCTTTATTCTTAAACTTCCTTTCCTTGAGTTTTGTGTCATTTGTATTACATGTATGTCTGCATTTTGGCTATCCAATTGATGTGGTGCTGATCTCAGGTCATACAGAGATGGCCTTAGCTTTTCTATATTGGGATAGCACCAGATAGTCATTCCTTGGCTGTGCTGACTGAAGTTCCAATTTGAGTGGTACTTTTGATGTGGGGAATTATAAATCCCAAGGATGTTTTGAATCCTGTATGTTCTTGGTTGATTTTGTTTTTTTTTTTTTTTTGGAGCCTATCGTGATATGGCCTTGAAACTTATTGTTGGGTGAATCTGCTGCCAAATTTTGAAGTTTGATAGATTTCATTATTTACCCTTTTTAAAGCTCTACTCCAAATTTTGCATCATATAGCCTGTAGTACTGGCAGCAATTGGACATTTGCAAATTTGGTGCAGTTGTCCCTGTTTCCTTGTGCAGTTCTAGTGCAATGTTGATTCACATTTCATTTGAATGCTCTGTGGAAAATTTTTGCATTTAACTATCTTCTAACCAATTCTGTACTGATAGAATCCCTCCAGCATGGGTTTTTGTTGTTATGACAGAAAAAAAGTATGCTTAGTAAGATGTGGGCTGCTGCCATGAGACATGATCTTCAGTGTCTTGTTTTCTTCATTTTTTTAAAATTAATAGTCTTCACCTTGTCTGCACATACTATGGTGGGGTATAAAAATTATGCTGCAGTTACAATACTCCCATTTCTGGATATCTTGTTCTCTTCTTTAAATGCTACATGCATATTGTATGATAAATCATAATGGATATCTGATTTTCCTCTTTTGCAGGTTACGGTTAATGCCCATTTCCAGAATGATCTTGGGTTGGATAGTTTGGACACTGTGGAGGTCGTGATGGCACTTGAAGAAGAATTCGGATTCGAGATCCCAGATAATGAGGCAGACAAAATCAATACCATCAATATGGCTGTCGATTTCATTGCTTCTCATCCTCAGGCTAAGTAGGGGAAACTATGAAGCCCTACGATGCTATTTTCACTCTTTTGATGTTCAGAATTAGCAGCAGCATTAGAATTCTCTCATCTCGGTACCTAAGATTTTTGTTCCTTAAAAAACGAGTAAACTTTAAAAGCCTTTCTTGTTTTCCGACCCCATTTGAACTCTGCTTGAAGAGTATTGTTTTTGGGACTATTGCCGCGTCGAAAATGCATTCCATTAAATTGGAAGATTGGAATGGTCTGGTATTTCTTCACTACTCATCATATATGTTCTTTCATTTTAATAAAGATCATGTAGGAGACATTTGTTGTTTGCAATTTTTCATTAGCTTGTAAGTTAATATCTATTTGATATGTCACATGCAATCAAGAATCTGAAGTGTTTTAAACTTATTGAAATAATACATAGATCTTATTGCAAATGGAATTTTTATTTATTTATTTATAAAATTTATCTATTATCATATCATTCAGTGGTAGTTATTGTGGTCAACTCTTAAATTCAACTATCTACATGCTTCAGACTTCATAGCTTTTTTTTTTTAATTTATTTTCATCGTTTTAAATAAATTATTATTTTTTGAAAATTGTTGGCATATTTAAAATGAAAAATCATGGTTGAAATTTTTGAAGATACAAGTCAATAAGCACATAATAACTCATTAATTTAGTATTTTAAGGTCTCCTTTTTAAAATTTACATGTTTATAAACTTTCAGATTTGGACTTGAAAATAGAAAAAATAATTTAATATTGTATAAGGGTATATTAATTTGACTCTTTTTTTTTAATTAAAAGGGTAGTTGCTAATTTAATAAAACTATTCAAAAATCATTAGATCAAGTATAAAATTAAATTTTTTTCCTTTCTTTTGTTCTTCTTATTTTCTCGTAACTTTAACTTACATAATTTTAATATAAAAAAATATTACTAAAAGTCACAGGGTCAAGTCTTCCGATGAAACGCGTTATGTCATATGTGTGGCTGAAATACGTCATTTTTGCCAACGAAGCTATCTTGTTCCGCCTCATTCGGCCGTAGACTTGGGGGCAGGGGGGAAGACTTGGAAGTTTTCGAAGAAAATTAATTGAGTCAATGAATAAGTCTTCCTCATAGTTACCCTTCTCTTTCAATTAATTTACAATAATGCCTACCACATTTGATGTCAAGACTCAAGACTCGAACGTGGACTTGACCTTGTTTTTTAACTTTTTTTAATTTTTGTAGTCATTAGACTGATCACACGAAAAATGATGGAGCATAAAAAAAAAAGTCACGGATTTCTAAAGATGTAAAATTTTATTTGAATATCTTTTTCTTTATTTTATTAAAAAAATTTATTGTTATAGCAGATCAATTCTCATCGAAATAAATTTTGAAATGAGTTCTCAATCTCAAGTACTGTGAAAATATTTGAATTTTCTTTCTAAGAAATTTATTATTTGGTGTCTATTTCAAATCAGCAGAATCGTTTTCCTTATTCATTTGTATAATATATAGATTTTCTGGTTGTAATATACATACGTTCACAGTTCATCCAATGAAAATTTGACAGGTGCACGCATATAATAAGGTGCAATTTGGTAGATTTGATATTTTATTACTCAAGTCATTGGGTAAAAGCAAGTATACTTGGATAGAAATAAAAATTATATTAAGAAAACCAAATGAGTGAAAATACACATTGATGATATAATAAATAAGTAAAATTAAAAATAAAACGGAGTTCATACAAAAAAGAAAATAATTTTCAAGCAATAGTAAGAGAAGAGAGACTTATAAGAACATAAGTTATGATATCAAAATGTACTAATTTCTTATTAATATTCATTTTTTATCTCTTGCATAAAAATTTGAAATACAAAATTATATTATTAATAATACAAGCTTTCTATCATATAATTGATATAAACTTTCTATCATATATCTTTCTAAATCATTTTATCTTTTATATTTATTTTTCCCACTCAATCATCACAACTTGAAACAAAAAAATGACTAAGGGGTTATTTATTTTTTATTTGAAGTCTAAATTTTACTTATTTTCAAGCTTTTGTAGCTTTTAATTTGTTTGTTTTTTTATCACTTATATATGATTATAAGATGTTTGGTTTGGATAGAAAAAAAATTAAATATTATGATTTTTATTTGAATGGTAAAACATCTAAATAAAAACTTTAATATTATCTCTCATTAATACCCCTATTAAATAAATTTATTTCGTATTATATAAATTATTTTTTATTTATCCCTTTTTTATTTGCGTGTATTTAACCTTTTTTTTGTGAATGAGAATTTTAAATATAATAGAACTTTAGGTGAGTGTATTTATAATAAATCCATCTCTTTGTAATTATATTTATAATTTTTGTAATATATTTTAAATTTTATTTAATATATTAATTTTAATTCAAATGATTAAACAAGTCATGATTGGTTTATGCAATTAACAAGCAAAAATATCAATATTTTTCATGTGTTTAAAATTATCAATTTTTTTACTAATCAAATAATTTATTTATAACTTGTCGTATGTTTAATTAATAAAAATAAAAATATTGTTAATATTTATGAGGTTATATATGTCAAAATATTATTTTAAATATTTTATTTTTGAAAAACAAATAATTTAACACTTATATTTAGATATTAGAAAAAGAAAAACAAACATGTCATTTATATATATGTACTCATAACTATTTAAATTTCAGTCAAATTTAGACCTATTTAAATTTCAAACAAAAAAACAAACATTGCCTAATTTTTGAAGGAAACATGGATAGATGCTTCGGGCTTCTTATTTATTTAATTAGTTAGATTCTTAAACAAAATGATTTCTTCTCCCCTCCATTTTTAATGAATTTTACCCAGCTTCAAAAGTAGCAAGAACAACAAAGATTATAAAATTATTCATACAATGATACCAATGTCACCATAAAACCTAGAGTTTGGCTACTATTTATCAAGATATTGGAGTAACTAATTATAAATAAAATATGTAGTATTTTAAATTTTTAACAAAAATACTTACAAATCTCAATTTTTATTTTTAATTCTTTATAAAAAAAACAATGATACCAATGCCAACATAAAACCTACAATTCGGCTAACATAGACATTGGAGTAAATAATTATAAATAAAATACGTAGTTTTTAAAATTTTATAAATGTAAAAGTACTTACAAATCTTACTTTTAATTCTTTCCAAGAAAGTGAGTTTGAAAAACTACAATTGGACAATGCAACGTCTTATTCTCTTCTGATTGGCCAAAAACCTCAAATAGTCTTAAATTATGACAAACCGTGGGCCCCGTCCTTTATTAAATAATTGGTCAATTCCACACTAAATAGTCTCGTGGCAATATTGTAATTAAACTAAAAAACAAGAGTAAAAATTCCGCCAAAGTTTCTATAACTAGCCAACGCTGAGACTAAGAGAACTCAGATAAATGGAGTGAGATTCTTAAAACTACAAGCCACAAGGATCCTAAAGATGATGCTTAAGCTGCTTGTACTTTTCCTTTTCTTTCAAATTTCAGTTTCTGAGATCTTTTTTGAAGAGCGATTTGACGGTACTCTCTTAGTATTCATGCTTTGGCTGCTTGTACTTTTTATTTATTTTTACTTGTTTTTCCATTAATTTTGCCACGTCAGTAACTGTAACAAATTTTAGTTAGTTAACTAACTGTTCACAGTTATATGTTTAGTAATTGTTGTTTGGCCGCCGAGAAAATGCGAGAAAATTTTAATGAGTCAAAATCTGTAGTAGAAAATTGAGTTTTTCGGTACCCTTCTGCTTGAACTAAATGATGCAAAGTACCAACTTTTTTTTTTTTTTGAATCAAATGCTTTGTTTGGCAGAGGAAAGTGAAAGCAAAACTAAAAAAAAAAAAAATCAGTCTTTTAAGTGAAATTTTTCTCAATGAAATAGTTCAAATTCAATGAGCTTGTAATGATATTTTTATTTTCTAGATTTAGGTTCTTAAGCTATTTATTTCTTAAAAAAAAATTATTCGATTGACAATTTCTTCTTGGTTGTTTATTACTTGGATTGTAAAAGATGGATGGCGAAGTCGTTGGGTAATATCAGACTGGAAAAGAAGTGAAGGGAAAGCTGGATATTTTAAGCACACAGCTGGAAAGTGGCATGGTGACCCAGATGATAAAGGTACTATATCTCAAACTTTTGGTTTGTTGATTGAGGCTATTTTTAGAATTTAAGTTCGAAATGAAAACACTAGTTATCAGGTATATAAGTTTGGTACGTGCTCTTCAAATATTTGATGCGGAAAATCATTTTAGCTACCTTTGAAATTGTTAGTGTTGATGACTTCATTAGCTGTCTTTTTAGGCCTTTGGATGCGTTAACTCACAGATCCTTCAATTCTCTTTTCTTAAATACAATTGTTACTGGTCTTTTGATTTTTGTAATATGATATATTTGGAAAATCGAGAAGGAAGGTTATGGTTGATTTAGAAGTTTCCGAGAGAGAGGTTTGCTTATATGTATTGTTGTTTGAGATAAGAGTCTTAACTAAAAAGACCATTCATAGCTTCCAAAATGTCAACCATGGTGTTGCTGGGACTATTGTGATCATCCTAACACCGTTTTTACTAGCATACTCTTTCCATCACCGTCTCTGGCTTCTGCTTGTATCCATCTTATCATCATCCTACTGCAATTGTCACCCACCAAGCCCTCTAGACGTGTGGTTGCTCTAGCTCTATGTTATCCAAATGTTAACTGCTGCCCCTGCTTTCCTACACCCACCAAGTCCTGCATATTTTTTTTCTCATGGCTGGTACTCCCACCTCTCTTCTCGCCTGTCTTGAACTGCTAGCTTTTGTTATTGAATAGTATCACTGCTTCTGTGAATTGATCACATACGATGCACGTGTCTAATGTGCTTGTGGTTCTGTTAGATGGTACCGACACGCAGTTGGAATTCGATTGATGGTTAACTCAGTGCATTCATAATTTTAAAAAAAAATGATTTTAAGCAAAGAAAACAAATTTAAACGAGATGTCATTCAACTTGAATTCTCCACCTATTTGAAGTGAACTTGGGATCAAAATTGCCGAGTCAAATTGCTATAAAATGGAATCCCCATCAATATGATGGAACATTGTAAACTTTTGTCCATTTTTGTAGTTTGTGATGTGCTGAAATAAAAATGTAATATAAATTATACATAAAATGGGAAAAAGGTTTATGAATTGAACTAATGCAGAGGCAAGCTAAAAGGCAATTCCTGCAAAGTCCCTTTTTATGGTTTCTTTAATGTGTTGGTATTGTTGAAGGTATTCAAACTCACACCGATGCAAGACACTATGCCATATCTGCAAAAATACCAGAATTTAGCAACAAAAACAGAACATTGGTTGTCCAGTATTCTATACGATTTGAGCAAGACATTGAATGTGGTGGTGGATACATAAAACTTCTTTCTGCATATGTCAATCAAAAGAAATTTGGCGGAGATGCTCCCTACAGGTTGCTTTCATACCATATATTTCATTTGTTCTGTTCCTTAATTCTTTTGAATTGGCATACTACCTGTTTGGGACCTCTAAATAAGAGCCCTTTTTGCATGATCAGGATTCTGAATGGGATACCAGAAAAAATATTTAGGAACATAATACATTTCATCGAGCATTATTTCTATAAAGGTAGCTGATTTAGAGTCTTAACGGGATGAAATAAATAATAATATATGCATTTTTGGCTTCTATCTATAGAAAGGTTCACTCATATTGGATTGTGATAGCATAAACTATAAAATCATAAAATCTAGTTAAGAATTGTTTGCTCATAATGTTACTGTGATTAATTCATTATAAAAGATCTTTTAGAATCAACTGTAAATCATTTGTTTAAGACAACAAATCTAATTTTATCTCTGCTAAGACGAAGAAAGTTTTTATATTTTTGTCAATCCAAATATTTCAGTTAATTCATGTTTTCCTTGTGTTTTAATTCCTAAGCTTGTTTCTTTTCCCTCTTGATTGAGTTATGATCTATCCTCACCATACTTTGTAAATGTCTATTGAGTAACAAATTGGTTTTGCAGTTTAATGTTTGGACCAGATATATGTGGCACGCAAAAGAAGCATCTCCATGTTATCCTCTCCTACCAGGGTCAGAATTACCCCATCAAAAAGGAGTTGGAATGTGAAACAGACAAGTTGACTCATATCTACACATTTATTCTCAGGCCTGATGCTAGTTATAGTATCCTCATTGATAACCGAGAAAGGGATTCTGGTAGCATGTACACGGATTGGGATATTCTTCCTCCACGGAAAATCAAAGCTGTTAATGCCAAAAAGGTTTCAAATTGAGCTTCAAACTTAAGATACATTAAGCCTAGAGTAGTCAATGACATTATTTCTTGTGGTAGTTTACTGTTCTTGATCCCTGATTCTCCTTGAAAAGATTCTATTACTTTCGGCTGCGTTAGCTAGGATATTGAGGATTTACCTTCTATATAATAGGAGTTTATTCTAGTTCCAGGCTTATTTGTGCAAACCACAGAATTTAAAGTGGTGTTTGAAATGTTTCACAGCCAGCGGATTGGGATGATAGAGAATATATTGATGATCCTAATGCCGTCAAACCAGAGGTATGAAATTTTGTATCTGTTTTCTTTGTTTCACTTCAATGCATAAAGTACGCTCTTCCACTCACTAGTGGTTTGTTTTTTAAGGGATATGATTCAATTCCAAAAGAAATTCCAGACCCAAAAGCTAAGAAGGTGAGTACACCGATGGTACAACAATAATTTTGATAGAGCCATTTATGTGCAAGCTTGCTGGCCTTTTGCTTCTGAACCCACCTCTCTACTGCTTTTAGTGTGCTAATGAGGTCCCTGAAGGTTGCTCTGTGATCTGATGTCTGAGAAAAGAAAAACAAGTGAAAAAAACCTTTAAACTTACTTTTCTTTTGCTTTATTAGCCTGACAATTGGGATGAAGACGAGGATGGCCTATGGAAACCACCAAAGATACCAAATCCCGCATATAAAGGACCATGGAGGCCCAAGGTCTGTCTGTTTTCCTTTTATAAGGTCATTAAAAGCTAGAAGTTATTACTTTTATCATTATCATCCAGTTTAACTTTGCTATTGTTTTTTCTGACATGGCAGAGGATCAAGAACCCGAACTATAAAGGGAAGTGGAAGATCCCTTACATTGACAATCCAGGTATTGATACTTACCGTATACACTTTTAACCATTGGAGAAAGATTTAAATCAGCAGCTTAGAAGTATTTTTCTTTCTATACAGAGTTTGAAGATGATCCCGATCTTTACGTGCTTAAGCCAATTAAGTATGTAGGCATTGAAGTTTGGCAGGTATGATTATTGATCATCAGTATGAATATGCAAAGTTGGGATTGGCTTTAAGTTGAAAGCAAATCCAATTCTCCTTTGATGATTTATTTTAGATTACGTGGTTGAGTGCAGGTCAAGGCTGGTTCAGTTTATGACAACATTTTGATCTGTGATGATCCTGCATATGCAAAACAAGTGGTTGAGGAAGTACTTTCTAACAGGGAGGTGTGGTCCAGCTCTTTTTGTCTTTACTACTGTATGATGATTGAATATACTGGTGCCTGATTTGTAATTTTTTTTCCTTCTTTGATATTTCAGATTGAAAAAGAGGGTTTTGAGGAAGCAGAGAAAGTGAGAAAAGCGCGAGAGGAAGAGGTTAGTAGGATTACTTAATATCACCGTAGAAACTGCATAACTCAGCCGAGAACTTTTGTTTTTCACTTGTATTCTAAGTAATTTAAACCCTTGTATGTGCAGGAAGCTCAACGAGCAAGAGAGGAAGGTGAAAAGAGGAGAAGAGAGAGGGGTTATGATCGAAGAAGATATAGGGATCGCTACAGAGATAAATACCGAAGGGTTTGCATCTCGTTTTCTCTTTCAATTATTATAATTTTTCATTTCAATTAAATACTATTTGTTTCATCTTCTTATTCCATTCCATTAAATTTTTGGTGATGTGCTGCTACTCATTAAGCCTTTTTTTTTATTTACTGATATATTACAATAAGAACTTTATTGATATTTATAATTATAGATATATCGAGACTCTCCTTTAATAATTCTAGTATGGTTCAGTCTGAAGGTCGAGATATATCGGAACTCTCCTTTGATAATTCTAGTATGAGTCAGCCTGAAGGTCGACTCTCACTTAATGCTGGAGAGAGATCGATTATGTCCTAAATGTGGAGAGACAAGTAGATCCCTACTAAAAGGGGAGTTCGAGTCCCAACCATTGCTGGGACTCGAACCCAAGCTTGAGCGCATGGGCCGCTAATGGGCTACGAGCCCATTGGCCTGCTACTCATTCAGCTTGAATGGCCTAAGATGTCAAAAACTTGTTTTTTTCAATTTTCCTTTGAAATCCTTCATGTTTACTAACTCATCTTCCTAGTATTATATGTATAAATCTGGCGTATTCATCTTATTTTTGGACTAAGCTTCTTCTGTCATTCCTTTGCTGTTGCTTTTCTTTCTTTTCAAGATCATGTAGCTTCTAATAGAAGACAATATAGCAACACGATGATAAACTGCTTGACATGGTGTTGTCATATAAATGGGCATTTTGTTACATTTTAAATAATTTTGGTGTATATGGTATTCTAAAGTAATTTGAATGCTTATTAAATCTAGACATTTTCATACACATTTTGCGCAAAAATGTAGTTTCTAAATCAGATTATTTGTTTTGCAGCATGATTACTTGGACGATGATTATCATGTAAGCATCCATCCAACTTTATTCATTTCATTTCTAATTTAATGAGTTGTGAAGTAATAAGAGAGCTCCTAATTGTTTTTGAATTGTCAAATTTCACCATTTTATTATATCCTACACTTCTATCACAACACAATCCCAAATTAGATTTAAATCCCTGTTAGTTGTACAGGGAAGCCTATTGAACCGCACAATTTGTTTCCTTTAGTCCGGTTGTTTGGCAAGATAAGACCAGCAATCTGTTTGTCCAATCTTCCCTGTACATGTTCCTTAAAATTTCCTTTGATGTTTGAATCCTTTTATCACATGAGTGATTTATCTTGCAATATCTTTCGTGGACCAATTTTTATCCTCGTCATCCATGCATTTCTTTTAAATTTGACCTTTTGAAGGCATCCGGTGAACCTGAAAAACTGCTGAATCACCACAGATCTAACAAGTCCATTGATATGTTTTGCAGGATGAGCTATGAGGCAGAGATCCCTCACTGACGTTCCTTCACCTGCCCTCCTCCGTGGTGCCATCGCCTTTTATGTGAAGGATTGATGCTTGCAACTGCTATAAATCAGTAGCATTTCGCCCTTGAAGTAGTATTTTTGGCTCTGATTATTGTACTATTATTTGGAGGCAACACTCCAGCATTTCTAGATACCGAACTAGTTGAAGTTTGTTTTTATCGTATGGTGCATGCTTTACTTTGGAGTTAATTAAAACACTTTTTTTTTTTACCATCAATGCCTGAGAGTGAAGAAGAATATTCATATTTTGCCGAGATTATTATATGCTTACTGCATTTCCATGCTATGATAGTGACCACATGAGTTTTGATAGTGAGTTTGCGTATGAAATTTCAACTTATGAATTGCTTTGGATGCTAATATTAAAAATGTGGTGGCGATGCCTGAAAATTACGCCCGAAATCGTATCCGAATTGAAAAAATTTAAAATGACGTCTTCTTGAATTTTGGTATAATTTTCGGGTAAAGCAGAATCTCTCTTTGTTAGGGGAATGCATCGGATTCTTTTCTCTCATCAAAGGTAGGTAAATAGTTGAGAATAATCTTCTTAAACTGAATGCTCAATGTTAAGCAAAACTTCTCCGCTCATCAAAGTTAGGTAAATAGTCAAAAATATTGGACTTTAACTCTTGATTCATTCATCGAAGTCGGGTAAATAGTCGATAATACTCAACCTCAATGTAACATTACACGAGTATTCATTCAGTAAAAATTATTTACTTTTGTATTAAGGTTAAGTAACTAATCGAGAATACCAGTCCTAAATTAAAATGAAAAGTTCTTTAATTAAGTCGGGTAAAAAGTCAAACTACACTCGACTTTGATTCTATCAATGTGAAATCATCTATCAAGATATGTAATAACCATTAAAAAGTACGTACAACAACCATAAATTATCCAACAATATCATCTCATAACAATTAATTCATCTCTATACAATTTCTGTATGGAAATCCTTATGCAATGACTCAGGATATAATCTTTCAATTGCTCCAAGCACTCAATCCATGGCCCAAAAACTCCACAACGCCGCCCTTAAAGACAACATACCATTTACGATTGTCCATCAAACTCTATATGGACACATAACGTTAATTATAGTACACCTTTAAACAACATTAAGGGGATAAATTAACCAAAATTAATGGCAAAACATAAACGAATACTAAAAATTGAGTCACTTGCATTGCATTTTAATTTTAAACAAGACATTACTCCTCATGCAACAGCATTGTGTCATGCATTTGAGTCAATTATGTCCATGACCACCACATTGATTGCATTTACGAGGCAACCTTTCCTCGCCCTTAGAAGGTATTCTATTATTCTTTTGACGCCCACTTGGCCACTTTTCTAGAGGAGGATATGCTTCATTGGTACATACATCACCAAAAATATCTCATCTCTCTTAAGGACCAACAGGGTAAATGATCTCAGAATATATTAACACCTATCCATCACTTGAATAGTAATGGGAGCAGTAATCATAGACTGAAAAATCATGATGCCTGCACACCGCCACAACATGTACATATGGTAATTGTTTGAGTTGGAATTCTTGACAAGTGCAAGTTTATTCTAATGTTTACATGCCCATCAAGATCATCATCTTTGACAATAAAGTCATATAGCTCTAAGTTGATCACCCAAAACTTTTGAGAGGCAATTCGTCTACCTCTCACGACCTTATCCGTCTATTTTGTCAGTTGACTATTTGTAGCAGTGACCTCTTCACGACGGTTACAAAACCACTCTCGTAGTTTGTCAATTATCCCATCTATTAGTTTGTGAATAGATAACAATCGATCAAATTTTAGAATCTCATTCATGCATTCAACAATGTTGCTATTCATAATACTGTAACATCGCCCGTCGAAGAATGTGTGTATGTAAGCACAAAAATGAATAACGTACTATTAAAACTCATAATTCATTAGCAAATATACTTGTGATGAAATCTAATTAAACCCTAAACATACAAAATGGTTGCATTTCAAGCATATCTTATCCACCACTTGATAATGCACCTTTTGAAGAGTTTATTTTTATCAAAAACCTTTATATTGAAAGTAAGAGATGAAATGGTGAGAGAGGAGGAAACCGTGAGAGGAAAAAATTGTGAAAAGAGGAAACCGTGAGAGGGAGAAATGGTGTAGATTCATGGTACTTTTAAGGGTGTTTTGACTTTTTCCACTTTTATGAGGCATATAAATGTGATAAGGTATAAATTCAGTATTTAGGGATAAATAGGGTTTTATTTAAATTAAAAAAATCCCTCTTTGTTTTTTCCTTTATGCCAAATGGTTAAAATAACAGCCCAGTAAAAACGTGATGTAATTTAAGCATGTCAAAAAATTTTATGACATCATAATGACTACCACCCATAATTTTAGTGCATGGGTATGATTTATTTGAGAACCACAAGTGTTTAACTTAAAAGTTCTTTAAAAAAAATTAGTATTGATTGGTTGTATTCAGAGTAGAATTTTAAAAATAAAATAAACTAATTTATCTCTATTAATTTTTTTAAAGATAAATTATCTAAAATGTTCTTCATTTATTTTTATTATTTTATTTCATTCTTTTTATAAAATACTTGTCTATTTAAGTAATTTTATAATATTTAATAAAACTTTCATCAACAAATAAATAGCCTAAATTTATTTGGTAAAAAATTTATTTATAAAAGTTATACTAGTAAAAACTTTATTTAAATAGACTCTTGTATGAAAAATTATAGGGAGCCTTAAAAGATTCAGGGTGGCGATATTTCCCCCCACCTTTTGTATAAAACCACTCCACTTAATAAGTTTTTTGTAATTACAATATTATCCTTCGGTGAAATGACTAAAATAGATAAATAAATAAATAATTATTAGTTAAATTATTATCTATTATAGTTTATAATTAAACTTATTATACCATATAAACGCTGGAGTTTTTATGTTCTTAAACTCTTTCCTAATAGTTCAAATAAAAAAAGAAGTCAATATTACAATGATGGATGAAGAAAAAGTACAAACGGAAGAATTGGAAAAGAAAAAGTAGTTAATATTACATTGATGGAAAAAGAAGATATGCCAAGGGAAGAATTCCAAACAGAATTAGTAAGTTTAAGTTTTGTTTTTTAGAAAGTAAATTTTAATTAAAAAATTGTTTGTTCATGTGGATTAATTTATGGGTTGTCTAGTTTCATGTGATCTTTTATGGTTTCGTTTAATAATTTTCTGTTGAGAATTAATTTTCCTTTTAGTTAACTAAGTCAAATCTTTTTAGAGCATATATGTTAAATTGTTTTGAATATTTAGTTACTGACGTTTTCGTAAGTATGATTTTCTTTTTTTAATATGTTAAATTGATTTAAATTTTGTTATTTAATTTATATATAATATTTTAAAAATTACGAAATGAAGGCTTTGATAACATGTTGGCCTATGAGCTGTCAACAATTATTTTTTTAAGTTAAAACAAACAAAATCTAGAAAAGAAAAAGAAAAGAAAGTATTATAAATATTAAATAGACAGGGGTATTTTTGGTATTTATGGGGCGGGTTTATAAAATAAATTCATTTTAATTATTTTTAATGGGGTGGGTTAATCAATGGGGTGGATTTACAAAAAAAGGGGGGGGGGGGGGGAATGTCATTGCCCAAAGATTCATAGAGGATTGATAAAAAAACGAATTATGATTTGAACTGAACTTTCACTTAATATTGAATCATTAATCAAGATTTATTTTTAATTTTATTTTATATTTTGCGTATAAAACAACTATTGATTTAGGCTCTAAAAATATAGATCAGCCATAAATCCGTATCTTAGGACATCAAACTAAATTTATTTTCAAATAATAAAATAAATCGAATCAGTGTACCGTTGTTTCTATCGAAAATAAATTAATTGCAATTTGATATAAAAAAAAAACTTAAATGAGTAATTAATTCGAGTCTGTTTCGGTGCCCAAGGAGATCCGGATCCCCAACCGATCAAATTTCAAACACCGATTCCCGACCCGATTTGAGGACCTTTTATATGCCTGGAAATTTCATTCGACTTACCAGTTACCAAGGGCTCCACAACAACGCTACAGCTTCTCTCATCTCAGTCTCTCACAGATCGCACACTATGGCACCGAAGAAGCCGAATCCAAGGGAAGAACCACCAGCTGCTTCTTCGTCAGCAGAAGAAGAAGAAGAAGAAGAAGAAGAGGACTCTTCAGGTTCAGAATTAGAAGTGTCGTCGTCGTCATCCGATGACGATGGAGAAGAAGAAACAAAAGACACTCAAGGCCAAGACCACGCGACGACATTGTTTCAAAAAACCCAGAAGCAACCGGCTCTCAAAAAGCCAGAAGCAACAGCCCAGACCAAGGCCCCCAGTTCTGAGTCGGAATCGGAATCAGAATCCGGGTCCGAACCCGGTGCTTCTCCGAAGCCTAGCGAAGCGACGAAACCCACGTCGTCGAAACGCCCGAATGAGGCTGAGAACAAGGAGGCCGCGAATGCGAAAGACTCTAAGCGAGCTAAAAAGAATGGTGGTGCCGATGAGGAGCAGCACAAGAAAGAGCCCGGAGAGGATACTAAGAAACAGCAGCCGCCGCTTTTTCAACGACTGTGGAGTGAGGATGATGAAATTATTGTGCTGAAGCGAATGATCGAGTATTCGACAGAAAAGGGTCTTGATCCGAGTCAAGATACACAAGCTTTTTATGATTATGTCAAGAATTCGCTACACGGGGACTATACTAAAGCTCAGTTGATGGATAAGATTAGGAGATTGAAGAAAAAGTGTGTGAATAATCTTAGAAAGAGTGCCAAGAAAGGAGGCGTCCGTACTTTTTCGAATCCACACGAGCAGAGAGCGTATGATCTGTCTAAAAAGTTATGGGAAGGAAGCGAAGAAAGTACTGGTGGAGTCATGGCATTATCAGCTGCTAAGTCTTATAAGAAGAATCAGAGCCAAAGGGGGAATAATGAGTTATTGGCTGCTTTGAAAGCAGAGTTGTTGGGTGAAGAAGGGGCCGTAGGAGATAAGAAAGGGAATGCAGCGGTTTTTTTTGATAAAACTCTGGGTGTGGCTGGTTTGGAGGAGTTTGTGCTCCGTGATGGATTTAACATGATCAGTGGAGCGAAAAAGGCAGAGTTGGAGGAAAGGTGGAAGAACTTGCAGGTTGCTCAGTTGAAGTTGTTCTTGCAGCGGAATGAGTTGATTAAGGAGCAGACATTGTTGATTTTGGAAGCTTCAAGGAAGTAAGTAACTAAGCTGCTGCTTGTCTTGTCTCAACTCTTTAGGTATAAGATACTTAATAGTCCTTTCATTAGTTGGTGATTAGTTCTTTTTTTGTGTTTAGTTTTGGTCGATTGTGCAATTTTCTTGTAATGGTTATTGTCATGGGTAGATGGATTGTAATTTAGTCTTCCTAAGAGCCAGATAACTATATTTCATGTTCCTGATATGTACTCAATTTGGTTTAATTATTTTGCAGGAACCTTCAAGTCTAATGTTTAGGAGGTTTGTTTTGCCTAAATCTCTGTGCTAAAATCAAAAGTAAAATAAGTAAAATTGGGCTTTTGCTCCTGATTCATGCTTTTTAGTCGGTAAAAATGAAGAGTGATATTAAAAGTTTCTATTTTTTTGTCTATGACCGTTCAGGTTTTGCTGTTGATGAGATGCATTGTTCAGGTTTTGAGTGTATTGATTCATATAGATTATTTTGTTGATGCTTGGCTGGGTCACAGTATACAACAGCTGTACATGGTAAAATGACTTTATCATAAATTTTTACAAAGATAATGACATAGGTGCTGTATGTGGTTTTGGGCTGCTTGTTGTAGTGAATTTGTGTATGAATATGCACCAGTTCACTGTCGTTGACAATGGTGAACTCCTATGCTTCTGTTTCATAACTTAACTTGATTATCTACTGTTCTATCAAGAATCAAACTTTTAATGTGTATAATCTGTTTGAATTCATTCAGGACAACTCACTAATGAAACCATAACAGATAGAGCATCCAGCATATTGCTGATCAGTCATGGTGGTGCTGTGATGAAAATAGGCAGAGGCAGAGCTACGTAATCCCACTAACTATTTTTTTTTTAAGGGATTAGATGATACAATACTTTTTGGGCCTAGCTTGGGAGATGATGGATCATCTTATGCTCTGACTGACCATAGTTTTGAGACTTTTATTATTTTGTTTAGTTTGTACAAACTCATGTATTGTCGCCAAAGACGAGTTGTGGGTTACGCCTGCTTGGTTAATTATTGCAAACTGGACAGAAGTTTGAAATGCTGATTGTAGCTGTCGCTTGCTGTGTTAAGGCTACTGCATGTTGCCAAAACAGATACTGTTTATGTTATATTTCTGCTGGAATGCAATTGCTGGTTTCGTTTAAATATTCTGATGCTGTTTTCGTATTTTGGGTGTTACATAGGTGACCTGTGTTATTATCACTTCATCGGATAGTTAATGCTGTCGGTGGTCTTTTAGGTTGTATATAATTGATCGTGTGGCTGCGGAAGAATTACATTGTGATACTCTGACAATTTGAACTCATTGTCAGTTTGCATGCTTCTATTGCATTTAGATGAGTATGCTGATAGTGGTCTTTTAGGTTGTACAAAGTTTATTGATTGGCTGTGAATCAAATCTCATTTTGATGCTGTTTCTAAGAATTGCATTTTGCTGGTAGCGTATTTAGATACAAAGTGTGCATGATGGAATAAACATTTTTTATATGAATTTAGCTTGAAAATACGTATTAGCGTTCTTTTAAGCACTTGCCTAGACAAAAATGTTACATAGTATTTGCATTTAAGCACTATATAGACAGAAGACTTGCATATATAGTTTTTGCACTTAAGCACTAGATAGACATGAAAGACTTATCTTGCAAACTACAAAAACACAAAACACCCAACTTCATCACTTTAGAGTTAAAAATTCATCACTTTAGAGCTAAAAAGATGACAGCAGCACATAGGAAGAAAAATACTGCATTGACACATGGCATTGCCTTCATTATACCAAGCTTTCACCCTACGGTTTTGAGTCTTGTTCACCATCCATATAACCTTAGCAATATGTCATGGGATGAGTATTTTGCATGGCAAACCCCTGTGTATTGAGATGACTCTTGCGCAAAAATTATTAAAGTAGTTATGAGCTTTTCGACTAGCTAAGCGAAGATGTTTGCGGAAAAATTAAAAGAGAAAAGTGAACTAATGAGGCAAAGAGAAAATATATTATTCATAAGAGTGTGTACAAGAGAGCTTGCTTACGAGTGTTTAGTTGCTTTTGCTCGTTGCAAATGGCAAGTGCCAAGCTTTATTTTATAGAGAGGCTTGCTAATTCTAGAGCATTCTAAGTTTGGAGAGTTGAGCTAAAATCTTCTAGAATTGAGCTTAAGCTAGCACACAAGCCTCTTTGGCTAGCAAATTTGGGTGGTCTGTGACATCTTTCCCCACCTAAGCTTACAACATCCTTGTCGTGTTCTTGCGCTTGAATCTCTGAATATATTCTGCGAACTACCAAAGGTTCCCAATAGGCTTTTACTTTTCGAGGAGGTTTTTACACTTCACCAAGCATTCGTTTGTAAGCTGGTACGCCCTTTCTCCGGAACAAGTGATCGACAAGGATGCACAATAAAGATGGACTCTACATTTTTAGTACTAAAATGACTTTCACAAGCTTGTTTATGGCAAAAAGAGACGCTTTGAATTTCATTCTTTGGAATGTATCTCTTACTAATTTGATCAGTACAATATTTAGATAAACAAGGATCATTTTGAAAAATTTCTTCACTTCGTCTAAGAGTTTTGTTATATCTTGCTTGGTCGAGTGTTGTGGGATTTAACCTACAAAACAATAATTAACTATGTTAGTAAACCATGATAAGATATTGACACTCATAAGTTGTTCGTCTGTGAAAAAATTATTCAAAAGTAAAGATTTTAAAATAAATTTAAGATCAAGGCAAGGCAAGTGATTTGTCATAATGTTTTTAGAACTTTTTTAATCTCAAAATGCAATGTCAAAATTTTGCAAAAGTAGCACTCAACAAATCAGTCTCGCCTTGGCATTTTTTTTAGTAAGCAAATATTTCAGAGCAGCATGATCAATAAAATAATCTCACATAGCCAATAAGATGAGATCTAAATTTATTCAATGCAAATACTGTAGCTAGCATTTCTTTTTATGTAGTTGAATAATTTAATTAGACATCATTGAGTGTCATACTAGGATAATAAATCACATAAGACAAATGATCTAATTTTGTCTTAAAACTGCTCTTGTAACATAATTAGATCCATCATACATAATTTCAAAATGTGAATCCCAATCAAGTAGTTGAATAATAAGTGAAAAATTAAACTATTTTTTAAGTTTTTCAAAAGTATCAAGACAAAAATCGTCAAAGATAAAAGGTGTATCCTTAACAAGTAAATTGTATAAGGAATAGAAATTTTACTAAAATATTTAATGAATGTTTAATGAACCTTTCATAAAAACTAGCATGTTTAAGGAAAAATCTTTATTCTTTGATTGATTTAAGGAGTTTGAAGATAAACAATTAAATCCATCTTGGCTTTGACAACTTCTATATCTCTGTTGGAAATTATATGACCAAGAGTGATACCGTATTTCATCATGAAATGACACTTTCTAAATTTATAACGAAATTCTTTTCTTTACATCTCGGCAACACTGATGTTAGGTGATGCAAACATTCATCAAAAGATTCTCCATAAAAAGAGAATCATTCACAAACACTTCAAGAAAGCTCTCAACCACATTAGAAAAGACATTAAGCATGCATTTTTGAAAAGTAATAGGTGCATTAGATAAATTAAATGGCATTATCTTATATGCAAAAGTTACAAGAAAAGCAAATAAAGATAGTTTTCTCTTGATTCTCTAGAGTTATATAGATATGATTATAACTTGGATATCATCTAAAAAACAATAAAAATCATGACTTGCAAGTCTATCAAGTATTTGATCAGTAAATAGAAGAGGAAAATCATCTTTTCTTGTGACTAAGTTTAATCTTGTGTAATCAATGCAAAAATGCCAACTTAAAGTTACTGTAGTATGGATTGATTCATTGTTAGCATTAGTAACTATTGTAATACTAGATTTCTTAAGAACAACTTATAAGGCTACTGCAAGAGCTATTTGAAATAGGCTAAACAATTCCTGCATCAAGTAATCTCATTCAACTCTTACCTTCTTTTTCATATTTGATTTAATTTATGCTAACTAATAGACTTATGTAACATATGTGAATTTAAAATGAATAAAAGAGGCGATTAAGAAGTTAACAAAAGAAGAAGCTGGAAAACAGAGCAACATAGAGCCACACGTGTGTGAGAGAGTGAGAGAGAAGCTTCCAAACCGACCCAACTACAGACCCGAAAACCCGACCCATAACCTACGACCTTGACCCGGCCATAACTCCCATTTCCGGCCACCATTTCAACTGAGCTTGGTACCAATATGAAGCTTAGAAGCCGACCGTCGTTCCCCTGCCATCCTCGCCGCTGAAAACCAACCGGAATGCCACGATCGAAGCTTGAAACCCGTGATTGTTTCACTTTACTCCGTTGGGATTTTTGATGGTTTTGGGTGACACCACCGGTTGGATTTTGTTCCTCATGACTCCCTCTTCCATTTCCGACCATCCATAGGCACCGAGAGTCACTGTTTTGCCGCCGGTCAATTGTTGGAATTCACGGCTGCCGAGCTAGATTCCGGCGTTGTTGCCGCGCGTTGGAGCTCATCGCCGGTACTATTGAACTCAGCGTGATTGGAATTTTCAGATTTGAGCTTTCTAGCCCGCGTTGACCAAATTCTGGTGACCGCTGACCGACGAGGGCATTTTGGTAATTTTCACACTATGAGGACAATTTTGTAATTTCTGAGCCTGTGGATATTTTAATAATTCCTAGAATTGAGGATTGGGTGTAATTACTATTCTGAGGGTAATTAAGTGATTTACAATTTCGGAGTATGTTAATGATCTACGGACTCAAGGGCATTTTAGTAATTTTATGGACTCGAGAGTTTTCAATTATGGATAGATGTTCGTTTCGAGTTTATTGAATAAAATTTAGTCATAATTCCAATTTACGGAAAATAATTATGTCGTTTCCTTGATTTAGGAGGATCCGCGAGTGAGAACCAGTCCGCAGACGTGGACGATAACCGACCGTGAACACCGTCATTGTGAGTGGAATATACAAAACATATTTTCATGATAGTAAAGCATATTGTTTTTGTTAGGGCATCTTGGTTATCTCGTCTTGTTGGGATTGTATAATTTTTGTTATATTATTCTTTTCGGATTAAGAATAAATTGAGATGTTAATATTAGTTATAATATTATCTTTTGAGATTCTGGAGATATAAAATTTAGCATTTGGTTGAAGATGTTGATCACTGGAGTTTGTTGTATATTGAATTGTATTGGGAGTGTTATATTCATATTTGTAGATTGTGAGTGTTATACATATAAAGGAGACTCTGTCGAATTTTTGGCAGAATCTTTACTAATAGAATTTTTATCAAGTCCGTTTTGATGAGACTAGATAGACTCGCCTGGGGGGAATTCGGGGCGGGTCGTTTTAACTTAGCATTTTCTTCAAGATAAATATAATGTATGCAATCTACTAGATTAATAATTTTCAATAACAGTAATGGTCTACCCTATTGTCTCTTTGTGCTCTTGTAGAATACCCAATTGCTCAGGATCGAGGGAAGAAGAAATAATACTAGGTAAGGTGTCAGATTCTCCTAAGAATGCATATTTCAGAGTGTCAGATAGTGCTTTAAGTTCCATTTTGGTGGTGACGCTGCAGATGACTAATCTTATTCTCAAATGAGGCAGTGGTTTCTAGCTTTGTCTTTTATTTGACTGTGTCCATAATTGGAGTTGCATCTAGTAAGACATTGACTTTTATAATTACAATGTCATCATTAGAAGATAAACTAGAGTGAGTTAAACATATTTCTAATGGATCATCACTGTGGTTAGAAATAAATGAATCTTCTACCATTTCTTCTATCATATTTGCATCAATAAATTCATCTTTTTCACGTGGCTACTTGGCGGCATTAAAAATATTTAATTCCTGAGTCATATTACCATGGAATTAATATTTAGTTCTTCTAGCATATCTGCATAACAAATTCCTCTTCTTTATGCAGTTGTTTGGTAATATTAAAAATATTTAATTCTATGGTCCATATTACCATGGTTTTGGTCATTTGTTAGCAGCGCTAGTGGCTGTAGTGTGGACGTGGGTGTGTGTGAGTGAATGCTTTAACGATAGATATAGGAAGTCAAGAAAGCAAAAAGGGATTACCAGATGCTATAACATGGGCATGGGCATGGGCATCTCTGAGCGAATGCATCGATTAAAAAAAAAGAAGTCTAGAAAGAGAAGGAGAATTAGGGATTACATTCTGGCGTGTACACACACACATACACACACAGCTGTTGTGTAAATTTTATTGAACTCGCAAGCGCACGAATCTATTGTAGAATAAACTAATGGTGACGAGTGTCGATCCCACGAGGAGCTAGATTTTAATGTGTAGAATTAATTTTGTAAATGGGTGATTGGATTTGTAGTGGAAAATGATTTGGAATATGCTAAAACTTAAATTAAAATGGCGAGAATAAATTTAAAAATTGAATTGAAAAGGCGAAAATAAATTGAAGATAATTCGATTGAAATAACGTACTTGGGTATCTGGATCCGTATCAACATGCATCATGGGCTAAATATTCCTTATTAATACCAATTAAATCATGAGGGGGGAATCCACACCTCATGAACCACGCTCTAATAAATATGGTGCTAAGGGCTTATCGTGCCAAATAATAATAACCTTATAGTAGGGAGCCGGTGAAACCAGGGCGGTACTGGACAAGATTATTATTATTTGTCAACGAAAAGTTAAAACATTCACAAAAACTAGAGGGGAAGAGAAAATAAATTTACCAAATAAAGCCCATGACACATGTTGAGACTTCACCTTCAACCCAAGCTTGAAAGAAAATTAGCCCCTCATAATTGAACTAGGGGCAAAATGGAAATTTACTAAAATACATAGAAAATACAAGATGGAGAAGGAATTACAGAAAATGGAGTCCAAAAATGGATTCAGAGGTGCCAAATTAAGGGGGGAGGCCCCCTTTTTATAGATACATCGTGTAAATCATGGCCATCGGATTAAAAACAATTTGGACGCTCAGGATTGCGCCACGTCATCAGTCAACAGTACGCGGTTTGACTATGCGGCTTGAACAGTGACACGGTTTGCACACGGTTTGAACAGTAACGCGGTTTGGTTGAAAATAATCCCATGTGTTGCATGTACCGTACGCTCGTTTTTTGGTCCACTAATATGCTGCCACGTCACCATCAACAGTACATAAGAATTTTAGTCTGACAGGATCATGACACCTTATCAGTCAATGCCACATCATCGGTCAATGCCACGTCATCGATCCGTTTATATGAACAGTACCGTGAACAGTAACGTAGACAGTACCCGTACATGTGAATAGTACCGTACATGTGAACAATGCCATTTTTCCTTTTATGCTCCTCCTAAGGTTTTCGACTGTCCTGAGTTCAAAAGTGATATCCGTTTTGCCTTTTAATCTCTCGTTTATTGCAAAATGACTATAATGCTCCTAAAATACATAAAATATGTAATTAAAAAAACACACATAATTAAATTACAAAAAAGTAAAACACATAAAAGTAAGGATTGTTAGTAAGATTTGAAATGTAAAATGATGGTTTTCTCCTTTATAAATATGCATTTTCTAACACTCAACACACCCCCCAACTAGCTTATTGCTAGTCCCTAGCAAATAAAGCGAAAACAAAATTCAAAAATGATTTTTTTTAAACACTCTTGTTTATTCAATCAGATGAATGATAACAATCAAGTAAAAGTAGAAGCATTATCTCAAGTCTAAAGAAACATCACACCCACATCAACCATCCACATGAATCAGCCAGTAGACTTTGTTGTAGCTACCTTCAAGAATGACATGTCAAACCCCAAAATCTCACTGGAAGTAGTGACACTCTCACAAAGAAATTAAACCCAATAAAAATAGTCACTCCAATGAATGGTAATTGAGAGAAAATAATAAAGAAGTGATCTCACACGCTCTCACCAAAATGAAAGAAATATGGCCTTAGTTTAGAAATAATACGATCTCCAGTCAAATAAAAATGCTAGTCAACCTAATTTATTTATTTATTTATTTTTTTCATGCATCACTACATCCTTTTAGCCCATACAACTAGTTTTTACTTCAGACTATAGTTCCCTAAAATCAAGAAGGACTTTTATTAGAACATAACGTAGGCTAGGGACATGGCTAACAAAGAAGGGAAATAGGAAAAACAAAGTGTCTGTTTGAGAAAAATGCAGAGGATTTTTTTTTTGGAAGTTGGAAGGTGAATTTCACCTATTATTGTTTGTTTTAAATAACATTTTTTTCTTCTTTCGTTTTTTTAAGAAACAAAATTTTTTTTTGAACTAGGCATAACTTCACTATACAAAATATTTATTTACATTTTTCTCAAACATAAATAGGTGATGGATCTTGTAAGATATTGGGTAATACTCCAAATCGGAGTGGGTCAAGATGATAAGTTGACAAAGAAAAGTTTTTTTTTTAAAAGGCTCAAAATGATTAACTATGTATATTTGATAAAAGGGATGGCTAGAAAAGCTCAAACGGATCAAAGATGACCTTTCCATCATCTTTTAGGGCTCTAAATAATCTTCCATATCTACTAATTAGATGGGCCTCCAAATGTAGCAACAAACATTTTTTTCGTTTTTTTTTAATTTTCAATTTTTTTTAGGGTTAACTCAAAAGAAATCTAGAGATCGTGTATACAATAATAAACTGCTAAGCTGTATAAAGAATGGGCAAAAGGGTTACTCTCAAAGAAAAAATAATAAGCTCAAAAACTCACTTAGTATTTATTATGACATGTTCATTCCATCAAGCAACTTATATTTGTCTCCGACATCAACATGTAGAGTAGCAAACATAGCGTAACATCACTTCAGACTAAAGATAATGCAAATAATAAAATTTGAAATTCATCATGTCATCCAATGTTAAAACAAATCATAATTTTTTTTTAAACAACAACCTACCCCCCAACCTATTCTAAACATAAAAGGAAAATATACATGCAGACATGTGAAAGTGGTGCAGAAAAACTAATTGGAAAATGATAGAAAATGATTTTTTTTTTACTTAAGAAGATGCGTTTCTAGAGGCATTACACTCCATATTCAGCCATCTTCGACTTAATTTTTTTTTGAAAATGTATATTTATAAAGGAGAAATTAAAAAGAACAAGAAAAAATGAACATCAAAACATAATAAAGAAAAAGAAAATATCTGAAATTTTATTTTTTATTTTTTTATTTTTTGTTTTGTTGTTTTTCTTTCAAACGATGAAAATGCGTTTCTAGAGTCACTACACTCCATATTCAGCCATCTTCAACACAAAAAGTTAGCAACAGTTAGTTTCTACAACAAAAAATTAGTAAAAACTTAACCAAGATTCCACAATTGTCAACTATTCCGTCCCCGCAACCAGAACGAAACATTGTCCTCAATGTTTTAAAAGAAAGAAGTAGAGTTTAGAAGACATCACTTGGGTGGTGCAACACAAAAGAAAATATTTACAGGCTGAGAGTTAAATCTAATTTGTACTTCTTACAGTGGCTACTGTTACCGTCATCATTTGAATGCTCTAACACAAAGCTCCAGAGGTCTGGCTCCGGTTTATAGGCTTGTAACATATCAAGTAGCTCATCAGCAGTGTGAGCACAAATAAAAAGCTTTTTCGTATTGGAAGGAACAAAATAACTTTTTATTGCATGGTTAAGAAATGCGATAAAGCCATCATAAAAATTATTGACATTTAACAGACCGATGGGTTTCTGGTGAATGTGCAGATGGGCCCAAGATGCTAGTGTGATAAGTGCCTCTAGTGTTGCAAGATCTCATGGAAGGAAAATAAAAGTATCAGCATGATTAAGCATTTCAGTTATTCTTTATTGCATACTTGAGACGACTAACTCTTCTGCAGTCGGTGAGTCATACAAACTGCCCAAAGGTTTTAAGACTCTTGGGATGATGCCTAACACTTGGCTTCCTCTGACAAAAGTAGCTTCTGAGACCAATTTTGATAACCCTCGGTTACCTCCTCCATACACTAAGTGTAAGTTTCTCTCTACTATGCTTCGACCAAGATCTATGGCTGCATCAACGAACTCTTTATGTTTGCCATAGGTAAATCTAGAAAGCACACAAATGTTCTTAAATTGTCTATTGGGAGTAGCTGCCATTTGAATATTTCTCAAAACTAATTTGTGAGTGCTTAACAAAAAGTCATATTTAAGAATCTTGGTGACAGTGGAACAAAACTGTGTATGAGGTGGCATGTCAGTGTCAAATAATGCGTAAAGCACATGGCTCGATAGTAAAAAGGAAAAAACAAACAGTAATAAAATTATTAAAGGCAATAATGCAAACAATAAAACAACAGTGAAATGAAATAAAATAACAGTAGAGTAAAAGGATATTTATAGGTAGTTACGACTGTGGCTCACTTCTTCCTCTAGTTTTGCGTCCAGAAACTGCTTGAACGCCCTCTATGGGTTGAGGATAGGCTTCCCATCCAGTTTTCTTATAAACTGGCAAACAAAGTCGTTTATAGTCAGATTCCCGAGACTATATCGTGCATGCTCTTTCTGGAATAATGGCCATAACTGGAGAATCGCTCCTTGCACATATCCACTGGGATGCGTTTCAAGAGACAGAAGGATATCATCCAATGACTCCTTATTCAAGCCATCCCTAATAAATTGAATTTTATCTTCCTTGTTATCAGACACCATTCCTAAAGAATATGAGTTTTTATTGCAACTCATTCTGGCACACTTATGACAAGCAACAAAAATTCTTCGAGCTCGTCGTTGTCTTGCATAATTTCCTTTACCACAACCAGACATGTATGTAATAAATTTTGGAGGTAACTCACCCGCCAACCGTACTTTCGCCTCGATTAACCAACGGATGTCAGCAGGTATGTTATTCCTCATGAGCAATCGCATGCGTTCAGACCGAGCTTTATAGATCGTAAGGAGGGCATTCTGAGGGAGTGAAGGGAATCGCTTGTGAAGCTTCACTAGAATCTCGTTTCTGTCCATACTTTCGCCTCAGAATATCAGTTATTATGGGAAAACTGAAGTAACCGACTTGATTGTCACGGAGTACCGTTATCCGCCACTTCACCGGGGTAACAAACTAAAGCACACAAACAGAAAAACAAATTAAAACACACAAAGAAAATCAAAATCATCCTCTTATTGAATTTACCTCAAGCTCCAACTGGATGTCGTAAACATTTCTCTCAATATCGCTGAGTTGGCGTTCTAAACCCTCAACATAGACTACTAACTCTGGAGATTGTAGAGCCCAAATGCGATGTGTTTTACAAAATTGAATCTGCCTTTGAGATGAGTTTTGACACGTTGAAGTGGTTTAAGAATGTTCAGGAGGAACGGTCTAAGTATGGTACTCATGATTAACAGTGATAAGAGAAAACTTAATGATAAACACACTTATGCAAAAAATAATTTCAATTAGCAAAAGAATAATAAAAAGAAAGAAAGAAAAATCAAACCACCGAAAAGAAAAAAAATCAATTCAAATCTGGTGGGTTACTCAAATTTATTTTGGTGTTTTCTCCATGTGGTTGGTACTCTAGATATGACTTTAATCTTTGACCATTAACTTTAAACGTGACACCATTCTTTGGGTCCTTAATTTCAATTGCCCCATGTGGAAAAATAGTATGAACAATAAATGGGCCAGACCAACGAGAGCGTAACTTACCTGGGAATAGGTGCAAGCGAGAATTGAATAAAAGCACTTTCTGACCTGGAGTGAAAGATTTTCTCATAATTTGCTTGTCATGGAAGACTTTCATTTGTTGCTTGTAAATCTTGACATTTTCGTATGCGTCATTGCGAATTTCTTCAAGCTCTGCCAGTTGTAATCTTCTTTCTGAGCTGGCTTGCTGCATGTCAAAGTTGAATTTCTTGATGGCCCAATATGCACGATGCTCAAGTTCCACAGGTAGGTGGCAAGCTTTTTCATACACTAGCCTGTAGGGTGACATCCCAATCGGGGTCTTGAAAGCCGTTCTATATGCCCATAATGCATCATCAAGTCTTAATGACCAATCTTTTTTGTCCGGCCTCACCGTCTTTTCTAATATGTGCTTTATTTCTTGATTAGAGATCTCCACTTGGCCACTGGTTTGCGGATGATATGGGGTCGCCACTTTATGAGTGATTGAATACTTCGTCAAAAGAGCCTTGAATGCTTTATTACAAAAGTGGGCACCACTATCACTGATTATTGCTCGAGGGAATCCAAAGCGCGAAACAATGTTACTTTTCAAAAACCCTATCACCACCTTGTGATCATTGGTTCTGCATGGAATTGCTTCTACCTATTTTGATACATAGTCAACAGCAACCAATATAAATTGATGGCCAAAAGAAGGGGGAAAAAGTCTCATGAAGTCGATACCCCATACGTCAAAAATCTCAACCACTAAAATTGGATTTAGTGTCATCATATTCCTTCGCGTAATGCTTCCCATTCGTTGACACCTATCACATGAAGAACATAAAGTGTAAGCGTCTCGAAATATAGTTGGCCAATAGAAACCACATTATAAAACTTTTGTAGCTGTTTTCTTAGCACTAAAATGGCCTTCACAAGCTTGTTCATGGCAGAATGAAAGGATATTGTGAATTTCACTTTCTGGGACACATCGTCTAACAATTTGATCTGCACAATACTTGAACAAATACGGGTCATCCCAAAAGAAATTCTTTATTTCTGCAAAGAATTTTGCCTTGTCTTGCTTGGTCCAATGCTCTAGAAGTTGACCTGTAACAAGATAATTAACGATATCAGCATACCAAGGTAATACTTCCACACTCATTAATTGTTCATCTGGAAATGACTTATTCAATGTTAATGGCTCTGTAATTGTGTCAAAATGGAGATGAGAGAGATGGTCTGCCACAACATTTTCTGTGCCTTTCTTTTCTTTGAATTCCAAGTCAAATTCCTGCAAAAGTAACACCCAACGAATTAGTCTAGCTTTTGCATCTTTCTTCGTGAGAAGATATTTAAGAGCAGCATGATCCGTGAACACAATTATTTTACAACCAATGAGATAAGATCGAAATTTTTCCAATGCAAACACTACTGCTAGCATTTCTTTTTCAGTAGTTGAATAGTTCAATTGTGCATCATTCAATGTCATACTAGCATAATAAATAACATGGGGAATTCGATCAACTATTTGTCCTAATACTGCTCCTACTGCATAATCAGATGCATCACACATGAGCTCAAATGGTAAGCTCCAGTTTTGGGGCTGAATGATGGGTGATGATGTCAACAATTGCTTTAATTTTTCAAAAGCCATAAGACATGAATCATTAAAGATAAAAGGTACATCCTTAGCAAGTAAATTGCATAGGGGTCTAGAAACTTTGCTAAAATCTTTAATGAAACGTCTATAAAAACCAGAATGCCCAAGGAAAGATCTTACTTCTCTGACTGTTTTGGGTGGAGGAAGATTAGAAATGAGATCCACTTTGGCTTGGTCAACCTCAATACCTTTGCTCGAAATGATGTGACCGAAAACAATACCTTGTTTTACCATAAAATGACACTTCTCCCAATTTAAGACTAAGTCCTTCTCAATACATCTCTGCAGAACTAGTGTTAGATGACGTAAACATTGATCAAACGAGTCACCAAAGACAGAAAAATCATCCATAAAGACCTCAAGGAATTGTTCAACCATATCAGAAAAAATACTCAACATGCATCGTTGAAAAGTAGCAGGTGCATTACATAATCCAAATGGCATCCTTTTATATGCAAAAGTGCCGAAAGGGCAAGTGACAGTGGTCTTTTCTTGATCTTTTGATGCTATGAGAATCTGATTATATCATGAGTAGCCATCTAGAAAGCAATAAAATTCATAGCCTGTTAATCTATCAAGCATTTGATCGATAAATGGTAGAGGAAAATGGTCTTTACGTGTGACAGAATTCAACTTTCTATAATCAATGCATACGCGCCATCCTGTAGTTACTCTAGTTGGTATTAATTCATTATCGGCATTGGTAACTACAGTGACTCCTGACTTTTTGCGGACAACTTGTACAGGACTGACCCATGAACTATCAGAAATTGGGTAAATGATACCTGCGTCTAATAGTTTAAGGGCTTAAGTTCTAACAACTTCTTTCATATTAGGATTTAACCGACGTTTCATTTCCTTAATAGATTTAGTATTTTCATCAAGGTGAATGTAATGCATGCAATCTACTGGATTTATACTTTTTATGTCTGCTATGGTCCATCCTAATGCTCCTTTGTGCTCTTTTAAAACATCCAACAACTTAACTTTGTTCGTCATTAAGGGATGCTGAGATGATTACTGGTAGAGTACTTTCTTCCCCGAAAAATGCATATTTCAGAGTGCTGGGCAATTTTTTGAGCTCGAGTTTTGGTGGTGATTCTGATGATGGGATGAGTTTCTTCTCAGAGTGCTGGGCAATTGTTTCAACTCTCGACTTCCATTTATTAGTGTCCATGGATGGTGCTGAGTCAAGTAGGGCGTTGACCTCATCGACCGATCTGTCAATATCAAAATCCAAACCAAAGTGAGTTAAACATGTTTGTAAAGGATCATCACTAAGGTTTGAAATAAAAATGTCATCAACTAATGCTTTAATTAAATCCACATCAACAATTCCATCATCTGCATTGTGAGGTTGTTTGGCAATGTTGAAGATGTTTAGCTCTATAGTCATGTTGCCGAAGGACAACTGTATATTTCCAGTCCTACATTGAATGTGAGCATCCGCAGTTGTCAAAAAAGGTCGGCCTAGGATAATGGGGATGTGCTTCATTGAGTCCTGTATTGGTTGAGTGTCAATTACAATGAAATCAACAGGAAAATAAAACTTGTCTACCTGGATAAGCACATCCTCCATAATACCACGAGGTATTTTCGTGGACTGATTTGCAAGCTGTAACACCACTAGAGTTGGGTGTAATTCTCCAAGTCCAAGTTTCACGAAAACTGAATAAGGCAACAGATCTACACTAGCTCCTAAATCCAACAAAGCATTCTCAATTGTGTGGTTCCCTATGCTACATGAGATAGTGGGGGAGCCTGGGTCTTTGCATTTTAAAGAAATTTTATGTTGGAGTATAGAACTGACGTTTTCTGTTAAAAATGCATTCTTTTGAACATGCATGTTTCTCTTTTTAGTACACAGGTCTTTAAGAAACTTGACATAAGATGGAACTTGCTTTATAGCATCAAGTAAAGGGATGTTAACATTTACCTGTTTGAAGATTTCGAGAATCTCACCTTTAGATTTTCCCTTCTTTCGTTTAGCTAACTTATAAGGAAATGGAGCTTTGGGAACATATTCTCGTGGGTTGGTTTCCTCTTTCTCCTCCAGTGATGAGTCCTCAACACTCATAAGTACAATTTGATTTTCTTTTGTCACCAGCATCTCCACTTTGTTGTCGACTTCTTTTCCTTTCCGCAAGGTCATGACAGCTTTGACCTTTCCATGCTGCTGTGGTGAACTGGTACTTGCTTCATGTACTCCTTTAGGGTTAGGCACTGGTTGACTTGGAAATTTTATTTTCTCAATAGTCATTGCCAATGTCTGAACTGAAGAAGCAAGTTGTCCCACCATCTTCTCCAGGCTTAAAACTGATTGGGCTTGCGAGTTGAAGCCCGCTCTCAACTCATTTCGTAGTCCATCAATAGTGCGGTTCTGTTGCTCAATCGTAGAGTGAGTAAGATTCTTGAGATTCTGGAATGAATCCTCCCATGGTCTGGGTTGAGAGTAGTTCTGGTTATGATTGTATGGTCTAAATGGTGACTGAGAGGCTTGAGGATTTTGAGGAATTGGTGGAGATGGAGCTGCTGGTCCATTCTGTTGGAATCCTTGAGACCATGAAAAGTTGGGGTGGTCTCTCCATCCAGGGTTATATGTGTTGGAGTATGGGTTGTAATTCGATGGTTTTCTTATTACACCTATGGCGTTGGCTTGATCTGAGTATGAGTCATGGTCATGTGGCTCTGTTGATTTAGCAGTCGATAATGATGCTATTTGTCGAGCGAGACCTTCAACCATCTCCTTGACTTCTTTGATTCTTGAAGTTGACTCGCCAATGTGAACCTCATTTACTCCCTTAATTTTTCTAGTATTCCTGAGTGATCGACTCCGTTGTTGGAAATTATCCGCTTGTCGCTGGAAGAATTCCCAAATCTCTGATGTACTTTTTGATATTAGCTCTCCTCCACTTGTTGCCATTAGCCATTCTTGCACATTCGGCAATAATCCCTCCAAAAAGTTTTGGCATTGGTGCCATTTCTCGTACCCATGATGTGGACCCTTCAAGAGTAGCCCATTGAATCGCTCCCATGTTTCGAAAAACTGCTCGTCCTCTCTCTGTGTAAACTCTGAGGTTTCCCTGCAAATAGCATTGGTTTTATGCACTGGGAAATATTTATTCAAAAATTTTGTTACCATTTGTTCCCATGATAAAATGCTATTAGCAGACAAAGTATTAAGCCATGAACGAGCTCTATCTTTTAACGAAAATGGGAATAGTCTAAGTTTTACATCATCATCTGAAAAATTCTCGTATTTAAAGGTTTGACAAATAGCATAAAAATCATTCAGATGATTATATGGGTCCTCATTTTCTAAGCCATAGAATGTTGGGAGACAATTTAGCACACTAGGTTTTAGTTCAAAGCTCCTAGCAGCTACATTTGGATACCTTATACATGATGTGCTCAAATTAGCTAAAGGACTGAAGTAGTCCTTAAATAGCCTCTTATGTGGTGCTTGTAAATCCATTTTATTTTTAACTTTTTTGTGTGTGCGAAGTGTTTTCTCTAGTTCAAGGTCTATAGGTTCAAGATTAGGTGATAATGACTTACGACCATGCATGCAAAACAAATAAAATAAAAATAAAGATAGAAACAAAACAAATAGAAATAAATAAAAGTGAGAAATCACGATACTAACCTTATTGCGCTACTACAACCTTACTATAAAAATACACACAAAAAAATACGTGAAATAAATTAACTAACAATAAATTAATAAGATAAATAAAAATTACAAAGAAGAAAAAAATAACTTGAAATTAAATTACAAAATTTTAAAGAAGAGAAAAAGAAATACTGACCTATAAATGCCGATTCACTTTTTTTTTAAAAAAAAAAAATACAAGAAAATAATTAAATAAAAATATTCACAAAAATTAATTCTATGAATTAAATTACTTACCTCCCTGGCAACAGAGCCAAAAACTTGTTGTGCAAATTTTATTGAACTCGCAAGCGCACGAATCTATTGTAGAATAGACTAATGGTGACAAGCACTGGCATTTGCTTCAACCTAAGCAAGACGAATTTTTGTGATATAGTGATCCATACTCTCTGTCGGGGGGCTTGGGCTTGGCGACCCAGTCTCTGTCCACCAAACCAATATCAAATATCTTTGTTGGGGACCTAGGCTTGTTGTTGTGTAAATTTTATTGAACTCGCAAGCGCACGAATCTGTTGTAGAATAGACTAATGGTGACGAGTGTCAATCCCACGAGGAGGTAGATTTTAATGTATAGAATTAATTTTGTAAATGGGTGATTGGATTTGTGGTGGAAAATGATTTGGAATATGCTAAAACTTAAATTAAAATGGCGAGAATAAATTTAAAAATTGAATTGAAAAGGCGAAAATAAATTGAAGATAATTCGATTGAAATAACGTACTTGGGTATCTGGATCCGTATCAACATGCATCATGGGCTAAATATTCCTTATTAATACCAATTAAATCATGAGGGGGAATCCACACCTCATGAACCACGCTCTAATAAATATGGTGCTAAGGGCTTATCGTGCCAAATAATAATAACCTTATACTAGGGAGCCGGTGAAACCAGGGCGGTACTGGACAAGATTATTATTATTTGTCAACGAAAAGTCAAAACATCCACAAAAACTAAAGGGGAAGAGAAAATAAATTTACCAAATAAAGCCCATGACACATGTTGAGACTTCACCTTCAACCCAAGCTTGAAAGAAAATTAGCCACTCATAATTGAACTAGGGGCAAAATGAGAATTTATTAAAATACGTAGAAAATACAAGTTGGAGAAGGAATTACAGAAAATGGAGTCCAAAAATGGATTAAGAGGTACCAAATTAGGGGGGAGGCCCCCTTTTTATAGATACATCGAGTAAATCATGGGTATTGGATTAAAAACAGTTTGGACGCTCAGGATTGCGCCACGTCATCAGTCAACAGTATGCGTCAACAGTACGCGTGAACAGTACGCAGTTTGACTATGCGGCTTGAACAGTGACACAGTTTGCACACAATTTGAACAGTAACGCAGTTTGGTCAATACCACATCATCGGTCAATGCCACGTCATCGATCCGTCTATATGAACAGTACCGTGAACAGTAACGTAGACAATACCCTTACATGTGAATAGTACCGTACATGTGAACAGTTTCATTTTTCCTTTTATGCTCCTCCTAAGGTTTTTGACTGTCCTGAGTTCAAAAGTGATGTCCGTTTTGCCTTTTGATCTCTCGTTTATTGTGAAATGACTATAATACCCCTAAAATACATAAAATATTTAATTAAAATAAAACACACATAATTAAATTACAAAAGGTAAAACACATAAAAGTAAGGATTGTTAGTAAGACTTGAAATGTAAAATAATGGTTTTCTCCTTTATAAATATGCATTTTCTAACACTCAACACTTGTCCCGAAGTGTACGTGGGGATTCTCAACTCTTCGATTGTGGTAGGGTTGAAATGGTCTATGAAAAGTCTATCGAACCACCACCAAAAAAAGGCAATGACTCTTTCAGATAAAAAATGAATCTTCTAATTATATATATGCACTATTAAGTTTTTTTAATATGATATTTATATCTTCATGCTATAGTCTAGTGGTTTGTGGTCCAAATGTAAAAGTTTTGAGTTTCAGAAGTCTTAGGATTGAGTTGGAATTAAAACAAATTGTATATTAATATTTTTTTTAAAACTTTTGATACTTTAGTGTCAGTTATTTTTTATGTTTAATTTGTTGATATACTAGTAATATTAATTTGTGATACTTTTTTTTAAATGCTGAAAATGGTAATTTTAAATTATTTAATTCCATGGCATGTTACCAAAGGGTAGTTGCATATTTCCATTTTTATAATTAAGAAGAGTATTAGCTGCAACTAAGAAAGGACGACATAGAAGAATTGGAGTGTGTTTCTTATTAAGATCTTATAGAAGCTAAGCATTAATAACAATAAAATCAATAGCATAATAAAATTTGTCAATCAGTACCAACACAACCTCATCGGTACTAGGAATTATTTTCATTAACTTATTAGTAAGTTGAAAAACAATAAAGTTGAGTTTAATTCACCTAATCGAAGCTGCATGTACGTAGAATATGGAAAGAGATTAACCCTAGCTCCTAAATCCAGTAATGCTTTATCAAACAATTGATTCCTTAAACACATGATATAGAAGGGCTAGACAATGAAATTTTGGTGGCATTTTATATTGAAGTAAATCGCTAGTTTGTTTAGTTAAAAATGCCTTCTTGGTAACATGGAATTTCTCTTTTAGTGCACATATTTAAAAACTTGCCATAAGAGGGAATTTTCTTAATACTATCGAGAAAATGGATGTGTATGCTTACCTACTTGAAGATTTCAATAATCTCGCCTATTGAAGTCTCTTTCTTTAACTTTTTTGACCTTTGAGGAAAAAGAGCATTATGAATGTACACTGGTGGTCCATTTTCTTTTGGATCATTTAGTGATGACTCATTTGGTGGAACTGGATCTAAGCAAGTAGGTTGAGATGTCTTTCTTTTTGGAAACTTTAGCTTGTTGTTGAACAATTTTCCTCCTCTTAAAGTCATGACAGATTTTGTCTCTTTATGCTAATGGCTGGAACTCGATCGAGCTGCATACACTCCTTGAGTATTAAGAATGGAATGACTTTGGAATTTTCCCTTTCTCTATAGTCATTGCTATATTTTGAACTGATCAAGTTGTTTGTCCAATCATCCTCTCAAGGTTAGACATGGATTGCACTTGACAATTCTGGGTGGTCCTCCTCTCATTCTTTAATTCTGATATAGTACCCCTTGTAGATTTTGACAATTTTTGAAAAGCTTCCTCTCATGGTTTAGGTTATGAAAAAGTCTAAAGGTAAGCTGAGGAAATTGAGAAACTTGAGTTGTTGTCTTATTTTGTTGAAAGCCTTGTGACCATGAAAATTGGGGCGACCTCCATCCTGAATTATAGGTTTTGGAGTAGGGATTATAGGTTGGTCATCTTCTCATCATATTAATGGAGTTGACTTGATCATGATAAGAATCCTATTTAGATTGGTTTTATGCATATGGCGCACTAGGATTAACACTCATAAATAAGGCTAGTTGGCTGGAAATTCCCTCCACGTACTTTTTAAGTTTATTTGATATCAGATTTAGATTCACTACTATAGACCTCATTTAATCCTCTTATTCTTCTACCATTTGTTGAAGATTGACACCTTTGTTAGGAATTATCTACTTGTCTTTAGAAAAGGTCCCAAATTTCTGTCGCACATTTGGACATAAGTTGACCTCCACTAGTTGCCATTAACCTCTCTTGAATATGTGGCAATAAAGTTTCTAAAACATATTGGCATTGATGACATTGCTCAAACATATGATGTGGACACTTCAAGAGGAAGCCATTATATGTCTTCCATGCTTCAAAGAATTGTTTATTCTCTTATTGTGTAAACTCTATAATCTCCTTATGAATAGCATTAGTCTTATGCACAAGAAAATATTTATTAAAAACTTTTCATCCATTCTCTCCCAAGATGTTATGCTATTAACTAGTAACATGTTAAACCATGATATGACTCTTCTTTCAATGGGAATAGAAACAAACGAAGTTTAACATCATCTACAAAGAATCTTCATAATCAAAAGCTTGACAGACAGCATAAAAATTATTCAAATGATTATAGGGATCTTTATTATCTAAGTTATAAAAAGATGGAGACAATTAAGGATATTAGATTTTATTTCGTAACTCCTAGCAGCAACATCTAGATATCAAATGCACGAGATGTTTATATTAGGTGACGAACTAAAGTAATCTTTAAAAGGTTTTTGTTGCGGTTCTTTAGCCATTTTATCTTCAATTGTATTTTTCTCAATTTGATCAACTTTTTCGTTTAAAGCAACTTTCTTTCTTTGATGAAAGGTTCTCTCAATTTCATTGGCTATAGGTTGTAAAATTTACCTAACTGCTAATTCAGCCATTTTACCTAACTGCTAATTATTTTCCAATTTCAGCGTGACAACTCGAAATCAATATTTGTCTACTCATGAATATAACAATTGATTCGAATTAAAACTATTTTTTCTACTTAATAGCATGTATCTAAGCATCCCATGTAAACAATATTGGATAACAAAGAGTTAAAGTTTTTCTAAGTATTCTGTATAAACAATTTAATGAAAGACACATATTTAAAGATTATCATATATAAACTTTATAGATCCAAACATCTGTTTAGTCAAATATTAATCTTAACAATCAATAATGCATGATAAAATTGGTGAAATGATTTAATAATGTTTAATCAAACATGTGAAATAAGAACCATAAACATTAAAGCACACATGTAGTTAATTAATTGAATAAAAAGTAATTTATTTCATTGAATAAGTTACCATCTTACCATAGTATAGAAGATTTAGTTGCACATAATTAATTTAGGGATAAAAGAATGGATCAAACCAGTTATGGAGATTAATTCAAATGGCTAGCTCTTTTGCTAGCCAGTGACTTCCGCTTTAATTGCTTTTAGCAGCAGAACTAATATCTTTATTCGCTTCTTTTACTTAATAGAAGTTTATTTGCCTTAAAAAAGAAATCTCATTTAATATTAGAAAAGAGAGTTGTGACCTTATGAAGAGAGAAACATAATTTTTCCTTTACAATTGTTGTCCCCAAATTCAAGTGAGAGTTGTTTTCTTCTAGTATAAGAGGGAGTACAATTTTCCCCTCCTTGTATTTAAATATAAGTGTTGTAATTCTCATTCCAATGGTGAAATCTTTCTATTTTGCCCTAGAGTTTTTTAGTCCAATTTATTCTACATCTCATTTATCTTCATTTATTCTCAATCGCTTTTGTTACGGCATTGCCGTATAGGATTGTTGGGATCCTTATTTTCCTAAAAATTGGCAACCAAATATTGCATTATAAAGTTCTTTCTCATCTAAACTCATCTTTGAGATAAAACTCAACATATTAGTCAAACGACATTATCAGTGAAAGATCTTTTATCCCTAGTTATTTTATGTAATTTAAATTCTTATTGGATTCTCTAAAATGAAATGTCGTGCAACTTTTTCAGTACTAATAATGATTGTTGCCATCACTAAAATCTTAAGCTTATGCGCAAGTGGAAGAGTTTATCATTTATTTAGTAAAAGGATTAATCTGTATTGGATTTTTTTGCTTACTATATTTTGTCCCTATTCGAAAGTATAAATAGTTAGTGTTTATTTAGTGAGATTGCCAATTTTCATCCTACTGTAATTAATATACATTATTTACTTCCTTGCTATTTTACCCTATCGATAGTTTAAGTTTTCAATATTATCGTTATTTTAAAGGGAAATTATCATTTGTATACCTTTAGTTTACTCCATTATAAAAAATACTATAACACTTTGAGGGTGTATCAATCCTCTACCATAAGTTGACAAAATGTATTATCTGACCACCAAACCGTTAGTTGCCGTTTAAGTATGATGACGTCAGAAGGGTAATTTGGTCTTTTCATATGATACAAGTGATAATTAAAGGGTATACAAGTGATAAAAAGAGAATTTAAGGGTATACAAGTGATAATTTTCAAGGGTAAAATCGTCAATTCACTGTAATTTCGTTAACTTTCAAACGACAACTAACGGTTTGGTGGTCAGCTGATACATTTTGTCAACTAAGGGTGGACGATTGATAGTTAGTGTTTATTTAGTGAGATTACCAATTTTCGTCCTACTGTAATCAATATACATTATTTACTTCCTTGCTATTTTACCCTATCGATAGTTTAAGTTTTCAATATTATCGTTATTTTAAAGGGAAATTATCATTTGTATACCTTTAGTTTACTCCATTATAAAAAATACTATAACACTTTGAGGGTGTATCAATCCTCTACCATAAGTTGATAAAATGTATTATCTGACCACCAAACCGTTAGTTGCCGTTTAAGTATGATGACGTCAGAAGGGTAATTTGGTCTTTTCATATGATACAAGTGATAATTAAAGGGTATACAAGTGATAAAAGGAGAATTTAAGGGTATACAAGTGATAATTTTCAAGGGTAAAATCGTCAATTCACTGTAATTTCGTTAACTTTCAAACGGCAACTAACGGTTTGGTGGTCAGCTGATACATTTTGTCAACTAAGGGTGGACGATTGATACACCCTCAAAGTGTTGTAGTATTTTTTATAACAGAGCAAATATAGGGTATACGAATGATAATTTCTCTATTCTAAAATACAATTTTATTTATATTTATTATAGATTAAATAAATCACATAAATGAAAATTAAAATTAAAAAATTAAGTATTAAAAACAAGAAATATATGTTTTGATATAAAAAAATTAATAATAAAATTTTTTCTTGTACTTTTTTATTTTGTAAACATTTTCTTATAATAAATATTTTACAATATTTTAAAATTAAATGTAAAAGTACAAGCAAAATATTTTATTATTTATTTTATAATAATTTTTATTTATCATCAAGTTTTCTTATAATAACTTTTATCATTTTATGATTATTTTCTTATGTATTTATTATAAGAAAATGCTTATAAAATTAAAAAAGTTCAAGAAACATATTTTATTATTAATTTTGCTTACATTAAAACATATATTTCTAATTTTTAATACTTAATTTTTTATTTTAATTTCCATTCCTGTGATTTATTTAATCTATAATAAATATAAATGAAAGTGTATTTAAAAATAAGAATAATATTATAAACTTATGCTGACAGGGGTTATTTAATCTATAATAAATATAAATAAATGTGTATTTGAAAATAAGGATAATGTTATAAACTTATCACTGTTAAGAGGTTATTGACTATTACAAAAATATAAAGAGAGTAAATGGTATGTATTAATTATAGTGGGGGAAAGATTCACAATCTCCTATTTATTGATTCAGTTGGCCATGAAATCTCATTATTATTATTTTTTATTTTCTTTTATATATATGCGGCTTTGGCCATTTGTTTCGGAGATGCAGAGTCGTCGGATATAGTCCTTAAGTTCATTGTCACATGAGAGAATTAACCTCTTCCGAGGATGACCGTAAAGCTTTCCAAATATTAGCTGTTCTTTGAATCTTTTATCCTTTTCAAGGCTTGTTTGATATAGCATCTAAAATTAAAAGTATTCCCATCCAAACTTTTTATAAACAGAATTCAGATTTTGTAAATAGAGTCCAGGATACCCGACCTGCAAGCTGATTTTACAATGTTGATTCGACTTCTACATTTTAATGGAATAGGTTTTAGTGAGGAATCAGCCACCAGGTGGTTTCGGTACGTATTGAGACGATCACCATCGAAGAACCTCAGCAACAAGTAATATGTCAGCGGGGATCTGCTAAATTGAGCGAGCAGACTCAAATGATTTGATTTTCCTCCAAGCACACAAATTTAAAGGTTCCAACGCTCAAACTTTGTTTTTGTTTGGCATTTTATTTAGTTTTCTGGATTCCGTTAGTTTATGTTAGTTTTTTTCATCATTTTCCTCGTGATTACAAAGGCAAATTTGCTTCTTCATTTGTGTGCTTTTAACTATTCGATTGAAGAAAAAATAAAATTCACTAAAAGCAATTTATGATAAGGCATGGCCGCAAACAACCCCAACTGTTGCTTTTAGAAGCTGATATGCCCCTTTATCATAAGTACAATATTTCAGGGGTTTTCTTATAGAGGTTTAATTAATTTGTTAGTATCTTTGTGTTGTCTGTGAAAGACTTAAACATGCATGAAAATGTTTGTTCAAAAAAAAAAAAATTGTGATACTAAATTGCAGAGTAATGAAAGATACTCGACTGCTACCTTTTGGCTCCATGTATCATGAAAATTGGTTCATAATCAACATATTCAACATCAGATTATGATCTCGTTTGGGATTGAGGTGCTGTGAAAAAAAAAGTAGCTATCAAATAAAAGTTAATAATATGTAGTAAATATAAATTTTAAATAATAATTTTAATAAAATTATTAAAGATATAATAGAGTTTTCATTATTATAATAGATTTTTCATTATACAAGTGAAAAATCATATCAACACAGTTTAAAAGCTACAGCAGCTAGTGTTTACCAAACACTTTATTGCTGTAACTTTTAAACTACAACTGCTAAACCTTAATCCCAAACGCACCTTATACCATTAATTATATACAACGTGAATGGACAAATTGTACCAAAATACTATTATTGAATTGCTACATCATAATAGTATAAAAAACACAAATACTTGAAAATTACGCACAAAACCTATAACTACAATAGGATCTTCGGGGAATAAGATTGTCCACAACAAAATAATAGCAAGAGGTGATCAATATTTCTACAAGATAAAACCATCTGTGCCGCCAATAAGGATTCACCCATAGGACTCCAATGATTCCCAAAATTACAATTACAGAAGATACTGTAAAAGTGATATCGAAACTATCCATGTCAATCAAATTATCATCTTCTTCATCGTCATGAGTTGAAGCTTCTGATGATGATCTATTTTCATTGCAAATTTTACGCAATGGCGGTCCACAAAGAAAAGGATTCCCCTCATAGCTATCCTCATCAAAGGTTGCAAATTGTGCAATTCTCTCTGGGATTTTGCCTGATAAGTTATTGTGTGCCACACTGAAAACAGCCAATGCATTTAGCTCTATAAGTCGAGGAGGGATTTTTCCAGTTAAGTTGTTGTAGGAAAGATCCAAGCTTTCAACTTGTCTCAAGTTGGAAAATGTCACAGGGATTGTTCCTGTTAAATTGTTGCGTGACAAATTCAAGGTATGGATTCTAATTAATTCACCGATTCGACTAGGAATCTTACCTATCAGTTTGTTACAAGAAAGATCAAGCCCATGAATGCTCTTGAGAGGTTGTCCCTTGTAAGTGTATGATCTTTCCTTTGTTGTGAAGTCTATAGTTTCCTTCTCTCCCATTGAAGGCCCAACATTATAACTTACGATGTCATATTCGTTTCTATAAGTTGGAATTAAATCATAGTAGCCTTCTTCACGATGAAGTGAAGTGTTATCTAAGCAAGGAGGAATTTGACCAGAAAGATTGTTATGGGAAAGATCTAACAACCGCAATTGTTTCAACTGACACAATCGAAGTGGCACCTTACCTTCAAAATTGTTATTAGCCAAAATAAGGTATCTCAATTGAGAAAACCTACCCATCCAGTTCGGGATGTTACCATTCAGGCGATTATTGCAAAGATCCAATGTCAACAGGTAAGAGCATTTAGAGAATGCACCATCAAGTGGCCCTTGTAACATGTTTTTGGACAAGTGAACCTGTCTGATAGTGGAAGGATTGAAACAAGATGGTAAACTTCCAGCAATGTTGTTCTTTGATAGATCCAGAATTTCAAGATAATCAAGCTGACAAAACTCTGATGGAATTGGACCTTCAAGATGATTGTCGGGCATTATAATAGCATCTAAAAATGAAATGTTACCTATCCATGTTGGAATGCTACCAGTAATATCGTTATCACTGATATACAGTCCTTGTAAACTAGAACAATTAGACAAACTTTCCGGGATATCTCCGATGAAATGATTACTATCCAAGTTTAACCTCTTCAACTTTGTCAAATTATTTTTTTTGGAAAATAATTGACCTTGCAGGCTGTTATTTGACAACAAAAGATACTCCAAGTTAAAGCAACCCATGGCCAAGTGCTCTGGGATTTCATCAGTCAATTGGTTGTTTGATAAGTCCAGATAGATCAACGAGTTCATATCACCGAATGAAGAGGGAATACTGCCGTTAAAAGCATTAAAGGTAATGCTGAGAAAACCCAAATTTGGCAAAACTTTTCCAATTTCTACTGGAATGTGGCCCTGGAGTTTGTTGTAGGAGATATCTAAGGCAATTATATTTTTGCGAGAGCGAGTTGGCAAACGGAATGGTCCAGAAAGAGAGTTATTGGCTAAAATAATTGAACGTAAGTTTGTGTTGTTTTCTAACAACCAGCTCGGAAATTCTCCCCTCATGTTAACGTCGGAGATAATAACATACTCCATGTGATGTTGGTGGTAAAGGAATTTGGGAATTGTGCCACCATCTCCATGATCAGACAATGAGATTGAAGTTAATTGGAATTTTGGAGTCAAAGAAGAATGTGATGACTCAATTTCTCCAAATATTTGGTTTTCTCGTCCATGAAAAATCTTGAGTTTTGAGTAGTTGAAAAATGGTTCAAGTGAAATGGGGATTTGGAAGTGATTGTTTGAAAGTAGGAGCACTTCTATTGAAGTTAGATGCATGAGGGGGGATGAGGAAAGATTTCCTGTAAGTTGATTGTCAGGGACATGTAATACTCGAAGGGAAGTCAAATTTGCCAAGCACCAAGGCAAGCTGCCTATAAAATCATTATGGTCAATGTATAAATCTTGCAGATGCACCAACTCACAAAGGCCTGAAAAATTATTCATCGATCGTGGTTAAACATTTTAAATTTGTCACTTGATCACTTAATCGATGCAAATCAGGGTGTATAATCAACACATGTTCATTTTATTTATTTATTTATTAATTTACCACTTTTTCGTTACTATTGTAATGAGGGAATTTTTCTTAAGAATCTCTCACTAGAATATATATATAACTTAAAGATTTTTGTTAAAGACAAAATTAAATTGAAAATAAAGGAATATAATTCAACTAAAATCTTTCCTCCGTAATTAATTTACCTTTATCTCCCGGTAGAACACCATTGAGTCGACAAACTCTCATTGACAGTATTTTTAGGGAAGTAAATGAAGCAATGATTTGCAGAAGGCTTCTATGGAGAGGAGAGTAATCCATTGCCAATTCTTCCAAGTTGGTGAATTTGTGCAGCTCTATTCAATTTCAAGGAGCAACAATTTTAGCTGTAAGTACATACGGAATTAATTGACTGGAAAATTAATTTGCAATATCTCAATTTATTTTGATTACCTTGAGTAGTAGTCACTGTTTTCGCAAAATTATTAGACTTAAGGTAAAGAGTCTTGAGGGATGGGAACGATCCTATTGAATGTAACACCTTGCTTCCATCTCTAATTCTTAGTCCCGAAAGGTCAAGAAAACGCAGCTTTCTCAAACCTCTGTAATCTTTTTAATCAAAGAGATAATTAAACTCCCGATAGAGAATTTTGTTTTCATTATTCAATATTATTGTTACCTTTAGGAACCACCAGATTGTCAATTTCATTGTCGCTCATGTCCAATTCCTCTAAGTTACTCAAGGAATCCAATTCTGCATATATAATTATAAATAAGACTTAAGGTACTTCAACCGGAGTTAATTAATTAATAACTTAACTAAAACGAATGTAACATGAGCATTTTTTTATTATTTTAAATTTTTTTTTGAGTCAAAACCAAGAGGCATTAATTAATAGTTTTGAGTAAACGATGAAAGTTGGTTTAATGTATTATAGCTAATATGTTATTCCTTCAGATTAATCAAATTAAATATTAAATTTTCTCGAAGCTACAAATATGTCTAGTGGATAAAATGAGAAGCAGGTTTAGTCTCACCTTGAACATCAAAGGTTCCTTTGAACCTAGTAGCCATCAGATTTAATTTTCTTAATGAAGAAAGAGCAGTTAGAGAAGATAAGATGCTACGGTTGAATTTGTTACCACTTAAATCCAAAGATTCCAACATATTCATACCTGCAAAACAGATACAATAAAGGACCTAATTTGTAAAAGTTTAGATTTTTACCACTTGTACGTTTTGGTGCGACAGATTTGTGAATCTCGATCCAGCTAATGTCCAACTTATCCTCCAAATTCATCAAAGAAGCTAAATTTATAAAAATAAAAAACTCAAAGTTGAAGCTCAATTACCTTCAATATTAATACTTCCTTCCAATCTATTATAAGCCAATGATAAATTTTTTAATGATGAAAGACCAGCTAGAGATGATAAGACGCTGTTGTTGAAGGAATTATGGCTTAAATCGAGAAACTTCAAGTTGCTCAGCCTTGATAGTTTCTCTAGACCTGCAAACAAATTAAATCAAACACAAAAAACAGATAACAAATTTATTCAGGGGAAATCTTTAGTAAATATTAGAAGACATATATATACCTTCATTCTCTACACAGCCGGCTATGTTGTTGCCACTTAAATCAAGCGACTCCAGTTGTTGAAAGGGAGTAAACAAAGAAAAATTGAGGTACAATGCTGATGCGATATTCAAGGACAAAAGATCAATTGCTATCACTCTGCTAGTGGTGGCGTTGCACAAAACGCTTTGCCACTGACAACAGTCTGAATAACTCTCATCTACCCAATCTTGAAGATACATAGAATGATTGTTGAAATTATGTTTAAGTTGGAGGAGAGCAAATCTCTCTTGCTCCAAACATCCCTCACTCCACCATCCTAGCTCTAATAATATTAAAAACAAGGAAAGTAATAACAGCATCACCATTTTTGAACCACCCATCATATACCTTAGTTACTAACTATAAACTACACTCTTTGCATTTGCAACCAAAAGACCAAAGGCTCTACGCTATTTATAACATATCAACAATTTCATACATCCATCTTTAACTTAATTAACTGACTTAATCAATTAGCTGTTTTCTCCAAGTCTTTGATTCAACAATGTACTGCATTAATTTAATTGTCTTAATTGAAGTGAGAGAAGTGTTTAACGCACTACATAATTACAAAATATTATATTTGTTTAGTGGATTACTTTGAATCAATGTGAATCCAAAAATTGCCACTTCCCCCTCATTAATCTTCCACTCAGATGGTTAGAATTTTCAGCATGGCTAGAAAATACAAGTTAAGTACTCAAATATGTTTGAAGGGCAACTAGCGGAGTCCACACGTTTTAATTATGTTCTTTTTACACCAAGGCTTTCCAGCATTTTTTTTTAAATAAATAAACAGAAGTGGTGAAGAGCTCCGTTGAGATCAAATCTCATGTTTAATTAAGATCCTGAGATATTTAAGTTAATGATATAGATAAGATATTTAATAAAATTTTTCTTTCTAGTCTCCGAGATGCCGGTTCATAATTAAGGGTTTGAAACTCTGTAATCATCAAATTTTATTTAGATATTTGCAAATACACTGACACTAATCTTGAAGGCGAACACATTGGTCATGTAATTAAAAGCGAACATTTATTCGTTAACTGACCAGCTTGTTTTGAGATTGCTGGCTTTGCAATCTAGGCGTGGTCTATCATTGAGCCACTGATGAGAATGATTTTTAAAACTTATCGACCGCATGTCCGCGTACGGTTGATATTATGTATGACAAGTCCTCTGAACAGGTTATTTGCTTCAAGCCTTCAACATATTCTACAAGTTAATCATTTATGGTGTGTTTGAGATTGATGTGCTGTGAAAAAAATTTGTAATTATAAAACAAAAGTTAATAATATGTAGTAAATATAAATTTTAAATAATAATTTTGACAAAATTATTAAAAATATAATAGATTTTCCATTATACAAGTAAAAAATCATATAAACATAGCTTTCAAGTTACAGCAGCTAGTGTTTATCAAACACTTTACTGCTATAGTTTTTAAGTTACAACTGTCCAACCTCAATCCCAAACGCACCCTTAATTGTTTACGACTGAATGCTACCAGACAAATTGCATCAAATATTTTCATTAAGATACTACATGCATCATACATATAGAGGACATATATATTGTTAAACAATTAGATACAAAACAAAACAACAATACAAATACATAGATCGACTAAATATCTGTGGGAATAAGCTTGTACACAAGAAAACAGTAGATTGATAGCAAGAGGTGAGCTATAGTTCAACAAGATAAAATTATCTGTGCTGCTAATAAGAATTCACTAATAAAACTCTAATGATTACTAAGATCGCAATTAAATAAGATCCTTTTAAAGCAAACACAAAAATTACGCATGTCTATTAAATAATCATCTGCTTCATATATTGCCAGTCGAAACATCTAATATTATTAAAAAAGCAAAGTAATTTCTAAACTACACCGTTTGAATTTGCAAATAACAAAGGGAAGTCTCTACAAGGGATGGCAACGATTCGATATTTTGGGGGGACTCCAATACTTGTACTCGTACACATTTACATTCCTGTCACCGAATTAAACTCATTGTGTGTTTGAACGAGTGCAAGTCGAGGATTTCATATTAGGGGGATTGCCACTTTCTCCCCTACAGAAATTAACATATACCATTTACCTCTCTGTTGTTTTTATAATGGCCAAAAACCCTCATGACAGCATAAGTTTACAATATTATCCTTATTTTTAACTACTCTTTTATTTACATTTATTATAAATTAAATAAATTACATGAATAGAAACTAAATAAAAAAATTAAGTATTAAAAACAAGAAATATATGTTTTGATATGAGAAAAAAATTAATAATAAATTTTTTTTCTTATAATTATTTATTTTGTGAACATTTTCTTATAATAAACATTTTGTAATATTTTAAAATTAAATGTAAAAAGATAGGAAAAATATTTTATTATTTATCTTATAATAAATTTTTATTTGTCATTCAATTTTTCTTATAATAATTTTTTTTATCATTTTATAATAATTTTCTTATATATTTATAATAAGAAAATTTCACAAATTAAATAAGTACAAGAAAAAAATTTTATTATTAATTTTTTTGCTCATATCAAAAAAATATTTCTTGTTTTTAAGCTTAATTTTTTATTTAGTTTCTATTCATGTGATTTATTTAATTTATAATAAATGTAAATAAAAAAGTAGTTGAAAATAAGGGTAATATTGTAAACTTATGCTATCAGGGGGGGTTTTGGCCATTATAAAAACAGCAGGGGGAAAAATGGTATATGTTAATTACTGTAGAGGGGAAAGTGACAATCTCCCTTCATATTAAAATAATATAGATACGTGCACGTCATCTTCCCCTATCCCATAAATCCCCTTTTATTTATTAACATCCTGCATATGCTTAAAAAAAGGAAAAACGGTATCTTAACTACTTAGTTCTATATCACCATGCAGCACTTTATTCGAGATAGTTTAAAAAATGTATTCTCAACTTTAATAAATATTAATTATAATTTGATGACTGTTAACTCAATTTAATTAATATATTACTAAATATTTGGATAAAAAACAAAAGTCTCCATTTTGGCATTTCCTTATCCGTCTTTTACTCTTTTTAATTGACCCTAATTTGAACATTATTCTATTGTTATTTTTTTTTTCAATTAGGACAAGATTTTAGATGGTCAAGTAAATATCTAGTCCATTAAATGATTGATTAAAATCTCCAAATAGAGGCTTAGGACAATATCATTTAGATGGCTAAGTGCTAATATTTACTTTAATATTTTTTTGGTTTAGTTGTTAATTTTAAATTTTAAATTATTTAAAAGTGAGTGGGTAATGAGAATAGTGTTTTATATTCGTACCTTACCTTCCCAATCAACGGATATTATAGCCGTACTCGATCTTTTTTTATAAAATAGAGGTAAAATTAGACATGATACCTAACCCTAACATAACAAGCCCCCTACCCCAAGGATTTTTGGCTATCCCCATGTTTTACGCTATTTACAACATATCTAACAATTTTAGACAGCTTAATCTTAATTTACTTGATTAGCTATCTTTTCCAAGTCTTTGTTCAATTTCTCTTCCTTTCTTTTCATGCATTTTTACTATTTGGCTATTTGCAATCTATATAATTTGAGTAATAGAATTATTAATTCTTGAACATACTTTTCATGTATAGTTGACGGTCAATATAATAAGGTTAGATAAAGAAAATGTATGAAATTAATGTTGAAAAAATAGCATATCAATATACTATTTTGAGGGCACATTTTGAGTGGGTCCCACTTAGCAATGTGGAAAATCTTGTGAGGTTCGGATTCTACTCCGTGAATACTTCGAAAGTGTATATTTATTTACTCAAAATGGTGCTTGGGTGAATGAGAAATTGTCTCTCAAAGTGCACTCTTGAAGTTGAAAATTTGAAAGGAAATGAGGTTCATCCCATAAGGGAAAAATAAGCCAAGGGATTTTTGTTTATATATAGACACTTACCCATGCATGAGCAAGAATTATACGGATAGAGGCTCTCCACACGCGCGTGCGCAGGGAGGTGCGAATCCAAGACCGATTTGGTTGAACTCGTGTGCACCTGCGCGTCCTGCGTACGCGAATGTCAACCCAAAGTCACCCAAGCTTGCATGGCACGTTTTAAATTTTTGTAACAGCTTGGCAATTAATTTTTGGGCTGTTATGCAATTCAATTTTTGAATTCAATAGGTTGTATTGAATTGGCCGTTACAACAATTAAATGGCATAGTATTGAATGTGTATAAAAAGGCAGCTTCCTCTTCTGTTTTTCACACACAAAGAAACCACTACACAGAGCACTTAAAATGTTTTTTCCTCCTTCTTAGATCTTGTTTTCTGATCGAGTTTGCCGATGATCACAAGTGGATTTAAGATCAACGAGTGTGACAAATTTGTTTATGTAAAAGAAACAGAAAATGGCTATGCGTTTTATGTTTATATGTTGATGACATGCTCATTGTTGGGAGTGATGATAACATGATTAAATATACCAAGAATATGTTGAAGTCTAAATATGACATGAAAGACATGGGTCTTGTAGATGTCATTTTGGGGATTAAAATCTCAAGGCCTTTTAATGGACTTATTCTAAGTCAACCTCATTATGTAGATAAAATTCTTGGGAAATTTAATAAAGATGATAATATCGTGTCTTCAAAACTCTATTAGATACGAGTATACATCTAGCGAAAAATAGAGGAGAGGGTATTTATAAGGTAGAATACGCTAGAATAATAGGCAGTCTGATGTACTTAACAAACTGTACCAGACCAAATCTATCCTATACAGTAAGTAAACTTAGTAGATATACGAGTAATCTAGGAACTGATCATTGGAAAGCTATCGTAATAGTACTCAGGTATCTTTGATACACTTGTAATTATAGACTATACTATACTAGGTATCCAGAAGTGTTAGAAGGATTTAGTGATGCTAACTAGATATCTGAAGTAAAAGATTCAAAATCCACTAGCGGTTATGTATTTACACTAGCAGGTGCAGCTGTATCATGGAGGTCTTCTAAATAGACAATAATTGCTAGATCTACAATGGAATATGAATTCATTGCATTAGATAAATATGGTGAAGAAGTAGAATGGCCACACAACTTTTTAAAAGGTATTCCAAAGTGGCCAAAGCCTGTGCCTACAATATGTATTCATTGCGATAGTCAATCAGTTATCGGTAGGGCACAAAGCAATATGTATAATGTAAGTCTAGACACATACGTCGTAGACATAATACCATTAGACAACTTATTTCTACTGGAGTTATTTCTATTGACTATATGAGATCAAAGAATAACATTGTCGATTCGCTGACCAAAGGATTAAATAGAGAACTAGTAGAAAAATCATCGAGGTGAATGAGATTAAAACCCATAGAATGATTAGTAATAACGAAGGAAAACCCAACCCAGTTGACTGGAGATCCCAATATCTAGGTTCAATGGGACAACCTAATTATTAAAGACTAAAGTTGGATCATTGTGGGGGTCATTGTCTTGAGAGGATTACCTTATTGACCATTCCTATGATGAAACATTGATGCTCGTGGGAAATAAGGTTCAACTAGGCTCTTAATGATTCTTATGCGTCGAAAATCCGAGTGGAGTAATGCGGGTTACTCTTAATTAAGATATCACCTATGTGAGAGAGAAGTGGGGCCGCTTCAAAGGGAGCTGTTAGAGGTTCAGCTATTAGAAACTCTTGCAGAACCAGGAAGATGTTCAAGGCCAAAACAATAACAACCATGAGAATTCAACAGTATTCAGAGAAATACCTATGTATAGTGTATGATCGTTTACATTAATGGCAGAACAGTTCAAAGACATCGAGTCTACTGATTAGCCAGTAAAGTAAATATACTATCACAAGGGAAGGTTCAAAAGATAAGACGTACCTATCTTGTGCTAGGTATTGATCCAATAAACTCGATCATTTAGGTCAAAAACAGTTTTGATGTCAAAATTTAGCGGTTTTTTTGTTTACTGCCAATTTTTATTCATGTGGGGGATTGTTGAAAAAATAGCATATCAATATGCTATTTTGAAGGCACATTTTGAGTGGGTCCCACTTAGCGAATGTGGAAAATCTTGTGAGGTTCAGATTCTACTCCGTGAATACTTTTGAAAGTGTATATTTATTTACTCAAAATGGTGCTTGGGTGAATGAGAAATTGTCTCTCAAAGTACACACTTGAAGTTGAAAATTTGAAAGGAAATGAGGTTTATCCCACAAGGGAAAAATAAACCAAGGGATTTGTGTTTATATATAGACACTTACCCATGCATGAGAAAGAATTATAAGGATAGATGCTTTCTCCACACACGCGTGCGCAGGGGGGATGTGAATTCAAGACCGATTTGGTTGAACTCGTGTGCGCCCGCGCGTCCTGCATAGCGAATGTTAGCCCAAAATCACCCAAGCTTGCATGGAACGTTTTAAATTTTTGTAACAGTTTGTGAATCCTTTGAATTCAAAGGATTTATAACAGCTTTGCAATTATTTTTTGGGTTGTTATGCAATTCAATTTTTGAATTCAATAGGTTGTATTGAATTGTTTAAATTGAATTGGCTGTTACAACAATTAAATGACATATATTGAATTTGGAAATTCAATACTATGCTACTGTTATATCCTCACATGTGTATAAAAAGGCAGCTTCCTCTTATGTTTTTCACACACATAAAAACCACCACACAGAGCACTTAAAATTTTCTTTCCTCCTTACGTCTTGTTTTCTGATCAAGTTGGCCATTGTTGTGATTCTCCAGAATTATCTGTTTGTGCTTGATGGATAATTCATGCCCGTTGTATCCTAGGAAACAGTTACCAGCAAACCTAAAGCACTACAGTAGGTGGTAAATCTGTTTTAAGGATACCGTGTTACAAGCCTTGGGTTTATTTTCTTTGTTTCGTTTGATTTCCAGTTGCTGTTTTCTGCTGTTGTTTAATTTCAGTTGCTATCTTGCTGCAGTTTAATACTGTTACCAATTAATTGTTGGGAAAATATGCTCTTTAAAAGCATATATGTTTATTTAATTGTAATAAATAATTTTTCTGATTAATAAATAAATGAGGTATTTTATTTAAATATCTTAATTGCATTAATATTTTGATTAAAGTCCATTTAATCATATTATATGTATTTATGTAATCACCATGTGGATTCACAGAAGACATAAATACAAGTTATCTTATACTTAAATAAATTTAGTTCGCAGTTGATAAATAAAGTTGGGCACTTTATTTAGGTATATTTAGGTATAGACTGTAATAAATTCATTGAATGATTTGTCTTAATCATGTATGGATTTATTGATGTAGTATGACTACATTGAACAAGATTACATATGAGATTTAATTAACTTTGTAATAACTGTCAGACTTATTAAATCTCATAGGCATTGATTTTACTGTAATCTTAATCTTGAGTTAATTATGATTTCATGATTGTACTTGTTATTCCATTTGAGTTACCAATGGGCATGACACATGCTTGTAGTCTATATTACCCGGTATCTTGGTGGGAGTATTTATGAGTATTGAAGTTATAGATTAACAATATAGAATTTGTACAACACATCTCTTGACGGGTTTTCGGCACTTGATCGTAGAATTCTCTGGCCAGAGTGTGTCAACATATTTAGTATGTTGAAAATGATCATTAGAGAAAATCAGTAAATATCAAGGAATATGATGTAATTAATTTGATTGAACAGTTGAAATGTCGATTTAATTAACGATGTGGTACAAAAGATTATGCAGTAAAGAAATCGATGTGGCTTGAGACGAAGTATTATTCAAGCATACAATTATGGAGGTTAGTTCCAATCTTTTAGTGGAGTAGATTTGGAATTAAATAATTGGGATAGTTTAATTATAGGCCTAATTATTATAGTCACTATTGTATGTTCCCAAATAATCCCCAGGTTAACTCATTTAATTAACTGCACCACTACTAGATTAATAAGCAAGATAACTAGCTATTTGAGTCAAAAGCCTAAATATATCATTTAGTGGGAGGCTCCATTTAATATGTTTGTATGTGAGGGGTTTTATGTTATTTTACAAGATGAGCTCCCTAGAGAAAAAGCAACTAACGTGGCTCTTGATTTTCATTATTTGGAGCCTAGGGTTTTCATTAAAGAGAGATATAAAAAGACTTATTTTCTTTAAAGAAAAATGAGAGCAGCCACTTTATACAGATCAGAGAAAAAGATTTTTCTCTCTAATTTTGAGAGAAAAATTTTATCGTGCTAGTTGCTTTAGTGGTGAAAAAGGAGCCCACACGTCAAGTGCAGATCAAACCTGAGTCATAGCCTGAAAGATCATTAGTGACAGTTCGTGATCTAACAAGCGTGGTGGTGACGGATCGTGATCTGGGAGTCTAAATCATTTCGGCGGAAAAAGTTAAATCGGATTTTCAAGGTATGATTTCTAGATTACAAATTCTTATATATTGTATGAAAACGATCTTAAAAGATTTTATAAAAATTTAAAAAATTGATTTTTCTTCAACATTAATTTCGTGTAATTAACTACTGGTTTTATTTGTTAACTCATAGTTGTTATCTGTCTAACAATTAATATAGTGGCCTACATGTAAATCATCTGACCATGGTGATCTGACACTTATATTTGTACATAATTTTATACAAGAATTTTTATCTATATTATAATCATCATCATCATTATTTTAATGCAGTCACCAATTATGAAAATAATTTTTAGTTACTATTTATACCCCTATTTGATGAGTTGGCCAAATGAAATTAAAAAACCACGAGATTCGGCACCTTTCGCTTTAATAAGATTACATTTCGCCTAAATTTCAATTAATAAATAAAGGTTAGTTTTAACTTATCCCCAGATATTTTGATACACTTGAATGGACCTTTACCGAATTGAAAACATCAACGTGCCCCCTCAAATTCTGTGAAATCTAACCGTTGAGTCGTTGACCACTAAAAATAATATAATAGCGCTGATAATGGCTAATGTTTTTGTTTTTATGTCTTTTTATTTTTTTATTTTCTGGGTTTTATTAATTTCCCCTTCCTGTTCTGGTATTTTTGAATCGAATGTGATAGAATTTTCGCAACAAATTTGGTAGTGACACGATTTTTGTAATTTATTTATTTAATATTTCATTAATATTTAGTAAATCATATGTTTTTAAAGGGAGATTGCTGGCCACATACCCCAAATTTTTTTTCTTTCTACCTTACTTTTGCGAACATTTAATTTTGCCTTTTGAACGATAAAATTAGATTTGATAAAATTAATTTTTTTGCCTAATATTAAAATAATAATTGACCATAAAAAAGAATAATGACTAGTGTTGTGCTCTGATATTACTTATTGTGCACAGAATTTGGAATTAAACACACCAAATAATCACTGAAAAATAAAGGATACAAGAATTTAATGTGATTCGGCAATTGTGCCTAAGTTCATGGAAACAAGAGAAAATAATTACATTATTAACAATTATTAGAGTACAATATTTGAGTGAAAAAATCTCACTTCTCAGAACTCAAATACACCCAAAACTCTTTCACATGCACTTGAAAGGAAAGAACCTCACAATTGCTCGCACTCTCCAATTGCTCATTCTCTTAATAATTTCTCAATTGAATCGTTTCTCTCAAATTTGGGATGCATTAACTCTCTAAAATGAAGCTCTATTTATAGTTGAGTTTCACCATTTAATTTATTTAAAAGTCTAAAAAGGGGCAGCAAAAGTCTTGTAATTCGGCACCAAATTGAAAAACAATTCATGCTTGCAAGTACACCTCCAATTTTTCAATTTTATATGGCCACCAAATTGAAAAGCAATCCACCAAAATTGACTTTTCAACAATTCTCCGCATCAACGAATGGATAAATCTGAGTTCACCACAAACAAATCATCCTTGTTTTAAATCCTTAATGAATGATTTATTTGGGGATGGTGGTTTGTTGATAGTCAACACAGATTTATCCATTTGGACAAATTTTCGCTAAGTGGAAAATTGTTGAAAAGGCAAATTTGGTGGATTGCTTTTCAATTTACTAGCCCTATAAAATTGAAAAATTGGAGGTGGAGCCGCATGCATGGTTGTTTTCAATTCGGTGCTAAATTACAAGACTTCTGCTGTCTTTTTGTTGAGACTTTTAAATGTATTAAATGGTGAAGCTCAATTATAAATAGAGCTTCTTTCCAAAGAGCTAATGCACCAAAAATTTGAGAAAAAAAATTCAAGTGAAAAATTGACAAGAGAGTAAGCAATTGGAGAGTGTGAGTAATTGAGAGGTCCTTTCCTTTCAAGTGTGTGTGATAGTACTAAGTGAAATCAGGTTCTAAGAAGTGAGATTTCTTTATTGAGATATCGTACTCTAGTAATTGTTAATAACACAATTATTTTCTCATGCTCCCGTGAATGTAGACATAATTACCGACTCACATTAAATTTTTGTGTTCTTTATTTTTTAGAACAACATCAAGATCGATTGAAATAAGGGCGTCTATAACTTCACGCATGAACGTGCTAAAGTTGATTTTCCCATCAAATTTCTCAACATCGATCTTCTGGCCTCCTGTAACCTGTACTGAATGGCGATGTGACAAGTTTCGCCTTCCACCTGAAGCGCCTATTGGAATTGCGCAAACTTTCAGCTTTGATACCACTTGTTTATGCTGTTGGGGAAAAATTCGGTTTTTAATTTTTTATAAAACCTTTTTAAGGACCACTCTCATATAATATATAAGAACACGTAATCTAGAAATCGTACCTTGAAAATCCGAGTTGGCTTTTTCCGCTGAAGTGATTTAGGCTCCTGGATCACGATCTGCCACCACCACTCCTGTTAGATCACGATCCGTCACCACCACGCTAGTTAGATCACGAACTATCCCCAATGATCTTCCAGGTTATGACTCAGGTTCGATCTGCACTTGACGTGTGGGCGCCTTTATCACTACCAAAGCAACTAGCACGAGAAAAATTTTCTCTCAACAATGGAGAGAAAAATTTTCTCTCAACAATGGAGAGAAAAATCTTATTCTCAGATCTGTATAAAGTGGCTTCTATATTTTCTTAAGAGAAAATAAGCCTTATATGTCTCCCTTTAGTGAAAACCCTAGACTCCAAAATAATCAAAAACTAAACTCACGTTATTTACTTTTCCAATAAGGGACCCACCTTGTAAAATAACATAAGACCCCTTATACAAAAGCTAATTAAATGGAGCCTCCCACTAAATGATATATTTAGGCTTTTGACCCAAATTGCTAGTTATCTTGCTTATTAGTCCAGTAGAGGTGCAGTCAATTAAATGAGCTAACCCGGGAATCATTTGGGAACATACAATAGTGGCTACAATAATTAGGCCTGTAATTAAACTAGCCCAATTATTTAATTCCAAATCTACTCCACTAAAAGATTGGAACTGACTTTCATAATTGTATGCTCGAATAATAATTCGTCCCAAGCCACATTGATTTCTTTACTGCACAATCCTTTGTACCACATCGTTAATTAAATTGATATCTCAACTGTCCAATCAATTTAATAACATCTTATTCCTTGATCCTTACTGGTTTTCTCTAATGATCATTTTCAACATACTAAATATGTTGACACACTCTGGCCAGAGAATTCTTATGATCAAGTGCCGAAAACCTATCAAGAGATGTGTTGTACAAATTCTATATTGTTAATCTATAACTCCAATACTCATAATTGCTCCCATCAAGATACCGGGTAATCTTGACCACAAAGATGTGTCGTGCCCATTGGTAACTCAAATGGAATAACAATCACAATCATGAAATCATAATTAACTCAAGATTAAGATTACAGTAAAATCAACGCCTATGAGATTTAATAAGCCTGACAATTATTACAAAGTTAATTAAATCTCATATGTGATCCAGTTCAATGTAGTTGTATTACATCAATAAATTCATACATGATTAAGACAAATCATTCAATAAATTTATTACAGTTTATACCTAAATAAAGTGCCCAACTTTATTTATCAACTGCGAACTAAATTTATTTAATCATAAGATAACTTGTATTTATGTCTTCTGTGAATCCACATGGTGATCACATAAATACATATAATATGATTAAATGGACTTTAACACAAATATAAATGCAATTAAGATATTTGAATAAAATACCTCATTAATTTCATTAATCAGAAAAAATGTTTATTACAATTAAATAAACACATATGCTTTTAAAGAGCATAATTTCCCAACAATCTCCCACTAGCTCTCAAAGCATATCTAGCATATTGCTCATGCTCTAGGGCTCTAAGTGCAGGTTATAAAGGTTTCCCACTAATGGCCATTGTAATAAGATCTGCCATTTAGCATCTAATGCCATTTGGGGTACTATCATATAACCTTTCTACACTATTCCCTTATGAGATGATATTTCCTGTCAATATGTTTTGTTTCTTGTGGTTCCTTGGTTCCTTAGATTGAGCTACCGCACCACCATTATCACAAAATAGTTTTAGGGGTGCAGTTACAACAGGTACCACCTCAAGATTTCGTAGGAACTTGCGGAGCCATATAGCTTCTTTTGCAGCTTCAGATGTAGCCACATATTTAGCTTTAGTTATTGAGTCTGTGATACAAGATTGTTTCACACTCATCCAACTAATAGCTCCACTTCCTAATATAAACACATAGCCAGAAGTTGTTTTTCTAAAATCCTTATCTGACGAAAATCAGTGTAACCCACTAGTATAAGTTCATCACCAGAATACGCAAGCATATAATTTTTAGTTCTTTTCAAATACTTTATAATATGCTTGACTGCAATCCAGTATTGAGGTCCAGGATTAAATTAATATCTACTAACCATCCTTACCGCAAAACAGATGTCTGGCCTAGTGCAAAGCATGGCATACATAAGACTTCCCACAGCTTATGCATAGGGAACTCGTCTCATTCTCTCTATCTCTTCAGATGTTTTAGGTGATTGATCCTTAGAGAATGTAATTCCATGTCTGAATGGTAATAAACCAGTCTTGGAACTTTCCATGCTAAATCTAGCCAATATCTTGTCGATATAGACCGCTTGAGACAAGGCTGAAGTTTTATTCTTCTGGTCTCGTAGTAACTTGATACCAAGAATATAACTTGTCTCTGCCAGGTCTTTCATATCAAATTGTTTTGATAACCAAATCTTTTGTTGTAGTCAATACTCCTATATCGTTTCCAATCAGGAGAATATTGTCTACACAAAGAACTAGGAAGGCTATAAATTTTCCCTAAATTTTCTTGTACACACATGGTTCATCAATGTTCTGAATGAATCCAAGCGATTTAATCGCTTGATCAAATTTGATGTTCCATGACCGGGATGCTTGCTTCAATCTATAAATGGATCTCTGCAACTTACATACCATGTGTTCTTGGTCTTTTTGTATAAATCCATCTGGTTGCTGCATGTAGATGTTTTCTTCAAGATGCCCGTTAAGAAAGGCAGTCTTGACATCCATGTGCCAAATTTCATAATCTAGCACTGCACCAATGGAGAACAGAATCCTGATGGATTTAAGCATAGCAACCGGAGAAAAGGTTTCCTCATAATCGATTTTTTCTTTCTGAGTAAACTCTTCGGCTATTAGTCTTGCTTTAAATGTTTCCACCCTTCTGTCTACTCCTCTTTTTCTTTTGTAGATCCACTTGCACCCTATAGGTTTTACCCCATTTGGTGCCTCTACAAGTTCCCAGACTTTATTGGAATACATAGATCCCATTTCTTGATTCATGGCCATTTTCAAAATTCAACATCTCTATCTATTAGAGCTTCGTTGTAACTAGTGGGATCTTGTACATGTTCATCTGGGATAACCTTATAGGTTTCTCCAAAAAGCATGTATCTCGCAGGTAACCTAGTTACCCTCCCACTACGACGAGGTTCTAAAAGTGATGGTTGTTCAAGGATAATCATGTGCTGACCAGCTGGTTGTTGCTGTTCTTCCTGTTCTATAACAGGTGTTGAAAGCTGAGCAACAACCTGATCTCTTTTATTGCTCTAGTTTTACCTTACTCTTAGGTTATAAGTCATTATATAGTCTTCCTCAAAGAAAGTGAAGAATATTTCTATAAATACATTCCTATCTTGAGGACTATAATTCAGACTTTCCCTTATTCCTTTAAGATACCTAAAACATGCAAGCTTCTGAACACGAATCCATCTTCTCTATCTTTGATTCTAGTAGAAATACTAGTAAACTCCAAATACGAATGTGTCTTAAACCATGTTTGTGACTTTTTCATAATTTCTTGGAGTAGTAGATAACACACTCTCTCTCTAAAATCGCGACTGCAACTTCGTCTCTCTCTCAAATCATCATTTTTTCTTGATCTTTTTCACCAAATTGAACCATTAAAAATCTTTATTATCTTGTTTGGAACCTTTTTAACCGATCAAAACTTGTTTTTTATTCAAAAATTAAAAAAATCCCAAAATTCAAACCCTCGAACCAGCCGCACTTGTCTCACCAAAATTGACCTGAATTTCTTCCATTTTCTATCACATTTCAACTTGTAATCACTCTCTTATCTCTCGAACTTCATTTTTACTAATCTAAATTTCTCCAAAACCATCAAATGGATTCACAACTGAGGCGTACACAAACCAAAAACGCTGCCCCACAAAAATCCAATTCCTCCAGGCCTCCCTCTCAGGACTTTGAGAGTCTCCATTTTTCCAATGCTAACTCTGCTCAGCGGTTTCATGACAAATTCATGAGCAAACTGGTAACTCCCTCTTTTTCTCTTGACATTGCGGAGTTTTCAGATATTTCAATTTGTGGCAGTAATATTACTCACATGCTTAGTCATTGGAATGAAGCTTTAAGTATAAGCGAACCTGTTTATGAAAATATTGTACGTGTATTTTATTCCAATATGGAACTCTCCTCTTCCCGACGAGTTGAAATTTTTACTTCCGTAGGAGGAGTTCATATTGCGTTTAATGAGGTAGAATTATGTGGTATACTTGGAATTCATTATGGAGGCTTAGACATTTACACCACTAGGAAAGAGCTTGAATTTAGTGATTTCTGCCATGTGGATGGTGTACGGAACATTTGTAGGCGTCAGGAACTCTTCGATGACCTCTGTTCTTTGCCCTTTAAGTCTCAACTTCTCCCTTTCCAAGTTCGCATACTTCATATCATTCTCCAACACATGGTAACCCCTAGACAGGGCCATACTGATAAGGTAACTAGGCTTGATGTTGGTTTATTAGATTCCCTCATCCGTAGACGACACGTGACCTTATCTTACACTATCCTTGTTCATGATTATGTTGAATTTGTTGGAATGGAGGATGGTTGATAAGTTGAAATATATATATATATATATATATATATATATATATATATATATATATGTGGGAGTGTTTCAACTATTTTTGTTGTTGAGGATATGTTCATTTTTAAGGGGAGACTCTGTCGAAATTTTTCCATCATGGGTAATCTTTGAACCTCTCTTTTTACTCTTTTCGCGCTCATTTCTTTTTGATGATAAAGGGGGAGATAATTTATCAATTCAATCTGTTCTGTTTAAATTTTTTTTATGAGATTAAAAATTAATGGGCACATATTTAAGGGAAGTTAAAATTCCTTAAATATTTCACTTAGGGGGAGCAAAATTGCACAAGTATTTTCTTGAAAAGTTTGTCATCATCAAAAAGGGGGAGATTGTTAACATAAATATTTATTTATTGTTGATTTTGATGATAAGAAACTTGATTAAAATTGATTAATCTTTTAAAAGCTCAAAATAGTTTTCATATACTTTTAAAATCATCATTCTCACTTTATAAAGGCCTTATATTCTATGAAAATATTTTTGGTTATTCTCATGTTAATTGAAAAAGCTTTGATATTTTTTATAATAGCAAGTATTGCTTAAAATCCGACAAAATGGACATAATTGACAAGTTTTATAAAGTTTTAGGCCATGGTATAATTTTACAAAGTTTTGGGGTCAAATTGTAATTTTGTAAAAAAAATTCACTGTAGAAAACGGTGATTCGACATCTTGATAACGGCTCGCCGACATCGAACAGAATTGAAGATTAGTCTTTGAACATTAACGGCGCTCCGACAATTTGAAAATTCAGCCCAATGGTCATATTGACCAGTCAAACGACGGTCCGACAGTGAGCAGAAAGTCAATAACGACTAGTTTTCAACTCCAACTATAAATAAATTCATTCAAATTCAAACAATGTTGATCACAACACGACCATTGAGCTTATATTCGAGCATACAATCTTCATAGAGTTTTAAAACACATTCTTGCTTCATCTATTCACACATTGGGTATTGATTTGTAATCTTAAATATTGTGTGAGAGAAAAATAATTTTTTAATCTTTTACTTTGAGTGATTGTAAGTGTTGAGATACACTCGGGTTAAAAAATTGGGGAAAATCTCTTGTTGTAAAGGTTCATTGACACTTTGGAAGTCAAGTGTAAGCATTTGAAGCTTTGGAGGCTTGCTTAGTGAAATCCTCAAGCTCGAAAAGCTTGGAGGCGTGGACGTAGGCGAGGTTGACCGAACCACGTAAAAAATCTTCATGTTTGAATCTCTCTTTCCTTATTTTTTATATTGTAATTGATTCAATTGTTATTTCATTAAATTCATTCTAGATTTGCATAATAATTTTTAAAATCCCAATTCACCTCTCCTCTTGGGTTGCACACTTGTATTTCATTTTGAAGGCAAAATATCACCCAAATACTAACTTTTCTCAGGCATCAATTGGGAAGAATCCGAGCTACTCTTGGCGTTCTATTATGGCTGCACATGATTTAGTTCTCAACGGTAGTCAAATAAGAATTGGGAACGGGACTTGCACCCTAATAAAAAATGATCCTTGGCTTCCTGACTTGTCGAATGGTTTGGTGAGTTCTGACTTGGATGATGATCTTTCAGTGGCTACTGTTAAAACTCTTTTTGTTGATGGTAGAAGGGAATGGGATGTGGACTTGATTTCCTCAAAGTTTAATGAACGAGATAGAAATTTAATTCTTAATATCCCGCTAAGTCAGCGAAATGAGGAAGATGTCTGGTACTGGCTGGCGAATACAAGTGGAGTTTACTCGGTCAAAAGTGCATATAGATTGTTACTTGGTGAAGTTTCTGATGTTGCCGGCGATATGTGGAGAAAAATCTGGAAGCTTGAGGTTCCTGCTAAAGTGAGAAATTTCGTTTGGAGAGCAGCTAGCAACGTCCTACCAACAGCAGTCAACCTTCGCTCCAAACATGTAAGTCTAAATGATCTTTGCCTGGTTGGTAACTTTGATAAAGAAACTGTTCTTCACCTGCTGGTTGACTGTCCCTTTGCAAGAACCTGTTGGATTAAATCAAAAGTGGGCTTCTTTGGTATCTATTCATCATTCAAGGATTGGCTTCAAGCTTTGTTTAGGAACTGCACTAATGAGCAGTGCTGGATTGCTGTTATGGTCTGCTGGAAGCTGTGGTGCAACAGGAATAATCTGGTTTGGCAGGGGAAATGCGACACAGCAAAACAGATTGTTAATGCAGCTGGTAATTTGTTGTTTCAATGGCAGTCAGCTAAATCCTCTGTGATGTCTAATCAAGTCTCAAGTGATCCAGGTGTTGGTGCTGTTGCTTGGTCTCCTCCTCGAGTGGGCTGGATTAAATGTAACACTGATGCTGCAGTGTTTGCTAACGAGGGAAGAGTTGGGCTGGGCAGTGTTATCCGTGATGAATCTGGAAAATTTGTTGCTGCTTTCTGTTGTAATATCAGGGGAAACTATTCTCCTCGTGATGCTGAGGTACTTAGCGTTCGTGAAGCTCTCTCTTGGCTGAAGTCTATGAAGTTGTCAAAGGTTATCGTTGAAACTGATTACCTTCAAGCGTTTAATGCTCTAGCCGATCGAAAGTGTCCTCTAAATAGCTTTGGCTCATTAGTTTTGGATTGCAAATGTATTGCTGATTCTATAGGCGATATTGCTTTCTCTTTCGTCAGAAGATCTGCGAATTCTGCTTCTCACTTTGTTGCTAGAGCAGAGAATTCTTTGCCAAGTCGTGAAGTGTGGCGTTCTGTGCCACCTTCTTGGTTAATTTCAGTGCTGTAATTGCTGGTTTTGTTAATGAAATTGCACTTTCCATAAAAAAAAATATTGTAATAAGGAAATTGTTCTCTTAAGAACTCGCACTAGAATATTCATAACTTAAAGAATTTCGTTGAAAGACAAAATTAAACTAAAAGTAAAGAATTTTAATCCAACTAAAATCACACACTTCGGTCAAGCTATAAAACACCATTAAGTTGACAATCCTTTATTGACAATCTTTTAGGGAACCGTATGATGTGATGCTTTACAGACGGCTTCTACAGAGAAGAATTATTCAAGAAAAGAATTATCAATTCTTCCAAGTTACTGGAGAGTTAATTTACAATTTATTATTAACTTGTTTTGATTAATTAGCTTAAGTAAGAATCACTGTTGCCGTAAAATTATTATACCCAAGGGCAGGAGTCTTGATGAATGGGAATGATATCTCAGTTAGCTCAACACCTTGCTTCTATCTCCTATTTTAATTTTCATAGGACACAGGGTATTCAGCTTCCTTAAACCTCTGCAATCTGTTTAATTATATAGGATAAGACTAGAGAAAGTAAAAAATCATTGTCTAAATTTAGAGCTAAACTCCAGATATAAAATTTTCATTTCATTATTCAATATTTTAGGGACCGTTAGATTGTCAATTTCATTGAAGCTCATCTCCAATTCCGGTGCTGGAGGAATGCAATTCTGCATATGCAGTTTTTTTTATTTAAAAAGCCAAATAACTTTAGTAATCGCATGTATTAATTATTTTTCCCTGAAAGGAAGAAATTTTAAAAATAATCAATAATTAAGTTATTTTTACATCAGAACATGATAATAATATTAATTTAATAAATAAATCATAACGAGAGCACAAACATGTGACTGGCCACTAATTGGAAATTAGGATTTACAAAAAGTTTTTCTTCAAATCCTGAAGGATTGGAGCGGCCGTGATCCTGCATGCTCTTTCTGAGGGATGAACAGAGTCCCAAAAAACAAATTTAGAAACATTAGCACATGTGAATGGAGTTATCTTGTTACAAAGTATCGCTGTCTCAACAGTTCCAGTGCCGCAACATGATCTATCCGAGACACTAAAACCTGAAATTTTTCAAACATGTTAAGTTTTGGTTTGCCGAAGAGCTATGATTCCATAGTCTCAGTACGTAATTTATGTCATAAACCACGTGATATTACATATGATTTAACATCTGATATGTCAGTTATTAATTAATAGGTTTTAAAAAATTATCATGTCACTTAAAATACAAACTATGTAGAATGATTTACCTGACTTCACCGGATTACTGATGAGATCAAGCAAAGGGTTGTAGAAGTCAACGTAGACAATCTTAGCTTGGGGAAGGGAGCTGTTGAGATTCTTTACCTCAGCCAACAGCTTGGAGTTGAATAACTCTGCTGCTTTGTTATCATCATCTGCGCAAGATCTCATTAGCCCCCCATGTAGAGTTCTGAATATCGGTAAACAGCCCACTGGCATTGTACTAAATATAGCAATTTTCCGTACTCCGACTCCATATAAATCCTTAATGATAGTGGAAGTCCAGCTAACTAACATAGAAGTGTAAGTAGAAATATCATATTTTTTAACTCTTAAGACACTATAGTTGATTCCAAGGTCATTGTTCCCCGCAGACAATAGAAACAGGCTTTTGGATATGACTTTGTTTGCGCCCTCTTCTCCAACAACCCCTTTAAGCTTTCCTATGTACTCTTTGAAGTTTTTTAATTGACCAGATATTGGTATAGCTGACGTTATACTAGATGTTAAGGGATCTAATCCTGAGCCACCTGAGGCAAAGCATACGCCCGTTGCGAGATCCTTACTTTGCAGATTTGGGTCGAGGTACGCCGGCACAGTCTCTTTAATTCCTAAACCTTCAGCTAATAAATCAGTGAGAACTTTGCCATCGCTAAATCTTCCCGTGGGTTTTCCACCAATGAAATCTTTTCCGTATGGAGAGAAATTACACTTTGCCAGCGAAATCAGTTTGTTGTTGTTGCCTGTATCAAGGATTGAATCTCCAAACGCTATGAGTGCTGGAACTTTTTCATTTTCTCGCAATTGTCGCTTTCTAGATGCCACTATACGATACATCCACAAAACAATTATAAAAATGGAAACAAACTTCTGTAAGTTGCCCAAAATTCTCGAATATGGATGCTTAAATAGTTAAATGCAGATTCGTTATTTTATTATATGTCGTTATAGTTAGTTGAACAAAAATACGCTAACACCATATAGTGGAATAACAAATTCACACAAAGTTGATCTATTAATAACTTAAGACAAATTAAACATGAGAACTGTATATTTAATTTGTGTAAACCAAAAGAATTGATTAATTAATAGATAGAATAAATAATAAAATTTGGTCTAATGTACTAATGAAATGTGGGTGAACTTCAATTTACCCTCTACTTAAAATGAAAATCTTCAATTTGTACCCAAAAGTATGAAAACATAAATTTACTCCCATTCACTGTTAAGAAGATTAAAAAAAAATAAAATCATCAACTCGACCCCATTTAGTATAACGAAAATGCCATTTAGTATAATGAAAATGGGGTGAATCCAAGTTTTCATACTTTTTAGGATAAATTAAAGATTGTCATTATATCGAAGGGATAAATTAAAGTTTATCCTTAAAATATTAAATTTATGTCAAGCAATATATATATATATATCCAATTAAGAATTTTAAAGTACGGAAAAATTTAGAAAAATGCATAAACCATGTTGTTTAAATATTTCAAATTCTAAGCCTTTTAAACCCATGGTTTTAAAGCTTTCCCCAATATTTCCCGCAATTTAAAATCTCGAGCTAAAAGGTATATATATATATTCCAATAAGGAATTTTAAAGTACGAAAAAATCTAGAAAAATGCATAAAACATGTTGTTTAAATATTTCAAGTTTTAAGCCTCTTAAACCCATGGTTTAAAAACTTTCCCCAACTTTTCTCACAATTTAAAATCTCGAGCTAAAAGGTACTATATATATATCGCAGATAAAATGAGAGTAAGAAAGTTAATGAAAGATCCACAGAGATAGGAGAATAGATGGCGCTTAATTACGTTTAACATCAATACTTCCTTCGAATCTATTATAAGCCAGTGATAGGCTTCTTAATGACGAAAGGCCAGATAGAGATGATAAGATGCTGTTGTTGAAAGAGTTATAACTTAAATCAAGAAACTTCAGGTTCGTCAACCTTGATAGCCGCTCTAGCCCTGCAAACGAATTGAATTATCAAATGCAAAACGGATCATATATACTTGAGATACATATTTATTCAGGGGAAATCTTTAGGAGATATTGTTACAAATTAGCTATTCTACTAAATTTCATTAAGCACATACCTTCATCCTCAATACAGTCGGCTATGTTGTTGTAGCTTAAATCAAGCAACTCCAGTTGTTGAAAGGGCGTAAAAAAAGAAGCATTGAGACACCTGTGTGCCAGTTCCCTACTCCTAGTGCGATAAAGATGCAGTGCAATCACTCTGCCAGTGGTGGTGTTGCACTCAACACGTTCCCACTGACAACAATCTGAATAATTCTCACGATCCACCCATTTTTGAAGATAATTATGGGGATCATTAAAGAAATTACGTTTAAGATGGAGGAGAGCCGATCTCTCTAGCTCCAGACATCCCTCAGCACTCCACCACCCAAAATCTAATATTACTGATAACAAGGAAATTAAGAATATCATCACCATTTTTGAACCACCCAGCACCATATATCTCAGTTAGTAATAAAATACACTCTTTGGATTTATGTCCAAAAAGAAGAAAGGCTCTGCGCTATTTATAATATGAGTACTGGTGTTCATTTAGAAAAAATTTCTAGATTAGCCACAGATCACACTTTACTACTATATGTTGTTACATTTAATTAAAAAATAATGTTAAAAAAGATTGTGTTAAAGTTAATTTGAAAATAATAAAAGAAATGCATTAGTACTATAAAGTTTTATAATTGTTTTTATGACGGTTCTACAACCATTGTGAATAAATATTATTTTTCTTATACTATGCCTAACCAAGTCTTTTTGATCCAATGTGCTGGATAAACTTAATTGACTTAATTAAAGTGACAACTGTATAACGGGGAAGATGTTTTACATAATTATACAATATTATATTTGTTTATCGGATTGCTTTGAATCAACGCGCATCCAAAAATTTCAACTTGCCTCTCGTTAACTTTCCACTCGGCAATTTCCTCTCGGCTAGAAATTATAGGTACTCAATTATTTTTTCGAAAAGCAGCCAGTTGGCAGAATCCACAAGTTTTAATTATGTTCTGTTTATTCTACGGCTTTCCCGTAATTTTTGTATGAATATACGGAAGTGATGAAGAGAGCCGTAGATATCGAATCTCAAGTCACGAGACTTCAAAGTCAGTCGATTACCAATACTCAAAATTTTTTTTTTGAGCTATAATATAATCAATAAGATAGATAAGTTAATTATTTAATCATCTTTGTTTTCTAGCATCGTAAGAAGCCTATTTATAAATGATATTTAATTAACTTTTTCTAGTTCAAAAAGTCAGAACATATATTATGTAGTGTCAGGAATAACTAAAGTAATCTTAAAATTCTAAAGAATTAATCATTCTCCCAAATAACTTTAGAAAAATATTTTACTTTTTTTAAAACCTTTAATATAACATAACATATATTTTTTGCAATATACAGATAATTATTACTATTTGGAGACAAGTTCCAGAAGATGAGATCTAGAAAATAATAATTTTTTTAGAATGTAGAATTTATTCTTATTTGTTACTGACCCAAATTGAGACTCAGGTGGCATTTGTTTTTTTTTTGTTTGAATTCTGAATAGATCTGAATTAGTTTGAATTTTGAATAGAGCTGAATGCTTAAATCTGAATGACATGTTTATTTTTTTGTCTGAATCACTAAAAATAAATACTAAGTTGTTTTTTTTTTAACTTAAAATATCTAAGAACTAATACTTTTTACATTTATGCCCTTACAAATTATAAATGTTAAGCAAATAATAAACATCTCAAAGAATATAAATAAGATAATAAGTTATCATAACATATATCATATTCAATTGAATACAACTCTTTAATATTCTATATCATATATGTTAATCAATTTTATAATAATTTATGATTTTTTATATGAAAATATTCATAATAATTATGAAAATAAATAATTCTAGTTTCAAAAAAATAAAAAAGATAAAAATTATAATAGTCTACCACTATATATTAGCACAAGTTATATAGAGATAGGTAATAATGCTAATTATTAAATCTTATTTAGATAAGGATGAAAATTAATTAATTAGATAAGGGTATTTTGGAGATTATCTTTTGATGATATTATTCAGTCTTTTTAGATTAAGCAAAAAGTTAAAAAAATTAGCTTAATAACTTATTGACTTAATGGCTAAAGATTTTCATGAAGTTGAAATACAAAATGACTTAATTGATTAAAATTCAGTCAATTAAGTTATTAAAAAAAAGGCCCCTAAAATTTTTCATAATTACATGAATATTATTCTTATATATACTATCACTATAGAGAGGTTGTATTGTAATGGGTTTGAGTTTCCATAACCATAAAATTTAAACATTATCATATGATTAGGTTTTTGAGTTAATTTTTTTGTTACATTTGTTAGGAATTTTAATCATGTTGAAGATCTTGTAAGCAAAAATATCAAATAAATAATAAATAATAAATAGATGGAGAGTAAAACTAATCACACAACTTGAGAAATTACATGGAAAACTCCTATACTAGAGAAAAACCATAGCCGCCAAGGATGGTAAGAGAAAAATCTACTAGATGAAAAATTATTACAATTACTCTAGTATTTTCCTTGTATCAAAACATCAATAACACATAATCTCTCAATAGATCTATTGTTTCTCCTACACTAGAAATTGTCTACTTGCAAAAAATTGATTGTTGTATTACATATCTAAACAAGTGAAACCCGACCTCCCTATATATAATGTTTATTTCTTGTAGAAGAAGTGTTCCTTTTCTTCTACTAGTTGTACTCTTCCTTTAATAAGTCAAGTCCCAAAAGAGAAATTACTTATTTTTTATATAGTAATCATACTAAATAAGAAAACAACTAAATAAGAAAATCTTATGAAATCTCAAAATTTAGGATTTACAATTACTCGTTTTAAAAAAGAGACATATTTCCTTATAATCTCCAACTTAGTGAAATTTTCAATTAGGCAACAAAACATGGTCCACTGCGTAACCACATAATTACGTCGTCTCCACCCTCTGTACTCCACCAAAATCATATTCACATAGGGCTTATGAGATTGGCTCCATTATAAGTAAAATCTTGTCCTCTATTCCACAGTCATAATTGTCTACATTGAGAATCATCATACTCCACTTTATCCAAAATACAAATATTTATCACATGTTGATCACATTGCTGAAAATACCCACTCTCATCTTTGGCTTCCTTGAGAGTCTTTAACCATTGACATAAAAATTTCACCGTACGTCCAAACCACATCTTGTACGCAAATCTTGTGGATTTGTTAGCAGTAACACACCCTCTTCCACAGCATTAGCGACTCGCCATGAGGATGTCATCATCATTTATTATAAGGGACCATCGTCTTTGACAATGAAGAGAGACTTTGCTAGTGATACTATCAATATTTTTATATATTGACTTGGAGCCACTTGCTAAATTTGATCTATTTACTTTCTGACAATCCTTTTTAAGGTGCCCAATTGTTAACACACCCAACATACTCTTTCTTTTTGGAGTTATTGTTAGACTAAATACCAATTGTCAATGCCGAGTCATCAAAAGCTTCATTACTTCCAACCCCTAGCCTTCTTTCTTTTGAAAGAAGAGTCTTAATAACTATTTCCAGATCGACATTTCCCTTCCCATGCATTCAAGTAGGAAACAACTGCTTATAAGAAGTTGGAAGAGACCATAATAGCCTAAGTACCTTATCATCGTCGTCAATTTTAACTCCAATTACTTTTAGTTCTGTCACGATGGCATTGAGAACACTTAGATGATCATAAATTTGTGTGCATTTAGTCATCTTAGCATATGAAACTACTCTTTAAGGTAAAAATGATTAGAGATACTCTCTGCTTGATACAAATTTTCTAGCCTTTCCCAAAGTTCTTTTGCCAAAGGAAGTTTTCTTATATTCGCAATAACATTCTTTGCTAGACATAATCGTATAGCACTTGTAGTTCTTTTATCCAATTCTTTCCAATCCTCATCACTCATAATAATAGATTTCCCAAAGCCATTACTAAAAGCAAGGGATGGTTTGCCCTTCAAAGCCTTATATAGCTAGATTAAATGAATGCACCCTTAACTTGAATTTGCTACAAACCAAAATTGATTCTTCTAACAAAATTTTGACACTCAATCCTCACATGATCTGAAAATTTGTTTGCAGACATAATTGGTTTGTAGAACAATCTTTATCTCTAATACCATTTGTTAGGAAATTTTCATCCTGCCAAAGATCTTGCAGGCAAAAATATCAAACAAATACTAAATAGAAAATAGATAGAGAATAAAACTAATTACACAACACAAGAATTTATGTGCAGAACTCCTACACCAGAGAAAAACCACATCCGCCAATAACAACGAGAGAAAAATTCACTATGTAAAAAAGTATTACAATCACTCTAGTATTTTCCTCAGACATAAAATCCCAATAACACTTAATCTCTCAATAGACCTAATGTTTCTCTCATACTAGAAATTGTCTTCTTGCAAAGGACTAATTTTTCATATTATCTAAACAAGTGAACCCAACCTTCTATATATATTGATTATTTCTTATAAGAGAAATATTCTTTTTCTTATACTAGTTGTACTCCTTGAATAAGTCAAGTCCCCAAGGGAAAATTTACATAATCTTTAAATAGGAATCCTACATAATAAGAAAACTACTAAATAAGAAAAGCCTCATTTCTAAAAAAAGAGACATTTTTTCTAATAATATTTACTTATGAGGATAAAAGTGTTGGGTGTTGTTTATTTAGTAATTTTTGCAAGACTGAAAAATCTTCAATCTTTATAGTGAACCCTACTTCCTTATTTCTTTCAAAACCATGATGCTCAAGCTTTTGGTAATCAATTGACAAAAACATTACCAATGGGCCTTTGACATAGTTGGAGAACTCATTAGTGCAAGGGTTCGAACCTTCATAAAAGTAAGTCTTCCCTCAATTATTAAAAATTTAGGGACTTCGGTAAATTAAAAATTTTCCGTTGTTGGCTTTATTATTTTTTTAATCTAGTTTGAGATAATTGTTGTTGCCCAATTTAAATACAAAATAAGAAAAGTAAAGTTAAAACATGGGATAATGATCGAATATGATTGTATTTTTTTATATTCCAATGAGAAAAACTAGTTTTTACTTTTTTTAATTAATTAATGTCCTAAAAGAAGCAACATTATTGTAAAAACAAACAAAAAGAAACAAAACATAACTATAAGTATGTAACAAATTTAACAGTAGTTATTTGTTTAGCAGTTTTTAGGTAAAATATGGGGGTCATTCGATGATGTTGTGACTAAAGTTACTGCATCAATACCATAACTAAATATAAATTATGTAAATGAAATATAAAACTTGTAAATTTGACATAAAACCTGTAAATCAATGTTATTTGTAAAATAAAACATAAATTTTAGAAATTAAACATAAGACTTGTAAATAAAGGTAAAACGGGTAAATTAATATAAAATTGGTAAATTGATGTATTATTAGCAAATAAAACAAAAACTTGCAAATAAAACGTAAAACTCGTAAATCAACAGTAAGTGCAAAATGAAACATAAATTTTACAAATTAAATATAAGATTTGTAAATGGAAGATAAAATAAGTAAATTAATATATTACTAGTAAACAAAATAAAAACTTATAGATATAACTTAAAACTAGTAAATCAACACTGTAAAATAAAATATAAATTTTGGAAATGAAACAAAAGATTTGCAAAGAAAAGGTAAAACACATAAATTATTATAAAGCTTTAGTTACTAGTAAAGAAAATAAAAACTTACAAAGATAACATAAAACTAATAAATCAACATTAAGCGTAAAACAAAATATATATTTTAGAAATGGAATATAAGACTTGTAAATAGAAGGTAAAACAAGTAAATTAATATAAAATTAGTAAATTAATGTATTAATGTTAAATAAAACAAAAACTTACAAATATAACATACAACAACTAAACCAACATTAACTGTAAAATAAAACATAAATTTTGAAAATAGAACATAAGACTTGTAAAAGAAAGGTAAAACAAGTAAATTACTATAAAACTAGTAAATTGATGTATTATTGGTAAGTAAAATGAAACTTACAAATACAACATAAAATAAGTAAATCAACATTAAGTGCAAAATAAAGCATAAATTTTGTAGATTATGCTTAAAACTTAAGAATAATAAGTAAAATAAGTAAATTAATATAAGAGTTACTGTAAAAAAAATCCCAATTGCAAAATAAAAACTCATTATAATGTTTATTACCTTATATGTTTATTGATTTTTTAAATTTAAATTGAATAATGCTAGTTTTGCAGTTATGTAATACATGTGATGTTTTATTAAAGATGAAATTTATTCTCAAAATCGGATTTTAAAAGATATTATTTTAATATCTTTTATAATTGTTGTAAGATGAGGTTATTTTGCATCTTTTTACACTTCCTAAACAACAACCCTAAATGGTCTCTAAGTACAAGTAAAAGTTTGAAACTACAAGAAGTATGCATAAGATTCAAAATTAGATATAATTTTATTGATATATCATATATGTGTCTACTAATATAAGAATTTTTTTTTATTTAGTATTTGCTTGATCCATATCAAGATAAATAATTATGTTAAATTAACTTAGGTAATAAATAGATATTATTATAGAAAATGGGAAAAAAAGTATAAAAATATCCTATAATAAATATAGAATTTATGGTTGAACTAATTCAATAAAACTTATTCCACTTTTTTTCAATATAATTTTTTTTTGTTTAATTAATGAGTAATTTTCTTTTGTTTAATTAAAGAAAATATTTTTTGTAAATGAAAAAATATTTTTCGCTAAAATTCTGTAGAAACATTTTAATTACTTAAATAATTAATAATCTTATATGAATTTACTAGTTTTACTTTACATTTATTAATTCTATGTATAATTTACAATATTTATGTTTATTACGGCATTGATGTTGTAATTTTCATTACGGCATTATAGAATTTTCTAATGAATTATGTTAAATCTATTATGTAAATATTATTTATTTATTATTTTTATGAGATTTGTTGTTTTGATCACTGGTAGTTGATTTTAATGTTAGAACGTTGCCCAGATCGTATTTCAGACTTTTCGTCTTCGGGACTTCTAAACTAGTTTGGAAGTCTAGAATTGCCATCTCTAGTTTCTCCGACCTTTCATAAGTATCTTGTCGAAAAAGACAACCAAATTTGATACGCTTGAATTGAATGTTAAATAACCATAGTAAAAATATCTTTAAAACTTAAATATGTCAAAATTTCGTACTTATCGTCTACAGGTCTAGAAATTTGGAATATGATTGAAGTAGTGATTTGTGTTAGATAGAAGGGTTCGGATATTGTCACTTCATGTTCTGTCATATTGTTAGCTTTCAAAGCATTGAGCCAAATCTTGGCATTTAAGCATTATCGAGTCATATGTAGTGCAAATTCTGATCCTTCTGTCTAAAGATTCAAACGTAATGAAAAATTTTCATGACTTTTAGTTAATTTTTCATGCTTGAGACATATCATTTTTCATAGTATTAATGTATAGGGAATAAATAAATAATTTTCCTTATTATTTTAATCTTTTTATTTTTTTAAAATTAGCATTATTTATGTTTTATACTTTTTATGAATATTTTTATATAAAAACATTGTAAATTATGATAAAATTGTTTTAAATTTGCAAGGGTATAAATATAAAAATATTAGTTTTATAAATTATAAAAAAATAACTTAATACTTACTTTCAAAGACACAAGTTAAAAAAACAAATCAAAACATGCCCGTTAGATCTAAGTCTTCAACTCTACTCAAAATTCTTCAAAGTAATTTAAGTTAATTTAGATTTCAAACAAAAGTACGAATGCCACCTAGGAAACGAGAAAGGCTTAACCAGGAGAATGTTACATAGTTATACAATATTATATTTATTTATAATTTTTTGCCTTAATTTTCTTCTCCAAGTTCCTTTATGTATAATCAATCAATTCAATTTCGACATCTTTTAGAAGTCTTTAGAATTGGCGAAAACTTATATGATAAGTCCTTTTTTTAAAATCTATTTTAACATTCTTTTGCATATTGGTCTACACATCCAAAATTAAATTGGACATTTTTTGCATTTTGTAGAAAATTCTATTTTATTTGGAGCATAGCTATTTAAAAAATATTTTAATAAAAGATAATAAAAACACATTCAAAATGATGTCATTTTTTTTCATTTAATTTCCAAAACACGCAAAAAAAAAAAGTTGAGTGTGTTTTTGACAAGCTTTTTCAGGTTTAATTCACTTAACATTTTCTACACGTCTAGAAATTAAAGTTGATTTTTTATTTTTTATTTTGTGTGGCGGCCAGTGGAATCCAGACGTTTTAATTAACGTTCTTTGACTTTTCATTACATGTAAAAATTCCAACCTTCCAATGAAACGTTTAGGTAGTGGCGTCAACTCGCTTAGAAAATCAATGATTATTTTTTGGAGGTTAAAGAATAATTTATGTTAAATCCATTATTTATAAAGTTAGTATTTTATGATAAGTTTAATTAAATTAGAATTTTATTTATTGTATATCTTGTAATAGAGATTAATTTATTAATTTCTGAATTTAGTGATATTCTAATTTATTAGGATTATTTGTTTTCTAGTGTTAATAGATGTCAAATTTAGCAAGTCAATTAATGATATGATTCTGTAATTGTCGTGTAAGATTTATTTAGAGGAAGAAATTGGTTCAAACATGAAGTTTATTAAATATTCTAGATATTTCTTGGAAGACAAGTAAGGAAAAAATATCAGATTTATTTCGATTCAGATTCATAAGAATTATAAGAAAAAAGAAACTCTTATTTGGAAAGAATCAAAATCTTTTAAGACTTGCAAGTTTTGTGAAACCTTAGTGCCTATATAAAGAGAGATATTTCACAATTGAAGAAGTACAACACAAAGTATGAAGTAAAGAAGCAAAATTCGGCCTCCTCCCCAGAGAATCCGAATTTGGCACATAATGTTGTGTTGATTTGTTTTCGTATCTTCTTCATTCAAAGTCTTGTAATGAGACAATTTCTTTTCATCTATGTGGATCTTGGGTTACTATACATTTAGGAATCGAAGAATTGTTATTGATCACTTTGCGAAGTATCTTGAGGATCGTGGATCAAGAGGGGTAACAGGTATTTAAAACAAGCATATTCAATTTAAGGTTGAATAAGCTTTATGATGATAAACTGTAAATAAGAGTCTTAAGTTTGACAAATCCATAAGTTGTAACATCTAAACTTAGTGAATTGATTTTCATTTGGGCATGGCCTCGTGTAGGGATGGAAAAATCTGGGTTCGGGTCTGAGTTGCCTTCCCGATTCCGGACTCGAATGTAAACCCAAATATTTTTCATTCGGTCCGGACCGGGTTAAACCGAAAAAATTCAGGTTTCTGGATTCCGGGTTTATAACCCGAATGATTGTTAAATGCAATTTCCCATCTCTTTCTTCAGTGAAGAATTCCTTTCTAATCTTCCATCTATTAACACCAACAATGGAAAATAATTCAAAATCAAATACATAGAAATAAAATCCAAGATAACAGATTACACAAATTCAATTATCAAAGAAAATCATGATGTCTCGGCCATGATGATGACAATTTTGGCAATGAATGATGATGACAGATTGGGCTTTGTGGGGTTAGGTCAAGAAAAGGGGGAGGATAAATGGTGGCTGAATTTTCTTTTTTTCCTTCCAAATAGCAAATGAACAAACAACTGGGGAAGGTGTAAATGAAGAAACAGAGACAAACACATTCATAAATGGCCGTCACTTTATCAACAAAGAAGTTGCCGAGGACAAAGCAAAACACCTGGGGGTAGAAGTGTTGGTAGCCAAAATCGAGATCCCAATTCGCAAAGGTGGAAAAATGGTGGCCAAAACTCGTGACATAGCTGGACAAATGGCTGCTGATGATGAAGATGAACATGAACAAAGTGAAATGATGATGAGCGACGATGATGATTTGTTGAAAAGAAGGGCTAAAGAGAGAGAGCAAATGTTTGTTTGGCTACCGTGGCTGTGGATAAAGGCTGTTCATTTTTTCTAATTTTTCTATTTATTTTTAAATGATTTAAAATTTAACATTAAAATAGTTATCCAGGTTCGTGTTCCGGATATGCAGGTTTACCCAAATCTGGATCTAGACCAGGAAATGTCTCGGTTGAAAATATTGAATCCGGATACCAGATTGTATTCATTTTGGTACGGGTTAAGCCCGGCCTAAAGTTTCCAGGTTCATCCGGGTCCGGGTTAAATTGCCATCCCTAGACTCATGGATGTAAGATTGATTAATTCAAACCACGTAAAAATCTATATGTCGTTTAATTTCTACAATTTATTGTATTTTGAAAAATTAATATTTTTGATGCGGATGAACAGTAACAGTGAACAATAACTTTAAACAGTAATGACAAACAGTATTTTCAAAAATTAATTAAGTTATTAATTCTAGGGTTTTAATTTCCTACATCTATTTGCAATAGATCTAAATTCTTTTCAATTTTAAAAAATTAAAATAAATTTTTAAAAAATTACTTTTTGTAAAATTACTCTATTTTACAATAAATTTTGAGCAAAAAAAGAGTATCTTTTTAAAATCTAATTTTGAGAATTAATTTTACACTTATTACAATTCTATATATATCCCCTTCGTATATTGTAAAAATCCAAATTAGACTTATTCCATTAGGAAATAAAATTAAGAAATTTGAATAGATTAATATTATTACCAATAACATTGAGCTAACAAAAAAATAATAAAAAAATATTTAGTTATCAATTATAATATGTACACAATAAAAAAATTATATATACGTTTATAAATGTGATTAAATAGATTTTATTCAATGTTATGCCTATTTTAGTTATTTGCATTCCGATAATAATTTAATAGTAAGATTAATAAACACATAAGAATACTTTTTAAACTCACAAAAATTTTGAAAATTAATTTTACTAAATATTTAATTATTTTTTTCATAGTTGACTATTTCTACAATATAGCCAATAACAATTATTTTAAAAGATATAGCATTACCAAATTGACCATAATGGGAAAATCGATTATAAATCCTCTACAATTTATATCCTTAGATTCAATTTTCAACAAGAGATCACCTGTAAATACCATCACTACTTCTTATTTGAAGAGCCACATTAGCGTTAAACACTCCAAAAGTCACTTTAATTAAGATTCTTTAAATAAAATGTGCTTCTCACTCTTAATTATTACCAAGTGAGTTTCTCCCTCTTCTACTAATGTTTTATTATTTTTATTAGTGAGAAATATCTAAACTACTATTTATTTTCTTTTAAAAAAATAATAGCTATTTGATGGTATTTTTTAGCTTATTAAATATTATTAAACTCGTACACATCTCAGTGCAAATATTTTTCTTCAAATTTATGTTTTCAACTAGTTTTATAACTAATATTATATTTTTAATTTATTAATTACTATTTTTTTTAATTAGCATGCATTAAATTAAAAAAGGACAAATTAAACATAACGAGAAAAACATATTAAGAGCATATCAATAGAATTATTAAAAGATAAACATATTTAAAACATTATCATCATCATTATTGTCATTGTTGTCACCATGATCATCCTCACAGTCATTGTCATTGTTATCCTCGCGAGCATCGTGTAAAACAACAACTGCAACAACAATAACAACAATGACAACCACAATGACCACCGCAACGAACCATAAAAATAACGACATCCACAACGACAACCACAACAATAGCAGCAACCAAAACCATAAAAACAACAATGACAACAACAATCACAGCAGCAACAGTAACAACAACAATGACAATGACAATAACAACAACAATGACAACCACAATGACAAACCACAACAACCACAATGACAACCACAATGGTAACGACAACCGTAATGACAACCATACGACAATGACAACCACAATAACAACCACAACCACAACCACAACAACAACCACAACAACAACCAAAATGACATCCAAAACAAAAACAACAACAACCACAACACTGACAACATCAATGATGACAAAAATGACGACAACAATGAAAACAACAACAACAATAACAATGAAATTTCTTAGCAACAAATATTTAGTTAAATTAGCTGCAATGGTAAAATGGAAGGTAATTAAATTTGGTGAAGGAAAGATTTGATTAAAATAATATTAAATTGTATTATTTGAGTAACCTTTTGGAAGAGAGTTTAGTTTTCATTCTATTGACCACATAGATAAGTAAATAGAAATTTGAATGGTAAAATTTAAAGAGTCTCTTGGTGATGCTCTAAACAATACATTATATAGAGATCAAATTTTAAGTAGTAGGGACTTAAAAGATAGTCAATTACCAAAACTAAAAGTTATTTAAGACTCCTGAGAGTAATGATAGATATTCCAAAATTTGTATTCCAAATCTTAAATGATGATGTGACATATGATCTGTCATTTATTAAGTAGTTGATTTTGATAAAAGTTCTTAGTAAATTAATTGTATTACACTATTTGAAAAATGGTCTTTACTGATACTTAGCTCGTGATTCTTTATTAAAAAGTATCAGTATTTACATACATATGGACCATTTTCCGTGTTTAACATACAAGTATCACAAATTACTGATGTGATAGTGTTAATAAGTTAGACATAAGAAATTCCTAATACTAAGATATCAGTAAAAAAATCAAAATAATTATAATCTTGTCCCAATTAGAACTCGAACCCAAGACCTCTCAAAAGTCAAGCCTCTAAGTTAAAAAAAAAACAATAATATAATACAAAAAAATTATATATAGAAAATAAAAAAAAAGCCCTAAGTTGGCAAATCCTTAAATCTAATCAAAGTCAACTTCATCTTCTAAACTCTCTCTCTCTCTCTCTTTGAGTCTCAGCAGCCACGGTCTCTCTCTCCAGCGCGTTGTCACTCAACCAATTTGTTGTTAGCCAGTGCATCGTGACCGTCAGCCCGTGTGCAGTGAGGGGCGCGTTGCCATTCCTTAGCTAGTCTTCCACACAACATCCACACTATGTGCCATCATCGAATATTCGTGCTTTGCCTCACGGTGCATTCGCCGTGTCATGGCAGTTGTCACTCTTCAGCTCAGCTAGTCTCGCGTCCTCACAGTTGTCACTTGTTAGCTGATGGTGGTCATCACGGTCGTCTGCTGCTGTTATTTTGTAATTTGAATTTTCATTCATAATAAAGGTATAATATTAGAAAATTTATTTTAATTTATTTGATTTGTGTATTAATGTATTGGATTGAAATCAGCTACTTGGTGAAAAAAAATTTGAAATTTTTTCATTTGTGTATTTTATATCATTCTTGTTTAAGAAGCACACATTTCACTAGTTCATTTCATTTAGTCCTGTGTTTTTCTTGGCTGCTTTATCTGGTAGAGAAGAGTAAAAGGCTTTTGAAACCTTAATTTTTTTTAACTTTTTTGGGGAAAATAGTGTAAGAATAATATTAATGTTGAGAAAATATGCTCTTTAAAAGCATGTATTTATTTAATTGCAATAAATAATTTTTTTATTAATAAAATAAATGAGGTATTTTATTAAAGTATCTTAGTCGCATTAATAATTTGAGTAAAATTCATTTAATCATATTATATATATTTATGTGATCACCATGTGAATTCACAAAAAACATAAATACAAGTTATCTTATAATTAAATAAATTAAGTTCACAGTTGATAAATAAAGTTGGACACTTTATTTAGGTATAGATTATAATAAATTTATTGAATAATTTATCTTAATCATGTATGAATTTATTGATGTAGTATGGCTACATTAAACATGATCACATATGAGATTTAATTAACTTTGTAATAATTGTCAGACTATTAAATCTCATAGGCATTGATTTTATTGCAATCTTAATCTTGAATTAGTTATAATTTCATGATTATAATTGTTATTCCATTTAAGTTACAAATGGGCACGACACAAACTTGTAGTCAAGATTACCTGGTATCTTGGTGGGAGCAATTATGAGTATTGAAGTTATAGATTAACAATATAGAATTTGTACAACACATCTCTTTACTAATTTTCGGCACTTGATCATAGAATTCTTTGGTCAGAGTGTGTCAAAATATTTTATATGTTGAAAATGATCATTAGAGAAAACCAGTAAGTATTAAGGAACAAGATGTGATTAAATTGATTGGAAAATTGAGGATATCGATTTAATGAATGATGTGATACAAATGATTATGCAGTAAAGAGATCAATATGGCTTGGGACGAATTATTATTCAAGCATACAATTATGGAAGTCAGTTGCAATCTTATAGTGGAGTAGAGTTGAAATTAAATGATTAAGCTTGTTCATTTTACAAGCTTATTTGTTGTAACCACTATTGTATGTTCCATAACAACACCCGAGTTAACTCATTTAATTGACTGCACCACTAATAAACCTAAAAACAAGAAAACTTGCATATTAGGTGATAAACTTAATTATAATATTTGTTAAGACCTTATGTGTTATATTCATGTGCAAATGGGGCTTTGTGTTATTTTATAAGGTGAGCCCCAAAGTGGTTACACATAATCTCTACTTTCACGTAAGTGGAGAGATAATATTAAATTTAAAATATTTATTATTTTCAATTATAATAAAGGATAATACAGATCTAGGGTTTAACAAGAGATATTATACAAGTGTATTTTTCTTAAGAAGAAAATACACGGGATTCCAAAATACACGTTTTAAGAAAAACAATGCAAAAGAGGCCGATTGTTTTGGAAGTAGTGAAACGGACGCCCACAAGTCCAATGCTTATCAAACTTAAGTCATAGCCTGTAAGATTATTTGGTGACCGATCATGATCTAACAGAAGTGGTGGTGACGGATCGTGATCTAATAGGAGTAGTGGTGACGAATCGTGATCTAGAAGCCTAGATTACTTCAGCGAAAAAGCAAAGTCGGATTGTCAAGGTATGATTTTCTAGATTAAGGAGTCTTATGTATTGTATGAGATTTGTCCTCAAATTTTTTGTGAAAAAAAATTGAATTTTTACTAACAATTGGTATAAGAGTCATCTCATATTAATATATAAGAATATCGTATAAAATCAATCTTGATATTTCTGTATTAGAGTGACACAATTTATTTAGATATATATTTTTTTAATATACGAATAAAGCATGCTTTTGGTTTGTCTTAATTCATGGTTAGATTCTCTACTGTATTTTTCCTTTAGATCTGTAACAAGAGAACTAGTTTTTCATCACCATGTTTTCCTCTTGATTTAGTTTACTGTTATAGATATTTTGTAAACCAAAATTGGCCTAGGAAATTTGTAAATCATCGTAAAGTATTTGTAAATCACTGAAGAATAATCACGGGATGACGAGATCAAAGGAACGAAGGCTGGAAATTTCATCAACAACCACCAACCAGCGCACTCGTGGCAAGCATCGTGCAGCGCCCTCTGCTCACAGCACTCGATGCAAGTAGCACCCACTGCAAGTGCATTCTAGCAGTGCACGTGCAGCAGGCAGCGCGCGCAACTCGCGTGGCTAGCAGCACGGGTTAGGGCTGGTCGCGTGCGCGCATAGTCTACTGGAGGAGGGCATCGTTTGGTGGATTTTCAGTGTGGCGACAATGGTTAACTCAGCGTTGGAGACAGGTGAAAATTTTGAACAGTGACTAGTCTTTGTGGTGATGGCAGCAGGGACGGAGCCAGCGTGGAACGAGGTGGGGCACAGGCCCCAGCTGGCTTTTAGTTTTTTTTTTTATAATTATACTAAAAATTTGTATTTTATTTGTTATTTTATGAAAAATACCTCAGCTGAATTGTAAAATTTAAAATTGACTCCAATAATTTTAAATATTTCATATTGTCCCTAAGTTAAATTTTTAATTATAAATAATTTAATTAGTTATTAACATTTCATGAAACTTGATTAAAGACACGAAAACAAATATTAAAATAAAGAACAATCATAACAAAGTGTTAGTATAATGGTTAATGGACCAATTTTTAATCTTTTTATTTTTTATGCAAGTAAAATTAATCATTTAATCTTTCAACAGTGAACATAAGTTGTAAGTCTACCTAATTCTAATTTTTAATTTTCTAATTAATCTTTTGTCTAGTTTTAAAATTTATAATTTTATCATGCATTTCATATTTGTTCTGTGTGTTGCAATATATATGAATATTTTTGCTATTGTTAAAAGATTTTAAGAGCAAATTAAATAATAACCTAGTCTTGTATATTGAAAAATATATTTTTGCTTATATTGATAATTCATTATTTTCAACTCATAAAATCTCATTAAAGAGATTTCACGGAGAACCATTGTAATAAGTAAATTTATTATCAATGAATATTATAGTTGTAATACCTAAATATTGCTATCTAAATTTTTAAAAATGTATTATACTTTAAATAGGGTTTTAATTAGATGCATACAGACTCACTCTATAAGAAGTACAATTATGCATGTAGCAAACTCCAATTTAGAGTTTATGAGGCCCACAATACAGTTTCTCAAATGACGACTTATCACACGAACAATCGCGCATTCGAGTCATGTTTGATTTTAAATGTGCCCCGGCTTGATCAAAATCCTGACTACGTCCCTGGATGGCAGGGAAGAAAAATATGGACTTTAGGGTTTTAATGGTTTTTATCGTTGAAATCCCTATATTTCTATGGTTTTATCTTTTGGAGACAAGTTTCATACTTATGCATTTAAATCCAAGAATAGTTTTGAGCTTAATGAATCATAGTTTTAGGTCCAATTGAAATTGGGCTTAATGGATTAAAACACATAGATAAAGTTTAACACATTAAATTTATTTTTGAACTAAAAGCTTATTATAAAAATAAAAAAATTATTTTTCTTTCAAAATTAAAATTGGACCAACAATAAATTTAAAAGTCCAATTTCTCCTAGTCCATTAACAAAGATAAGCTTATGAAAGATGGACATTGACAAGAAGCCCAATGAAGATTAGGCTTAGAATTAATATATTTTTTTATTTAGGAAAGCCATGAATTAAGATTATTTAATTAATTTTTTCTATATGTTATGTTTTGGATGATAACATGTCATATAGAATCGGCAGTGCCGCTCTATGCATAATGATACATGTCATTCAAAAATTATGAATATCATTATATTGTTTGCAATTCACAAATGCTTAATAATATTGGATATCATCTAGATAATATTATAGAAAGCATGCAATTAACAATATATAATCAATGTATGTTTTAAAAAGGGAAATCTAATTTTAAAATATTGAGAGGGAGAGGGAAAATTCAAGATAATTTTTTCCACCTACTCCATTGTTAGTTCAATGATAAAATTATATATATACATCGATTTCATGATACGGTGATGCTCCATTCGAAGGGTATATTATTAGATATTTTATTTAATTAACTTCCTCAAAGATAAAATTGAAATATTTTTCAATCGATTGATCACCCCAACAGTGACTATTTATATGAAAAGTACATAGATTGAAACAATGGTTATACACTCAACTAAAATTTGTTATTAACCTTCCTAACGAAGCTCTGTTAACAAATTTAGCCTAAAAGGATAACAATAATTATTTATCATGTCTGTACATGAAAGTAAATAATCCAATGAATAATTGGATCTAGTAAGTGTAGACATGACTTCCCCCAACGGATAGCTTGTTAAGGCGGTACTACATTATTGTTACAATAAATTAAAATGAATTTATGGTTTTTGCATTTTTTTATTCTTTATTGTAAATATTATATCAAATTATTTATGCATTGACGTTTTTATTTTTCAGAAAATGTCTTCCCTGAGCTCACTTACTATTATTCTGAATCAAAATAAACTCACCGACGAGAACTATAAAGATTGGAAAAGAAAGTTATTCATTGTCCTGATTGCTAAAAATTATAAATATGTCTTAACCCAACCACACCCTCCAGTTTCAGCGGAAGATGCTTATAGAAATCAGATGAGGCTTTTTGAGAAATGGCAAAAGACCAATTAAATGGCAAAATGCTACATTTTAGCCAATATTCTACAGACCAAACACCAGAACTTGAAGACTACCATTGAAATAATGAATAGTCTCCAAGAGATGTTCGGGCAGAGTACTCGCTCTGCGAGACAAGCAGCGCTGAAAGGTATTATGAACAACAAAATGGGGAAGGGCACAAGAGTTCATTATCATGTCCTTAAAATGATGAACTATTTAAATGAGGCTGAGATTCAGGGAGCACAAATCGATGATAACTCAAAGATTGACATGGTGCTAGAATCTCTGCCAGAAACATTTAAGGAGTTTAAGGTCAATTACAACATGAACAAAAGAAATATGACCTTAACTGAATTGATAAACGAACTTCATTCTACTGAAGAGATCTATCGTGCTGAGAAATCTCTAGGAACTATAAATATTGCTAAAAAAGGTTATTCTTCTGGACCTAAGCCAAAAGGCAAAGGTAAGAAGAAAGCTGGGAAAAAGAGACTGTCTACCAAGCAAGATGGCAAACCGAAAGGCAAATGCTTCAAGTGTGGACAGAAAGGTCACTAGAAAAAGGATTGCTCTAAGATTGTGAAATCAAATATGGAAAATCTTTTTGTGATTGAGGCCTATTTAGTTCAGAATCCTGTTGATACTTGGGTATTGGATTCAGGAGCAACTAATTATATTTGTAATTCACTTTATTGGTTTCAGGAAATTAGGAAACTAAGTGAAGGAAGCGTCAAGCTGTAGTTAGGGACAAGACAATTCATGTCAGCAATGAAGACTGAATCTATTTTATTATATTTTAATAATGAGATTTTAGTTTTGAATAATTGTTTTTATATTCCAGACATTAAGAGAAATTTAATTTCAATAGCTTGTTTATCAAAGTAAGGGTACACTGTAAATTTTGGGTCCTCTATTTCTATTTTTTTATAATAAAAGACTTATTTGTTCCGGTACATTGGAAGAAATTTATATCATTTAAGTCATATGATCCATTCTATGCATCAAACAATGATCAATAATGTTGAGCTTTACCCCTCCAAGTTTAGTAAAAGGTGATCTTTTGGGGACGGTGATACGTAACACCCAAAAGATCAACTAATTAGGCCTAAAGGCATGTTATTGTAAAGGATAAGGGTGCTAACCTTATAGTGCAACATACCTAGGGCTCTAATAAAGTTATTTTGTACTTCTTAAGTTTCATTTAAAAATTAATATGGTCATCTATGTGCATAATAATTTATATATGTATTAAAGTGTTATCTTACTAGGTATTAGCTCATGTAGTCCTTATATTGCAAGTAATGATGAGTAAGGCAAGTTGACCTTGGGTTTTATTATGGGCTCAATTTTGTTTCTATAAAAAATAAATACTTAATTTTCTGTAATAATAAAGTTTTTGAGATATACACTAAGGAATCTCTGCATGTCCTATACGTTTTGTAAGGAAGTTTTGCTTGCTATGTAAAACCTTTTTTTTTAAATTTGCATTTTTATAAAAAAGTAACGAGGTTTTAAATATTTCTAAAATAAATTTTCTTAAAAAGTGGAGTGTTACACACTCAAAGGAATCTTTTGAAATTGTTTCAATGAAATCATATAAGAATTCAATTTATAATAATTTTTAAACTAAAGTCTATTATAGTGGAAATTTCCAATTTTATCAAAATACATTAATTACAAAACTATTTTACCATATCTATACTTCTTCAAAAATTATGTAATTTGGATTAGTGCTTCCTACATGTGTCTAGTATATTTCTCAAAGGTTAGGTCATTTTTAGACAAAAGAATAATTGTTTTTGAATTTTTGAATTCAAAAAGCTCAAAGCAAAAAACTGTTTCAAAGGTTTCATGAGTTCTAAATGAAAACTATTTTCAATAGTGTTAAATAGAATTAAGCTATGAAAATTTTATTAAAAAGCCTTATATGTTATTGTACTCCCTGTAAAATTTAAGATCTACCAGTGAAGAAATAATTTTCAAGCATTGTCATTACAAATAAAAACAACTCCACCGTCCAGCTCCTTGAAGCTAGAAAACCAGCCCTTGTTAGGAAACATATGATAAGTATAATTTAAATCCAAAATCCACTCATCTTAATGACATGTCAACATCATGCCAACCAAACGAAAGTCTGACTCCTCATCGTGCTCTCCTACACATGCATTAGAAATAGCCTTACCATTTTGTAACTTAGGACAATTCTTTTTCCAATGTCCTTTCTCGTGACAAAAAACACATTCATCTTTGGCATACCTCTCTTTAGACTTGCTCTTTTTTTTTTTTCCATGTTTGCAGTTTTATGAATGAACTCTTGTTGTCAATACTTTTGCAATGGTATCTTTTTAATCTTTTATGTCTTTTTTTTTTTTGGTCTCATAGTTGTACAATGCACTGCATACATCATCGAATATGACACTGTCCTTCCCAGGAAGCAAAGTAGGGTGAGATGATCATATTCATCAGGAAGGAAATTCAGCAGTACAATCCCTTATCTTCATCTTTAAAATTTTTTTATCAAAATTTAGCAAATTTACATATATTTTGTTGAATGAGTTTACATGGTCATTCATTAACATACCAGGTGTATATGTAAATTAATAGAGTTTTTTCTTCATATAAAGCCTATTTTCAAGGCTTTTTTCGATGTACTTTCTTGCAGGGTCTTTCATAATTTCTTTACTGATGTCTCTCTCATGACAGAGTATTTCTGATCTTTAAGAAAACATAGGCAAACAGTACCACATGTATGCCTATTAATCTTTATCTACTTCTTGTTATCCATCTTATCAGGTTTTTCTTCAAGGACGATGTCCAACTCTTGCAGAAATAAGACATCCAACACTTTACATTATCATATACCAAAATTATTAGCACCGTCAAATTTCTCCACTTCAAATTTTACATTCGTCACAGTAGTCCGTGTTGATAAAGATGAAAAGGACGCCTCCATCTCTTTTCTAAATTAATTAACTTGAATGAATGTCTTCTTGTTTATTTGTGTAGATAATGCACCAAGACAGTTCCTAGGAGAATAGAGGGGTCATAACAGTCATACTTAAAATTCCGACTCCTTAGACTTTTATTGTATTGTTGACAGAACTTTTCTAGACATGCATTTATCCATACAACTACAATGTAGGCTCCTGATACTCCCAAGTAGGAACTGTTGGCTCCACCATATTCGCGAACAACATCGTATACGTGAACAATTGGTATATGTGAACTGTGTCGTATTCCCCAAGCACGAACTGCTTGCTTTGATAGCAATTGTTACAAAATTGCGGGTTGAACAACATCGTATACATGAACAATTGGTATATGTGAACTGTGTCGTATTCCCTAAGCACGAACTGCCTGCTTTGATAGCAATTGTTACAAAATTACGGGTTGAGCAATTATTAATATTATGGTGACTGCAACTTCTGCAGAAATGTAAATGTGGTGATGAACAAACGTAAAGAAAATAAGACACAACAATTCACGTGGTTCGGCGTAAAGCCTACATCCATAAACAAAGATTGGAAGATAATTTTACTAACAAATCAAAATTTATAAAATTAGAAAAAAAAACTCTCAAACCCTACAACCCCAAAACACCCAATTATAGAAAATTCAAGTAAAAACTCTCTCAAATCTCTCGAATTGCATCACTTGCAGTTGCTTTCAAATGTGGGATGGATTACAAATTCATTATGCTTCTCTATTTATAGGCGAAGCTTACAATATGGATGCATGGAAAAAACTTGGCCATCTTTCAATTTTAATGGCTTCAGTGTTGATTTAGGTGAAAAGTAAGAAATTTCATGCTAGCGCATGCAATTGCAGTCAAAAGTTGCTAGCCATATGCATAAGCTTCTGTGCTGACTTTTCAACAATATACATTTGAGAATTATTGAAAAAATAAATTTTATGCCGCCAAAATTTTTTAGAATTTTTTAGTTTTACATATGTTTAAAAGAATTAGGATATATTTTACATTTGTACTAAGAAGATTTTATGTAAATATTCTAAAATTTAATATTTCTATTTTAGTATTTTTCTAGGGATTAATAAATTTTTTTCACAACTTATAATTTAAATTAATCATCAAAAGAATTAATAAAATGCAGCACCAAACATATGATAAGTGAAAAGTATTGAAATACAATATAGCATCAAATGTTGTACAATATTAATATAATACAATACTAATAAAATATAGTATAATGCAATACACCATATATAAAATAATACAATGTAATATAATACAATACAATATAGTGTGCTAAATACACCGTCATGAGTTTTATTTTATTTTCTCCTTATATTAGGATGATCTCACCGATGAGATGATAAGTTACATTATAAAATTTGAAGAACAAATAAACGACACCACACATTATAGTTACGTGGACAAATATTAAACCTTATTTAATTTATAGTAAAATTTGGTTTCTCTGCCCAACAGATTTAGCACTAGTTTGCAGGATGGATATATTAATTAACTAGTAGTCGTGGGAATAGTACTTGGAGGATCTGGCACATAATCCTCGAGCTTCCAGAAGCCATTATCCAATTGAACCATGCTCTTGTTCTTGACAGCCCACCAATTTGGTGGTACCCCATATTTAACCTCTAAAAGATCCAATCCTTTGTTAACAAGTGCAATATCGCGATCAATTGCCAACTCGAAATCATCATCATCGTCATCCCCTTTTGGCGTCCCTGCAATTCCATGCAGATAATTCTCCAAATTATGCAAAACTGAAGCAACTGATGGCTTCTTTACGTATGTTGATTTTGTGGTGTCGATTTTCAACTCTTGTCCCACGTGAACATAACCCATGGCAATGGGCGGAAGAGAAGGAGGCGGAAGATCAGGAACGATGTCGTGTTTATTTGTAACGCGTAAGAGGTGAAGATGATTCAGATCTTCGAATAGAGTCTTGAAGGCTGAGTTCCCAACGCGGGGGCTAGCAAACACGATGGCTGTCACCATGCATCCTGATGCTGCGTCTGATCCTGTGGGTTTGTTATATCCGTTGGCAACTAAATCTGCTGCATTCAGTGTTGCAAATGCCGAACCCAGGCTGTGGCCTATCACTGTAATGCTCATTTCCTCTTTCTTGTATTTGTCCACCAGTGTCCTTACTGCACTTCGAACCTACTCCACAAATTAATATATATAAATAACAGGATTAATTTCAGATTATTGGTCGTGAATTGATTATTTTTCAAGCACTCTTCTTATTTTCAAAAACTTTAATTTATCTTCTATTTTTGTTAAGAAGATTAAAAAAAATTATCAATCAATTTTCATTTTTTTTCTTATTTTTTGAATAAAAATGAGAGTAACTTAAAATTTTTTAAAATAAAAGAAATAATCTAAAAATAAGTAGTTCACGAACGTGAACTAATATTTACCATAAATAAAATTAAAAATCTGATCTAACTCTCACTATTTTAAGAATAGGCGTTAACCCACACCTTTTAACAAAAATATAACTCGATTCTCGCGTATTATCTCAGTTTACTTTTAAATGTGACATACTGTTGTCAACATAAAAAATTGAAAAATGCGGTTTACAAAAGTTTAGAAGATACTCTCAAATAAATGAAAAAAAAATAGCGACTAACGTTTTAAATAATGAAAAAATGCACTTCAATTGCCGAAAGAAAAAATCAAAACTTATTCAAATCATTGACTACCTCACGGCAGTAATCAATTCACCCATTGCACTCTCACTCTCACTCTCACGCCGGCATCCACCTATTTAATCACTCCGACGAACTGTCCACGTACTCCATCGCCGGTACCGTATCTTTATTTTGTGTAATATTTTGTAATCATTTGTGTGCAAATAGCAGCGCTCATAAAAAAAAAACCAATGTCATTTTACTAAATAAATTATTATATATATATTTTTTATTTTCTACAGCCACTAAATGACTTTATTTTAACCATTATTACAAGGTTATTCCAAAAAAAAAAACTCTCTTGTCTCTTTTAAATTGTCAAACTCTCGTATCCTATGTCTTACCAATAAAACTCTTTTGAGATTTTAAAAACTTTATGCCGTGTGTTTGCCTTTACATTTACTATTCTTATCTTATATTTAACCCGTCATTTTGGTATTTATTAATTAGTGATTATAAAAATAAAAATAATAAAATGATACATCTACACCGCACATCACTAGTAATGTACAGCTGATTTTTAGAAACAAACAAAAGCAAGATGAATAGAGAGAATCCATCTCTTATTTTTACTTATTAATCATCAATAAAATCGTGCACGTGTCTTTTTTCGTTTTTCCTTAGAAAAAGTTCGGATCATGCATGTTTCTACTCTACCTGATCTTTGGCACTGGACTTATTGTAGGTGGAGGCTGAGTCAGATTTGACGTAGAGAGAATGAAAACCAGTGTGCACCTCAGGAGTAGGACCATAAGTATCTTCAAATATGTCGGAAGCTGCAGTAAGAGAGAATTCAATATCTTTGAACCACTCAGCAGCCGATTGAGTTCCTCTCCATGAAATCAAAATGTCTCTTCTTCCTAACACAGCCTTTCCTTCATCAGTGGCCACAGCAACGTACCCAATCCAAGCGGATTGGTCAGGAAGAAGCCACTCCAAGAAATCAGTATCTGATCTTGCGTATAAATAATTGGTGACAATGTATTTGTATGGATTGCCATTTTGTAAGGCTACATTCGAGAAGAAATTTTCTGGTGCATAACGAGGAAATCCGTACATCTTAGAAGTGGTCTCGCCATTGAAAGAATCATAAATAGCTTGAACTCTTTCACCATAATGAATTATATAGCGCCGGAGATTAATATTGAGAGGGTTCAATAAACCATCCCAGTTGTTGTTGCCACTCAACTCCTTCCAATTGTCTGCTATGCTAGTCCCACCCATTATTTCGTTCTTGTTGTAACTTGTGAGGATGTCGCAACTAGACTCACAATAATTTGCTTGCCTTTTATAGAATGCTACCCCCAAAGTGCCACATGAGACACACTTAATTTATACATAAACACGTGAAATTAATATCTTGCATGGGTGGTTTTACAAGAGATCATCAATTTCCCATTACTAAAATTAATAATACCACTTATCTCCATACTATTTTCATAATAGTATAAGAAAATAATCTTTTGGTGAAAACCACCACCTAAAATCTAGGAAGATTCATGTTGTCACAAAAAATCAATAAACAAATATACAGAAGCATACCTGAATCTATAATGTTTAATTACTCTCTAAAGTTATGTGGTTTGTCTTCAAGATTAACATGTTAACCAAGAGAATCCTTTAAATTTCTCTCTGTACTCTCTATGATGATGGGGAGTACATGGAAAAAAAAATAATGTTACGTGTGATTTGGGAACCATAACCCCTTATATAGACAACTTATCTTTAGTATTTCTATTTTAGACCATTATAAAAATAAAAATTATCCTCACATCTCTATGTATTAAAGGCATACATCTTAGATCCCAAATTATCGAAAACCTTAATAGATCACTTGTAATTGAGCTTAACTTTATATGATAGTTCGCAATACATAGTTATTCATATATGAGACCAACATTGGATTAAGAATTCAACAAATATTCAAACTCCCTAGCATTAAAAAAAAAAAAGGATATATGGATCATTTTCTTGGTATTTTATCTAAGGAATAAAAAATATATACTTATTATATGAAAAAATGTTTAAAAATAACAAACGGTCTTATTGTTAAATTAATTTTATTTACATTAAAGCATATATTTCTTATTTTTAGTCTTTAAATTTTTTATTTTAATTTCTATTTATATGATTTATTTAATTAATAATAAATATGAATAAAAATATATTTGAAAATGAATATCATACTGTTAAATTATGGTGTCAACGGGATTCTTGTTTATTATAAAAATTATACAAAATAAATGATATATATTAATTTCAATAGGAAAAACTGACAATCTCCATAATTTTATATCCTAACTATAAAAATATTACATTTTACTATTTTTTGTGTTATTGTTGTCAGTTGTACTATTAATTGACTTGTATAATACCAATATTGTCTTTAATGAATCACTTTAAAAGGATAAAAAATAAATATAAAAGTAGGAACTGTTAATTTGTTTAAATGAAGAAAAAATATGTAGATATTTATTCCTTTCAAAAGACCACTTTACCTTTTAGATTATATATTATATTACAATTTTGGGTAAGATTATATGTGTGTGGCCATCATTTGACTAACTATAGTACTAACATATATAGATGTAGTAATTTTTTTTCCCTTAGCTAACATGTAAAAATGTTACTTTCAATAATTAAGTGATGCGTTATAGTCATTTGTTATTTGGGCATAGTTAGAGTAGTAAAAAGATGATAACTACTTTCTAATTAATTACTCCCTGGCATTTTTGTGTGCATTAGTAGATAGTATTTGTTTCATACGAGGATTTTGTTTTGGGTTCAAATATAATAGAAATATCTTGTGTCATGCAGTCAATGAAAAATCTATATTGAGTGTGAATAATAATAATTTCAAATGAGGAAAAGGCCTTGGTACCTTTAAAGCTTGCTCAAATGTATGGACAACATTTTTTTTAATATCTTTCTATTCTTGATTATAATAAGTACAGTAGTACCTCCAAATAGGAATACTTTATATAGGAATAATCTCTTCATAATAATAAAAAATTGTGGTCTCAACTTGGAACCAATTATAATTAAGAATAAACTCCACATTGTAATAAATTATATTTTTTGTAGGTCTCGTCTTAAATAAACTTACCTCCACATGGTAATAATATTTTAAAAATATATGTCCTATTACATTAAATAATTAAGATGAAATAAAATATCTTTTTAAAGTTGCTTGTAACAATGATTTGTTTTTTAAAATTGTAACCACATCTTTCAACTTGCGGGTATGTATTAATTGGTCAGCATAGGCATCTTGTTGTTGAAGCCAAAATATTTCTAGCATCTCAAGTATGTTTGTAACTTCTTGGTATGAAACTTTTTATATTTCTGTACTGTCATCCTCAGGATTACCCCCTTTCTCTTCTTGTTTAATTGCATCGATGATTTCTTCTTCAGTTAAAACATACCCGACTTGTCGTTTACTTGGATGATTGATGAAGACATTAATATCCATTTGATTATTAATATATGACATAATTGACCTCTATATTACTTGCATTAGGGATAATTAAGGAAAGATAATAATTTTTGTACTATATTTCTATTGAGTATAACCACTTTATAAGAATAAATTTCTTCAGTCCCAACAATATAACTAAATAGAGGTTTTATTGTAAAATGATTAACTTTAAAAAAAATTATCAATTGGCAAGACCTCATTTTAATAAAAAAAAAAATTACTATACAAGCTAAAATATATTAAAAAAAAGAATTCTAAATGCAGCATTTTTGTAGACAATGGCGAAGGGTTTATTAATGAAAAATTTAATAATGTGGGACTTAACAAATGACAACATTACCCCATGAAAAAGCATATCTGCCAGCGGCTAATTGATGAATAGTTTGGGATTCTAACCACTAATTACATTCTGTTATTATATTTTTAGATTCTGTTATTATAGTTGTAGGATTTGTTTAGGATTATTTTTAAGAGGATTTAAAAAATTATTTTAAAAGTTAAAAGTTAATTTTGGTATTTGATAATTTTTTTAAAATTACTTTTGGGAAAATATCAGCTCATCCTACAATAGATTTTAAAAAGCAGGTAGGAATAACTATTCAAAATTTGATTTTTAGAATAATTTTACACTTAATACAACTCTATATGTATATGCCCACGTACATTACACAAATCCAAAATTACTCTTATTCAATTAGAATATAAAAGCAATAATTTGAAAAAGATTATTATTGTTACTTATAGTATTGAGATAAAAATGAAAAATAAATTTAATAAAATAAAATATTTATTTTAGTTATTAATTGTTATATATACACAAAAAAAAGTTACATACATATGTTTATAAATATGTAAATAAATTTATTTAATGCTATATCTATTTCAATCATTTACAATCTTATAGTAGTTTAACGATAAGATTTTTTCAAATATTACGACTGCTTTTAAAACTCACAAAAATAAATTTTACCTAATATTTAACTAATTCTCTTAAGAGTTAATTATGTCTACAATATAATGAATAACAAATATTTTAAAAGTTAAATTATTATCAAACTAGCCCTTAGTCATTATTGCTTAGAAACGTTTTTAATGGGAAAGTCATTATTCTGACTAATTAGAGTAGGTGCCCAAATTGAATTAGAAGCATCATGACTATGATTGTTATAGTAAAGAATATTAAAGTCAAAAAATGTGGATGGTACGAGTGGAAGGTGAAATGATCAATTAATATAATCATGAATAAGTGAAAAAACGATGATGGAACTAGACACCTAAGGGCCAAGAACCATAATTCCATGGGACCATGGACCATACATTATGGGACCACAAACCTTAAGTCCATGGACTAAACACTAGAAATTTGAAACCAGGAATCATGGACCATACATCCATAAGACCATGGACCATACATTATGGGATCACAAACCATAAGTCCATGAGATAATGGACTAGACATTTGAAGTTTGAAACTATGAATCAGGGACCATACATCCATGAGACCATGGACTACATTAAGGTATCACAAACCACAAGTCCATGAGACAATGGACCAAACACCAAGAACTTGAACCATGAGACTATGGACCATGCAGAAAAGTCAGTTATAGGCAAAGGCTTGTGTAGGCCAAGTCGAGGTGTACTCCGGCTCTTTTTTTTGAGAAAATTTATATATTATTATGAATTTTATAAATAAAAAATTTAATTTCCCATATCTTTATTTTTAAAAACAAAGAAAGCACCATTGGTTTATATTACTAATAAGTCAATTTATTATTTTAAGTTCTCTTTTTTTTTTTTCTGTATGCAATACAGGGTCATGAATCAAACTCAGAATTAGATGACATCTTCACTTAATATTATATTAATAATTTGGATCTTAACATTTGAATTCCAACTAATTTTGTTATTTATATATAGCCATCACTAGGAATGGCAATGGGGAGGGGAGGGGAGGGGATCAATCTCCCCATACCCATCCCCGATATTTTGTATATGTCCCCGTCCCCTCCCTGTCCCCGTCAGAATTGCTTGAGAGAATCCTCATCCCTCCCTGAATAATAACAGGGGATCCCCGAGGGTCCCCGGTCCCCCAATAACTAATAGTCTAATACATTTTTTTATTTTCGATTTTAAATTAATCATATTAAAATAAAAAATTTAGATAAAAATAAAGTTCAAAATATATCTTACATTAATATTGATCCATTACAAAGTCACATTCAAAATATAAATTATTAAAATAATTATCTTTGTCAATGACTCAATCTTCATAATCCTACAATAAAAAGAAAAAAATTATTTTTATATCGGCAATAAAATAAATGAAATAAATGTATATACTTAATTAATATTTTTAATAAAACTATTTACGTCCTGCTCGTCCTGCTCGTCCTGTTCTTTCTCGAGAAATGTGGCAAATTGAGAGATAGCCTCATATTTCAAACCTAAAACAATGAAAATGATATAAGTAACGTAACTTATAAGTACAAATATTAATAACTGTATAATATAATTATAATGTAAAATAAACTCATACTGCTATTGTAAGCTCGTAACCAACTTTGACAGCACATTAAGGCCTCCAATGTGCTTGGATGAAGTTTGTTACGGTATGGGCTCACAACTCTACCACTGGTGCTAAAAGCTGATTCAAAAGCAACTGTTGTAATTGGAATTGCCAAAATATCTCTAGCAATTCGAGCTAATGTAGGATACATATTAGCATTTGTCTTCCACCAACTCAAAATATTAAAATCTTCCATCCGGGGTATAACTTTCTCATCCAAATATGAATCTAGTTCATCTGCAACAACTGCACAATCTCCATTGTTTACATAATCATCAAACCCTATCATCCATTTGGTTGCTTTCTTATAAGAATCCCCTGTAGATCTAGTAGAAGAACTACTACCAGTATAATCAAAGCAATAAACAATTGGTGAAAACTTCAATTAATATTCTTCCACTAATTCCCGGCAAAGGGTGATCACTTTCCCAACATACAACTATTTTGATATTTATTATTTTTAACAATATTTATAATTTTGTTATTTATTAGTAATTTTAAAAATAAAAATAAAAATTAAAATTAAAATGGGGAAATGGGAAGGGGATGGGGATTCCACCTCATCCTCGTCCCCTCCCCGAATAAAAAATTGGGTAAAAAATTTTCCCCGTCCCCTCTATTGAGTGTTAGAAAATGCATATTTATAAAGGAGAAAATCGTTATTTTACATATCAAGTATTACTAACAACCCTTACTTTTATGTGTTTAAGTTTCTTGTAATTTAATTATGTGTGTTTTATTTTAATTAAGTATTTTATGTATTTTAGGGGCATCATAGTCATTTCACAATAAACGAGAGATCAGATGGCAAAACGAACATCATTTTTTAACTCAGGACGGTCGAAAACCTTAGGAGGAGCATAAAAGGAAAAATGGCATTGTTCACATGTACGGTACTATTCACATGTACGGGTACCGTCTACGTTACTGTTCACGGCACTGTTCACATAGACGGATCGATGACGTGGCATTGACCGATGACGTGGCATTGACCGATGAGGTGTCATGATCCTATTGGACTAAAATTCTTATGTACTGTTTATGGTGACGTGGCAGCATATTAGTGGACCAAAAACTGCGCGTACGGTACATGCAACACAGGGGATTATTTACTGGGCAAACCGCGTTACTGTTTAACCCGTGTGTAAACCGCGTTACTGTACAAATAGTGGCTAAACCGCTTACTGTTCATGCGTACTGTTGACTTTACTGTTGACTGATGACGTGGCGAAATCCTGAGCGTCCAAACTGTTTTTAATCCGATGGCCATGATTTACTCGATGTAACTATAAAAAGGGGGCCTCCCCCCCTAATTTGGACCTCTAAATCCATTTTTGGAATCCATTTTCTGTAATTCTCTCTCTATCTTGTATTTTCTACGTATTTTAATAAATTCCCATTTTGCCCCTAGTTCAATTATGAGTGGCTAATTTTCTTTCAAGCTTGGGTTGAAGGTGAAGTCTCAAAATGTGTCATGGCTTGATTTGGTAAATTTACTTTCTCTTCCCCTCTAGTTTTTGTGGATGTTTTGACTTCTCGTCGACAAATAATAATAATCTTGTCTAGTACCGCCCTGGTTTCACCGGCTCCCTAGTATAAGATTATTATTATTTGGCACGATAAGCCCTTAGCACCATATTTATTAGAGCGTGGTTCATGAGGTGTGGATTCCCCTCTCATGATTTAATTGGTATTAATATGGAATATTTAGCCCATGATGCATGTTGATACGGATCCAGATACCCAGGTACGTCATCTTAATAGATTTACGCTTCAATTTATTCTTGCCATTCAATTCCAATTTCAGAATTTATTCTCGCCATTTTAATTTAAGTTTTAGCATAATCCAAATCATTTCCACCATAAATCCAACCACCCATTTACAAAATTAATTCTATATATAATTAAAATCCATCTCCTCGTGGGATCGACACTCGTCACCATTAATCTATACTACAACAGATTCGTGCGCTTGCGAGTTCAATAAAATTTACACAACAAGTTTTTGGCGCCGTTGCCGGGGAGGTAAGTAATTTTAATTCATAGAATTAATTTTTGTGAATATTTTTATTTAATTGTTTTCTTGTATGTTTTTTTAAAAAAAAGGTGAATCTACATTTAAAGTTTAGTATTACTTTTCTTTTTCTCTTCTTTAAAATTCTGTAATTTAATTTTCAATTTATTTTCTTTGTAGTTTTTTTTTATTTATCTTATTAATTTATTTTTAGTTAATTTATTTTCACGTATCTTTTTTTTTTGTATTTTTAAGGTTGTAATAGCGCAATAAGGTTAGTATCGTAATTTCTCATTCTTCTTTATTTTTATTCGTTTTGTTCCTATCTTTATTTTTATTTTATTTGTTTTATTCCCATTTGTTTTTGTGTTTTTTGCATGCATGGTCGTAGGTCATTATTACCTAATCTTGAACCTATAGACCTTGAATTAGAGAAAACACTTCGCACACACAAACAAATTAAAAATAACATGGATTTACAAGCACCACAAGAGAGGCCATTTAAGGATTACTTTAGTCCTTTAGCCAATTTGAGCACATCATGTATAAGGTACCCAAATGTAGCTGCTAGGAGTTTTGAACTAAAACCTAGTGTGCTAAATTGTCTCCCCACATTTTATGGCTTAGAAAATGAGGACCCATATAATCATCTGAATAATTTTCACGCTATTTGTCAAACATTTAAATATGAAAATTTTTCAGACGATGATGTAAAACTTAGATTATTCCCATTTTCTTTAAAAGATAGAGCTCGTTCATGGCTTAATACATTGCCTGCTAATAGCATTTCATCATGAGAACAAATGGTTACAAAATTTTTGAATAAATATTTCCCAGTGCATAAAACCAATGCTATTCGCAGGGAAATCTCGGAGTTTACCCAGAGAGATGACAAGCAGTTTTTCGAAACGTTGGAGCGATTCAATGGGCTACTCTTGAAGTGTCCACATCATGGGTACGAGAAATGACACCAATGCCAATACTTTTTGGAGGGATTATTGCCGAATATGCAAGAATGGCTAATGGCAACAAGTGGAGGAGAGCTAATGTCAAAAAGTGCATCAGAAATTTGGGAATTCTTCCAGCGATAAGCGGATAATTCCCAACAACGGAGTCGATCACTCAGGAATACTAGAAGGATTAAGGGAGTAAATGAGGTTCAAATTGGTGAGTCAACTTCAGGAATCAAAGAAGTCAAGGAGATAGTTGAAGGTCTCGCTAGACAAATAGCATCGTTATCGACTGCTAAATCAACAGAGCCACATGACCATGACCATGACTCATACTCAGATCAAGCCAATGCCATAGGAGTAATGAGAAAACCATCAAATTACAACCCATACTCCAACACATATAACCTTGGATGGAGAGACCACCCCAATTTTTCATGGTCTCAAGGATTCCAACAGAATGGACCAGCAGCTCCACCTCCACCAATGCAAACAATTCCTCAAAATCCTCAAGCCTCTCAGCCCCCATTTAGACCATTCAATCAGAACCAGAACTACTCTCAACCCAGACCATGGGAGGATGCATTCCAGAATTTCAAGAATGTCACTCACTCCACCATTGAGCAACAGAACCGCACCATTGATGGACTACGAAATGAATTGAGAGCGGACTTCAACTCACAAGCCCAATCAGTTTCAAGCCTCGAAAAGATGGTGGGACAGCTTGCTTCTTCAGTTCAAACCTTGGCAATGACTGTTGAGAAAGGTAAATTTCCAAGTCAACCAGTGCCTAACCCTAAAGGAGTACATGAAGCAAGTACCAGTTCACCACACCAGCATGGAGAGGTCAAAGCCGTCATGACCTTGCGAAAAGGAAAAGAAGTCGACAATAAAGTGGAAATGCAGGTGACTAAAGACAATCAAATTGTACCTGTGAATGTTGAGGAATCATCGCCGGAGGAGAAAGAAGAAACCAACCCACGAGAGTATGTTCCCAAAGCTCCATTTCCTCAGAGGTTAGCTAAAGGAAAGAAGGGAAAATCCACAGGTGAGATTCTCGAAATCTTCAAACAGGTAAGTGTTAACATTCCATTGCTTGATGCTATTAAACAAGTTCCATCTTATGCCAAGTTTCTTAAAGACCTGTGTACCAAAAAGAGAAATATGCATGTTCAAAAGAAGGCATTTTTAACAGAAAACGTTAGTTCTATACTCCAACATAAAATTCCTTTAAAATGCAAAGACCCAGGCTCCCCCACTATCTCATGTAGCATAGAGAACCACACAATTGAGAATGTTTTGTTGGATTTAGGAGCTAGTGTAAATTTGTTGCCTTATTCAGTTTTCGTGAAACTTGGATTGGGAGAATTACACCCAACTCCAGTGGTGTTACAGCTTGCAGATCGGTCTACGAAAATACCTCGTGGTATTGTGGAGGACGTGCTTATCCAGGCAGACAAGTTTTATTTTCCTGTTGATTTCATTGTAATTGACACTCAACCAATACAGGATTCAAGGAAGCACATTTCCATTATCCTAGGCCGACCTTTCTTGGCAACTGCGGATGCTCACATTCAATATAGGACTGGAAATATGCAGTTATCTTTCGGCAACATGACTATGGAGCTGAACATCTTTAACATTGCCAAACAACCTCACAATACAGATGATGGAATTGTTGATGTGGATTTAATTGAAGCATTAGTTGATGACACTTTTGTTTCAAACCTTAGTGATGACCCTTTACAAACATGTTTAACTCACTTTGGTTTGGATTTTGATATTGACAGATCGGTCGATGAAGTCAACGCCCTACTTGACTCAGCACCATCCATGGACACAAATAAATGGAAGTCAAGAGTTGAACAACTAGCACCATCAGAGAAGAAACTCATCCCATCATCAGAATCACCACCGAAACTCGAGCTCAAACCATTGCCCAACACTCTGGAATATGCATTTTTGGGGGAAGAAAGTACTCTACCGGTAATCATCTCATCATCCCTCAATAATGAACAAAAAGGTAAGTTGTTGGATGTTTTAAAAGAGCACAAAGGAGCATTAGGATGGACCATAGCAGATATAAAAGGTATAAATCCAGTAGACTGCATGCATTACATTCACCTTGATGAAAATGCTAAATCTACTAGGGAAATGCAACGTCGGTTAAATCCTAATATGAAAGAAGTTGTTAGAACAGAAGTCCTCAAGCTATTAGATGCAGGTATTATTTACCCCATTTCTGATAGTTCATGGGTCAGTCCTGTACAAGTTGTCCCCAAAAAGTCAGGAGTCACTGTAGTTACCAATGCTGATAATGAATTGATACCAACTAGAGTAACTACATGATGGCGTGTATGCATTGATTATAGAAAGTTAAATTCTGTCACACGTAAAGACCATTTTCCTTTACCATTTATCGATCAAATGCTTGATAGATTAGCAGGCCATGAATTCTATTGCTTTCTAGATGGCTACTCAGGATATAATCAGATTCCCATAGCACCAAAAGATCAAGAGAAAACCACTTTCACTTGCCCTTTTGGCACTTTTGCATATAGGAGGATGCCATTTGGATTATGTAATGCACCTGCTACATTTCAACGATGCATGTTGAGCATTTTTTCTGATATGGTTGAACGATTCCTTGAGGTTTTTATGGATGATTTTTCTATCTTTGGAGATTCATTTGATCAATGTTTGCACCATCTAACACTAGTTCTGCAGAGATGTATCGAAAAGAACTTGGTCTTAAATTGGGAGAAGTGCCATTTTATGGTAACACAAGATATTGTTCTCGGTCACATCATTTCGAGCAAAGGTATTGAGGTTGACAAAGCCAAGATGGATCTCATTTCTAATCTTCCTCCACCCAAAACAGTCAGATAAGTAAGATCTTTCCTTGGGCATGCTGGTTTTTATAGACGTTTCATTAAAGATTTTAGCAAAGTTTCTAGACCCTTATGCAATTTACTTGCTAAGGATGTACCTTTTATCTTTAATGATTCGTGTCTTATGGCTTTTGAAAAATTAAAGCAATTGTTGACATCATCACCCATCATTCAGCCCCCAAATTGGAGCTTACCATTCGAGCTCATGTGTGATGCATCTGATTATGCAGTAGGAGTAGTATTAGGACAAAGAGTTGATCGGATTCCCCATGTTATTTACTATACTAGTATGACATTGAATGATGCACAGTTGAACTATTCAACTACTGAAAAATAAATGCTAGCAGTAGTGTTTGCATTGGAAAAAATTCGATCCTATCTCATTGGTTGTAAAATAATTGTATTCACAGATCATGCTGCTCTTAAATACCTTCTTACAAAGAAAGATGCAAAAGCTAGGCTAATTCGTTGGGTGTTACTTTTGCAGGAATTTGACTTGGAATTTAAAGATAAGAAAGGCACAGAAAATGTTGTGGCAGACCATCTCTCGTGTCTCCATTTTGACACAATTACAGAGCCATTAACATTGAATGAGTCCTTTCCAGATGAACAATTAATGAGTGTGAAAGTATTACCTTGGTATGCTGATATAGTTAATTATCTTGTTACAGGTAAACTTCCAGAGCATTGGACTAAGCAGAACAAGGCCAAATTCTTTGCAGAAATAAAGAATTTCTTTTGGGATGACCCGTATTTGTTCAAGTATTGTGCAGATCAAATTGTCAGACGATGTGTCCCAGAAAGTGAAATTCACAATATCCTATCGTTCTGCCATGAACAAGCTTGTGGAGGCCATTTCAGTGCTAAGAAAACAGCTACTAAAGTTTTACAATGTGGTTTCTATTGGCCAACTATATTTCGAGATGCTTACACGTTCTGTTCTTCATGTGATAGGTGTCAACGAATGGGGAGTATTACGCGAAGAAACATGATGCCACTAAATCCAATTTTAGTGGTTGAGATTTTTTACGTATGGGGTATCGACTTCATGGGACCCTTTCCCCCTTCTTTTGGTCATCAATTCATATTGGTTGCTGTTGACTACGTATCGAAATGGGTAGAAGCAATTCCATGTAGAACCAATGATCACAAGGTGGTAATAGGGTTTTTGAAAAGCAACATTGTTTCACGCTTTGGATTCCCTCGAGCGATAATCAGTGATGGTGGTGCCCACTTTTGTAATAAAGCATTCAAAGCTCTTTTGACAAAGTATTCCATTACTCACAAAGTGGCGACCCCGTATCATCCGCAAACCAGTGGCCAAGTGGAGATCTCCAATCGAGAAATAAAGCACATATTAGAAAAGACGGTGAGGCCGGACAGAAAAGATTGGTCATTAAGACTTGATGACGCATTATGGGCATATAGAACGGCTTTCAAGACTCCGATTGGGATGTCACCCTACAGGCTAGTGTATGGAAAAGCTTGCCACCTACCCGTGGAACTCGAGCATCGTGCATATTGGGCCATCAAGAAATTTAACTTTGACATGCAGCAAGCCAGCTCAGAAAGAAGATTACAACTGGCAGAACTTGAAGAAATTCGCAATGACGCATACGAAAATGCCAAGATTTACAAGCAACGAATGAAAGTCTTCCATGACAAGCATATTATGAGAAAATCTTTCACTCCAGGTCAGAAAGTGTTTTTATTCAACTCTCGCTTGCACCTATTCCCAGGTAAGTTACTCTCTCGATGGTCTGATCCATTTATTGTTCATACTGTTTTTCCACATGGGGCAATTGAAATTAAGGACCCAAAGAACGGTGTCACATTTAAAGTTAATGGTCAAAGATTAAAGCCATATCTAGAATACCAACCACATGGAAAAGACACCGAAATAAATTTAAGTGACCCACCAGATTTGAATTGATTTTTTTTCTTTTCGGTGGTTTGATCTTTTTCTTTCTTTTTATTATTCTTTTGCTAATTGAAAATTATTTGTGCATAAGTGTGTTTGTTTTACCATTAAATTTTCTCTTATCATTGTTAATCATGAGTCTCGTACGAAGACCGTTCCTCCTGAACATTCTTAAACCACTCCAACGTATCAAAACTCATCTCAAAAGGCAGATTCAATCTTGTAAAACACATCGCATTTGGGCTCTACAACCACCAGAGTTAGTAGCCTATGTTGAGGATTTAGAAAGCCAACTCAGAAATATTGAGAGAGGTGTTTACGACATCCAGTTGGAACTTGAGGTAAATTCAATAAGAGGACGATTTTAATTTTTTTTTTGTGTTTTAATTTTTTTTTCTATTTGTGTGCTTTAGTTTGTTACCCCGGTGAAGTGGCGGATAACGGTACTCCGTGACAATCAAGTCGGTTACTTCAGTTTCCCATAATAACTGATATTCTGAGGCAAAGGAATGGATAGAACCGAGATTCTAGCGAAGCTTCACAAGCGATTCCCTTCACTTCCTCAGAATGCTCTTCTTACGATCTATAAAGCTCGGTCCGAACGCATGTGATTGCTCATGAGGAATAACATACCTGCTGACATCCGTTGGTTAATCGAGGCGAAAGTACGATTGGCAGGTGAGTTACCTTCAAAATTTATTGCATACATGCCTGGTTGTGGGAAAGGAAATTATGCAAGAAAACGATGAGCTCGAAGAATTTCTGTTGCTTGTCATAAGTGTGCCAGAATGAATTGCAATAAAAACCCATGTTCTTTAGGAATGGTGTCTGATAACAGGGAAGATAAGATTCAATTCATTAGGGATGGCTTGAATAAGGAGTCATTGGATGATATCCTTCTGTCTCTTGAAACGCATCCCAGTGGATATGTGCAAGGAGCGATTCTCCAGTTATGGTCATTATTCCAGAAAGAGCATGCACGATATAGTCTAGGGAATTTGACTATAAACGACCCTGTTTGCCAGTTTATAAGAAAACTGGATGGGAAGCCTATCCTCGACCCATAGAGGGCGTTCAAGCCGTTTCTGGACGTAAAACCAGAGGAAGATGTGAGCCACAGTCGCAACTACCTGTACATATCCTTTTACTTTACTGTTATTTTATTTCATTTCACTGTTGTTTTATCATTTGCATTATTGTCTTTAATAATTTTATTACTGTTTGTTTTTTCCTTTTTACTGTTTGCTTTTTGACTATCGAGCCATGATTTACGCGTTATTTGACACTGACATGCCACCTCATACACAGTTGTGATCCATTGTCACCAAGATTCTTAAATACGACTTTTTGTTAAGCACTCACAAATTGTTTTTGAGAAATATTCCAATGGCAGCTACTCCCAATAGACAATTCAAGAACATTTGTGTGCTTTCTGGATTTACCTATGGCAAACATAAAGAGTTCGTTGATGCAACCATAGATCTTGGTCGAAGCATAGCAGAGAGAAAATTACACTTGGTGTATGGAGGAGGTAACCGAGGGTTATCAAAATTGGTCTCAGAAGCTGCTTTTGTCAGAGGAAGCCAAGTGTTAGGCATCATTCCAAGAGTCCTAAAACCTTTAGGCAGTGTGTCTGACTCGTTGACTGGAGAAGAGTTAGTCGTCTCAGGTATGCAAGAACGAATAACTGAAATGCTTAATCATGCTGATGCTTTTATTTTCCTTCCAGGAGATCTTGCAACACTAGAGGCACTTATCACACTAGCATCTTGGGCCCATCTGCACCTTCACCAGAAACCCATCGGTTTGTTAAATGTCAATAATTTTTATGATGGCTTTTTCGCATTTCTTAACCATGCAATAAAAAACTACTTTATTCCTTCCAGTGCGAAAAAACTTTTTATTTGTGCTCACACTGCTAATGAACTACTTGATATGTTACAAGCTTATAAACCGGAGCCAGACCCCTAGAGCTTTGTGTTGGAGCGTTCAAATGATGACGGTAACAGTAGCCGCAGTAAGAAGTACAAATTAGATTTAACTCTCCGCCTGTAAATATTTTCTTCTGTGTTGCACCACCCAGGTGATGTCTTCTAAACTCTACTTCTTTCCTTTAAAACATTGAGGATAATGTTTCGTTCTGGTTGGGGGGAGGGAATAGTCGATAATTGTGGAATCTTGGTTAAGTTTTTACTAATTTTTGTTGTAGAAACTAACTAATTGTTGCTAACTTTTTGTGTTGAAGATGGCTGAATATGGAGTGTAGTGACTCTAGAAACGCATCTTCATCGTTTAAAAAAAAACAAAAAAAAAATAAAAAAAAAATTCAGCTATTTTCTTTTTCTTTATTATGTTTTGATGTTCATTTTTCTATTTCTTTTTAATTTCTCCTTTATAAATATACATTTTCAAACAAAAATTTTTTGAGTCAAAGATGGCTGAATATAGAGTGTAGTGCCTCTAGAAACGCATCTTCTTAAGTTAAAAAAAAAATTCGTTTTCTATCATTTTCTAATTAGTTTTTCTGCATCATTTTTACATTTCTGCATGCATATTTTCCTTTCACGTTTAGAATAGGTTGGGGGATAGACTGTTGTTAAAAAAAAAAAAAAAATTTGTGTGATTTGTTTTAACATTGGATGACATGATTAATTTCAAATTTTAGTATTTGTATTATCTTTAGTCTGAAGTGATGTTACACTATGTTTACTACTCTACATGTTGATGTCGGAGACAAATATGAATTGTTTAAAGGAATGAACATGTCATAATAAATACCAAGTGAGTTTTTGAGCCTATCATTTTTCTTGGAGAGTAACCCTTTTGCCCATTCTTTATACAGCTTAGCAGTTTATTATTGTACACGATCTCTAGATTTCTTTTGAGTTAAACCTAAAAAAAAATGAAAAAAAAAGAAAAAAATGTGTGTTGCTACATTTGGAAGTCCATTTAATTAGTAGATATGGAAGATTATTTAGAGCCCTAAAAGATGATGGAAAGGCCATCTTTGATCCGTTTGAGCCTTTCTAGCCATCCCTTTTATGAATATCCATAGTTAGCCCTTTTGAGCCTTTAAAAAAAAAAAAAAACCTTTTCTTTGTCAACTTATCATCTTGACCCACTCCGATTTGGAGTATTACCCATTATCTTACAAGATCCATCACCTATTTATGTTTGAGAAAAATGTAAATAAATATTTTGTATAGTGAAGTTATGCCTAGTTCAAAAAAAAAAAATTGTTGCTTCAAAAAAAAAAAATTGTTGTTTAAAAAAAAAACAATAATAGGTGAAATCCACCTTGTAACTTTCAAAAAAAAAAAATTCTCTGCATTTTTCTCAAACATACACTTTGTTTTTCCTATTTCCCTTCTTTGTTAGCCATGTCCCTAGCCTACGTTACGTCTTAATAAAAGTCCTTCTTGATTTTAGGGAACTATAGTCTGAAGTAGAAGCTAGTTATATGGGCTAAAAAGATGTAGTGATGCATAAAAATAAAAAATAAAAAAATTGGGTTGACTAGCATTTTTATTTGACTTGAGATCGTATTATTTCTAAGTTGAGGGCATATTTCTTTCATCTTGGTGAGAGCATGAGAGATCACTTCATTATTATTTTCTCTCAATTACCATTCATTGGAGTGACTATTTTTATTGGGTTTAATTTCTTTGTGAGAGTGTCACTATTTCCAGTGAGATTTTGGGGTTTGATATGTTATTCTTGAAGGTAGCTACGACAAAGTCTACTAGGCTGATTCATGTGGATGGTTGATGTGGGTGTGGTGTTTCTTTAGACTGGAGATAATGCTTATTTGATTGTTATCATTAATCTGATTGAATAAACAAGAGTGTTTTAAAAAAAAAATCATTTTTTGAATTTTGTTTTCGCTTTATTTGCTAGGGACTAGCAATAAGCTAGTTGGGGGTGTGTTGAGTGTTAGAAAATGCATATTTATAAAGGAGAAAATCGTTATTTTACATATCAAGTATTACTAACAACCCTTACTTTTATGTGTTTAAGTTTCTTGTAATTTAATTATGTGTGTTTTATTTTAATTAAGTATTTTATGTATTTTAGGGGCATCATAGTCATTTCACAATAAACGAGAGATCAGATGGCAAAACGGACATTATTTTTTAACTCAGGACGGTCGAAAACCTTAGGAGGAGCATAAAAGGAAAAATGGCACTGTTCACATGTACGGTACTATTCACATGTACGGGTACCGTCTACATTACTGTTCACATAGACGGATCGATGACGTGGCATTGACCGATGACGTGGCATTGACCGATGAGGTGTCATGATCCTATTGGACTAAAATTCTTATGTACTGTTTATGGTGACGTGGCAGCATATTAGTGGACCAAAAACTGCGCGTACGGTACATGCAACACAGGGGATTATTTACTGGGCAAACCGCGTTACTGTTTAACCCGTGTGTAAACCGCGTTACTGTACAAATAGTGGCTAAACCGCGTACTGTTCACGCGTACTGTTGACTTTACTGTTGACTGATGACATGGCGAAATCCTGAGCGTCCAAACTGTTTTTAATCCGATGACCATGATTTACTCGATGTAACTATAAAAGGGGGGCTCCCCCCTTAATTTGAACCTCTAAATCCATTTTTGGAATCCATTTTCTGTAATTCTCTCTCTATCTTGTATTTTCTACGTATTTTAATAAATTCCCATTTTGCCCCTAGTTCAATTATGAGTGGCTAATTTTCTTTCAACCTTGGGTTGAAGGTGAAGTCTCAACATGTATCATGGCTTGATTTGGTAAATTTACTTTCTCTTCCCCTCTAGTTTTTGTGGATGTTTTGACTTCTCGTCGACAAATAATAATAATCTTGTCTAGTACCGCCCTGGTTTCACCGGCTCCCTAGTATAAGATTATTATTATTTGGCACGATAAGCCCTTAGCACCATATTTATTAGAGCGTGGTTCATGAGGTGTGGATTCCCCTCTCATGATTTAATTGGTATTAATATGGAATATTTAGCCCATGATGCATGTTGACACGGATCCAGATACCCAGGTACGTCATCTTAATAGATTTACGCTTCAATTTATTCTTGCCATTCAATTCCAATTTCAGAATTTATTCTCGCCATTTTAATTTAAGTTTTAGCATAATCCAAATCATTTCCACCATAAATCCAACCACCCATTTACAAAATTAATTCTATATATAATTAAAATCCACCTCCTCGTGGGATCGACACTCGTCACCATTAATCTATACTACAACAGATTCGTGCGCTTGCGAGTTCAATAAAATTTGCACAACACCCTCCCCGAATAAAAAATTGGGGATAAAATTATCCTCGTACCATCCCCGAATGGGAAAAATTCCCGAGGGTACCCGTCCCCGTGGGGATTTTTGCCATCCCTAGCCATCACATCATATTCAACATCAATAATTAATTTGATGTAGTGCCACCGCATTAATTGAGAGCTTGAAATTCAAATACTAGGATCCCTAGTCTTACTCTTACTTTTTTTTTTTTTGAAACTGATTAAGCATCAGTTGGTTACTGTATTACACAGAGATATATACAACTGCTATGACAGCAGGGCATTACACTGATAATTACAATCAGATATATATACATGAGACTTATATTATGACATTTATCCTATGAAGTACATGCCCATCCAAATACCCCTCATAGAAGAGGGATGCCTCCACTCCACTCGCATTTCGCAAGGGAGAAAGACGTTGTAAGAATGCTCCGCACAATTAAATTTAATTGAAGGAGTTTTTTGAGTCCGTGGGGACTCGAACCATTGTCCTCATAGTCATGCTTAACTTTGAGGGCAATGGTCCACCACTGGGCTACAAGCCCAAGTGGCAGTCTTACTCTTACTATTAATATAACCTTTAGCTAATTTTTATTTGACAAGTACCGTCCCAAATGAAACGTATCTCTTGTATTTGAAACCTTAACATTTGGCTTTCACTAAACAAATATCAACCAACTAGATTATCATCGAAGATAATGTAACTTTTATTCTTATTAACTATTTTTTTCTAAAGTGTAAAATTATTAAGCTTTTACATAAGTTTCGAGATTTGCTCTTAGTCAAAGTCCACAAAAGGGGGATTATGGTCCAACTTGACCCGCTAGTTAAGATTTAATGATAGGATTGAGTTTGTTCAGCTAGCCTGCTAGAACCCAAAAGCTTGGTTTAGGTTTAATCAAGTACATGCCAATAAAGAATTCAGAGATTTGATTTAGATAAATAGGGATAGAGATAAAGTTACAATGTCATTCGAATCCTAACTGATACATACAACTAAATAAGAGTTTAAATTCAAATTTCTGATTATCTACAGTGTTATAAATATACTGTCTTTCCTAGTATAAATAAAAAGTACTACTAACAACAAAAATTATAAGGAAAATTCTATGATAACCTGATTAAAATTATGATATCAATGCTATGATAAACATAAATTTTATAAATTATACATAAGATTAGTAAATAAAAGGTAAAAACAAGTAAATTAATGTAAGAGTAGTAAATTGGTGTTTTAAAATTGCAATCTAAACAAAAATTTGTAAAAATAACATAAAACTTGTATATCAACATTAAATTATAATTTTAAAAATAGTATATTTATTTTATTTATTTAAGCAAAGAAAAAATTACTTATCAATTGAAAATAAAAAAGTTGTATTGCAAACAATTGGAATAAGTTTTATTAAATTATTTTAATCATAAATTCTTTATTAATGTTACGACATTCATAAACCTTTTTTTTAAAAAAAAAATCTTCTATCATAGTGTATGTTTACTATACAAGTTAATTAAGTAAAATTATTTTTCTTAATATGGATCAAGCCAAAACAAAATAAAAATATATTCTTATATTCTTAGACATATATGAAACATTAATAAAATTAGATCTAATTTTTAGTTTTATACATATTTCATGTAGTTTCAATTTTTCTTATTACTACTATTAAAAGGTCATTTAGATTTGTTGTTGAGGAGGTTTAGAAGGATGCCAAATTACTTATCTTACAAAGAATTTTGAATAAATAAAAGAATTTTCAAAGTTTCACATATATCTAAAATGCAAGTGTGCAACCCAAGAGGGGGGGTGAATTGAGATTCTAAAAACTATTTGATTTTAAAACAAATTATCATGCAAATCTAAAATGAATTTAATAGAATAACAATTAAATCAATTACAATATAAAACGATAAGGGAAGAGAGATTCAAACACGAAGTTTTTTACGTGGTTCGGCCAACCTCGCTTACGTCCACACCTCCAAGCTTTCCGGACTTGAGGATTTCACTAAACAAGCCTCCAAAGCTTCAAATGTTTACACTTGACTTCCAAGGTGTCAACGAACCTTTACAACAAGAGATTATCCCCAATCTCTTAACCCAAGTGTATCCCAACACTTAAAATCACTCAAAGTAAAAGATTAAAAATTATTTTTTTCTCACACAATATTTAAGAATACAAATCAATGTCCAATGCGTGAATAGATGAAGAAAGAATGTGTTTTAAAGCTCTATGAAGATTATAATCTCGAATATAAGCTCAATGGTCGTATTGTGATCTAATCTTGTTTGAATTTGAATGAGCTTATTTATAGTTGGAGCTGAAAACTAGCCGTTATTAACTTTTTGCTCACTGTCAGATCGTCGTTTAACTGATCAATATGACCGTTGGACTGAATTTTCAAATTGTCAGATTGTCGTTTTCTAGAAGTTGGATCGCCGTTAGTATCCAGAGACTAATCTTCAATTTTGCTCGATGTCGGCGGACTAATATTTTGCTCCCCCTAAGTAAAATATTTGAGAAATTTAACTTCCCCTAAATATGTGCCCATCAATTTTTAGCCTAAAAAAAAAATGTTTAAACAGAACAGATTGAATTGATAAATTATCTCCCCCTTCATCATAAAAAAGAAATAAGCACGAAAAGATTAAAAAGAGAAGTTCAAAGATTACCCATTTTGAAAAAATTTTGGCAGAATCTCTGCTTAAAAATGAAAATATCCTCAACAAAAAAAAATGGTTAAAACACTCCCTTATATATATTCCAACTTAGCAACCAACCTCCATTCAAAGAAAATCAACATAATCATGAACAATAACCAAACATGTCATCAAAATCAACGTAATCATAAACAAAGTCCACATATCCAACAAAATCATCATAAAAGCATCACAAGCATAATAAAAAAAACAAAAAGTATCACAACAAACTATATAAAATGAGTAATGTTTGTGTGAAAATCATAGGTGTAGAAAACTAAGATGGGGGTGGTGAAGAGGAACTGCCGAGATTATAACCAAGATGACCAAGGATACGCCGCTGTCGAGCAAGTAGCTCCATCTGCTTATCTAACATTTGCTGCCGAAAGGTCGCAAAGTCATATTGAAGCTGCTGCTGCTGCTGGGACAGGACATCCACTTTGTCGAAAAGCTGCTAAATATGATCCTCAGGAACGGTCGATGCTGCAGGAGGCATAGATAGCTCAGCTGGGTCGGCTAGCTCGTCATCCTAAGAGGATGCTGCTGCTGCTCGGCGGGGGGCACATGGTCTAGCGTGAAGACGAAAGTCGGGTAACTTATCTTCGGAATAAACATCATTGAGCATGCAGTTATCATCTGGAGCTACCAAAGTATCCTCATTCTTAAAGGAGGTAACCTTGATCCACTTGCCTTGCCTCAAATGGAAACCAATCCCCGAGATTATTTCCCTACCCAGCTTCTTGGTAGGTTCGGTCAAAGGAACATGAAAGTATCGCAAAATCTTACTAATAATGCTACCATATGGAAGAGATTGGTTAGACACAGTAGTGGTAAAGAGCATATGACGCATAATTGTGAATGAAAGATGCACTTGCCTTCCTCGGATGAAAGAGTCAAGTAAACCAACATATAATCTAGTCACCTCATCAGCATGTCCATGCCTAGGTGTAATCATGTGCTGGAGAATACTGTAAAGAATACGGACTTGGAAAGGTAATAATTGAGACCGAAAGGACAATGAGCAGACCTCGTCAGAGAGATCGCGATGTCTACATATATTCCTAACGCCCTCAATGTGTCTAAACTGATTAAAGTGAAGCTCTTTTCTAGCAGTATATAGGTTTAGCCCTTCACATGATATTCCAAGAATACGATCAAGCTCAAATATGTCGAAATCAATTCTAACACCTCCAACATGTGTTACGACTCTATCTTTTCGATTAACAAAAATCTTTATATTACAGTAAAACACCTTAACTAAATTTTCATAGACTCGTTCTTCAATGCCTAAAGCTTCATCCCAGTGTCTTAGCATTTGAGGCAACGTTCTACCACATATAGTAATATCAGAGAAATTATCGATATCAACATAGAATAAGGGAGTTACCGTTTTTCCCATGAATTTCTCGTGAAACCGTTGAGCTAGTTGACCATTTGAAAAATGCAGGCTGTCAAAGTCTTGATAAAGAGGCTTGGAGGAGCTGGGATTGCTTGGAGCTGCTTGCTTGGTTCGAGTACGCCTTGGTCGTGAAGCCATTTATGATTTTGGAGAAATTTAGATAGGTAGAAATGAAGTTTGAGAGATGAGAGAGTGATTACAAGTTGAAATGTTATTGAAAATGGAAGAAATTCGGGTCAAGTTTGGCAAAGATAGTGCGGCTGGTTCTAGGGTTTTAAGTTGGGATTTTTTAATTTTTAAAGAGAAAATCAATTTTAATCGGTTAAAAAGGGGCTAAAGATGATAAGGATGGTTTTAACGCTTCAATTTAGTGAAAAATGACAAGAAAAATGATGGATTTGAGAGAGAAATGAAGTTGTAGTCGCGGTTTGGGAGAGGAAGAGAGAGAGAGAGCAAGAATGAAATGAAGAAGAAGACTAAAGGTTGTTCACTTAACGCGCGATAACGGCGAGCCGACAGCGTCCAGAGAGTTCCCAAAAATTTTCATGAAAACGAAAAGCCGTTAAGGTATTATCGGCAAACCGACAGTGTCCAGAATGCTTGCCATGGTTTCTGCCCGAAAACGGTTAGCCGTTTATTAAAATAACGGCAATCCGTTTTCTACAACTTATGATTTTGCACATTTATTTTAGTATTTGGCCAACAATTAAGACATTTCAAGATCATTTCATTGATCCAAAATGTTTTAAGTGCTAGTTCAATGCATAATTCATGAACATATATGTATTTACAATTAATCATACATATTCAAAAATACACACACTCCACATGTATATTATGATTGAGTATTCCATAGATATTAAATCATCAAATCATAAATCAATCAATTTTTTAATAAACTCGATAACATGAATAAAGATGTTAATGTGAAAAATTTCATCATCCCAAGTTCATGCCGAATTTTTGAAAATTGTTCTTCACAAAGTGGTTTTGTAAAAATATCGGCAAGTTATTTTTTCGTAGAAATAAACTCTAATGCAATATCTCCCTTTTGAACATGATCTATCAAGAAATGATGTCTAATTTTTATATGCTTGGTTCTAGAGTGTTGAATGGGATTCTTTGAAAGATTTATAGCACTAGTATTATCACACTTAATAGGAAATTGTTCAAGATTAATGCCATAATCTCTAAGTGTTTGTTTCATCCAAATTGCTTGTGCACAGCAACTCCCAGCGGCAATATATTCAGCCTCGGTGGTTGAAAGTACAACCGAATTTTGTTTCTTACTAAATCATGAAACAAGTGAATGACCTAGTAAATGGCAAATGCCACTAGTATTTTTCTTATCAACTTTGTATCCAGCAAAATCCGCATCCGAATAACATGTTAAATCTATATGAGTCCCTCTAGAATACCAAAGGCCAAGATCTATGGTTCCACTTAAATAACGAAAAATTCTTTTTACGGCAAGTAAATGAGATTCCTTGAGACATGATTGAGATCTTGCACATAAACATACACTAAACATGATATCAGGTCTACTTACAGTTAAGTAAAGTAAAGATCTAATCATACCTCGATACATTTTGATATCCACTTCTTTACCTTTTTCACCTTTGTCAAGTTTAATTGTTGTGCTCATTGGAGTGCTTTTGGTATTTGAATCATCAATGCCAAATCACTTGAGTAGGTCTTTCAAATACTTGGCTTGATTTATGAAAATTCCATTCTCATTTTGTTTTATTTGTAGCCCAAGAAAGTACTTCAACTCTTCCATCATGCTCATTTCAAACTCTTTACTCATACAAGATGAAAATTCTTTACATAACAATTCATTAATAGAACCAAAAATAATATCATCAACATAAATTTGAACAACAAGAATAACTTGGTTCTTATACTTAACAAAGAGAATAGTATCCACTTTACCCATCGAAAACCCATTATCCAATAAAAAATTTTTAAGTCTATCATACCATGCTCTAGGTGCTTGTTTTAATCCATACAAAGTTTTAAATAACTTATAAACATGATTTGAAAATTTTTCATTCTCAAAACTAGGGAATTGTTTTACATACACTTCTTCCATAATATAACCATTTAAGAAAACACTTTTCACATCCATTTAAAATAAAATGAAGTCTTTATGACATGCAAATGCAAACAACATTCTAATTGATTCTAGTCTAGCTACGGGTGCAAATGTTTCATCAAAATCAATTCCTTCTTCTTGGTTGTAACCTTGAGCCACTAATCTAGCTTTATTCCTTACAACCACACCGAATTCATCCATCTTATTTCTAAATACCCATTTAGTTTTTATGATGGATTGATGTTCCAGTTTAGGAACTAATTCCCACACATTGTTTCTCTCAAATTGATTTAACTCCTCTTACATTGCCATAATCTAAGATTCATCATTTTCCGCATCCGCAAAGGATTTAGGTTCAATTTAAGAAATAAATGCATTATGCTCACAAGTATTCCTAAGTGATGATCTAGTTGTAATACCTCGAGAGGGATCTCCTAAAATTACATCTTTAGGATGAGAAGAAACATACCCCCATTCCTTGGGGAGTGCTTGAGAAGTACCTTCATGTTGCTCCATATTTGTTTGCTCTTCTTGTTCATCTTCTTGATTTCTTTGTGGTGTATTCTCTTGTTTATCCTTTGATGATTCTTCTTGTAGCTCTCCATCTGCATTATCATAAATTATTCATTTCTCCGCAGAGGAGGGGTTAGACTCATCAAATGTAACATGTATAGATTCTTCTACAACTAGAGTTCTTTTGTTATAAACTCTATAAGTTTTGCTTGAGTTTGAATATCCAAGAAAAATACCAACATCGGATTTTGGATCAAATTTGCCAAGATTATCTTTTATGCTCAAAATAAAACATTTGCATCCAAAAACCTTGAAATAACCAATATTGGGTTTTCTATTTTTCCAAAGCTCATATAGAGTTTTGTTAAGATTAGGTCTAATCAACATACAATTTAAAACATAACAAACGGTGTTGACGGCCCCGGCCCAAAATACTTAGGCAATGAATTTTCATTCAACATAATTCTAGTCATTTCTTGAATGGATCTATTCTTTCTCTCAACAACTTCATTTTATTGTGGAGTTTTAGGTAATAAAAATTGATACTCAATACCAAAATCATTACAAAAAGTCTCAAATGCATGATTTTCAAACTCTCCTCTATGATCACTCCTAATACATGCAATACCATACCCTTTTTCATTTTGAATTTTCTTACAAAGCACTTTAAAGGCATTAATAGCATCATCCTTATTAGCTAAGAATAATACCCATATATATCTAAAATAATCATCCACTATCACAAATGCATAATATTTGCCATTTAGACTAGCATATCTAGATGGCCAAAATAAATCTATGTGAAGAAGTTAAAGTGGTTTTGAAATAGAAATATGATTTTTATTTTTGAAAGATGTTTTGATTTGTTTTCCAAATTGACAAGCTTCACAAATCTTATCTTTTTAAAAATCAATTTTTGAAAGACCTTTAACTAAATTATTTTTCAAAAGTTTTGAAATCAAATCCATACTTGCATGTCCTAACCTTCTATGCCATAACCAACTATCATTATGCAATGCCGAAAAGCATTTATCAAGAGTAGATGCACATTTTATGTCAATGATATAAATATTACCACATCTATTTCCAACAAATAAGATCTTGCCATCACATGAATTCTCAATAACACAACTAAATTTATAAAAGTTAACTTTATAACCTTTGTCACACAATTGACTAATACTAATTAAGTTGTGTTTCAAGTTCTCAACCAAACATACATTCTCAATTAGAGTTGAGGAAACTTTACCAACATTTCCAATTCCAAAAATTTTTCCTTTTGAGTTCTTTCCAAAAGATACGTCTCCACCATTTTGAATTTTGGTGAAGCTTGAGAACCATGCATAGTTTCCGGTCATGTGCCTTGAACAACCACTGTTTAAGTACCATTTATTTTTCTTCTTCTTCAAACCCTAGAAAGAAAATCTCAAGCTTTAGGTACCCAAAGCTTTTTGGGTCCTTGAGAGTTAGTAGTGATTCCTTTTGGAACCCAAATGCATTTCATACCATAATATGCATTTCTTTTTACTAGACATCTATTTTTCATATGACCATCTTGATTACAAAAATGACATACAATTTGATTGTTACTAGATGTACTCTTCACAAAGTAGTTTTAATAATATTTTTATTTCAAGTTTGGCTTATAACCAATACCTCCTTTGTCAAATACACATTTATGTGAATTAAGCATGTTATCCAACATATTTTGCCCATTTATAAATTTCAAAACAATCTCATTCAACTCATTGCTCTTTTTCTTAAGCGTTTAGTTTTCATTTTTCAAATCATCTATGTGTGATTCTAAATGCTTATGTGAGATGCTAGGTTTCTCATTTGATAATGCAATTTCATCATGCAATATTTTGTTATTTACTTCTAGGTATGCAATTCTTGTATTTAGAGATTCATTTTCATTTTTAACCTTTGCCATTTCCTTTTTAAGATATACATTCTTTTTACCAATCTTCATCAACTCATTATGCAATTCTTTAAAAGCATCATACAATTCATCATAGATGGGATCGCTTACCTTATTGAGATCACCATCCTCTCTTATTGCCATAAGCGCTAGGTTTGATACTTCTTGCGACCCTTATTCATTACTTGAATCTTCCTCGTTATCATCCCAAGTTGCAACCATGGCTTTCTTCTTGAGTTTGTTGATAAGTGTACACTTGGATCTTATATGGTCAGGCTTCTTACATTCATAGCATGTGATTACCTCTTTCTTCTCCCTTTGGTTCTTGAAGTTTCTGAAATTTCTTCGTTCTCTGGTTTTCTTGAAGAATTTTATGAACCTCCTTGCTAGCATGGTCAACTCTTCATCATCTGGTTCACTCTCCCCATCACTCTCATATTTTAAAGCTTTGAGAGCATTGCTTTTCTTCTTCTCCTCATGTCCTTTTTCTGCTGCCAAATCTTCTTCATATGAAATGAGAGAACCAATTAAATCATCAGAGATAAAGTATTTAAATATTTGGCCTCTTCAATAGCGGTTCTTTTAGGTCTCCATTCTTTTGAAAGTGACCTAATGATTTTTTGAACTTTTTCGCTATTTGAGAATGTCTTTCCTAGGGCTCCTAAGGTGTTTACTATGTCCGTGAATCTCGTATACATAGAGTACACACTTTCATTTTGTTCCATTTGGAACAACTCATATTGTCGAGTGTAACTACTAATTTTCGACTCTTTCACTTGATTTGTGTCTTCATAGGCTACTTCAAGTTTGTGCCAAATTTCATTGGCACTTTCACAACTAGATACTCGATGAAATTCTTTCTTATCAAGTGCACAAAATAAAGCATTCATAACTTTGGAATTTAAAGAAGCTTTTCTTTTTTCCAATTCATTCCATTCCCTTGAAGGTTTTGGAATATCTTCCCCAACTTCATTTTTAGTTAGGAGCAAAAACGAACCATCGCATACAACTTCTCAAATTTCATAATCTAGTACTTGTAAATAAATTCTCATCCTAGTTTTTCAATATGGGTAGTCATTTCCGTCAAAGAACGGTGGTCTAGTTGTGGACTGTCCTTCCCTAAAAGTTGAGTCATTTTGGGTTGCCATGGATCTTTTACTCTAAACAGTTAAGTCCTAACAAGAGAACCAAGCTCTAATACCAAATGAAATATAAGTGTGCAGCCCAAGAGAGGGGGGTGAATTGGGATTCTAAAAATTATTTGATTTTAAAACAAATTATCATGTAAATCTAAAATGAATTTAATGAAATAACAATTAAATCAATTACAATGTAAAAAGATAAGGGAAGAGAGATTCAAACACGAAGTTTTTTACGTGGTTCGGCCAACCTTGCCTACATCCACGCCTCCAAGCTTTTCAGGCTTGAGGATTTCACTAAGCAAGCCACTAAGACTTCAAATGCTTACAACAAGAGATTATCCTCAATCTCTTAACCCAAGTGTATCCTAACACTTACAATCACTCAAAGTAAAAGATTAAAAATTATTTTTCTCTCACACAATAAAGATTGCAAATCAATGCCCAATGTGTGAACAAATGAAGTAAGAATGTGTTTTAAAGCTCTATGAAGATTGTATTCTCGAATATAAGCTCAATGGTTGTGTTGTGATCAAATCTTGTTTGAATTTGAATGAGCTTATTATAGTTGGAGCTAAAAACTAGTCGTTATTGACTTTCTGTTCATTGTCGAATTGCTGTTTGACTGGTCAATATGTCCGTTGGGCTGAATTTTTAAATTGTCAGATTGCCATTTTCTAGAAGTCGGATCGCCGTTAGTGTCCAGAGACTAATCTTCAATTCTGCTCGATGTCGGTGAGCTGTTATCAAGATGTCAGATCGTCGTTAACTACAGTAACTGCTACAGTGATACTTTATAAAATTGTACAATGATCTAAAACTTTATAAAACTTTGTCAAAAAGGTCCATTTCCAGGATTTTGAGCAATACTTGTTATTATCAAAATTCTCAAAGCTTTTTCAATTGAAACCATTAACATGAGAATAGCCAAAAACATTTTCATAGAATATAAAGCCTTTATAAAGTGAGAATAATGAAAAAGTATATGAAAACTATTTTGAACTTTTTAAAAGATTAATCTATCTTAATCAAGTTTGTTATTATCAAAATCAATAATAAAGAAATATTTATGTTAACAATATCATCACATGTATTACATAAATCTAAAACTTTCATTATTCAATTTAGAAAAAGAACAATACGTATATAAAGTAGTCATTATATTAATGAGTTTCCATTTGTAATTTTTTTTTTCAAAAACTCATATAATATTTACTTGTTTTACTTTTCGTTTACAATTTTTCTATTTCATTTGCATAATTTATATGTATTTTATACTTAATGTTGATTTACTAGTTTTACGTTACATCTGTAAGTTTATATTTTGTTTACCAATAATACATTATTTTGCCACTCCTATATTAATCTACTTATTTTACCTTATATTTATAGGTCTTATGTTTTATTTACTTTATTTATGTTTTATTTTACACTTAATGTTGATTTATAAATTTTATATCACATATGTAAATTTATGTTTTGTTTGCTAATAATACATCATTTTACCACTCTATGTTAATTTTCTTGTTTTACATTCTATTTATAGGTCATATGTTTTATTTACTTAATTTATGTTTTATTTTATACTTACTGTTGATTTACAAGCTATGTTATAATGATAAGCTTTTGTTTTATTTACCAATAATATTTAAATTTACTACTCCTATGTTAATTCACTTGTTTTACCTTTCATTTATAAGTCTTATGTTACATTTACAACATTTATGGTTTTTTTGGCACTGAATGTTAATTTACAAGTCCTAGGTTATATCCATAAGCTTTAGTTTTATTTACCAATAATATATTAACTTGCCATTCTTATAGGGAATTACTTTTTTTACTTTCTATTTACAAATCTTATATTCCATTTATATAATTTATGGTTTATTTTACACTTAATGTGAATTTATAAGCTTTATGTAAAATTTATATGTCTTATGTTTTATTTACACAATTTATATTTAATTACGGTATTGATATTATTATTTTAATCATGCATTATATAATGACCCAAATTTCAATCATATTTCAATAGTGAAAGTATTTCCTTTTTGTCAGTGGATGTAAGCCTAGAATTGAACCATGTTAAGTTCTCTGTCACTTTTATTATATATTGTATTATTGTTTTTTAATAAAATGACAAATATTAAAATAAATAAGAATAATTACAATGACAAACTAAGAGCATTTTAGTAATTTAAAATAATTCATTCCAATTCTAAGATAAAATAAATATGTAAATATCAATACTGCTCATTTCGATTATGATTTCTACAGTTAGGTAAACAAATTATTAAAATTGTCATTTCTTATTCTGATTCATTCTCATTCCTCAGTCTAATTCTATCTTATTTCTATTTTAGTTCATTTTGATTAACAATTGGACAAGACACCATGAATGCATTCATGGCATGCACTAGATTAAATCTAAACTACTCTTCTGAGTTTTTGCTACCTAGATAAACAAACCCAATTAAGTCTAAATCTTAATTAGCGGGTCAAGTTAGACCAAAAGTCCCCTTTTGTGGATTTTGACAAAGGGCAAAGCCATAAATTTATGTGCAAATTTAATGCTTTTACATTTTAGAAATTTTTTTAGTAAGAATAAAAGTTATATAATCTTCGTGTGATAATCTAGTTTGCAGATCTTTTGTGAAAGTAAGATGTTAAGGGTTCAAATGCATGAGATATGTTTCATTTGGGACTGGGTACATGTTAAAAAAAAAAACACTACATGAATAGTAAGAGTAACATTAGGGATCTCAATATTTAAGTTTCAAGCTCTCAACTAATGTGGCAATACTACATCAAGTTGGTATTAATATTTAGAGTGATGATACAATCACAAACTTTTGTATAAACTGACGTGACATTAATTCATTGGTTGAATGAAAATATAAAATAATAAAAATAAATCATGTGGACTAAGTGATATTTAATTTAATCAATCTTATCATTACTCTAACATTTAACATGATGCAACAGCTACGGATAAACAATCACATCAATCAAATATTAAGATCAAAGCATTAATGTAATATTAACGGGACGGATCAGCCCTATAGAATTATATTTATTTTTTCACTGTATGTGAGTCATTAGATCAAATAAAAATTAATGACTCAGATACAATGATCAATTAGCTAAAAATATTAATTTACGCATTATTTTCTAAGATTTTTTTCTCACTCCTCTCTCTTCTAACAAATTTACTCCGTTCTTTCTCCTCTTTCTAGTCTTACATAAAAATTGGAAAATCCTATTTGCACAATAATAACTCGTTAGCCTTGTTAAAATTCCAATATCATATTTGCACTAAAAATTAATATATTAGAGAGCAAAAGCTTCTGAATTGCTTAGTTGTTGTAATTCAAAGCATGATTGATATTAACTTGAATGATTTGAAAATGGTTGAATTAACAAAACACTGATAGGATAGTTTAATTAACAACGTTTTAGCCAGTGGCTACTTGTCGTCCAGGAATGTTGAATATATATGATCATATTTGTGTTTTGTTGTTCGATGAACCATAATATTGCAAATTTATGTTTGCAAACAGCATTTTCTTTTGCAAATCTTTATTCTGGCCATTTACAATTTAATTTTCAACCATTAACTTTTGAAGTTATAAAAAATACTATGATGATAATGAAACTCTAATTAATATTTTTCTAGTATTGATGATTATTTTTTTTAAATGATTCGTGCAAAGAATATAGAGAAAAAGTGAGATAAGGATAGAAAGAAATCTTTATTAAGATTAATGTTGCGTTTACTAAACTGGAATTGGAATGGACCTAAATGGAAATAGGGAATGAGAATCAAAATAAGTTGTTTACTTGAACAATAGGAATCGAAATCAGAATGAGCTGGATTGCCATAAATCTGTTTTTGGAATCGTAATCGGAATATGAATGAGTTAGATTGTAATAAATTACGAAAAAGTACTTAATGAATTATTGTCATAATTATTATTTTATATTTTAATTATAGTGATTATTTATTCAAAAAGTATTATTATTATTAATTATTGTCAATAATATATTGATATATTAATTAATTATAAAAATTATTAATTAATTAATTATATTAATAATTATTATATAATATATTAATGAATAATATTACTATTACTTATTTAATTGTAATAATATAGTAATTATTGTGATTATTTATTCGAAAACTATAATTATTAATATATTGTTGTTAATAATGTATTAATATATTAATTAATAGTAATAATTATATTAATTATTTATTTATAATATATAAATTATTTATAATAATTATATTAATGATTCTTATGATAGTATATTTATTAATTAATTATAATAATAAAATATATTAATTAGTGTGATTATTTATTCAAAAACTATAATTATTAATATATTATTGTTAATAATGTATTAATATATTAATTAGTAGTAATAATTATATATATTAATTAATAATAATAATATATGAATTAATTATATTAATGATTATTATGATAGTATATTTATTAATTAATAATAATAATATATTAATTATTGTGATTATTTATTCAAAAACTATGCTTATTAATATATTATTGTTAATAATGTATTAATATATTAATTAATAGTAATAATTATATTTATTAATTAGTAATAATAATAATAAATAAATCAATTATAATAATTATATTAATTAATATTATTAATTATAGTTTTATATTAATTAATAGCAATAATTATTTCAATTAATTAATGATAATATATGAATGAATTATAATAACTATATTAATAATTATTATAATAGTATAGTAATTAATAAATAATAATATATTAATTATTGTTATTATTTATTCAAAAATTACAATCATTAATAATTCTTGTTAATAATGTATCAATATACTAATTAATTAATTATAATATATTAATTATTTATCTATTTGGCTTTTTTAAGTTTGATATTTATATTTTTTATTTAAAGGAAGGGCATTTTACGAAAATTTGAAAGTCAATGGGGGCAAAATGGGAACTCTAGGGAATGGGAGATTGATTCCCACCTCCCCCATGGGAATCAATCTCCCATTCCCCATTGCCAAGTAGCGGTGGTCACCACGATTCTGATTCCGATTCCTGTCCCATTTTGCGAAGTAAACACCGTCAATCATTCTGATTTCAGATTTTGATTCTTCAATTTGGGAAGTAAACACACTATAAGAGACAGAGAAGGATTATGGGGTCCGCAAGAAGTATTTAAAATCTAAGAAATTGTTGTCATGTAACATGAACAATTGATTAGCCTTTAATCGGTGGTTGTAAATTGATGTAAAAATAAGTGTAATTTTAGGGGACTGCTAATTTGTGCCTATAATATGAAATGAAAATATGATCTAGTCTGTAATTAGAGTCCGTGTATAAAGAAATAAATAAAAAGCTAGGCTATATCTCGAGTTAGCTCACACATGGTTTTGCCTATAATTTTGACTTTTCTTCATGGCCCATGGTCTCATGGACTTGTCTTCACGGTCCTGATGAATAGTTCCATCATCTCTTTTTGGGTTATTTATAGTTCCATTAATTTGTCATTTCACTTTCCACTCACGCTATTCACAATTTTTTTTCCTTTTTTATATTCCTAGTTATAACAATCATAGTCATCAAGCTTCTAATTCAAATTGGGCATGCCACTAGAAAGATGAGAGACATTGATATTAAAAAAAAGTAAAAAAGTATCAACATTCAACCACCTAAGTTATTTCTAATAGGGGTGGGCATCGGTTCGGTTCGGTTTCGGGATAAACTTTCAGTTTTTGTTTGGTTCGGATCCTAAATTTAAAAAATCCGTTCGGTTTTTAGAGAAAATAAAAATCAAACCGGAACGGATAGTTTGGTTCGATTTTGATTTTTCAGTAATGATTTACTTAATGGATCAGATTAATAAATTGGTTTTTTATTTTATCTTAACTTGCACACAAGGCTTACTATAATCAATGTATAATCAATAAAAAAATTTATAAATTTGTGTAAGCAAAAAAAAAATTACAAAATTTTGAACTAAACTAACTAATTTTCGAAATCATCATCATTGTTTTTAACATCAAAACTTTTGGCTCAAAACGTAAATAAAATAAAATTAATTTCTGTGTCATAATATAACTTATAAAAAATATAGGGATCAAAATATTATATTGCCTTGTTAACTTTTGGTCAAAAACCCTTTTGAAAAGTTTGCAAAACATATTAGGCCATAACAGAATTTTTATATGCAAATATTTTTTAAATATTGGATCATGTTAAAATTTTATAAAAGAGAAGGATCCAAAGGATATTATTGGTTCGGTTCAAATTTATATATTCCATTGGTTTTTTGAATTAAAAAACCAAATAAAAAAAAACAATTTTGATTTTGTCCACCCCTAATTTTTAATATCTTTTACATATAAGTATCAATGATTGTTGATATTATAATACTATATCCAAGTATTAATATTAATTAAGGAAGTAATTTTAATTTTAATTTTTCAAATTTTCTAACTGTAAACTACATCGTTCTTATTGTTAATATCATTTAAATTCAACGCTTTGGATTTTTTTGACTTTTCATTTCTGTCCTTCGAAAATCGATGGCCTCCTCTCATTCTACCAAAACCCTAAAATTAAAATCAATGAAACAAAATTATTCATTATTTTTTCCACTAAATGAATAAAAATTCTTTTGTGGTATGATTTCTTTCTGACAAAAAAATATATAAGTGATTAATAATTAATAAATAAATAAATAAAATTCTATTTATATGCTATACACATAACACAAAATTTTTAAAAATTTACTAAAATTCAGATTAACAAAGAATTTTTATCCTAAATAAAAACCCATTTTAATTTTCTCTTATCGTTTCAAGAGCCACTGTTTTCTCCACGGCCGCTGTATCGAGTGCTTGTCTCCTGGTCTTATGTATTCGGCGGTATAGGAGCACATTGTTAGTAGTGCGACTTCCTTGCGGACTGCAGGTGGTATGCAGCTACTACATACGACTGGATCAGATCTTGCGATCCAGGCAGCATGGTGGTGCATCGTGCTCGTCGCTGGTGTCTTGAGTTGCAGGCAGTGATGTGAGACGCGGTGCAGCGTGCGAGGAAGTGCGAGGCACTGGCTTGGGCGGCTGTTCAAACGGCGGCAACAGAATGGTGGTGCGGCAGTTCGCGGCTTGAAGACACAAGCTTCCAGTAGCGACTCGCCGACGTTGTAACGTACGGCTTCGTTTGAAGATGGTGGCTATTGTTCTTGGTTGATGGCGGCTGCTCGAGAAAAATATGGAATTAGGGGTTTTTCGTTGGTTTTTATCAAGAAGGTCTTTGTAGTTTTATATATTTCTAGTTTGGGCAGAATGATTGAAAAGACTTGCATTCAAGTCCTGAATTTGTTTTGGAAGAAGCTAAACCATTCAACGTTTCGATGGATCTTGTAGCCTTGGGAATAGCTCTAAGTATAAAGTACTAAATACTGTAACTTCGATTGCGCATATCATCTATTCAATTGGAGCTAATACCTGTCACTGTGTTTTGGTTGGGTGGATTTAATTTGGGAACAAGGTTCTTTTGGTGTAATCGATGCACCAATTTTAGTAAGATGCGCCAATTATTTTAGTACAATATGCAGCAATCTTAATAGTGATGTCAAGTATATGAATAAGGCAGGTGTTTTGAAGGATGTACGAGTAATTCGGGAGAATTGTTATAAATACAAAAAAAAAAAAAGGTGAATGCGTTTTGATTCTTACGAAGTGTGATACCGGCAGAATTTTAAATTAAACTTTTATTATTATCTAACAAAATCTCATCACTCTAGAAGATTACAGTAGGATACAATAAGTTTTACTGACCAATGATATCCTACAAGAGATATAGGGCTTCTCAACTCACCACTCAAATGAATCCACCCAAGAGATATAGAGTTTAAAGAAGGAACTCATAAAAAAGAACTCTTCTAGACTATATTCTCAAAACATTTATATTGATAAGTTGGAACATCCCTCCAAGTTTAAGATACGATTTCTATTATTTAGAATTCAAATCAAACCTGAATTAAAAGTGTTAACTGTCGTGAGGTGGAAGAGAAGAAATCAAAACTCAATTTGACTATTAGGTCAGTTTGATCAGCAAGTGTGAGTAGTCAACATTCATTTAATCATATCTTTATACAGAAAACTCCAAATCGAACATCGTAAAATTTATTAAACTCTTGACTCAAAGAGCTTTCCAGAAATATGAAGTTTGTTAGATAGAACTTGATGTATTGATGCCAGTAAATTCAGAACTTGCAGCCTTGTGCAAAAATTTTGACAATTGTGACCTTTGTTAACTAAATCTTGTATTTCTTTAAGAGGAGAAGTCCAAATTTGATTTCGTAAAATTCTTTAGAAACTAGACAAAATTATCTTTTCAACCATATATTATACATAATTTAGCTATTTCTAGAACAATACAATTAATTTAAACAAGTGGGTTGCTAATTTTGATTTTTGCTTCCCACTTTGACTAACCCTTCCAAGTGTTCACATTCATCTTCATTGTTAACCCCCAAACATGATAAGTCCTAGACAATTTGGTATCAAATGAAGGACAAAGAGGTGCCGTACTACTCAAGGCAAAGAAAATAAAATAAAATAATAATATAATTAATTTAATTAAAAAGAGGGCAGGAAATGAAGCTATAAATAGAGGGCTTCATTTTTGTCCTCAGCATCAAGTTTTTCTCTTCCTCTTTAGACCCATTTTGAGAAGAGTTTAGTGATTTGAGAGTTTGGGTGTACTGGGGTTTTGGAAAGTGAGCTAAAATACTACAATACTTGTAACTCATTTTCACTAGTAAAATATTTTCTTTCTATCTTTGCATGTGGATGTAGGCTAACAACTTAACCAAGTAATTTCTAGTGTCATTGTGTGATTTTGTGTCTCATTATTTCTCAATTTCACTTTAGCTGCGTATCTGCTTCACCTATAAATTTCCCAATAGTGGTATCAGAGCTATTAGTTGTATTTTTTGGAGTCGGGAATACTATTCATGTATACGGAACTGTTCACATTTACGATACTATTCATATATACGGTACTGTTCAAGAGAAACGATGGGAGTGATCCAAAAATTTTGGCAGTGCAAAGTAGCGAATAACGGTGTGAGTAGAGCAACTGTGTGGTTTTGTACATGTCTTAGAAAGTTCTGTCACAAAGGCGATAAGAGCCTAAGGAGTCTGGGTTTTAAGTGGGACCGTTGTGAACCCTTCAGTCTTTCTTGGAAACTTCCTGGTGTGCATTTTCTCACATACTCATAACTATTCAAGGTGGTACATTAACTTGTGTGCGGTATTCACTAACAAAATTGCGGTAAAGTATGAAATTGAGAAGTTCAACGAGAATAATTTCTCATTCTGGAAAATGAAGATGCAGGCAATTTTGAAGAAAAATAATTGCTTGGCAGTAATTGGAGAAAGACCCATGGAGATAACTGATGGTGACAAGTGGATTGAGATGGACAGCAATGCCATTGCTGATCTACACCTGATACTTACAGATGGAGTGTCATCCAGTGTGGAGGAGAAAAAGACAGTAAAAGAAATATGTGATACTCTCACAAAATTGTACAAGGCTAAGTCGTTGCACAACAAGATTTTATTAAAAAGAAGACTCTATACTTTTCGAATAGCGGAATCTACATCGGTGACCGACCATATCAACACTTTGAAGACTCTATTTTCGCAACTCATAACGTTGGGTCATAAAATAGAGGAAAATAAACGTGCAGAGCTTTTTCTTCAATGTCTACCAGATTCGTATGATCAACTCATCATCAACCTGACGAACAACAATCCAGCAAACAGTCTAGTTTTCGATGATGTTGCAGGCTCTGTATTAAATGAGGAGCGCAGGCCGAAAAGTAAAGAAGACAGACAAGTAAGTTCGCAACAAGCAGAAGCGTTATCAGTGACGAGAGGGAGATCTATGGAACGTGGCCCTAATGGAAGTCACAATCATGGTAGATCAAAATTTAGAAGTAAGAAGAATGTTAAATGCTAAAACTGTGGCAAGAAATGGCGCGTCAAGAAAGAGTGTTGGAACAACCAGAAGAGAAGAAAGGGCAAAAAACCTGAGTCATCAAATGCTCAGGAGTGTGTAGCAAGTACCTCGGATGATGGAAAAATTCTTTACAGTAAGGCAACAACTGTTTCAGAAGGCAGAAAACGGCTATCTGACGTCTGACTCATAGATTTAGGAGCTACCTGGCACATGACTTTTCGGAGAGAATGGTTCCACACATATGAATCTATTTCAGGAGGATCTGTATATATGATAGATGATCATGCCTTAGAGATAACTAGTATTGGTACTATCAAAATCAAAATATTTCATGGTACAATTCGCACAATTGAGGAGGTATGACATGTCAAAGGCTTGAAGAAAAATCTACTGTCTTTGGGACAAATAAATAGTCATAGATGCAAGACTCATGTTTGAAATGGGATTATGAAGATTACCAGGGGTGCGCTTGTATTGATGAAGGTAGAAAAGATCGGTGCTAATTTATTAATACTTAAAGGAGAAACACTACAGGAGGCTGATGCGTGTGTCGCATCAAATGAAGAAGAGTCAACGATGATGTGGCATTTCACACTTGGCCACATGTCGGAACAAGATTTGAAGATTCTCTCTGAGCAAAAATTGCTTCCAAGGCTCAAATTGGTAAACTTATCATTTTGTGAGCATTGTGTTACAAGAAAACAACATAGATTGAAGTTCAGCAGATCTGTTGCCAGAAGTAAATGCATTCTAGAATTAGTTCACTTTGATGTTTGGGAATCGCCAGATATGTCCATGGGAGATGCAAAGTACTTGGTGACTTTTATAGATGATTATTTCAAGAGATGTTGGGTGTATCTAATCAAGAAAAAGTCAGATGTGTTTCCATTATTTAAACAGTACAAAGCACGGGTAGAACTTGAATCTGACAAAAGGATTAATTGCTTGAGGACAGATAAAGGAAGAGAATATACAGATAACGAGTTTTTTGTTTTCTATAAGTAAGAAAGTATTCAGAGGCAGTTCACGATGGCATATACTCTTCAACAAAATGGAGTGGCAAAGCGGATGAACAGACTCTTACATAAAGAATAAGAGGTATGTTGAGGTCTATGAGTCTACCTAATTCATTCTGGGCAGAAGCAACCAAAATTGTCTGTTATGTAGTAAATCAGCTGCCATCCACAGCAATTGGACTGAAGACAGCGATGGAGATGCAGACTGGAAAGTCAGCTGATTACTCTCACTTACATGCATTTGGATGTCATGTGTACGTGATGTACAATGCCCAAGAAAGAATAAAGCTGGATCCAAAATTTAGAAGATATGTCTTCTTGGGATATGCTGATGGAGTAAAGGGGTATCATCTGTGGGACTCCACTGCCCACAAGATCGTCATCAATAGAGATGTTATATTTATAGAAGATTAATTGCAAAGGAGAGATAATGATGATATCACTGTAAAAGGAAAGTCAGAGACTGTACCGGTATATGTGAAAAATAATTTGGAAAAAAAAGATTCAGATTCTTTTAAAGCAGCACCAGAGCACGAGGAACAAGAACCAATTGAGTCTGAGGCTCTTATAGCTCGTCGGTCAACTCATGAGAGACGACCGCCATCGTAGCACTTGGAGTTTATCATAGAGATCAATGTTGCATACTGTCTTTTAGTAGAGGATGGAGAGTTATCAACTTTCTATGAAACTTTAAACAGTTCAGATGTTGCTTTGTGGATGACAACAATGTAGGAAAAAATTGAAGCTCTACACAAGAATAAGACATGGGAACTTGTACCATTACTACATGGAAAAAAACTATTAGAAACAAATAGGTCTACAAGATCAAATGTGATGGCAATGACCAAGTGGACCAATATCGTGCAAGATTGATAGTGAAAGGATATGCTAAAAAAGAATGTATTGACTTCAACAAGATATTTTCTCTTGTGGTTTGACTCACAACAGTTAGAGTAATCTTGGTAATGTATACTACATTTGACCTAAATCGAGAGCAATTAGATGTGAAAACTGCATTTTTTTCATGGAGAATTTGAAGAAGAAATCTATATGCTCCAACTAGAAGGTTTTGCTAAAACGGGCAAGGAGAACTTGGTTTGTAGATTGAAAAAATCTCTATACGGTCTTAAACAGGCACTAAGGTATTCGTATAAGAGATTTGATTCCTTCAGCGTGAGCCTTGGATACAACATACTCAGTTTAAACTATTGTGAATATTATAAGACGTTTGAGAGTAATGATTTCATCATTTTGCTGTTGTATGCGGATGGGATGTTGGTAGCAGACCCCAACAAAGATCGAGTCCAACAGTTGAAGGCACAATTGGCTAGGGAGTTTGAAATGAAGAACTTGGGACCAGCAAATAAGATTCTAGGGATGCAAGTTCACCGAGACAGAAATAACAATAAGATTTGGCTTTCTCAGAAGATTTACTTCAAGAAAATCTTGTAGCGCTTCAATATGCAAGATTGTAAGCCAATCTCTACCCCACTTCCTGTTAATTTTAAATTATCCTCAAGTATACGTCCTAGTAATGAAACAGAAATGAAAGAGATGTCTTGAATATCGTATGCATTGGCAATGGGAAATTTGATGTTCACTATGATATGTACTAGACCAAACATTGCACAAGCAGTAGAAGCAATCAGTCGATACACGACGAATCCTGGTGGAGAGCATTGGATAACTGTGAAGAGAATTATGAGATATATTAGAGGAACCTCATATGTTGCATTATGTTATTGAGAATTAGAGTTTGTTGTTAGGGGTTATGTGAATTCAGATTTTGTAGGAGATCTTGATAAAAGAAAATCCATTACTAACTATGTGTTTATACTTGTAGCAGGAGCTGCAAGCTGGGTTTCGAAACTGCAGACCCTTGTGGCTCTATCTACAATAGAAGCAGAGTACGTGGCAGCTACACAAGCTTATAAGGAAGCTATTTAGATACAAAGGTTATTGGAGGAGTTCAGGCACAAACAACAGAAAATTTCTATGTTTTGTGACAGTCAGAGTGGCTTGCATATTGCAAGAAATCCAGCCTTTCATTCCAGGACAAAGCACATAGGGGTAGAGTATCACTTCGTTCGTGAAGTAGTGGAAGATGGAAGTGTGAATTTGTAGAAAATCCATACTAAGGAGAACCTAGTAGATGTTTTGACCAAGCCGATCAATAGAGACAAGTTTATCTGATGTAGATCCCCTTATGACCCAGCAGAGACGTAAGCAACATGATAATAGCGAAGCAGAAATGATGATGTGGAGATATGATTGGCTCGCAATCAAATTTCCAAGTGGGAGAATGACAAAAATGGCATGCGGGCACCACCCTTCTAGAAGGTTGCCCTGCCCATTTTGAAGAAGGAGACTGTTGTGAAAATTTTAATGTACTCACAAGTGCACGAATCTAGAGATAGAATAGTGGTATTGAGGTCGATCCCACAAGGATTGTTATAAATTAAAAAGTCTAATTTAAATCTAAAATTAATATTAATTCAAACCTAGTTTAGCAATTTGAATTTTTTAGAGAAATTAAACTTATTAAACTAAGAAAACAATTAAAGCAAAGGAGAAATCAATAAGACAAGAATTACCAAGGTTTCAGAACCCACCATTATTCAATTAGTAATTATCTAATTATCAATTAATCCCCAATTTTAGAGTGACAATTCGAAATCAATCTATGTCATCTCATGGATATAACAATTAAACCCAAGTAATTAAATCTATTGTAGTTTTTTTTTCTACGTAATAGTATGGCATCTAAACATCCCATGTAAACATATTGAATAACAAAGAGTCAAAGTTTTTCTAAGCACTCTATGTAAACAATTTAATGAAAGAAGTAGAATAAAAGATAATCATGTATACACTTTATAGATCCAAGCATAGAATTAATCGAATATTAATCCTAACAATCAATAATGCATGACAGAATTGATAAAAATATTTTAATAACATCTAATTAATCATGTAAAATAAAAACCATAAACATTAAAGCACATATATAGGGAATTAAATAAATAAAAAGATAATTATTTCATTGAATAAGGTTTCATCCTTAACCTCAGTACAAGAAAATTAGCTAAACATACTTGAATTGTAAGCAACAAAAGAAATAAATTCAGCCATGGAAGTCGAACTACTGCAGATTTTCTTCTCTTTGTCTCGGGTTTCCCTCCTCTAGCGACTCCTCCTTATTCTAAAGCCAAAGTTTGGCTTTTATATTTTTAATCCCTAGCCGAATCCTTGTCAAATAATGATAGCTAGTGAATTGCTCACACAAGCTAAAATCAACCCACTCTTGCAAAGCCCAATTAAACTTCCTTTAATCCTACATGTGCTGGCAAAGCTTTTAACTTGTCTTGGCTTCTATCACGTGTACTCCAAAAAGAATTTTCATTCATTTTCCACTCATGAAAGTCAAGTATGGGTTCCTTTCTATTGCTTTCCACCCTTTTATCTTCTTTATCCACATGTGCATGGGTAAATGAATTTGTTGAATTCGGTTTCTTTGGCTTGAATTAACATGCATATAAGCATAATTGCTTCCAAGTTAATTAATCTTTAATGCTCACAAATTGAACTTCTTTATGCTTTTTTTTATCCATAATCTCTAATTAATTCCTTATTCAATAAAACAATTCAATTAATTAAAAATAACAAATAAATATAACTAGCAATTATTTAATTAAGGGTAAAATATGCATGTATTATATGCTCATTAAATACCCCCAAACTTAGATTTTGCTAGTCCTCGAGCAAAACTAAAACTTAAAACAAAAATAAAAATAACAAAACAAAAACTAAATCCTAACTAAACCACTTTCGCAGGTAATCGCGATTGCATTTAGCGTATGCAACAAGCCTTTAAACCGGTAGGCGGCCCTAGTGGATGAGTTGTAGTCTCGTGAGGGCTTCAGTGATGATACCTACAAACATCATTTAAAAAATAAAATAAAATAAAATAAAATAAAATATGAAAATAGCCTCAAAGATTACATAAATTATATAGCTCAAAGAAAATTTTAAATATTGGCAAAGTTCTAACTTTAATCCAACAGTCAATCCCATCTCTCTTTCAATTCTTGTAGTATGTGTGTGAAATCAATTCAATCAAATCCATTCCCAAAATCGGCCCTAGTGGATGAGTTTTATGTGCATTTTCTTTTGATTTCTTTTTCAGCACATGCACTTGATTTTTCTTTTTTTTTTCTTTTTTTTTTTTAACCATAGTCAAGAGCTTTCACTTTACCCCTTAAGGTAGCCTTCTTCTCATGGTAGATTATCCTCTACATACTTGTGGTACATAGACCCAAATTACTCAAGGATAGCTTCACTCTTAAGTGTTATAGGTAGCTATTTCTGACTTTGGAGCTTGTGTATACTATTTTGTATTGTGGAGATAAGAATCAAGACAAACAGTCATTTACTCAATCTAAAATTCTCAACTCAGGCTGCGTCAATCTCAGATTTCAAGTTAAAATTATGAAAGAATTGATATTAGTGCTCATATTTTAAAGAATCTCAATCAAGAGAAACTAACACAAGAATCAAGTATAAACTAAGACAATATTCAACCCTTTCTAAAAACCATATTCATTGTCAATCAAGTTTTTATCATTGGCTTTTCACATAAAAAAAATAAAAAATGAAAAAAAAAAAATACTATTTTGTATACTATTTTTTTTGGTTTTTTTAACAAACAAAGCACACACTATTCTCACTACCAAACTTATTTGGAACATTGTCCTCAATGTTTCACAAACAAAAGATATGCATGCAAACAACGGAAAAAAACATAAATAATAAAAAGAAAGTTGGAGAGAACACAACTGGATGGGCTGGGAAAGTTTAAAAGAAAATTCCAAATGAAAAGAAAACATTAGAAAAGAAAAATAATAGAAAAGAAAAACCTACTATTAACATAAAGCAAGAATGCAAAGATTGACTTAATTAATCCTGATAAACAGGATCATCTAAAAGTATCTCCTCTACTTCTAGTGTTCTTGACTCTAAAAATAGTTTTAATCTTTGACCATTGACCTTAAATAAATCACCATTTTTAGGATTTTCAATCTCAATTGCTCCATAAGGGAAGACAATACGAACTATAAAAGGACCAGACCATCGAGAACGTAACTTACCTGGAAAAAGATGCAATCGAGAATTATACAAAAGTACTTTCTGACCTGGTGTAAAGGATTTTCTTAAAACGTGCTTGTCATGAAAGACTTTCATACGTTTCTTGTAAATCTTGGCATTATCATATGCATCATTCCTGATCTCTTCAAGTTCTGCTAGTTGTAATCTTGTCTTAGAACTAGCCTGCTGCATGTCAAAATTGAATTTCTTGATAGCCCAATATGCACGATGCTCCAACTCTACTGGCAGATGACATGCTTTTCTATATACAGGTCTATAAGGTGACATCTCAATTGGTGTTTTAAAAGCAGTCCTATATGCCCACAATGCATCATCACGTCTTAAAGACCAATCCTTTCTATCTGACCTAACTGTTTTCTCTAGAATATGCTTGATCTCTCTATTAGAAATCTCTACTTGGCCACTAGTTTGAGGATGGTATGGGGTGGCAACCTTATGTGTAATGGAATATTTGTTCAAAAGAGTTTTGAAAGGTTTATTGCAAAAATGGGTATCGCCATCACTAATGATTGTTCTAGGAAAACCAAAACGAGACAAAATATTACTCTTCAAGAATTTCACTATAACCCTATGATCATTGGTTTTGCATGGAATAGCTTCAACCAACTTCGACACATAGTCTACTGCAACCAATATATATTGATAACCAAAAGATGGAGGAAAAGGTCCCATGAAATCAATACCCCATACATCGAAGAGTAACACCCAACGAATCAATCTTGCCTTAGCATCTTTCATAGTAAGCAAATATTTTAAAGCAGTATGATCAGTAAAAATAATCACTTTACAACCTATAAGATAAGATCTGAATTTATCAAGTGTAAACACCACAACTAGCATTTCTTTTTCTGTAATTGAATAGTTCAATTGTGCATCATTGAGTGTCATACTAGCATAATAAATCACATACGGAACACGATCTAATCTTTGTCCTAAAATTGCTCCTACAACATAATCAGATGCATCACACATAATTTCAAAAGGCAAATCCCAAATAGGTGGTTGAATGATAGGTGAAGAAGTTAACAATTTCTTAAGCTTTGCAAAAACATCAAGACAAGATTCATCAAAGATAAAAGGTGCATCCTTAACAAGTAAATTGCATAAGGGTCTAGAAATTTTACTAAAATCTTTAATTAATCTTCTATGAAAACCAGCATGTCCAAGAAAAGATCTTACTTCTTTTACGGATTTAGGATGTGGAAGATTAGAAATTAAATCCACCTTAGCTTTGTCGACTTCTATACCTTTGTTGGAAATTATATGACCGAGAGTAAGTAAGATAAGTTTGTTATTAATATAATTAATACTGTTGAAAATAGTTGATATTATTTATGTTATTAATTATAGTTTGATTTTTTAGACAACATCTTACTTTACTTGAACAAGAAATGCCTCGTAAGAGGCGTCATTACATTAATAAAGTTCATAATGAGACATTTCACACATGGTTTAAGAATCACGTAAGTTTATAATTACCTTAAGTTATCATATTTTTCGAAATCAAATGCTTGATTCATCTTTTTTTTGATTTTTTTTTACGTAGATTCAAAATTTGCGACGATCCTCAAATGTGAGTTGTCTTGAAAATATCAATAGAGTTATATCCTCAAATGAATCTTCTGTATATCCTCAAATGGTCCTGATCGTTTTGCTCGAAGATTCAAAGGATATATCATCAATGGCTTCTGATTTCGAACAAAGAGCATTGATAAAAATAAAATTACCCAAAATTCCGGTGTTGTTACTAAAGTGGATACTGTAAGTTATGCAAGTGCAAGGGACAAAAACCCTCGCTTAGGCGAAGTCACATATTATGGAGTGTTGACGGATGTGATTGAAATTTGATATACAAATGACATGAATTTTGTGTTGTTGAAGTGTGACTGGGTTAATAACCAAGTTGGAAAGAAACAAGATCAGTTGAAGTTCCCAATGGTGAATTTTAATCACTTGTTGTACAAGGATAATCAAATAGGTGATGAACCTTTCATTTTAGCTTCATAGGCAGAACAAGTTTGCTATGTGCAAGACCCTATTGATCTTAATTGGCATGTTGTTCTTAAGATGACAGTCGGAGACTTCTTTGACATGTATTCTAAAGATTTTTCTGCTATTCCAAAGATAGTCCCTCAAGTAGAGTTATATCCGCATCAACAATTGGATGATACTATATATATGAATGATAAAGATGTTAACTAGGTTTGAGAAGGGATGGATGGAACAACTGTAGACACAAATATTTTTGATGATTGTTGTGAAAATTTTAATGTACTCGCAAGCTCACGAATTTAGAGATAGAATAGTGGCAACAAGGTCGATCCCACAGGGATTGTTATAAATTGAAAAGTCTAATTTAAATATAAAATTAATATTAATTCTAACCTAGTTGAGAAATTGAGATTTTAAGGGAAATCAAACTAATTAAACTAAGGAAGTAATTAAAATAAAGAAGAATTCAATAAGATAAGAATTACCAAGGTTTCAGAATCCACCACTATTCAACTAGTAATTATCTAATTATTAATTAATCCCTAATTTAGAGTGACAACTCGAAATCAATCTATGTCATCTCATGGATATAACAATTAAGCCCAAGTAATTAAATCTAATGTAGGTTCTTTTTCTGCTTAATAATATGATATCTAAGAATTTCATGTAAACATATTGAATAGCAAGGAATCAAAGTTTTCTAAGCACTCTATGTAAACAATTTAATGAAAGACATAAAATCAAAGATAATCATGTATAAATTTATAAATCCTTTTCTCCTTTCTTCTGTCTTGCGTCTGCACTCTCCCCTCCTGGCGACTGTTCTCTTGCCTTTATATAATGTTACTGACTTGCTTAATCTTATTGGATTCTAATTGCATTAATTCTTCACAATTTATCATGAGTCAAAGCCATCCACCGACTTATAAACCCACTCACCAAGCCCTTTTTAAATTATTTCCTGACTAAACTTTGAAGGCTAATCACACGTTAGACCAAAAGCAAAAGACCAATTAATGATTTCTTCTTTTAATGCCCAGCACATGCACTCCAAATTGCCAAATCTTTGCTTTCCAAATGCATGCCCACTGTTCATCTTTTGAAGGGATTGACTTCCAATTTTAGTCTTATTGACTTCTAATTTTAGTCTTATTGACTTCCAAATTTGAACTTCCTCATGCCCTTTTTATCCTTAATCTTCAATTAATTCCATATTCAACAAAATAATTCAATTAATTAAAAATAACTAACAATTCAATAATTAAGAGTAAAATATGTATATAAATTATGCTCATTAAATACCCCCAAACTTAGATTTTGCTAGTCCTCGAGCAAAGCTAAAACTAAAAAAAAAAAAAAAATAACAAAACAAAAAGTAAATCCTAACTAAACTACTTTCGCAGGTAATCGTGATTGCATTTAGCATATGCAACAAGCCATTAAACCCCTAAGCGGCCCTAGTGGACGAGTTATAGTCTCGTGAGGCCTTCAGTGATGATACCCACAAACATCATTTAAAATAATAATAATAATAATAATAATAATAATAATAAAATAAAAAGAAAAAAACTTGAAATAAAATATGAAAATAGCCTCAAAGATTGCAAAAATTATATAGCTCAAAGAAAATTTCAAATATTGGCAAAGTTCTAACTTTAATTCAATAATCAATTCCATCTCTCTTTCGATTGTGTGAAATTAATTCAATCAAATCCATTCCCAAAATCCTCAATATCAACAGCTTTCGCCTCAAACAAAGAACAGAGTAGGTCAAACTATTCTTATCATCTTGATCTCCAAATTTTTTTTCTCATAGGCTTTTATGTGCATTTTCTTTTGATTTTTTTTAGCACACGCACTTGATTTTTTTTTCTCTTTTTTTTTTAACCATAGTCAGGAGCTTTCACTCTACCCCTTAAGGTAGCCTTCTTCTCATGGTAGATTATCCTCTACATACTTGTGGTACATAGGCCCAAATTACTCAAGGATAGCTTCACTCTTTAGGGTTATAGGTAGCTATTTCTGACTCTGGCGCCTGTGTATACTATTTTGTATTGTGGAGATAAGAATAAAGACAAACAATCATTTACACTATCTAAAATTTGAAATACAAGTGTGCAACCCAAGAGGGGGGGTGAATTGGAATTTTAAAACTTATCCTAGCAAATCCACACAACAATCCAATCTAATGCCTTAATCAATTTGAAAACAATAAATTCAATGCAAGCACAATAATAAAAGAGTAAGGGAAGAGAAAAACGAACTCAAGGATTTTTACGTGGTTCGGCTATCCCCGCCTACGTCCACGCCTCCAAGCTCACCCGCTTGAGGATTTCACTATCCAAGCCTTTCCAAGGCTTCAACGGATTACAATTGACTTCAAGGTGTCAATGAACCTTTACAACAAGAGATTATATCCCCAATCTCTTAACCCAAGTGTTTCCCACACTTGTACACTCACACTTTGATGAGAAATGATAAATACAACAATGAATCTCTCTCTAAGAGTAGATATACAAATTGAAGAACAATGATGAGCTAATAAATGATGAGTTACGAAAATGAAGCTCAATATGTGTTGTGTGCTCTTGTTTATGCTTGCTTGAGTTGCCAAAAATGAAATGGTTTTGAGTTTATATAGTTTGAACTCAAAAACTAGCCGTTATGTTCATTTCTGGCCGGAACCGGTTCGCCGGATATGGAATCCGGTTAGCCGCTTGATGTTACCGTTACAAACACAATTTGAAATTTCGAACTTCCGATCTGCCGTTTGTCGAATCCGGTTAGCCGCTTGCGTTTTGGTTGCATTCTGCCTCGAACCGGATTGCCGGATGTCAAGAACCGGTTAGCCGCTTTCGATTTGGTTTTGTTCTGCCCAGAAACCCAGAAAACCGGTTTACCGGATTTCACAACCGGTTAGCCGCTTACATTTTCGTTACTTGCTGCCCGAAACCGGTTTGCCGGATTTGATAACCGGTTAGCCGGTTGCTACAGTAACTGCTACAGTGACGGCTACAGTGAAATAGTTTCTGAAATTACAGTTTAACCCCAAAACTTTATAAAACTGTAGTACGACCCAAAACGTCAGAAAACTTTGCAAATAGGTCCAATTTCAGAATTTCAAAATATTACTTAGTTAACCCCAAAAACGTTCTGAAATTATTATTTGGCCCTAACGATTTTATTGTTTTTCACAAAGGTCCTTTTCAACAAAATACCCATATTTTCAAAGTTTTCAAAGTTCTCAAAACCTTTCACTTTAGTCCAAAATATTCATAAATTATAATATGACCCAAAACATTTAAATAACTTCAAATAGGTCCAGTTCCGAAATTTTATAATAATACTTATTAAAATCAAAGATTTCAAAACTTGTCATTTAAATCCAAATTCGAAATTCAAAATCAAAGTCTTTAAAAACACATTCATTTTAATCCAAAACACTTTGATTTTATAACTTCATTTTCTTATTATAAAAACACAATTTATAAATCTTTGTTTAATCAATACGTGTTTTGTTATCATCAAAATCAATATCTATAGCTATAAAAGCTAACAATCTCCCCCTTTTTGATGATGACAAAATACATTACAAAGATTTAATATATTTATAAAAAGACTCCTCATTAATTAATGCAAGGTTAAAGAAAAATAATGATTTGAAATAAACTCCCCTTGCATACATGCATACTCTCCCTAGATACATGTATATTTTCATAAATCATTTTTCCAAAATATAAAACATTTATAATGTGAAAATAATGATTTATTTAAAATGTATAAAACATAATTTGAGCTTTAAAAGATTAATCATTCTTAATCTTGTTTGTTATCATCAAAATCAATATTATGAAAACATATATGTTAACAATCTCCCCCTTTTTGATGATGACAAACATTTCATGTATTTAAAGAATGATTCCATAAATTTCACAAATTGCTCCCCCTAAATAAAATCTTCTTTTACAATTTGCCAATTTGCTAAAATAAGAAATTTAAATACATGCATTTTTCTCCCCCTCATCATCAAAAAGAAAATTTAATTGGCAAAGAAAAAGGGTAGTAAAACTTTATAAATTTAAATACATGTATTCTTCTCCCCCTTTATCATCAAAAAAGAAAACATAAAGGAAAAGAATAAGAGTAGCAAATTTTTTTTATAAATATGAAAACATGTATTCTTTTCCCCCTTCATCATAAAAAGAAAATTTTAAAGGAAAAGAATAAAAATAGCAAATTTGTTACCCATGTTGTCTGAATAAAAATTTCGACAAAATCTCCCCCTGACAACAAGTATCACCTCAAATACAAGATTAGTAATATTACATTCAAATTATTATAGATCATGATAAAAGCCAATTCCATATACAAATAATCAAACCAAAATATCATGAACCATTATTCCATTTATTACCAAATCAACAACTCATAAAAAAACAACTATGATCAAATCATCATTATCTCAAAATCATCAAAATCATTATCATAATCAAATTTCAATCATCAAAAGAATACTCAAAGTGCCTATTATTCAAAATCATATTATATGCTCCCCCTAAATATATGGCCAATTTAAAAATTTAACCAAAGTGAAACATATTACATGCTCCCCCTAAATGTATGGCTAAATTAAGAAATGGTCAAGAAAAAGATTTTTGCTCAAGTAAGCATTTTAAAAAATCTTTCCATTTATAAAACATTTTCAAATTCTTTCTTAAAACTCCCAAAAATTATCTCCCCCTTCATCATCAAAAGAAAGAAGAGTAAAGAAAGAAACGCAAGAGCGGCTTTTGGCGAGTAAAAATTTTGGCAGAGTTTCTCCTTAAAAAAAAATGAGTAAAACCATTTATACACATGAGAGAAAAACACTTCCAAAATTTCATAACAATCAACTCCATCATCAACCCAACAACTCCATGAATAAAGCAACACTTCAATATTCAATAATCCACAAGTTTTATCAAGCAATACACATATAATCATGAATCATCAAAATCAATATGAATTCCTCCAATACTTGCAACAATTAAATCCGAGGATTCCATAATCATATATCAATTATTAAAAGAATGCTCAAAATGCATGTTATTTCCCCAATTTACATCATTAAAAAGATTTATTACTTCGTCTCCCCATTTGGACAATAAAAATGTTCAAAAAGCATATTATCCAAAGTAGAACAAGTAATAAGCAAAGCAAGGGAATGCAAAAGTCATAAGAGCATAATGTCAATAATTCAAATTCTAATCACATTTTTGAAATCAAGACAACTAAACTCATCAAAATTCTAATGTGACAAAATTAAAAATTTATATGCTTAAGAATCTCAAAGAGGATGTATTTCTCCCTTACATCTCATATCTCTCTCTTGATCATCAAAAAGTCAAGATAAGCACATTAGATCCACAATATCCAAATATCAAACAACCAACATCCATTAAAATAATTATGCATATAAAAATGTAGGAGTATAAAATAATAAGGAACCATGATAATTTAAAATACCCAAAAATGCACAAATTCGGTTTTGTAAAATAATGAGTGAAAGATGAAGAGATTTGAGAAAGAAATGGCGAGGTACTGTTCACGTGTGAATGAGAGGTATAGAAATGATGAGGAACAAGTGAAGAAATGATGATAAAGAAGAATTTAATGAAGATGAAATGCTTGGGTATTAGTTTGAATGATTGATTTGGGCATGAAAATGGATGAAAAATGAAGAAGATGGAGGTGAAAATGGATGGGTTGCTCATGGTTTTTGAGTGAAAGAGAGAGCATGTGCAGAAAAACCAACGAAGGAAGAAGAAGAAGCAAAAACAGAGCCAACAGCTCACGAATCCGGCTTGCCGGATTGCACTAACCGGCTAGCCGGTTGTGAGGCAGAAAATGAGCTGTGCAGATCCGGCTTTCCGGATGCCATAACCGGCTGACCGGTTTTTGTCCAGAAATAAAACTCTCTCAAACGGCTTACCGGTATTTCCAATCCGGTTGTCCGCATTTTTCCAGCAAGTGTGCAAAGCCAATCCGGCTTTCCGGTTGTCATAACCAGCTGACCGGTTGTGCTCCAGTGAGCACCAAAATGAATTCGGCTTACCGGTTTTAAAAGTCCGGTTATCTGGATTTGGTCCAAAAAGCTCCAAAATGAAAAACGGCTTTCCGGTTGATTAGAAGTGGTATACCGGTTAAGCTTTGGAAAATATTTTTGAAATTTTGCAAGCTCTTAGACTTCTATTATACGAACCAAAAAAAATTTTTACTTAAAAAATGATCAATTTTAAAAATCATTTAACTTTTCAAAAACATCAATTAGTGCATGAAACATATATGTATACAAGACCAAACATATGAAATCATTTCAAACAAATAATCCATCCAACAAGCATACAATCATGAAGCATATTCAAAACTTAATAAAATGCAGAAAGGTCAACTTCGGAATAAAAACTGTATTGATTTAGCCAGAATTAACTTTCAAACTATATACCGTTGGAAAGATAATTAAGTTAGCTTTCCAATAAATTTTACAGAACTGGATTTGGAGTTCTCTAGAAGGAGTTATGATCAATTCATTGCAGCTTGTGCAGACTAGGATTTTCAAAGACTCCTTTGTTTTTCCAAACAATTTTAAAACCATTTTAATGATCCGAATACTTTCAAAAACCATTTTAATGCATGGATCAATATAATTAACATTCAATCATAAGACTCAAATATATAACATATTCATCATGCATATATTTTTCGCAATAAGTAAACATATATGCATTTGAAAGTAAATAAATCAAACACACCACTTATTTATCATGCTTAAAACATTTCATAAACATTAACATCAAACAAAACCATTATGTATATGTTTTACTTAATCATGAAACATATATGCACTCAAATATTAATAAGCATATCACTCATTCCTCATGCTTAGGCATTACATAATCATCAAAATCAAACAAAACTATCATGATAAATCACTCAACATTATACACAATGATAATTCCATCATGTAAACATACAAGCATACTTTCGCAAATTCATTTATCATGATTCATTCGACAAAATTAATATGGCAAGAATTGTTACCAAAACAATTAAATCATCTTGCCTCATATTTTTCTCCTAGATCATGATCAAGCGATTATCCTCACAAGCTTCATCAAGGAACTTCTCCACGATTCCTTGATTGTGGTACCTATAAAGAAAGCATTCACGTTGTGCCCTTTGGTACCCAAATACTCTTGGGTCCTTGAACGTTAGATTTAGTTCCTTTTGGAACCCAAATACATTTGACTCCATAATATACTTTTCTTTTAATAGGACAATCAAACTTCATATGACCATTTTGATTACAATAATGACAAGCAATTTTATGATCACATGTGGAGGTAGCCTTAACAAAATAACTCTTATAATATTTTTGTTTCAAGTAAGGCTTATATCCAAGTCCTCCTTTATCAAAAACACATTTTTGTGAGTTAAGCATATTATCCAACATCTTTTGCCCATTTGTAAATTTCAAAACAATCTCATTTAACTCATTGCTCTTTTTCTTGAGCACATCATTTTCTTTGATCAATTCATCAACATGTGATTTTTCATGCTCATATGAAATACTTTGTTTACATGTGAAGGATGCAATTCTATCATGTAACATATCATTATCTAATTCCAATTTTTTGATCTTTTCATTTAATGAGTCATTGCATTTTTGTAAAGCATCCTTTTCATTTTTCAAGTCATCTACATATGATTCTAGATGCTCATGTGAAGTGCTAGATTTCTCATTTGATAATGCAACTCTATCATGCAATGTTTTGTTTTCTAATTCTAATTTCTTTATCTTCTCATTCAATGAATCAATGCATTTTTGCATGGCATCCTTGTCATTTGTAAGTTCTAGCATTTTCTTCTTAAGGCATGCATTCTTTTTACCAATTTTTATCCAATTATCATGCAAATCTTTAAAAGCATCATATAATTCATCATAGGTTGGATCACTTACCTCATCAACTTCATCATCCGATTCATCTCCAATTGCCATGAGAGCCAAATTCGACACTTCATGAAATTCCTCCTCGTTTGTAGTCTCCTCATACACAATTTCAAGTTTTCTCCAAATTTCATAAGCATTAGAACAATTTGAAACTTTATGAAATTCATTTTTATCTAAGGCACAAAATAAAGCATTCATAGCCTTGGAATTTAAAGACATCTTTTTCTTATCTAACTCGCTTAAAGCATTCTTTCTAGGAATGAGTAAATCATCACAAACAACTTCCCAAATTTCATAATCTAAAGCTTGTAAATAAATTCTCATCCTAGTTTTCCAATAAGGAAAATCAGCTCCATCGAAAAATGGAGGTCTAGTGATAGATTGGCCTTCCATGAAAGTTGAGCTAATTTGGGTTGCTACGAATCTTTAACTCTAGACGGTTAAGTCTACACAAGAGCACCTCGCTCTGATACCAATTGAAATACAAGTGTGCAACCCAAGAGGGGGGGTGAATTGGAATTTTAAAACTTATCCTAGCAAATCCACACAACAATCCAATCTAATGCCTTAATCAATTTGAAAACAATAAATTCAATGCAAGCACAATAATAAAAGAGTAAGGGAAGAGAAAAACGAACTCAAGGATTTTTACGTGGTTCGGCTATCCCCGCCTACGTCCACGCCTCCAAGCTCACCCGCTTGAGGATTTCACTATCCAAGCCTTTCCAAGGCTTCAACGGATTACAATTGACTTCAAGGTGTCAATGAACCTTTACAACAAGAGATTATATCCCCAATCTCTTAACCCAAGTGTTTCCCACACTTGTACACTCACACTTTGATGAGAAATGATAAATACAACAATGAATCTCTCTCTAAGAGTAGATATACAAATTGAAGAACAATGATGAGCTAATAAATGATGAGTTACGAAAATGAAGCTCAATATGTGTTGTGTGCTCTTGTTTATGCTTGCTTGAGTTGCCAAAAATGAAATGGTTTTGAGTTTATATAGTTTGAACTCAAAAACTAGCCGTTATGTTCATTTCTGGCCGGAACCGGTTCGCCGGATATGGAATCCGGTTAGCCGCTTGATGTTACCGTTACAAACACAATTTGAAATTTCGAACTTCCGATCTGCCGTTTGTCGAATCCGGTTAGCCGCTTGCGTTTTGGTTGCATTCTGCCTCGAACCGGATTGCCGGATGTCAAGAACCGGTTAGCCGCTTTCGATTTGGTTTTGTTCTGCCCAGAAACCCAGAAAACCGGTTTACCGGATTTCACAACCGGTTAGCCGCTTACATTTTCGTTACTTGCTGCCCGAAACCGGTTTGCCGGATTTGATAACCGGTTAGCCGGTTGCTACAGTAACTGCTACAGTGACGGCTACAGTGAAATAGTTTCTGAAATTACAGTTTAACCCCAAAACTTTATAAAACTGTAGTACGACCCAAAACGTCAGAAAACTTTGCAAATAGGTCCAATTTCAGAATTTCAAAATATTACTTAGTTAACCCCAAAAACGTTCTGAAATTATTATTTGGCCCTAACGATTTTATTGTTTTTCACAAAGGTCCTTTTCAACAAAATACCCATATTTTCAAAGTTTTCAAAGTTCTCAAAACCTTTCACTTTAGTCCAAAATATTCATAAATTATAATATGACCCAAAACATTTAAATAACTTCAAATAGGTCCAGTTCCGAAATTTTATAATAATACTTATTAAAATCAAAGATTTCAAAACTTGTCATTTAAATCCAAATTCGAAATTCAAAATCAAAGTCTTTAAAAACACATTCATTTTAATCCAAAACACTTTGATTTTATAACTTCATTTTCTTATTATAAAAACACAATTTATAAATCTTTGTTTAATCAATACGTGTTTTGTTATCATCAAAATCAATATCTATAGCTATAAAAGCTAACAAAATTCTCAACTCAGGCTGTGTCAATCTCAAATTTCAAGTAAAAATTATGAAAGAACTGATATTAGTGCTCATTGTTAAAAGAATCTCAATCAAGAGGAACTAACACAAGAATCAAGTATAAACTAAGACAATATTCAACCCTTTCTAAAAACCATATTCATTGTCAATTAAATTCTTATCATTGACTTTTCACATAAAAACAAAACAACACAATTTTTTTTTAATTTTTTTGATTTTTTTAATAACAAACAAAGCACACACTATTCCCACCCCCAAACTTATTTGGAACATTGTCCTCAATGTTTCACAAACAAAAGATATGCAAATGAGAGAAGAAAAAAATAATAACAAAACTTAAATAATAAAAAGAAAGTTGGAGAGAACACACCTGGATGGACTGGGAAGGCTTAGAAGAAAATGCCAAATGAAAAGAAAACATTAAAAAAGAAAAATACTAAAAAAGAAAAACAAACAAAGAAAAGAAACCCTACTATTAAAATAAAACAAGAGTGCAAAGATGGACTTAATTAATCCTGATAAACAGGATCATCTAAAAGTATCTCCTCAACTTCTGGTTTTTTTAACTCTAAAAATAGTTTTAATGTTTGCCCATTGACTTTAAATAAATCACTACTTTTAGGGTTTTCAATCTCAATTGCTCCATAAGGGAAGACAGTACGAACTATAAAAGGACCAGACCATCGAGAACGTAACTTACCTGGAAAGAGATGCAATCGGCAATTATATAAAAGTACTTTCTGACCTGGTGTAAAGATTTTTCTCAAAATGTGTTTGTCATGAAAGACTTTCATTCGTTGTTTATAAATCTTGGCATTCTCATATGCATCATTCCTGATCTCTTCAAGTTCTGCTAGTGGTAATCTTCTCTTGGAACCAGCCTGCTGCATGTCAAAATTGAATTTCTTGATAGCCCAATACGCACGATGCTCCAACTCTACTGGCAGATGACATGCTTTTTCATACACAAGTCGATAAGGTGACATCCCAATTGGTGTTTTAAAAGCAGTCCTATATGCCTACAATGCATCATCAAGTCTCAAAGACCAATCTTTTCTATTTGGCCTAACTGTTTTCTCTAGAATCTGCTTGATCTCTCTATTAGAAATATCTACTTGGCCACTGGTTTGAGGATGGTACGGGGTGGCAACCTTATGTGTAATAGAATATTTGTCCAAAAGAGTTTTGAAAGGTTTATTACAAAAATGAGTATCACCATCACTAATGATTGTTCTAGGGAAACCAAAACGAGACAGAATATTACTCTTCAAGAATTTCACTGCAACCCTATGATCATTAGTTTTGCATGGAATAGCTTCAACCCACTTCGACACATAGTCCACTGCAACCAATATATACTGATAACCAAAAGATGGAGGGAAAGGTCCCATGAAATCAATACCCCATACATCAAGGATCTCAACCATAAGAATAGGATTGAGTGGCATCATGTTCCTCTTTGAAATGCTACCCATACGTTGGCACCTATCACACAAAGAACAGAAAATATATGCGTCATGAAAAAGAGTAGGCCAATAAAAACCACACTATAAAATTTTTGTTGCTGTCTTTTTAGCACTAAAGTGGCCTCCACAAGCTTGTTCATGGCAAAATGAGATAACACTTTGAATTTTATTATTGGGAACACATCACCTAATAATCTGATCAGCACAATATTTAAATAAATTTGGATCATCCTAAAAGAAGTCCTTCACTTTAGATAAGAACTTTGTTCTATCTTGCTTATTCTAGTGCTCTAGGTTTTGACCTGTAACAAGGTAATTAACTATATCAGCAAACTGTTGTGTGTTAGAAAATGCATATTTATAAAGGAGAAAATCGTTATTTTACATATCAAGTATTACTAACAACCCTTACTTTTATGTGTTTAAGTTTATTGTACTTTAATTATGTGTATTTTATTCTAATTGAATATTTTATGTATTTTAGGGGCATCATAGTCATTTCACAATAAACGAGAGATCAAATGGCAAAACGGACATCATTTTTGAACTCAGGACGGTCGAAAACCTTAGGAGGAGTATAAAAGGAAAAATGACACTGTTCACATGTACGATACTATTCACATGTACGGGTACTGTTGGAGTTACTGTGCAAATAGTGGCTGTTGACTATACTGTGCAAATAGTGGCTGTTGACTGTACTGTGCAAATAGTGGCTGTTGACTGTACTGTGCAAATAGTGGCTGTTGACTGTACTGTGCAAATAGTGGCTGATGACGTGGCAAAATCCTGAGCGTCCAAACTGTTTTTAATCCGATGACCATGATTTACTCGATGTAACTATAAAAAGGGGGCTTCCCCCCCCTAATTAGGCACCTCTGAATCCATTTTTGGGATCCGTTTCTTGTAATTCTCTCTCTATCTTGTATTTCTACGTATTTTAATAAATTCCATTTTTGCCCCTAGTTCAACTATGAGTGGCTAATTTTCTTTCAAGCTTGGGTTGAAGGTGAAGTCTCAACATGTGTCATGGGCTTGATTTGGTAAATTTATTTTCTCTTCCCATCTAGTTTGTGTGGATGTTTTGACTTCTCGTCGACAAATAATACTAATCTTATCTAGTACTGCCCTGGTTTCACCGGCTCCCTAGTATAAGGTTATTATTATTTGGCACGATAAGCCCTTAGCACCATATTTATTAGAGCGTGGTTCATGAGGTGTGGATTCCCCTCTCATGATTTAATTGGTATTAATATGGAATATTTAGCCCATGATGCATGTTGATACGGATCCAGATACCCAAGTACGTCATTTCAATAGAATTCACTTCAATTTATTCTTGCCCTTTTAATTCCAATTCCAGAATTTATTCTTGTTAATTTAATTTAAGTTTTAGCATAGTCTAAATCATTTTCCAACTTAAATCCAATCACCCATTCACTAAATTAATTTTATATATAATTAAAATCCACCTCCTCGTGGGATCGACACTCGTCACCATTGATCTACACTACAACAGATTCGTGCGCTTGCGAGTTCAATAAAATTTGCACAACACAAACCATGGTACAACATTTACATTCAAAAGTTGCTCATCTGGGAAAGACTCATTGAAAGGTAAAGATTCTGGAATAAATTTAAGATCAAGGCGAGATAAATGATCTGCCACAACATTTTCAGAACCTTTTTTATCTCTAAATTCAATGTCAAATTCTTATAAAAGTAACACCTAACGAATCAATCTTGCCTTAGCATCTTTCTTAGTAAGCAAATATTTTAAAGCAACATGATCAGTAAAAATGATCACTTTACAACCTATAAGATAAGAGTTGAATTTATCAAGTGCAAACACCACAGCGAGCATTTCTTTTTCTATAGTTGAATAGTTCAATTGTGCATCATTGAGTGTCATACTAGCATAATAAATCACATACGGAACACGGTCTAATCTTTGTCCTAAAACTGCTCCTACAGCATAATCAGATGCATCACACATAATTTCAAAAGGCAAATCCCAATTAGGTGGCTGAATGATAGGTGAAGAAGTCAACAATTTTTTAAGCTTTGCAAAAGCATCAAGACAAGATTCATCAAAGATAAAAGGTGCATCCTTAACAAGTAAATTGCATAAGGGTCTAGAAATTTTACTAAAATCTTTAATGAATCTTCTATAAAAACCAACATGTCCAAGAAATGATCTTACTTCTTTAACGGATTTGGGATGTGGAAGATTAGAAATTAAATCCACCTTAACTTTGTTGACTTCTATACCTTTGCTGGAAATTATATGACCAAGAGGAATACCTTGTTTTACCATGAAGTGACACTTTTCCTAATTTAGAACCAAGTTCTTTTCTTTATATCTCTGCAAAACTAATGCTAGATGCTGCAAACATTCATCAAAAGAATCTCCATAAACAGAAAAATCATCCATGAATACTTTAAGAAATCTCTCAACCATATCAGAAAACATACTAAGCATGCATATTTGAAAGGTAGCAGGTGCATTGTATAAACCAAATGGCATTCTCTTATATGCAAAAGTTCCAAATGGACAAGTAAAAATAGTTTTCTTCTGGTCCTTTGGAGCTATAAGGATCTTATTATAACATGAATATCCATCTAGAAAACAATAAAATCATGATATGCAAGTCTAACCTAAATATGCATTTAAAAAATAATAAAAATCATGGCCTGCAAGTCTATTAAGCATTTGATCAATAAATGGAAGAGGAAAATGATATTTTCTTGTGAATGAATTCACTTTTCTATAATCAATGCAAACATGCCAACCTGTAGTTACTCTAGTGGAAATTAATTCATTATTTGTATAGGTAACTACTGTAACACCAGATTTCTTAGGAACAACTTGCACAGGGCTAACTCAAGAGCTATCTGAAATAGGATAAATAATTCCTACATCTAATAATTTGATTACTTCAGCTCTTACCACTTCTTTCATGTTAGGATTTAACCTACGTTGCATCTTCTTAATAGGTTTAGCATTTTCTTCAAGATGAATACAATGCATGCAATCTACTGGATTAATACCTTTAATATCAGAGATGGTCCATCATATTGCCTCTTTATGCTCTTTTAGAATACCTAACAACTTACCTTTTTGCTTAAGATCAAGGGAAGAAGAAATAATAACAGGTAGAGTGTCAGATTCTCCCAAGAATACATATTCCAGAGTGTCAGGCAGTGATTTGAGCTCCAATTTTAGTGGTGTCTCTGCAAATGAGCTAATCTTCTTCTCAGAATAAGGCAGTGGTTCTGACTTTGTCTTCCATTTAGTAGTGTCCGTACTTGGAGGTGCATCAAGTAAAGAGCTGACTTCTGTAATTGCATTGTCATCATTAAAAGATAAATCAGAATGAGTTAGACATGCCTCTAATGGATCATCAGTATGGTTAGAAATAAATGAATCTTCTACTAATTCCTCTATCATATTTGCTTCAACAAATTCATCTTCTTCTTATGGCTGCTTGGTAAAATTAAAAATATTCAATTCCGTGGTCATATTACCAAAAAATAGCTGCATGTTTCCATTCCTGCAATGAATAAGTGCATCGGCTGTAGCTAAGAAAGGACGACCTAGAATAACTGGAGTGTGTTTCTTAGGATCCTGTACATGCTGAGTATCAATAACGATAAAATCAATGGAATAATAAAATTTATCAATCTGTATCAACACATCCTCTATAATACCACGAGGTATTTTCGTTGATCTATCAGTAAGTTGCAAAATAATAGGAGTAGATTTTAACTCACCTAGTCCAAGCTGCATGTAAACAGAATAAGGCAAGAGATTAACACTAGCACCCAAATCCAATAATGCTTTATCAAAACATTGGTTTCCTATAACACATGAGGTAGTAGGAGAACCAGGATCCTTAAATTTTGGTGGCATTTTACATTGAAGTAAATTGCTAGTTTGTTCAGTTAAAAATGCCTTTTTAGTGACATGCAAATTTCTCTTTTTAGTGCATAAATCTTTCAAAAACTTGGCATAAGAAGGAACTTGCTTAATTGCATCGAGTAAAGGGATGATTATACTTACCTGTTTAAAGATTTCCATAATCTCACCTATTGAAGTCCCTTTCTTTACCTTTGTTAACCTTTGAGGAAAAGGAGCCTTGGGAATGTAAGCTGGCGAGCCACTCTCTTCAGGATCATTTGGTGATGAGTCTTGTGATGGAATTGGATCTGAAGAAGTAGGCGCATATGTCTTTCTTGTTTGAACCTCCACCTTATTGTCAAATAATTTTCTTCTTCTCAAGGTCATAATAGATTTTGCTTGTTCATGCTGATAACTTGAACTCGATCCAACTTCGTGCACTCCTTTGGGTTAGAAACTGGTTGACTTGGAAATTTTCCTTTTTCTCTCTCCGCTACAGTAGTTGCTAATTGACCCAATTGATGTTCAAGCTTTAGAATAGCTTGAGTGTTTGACTGAAAAGCTTGTTGGGTTGACTGAATGAAACTTTGAAGTGTATCCTCTAAAGAAGGCTTTCTTTGTTGGGGTGCAACAAATTGAGATATAGGTTGTTGGGCAGGAGGATATACTTGGTTAGGAGAGACAAATTATTGATTGGGCATGTTAAATTGTTGCCCTCCTTGGTTTGACAAAGGTTGATTTTGTTTCCAAGAAAAATTAGGGTGATTCCTCCAATTAGGATTATATGTGGATGAATATAGACTATTGGAGGTTTTCTCATATGATTGTAAGGCTTGGAGGTTTTCTCATATGATTGTAAGGCATGTACCTGCTCAGAATAAGCATCTGGATAGACTGGTAATGATGGATAATTCTGTGCTGTATGAGACAAGTTAGAACAAATAGCACAAACCTCATTAGCTACACTAGGATGATGATTTATGGATTGGTTTATAACTAAGGCATCTACTTTCTTAGAAAGTGTAGCTAGAGTGGATTTCATATCTAAATCATCCTTAACTTCATATAACCCCTTTCTAGAAACTTGAGATGATTTTTCTCTTTGATTTGAAAAATCTCACTGTTGAGAATTTTCAGAAAATGAATTAAAGAAATCCCATGCGGCCCCTTCATGTAAGTTCAAAAATCTCCCACCATCGGATTAAAAACAGTTTGGACGCTCAGGATTTTGCCACGTCATCAGCCACTATTTGCACAGTACAGTCAACAGTCACTATTTGCACAGTACAGTCAACAGTCACTATTTGCACAGTACAGTCAACAGCCACTATTTGCACAGTACAGTCAACAGTCACTATTTGCACAGTAACTCCAACAGTACCCGTACATGTGAATAGTATCGTACATGTGAACAGTGTCATTTTTCCTTTTATACTCCTCCTAAGGTTTTCGACCGTCCTGAGTTCAAAAATGATGTCCGTTTTGCCATTTGATCTCTCGTTTATTGTGAAATGACTATGATGCCCCTAAAATACATAAAATATTCAATTAGAATAAAATACACATAATTAAAGTACAATAAACTTAAACACATAAAAGTAAGGGTTGTTAGTAATACTTGATTTGTTCCTATTTATTTTTGTGTTTATTGCATGCATGGTCGTAGATCATTATTACCCAATCTTGAACCTATAGACCTTGAACTAGAGAAAGCACTTCGCATACACAAGCACATTAAAAATAACATGGGTTTACAAGCACCACAGGAGAGGCCATTTAAGGATTACTTTAGTCCTTTAGCCAATTTGAGCACATCATGTATCAGATACCCAAATGTAGCTGCTAGGAGTTTTGAATTAAAACCTAGCGTGCTAAATTGTCTCCCCACATTCTATGGCCTAGAAAATGAGGACCCATACAATCATTTGAATGATTTTCACGCAATTTGTCAAACATTTAAATATGAGAATTTTTCAGATGATGATGTAAAACTTAGACTATTCCCATTTTCTTTAAAGGATAGAGCTCGTTCATGGCTTAATACATTACCTGCTAATAGTATTGCATCATGGGAACAAATGGTTACAAAATTTTTAAATAAATATTTCCCAGTGCATAAAACCAATGCTATTCGCAGGAAAATCTCGGAGTTTACCCAGAGAGATGACGAGCAGTTTTTCGAAACATGGGAGCGATTCAATGGGCTACTCTTGAAGTGTCCACATCATGGGTACGAGAAATGACACCAATGCCAATACTTCTTGGAGGGATTATTGCCGAATATGCAAGAATGGCTAATGGCGACAAGTGGAGGAGAGCTAATGTCCAAAAGTGCATCAGAGATTTGGTTCTTCCAGCGACAAGCAGATAATTCCCAACAACGGAGTCGATCACTCAGGAGTACTAGAAGAATTAAGGGAGTGAATGAGGTTCACATTGGCGAATCCAGTTCGGAAATCAAAGAAGTCAAAGCAATAATTGAAGGTCTCTCTCGACAAATATCATCGTTATCGACTGCTACATCAACAGAGCCACATGACCATGACTCATATCCAGATCAAGCCAATGCCATAGGAGTAATGAGAAAACTATCAAATTACAACCCATACTCCAACACATATAATCCTGGATGGAGAGACCACCCCAATTTTTCATAGTCTCAAGGATTCCAACAGAATGGACCAGCAGCTCCAGCTCCACAAATGCAACCAATTCCTCAAAATCATCAGGCCTCTCAGCCCCCATTCAGACCATACAATCAGAACCAGAACCAGAACTATTCTCAACCCAGACCATGGGAGGATGCATTTCAGAATTTCAGGAATGTTACTCACTCCACGATTGAGCAACAGAACCGCACCATTGATGGATTACGCAATGAATTGAGAGCGGGCTTCAACTCACAAGCTCAATCAGTTTCAAGCCTTGAGAAGATGGTGGGACAGCTTGCTTCTTCAGTTCAGACCTTGGCAATGACTGTTGAGAAAGGTAAATTTCCAAGTCAACCAGTGCCTAACCCTAAAGGAGTGCATGAAGCAAGTACCAGTTCACCACAGCCGCATGGAGAGGTCAAAGCCGTCATGACCTTGCGAAAAGGAAAAGAAGTCGACAATAAAGTGGAGATGCCAAAAGAAAATCAAATTGTACCTGTAAATGTTGAGGACTCATCACCGGAGGAGAAAGATGAAACCAACCCACGAGAGTATGTTCCCAAAGCTCCATTTCCTCAGAGGTTAGCTAAAGGGAAAAAGGGAAAATCCACAGGTGAGATTCTCGAAATCTTCAAACAGGTAAGTGTCAACATCCCTTTACTTGATGCTATAAAGCAAGTTCCATCTTATGCCAAGTTTCTTAAAGACCTGTGTACTAAAAAGAGGAACATGCATGTTCAAAAGAAGGCATTTTTCACAGAAAACGTTAGTTCTATACTCCAACATAAAATTCCTTTAAAATGCAAAGACCCAGGCTCCCCCACTATCTCATGTAGCATAGGGAACCACACGATTGAGAATGCTTTGTTGGATTTAGGAGCTAGTGTAAATTTATTGCCTTATTCAGTTTTTGTGAAACTTGGACTGGGAGAATTACACCCAACTCCAGTGGTGTTACAACTTGCAGATCGGTCCACGAAAATACCTCGTGGTATTGTGGAGGACGTGCTTATCCAGGTAGATAAATTTTATTTTCCTGTTGATTTCATTGTAATTGACACTCAACCAATACAGGATTCAAGGAAGCACATCCCCATTATTCTAGGCCGACCATTCTTGGCAACTGCGGATGCTCACATTCAATGTAGAACTGGAAATATGCAGTTGTCGTTTGGCAACATGACTATGGAACTGAACATCTTCAACATTTCCAAACAACCTCACAATGCAGATGATGGAATTGTTGATGTGGATTTAATTGAAGCATTAGTTGATGACACTTTTGTTTCAAACCTTAGTGATGATCCTTTGCAAACATGTTTAACTCACTTTGGTTTGGATTTTGATATTGACAGGTCGGTCGATGAGGTCAACGCCCTACTTGACTCAGCACCATCTATGGACATTAATAAATGGAAGCCAAGAGTTGAACAACTAGCACCATCAGAGAAGAAACTCATCCCATCATCAGAATCACCACCAAAACTTGAGCTCAAACCATTGCCCAACACTCTGGAATATGCATTCTTGGGGGAAGAAAGTACTTTACCGGTAATCATCTCATCATCCCTCAATGACAAACAAAAAGGTAAGTTGTTGGATGTTTTAAAAAAGCATAAAGGAGCATTAGGATGGACCATAGCGGACATAAAAGGTATAAATCCAGTAGACTGCATGCATTACATTCACCTTGATGAAAATGCTAAATCTACTAGGGAAATGCAACGTCGGTTAAATCCTAATATGAAAGAGGTGGTTAGAACTGAAGTCCTTAAGCTATTAGATGCAGGTATCATTTACCCAATTTCTGATAGTTCATGGGTCAGTCCTGTGCAAGTTGTTCCCAAAAAGTCAGGAGTCACTGTAGTTACGAATGCCAATAATGAATTGATACCAACTAGAGTAACTACAGGATGGCGTATATGCATTGATTATAGGAAGTTGAATTCTGTCACACGTAAAGATCATTTTCCTTTATCATTTATCGATCAAATGCTTGATAGATTAGCAGGCCATGAATTTTATTGCTTTCTAGATGGCTACTCAGGATATAATCAGATTTCTATAGCACCAAAAGATCAAGAAAAAACCACTTTCACTTGCCCTTTTGGCACTTTTGCATATCGGAGGATGCCATTTGGATTATGTAATGCACCTGCTACATTTCAACGATGCATGTTGAGCATTTTTTCTGATATGGTTGAACGATTCCTTGAGGTCTTTATGGATGATTTTTTTGTCTTTGGAGATTCATTTGATCAATGTTTACGTCATCTAACATTAGTTCTGCAGAGATGTATCGAAAAGAACTTGGTCTTAAATTGGGAGAAGTGCCATTTTATGGTAAAACAAGGTATTGTTCTCGGTCACATCATTTCAAGCAAAGGTATTGAGGTTGACAAAGCCAAGGTGGATCTCATTTCTAATCTTCCTCCACCTAAAACGGTCAGAGAAGTAACATCTTTCCTTGGGCATGCTGGTTTTTATAGACGTTTCATTAAAGATTTTAGCAAAGTTTCTAGACCCTTATGCAATTTACTTGCTAAGGATGCACCTTTTATGTTTAATGATTCATGTTTGGTGGCTTTTGAAAAATTAAAGCAATTGTTGACATCATCCCCCATCATTCAGCCCCCAAATTGGAGTTTACCATTCGAGCTCATGTGTGATGCATCTGATTATGCAGTAGGAGCAGTATTAGGACAAAGAGTTGATCGGATTCCCCATGTTATTTACTATGCTAGTATGACATTGAATGATGCACAGTTGAACTATTCAACTACTGAAAAAGAAATGCTAGCAGTAGTGTTTGCATTGGAAAAATTTCGATCTTATCTTATTGGTTGTAAAATAATTGTGTTCACTGATCATGCTGCTCTTAAATACCTTTTTACAAAGAAAGATGCAAAAGCTAGACTAATTCGTTGGGTGTTACTTTTGCAGGAATTTGACTTGGAATTCAAAGATAAGAAAGGCACAGAAAATGTTGTGGCAGACCATCTCTCTCGTCTTCATTTTGACACAACTACAGAGCCTTTAACATTAAATGAGTCATTTCCAGATGAACAATTAATGAGTATGGAAGTATTACCTTGGTATGCTGATATAGTTAATTATCTTGTTACAGGTAAACTTCCAGAGCATTGGACCAAGCAAGACAAGGCTAAATTCTTTGCAGAAATAAAGAATTTCTTTTGGGATGACCCGTATTTGTTCAAGTATTGTGCGGACCAAATTATTAGACGATGTGTCCCAGAGAGTGAAATTCAGAATATCCTTTCATTCTGCCATGAACAAACTTGTGGAGGCCATTTCAGTGCTAAGAAAACGGCGACTAAAGTTTTACAATGTGGTTTCTATTGGCCAACTATATTTCGAGACGCTTACACTTTTTGTTCTTCATGTGATAGGTGTCAACGAATGGGGAGCATTACACGGAGGAACATGATGCCATTAAATCCAATTTTAGTGGTTGAGATTTTTGACGTATGGGGTATCGACTTCATGGGACCCTTTCCCACTTCTTTTGGCTATCAATTCATACTGGTTGCTGTTGACTACGTATCGAAATGGGTAGAAGCAATTCCATGCAGAACCAATGATCACAAGGTGGTGATAGGGTTTTTGAAAAGCAACATTGTTTCGCGCTTTGGATTCCCTCGAGCAATAATCAGTGATGGTGGTGCCCACTTTTGTAATAAAGCATTTAAAGCTCTTTTGACGAAATATTCAATCACTCATAAAGTGGCGACCCCATATCATCCGCAAACCAGTGGCCAAGTGGAGATCTCCAATCGAGAAATCAAGCACATATTAGAAAAGACGGTGAGGTCGGACAGAAAAGATTGGTCATTAAGACTTGATGATGCATTATGGGCATATAGAACGGCTTTCAAGACGCCGATTGGGATGTCACCCTACAGGCTAGTGTATGGAAAAGCTTGCCACCTACCCGTGGAACTCGAGAATCGTGCATATTGGGCCATCAAGAAATTTAACTTTGACATGCAGCAAGCCAGCTCAGAAAGAAGATTACAACTGGCAGAACTTGAAGAAATTCGCAATGACGCATACGAAAATGCCAAGATTTACAAGCAACGAATGAAAGTCTTCAATGACAAGCATATTATGAGAAAATCTTTCACTCCAGGTCAGAAAGTACTTTTATTCAACTCTCGCTTGCACCTATTCCCAGGTAAGTTACGCTCTCGATGGTCTGGTCCATTTATTGTTCATACTGTTTTTCCACATGGGGCAATTGAAATTAAGGACCCAAAGAACGGTGTCACGTTTAAAGTTAATGGTCAAAGATTAAAGCCATATCTAGAATACCAACCACATGGAGAAGACACCGAAATAAATTTGAGTGACCCACCAGATTTGAATTGATTTTTTCTTTTCGGTGGTTTGATTTTTCCTTCTTTTTCTCTTTTTATTATTCTTTGATAATTGAAATTTATTTTTGCATAAGTGTGTTTGTTTTATCATTAAGTTTTCTCTTATCATTGTTAATCATGAGTCTCTTACTTAGACCGTTCCTCCTGAACATTCTTAAACCACTTCAACGTGTCAAAAATCATCTCAAAAGGCAGATTCAATTTTGTAAAAAAAATCGCATTTGGGCTCTACAACCACCAGAGTTAGTAGCCTATGTTGAAGGTTTAGAACGCCAACTCAGAGATATTGAGAAAAGTGTTTTCGACATCCAGTTGGAGCTTGAGGTAAATTCAATAAGAGGACGATTTTGATTTTCTTTGTGTGTTTTAATTTGTTTTTCTGTTTGTGTTCTTTAGTTACCCCGGTGAAGTGGCGGATAACGGTATTCCATGACAATTAAGTCGGTTACTTCAGTTTCCCATAATAACTGATATTCTGAGGCGAAGGTATGGACAGATCCGAGATTCTAGTAAAACTTCACAAGCGATTCCCTTCACTCCCTCAGAATGCCCTCCTTACGATATATAAAGCTCGGTCCGAACGCATGCGATTGCTCATGAGGAATAACATACCTGCTGACATCCGTTGGTTAATCGAGGCGAAAGTACGATTGGCGGGTGAGTTACCTCCAAAATTTATTGCATACATGCCTGGTTGTGGTAAAGGAAATTATGCAAGAAAACGACGAGCTCGAAGAATTTCTGTTGCTTGTCATAAGTGTGCCAGAATGAGTTGCAATAAAAACCGATGTTCTTTAGGAATGGTGTCTGATAACAGAGAAGATAAGATTCAATTCATTAGGGATGGCTTGAATAAGGAGTCATTGGATGATATCCTTCTGTCTCTTGAAACGCATCCTAGTGGATATGTGCAAGGAGCGATTCTCCAGTTATGGTCATTAGTCCAGAAAGAGCATGCACGATATAGTCTCGGGAATCTGACTATAAAAGACCATGTTTGCCAGTTTATAAGAAAACTGGATGGGAAGCCTATCCTCGACCCATAGAAGGCGTTCAAGCCGTTTCTGGACGTAAAACCAGAGGAAGATGTGAGCCACAGTCGCAACTACCTGTAAATATCCTTTTACTTTACTGTTATTTTATTTCATTTCACTGTTGTTTTATCATTTGCATTATTGTCTTTAATAATTTTATTACTGTTTGTTTTTACTGTTTGCTTTTTGACTATCGAGCCATGTGCTTTACGCATTATTTGACACTGACATGCCACCTCATACACAGTTGTGATCCACTATCACCAAGATTCTTAAATATGACTTTTTGTTAAGCACTCACAAATTGTTTTTGAGAAATATTCCAATGGCAGCTACTCCCAATAGACAATTCAAGAACATTTGTGTGCTTTCTGGATTTACCTATGGCAAACATAAAGAGTTCGTTGATGCAGCCATAGATCTTGGTCGAAGCATAGCAGAGAGAAAATTACATTTGGTGTATGGAGGAGGTAACCGAGGGTTATCAAAATTGGTCTCAGAAGCTGCTTTTATCAGAGGAAGCCAAGTGTTAGGCATCATCCCTAGAGTCCTAAAACCTTTGGGCAGTGTGTCTGACTCAACGACTGGAGAAGAGTTAGTCGTCTCAGGTATGCAAGAACGAATAACTGAAATGCTTAATCATGCTGATGCTTTTATTTTCCTTCCAGGAGATCTTGCAACACTAGAGGCACTTATCACACTAGCATCTTGGGCCCATCTGCACCTTCACCAGAAACCCATCGGTTTGTTAAATGTCAATAATTTTTATGATGGCTTTATCGCATTTCTTAACCATGCAATAAAAAGCTACTTTATTCCTTCCAGTGCGAAAAAACTTTTTATTTGTGCTCACACTGCTAATGAGCTACTTGATATGTTACAAGCTTATAAACCGGAGCCAGACCCCTGGAACTTTCTGTTGGAGCGTCAAATGATGACGGTAACTGTAGCCGCAGTAAGAAGTATAAATTAGATTTAACTCTCCGCCTGTAAATATTTTCTTCTGTGTTGCACCACCCAGGTGATGTCTTCTAAACTCTACTTCTTTCCTTTAAAACATTGAGGACAATGTTTCGTTCTGGTTGGGGGGAGGGAATAGTCGACAATTGTGGAATATTGGTTAAGTTTTTACTAATTTTTTGTTGTAGAAACTAACTGTTGCTAACTTTTTGTGTTGAAGATGGCTGAATATGGAGTGTAGTGACTCTAGAAACGCATCTTCATTGATAAAAAATAAAAATAAAATAAAATAAAAAATAAAAAAATCTTTTTCTTTATTATGTTTTGATGTTTGTTTTTCTTTTTCCTTTTTAATTTCTCCTTTATAAATATACATTTTCAAACAAAATTTTTTGAGTCAAAGATGGCTGAATATAGAGTGTAGTGCCTCTAGAAACGCATCTTCTTAACTTAAAAAAAAAATCGTTTTCTATCATTTTCTAATTAGTTTTTCTGCATCATTTTTACATTTCTGCATGCATATTTTCCTTTCACGTTTAGAATAGGTTGGGGGGTAGACTGTTGTTAAAAAAAAATAAAAAAAATAGTGATTTGTTTTAACATTGGATGACATGATGATTTCAAATTTTAGTATTTGTATTATCTTTAGTATGAAGTGATGTTACACTATGTTTGCTACTCTACATGTTGATGTCGGAGACAAATATGAGTTGCTTGAAGGAATGGACATGTCATAATAAATACCAAGTGAGTTTTTGAGCCTATCATTTTTCTTGGAGAGTACCCCTTTTGCCCATTCTTTATACAGCTTAGCAGTTTATTATTGTACACGATCTCTAGATTTCTTTTGAGTTAACCCTGAAAAAAAAAAATTTAAAAAAAAAAAAGAAAAAAAAAGAAAAAAAATGTGTGTTACTACATTTGGAAGCCCATTTAATTAGTAGATATGGAAGATTATTTAGAGTCCCAAAAGATGATGGAAAGGCCGTCTTTGATCCATTTGAGCCTTTCTAGCCATCCCTTTTATGAATATCCATAGTTAGCCCTTTTGAACCTTTAAAAAAAAAAAAAAAAAAAACTTTTCTTTGTCAACTTATTATCTTGACCCACTCCGATTTGGAGTATTACCCAATAAGATCCATCACCTATTTATGTTTGAGAAAAATGTAAATAAACATTTTGTATAGTGAAGTTATGCCTAGTTCAAAAAAAAAAAAGAGCAAAAAAAAAAAAAAAAAAACAATAATAGGTGAAATCCACCTTGTAACTTCCAAAAAAAAAAAAAAAAAATTCTGCATTTTTCTCAAACATACATTTTGTTTTTCCTATTTCTCTTCTTTGTTAGCCATGTCCCTAGCCTACGTTACGTCCTAATAAAAGTCCTTCTTGATTTTAGGGAACTATAATATGAAGTAGAAGCTAGTTATATGGGCTAAAAATATGTAGTGATGCATAAAAAAATAAATAAATAAATTGGGTTGACTAGCATTTTTATTTGACTAGAGATCGTATTATTTCTAAGCAAATGACATATTTCTTTCATTTTGGTGAGAGCATGTGAGATCACTTCTTTATTATTTTCTCTCAATTATCATTCATTGGAGTGACTATTTTTATTGGGTTTAATTTCTTTGTGAGAGTGTCACTACTTCCAGTGAGATTTTGGGGTTTGGCATATCATTCTTGAAGGTAGCTACGACAAAGTCTACTGGGCTGATTCATGTGGATGGTTGATGTGGGTGTAATGTTTCTTTAGACTTGAGATAATGCTTATACTTTTATTTGATTGTTATCATTAATCTGATTGAATAAACAAGAGTGTTTTAAAAAAAAAATCATTTTTGAATTTTGTTTTCGCTTTATTTGCTAGGGACTAGCAATAAGCTGGTTGGGGGGTGTGTTGTGTGTTAGAAAATGCATATTTATAAAGGAGAAAATCGTTATTTTACATATCAAGTATTACTAACAACCCTTACTTTTATGTGTTTAAGTTTATTGTACTTTAATTATGTGTATTTTATTCTAATTGAATATTTTATGTATTTTAGGGGCATCATAGTCATTTTACAATAAACGAGAGATCAAATGGCAAAACGGACATCATTTTTGAACTCAGGACGGTCGAAAACCTTAGGAGGAGTATAAAAGGAAAAATGACACTGTTCACATGTACGATACTATTCACATGTACGGGTACTGTTGGAGTTACTGTGCAAATAGTGGCTGTTGACTATACTGTGCAAATAGTGGCTGTTGACTGTACTGTGCAAATAGTGGCTGTTGACTGTACTGTGCAAATCCACCTCTGAATCCATTTTTGGGATCCGTTTCTTGTAATTCTCTCTCTATCTTGTATTTCTACGTATTTTAATAAATTCCATTTTTGCCCCTAGTTCAACTATGAGTGGCTAATTTTCTTTCAAGCTTGGGTTGAAGGTGAAGTCTCAACATGTGTCATGGGCTTGATTTGGTAAATTTATTTTCTCTTCCCCTCTAGTTTGTGTGGATGTTTTGACTTCTCGTCGATAAATAATACTAATCTTATCTAGTACTGCCCTGGTTTCACCGGCTCCCTAGTATAAGGTTATTATTATTTGGCACGATAAGCCCTTAGCACCATATTTATTAGAGCGTGGTTCATGAGGTGTGGATTCCCCTCTCATGATTTAATTGGTATTAATATGGAATATTTAGCCCATGATGCATGTTGATACGGATCCAGATACCCAAGTACGTCATTTCAATAGAATTCACTTCAATTTATTCTTGCCCTTTTAATTCCAATTCCAGAATTTATTCTTGTTAATTTAATTTAAGTTTTAGCATAGTCTAAATCATTTTCCAACTTAAATCCAATCACCCATTCACTAAATTAATTTTATATATAATTAAAATCCACCTCCTCGTGGGATCGACACTCGTCACCATTGATCTACACTACAACAGATTCGTGCGCTTGCGAGTTCAATAAAATTTGCACAACACAAACCATGGTACAACATTTACATTCAAAAGTTGCTCATCTGGAAAAGACTCATTGAAAGGTAAAGATTCTGGAATAAATTTAAGATCAAGGCGAGATAAATGATCTGCCACAACATTTTCAGAACCTTTTTTATCTCTAAATTCAATGTCAAATTCTTATAAAAGTAACACCTAACGAATCAATCTTGCCTTAGCATCTTTCTTAGTAAGCAAATATTTTAAAGCAACATGATCAGTAAAAATGATCACTTTACAACCTATAAGATAAGAGTTGAATTTATCAAGTGCAAACACCACAGCGAGCATTTCTTTTTCTGTAGTTGAATAGTTCAATTGTGCATCATTGAGTGTCATACTAGCATAATAAATCACATACGGAACACGGTCTAATCTTTGTCCTAAAACTGCTCCTACAGCATAATCAGATGCATCACACATAATTTCAAAAGGCAAATCCCAATTAGGTGGCTGAATGATAGGTGAAGAAGTCAACAATTTTTTAAGCTTTGCAAAAGCATCAAGACAAGATTCATCAAAGATAAAAGGTGCATCCTTAACAAGTAAATTGCATAAGGGTCTAGAAATTTTACTAAAATCTTTAATGAATCTTCTATAAAAACCAACATGTCCAAGAAATGATCTTACTTCTTTAACGGATTTGGGATGTGGAAGATTAGAAATTAAATCCACCTTAACTTTGTTGACTTCTATACCTTTGCTGGAAATTATATGACCAAGAGGAATACCTTATTTTACCATGAAGTGACACTTTTCCTAATTTAGAACCAAGTTCTTTTCTTTATATCTCTGCAAAACTAATGCTAGATGCTGCAAACATTCATCAAAAGAATCTCCATAAACAGAAAAATCATCCATGAATACTTTAAGAAATCTCTCAACCATATCAGAAAACATACTAAGCATGCATATTTGAAAGGTAGCAGGTGCATTGTATAAACCAAATGGCATTCTCTTATATGCAAAAGATCCAAATGGACAAGTAAAAATAGTTTTCTTCTGGTCCTTTGGAGCTATAAGGATCTTATTATAACATGAATATCCATCTAGAAAACAATAAAATCATGATATGCAAGTCTAACCTGAATATGCATTTAAAAAATAATAAAAATCATGGCCTGCAAGTCTATTAAGCATTTGATCAATAAATGGAAGAGGAAAATGATATTTTCTTGTGAATGAATTCACTTTTCTATAATCAATGCAAACATGCCAACCTGTAGTTACTCTAGTGGAAATTAATTCATTATTTGTATAGGTAACTACTGTAACACCAGATTTCTTAGGAACAACTTGCACAGGGCTAACTCAAGAGCTATCTGAAATAGGATAAATAATTCATACATCTAATAATTTGATTACTTCAGCTCTTACCACTTCTTTCATGTTAGGATTTAGCCTACGTTGCATCTTCTTAATAGGTTTAGCATTTTCTTCAAGATGAATACAATGCATGCAATCTACTGGATTAATACCTTTAATATCAGAGATGGTCCATCATATTGCCTCTTTATGCTCTTTTAGAATACCTAACAACTTACCTTTTTGCTTAAGATCAAGGGAAGAAGAAATAATAACAGGTAGAGTGTCAGATTCTCCCAAGAATACATATTCCAGAGTGTCAGGCAGTGATTTGAGCTCCAATTTTAGTGGTGTCTCTGCAAATGACCTAATCTTCTTCTCAGAATAAGGCAGTGGTTCTGACTTTGTCTTCCATTTAGTAGTGTCCGTACTTGGAGGTGCATCAAGTAAAGAGCTGACTTCTGTAATTGCATTGTCATCATTAAAAGATAAATCAGAATGAGTTAGACATGCCTCTAATGGATCATCAGTATGGTTAGAAATAAATGAATCTTCTACTAATTCCTCTATCATATTTGCTTCAACAAATTCATCTTCTTCTTATGGCTGCTTGGTAAAATTAAAAATATTCAATTCCGTGGTCATATTACCAAAAAATAGCTGCATGTTTCCATTCCTGCAATGAATAAGTGCATCGGCTGTAGCTAAGAAAGGACGACCTAGAATAACTGGAGTGTGTTTCTTAGGATCCTGTACATGCTGAGTATCAATAACGATAAAATCAATGGAATAATAAAATTTATCAATCTGTATCAACACATCCTCTATAATACCACGAGGTATTTTCGTTGATCTATCAGTAAGTTGCAAAATAATAGGAGTAGATTTTAACTCACCTAGTCCAAGCTGCATGTAAACAGAATAAGGCAAGAGATTAACACTAGCACCCAAATCCAATAATGCTTTATCAAAACATTGGTTTCCTATAACACATGAGGTAGTAGGAGAACCAGGATCCTTAAATTTTGGTGGCATTTTACATTGAAGTAAATTGCTAGTTTGTTCAGTTAAAAATGCCTTTTTAGTGACATGCAAATTTCTCTTTTTAGTGCATAAATCTTTCAAAAACTTGGCATAAGAAGGAACTTGCTTAATTGCATCGAGTAAAGGGATGATTATACTTACCTGTTTAAAGATTTCCATAATCTCACCTATTGAAGTCCCTTTCTTTACCTTTGTTAACCTTTGAGGAAAAAGAGCCTTGGGAATGTAAGCTGGCGAGCCACTCTCTTCAGGATCATTTGGTGATGAGTCTTGTGATGGAATTGGATCTGAAGAAGTAGGCGCATATGTCTTTCTTGTTTGAACCTCCACCTTATTGTCAAATAATTTTCTTCTTCTCAAGGTCATAATAGATTTTGCTTGTTCATGCTGATAACTTGAACTCGATCCAACTTCGTGCACTCCTTTGGGTTAGAAACTGGTTGACTTGGAAATTTTCCTTTTTCTCTCTCCGCTACAGTAGTTGCTAATTGACCCAATTGATGTTCAAGCTTTAGAATAGCTTGAGTGTTTGACTGAAAAGCTTGTTGGGTTGACTGAATGAAACTTTGAAGTGTATCCTCTAAAGAAGGCTTTCTTTGTTGGGGTGCAACAAATTGAGATATAGGTTGTTGGGCAGGAGGATATACTTGGTTAGGAGAGACAAATTATTGATTGGGCATGTTAAATTGTTGCCCTCCTTGGTTTGACAAAGGTTGATTTTGTTTCCAAGAAAAATTAGGGTGATTCCTCCAATTAGGATTATATGTGGATGAATATAGACTATTGGAGGTTTTCTCATATGATTGTAAGGCTTGGAGGTTTTCTCATATGATTGTAAGGCATGTACCTGCTCAGAATAAGCATCTGGATAGACTGGTAATGATGGATAATTCTGTGCTGCATGAGACAAGTTAGAACAAATAGCACAAACCTCATTAGCTACACTAGGATGATGATTTATGGATTGGTTTATAACTAAGGCATCTACTTTCTTAGAAAGTGTAGCTAGAGTGGATTTCATATCTAAATCATCCTTAACTTCATATAACCCCTTTCTAGAAACTTGAGATGATTTTTCTCTTTGATTTGAAAAATCTCACTGTTGAGAATTTTCAGAAAATGAATTAAAGAAATCCCATGCGGCCCCTTCATGTAAGTTCAAAAATCTCCCACCATTCATAAACTCTACCATATGATGATTTGACATGGTTAAACCATTATAAAAGTATTGTATAAGTCTCCATTTTTCAAAACCATGGTGGGGACACTTGAGGAGTAAATCATTGAATCTTTCTCAACACTCGTAAAATTGCTCACCCTTTCTTTTATAAAAATCACTTATCTCTCTCCTAAGGGCATTTTTTTTAGACATAGGGAAAAACTTGGTGAGAAACTTATTACTCAATTCATCTCATGTACTAATAAACCCAGCAAGAAGTGAATTCAACCAAGCTTTTTCTTTGTCTTTTAATGAGAAATCAAACTAATTAAACTAAGGAAGCAATTAAAATAAAGGAGAATTCAATAAGATAAGAATTACCAAGGTTTTATAATCCACCACTATTCAACTAGTAATTATCTAATTATTAATTAATCCCCAATTTTAGAGTGACAACTCGAAATCAATCTATGTCATCTCATGTATATATAACAATTAAGCCCAAATAATTAAATCTAATGTAGATTCTTTTTCTGCTTAATAATATGATATCTAAGAATTTCAGGTAAATATATTGAATAACAAGGAGTCAAAGTTTCCTAAGTACTCTATGTAAACAATTTAATGAAAGACATAAAATCAAAGATAATCATGTATAAACTTTATAAATCCGAGCATAAATTTAATTGAATATTAATCATAACAATCAATAATGCATGACAGAATTGATGAAAAAGATTTTAATAACATCCAATTAATTATGTGAAATAAAAACCATAATCAATAAAGAATATATATAGAGAATTAAATAAATAAAAAGATAATTATTTCATTGAATAGGGTTTCATCCTTAACTTCAGTATAAGAAAATTAACTAGACATACTTGAATTGAGAGCAACACAAAAAACAAAATCACTCATGAAAGCCGAAGTGCTGTTCTCGTCCTTTTCTCCCTTCTTTTGTCTTGCGTCTGCACTCTCCCCTCCTGGCGACTACTCTCTTGCCTTTATATAATGTTACTAACTTGCTTAATCTTATTGGATTCTAATTGCATTAATTCTTCACAACTTATCATAAGTCAAAGCCACCCACTGACTTATAAAGCCCACTCACCAAGCCCTTTTAAAATTATTTCCTTACTAAACTTTGAAAACTAATTAGACCACAAAAGTAAAAGACCAATTAATGACTTCTTCTTTTAATGCCCAGCACATGCACTCCAAATTGACAAATCTTTGCTTTCCAAATGCATGCCCACCGTTCATCTTTTGAAGGGATTGACTTCCAATTTTAGTCTTATTGACTTCCAAATTTGAACTTCCTCATGCCCTTTTTATCCTTAATCTTCAATTAATTCCCTATTCAACAAAATAATTCAATTAATTAAAAATAACAAATAAAAATAACTAACAATTAAATAATTAAGAGTAAAATATGTATATAAATTATGCTCATCAATGATGATGTGGATATGGAAGAGTGTGATTAACATGATAGTTTTCTTGTTCATTTTATGTTTTTTTTAAAACAATAATGTAAACATTGAAAAGACTGATTTAGTTTTAATTTTAAATTAAAAAGTGATGATTGACTTGGATATGTTTTACCGAGTTTAAATATTATTATGTAGATGCTTATCAATGTTCTTGATAATGATGTAAAATACCAATATTTTGACTTTCATGCTTTTTATTATGTATATGGCCCAGTAAATATGTCAATTGCAGTTTTGTTATGGCGCCAAAGAAAGCAAGAGGCATTTCTATGGAGGTGGTTGTTCATCAAGAACCACAGACGTTGAAATAGGTGATTAGTTTGGCAAGGATGAGAGATGAACAATTATCACGTCAGAAGAAAATATCAAGGCCAGCGTTTATTAATCAACCGTTGTTCACACAAACTGCCAACAACAAAGCCATTCCTATCGTGCCTGTAAAGAAATTAAGTTGGGATGAAATGCAGCGCCGGTGAGCGCAAGGGCTTTGCTTCAATTGTAACGACAAGTTCACTACTGGTCACAAATGCACGAGGGCACAGTAGAGATGGATGAAAATACTAATGAGGAACCTACTGGAGGAGTAAACCAAACAGATTTAGATGAGAGTAAGGATCTCCAAATTACTTCTATGCACTCACGGGTTGGGCAGTCGCTCAAACAATGCGCGTGTTGGCAAAGATTGGCTCCTACGAAATCATGGTTTTAATCGACAACGGATCCACCCATAACTTCATCAGCACTCAGTTGGCTAATCAACTTCAATTACCGATCAAACCCACAGCAGCATTTTCGGTTCAAGTTGCGAATGGCGAGAAACTAACATGCCAAGGCAAATTCGAGAAGGTACAAATTGTCACTTACTGTCTACTCATTGCCTATCACAAGTTTAGATATGGTCTTGGGCATTCAATGGCTCCAATTGTTGCGTGTCGTAGTGTACAATTGGAAGACCCTTACCATGGAGTTTGATTAGGGTGATTAGAGGCGGCATTTGCAAGGTATCAATCCACAATCCTTGCAAACGGCTTCTCTGACAGAAATTTCCAAGGAGATTTGGCAAGGCAATGAAGCATTTGCAATCTGTTTACACACAAAATTGGAAGAAGCTTTGCGCACGGTGCCAGTAGATATGCAGCAATTATTAAAAGATTATGAGGAAATATTCCAGGAACCTACAAAGCTGCCACCATCACGACGAATTGATCACTGTATTCCACTTAAAGAAGGAACGGAGTCTGTCAATTGAGAAACAAGTTGAAGAGATGTTGCGATCAGGGTTGATAAGATCCAACACCAATCCCTTTTCTTCTCCACTGCTGCTGGTAAAAAAGAAAGAGGTAGTTGGCGGTTTTGTACCGACTATCGAGCACTCAATGAAGTAACCATCAAAGACCGATTTCCCATACCCACCGTTGAAGATATGCTCGACAAATTATTTGGTGCTGCTTACTTCACAAAGCTCGATTTAAGAGCCGGATACCACCAAGTTCGAGTTAACATGCCCGACATCCACAAGACAGCCTTTCACACACATAATGGGCACTACAAATACTTGGTAGTGCCGTTCGGATTATGCAACGCGCCGTTAACTTTTCAGGCTGTAGTGAACTCCATCTTCCGGCCTTATCATACAAAATTCATTCTTGTATTCTTTGATGATATATTAATATACAGTGCATCATGGAGTAGCCACATTGAACATGTCAAATCGACGTTGGAAGTCCTAAAGCAGCAATAATTTTTTTATTAAAATCAGCAAGTGCGATTTTGGCCAATAGGAGCTGGAGTACTTAGGCCACATCGTTACTTGCGACGGCGTGAAAGTGGATGAAAGGAAAGTTGCTGCTATAGTGTTGTGGCCACAACCACAAAACATCACAGAACTAAGAGGTTTCCTCGACCTCACAGGCTACTACAGCAAATTTGTAAAAGGGTATAGTGTCTTAGCTCGACCTCTCACTAATCTTTTAAAAAAGGGACAATTTTGCTGGAATTCAGAAGCGGAGGAGGCATTTAAGAATTTGAAACAAGGCATGACACAAACACCCATACTAGCTATGCCGGATTTCAAAGATACATTTGTAATTGAAGCGGATGCTTCTGCCGAAGGCATTGGCGCAATTTTACAGCAAAAATGGAGACCTATTGCATTCCTAAGCCGCGCTCTTAGGGTCTTGAAACAGTCTTGGTCAATTTACGAAAAGGAGATGCTCGCCATCCTTGAAGCAATTCGGGCATGGAGACCCTATTTATTAGGGCATAAATTTTATCATCCAAACTGGTCAACGCAACTTGAAGTACTTACTGGAACAGAAAATAGCCACACTCAAACAGAAAAAATGCTTGGCTAAACTGATGGGTTACGAATATGTGATTTAGTACCGCCCCGGACGAGAAAATATGGCAGCAGATGCCCTATTACGGTGACTCGACAACCTAACTCTTCATCACTGATTTGTGCCGCAAATGGCCTTATGGGATGAAATCAAAGTAGCAGCGGTGGATGACAAGTACATGAAGAAAATTACACAGGTAGTCCATGATCAAGTTGCTGGCCCATACTTGTCACGTAACGACTCGATTTTCTTTAAAAGAAGAGTTGTAGTTCCTATCAAATTGCGTGAAGCATTAATATTTGAGGCACACGACACCAAGGTAGGGGGACATTCTGGAGTCCTACGAACGTACAAACGCCTAGCTCAACAATTTTATTAGCCTTCTATGTTCAATTCGGTTAAGGAATATGTAAGTAGATGTGAGACTTGTCAACGGGTAAAAGCTACAACACTGAAACCTGCTGGACTCTTGCAGCCGTTGCCCATTCCTCTCCAATTATGGGATGATATTTCAATTGATTTTGTTGAAGGCCTAGCAAGTTCACAAGGCAAGGATGCGATCATGGTGGTGGTTGATCGATTGAGTAAGTCGGCTCATTTCATATCATTAACACATCCGTTCACGGCCAAAACAATGGCAGAAAAATTCATTGACGGAGTAGTTAAACTGCACGGTATGCCCAAATCCATACTCAGTGATCGGGATCTATTTTTTGTGAGTAAATTTTGGCAAGAATTCTTTACCTTGTCGGGCACGCACTTGAAGATGAGTTCGGCGTATCACCCTCAAACCGATGGCCAAACCGAAGTAGTGAATCATGCTTGGAGCAATACTTGAGATGTTTTGCGCACCAATGGCCGCGAAAGTGGAGTTCTTACTTAGCATGGGCTGAATTTTGGTAGAAGACAACATACCATGTGTCAGCAGGTATGACTCCATTCCAATCCCTATATGGATGCTTGCCCCCAACAGTGCCAAATTATCAGGTGGGAACTTCTCCGGTGCATGAAGTAGATGAAGCCTTGTTATCACGAGATGAACTATTATCACAGTTGAAGAGAAATTTGGCAGCGGCGGCTAATCGGATGAAACAATCCACATACAAGGGTCGACGAGATGTAGAGTTCAAAGAGGGTGACATGGTATTTCTGAGACTTCAACCATATCGCCAGTCCTCAGTATTCAAGCGAGCTCATCAAAAGTTTGGCCAGCAGATATTTTAGGTCCTACATAATTCTTCACAAGGTTGGAACCATGGCCTATAAGTTGCAACTGCCAGAAGGTGCAAAAATCCATCCTGTCTTTCATGTATCTTTGCTCAAGAAAGCGATGGGAGAATCAACTACTCCCACGGTTGAGTTGCCCCTTATCGATGACGAGGGAGTGATCGATCATGTTACAGCCGGAGTCAATTGTGGATACTTGTTGGTTAAAAAGGGGAGGGAAATTAATTGAGTAAAGCCTAGTTCGTTGGAACAAATTACCACCTGAAGAGGCAACATGGGAAGATGCTACATTGATCAGACATAATTTTCCTTCTCTGGCCCTTGAGGACAAGGGACCTCTTCCAGAAAAGGGAATTGATAAGCCCAGACTTTCAACAAGAGCTCCAAACCCACCAACAAGTTTGGGGACTACGCTTGAGTGCCATGCGAGCCATGCATGGACGTTTTAGTGCCATGCAAGTCATGCATGGGTTTGGGGCACACATACAAAACGGGTGTGCTTGTGTGTTGCAACAATAGCAGAATAATTCTTGAGTCAAAGTGATCGTTGCTAATGTAGTGGAGTATTGAATCGAAGTGATTACGTTTGACGTGGTTTTAATTTGAGTTGTTAAATAAATATTGTTTGTTTGTTTTTATTGATTCTGGCCGAGATTGTTGGTCTAGAAATCTAGAGTTATCTTGTATAAAATTATTTCAGCAAATTATCAAACATATTTATCTTGGTTGTTCTCACTAAAAGCAGAACAAATTTTATTTCCTTAAATCATTATAGCTTGCTCTTGATTGGGACCTATCATGTACCATGAGGAATCATTTCTTTAGCCTTGTACTCAGTAAGAAGAGCAAGTTCATATTGAAGCTGTGCATGGGAAGCTGTAACATCCTACTTATCGTATTGAAATACACTTAAGTTCTTTTTAGTGCAAATGGAAGTTAACACCTCAAAATTGATAATGAAGTCCAGTACAAAGTTGCAGAAGCTGAAATGGATTAGACAAAAAAAAAAAAATAGAACTTGCAAATGTAACGATGAACTTTTGGGGCAATACCATCAACAACCAAATGATTCCAGCAAAAAGAAAAAAGATGATGTAGGGAAGGTATTGAAGGAGTGTCGTCGTCAATTTGTCTGTGTTCGTTATTATTATTTTTTTATTGTTCCTGTCAGTCATATGATGGACTTGAGCGAATTCTTCTCCATTGCTTCATAACACACAAAATAAGGAAGCCATCTCAGCCACTGTGAAGGTAGCTCATTATTCAAGTAGCACAATAAAGCCACATCAGCAGCAGATTGCCAGTGAAGAAAGCCAGCTCAGCATGATTGATTAATAGTTACTAATTCAGCTCATGTGAACTGTGATGTAATTGATTGCATTTGGTTTTAGTTGTTAAGAAAGTTAGTTAGTCACAAATGATTCTCACGTGTAAGTGATTGTATATAAGTTTGTGATTGACTTATGAATTAATAAGAATGAATCCTCTGGAAATCAGTTCTTCATTTTCTCTGTAAATTTTCCTTAAAGCCAAACAACACATTTCTGTTTTCTTACATGGTATCAGAGCCAACAATGGCTAGTTCGAGTAATACAACTTCAAATCAACCAATCATAAACTCAATTCCAACTACTCAAACTTCATTTACCTTTGCTGCAACTGTAAAACTCGATCGATCGAATTTCTTACTTTGGCGTAAGCAAGTATTAACGTCAATCAGAGGAAATCGTCTTGAACGGTACATTTCGGAGCCACAAGTTGTTCCATATCAGTATTTGTCTGGAGGATCTGGTGAGAACATTGAAAATCCAGCTTATATCAACTGGAGAGCACAGGATCAGATGCTTCTCGGCTGGCTACTGTCAACTGTCAGTGAAGGTATACTAAGCTCTGTTCTCAATCATGATACCTCCTTCGATATGTGGAGATCTATTGAAAAACTGTTTGGAGTTCAGTTTGAAGCTAAGATAATACAGCTTCGATATGAAATGAATATTCTGAGAAAAGAGTCAATGAATGTTGAAGAATATTGTGCCAAAATGAAATTGCTTGCTAATAAATTAGCTTGTGCTGGTGATATAATTCCTGAAAAGGATCTGTTAATGAGAGTGCTGAATGGATTAGGTCCAGGATATCTAGATTTAGCTTCAATAATCACTGCAAATAAGATGAGCTTTGATGATGCATATGCATTGTTGTTGACACATGAGGCTAGGCTTGAACAGAATCAGAGTACCAAAACTATGTTAATGCAAATTACAGCACAGTTAATGTGAATCATCCCTATATGAGAGGAAACTTTAGAAGAGGTGCTTTTGGAGGTGGAAATTATGGTCGATCTGTGAGTAGAGGTTTTAATGCTGGCAGAGGCATGTTTCATAATCAATATCCAAGAGGTGTTTCAACTGGTTTTGGTAATTTTGGGAGTTATGGCAGAGGACAAATGATGCAGTCTTTTAGGCCACCTGTGAAAACTAATCCCCCAATCACCACACAAGCAGATGAATCACCAGTGATATGTCAGATATGCCACAAACCAGGGCACACAGCAGATGAATGTTGGCATAGATATGATGATCCACCATTGCCTAAACAGTTTGGAAGAGGCAAATCCTTTGGACCTAGGACTGCTTATGTGTCTACCTTTAATCCATATGTCAACTATGCTGGTTCTTCAATTGAAGAACAATATGCTGCACCTTATCCATGCTACAATCCTATATCACATTCATCATTTCCAGCAGGAGATTCAACTGTTGCTGAGACTTATCTTTCCAATTATGAAGGACCTGTTGATGAAGGGTGGTATCTCAACAGTGGTGCCACACACCACCTGACAAATAGCATGGCTAATATGAGTGTCAGAGAGGAATTCAGAGGAGCTGATCAATTGATCATTGGCAATGGATAAGGTTTGCCTATAACTCACATTGGTAATGCATGCTTTCTTTACAAAGGGTCAAATATGGCATATAAACCAACATGTATCTTGCTTAAGGATATGTTATTAGTGCCTGATATCACAAAGAATTTGCTAAGCATATCAAAACTGACAACTGATAATAATCTTTCTGTTGAATTTGTTGGTAATGTCTGTTATGTGAAGGATTCTCTGAAGAACCAAGTGCTTCTAAAAGGAATTGCTGAGAAAGGGTTGTATAAGCTGCTACTAAAAACATCTGAGTCTCCTCATTGTGCTTACCTGTCTCAATCTTCTCCAGTTCAACCTCTGTCAATGTTGTCTGCATATTTCTCTGAATCTAATGTTTTCAAAAACACTCAACAGTTTGATTCCAGCTGTGTCTCAGTTTGTAATGCATCATTCAATAAGTTTTCTAGTTATGTTTCTTCCTGTGATGCATTAAATAATAAAATCCAGATTTTACACAGGCGTTTTGGGCATCCAAATTCTCATATTCTGATGCATTTGCTGAAAACTGTTCCTTCTATTAATCTCTCCAACAGTACAACCAAACAAGCACTTGAAAAATTATGTGAAGCATGTCAAATGGGCAAAAATCACAGATTACACTTCCCTAGTACAGAAACTAAAACAACAAAACCCCTGGAACTTATACACACTGACTTATGGGGGCCCTCACCAACACCTTCTAGAGATGGTTATGTCTATTACATAAGTTTTGTTGATGACTTTAGCCGATACACTTGGATTTATCCACTTAGGCTTAAATCAGAAGCCTTAGATGTCTTCAAGCTCTTCAAATTGCAGGTTGAGAACCAGTTTGATACTACAATTAAGAACCTGCAATCTGACTGGGGGGGAGAGTATAGATCATTCACACAATTTCTAAACCAATGTGGGATCATTTTCAGACATTCTTGCCCATATACACACCACCAAAATGGTTTGGTAGAGAGAAAACACAGACATGTTGTTGAGCTAGGACTTACGCTGTTAGCACAAGCCAAACTACCATTTAAGTTCTGGTGGGATGCATTTAACACAGCTGTTTATCACATCAATCGATTACCATCAACAGTCCTGAAACTTTTGACTCCTTATGAGAAAATTTTTAAACTGAAACCTGACTACAACATGTTCAAGTGCTTTGGGTGTATATGTTATCCTTACTTAAGGGATTATAACCAACACAAGTTTGATTATCACTCAAGCAAATGCATTTTCCTTGGCTATAGTCCAGCTCATAAAGGATACAAGTGTCTACATTCATCAGGCAAAATCTACATAGATAGACATGTGGTTTTTGATGAGTCAACATTTCCTTATTCCATTGACTCAGCCTTTAACTCCAATGAATCATCACTGAGTTCAAACTCATCCCTCTTTAATTCTCAGCAAGTGTACCAGTTATCTACATTGTCTATAACCCTAATGTCAGATGTGAATAGCTTATACAATTCTCAGCAAGCAATTCCTACCAGAAGCAGTTCACAACATTCAGATAATTCTCCTTACATTGACAATCAACATTCCCATCTGCAAACACATCTACCAGCCACTGAGCCATCTGTTGAACATCAAACTTCTTCATCTCCACCTCAAACTGTACCTCCCACATCAACCTCTATTTAGCCTAATACACATCCCATGACTACTAGAAGTAAAGCTGGTATTTTCAAACCCAAGCTTTACACAGTAACTCTTGCTCACAAAGAACCTGACTCTGTATATGAGGCAATGCAAAATCCAAAATGGCTTACTCCTATGAAAGAAGAATATGCAGCATTGATGGAGAATGGTACATGGTCTTTAGTGTTGGGAAATTATGCTCTTTAAAAGCGTATGTGTTTATTTAATTGTAATAAACATTTTTTCTGATTAATAAAATTAATGAGGTATTTTATTCAAATATCTTAATTGCATTAATATTTTTATTAAGGTCCATTTAATCATATTATATGTATTTATGTGATCACCATGTGGATTCACAGAAGACATAAATACAAGTTATCTTATGATTAAATAAATTTAGTTCGCAGTTGATAAATAAAGTTGGGCACTTTATTTAGGTATAAACTGTAATAAATTCATTGAATGATTTGTCTTAATCATGTATGAATTTATTGATGTAGTACGACTACATTGAACTGGATCACATATGAGATTTAATTAACTTTGTAATAACTGTCAGACTTATTAAATCTCATAGGCGTTGATTTTACTGTAATCTTAATCTTTAGTTAATTATGATTTCATGATTGTGATTGTTATTCCATTTGAGTTACCAATGGGCACGACACATCTTTGTGGTCAAGATTACCCGGTATCTTGGTGGGAGCAATTATGAGTATTGGAGTTATAGATTAACAATATAGAATGTGTACAACACATCTCTTGATAGGTTTTCGGCACTTGATCATAGAATTCTCTGGCCAGAGTGTGTCAACATATTTAGTATGTTGAAAATGATCATTAGAGAAAACCAGTAAGGATCAAGGAATAAGATGTTATTAAATTGATTGGACAGTTAAGATATCAATTTAATTAACGATGTGGTACAAAGGATTGTGCAGTAAAGAAATCAATGTGGCTTGGGACGAATTATTATTCGAGCATACAATTATGGAAGTCAGTTCCAATCTTTTAGTGGAGTAGATTTGGAATTAAATAATTGGACTAATTTAATTACATGCCTAATTATTGTAGCCACTATTGTATGTTCTCAAATGATCCCCGGGTTAGCTCATTTAATTGACTGCACCACTACTGGACTAATAAGCAAGATAACTAGCTATTTGGGTCAAAAGCCTAATTATATCATTTAGTGGGAGGCTCCATTTAATTAGTTTATGTGTAAGGGGCCTTATGTTATTTTACATGGTGGGTCCCTTATTAAAAGAAAAAGAAACGTGAGTTTTAAAAGAGGGTATTATTTGGAGCCTAGGGTTTTCACTAAAGGGAGATATATAAGGCTTATTTTCTCTAGAGAAAAGAGAAGCCACTTTATACAAATCTGAGAATAAGATTTTTCTCTCTATTGTTGAGAGAAAAATTTTCTCGTGCTAGTTGCTTTGGTAGTGATAAAGGCGCCCACAAAGCAACTAGCACGAGAAAATTTTTCTCTCAACAATAGAGAGAAAAATCTTATTCTCAGATTTGTATAAAGTGGCTTCTCTTTTCTCTAGAGAAAATAAGCCTTATATATCTCCCTTTAGTGAAAACCCTAGGCTCCAAATAATGCCCTCTTTTAAAACTCACGTTTCTTTTTCTTTTAATAAGGGACCCACCATGTAAAATAACATAAGGCCCCTTACACATAAACTAATTAAATGGAGCCTCCCACTAAATGATATAATTAGGCTTTTGACCCAAATAGCTAGTTATCTTGCTTATTAGTCTAGTAGTGGTGCAGTCAATTAAATGAGCTAACCCGGGGATCATTTGAGAACATACAATAGTGGCTACAATAATTAGGCATGTAATTAAATTAGTCCAATTATTTAATTCCAAATCTACTCCACTAAAAGATTGGAACTGACTTCCATAATTGTATGCTCGAATAATAATTCGTCCCAAGCCACATTGATTTCTTTACTGCACAATCCTTTGTACCACATCGTTAATTAAATTGATATCTCAACTGTCCAATCAATTTAATAACATCTTATTCCTTGATCCTTACTGGTTTTCTCTAATGATCATTTTCAACATACTAAATATGTTGACACACTCTGGCCAGAGAATTCTATGATCAAGTGCCGAAAACCTATCAAGAGATGTGTTGTACACATTCTATATTGTTAATCTATAACTCCAATACTCATAATTGCTCCCACCAAGATACCGGGTAATCTTGACCACAAAGATGTGTCGTGCCCATTGGTAACTCAAATGGAATAACAATCACAATCATGAAATCATAATTAACTAAAGATTAAGATTACAGTAAAATCAACGCCTATGAGATTTAATAAGTCTGACAGTTATTACAAAGTTAATTAAATCTCATATGTGATCCAGTTCAATGTAGTCGTACTACATCAATAAATTCATACATGATTAAGACAAATCATTCAATGAATTTATTACAGTTTATACCTAAATAAAGTGCCCAACTTTATTTATCAACTGCGAACTAAATTTATTTAATCATAAGATAACTTGTATTTATGTCTTATGTGAATCCACATGGCGATCACATAAATACATATAATATGATTAAATGGACTTTAACACAAATATAAATGCAATTAAGATATTTGAATAAAATACCTCATTAATTTCATTAATCAGAAAAATTGTTTATTACAATTAAATAAACACATATGCTTTTAAAGAGCATAATTTCCCAACAATCTCCCACTAGCTCTCAAAGCATATCTAGCATATTGCTCATGCTCTAGGGTCTCTAAGTGCAGGTTATAAAGGTTTCCCACTAATGGCCATTGTAATAAGATCTGCCATTTAGCATCTAATGCCATTTAGGGTACTGTCATATAACCTTTCTACACTATTCCCTTATGAGATGATATTTCCTGTCAATATGTTTTGTTTCTTGTGGTTCCTTGGTTCCTTAGATTGAGTTACCGCACCACCATTATCACAAAATAGTTTCAGGGGTGCAATTACAACAGGTACCACCTCAAGATTTCGTAGGAACTTGCGGAGCCATAGAGCTTCTTTTGCAGCTTCAGATGTAGCCACATATTTAGCTTTAGTTATTGAGTCTGTGATACAAGATTGTTTCACACTCATCCAACTAATAGCTCCACTTCCTATTATAAACACATAGCCGGAAGTTGTTTTTCTAAAATCCTTATCTGACGAAAAATCAGTATAACCCACTAGTATAAGTTCATCACCAGAATACACAAGCATATAATTTTTAGTTCTTTTCAGATACTTTATAATATGCTTGACTGCAATCCAGTATTGAGGTCCAGGATTAAATTAATATCTACTAACCATCCCTACCGCAAAACAGATGTCTGGCCTAGTGCAAAGCATGGCATACATAAGACTTCCCACAGCTTCTGCATAGGGAACTCGTCTCATTCTCTCTATCTCTTCAGATGTTTTAGGTGATTGATCCTTAGAGAATGTAATTCCATGTCTGAATGGTAATAAACCAGTCTTGAAATTTTTCATGCTAAATCTAGGCAATATATTGTCGATATAGACCGCTTAAGACAAGGCTGAAGTTTTATTCTTCTGGTCTCGTAGTAACTTGATACCAAGAATATAACTTGTCTCTCCCAGGTCTTTCATATCAAATTGTTTTGCTAACCAAATCTTTATTGTAGTCAATACTCCTATATCGTTTCCAATCAGGAGAATATTGTCTACACAAAGAACTAGGGAGGCTATAAAATTTCCCTGAATTTTCTTGTACACACATGGTTCATCAATGTTCTGAATGAATCCAAGCGATTTAATCGCTTGATCAAATCTGATGTTCCATGACCGGGATGCTTGCTTCAATCCATAAATGGATCTCCGCAACTTACATACCATGTGTTCTTGGCCTTTTTGTATAAATTCATCTGGTTGCTGCATGTAGATGTTTTCTTCAAGATGCCCATTGAGAAAGGCAGTCTTGACATCTATATGCCAAATTTCATAATCTAGCACTGCAGCAATGGAGAGCAGAATCCTGATGGATTTAAGCATAACAACCGGAGAAAAGGTTTCCTCATAATCGATTCCTTCTTTCTGAGTAAACTCTTCGGCTACTAATCTTGCTTTAAATGTTTCCACCCTTCTGTCTACTCCTCTTTTTCTCTTATAGATCCACTTGCACCCTATAAGTTTTACCCCATTTGGTGCCTCTACAAGTTCCCAGACTTTATTGGAATACATAGATCCCATTTCTTGATTCATGGCCATTTTCAAAATTCAACATCTCTATCTATTAGAGCTTCGTTGTAACTAGTGTGATCTTGTACATGTTTATCTGAGATAGCCTTATAGGTTTCTCCCAAAATCATGTATCTCGCAGGTAACCTAGTTACCCTCCCACTACGACGAGGTTCTAAAAGTGATGGTTGTTCAAGGACAATCCTGTGCTGATCAGCTGGTTGTTGCTGTTCTTCCTGTTCTATAACAGGTGTTGAAAGCTGAGCAACAACCTGATCTCTTTTATTGCTCTAGTTTTACCTTACTCTTAGGTTATAAGTCATTATATAGTCTTCCTCAAATAAAGTAAAGAATATTTCTATAAACACATTCCTATCTTGAGGACTATAATTCAGACTTTCCCTTATTCCTTTAAGATACCTAAAACATGCAAGCTTCTGAACACGAATCCATCTTCTCTATCTCTGATTCTAGTAGAAATACTAGTAAACTCCAAATACGAATGTGTCTCAAACCATGTTTGTGACTTTTTCATAATTTCTTGGAGTAGTAGACACCAAGACAGATGAAACTAAGTTCAACAAAACTTTATAGTTTTAAATACTAGTATCTGGAATCAAAAAGGTAAATGATAAACCACTTAGTATATATCTTGTCTTATCCAAAAGAATCTTGTTTCTCCATTTAATTACACTATTGTATTATAGTGTTCATTGACAACCAAATAGTGCTAGAATTCTCCATAGAGATATTCTTTGTTTCGATCATATCGAAGTTCTTTTATGTTCCTTGTCTAATTGCTTCTGTCTTATCCACGTACTATTTTGAATTTCAAAAGCAATGGAATCATGACGCATTTAGACAAACATAAATTAAAATGAATATTCATCAACAAGATTGATAGAATACTCATAACCTCTTATAACATGTAAACTGATTAGTCCGTATACATTTGTATGCGCTAAATCATCAAATACAATGTTATGCTTTTAGCTCAAAAAGAGCATCCTTGTCATATTACTTTTCTAAATAAGATTTATAGAGTTACAATGATCAATCTTAATAGGCCAACAAGTCTATCATTAATCATTCTCTTAAACTCTTATTATAGTTTATATGACTTAAGCATAAATATCAGAGGTGATTTTGGTTTGAAGAAATATTTATTTTCTTAGATAGATGCATATACTCTTTATCATTATATCTTGCTTTAAATAGATCAATAGACTTATATGATATAAATTGTCTTTATAAACAGAGGATCAAAAAATAACAATGTACTTCTGTTTATTAAAACAAGTCACCGAAATTAAATTCCTCTAATGTTTGGAAAAATAAAGACAAATATCAAAACTTTAAGTCTTGTAAAATTGATCTAGCCTTTCAATTGATATAAACTAGCATGTCCTCAACTGCTGTTTGAAGCTTTCTTCACTTAATCTCTTGGTTTCCTGAAAACCAAATAAATGAATTACAAATAAGATTAGTTATCTCAGAATTCATCATTGTATGAATCAATAGAAATCTGAACTAATTAGGAAGCTTAAAGATTTCCTATACCTGATTTTAATAATCTTAGGACAATCTTTCTTCCAGTGACCCTTCTGTCCACATTTGTAACACTTGCCTTTTGGCTTGCCACTTCTTTTAATGGACAGTTTGTCGATCCCCACTCTTGCTGGCTCATTCTTGTCTTTCGACTTAAGCCTTGAAGAGAATCCTTTTTCAGGAAGTTTTCTGCTATGATAAAATTCTTCTATAGCATGTAGTTCGTGCATTAATTCAATTAAGGTCATATCTTTATTGTTTAAGATATAGCTGACCTTAAACTCTTTGAATGTATCAGGTAAAGATTCAATCATCATGTTAATCTTTGATTTATCATTGATTTGGACACCATGAATCTCTACCTCATTCAAATAGTCCATCATATTGAGGACATGATCACGAACTTTTGTGTCCTCTTCCATCTTAGTATCCGTAATACGTTTTAATGCTGCTTCTCTGGCAAAATGGGTATTTTGCCCAAACATCTGATGAAGACTAGCCATTATTTCAGTGGCTGTTTCCATGCTCCGATGTTTGTTATGCAGTTCCACAGAAATCGAAGCCAATATATAGCGCTTAGCCATTTTGTTAGCTTCGCACCATTTCTCATAAGGCTCCCTCTGATTTCTATAATCATATAACGATGGTTCAGGAGGGCAAGACTGGGTCAACACATATTTGCTTCCCTTAGCAGTGAGAATATTAAATAGATTGCGTTTCCAATCTAAATGATTTTCGCCAGTGAGTTAATTTTTAACAAGGATAATTAATAATGGGTTGATGGAAGACATTTTCTGAAAAACAAAACAAAATAAACATGCATAAATATTTGAAACAAAATTCACAATAAATGACAAAAATGCAAAAAATCATAAATGCATTTTAATTTATTGTAACGATAATCTAGTACCGCTTTGACAAGCTATCCGTTGGGGAAGTCATGTCTACACTTACTAGACCCAATTATGCATTAGATTATTTACTTTCATGTAGAGACATGATAAATAATTATCGTTATCCTTTTGGGCCTTAATTTGTTAACAGAGCTTCGTTGGGAAGGTTAATAACAAATTTTAGTTGAGTGTATAACCATTGTTTCAACTACGTATTTTTCATATCAATAGTCCCCGTTGGGGCGAACAATTGATTGAAAAATATTTCAATTTTATCTTTGAAGAAGTTCATCAAATAAAATGTCTAATATATATACCCTCCATAGGGAGCATCACCGTATCATGAAGTCGAGGTATATATATAATTTTATTATTGAACTAACAATGGAGCCCGTGGGAAAAATTATCTTGAATTTTCCCTCTCCCACTCAATATTTTAAAATTGATTTTTCCTTTTTAAAACATACATATTGTTAATTGCATGCTTCCTATAATATTATGTAGATGATATCCAATATTATTAAGCATAGGCAAATATCAAACAATATAGTGAAATTCATTATTTAATGAATGACATGTATCATTATGCATAGAGTGGCACTTCCTATTCTATATGACATGTTATCATGGCATGTTATCATCCAAGACATAACATATAGAAAAACAATTAAATAATCTTAATTCATAGCTTTCCTATTAATAAAAAATACATTAACCCTAAGCCTAATCTTAATTGGGCTTTTTGTCAATGTTCATCTTCCATAAGCTTGTCTTTGTTAACGGACTAGGGGAAATTGAGCTTTTAAATTTATAATTGGTCCAATTTTATTTTTGAAAATAAATAAATAAATAAATTTTTTTTTATTAAAATAAAACTTTTAGACCAAAAATAAATTTAATGTATTTAATTTTGTCTATGCATTTTTAATCCATTAAGCCCAATTGAAATTGGGCCTAAAACTAGGATTCATTAAGCCCAAAATCGTTTTTGGACTTAAATACAAAAAATTAAAACGTATATACCCAAAGGAAAACTTATGAAACCATAGGGCCCTTCATGATAAAAACCATGAAACCCTAAAATCATATTTTTCTTTCTTTCATCTTCCCCAGCCGCCAACTCCAAAACCTCTGCCATTGTTCGGACGTTGCCACCAGTCTCCGACGCCGAACCACCCGCCGTTGCCTGGCCGGAAAAAGCTTGCCAAACCCGCGCGCGCTTGTTGGGGTTGCAGCTGCTGCTCGCGCGCTACACCTTGCTATGCGCGCAGCGTGCGCTGCTGGCCCGCAGTTTCCAAAATTTTCCGGCCTCCATGTTCCGATCTTGATTTTTGAATTCGTTTTCCAGTGATGAATTACAAATTTCCTATGCCAATTTTGGCTTACAAAATTTCTATTACTGAAAAATAAATCAAGAGGGAATTATGGTGATAATAAACCACCCCTCTTGTTATAGATCCAAACGGAAAAATAGTACAGAAAATCTAACCATGAATTAAGACAAAGCACAACATGTTTTATTCATATATTTAAACAATTAATATATATCTGAATAAATTGTGCCATTCTAATACATAAAATTCAAGAATGATTTCATACGAAATTCTTATATATTAATATGAGATGGCTCTGATACCAATTGTTGGGGAAAAATTAGTTTTTAAATTTTTATAAAACATTTTTAAGGACCGCTCTCATATAGTATATAAGAATACGTAATCTAGAAATCGTACCTTGAAAATCCGAGTTGGCCTTTTTCTGTTGAAGTGATTTAGGCTCCTAGATCACGATCCGCCACCACCACTCCTGTTAGATCACGATCCGTCACCACCACGCTTGTTAGATCACGAACTGCCACCAATGATCTTCCAGGTTATGACTCAGGTTCGATCTGCACTTGACGTGTGGGCGCCTTTATCACTACCAAAGCAACTAGCACGAGAAAATTTTTCTCTCAACAATAGAGAGAAAAATCTTATTCTTAGATTTGTATAAAGTGGCTTCTCTTTTCTCTAGAGAAAATAAGCCTTATATATCTCCCTTTAGTAAAAACCCTAGGCTCCAAATAATGCCCTCTTTTAAAACTCAAGTTTCTTTTTCTTTTAATAAGGGACCCACCATGTAAAATAACATAAGGCCCCTTACACATAAACTAATTAAATGGAGCCTCCCACTAAATGATATAATTAGGCTTTTGACCCAAATAGCTAGTTATCTTGCTTATTAGTCCAGTAGTGGTGCAGTCAATTAAATGGGCTAACCCGGGGATCATTTGAGAACATACAATAGTGGCTACAATAATTAGGCATGTAATTAAATTAGCCTAATTATTTAATTCTAAATCTATTCCACTAAAAGATTGGAACTGACTTCCATAATTGTATGCTCGAATAATAATTCGTCCCAAGCCACATTGATTTCTTTACTGCACAATCCTTTGTACCAAATCGTTAATTAAATTGATATCTCAACTGTCCAATCAATTTAATAACATCTAATTCCTTGATCCTTACTGGTTTTCTCTAATGATCATTTTCAACATACTAAATATGTTGACACACTCTGGCCAGAGAATTCTATGATCAAGTGCCGAAAACCTATCAAGAGATGTGTTGTACACATTCTAGAATCAATAACAAAATGTGCGAAAGTGTATCTAAGTTGCTATGTTTAAAATTGCTCTATGAAGTTGTGTGGTTGGCATTCCAAATCAATACGTTCTCCTAGAGAATTCTTCAACTTTCTCTATCCTTCATTTCTGATGATGGGATGTTAGAAAGAATAAGATTATACATGTGATTTGAGATCATAACCACTTATATAGACAACTTTTCCTGTTACCTTACGTATTCCTATTTAAGCCCATCATAGAAATAGAAATTACCCTTAATCCTCTACACATTAAAGGCCCACATCCTATTAGATGCATTAAAACTCATATTATCCAAATCTTAATAGATCACTTTTAATTAAGCTTAACCTTATATGACGGTTTACAACACATAATTATTCACATATAAGCCCAACGTTGGGATCCAACAATACTAGAGTAAAGATTCAACAATTTTAAGATTCAAAGTAGTATAGAAATCTCGTTATTCAAAACATCAATAGTAGAATGGAATATTCCTAGCTCTATTTGAAGCATCTCTATTTGTTTTCACTTACTTTCTATTCCACTTTGAGAACATAAATTTGTTATCTATTAAGATTTACTTTCTATTTCACGTAGAGCTAGGCCACGAAGGGTGCTCAACTTAATATACAGTTATCTTTGGGAGATTACCACTTCTCATGCTTAAAGATGGAATCTAAAATTTTCATTTTTAAAAATCAAGAATTCATCCTCCTTTGTTTTTTTGCTCTAAGCTCCAACCATTTATTTGTCATCTGCTTGAAAACACTGAGATGCTCAAATTAGTCTTTGGTTCATAAGAAAATCCAGGAAAGTATAATATTTTTGAAATGTTTTCGCTCAAAAAGTCTTGGACCTTCTTCTAGAAGGACATGAGGATGAGTGTTTTGAAGAAGCTCGTGGAATTTCCCCAATGTTTTTTTCTTGTATAAGTGAGACTCTTTGATGTAGAAAAGTCTCAATAATATTAGGAAGTTTCCCACCCAAATTCTCTGCTAAATATGTCAAATAAATGTCCCTCTACAATGTTGTAATTTTTTTACACCATCAATAATGTAAGAAATATGTACCATTAGATTGAATCAATGGAATATATTATATCTATTAATAAAATTTATTTATTTATTTTTAAAATAATATAGTTAGCTAACAAACCAATTAAAGAGTGATTTTGACTTTAAAAATAAAAATAATAAGAGATACGATAAAATACAATGTCTCAAGTTCTTTTATTTCAAACTGAATTCTTGAGACATTAAGCAAGTAAGCTTCATTGCATAATGCTTATGCATCATCTTCTTTCGGATAAAGATGTTATATTCATATATAATTCAAAAATAAACTAGTTTTTAAAAATTAGAAGCTGTAATTAATCATGTGTCATACTAGCACATCAATAGGAGACCTATATCAAGGTTTGCACAATAAGAGGTCTACTCTAGCAATTGACGAGGAGCAATGGATTTGATTCCACTAAGAAAAAGAATATTTTGTGTCAATATCATTGTCATAAAACCGTAGTATTTGCTCTCTCAATTGTTGAAGTTTAAGTAATTTACTTGTGTATTACTCTGAATGCATTGCTAGATATTGGTTGGATGTAATAAGTTAATTTTCTTTGGATTAATAATACTTATATTTGCAATTATTTGGTTACATATTTGCTAGTTGGTAAGGGATTTTTAAATTGATTAAATGTTACTAATAAAATGTGGATGTATACAGATTAGTTAATAAAGGGAAATTATTTCTACACCACCTTTGTTTTGTGATATGTGCATCTAAACATCAAAAAATTTTGACATGTTCTTTCCACTACCTTTGTTTCTAACTTGTATCAATCAACCATTTTGACAATAAAAATAACTATTTTATTCCTAAATAAATTAAAGGATTATTTTATTCTACAAAAGTTAAAAAAATTATAATTTGATGCAGAGTAAGAAATTGAAGAAATCCTAATTAAATTGAAATTTATAATGTTTAGGAATGATTTAATTAATTTTCATTCTAGTTTAATTAGATTTCCTATAGAGTTTCATTAATTAGGCATAGCTTATTTGAGTTATATTCCTAATTTAGGTAAAAGTCTTATTAAAATAGGTTTTCCTAGTCTAATTAGGATAAACCATAACTAGTATAAATATGTGTCTTTTGTAGCTTCTACAAACAGGCCTTGATTATTTCTTGAAATAAACTCGAGATTCGAGTTCAATAATATTTTTAGATCTTCAAATCTCGTTGCAAGCATTTGAGTTTAACTAATTTTCGGTATTCTATGGAATCAATGAGTCTTGAGCCCCTAAATTCGCAGTATCATTTTGAATCAACAAGAATTTAGTTTGTTCTTTTATTCCGGTATTCTTTATAATCAACAGAATATTTTGAACATTAAACTTCCATTGCATCAATTTGGCATCAGAACTAAAAACCCAGTATTACCAATCTAACCCCATCTACCATCAACCTTTTCTTTTTCCTTTGTGATTTTTCCATTTAGATTTATAAAAAAGAAACTTAAACAAAAATGTCAGCCTTGTGTCGGTCACCGTCCAAGGCTGCAGACTTTTATTTTCCATCACCTATCCGGTCTCAACCACCACCATTTGAACTAGAAAGAGCTGGCCATCAAACCCTAAGCAAAGGCTACCGCTGATCGACCACATAGCATTAGAAAGTAGCCAAAACAACCACGAAAGTTGCTGCCATTGTTCACCTTTTTCTATAATGATTTAGCCAGCACGACCACCATCAATTAACTCCCTTCCATGAGTTCAACCTTTCTCACCATTCCCCACTGCCGATCGACGAACCGATCACCAGAATCAAAGCCAACACTAAATCGTTGCCTTTCTCTCCAAGTTCTAGTCAAAACACCACCTTTTCGGACAAACTACCACCACAATCATACTCACCAACCCTAAATCTTTCAGATCCATCTATCCTTGTCCAATTTTTTTACCATTGTCATCGAAAACCCCATCTTTTACTTATTTATACTTTTGGCCTATTACTTTCTTCTATTTTAGTATTGCCTTTTGATTTTCTGATCTTCTCAAAACACCCAAACACACAAAAAAAATATAAAAAAACAGAGTGAGAGAGAGACAAATAGAAAATAGATAAAAGAAAGAAAAATTTGAATCATGAAACTACAACATTGTCGTGACGATTTCATCTTGAAAGAAGATGTTTTAACTAGAATGTTGAAGATTTTTCATTCAATTATTCAAGATTTAGATAAATTTTGATATAGAAAATCTTTACACATAATGCACATATATGGATTTGAAAAAATTGTTCATGATGATGCATGCTATGAGGAAAATGAGGAAGACTATGAACTTGTTTGTTTCACTTGACAATATTATTCCTTCCAAGAAGAGTATTAATTGGTCATTCATGTCTACAACAAATTCTCCACACACAAACATTGATTTGGATCATCTACCGAAATTCAATGACTATTTTGGTATTATGGAACAATAACAGGTAATTGTTCATACATCTTTTGATCTTATGGAGCAAAAGGAGGTAGTTGTTGATACAATCTCTTTTTGTTCTCTGGATTTGTCAAAAGTTGACAAAACAAAATTTGATATTTCTCAACAGTTAGTGGATTATGAGAAAAAATCATTTTTCCTCAACTATGTTGAAGTTTGACGTGAACAATACGACAAGGTCTTATTAAAGAAATTGTTGATAGAAGAATTTATTTTACGCTATTGGATTGATTGGACGGACATCATTACAAAAGTTGGAAAATTTAAAGTTTGCTATCTACATTGAAGCTCTGTTTTGAAATTTAATCCTTATACACATGAAGATGTTCTTAGTGACTACAACATGTAAAATTCGAGGATGAATTTTCTCCATCCTGGCGGGAATGATTCAGAGCAAGAAATTAGAAAAAAAATCCTAATTAGATTGAAATTTATAATATTTAGGAATGATTTAATTAATTTGTGTTCTAGTTTAATTAGGTTTCCTATAGAGTTTCATTAATTACACATAACTTATTTGAGTTATATTCCTAATCTAGGTATGAGTCTTATTAAAATAGGTTTTTCTATTCAAATTAGGATAAATCATAACTAGTATAAATACGTGTCTTTTGTAGCTTCTACAAACAGGCCTTGATTACTTGCTATTGATTATTTCTTGAAATAAACTCAAGATTCAAGCTCAATAATATTTTTAGATTTTTAAATCTTTGTGTGAGTATTTGAGTTTAGTTAATTTTCAATAATATGCAGAATCAATAAGTCTTAAGCCCCTAAATTCGCGGGATTCTTTTGAATCAACTTGAATTTAGTTTGTTATTTTATTATGGTATTCTAAACATTAAACTTCCACTGCATCATAATTACAAGAATACCCCTAATTCAATAAAAAATAAATCTCAAAATCTAAGCTGATAATTTTTAAATGAAATTAGAATTATAAAAAATTAACATCTTGTAATTATAATTTTATTTAATTTTTGTAATTAAATTAAGCATTAAGAAGTTTACAAATATTAACATGGAGACAAAAGCTCCCTATAATTATTGTAAACCTCCATATAATAAATATTAAGAAACTTCCCTATATAAATTAAATGAAATTAAAATTAACATGATAATTTTAAATGAAATTATAATCATAAAAAATTAACATATTGATTTGAGATTTACTTATTTTATTAAATTTAGGAGTGTTCTTGTAATTATAATTTTTTGTTTTCCTAAATTTTGTAGAATTAAATAGTCGTTCAATTAATTTCGGGGTAAAATGGTTATTATTTTTAGTGTCAAAGTAGTTTGTTAATACAAACTTAAAAATAAAAGTAGTGCAAAGAACCTGTCAAAATTTTGAGGTGGTTAGATGTACATATGACAAAAGAATAGTTGTGCATTGATAATTTTGCTTAAATAAGTTAAAACTTTTTAATCAATTAATTATTTTTTCATATATTAAATTACATTAAATGAATGGCACGATTGAAACACTTATATTCAAGAGTCTACAACAGTCCCACCATCAATACTATAAAAATACATCTAATATCATAGAGAAATCCTTCACATAATTATATAAATAAAATAAAGGTGGAGAATAACACTATTCAAACCAAATAAATTTACCTAAAAAACTTCTATATTAGAAAAAAAATACGATCATCAAGAACAACTAGATAAAATTTATTGTGTGAAAATTTATCTCAATCAAATCACATTCTTCCAAAATATTTATCTTAGATCAAATTCCAATTTCATGCACAAAAATATCTTACTTAGATTCTGAAAGGAATAATGCTAAGAAGTTTTGGGTCCCATCCATATTCTCTAAAAAATATGTCAAACAATTCTATAAACAAAATAAAGGTGGAGAATAACATAATTCATACAAAATGAATTTGTAGGGTAAAACTTTTCCATCATAAAAAAGCACGGCTATAAAAAATGACCAAATAAAATTTACTGTGCCAAAAATTATTTCAACCAAGTGGCATTCTTCCATAATTTTTATCTTTGATCCAAATCCCAACTAAAAGCACAAAATAAAATATCTCACTCATAAAAAGTCTTAAAGGAATAATGTTGGGAACCTTTGGTTCCCACAAAGTTCTCCGCAAAATATGTCAAACTAGTATATAAATAAAATAAACGTAGAAAATAACATTAGTTATACAACACAAATTTTACCTGAAAACTTCTCTATTAAAGAAAAAATATGACCAACAATAACTTATATACTTTGCTTAAAACTATGCAGGAAAGCTCTGAAAACTCCGGACGTGGAAAAAACCCTAGCGCTAGGGGTGGGCATTTTCGGGTTCTGGTCGGGTTCGGATCAACCCGATCGGGTTTCAGGTTGGTCGGGTTGGATAAAAATTGATCCGAACTCCATCCGAATTTATAACGCGATCCGATGTGATCCGAATTTAATTCGGATCGGATCGGATCGGGTTAAAAAATCGGGTTGAGTTCGGATCGGATCGGATGCGGGTTAATTCGGGTTCGGATTAATTTCGGGTTATTCGGATGAATTCGGGTTAATGCGGGTCGGTTGTAATCGGATCGGATTCGGGTTAATGTGGGTTCAGGTTAAATTCTGGTTATTCGGGTCGGGTGTAATCGGATCAGATTCAGGTTAAATTTTTTTTTTCTTGTTTCTGGAAATTGGATTTCCGATTTCCAATTTCTCATTCTCCGTCTCTCTTCCTTCAATTTCAGTTTGATCATTTTGGCTTATGTTGTCAGTTTTATAAAATCAATACAATCTTGGAATATGTATGAATTGATTAAAAAAATACCCATTAGTCTATATTTGCTGAATTATTTTTCATTTTTATATATGGCAATAAGGTAGGTTTTGGTTATATATGAGTAGATATTTCATTTGACCAAAAAAATAAAAATAAATAAATAGAGGGTAATTCAATGAAACAGACTACGGAATCCAAGTTCGGAGAAATCAAAATTTCCATGGTAACATCACATAATAAAAATGTGAATAATTTGGCCATATTTATCAAGCAAGCTGCTGCAAAAAGCGTGGCAACAAAAATAAGCAAAACAAAACAAAGCAGCAAGCCACAACATTGTTTCAGTTTCAGAAAGCATCAGCACACACACAAAATTGGCCAGCTAGGGAGCTGTACTACAATACAACTGCAACACAAATTGTACAGGCTGATTCCAAGACAAATAAAGAAATATGACACAAAAATAAAAACAATTGCAATATCATCATCCAAAATTTCTCAACAATCATGTAGGAAAAAATAACAATCATTCTAGAATTTATATAGAACCAAAGCAAAGAAAAAGATTAATATTTTTATAAAATTAAAAGACCCAAAATAATATCACGCTAAAATTTATCTTGTCCTCATTCATTCATCCATTCATCTCAACCAACAAAAAAAGAAAACTACTATAGAATTAAATTCAAATGATTCAAAATTAAAAATTAACACAAAGCATAAAATTAAAATTAACACAAAGTTTAAATTTAATAGTCTCCATCCAAAGCGCAATGTCCAATTCTAAAATCTAAACATTAATCTTCAGAACACAAAATTAAACATAATTAAATAGTTTCCATTTTCCAAAACACAAATGACAAAGTTCCAAAATCCAAAACACAACAAAGTTTAAATGTAGATCTAGATCAACTTCCTCCACGGCTCCACCGTTCCTCGCAAGCACTTTGACAACTTTTAACTTCAATTTCTTCTACTCCAAGTTGAAGAATTGAAGCATATATCCCCTAGGGAAAAATTGAAAAAATAAATAAATAATAGATAACCGTTTAACTACTTTCTTTAAGCTGCATTACAAATAAAGGGACATTAAACACAAACACATATGCCCAATTCACGTGTGTACTTGATTAAATATAAGAAAAAAAATTAAATCAATTGTGGCTTATTTCATGGCATTCATCATCAAGTAAATTTAATAATAATCCTAATTCCTAAGTAATACCATTCTAACAATTTCAATGTGTTTAAAATAAATGAAACAATTATAATACTACAATTTGAATTAAAACTATAACAACTATTGTCTATTATTATAGTGTAAATTACAACCTAAACATATAATATGAAATTATAAATAATAATATATATTAAGAATTACCTTTCAAATATCCATAACACCCATATCAGCGCTCACTGTTTCCACTGTTGAAGCTTGTGATCTTACAAACTCTTTAAAATGTCAAAAAAAAAAGAAATTAGTAAGTAACTTAAGTACATGTAGATGCTATTTATAAAGTTATAATACATCTTAAATTTATAAAGTATGAGAGAAATATTACCTTCTTGTAGCTCCATATGAAATATCTGCTCTTTAATATCTTCCTGAAGGTTGTAGACAGGATTAGCGAAAAGTGTAGCTTGTAACCAATTTTCGGTACATATCAATGCCTCAACCATACAAGGGGTCAAAGAACTCCGATATTCGTCAATGACGCGACGGCCTGTGCTATAGGCAGATTCAGATGCCACTGTAGAAACAGGAACAGCAAGGACATCCCTTGCAATTTTCTCTAATATCGGATACTTCGATCCATTAACCTTCCACCAAAGCAAAACATTGAGCTTAAGATTACTTGGATCTTCAACTGGGTCACTCAAATAACGTTCCACCTCAGATACTACTCTCTTGCCCTCATTCTGAACAAACACTTTCTGAGCATACCCAAAGAAAGGGCGAGAAACTCAGAAAATGTCAACATCATCACCACTAGGACCCTCCGGCAACCAACCTCAGTTGTAAAATAAGGCGAATAACTTGTACCACCATAGCTGCCGCTAGGAACACTCTCACTATACATCGATGGTGTGGAACTAGAGCACATTGCACTATATGCATCATAAAGCTCATTCAACAAATCTTTCACTGCTTTGGTCATTTCTTCAACTCTCCAACCATCATTGGCAAAAATGATCTCAAAAATATTTTTGGCAAAATCCATTTTAGCTCGTGGATCAAGAATAGAGGCAACAATTAACATTTTATTTATTTTCCCCGAAGACTCCCAATATTTATCAAATTTTTCCCTCATTTGATAAGCCATAGCCACCACCCAAGGATCTCTACTTCCCTCTAATGCAGTCAATGAGCTCTCAATTAAGCCAATGGTATCATAACAAAGATTGGAAGTCACACTCAAAGAAGCAGAAAATAACAAAGTGGCATCATAAAATACCTTCAAAAACTTCACAATTCGCCCTGCACTCTCCCAATCCTCAGGTCCAGGCGGTCTCACCCTCTTAATGTTATTTTCTTTCTCCATAAAGTATGTCTCATATGGTTTATCCACCTCTGCCATTCTATCAAATGCTGCTTGAAACTTCAACGCAGTCATCAACATTAAATAGGTGGACTTCCACCTAGTAGGACAATCCAAAACAACCGTTCCATTTGGACATTTCACTTGTTGAGCACACTATTTAAATGCCTGTAGCCTTGTGGTGGAGGATCTCACATACTTCACAGCATTCCGGATGGCAGCAACGCTAGCATGCAATTCATTCAACCCTGGAACAACAATTAAGTTCAAAATATGTGCATAACAACGCACATGCATATACTGACCCGCCAATACAATTGCATCATCATTCCTCCATGCAAGCAATTGCATAGTCACATAATTAATAGCAACATCATTTGTACTGGCATTATCAACAGTTATTGCAAACAACCTCTCTATCCCCCAATCTTGTAAACAAGCTACAATCTTTTTACCGATCGATTTCCCTCTATGATCTTCAATCACACTGAAACTAATAATCCTTCTGTTCAAACACCAATCACTATCAATAAAATGAGCTGTGATCACCATGTAACTCATGTTTTGAACAGAAGTCCGTAAATCAGTGGTAAGAGACACTCGCTGTTTGTTGTTCCAAATCAAACTCTTCAACATTGTCTTTTCTTCGAAAAACAAATCCATAACATCCCTACCAACAGTTCTCGGAGATGGCATAACAAACTGTGGAATGGCTACACTATAGAAATGCTTGAACCCTTTGTTATCCACAAAACTAAGTGGCAACTCACCCATAATGATCATTTTGGTGACTGCCCTTCTACAAGCGTCTTGACTCCACTCTTTAGCCAAAACCATATTACTTGCATTTCCTTCCCCACCCTCAGTTGTCAAGTTTTGTTGACTCCCCTCTTGTTGTTCCCGGAATGTCTTGTATGCAAGGCAAGTCAATATATGATTTCTCATATTTGTAATCCCATCACGCCTTGAATGACATTGATATTGTCTACCACAATAGTTGCACTTGCATTTGTTTGGATTGTCCTCAAGCAAAGTAAAATGATTCCACGTCGCAGATCTTTTCTTCATCGCTGGTCTTTTCCGCTTTGCCTTATAAGTTCCTTCCATTTGAACACTTTGATTGTCATCATCACTCATTGAATTCGATCTTGAGTGTCTAGACATCTAAACATATAAATAAATAATTATTAATCATTAATTCATAAATTAAAACACAAAAGACTTTTAAAAAATCTACGTAATAGTTAGTATTACAAATTGATTCAAATTATTGTTAATTTAATTTTATGAAACTTTTTGAAATCGATATTTCCAATTTCCCACCATAATGTTTATATATGATCAAGAATTCAAGATGCATATTCCATAAAAGAAAACCAAGAAATTAAAACCAAGAAATTAATGTAATTATTTAATTTATAATATCTAATTATCCATTGGCCAAAATAATAAAATATTTTAATTACATATCCGTATCTTAAATTCTTAATTCTTATTATGCCTACATTATATGTACTTAACCACTTAATATTTACTTATTGGTTAATGGTTATCATGCAATTAATTAAATTGATTAATTATTTGTTGAAATTGAAACTTAAAAGTTAAAACTATTGCAATTAAATTGGTTAATTTTTTGTTGAAGTTGAAACTATTGTACAAAACTACAAATACACATATCATATGACATATATAATTATAATTATATTGTAACATAATATTTAATTTTAATTTTTAATCTAACATTACCATTCATACAAAAAATCAATTATTAATTAATAACAGAAAATTAATGCCCGAGTATTTTCATTTTATTGATAAAATTTAACAATAAATAATTATATATAATTAACATATAAAGTTACAATTAACAATTCTCATATAACATATAAAAAATAACAATTATAATTAATCATTATTCATTAATGCATATATAATTATATATTAGATATACCATCACTTTAAAGTCTTAAAGACTTAAACACTTCAAAAGCCGGATATGCTTTTATTCGGTTCGGGCTTCAACTTCACAGTTCACACTTTCAGTCTTTCACAGCTTCACTTCAAAGTTCAACTTCCAAAATCCAAAATCCAACTTCCAAAACAAAGGCTCAGCCGCTCAGAGATAGCCGTGACCCGTGACCCGTGACCCGTGACCCGTGAATGCCAATGGTGGAGACTCGAGTGGATCAGAGATTCGGAGGCAGCTTGCCGGCGTGTGGTTGCAGCAGATCTGTAGATCGGGTCACGATCTTCGCGACTCAGCTTCAGCTTCGGCTTCGGTTGGGGTCGTTCTCGGAAGTGGTTGCTGGCTGCGTGTGGTGGCCGGTTGAAGCTTGATCCGTGAACTGTGTTGTGCGTGTGTGTTTGGCTGTTTGCTGCGTGTGTGTTTGTTTGGGACTGTGGGTTACTGGGTCTGGGTAGTGGGTTGGTTGTGGCTGCTAACTGTGCGTGTGTGTTTGTTTTGAAAGTTGTAACTTTTGTTGCAGTTAATTTACTGTAAATCCGTCTGTATTCCGTCTGTATTTTGTATTCAATTTCTGTTTCTGTTTCTATATTTCTGTTTATGTTTCTGTAAAATTTTGTAAGTTGTGACTTTTGTTTCTATATTGAGTGTATTCGCATCTGTTCTGTAACTTCTGTTACTTCTGTTATGTATTCGATAATAAAAAAATGGTGAAATTGTCTCAACCCGATCGGATTTTCGGATCGGGTCGGGTTTCACCCGATCCGATCATGATCCGATTGGGTTGAGACAATTTCACCCGATCGGGTTTTGTTGACCACCCGATCCGATCCGAACCCGAAAATTTTCGGATCGGGTCGGGTCGGATCGGTTAATTTGCCCACCCCTACCTAGCGTTGGAGGAATTTTCCCTCCGCCATTCAGGGAGACTAGAACAACTAAGAAGGCATGGTTTCGTGATGAGGAGGTTGTCGATGATACCCCTGTGCAGGTCTCGTATATGGAAACCCTCGTGAACTCTTCACGAGCAATGGAGACGGGTTATGGTGGCGGCGCAGTGGACTGGGAGTTTAAGGAAGGGGATGTGACTTAGAATAAAGATGGACCTATGCCTTCCATAGCCTTCTCGGCTAGGGTTCATGAGAAGTTATGTGAACCATGTAAGAACTAAGTGATAGTGAAGTTATTGGGTCGCATAATCGGATAGAGAACCCTCTGTACGAGATTGAATGTCATGTGGAAAACAACAATGAGTTACTCTGTGATAGACTTAGAAAACAATTACTTCTTGGTTCGTTTTCGTTCGGCTGGTGATGCTGTTGATGCCCTAACAAAAGGCCCGTTGATTATCATGGGACATTATCTCACGGTGCAGCCATGGACGCCTTATTTTGATTTCAATACAATAGATATAGATCAAGTTAATGTATGGATCCGTTTACCTGGACTCGCTGTTCATCTATATGACCAGAAAGTTCTTCAGAAGCTTGGATAGTTGGTGGGTACAATGATTAAAATTGATTCTAACACAGCATCCTCTGCGCGTGGAAGATTTGCCCGAATTACAGTTAGCCTCTCCCTGGCTAAGCCTTTAGTTTCTCAGTTTGTGTTAGATGGGGAGGTTCAAAAGGTAGAGTATGAGGGGTTGCCAGTGATTTGCTTCACATGTGGAAGATACGGCCATAGTAGTAACAATTGCAAGGACTCGCGTTCAGCGAACAATTCTGGAGAGGATGCCCAACCTCAACCTAATATGCAGTGTCAGGAGATCCATATCCAACTAGATGAACACTGTAATGATGCTAGTATTGCCGAGCCTTTTGGACCATAGATGATAGCCACAAGAAAAGGCAGAAAATTTAATAGTAACAATGACAATAACAATGGCTTTAATAGGAACCGTGAGAATATAGGGGCTGGTTTTTCCAGATTTCAAATATTAGATCAGGTCACAGACGATCGTGAGAACCCCAACCATGCAGCTATAAAAGATAACCCTTCCACTTCTCATCAACCAATCATGGCCAACATTCACCTGATATTCACTGCCAACCATGAAGCTAGAACAAAAACTCTGGCTCGACGCAATCAACACACCATAGCTGTTACTACAAAATCCCAGAGGAATATGCCAGCTAATTCTATAAACCCAACCCGAAACCCTTTCCAGCAGAGTGCTTTCACGATAAGAGAGGAAAACATAAACTCTTCACCTTATGCAAACCCTCAGCCCACATCATGTTTTAACCTTCAGTTCAATCCTAGTCATCAGCAAATCTCCCTTCTTGCTACAACGTTGGACCCAAAAAAGCATACGGTGGTCTTTTGTGCTGCCCAAAACTTTCCTTCTGGGGATATAGGGGAGGCGATCAGTGAGCATAGTGATCGGCTAGGACCGGACTCTAAACACTTGTCTGACCCTCCAGACGCTCATAATGCTTCTCGGGTAAATGACAGAAATGCTCAAGCACATTCGGCTGTGTCTTTGGGTGAGAATGATGGGGAAGAGATATCCGATGAGGAAGATTCGATGATTAAGGAAACACCTTCGGTGTTGATGTTTGACGTTAATGGACATCACTAATAAGGTGTCTGTATTTCTTTTTTTCGCTTTTGTTTATTTCATGACGATTAGCATTATGTATTGGAATGTCCAAGGGGCAGCTTCGGCTAACTTTTGGCGCTCTTTCAGGACAATTGTTAAAAATTATAACCCATCTATGGTGGTTTTGATGGAACCGCGCATTAGTGGGGTCAATGCAGATGAGTTCATAAAGAAGAGTGGTTTCGACCATTCTCATCGAGTGGAAGCAGTGGGCTTTTCTGGTGGAATTTGGATTCTTTGGCAGAGTTCCATAGCAGTGGAGGTACTGCTGAACCACATGCAGTTTATTCACTTTAAAATATGTATGAATAATGTATTTGTGTCTTGGGTAACGATTGTATATGCTAGCCCAAACCCAATGTTGCGGAGACAGCTGTGGAAGCATATGGATAGCATTGCTATGTCAATTCAAGGGCCTTGGCTAATTGGTGGAGACTTTAATTCTATTTTGTATGCTTCTAAAAAGCAGGGGGGTGTTACACAGAATTCAGGAGTGTGCGGCAATTTTCAACAGTGGTTTGATGGGCACCGAATTTTTGATTTAAAATTTAAAGGTCCTCAGTTTACCTGGTCTCGTGGACTTCTGTTTAAACGACTTGACAGAGCTCTCTGTAATAGTGATTGGTTAATAAAATTTGTGGCCAATTCTGTTCTTCACCTTCCGAAGGTTGCTTCAGATCACAGGCCGATGCTGGTTCGTTTTGAGAAAGCTGCTTCCAGACATCAGGGGACTAGGCCATTCCGATTTTTGGCACCTTGGCTGACTCATGAGCATTTTAATTCTTTTGTTAAGAAAGTGTGGGATCCTCAAGCCCACTATAGTGCTGCAGCTTTCCATTTTGTCCAGGTGGTCCAAGAGTGGAATAGGCAGGTGTTTGGGAATATTTTTCAGCGAAAACAAAGACTAATGACTCGTATAAATGGGATTCAAGCAGCCTTAGAAATTTATAACTCCCAAGGGCTAGTGCGGTTAGAGGCTAGGTTACGGAATGAATTGCTGACCTAGTTTTGGGCAACGAAATTAAAAAGGGTGGTTTTTAGCATGAAACCCCTCAAAGCTCCAAGTACTGATGGTTTACATGCCATTTTTTACCAGTCTCAATGGCCAGTTGTTGGGCCTTCCTTCTGCAAGCTTATGGCTGATATCTTTAGTTCGGTCAAGATCCCCCAGGAACTCAATACTACCCTTTTGATATTGATTCCCAAAGTGGAGCACCCTACTAGCCTAAGTCTGTTTAGGCCTATCAGTTTGTGTACAGTTGCTTACAAAACAGTGACCAAAATAATTGCTAACCGCTTGCAAGCCTTGTTGTCGGAGCTCATAGGTCCCCATCAGACTAGCTTTGTGCCCGGCCGCCATATTATCGATAATATTATTGTTGCTCAGGACGTGGTGCACTCCATGCGAAATAAAATGGAAAAGAGAGGGTTTATGGCTATCAAGGTGGATCTTGAGAAGGCGTATGATCGGCTTAACTGGTCCTTTATTTTTTATGCTCTTCAACAAACTGGTATCTCGATTCAGTTATCTAGACTTGTAATGGAATGTACAACTTCGGCTCAAATGAGTATTTTGTGGAATGGTGAGGCTACAACAGAGTTTGTCCTGGGGAGAGGAATCCGTTAGGGAGATCTGCTGTCTCATTATATTTTTGTCTTGTGCATTGAGCGGTTGAGTCATGGAATTACCCAAGCTGTGATGGATGGTAGTTGGAAGCCTATTCGGTTGTCCAAGCATAGAACTCCCCTAACACACTTATTTTTTACGGACGATTTGCTCCTGTTTGCAGAGGCGTCAATTGATCAAGCTTATACCATAGATGCAGTACTAGAAAACTATTGTCGGAGCTCTGAAGCGAAGGTCAATAAGTCGAAAACTAATTTTTTTTTCTAAGAATGTTGTTTCAAGAGAAGCTCAACTCCTCAATGATGTTTTGGGGTATTCGGCTACAAATGATTTGGGATGCTATCTTGGAATGCCACTTCTCCATTCAAGAGTGAATAAAGCTAATTATCAAACGATTCTTGACAAGGTGGATAAACGACTCACTGGCTGGAATGCAACTCATTTATCCTTTGCTGACCGAATCACTTTGGCATATTTAGTGCTTCAAGCAATGCCTATTTATACAATGTAGACGACTTTACTCCTGGCTCCGGTGCGTGGGAAGATTGAGAAGTCCTGCCGTCGGTTTATTTGGGATGGGAAGTCAAAGAGCCATAAGATGAGAATGGTGGGTTGGAACAAAATTTGCACGCCAAAACCTAAAGGTGGCCTAGGGTTTAAGAAGATGGATGTGATGAATCAGGCACTGTTGATGAAGTTGAGCTGGGAAGTTTTTTCGAACTCAGACAAGTTATGGGTAAAGGTTATTTGTTCAAAGTATGAGTTGGATCCTAGACACTTACCGCTGTCCCTCCCTGAGAAGCAAGGATCTAGAATCTAGAAGGCCATAAAGAGCACGTGGTCAGCCACCATGCTGGGACCTCGCTGGGCTTTCTGTGATGGAGCTCAAATTTCCTTTTGGCTAGACTGCTGGGCAATAAAGCAAGGCCCTTTGATCAATCTCGCTGTTCATCCAGTGCTTCAAGAGTTGGTTAATGCTACTGTGAGTGAATTTATCAACGTGCATGGGGGTTGGAACTGGTCGGCTTTTGAACATCTGCTACCTAACTCTATTTTGCTGCAAATTGCTTCGGTATTGCTCCCTGATCCTCTACTTGGTGTTGATAAAATCTACTAGTGTTTTGGCCCAAGAGGTATCTTTACGGTTCACTCGGCCTATGAGTCTCTATGTCAGCTAGATTTAACTACTACCGACACTGCATGGAATCTAGCCTGGTCTTGGAAGGGTCTGCAAGCTGTGCGCATATTCCTTTGGCAGGTTTTGCATGCGAAGTTAAAGACCAAGGGTGAACTATCTACGCGGCATATTCCTGTCTCTATGGGTTGTGAACGATGTGGGGCGTCACTTGAGGATATTATCCATGTCTTGAGAGATTGCCATTGTATCAAGCGGTTTTGGCTTCGGATTGTTCCAGTTTGGACTCAGTTCTCTTTCTTTCAGACTACTTTACGAGAATGGACTATTGCTAATCTACAAAATAAGTGGAAGATTGTTTCTCCATTACCTTGGGAATGTATATTCGGCGTACCGGTTTAGAGATTATGGTATTGGAGGAATCATTTTATGGTGGATGGGAAGTTAGCGGATAGCTCAACAGTTTATTTAGATATTATGGCCAGAGCTAATGAAATCCATAGATTAAATAATTCTCACATAAGTCAGTAGCCGTGGCGAAAGGAAATTTTTATTGGTTGGCTTCCACCTCCATGGCCTTGGTGCAAATTGAATACGGATGGATCTTGTAGGAAATCTCAGGGCACAGGAGCTGGTGGTATTCTTCGAGACTCTGTCGGCCACTAGATTTCTAGATTTTGTATGAATATTGGAGAAAGTTCGGTGCATGGCTGAGCTTTGGGGTTTGTATCAAGGATTACGACTAGCTTGGGATGTTGGCATAAAACGTCTTTTGGTAGAAGTGGATAGCATTTGTGTTACTCAAATGATCTTGGAGCAGGTGGTTGTGTCTAACGAATTCTATGCATTAGTTTATGCTGTCCGGGAATTAGTAAGTAGAAACTGGCAGATTTCCATCACCCATATTTATCGTGAAGCAAATTCGACGGCAGATTTTATGGTGAATATGGCTCATTCACTTCCCCACGGGTTGCATTTATTTACTAGCCCGCCTGTGGGTATTTATTCAATTATTGTGCAAGACTTGTTTGGGGTTACTCAACCCCGTCTTATTCTTGTTTAGCTCGCTTAGCTGAGCCCCATCTAATAAAAAAAAAAGAAAAAAATATGACCATCATGAGCAACTAGATGTAGAATTCATGTAAAAAACTATGACAACCAAACCATATTCTTCCAAAAATTTTATCGTGCATCCAGATCCCAATTACATACACAAAATATGTCACTCATGAAACTCCGCAAGAAATAATGTTGGAAAGTTTTCATTTCCCACCTAAATTCTCTGCAAAATATGTCAAACAAGCATATAAACAAAATAAAGGTGGCGAATAGTACTTGTCATACAAAATAAATTTTACATGAAAAACTTCTCCATCAGAGAAAAAGTACAGCCGTAAAAAATGACTAGATAATAAATTTTACATGAAAAACTTCTCCATCAAAGAAAAAATACAGCCGTAAAAAATGACTAGATATATTCATCATGTGAAAAATTGTTACAACTATATTCTCTCAATATTGTTTTCTTAGATCATCCCAATTAGATACACAAAATTTCTCACTCATAAAACAATATTACACAATCTCACAAATACGTTTGCGTACTCTTAACTAGATTGAACAACTTATGTTTTGTGCATGTTAAGAATTGTCTTAATACTATGATTGAATACGTATCTCTTAGCTTACAGATCACTGGGATTTGTCTAACATCATTTGAGGGCCGAAGTCTCAGGTTGGAATCCCTTAATGTTCTGGTCAGAATATATTATTATTAGACTCATACTTTAAACTATTGGGCTCTTGCTTTAATACTTTTATACTTTGAGAAATTTCTAGTCAGACAAAACAATGCCATTATTAGAATTTTACTTTTAGGCTTTTGTGGTAAACAATTCCTCTATCCGTACGCAACTTCATTTGCTAATTTCATCTAACCAATAACATTTTAACAATTACATTTTTGCCATATATGTTTGCTTCCGATGCTATCAATTTATTATTCATCGATGTCGTTGGTGCAGACCAAATCATGCAACTGCCAGATTAGCTTGATGACTTGGACCGATATTTTCTGCAAGTTTATCTTGCCTTCCACCCCATAAACAATGCATACTCAAAATGCAATTCGTGCAAACTTTTACCCAAGAAAGACAAAAACATCGAGCAAAGCTAGTTGTTCATGCAAGATTTATTAAAAGATATATACAACAATCCTTTCTTATATTCAAAGTTTTCTTATTTTTTGCTTACAATATAATCCACTCAAAAGTTATTAATTAAGCTGAATAATTAGATAGATGCTAATAAATTAAAAGGAGATAAACAACAATGATGAATGTGTGTGTATGCATGTGTGTGTGTGTGTGTGTGTGTGACAAAATGCTTAATATATTGGTACAAACTATAATATGGGACTAAATGGCAACAGGTACAACATAAAGAGGTTGAGCCTTTTGTATGATGAGGCCAAACTTCTCTTCCATGTCCATGTTCTCGCCTTCAAGCTTCCAATTAAAAGAGTTAATAAGTGAACCTAACATTAGATGTAACATTCTAATTGCCAATGGTAAACCAGGACAAATACGCCGCCCAGCTCCAAAGGGGATCAATTCAAAATTCTGGCCTTTGAAATCAACCTTTGACCCCAAGAACCTTTCGGGCATAAAAGAGTGAGGGTTGTCCCACGTGCTTTCATCTCTGCCAATAGCCCATATATTGACAAAAACTTGTGCACCTTTTGGTACTGTGAAGCCCACAATATTAACATCTTTTGAGGCTTTGCGGGGGATTAATAAGGGAGCTGGTGGGTGCAACCTGAAAGTTTCTTTAATAACTGCTTGTAGATAAGGTAACCGGGTGATGTCAGATTCCTGAACTAGGTTGCCTTTGCCAACTGTTTGTTCTAGCTCCAATTTTGCTTTCAATAAAACCTCAGGGTTGTGGAGTAGCTCTGCCATTGCCCATTCCACCGTAATTGAAATTGTGTCATTCCCCGCAATAAACAAATCCTGTTATATGAACTCTATTAATTAACTTTTAATTTGTACTATAAATTAAGAAAAAGAAAAAGAAAAATTACCGCAAACAAGTGCTTGATATTTTTTGTGTCGATCTCTACACTTTTATCTTGGATAATATTGAGGAGAGTATCTAAAATATCTTTACATTCGGTAATAATACGGCAACCATGTTCTTGTCTTTGCTCCAATCGTTGATCAACCAAGCGATCAAGCACCTTGAGCATCTTGTCAGCATAAAGTGTGGTACGACGCCTTATCCCCTGCAGGTCAAGAACTTTTAGTAGAGGAAAATGGTCGGACAAGTTAGGCTTTCCTGCTTGTTCCATGAGATGACAAACTATATTCTTAAACTCTCTCTCTTTCGGATTAACCAAATCAATAGAAAACATTGTGTTGGATAACAAGTTAAGTGAAGTATTGAAAGCAGCTTGGCCAACATCGATTGCTTTACCCGCACGACAATTTTCTTCAACATAAGCAAGAAGGTCTTTGATTTTGTTGTGCCGGAGGTCTTTATTGGCATCGAGTTTCTGATTAGTGAAAATATGCGTGTTGCATATTTTTCGAAGATTTTTCCACAGTGCCGAGACTGGCATCCAGGCCAAACTGAATTCGTTGGGCCGGTAGGTCTTTGACATGACTGCTTCAGGGACCTTCCGATCACAGAATGATAAATCATGATTTTGAAGGATGGCTTTAGCCATGCTTGGAGAAGAAACCACTATTGTGGTCACCTGGCCAAGTCTTAGACTCATTATGGGGCCATAAATCTGGGCAAGCTTGGCGAGTGACACGTGAGGTTTACCGCCTAGTTCCAGGAGGTTTCCGATCACCGGATAAGGCCTCGGTCCTGGTGGAAGCCGTTTGTGTCGTCTTCTGGAAATGAAACTTAAAGCCATCACCCAAACCAATGTGAATACAAGCCAGAATATGCAGCTAATTGACAGATCCATCTTTGAATTGAATTAATATTTTTATTTCTCTTTATTAGAAGCTCTCATCCGGATCATCCCTTCACTTTCTTTTATAGTAGCAGCTGGATTCTAGAAGTGGCTTTCGCTACTATTTCAAACACATAATTAAATAAAAATTTTCGTGTCAGGTCACTTTCATATGCTGGCTTCTTGAGTTATTTGGCCTTCCTAAAACATTAGCATTTATTTTGAGTAGAAAGGTCTATAGTGCTTGATCGCATGAGCTTTCAATTGGAGTTGTTACCAATTCCGCTGGGATGTAAAAAATACCCCTCGTGTCTGGACTCGGATCGGATTCGGAAAATGCTGGCTGAGTATACCCGGCTTGGGGATGAGGTAGGGCTCCACTTGATAAGTCCAGGTTCTAACTTAGAAAATAATTTTATAAAAGAAATTATAAAATATATATTATTTAAAATAAATATATTTATTTGGTCAATTTATTACATGTATTTAAAATTTTAGACATTGAAAGTTCATATTTTGAAGCTCAATTTCATTAAAAAAATGTAAAAATTATAAAATACATCATAAATAATTACAATATTTTGAATTGGAGTTATTCCCCATTCCCACTTTCCCTACAAATAATTACATGACGTCCACAAGACTGCCAACAAATGTGGAAAAATCAAATAAGGGCAATATTGAAATTTTACGAGTCAATTATCAGAAACGAAATGAAATATTACTTTTTCATGGTTAAAAATAACAAAGTACTAATTTTTCATTGTTATCACTAGAAAAATGTTAGAAGTCAATAATTGTTGTAGTTGTTTGTTATCTTGAAATATGTGAAGTAATAAAAGGATAATATCCATTAATCTTTAATTAGCATGAGATATGAAATTAGAACAGTAAGATTTTTATTTATTATTATCTCAGATTTTAAATAGATTAAATAATTTTAACATTTATCCAAACAATTTCAGTGGTGCAACTGGGGTAACATAGTTTTATCCTATAGTAAGGTAAAAAACTTATCTTGATGGAAATAAATTTTACATGGACTCAAATGACTGTTTGTTTTTTGACTTATATAAAACTTAAAAATTATTTTTGTTAAAGTCATTTAGTTGTTTTAGGACCAGTTTGATAATGTTTTAATTTTTTAAAAATTATTGTTAGCTGTATCATAGAAATAACTGGCTGTAAAGAGAATTAGTTAAACACCTTGTAAAATCTATTTTTAAAAGTTTTGTGATTTTTCAAAACAATCGTATATGTTTAGTTATCTTCATAAGCAAGAAGGTCTTTGATAAGTGAGCAGAAACTGGCAGATTTCCATCACCCATATTTATCGTGAAGCAAATTCGGCGGCGGATTTTATGGTGAATATGGCTCATTCACTTCCCCACGGGTTGCATTTATTTACTAGCCCGCCTGTGGGTATTTATTCAATTATTGTGCAAGACTTGTTTGGGGTTACTCAACCCCGTCTTATTCTTGTTTAGCTCGCTTAGTTGAGCCCCATCTAATAAAAAAAATGAAAAAATATGACCATCATGAGCAACTAGATATAGAATTCATGTAAACAAACTATGACAACCAAACCATATTCTTCCAAAATTTTTATCATGCATCCAGATCCCAATTACATACACAAAATATGTCACTCATGAAACTCCGCAAGAAATAATGTTGGAAAGTTTTCATTTCCCACCTAAATTCTCTGCAAAATATGTCAAACAAGCATATAAACAAAATAAAGGTGGCGAATAGTACTTGTCATACAAAATAAATTTTACATGAAAACTTCTCCATCAGAGAAAAAGTACAGCCGTCAAAAATGACTAGATAATAAATTTTACATGAAAAACTTCTCCATCAGAGAAAAAATACAGCCGTCAAAAGTGACTAGATATATTCATCATGTGAAAAATTGTTGCAACTATATAAAATCATGATATTAATTATTTATTTAATAAATTATAAATATAAATCAATTATAGTATTTTTTTTAAACTAAGAATTAAATGAATTTAAAAAACTCGGGCTAATAAATATATTAAAAGATTCAATTTCAAGTTATTTGTAAAATCATAAAATTTTAAGTTTACTTTCATTATACAAGAGAAAACACTCTTATTGCGGTCTTTTTCACATGTCGTGCCTTAACCAATCTTTAATTGTGCCATGTTTTTAAGGTTCACGTGCCTAAAATTCTAAGTTTGGCCTAACCCTTGTGCGTGTCGTGCTAGGCCGGGCATCGAATTGTATTAGATATGTATCCCAATTACATACAAAAAATATGTCACACATTAAAACTTCGTGATAAATAATGCTAGGAAGTTTTGGTTCCCACCCAAATTCTCTACAAAATATGTCAAATAAGCATATAAACAAAATAAAGGTGGAGAATAATATCAATCACATAACATAGATTTTACGTGGAAAACTTCACTATCAAAGAAAAAATGCAGCCATCAAAAATGACTATATAATATCCATCACGTGTAAAATTGTTATAATTAAACTACATTCTCCTAATGGTTTTTTTTTCTTAGATCATCCCAATTACATACAAAAAATTTCTCAATCATACGACATATACTCCACAATCTCACAAATTCTTTCTTCAAATTTTTAACTAAATTGAGAGATGGGATGTGATTTACCAACCCCAGTCTCATCCCGTATATGCAAGTGAGATGAAAAAATGTCTCACTCCTGTCCTTTTATATTTTTTTTGGACAAAAATATGTCTCAATCTCGTCCCAAAAGAGATGGGATCCTAGGGGATCCTATCCCAATTAGAAAAATTATCATTCTTAGTTGGCAATGAAACGGGATCGGATGAGATTTGCCAATCCCAGACCAGTTCTGTATATACAAGTGGGATAAATAATGTCTCGCTCCCATCCCTATATTTTTTTATGGGACAAAAATATGTCTCAATCTCGTCCCAAATGGGATGGGATCCTCTGTCAGGAAAATTGTGATCCCTAGTGCATGTTAAGACTTGTCTTAAATATTGTTATTGGACACTTATCTATTAGCTTCTAGGCCAAGCTGTTTATCTAATACAATTTGGAGTCAAAGTCTCGAGTTAGTAATGATATTATTGTGAACTATGATCTATAACTCTATATAAATCCAAGTTAACAATTAAGTTAACCCTTAAAAAAAATATTTTTATTATTGTTGTTAAATATTAAAAGAAATTCTAATACTATAAGGTCAAACTTAATAATTAATATTACATTCTCTTACTATTATTAGTTTATTATTATTTACTATGGACTTGAATTTTGAATTTTCAATTCTATTAAATTTGAATAAAGACATATAGACCTAAAAAAATACAAAAACTTGAAAAAAGTACGCCAACAATTTGGCATGCACTTTAAAAAAATTAAAAAAAAGATTTTTATTGGGCTTTTTTTCTTCAGTACGGCACGACACGTGTGGGCTCGGTACAAGTAGGCACGACACATGTGCCGGGCCGGAGCTAAACAAAAGTAATTAGGCACAACACAAAACACATAGTGGATACAATATGGTACGATACGGTACGAAACACATAGTGAGCACGGCACGAGCATGCATAGGTCGGGTGGGCTCAATAGTATTTATAGTATGTGTCTTGATGGCAGAGTGGAGCGTTTCTTCTAAGATAAGCTTTTATATGGTAGAGTTTGGGTTTGGAAGTGGGTTCTGATGGAGCAAGGAAGCCCGAGTGGGCTCAAAACTAATATTTAAGGCATAAGTAACTGAATCAGCCTTTGTCGATCTCTATGGGCTATAAATTCAACACTAGCTTCCCAATAAGTTCAAAAAGAGTCGATTGATCCCATATAAATTGCATTTTTGAATGGAAATAAAAAATACCTTTTCTAGGTTGATGCATTTGATGCAGACTATATAACAATTTGTACTGGTGTAGAAATTAGTAGTTGTATATCGACGAGCAAGAAAATCCCACAAAGACTTAGCTATATCAAATCATCCAAATTTTAAGTTGATAGTTGGTACCGATATGTTTCGAAGCCAAATAATTATCTGATAGTTTTGGCTAACCCAATCTTCAAGACAATTAGCAAATTTCGCATCATATTCATTGTCAATAGGTTTTACAATATAGTAACAAAACACCAAAGTTTTCATCCCTTAAGAAACTAAGCATAGCCTGTGCCCATAAAATATAATTGTGCCCATCTAATATGGCTTGAATCGGCTGTGGGACATCTAATTTTTCCATAATAACAACCAATGAAAGGAAAAAGAGACAAGAAATCAAAAAGAAAGCAAACCACAGAGACACACAGATCAACCTCTCTCTAATACCAAGTGAGAGAATCAATAGAAAATCTATATTTTACTGTTCTTGTATGTACAACGCAGGGCCTTTATATAAGCTTTACAGGGAGCTTTCATAGGAAAGAAGTAATATAATTATAGGAAAGAGATTATATAAATAATAAATACAATTATACACACATATCTTGAGGATTCTAGAATCGTGATATCGGGAATTCACAAAAATCCTAGAGATTGTTTCCTTTTCGTAACATCTTCACTCAAAAAATTCGACGATGGACTGGAAATTTTCCAACTCTATATGAAGCTCCTCTATTTTTTTCCATCTTTAGTTTCTATTCCAATTTGAGAACATAAATTTGACAAGATTTGTGTAGAGCAAAGGATGCTCAACTTGTAATGTTTGATTCATAACTCTGGGAGATTACCACTTTTCCTTCTTGAAGATGGAATGTGCGATCTTTATTTTCGGAAATGAGGAATTTGTGCTCCCTTGTTTTCAAGCTCCAAGCTCCAAGCATTTGTTTGGAATCTGCTCAAAAACACTCAGATGATCAAATTAGTATTTGGTTCATAAGAAAATTCAAGAATGTATAATCTTTTTGAGATGTTTCCGAGCAAAAAGACTTCGACGTCCTTCTAGAAAGATACAACTCTGAGTATTTCTAAGGCGTTTACGGAATGTTCCCATTGTTTTTCTTTTGTACGAGTGAAACCTTTAAACATAGAAAAGTCTGCAAAGAATAATGTTAAATAGTTTCAGTTCCCACCTAAATTCTCTGCAAAATATATTAAATAATTATATAAATAAAATAAAGACAAAATATAACATTGTTCATACAAAATAAATTTGTGTAAAAAATTTCTCTATTAGAGAAAACGACCATCAAGAATAACTAGATAAAGTTTACCATGCGAAAAATTGTTTCAACTAAGTCACATTCTTCCAAAATATTTATCTTAGATCCAAATCCCAATTACATGCACAAAAATATCTCACTCATAAAGAGTTTGAAAGAACTAATGTTAGGAATTTTTTATTCCCAACGAGTTCTTTCCAAAATAAGTCAAACAAGTATGTAAATAAAATAAAGGTCATACAACACAAATTTGATATGGAAAATTTCTCTATTAAAGAAAAATATGGCCAAAAAATATGACCGTCATGAAAATGGCGCCTTCGTGCAAGTAGGCTTAAAGGTTGCAACATGTTTGAAATTAGAAAGTATTACAATGTTCATACTTGCTCTCTTGATTCACAAAAAAAAGACCACCGTCAAGCTTCATCCAAGTTAGTTGGGCAAAATTTTCGGCACAAGTTTGATGGTGCTTCATCTACTTATAAGCCAATTGATATTAGGCAATATTTTCAAAAGGAGTTTGGTTATGAAATAAGTTATCACAAGGCGTGGAGAGCAAGGAAGTTGGCAATGGAGATGGTTAGGGGCACTCCGGCAGATTCATACCATTTATTACCCTCGTACATGGCAATGGTTGAAAAAAAATCTTAGAAGTCGAACATTCATTAAAAAAGACAGTGCGAACAACTTCAATTATTGTTTCATGGCCATTGGAAGTTCTTTGAGAGGATTCACTTCATGTATTAGGCCTGTTATTGCAGTTGATGGTACATTCATGAAGGGCAAGTATAAAGGAACATTATTCATTGCAACATCTCTTGACGGCAACAATCAACTTTACCATGTTGCATTTGGTGTAGATGATAGTGAGAATGACGCTTCATGGGAATGGTTTTTTATAAAGTTAAGAGAGTCCATTGGTGATATTCCTAATTTAGTATTTATTTCTGACCGCCATGGAAGTATTAAGAAAGCAGTTGATAAAGTATTTCCTAGTGCAAGATATGGCATATGTACGCATCATCTAAAATGAAATGTAAATGCTCATTTTAAAGAAGTCGATGTGGGTGCTTTATTTGAATTGGCTGCAAAGGCATATTGGCCTATTAAATTTACTCAATATATGAATGTCATCCGCAATGTTAGTTTGAATGTTCACCAGTACCTGACTGATGCCGGATATAAAAAGGGGGCTCGTTCTCACTTTGAGGGGAGGCGTTATTGGATTATGACGACTAACATTACAGAAAGTGTGAATTCTGTCTTAAAAGAAGCACGAACCTTGCCTATTCATAAGTTAAATGGATTGTATCATTGACAAATTACAAGAATGTTTTGTAAAAAGGCGAGAATTGGCAATGGATGCATGTACTCTAATGATTACTTCAGTTGAGAAACAGTTGAAAGGGAAATTGGAAAAATCACACACATATCCAGTAATACAGATTAATTTCCATAAGTTTATAGTTAAGGATGGCGACCTTGATGGCCATGTTGACGTGCTACGAAAGACTTGCAGTTGTAATGAGTTTCAAATTGACCAACTTCCTTGTGAACATGTGGTAGCTGTATGTAAGCATATGCATAACTATTCTGTTTATGATTTATGTGGTCATTATTATTCTGTCAATGCATGGGTTACAGCATATGTAGAGAGCATTTATCTTGTGGGTCCACAAGAGGAATGGGATGTTTCAGAAGAGGTGCGTGTATGTGTTGTCACTACCAGTGAAAAAGCGAGAGGTAGGACGGCCACGAACTATTAGAATACCTTCTCAAGGGGAAGACATTGTGCACCGTAAGTGTAGTAGGTGCGGATTGTGGGGGCATAATCGACTAACATGCACTGCAGCAACACCACTTTTAGAGTAAGAGTATGGCCCTACGGCTAACCAAACTTAGATAACTGGATTTACAAATTTTTAGTCTTGGACATGTTATGCTTGGAAACTGTAATTTGTTGCATTATGAAATAACTAAATTTTTTTACATTCTAATTTAATTTCACTTCTTTGTTTTTATAATTTGAGTTTACATTTTCTACATAGCAGCAAATATAAATTCTTAGCACCAATTAAGTCTTTAAAGAACTAAATTATTCTAATGATTATTGAAAAAAGTCGTGTAATACATGAAGGTCATGTAATCGTGTAATATGTGAAGGTTGTGTAATACACGAGTATATTACATGACCTTACACGACCTTACACGACCAAATCGTGTGTTCATAAATTACAGTAAAAAAAATAAATTTGCATATCCGACAGTTTGAGAAATGATTAGATTAATTATTATAAATAAACAAAGTTATCAATTTACAATGTCAATATTTGGATAGGATACACTAATGGACATCGCAATTAAACATATTACAACCATTTAAAAAGTTTTTTTTTTACCTTCAAACTGCTTTCTTCCTCTGCCCAAGCATACATGCATACATGAGGAATGCCTGCATATAATAAATCCATGAAATCAATTAGAAACAACTCTTAATCAAAGGCTGCTCGAAAAAAAACACTTTAGTTAATTCTTCCTATTAACAGCCCAGGACCACTGACAGTGATAGCCTATAAAATTTCATTTTATTAAACCAAACTATTTCCACTAACAATGACTTCATTTAAAAAAACAATGCTCACATGTTAGTTGCTCTCCGAAAGTAATTACTGGTCACAGAAAAATCTTTCAGCTAGTTGCTTTCGATAAGAAGAGACATGTGCCTACGTACAATTTGTTTGAATAGCTTCACGATGTGCAAGTGTGTCCAGGTAACACAAAACAAACACACTACAATCTCCGCTGAGAATTTTAAAAAATAGTCAACTACATATTGAATATATAACTATAACAGCAAAATGAAAAAATCTGCGCATTTGGTTTACTCGCCAAGATTCTTGCTGTGGCGTATTCTCTAAACGTAAAACTATCCAAACTTTGTTTTTTTGGGTAGTTTCAGGGTGCGAATCATACCATAAAATCTTCTCCAGTGGAAGAGGAATAATAACAGCATATGACAATAATTCTTTCAAAAATGTTGAGTCATTCATTAAAGAAATCATGGAGTCATATATGGAAATTGTCTCCCTTACAATGTCAACCTCAGCAAGAATCCAATGACACTCAAGTACATTAATTGGGATATTAACCTACAATAATTTGAGCAAATCAAAAATAGAAAATTTAAACTTTAGCGATGCATTAAGAAAATTTAAACTTTACCTTATAGACATCTCTCCATGGAATAGCGAATGGAAGATCTTCACCATTTGCTTGTTTGATTGTCAAATCATGTTCTTGATCTTCATCCCATATTGTAGTTGGATCCTTCTTAAACAACTCATACTTTAACAAAAGCTTTTGCTGAAAAAACAATGACTTTTGCAAGTTTTCAGTGCACAAATTTACATATCTTATTTGTTTTTTAATACAGATTACTAAGTACCTGAAATACACTATCCATGATTGCACATCGGTGCAAATGCGGCATAGTCAGCTTGGCCAAATCATATCTTATCATGTAACAACCAACATTTATATGTTGTACATATTATCAACATATGTAAATTAATATTATGTGCAGACATTACTGCAGTAAATTACACGCTAAACAAAAACTATATTAATAATACCCTGCCATTGTTATTTAAAGATTAAAATAACTTACAGTTTTGCCCTCAACAGAATTTGCATGTTCATAATTCTTTTTGCATTTCATGGACATAACTTGACACTTTGCACGTTTATTAGTCTCTTTAACTTCCATGGCCACAAAATTTTTCTGCACAACACCGCTACTTTTCTATTCTGAGATTGGAGTGGTTGATTTTTTACTCTTTGAGTCAACACGAAAATCATTTTGAAGTTGTTGCAGCCAATTTGTTTGGCAAAACCATTGTAGTTTAGACTGTGATGCCTCTATTTCATCAGCGACATCCAACTTCTCCAGTACTTTAAGCTGTAACAATTAGGCTAATTAATAAATGTCAAAGATAAATTAAAAAGAAAAAAAGAAAGAAACTGACGATGTAGATTGTTTGTTATTACCTTTTTCTTATCAAATATGGAAGAATCAAGCGAATTAGAGCTAACATGTTTAGTGATTGTCCAATTTACGATTCTTGGATATTTGACATGCTTGCATTTCGAGGTAAAAGTTTCACACACTTCACTGAAAATTTCAAGTGCCCATACATGTGCAAGTAAAAGAACTAATTAATATTCCTAATATTAACAATCTCTACGAAAACAATATTGACAATTTGTTACCTGAATTGCAAATGGACAGCCATGAAGGCTGTATGCCTCCTTTTCAGGGACATAGTCTGGATTTGCCCTTTCTTTATTCTGTCTAATTGGAATCACATTCTTCATACTTTCTAATGTGTTCTCAAAACAGACATGGCCCCAAGGATATTTATTGAAATCTTCAAAGTTGTCAATGTGGAGAATGTGATCCCTAATTATAGATGATCTATATTCTTTTCCAAGTAATACAACCTCCAAAAAGTACAACATGACAAATTTAACCATTTTCATATCATCCTTGGACTTAGTTGCTTCAAATATCTGACCTAGAGTTGTGTTAGTGAACTTTGTGCAACCGTCTAATAAAAGATCACATACACGACCACCGTCATTAATAATGTCCAAGTTAGGTTCATAAATTTCTTCATAATTCAGTCCAGTAACTAATGCAAATTCAAACATTGAAGGCAAACTTTTTTCCCTATCTTAAAATACATTGCCTTATCGGATGAATGCATATGCTTTAATACCAACTTGTACAACATCTGGGCACAAAACTGAAACTCATTCAAGTCCAAAAAGTGTCCAAAACATGATTTGCGAAAAATCCTCAGTTGTTCATCACTAAGGTTCTTTTTTATTATTCTTATTAGTTCTGACGATGACAAATTAGTAATTTTCACTTTCAGTTTGCCACATTTCATTTTTTCCTGAATACTTTTCGTTGACATTTTCTGAATAGCAACAAATATAAATTCTTAGCAAAAATTAAGTCTTTAAACAACTAAGTTATTATAATGAATTAACAACAGTGGAAAAAGTCGTGTAATTTTGAGGTCGTATAATACATGAAGGTCGTGTAAGTGCAATACATGAAGGTCGTGTAATCGTACAATACATGAAGTTCGTATAATCATACAATACATTAAGTTCGTATAATTGTGCAATACATGAAGTTCGTGTAATACACAACCTGGAATCCTACATAACCTTACACAACCAAATCATGTGTTACATGACAAAATTATAATCGGCACAATCCATCAATTTTTCACAATTTGCATGCAGCAAAACAACTAGAAATTTGTTTTTGAACATGTAATGAGAGACCCGTAACTAATTAATCTATTTTTCTATATAAAACCCTAACTTTTTATTTTTTTTCCCTGAATATCAACAAAAAAACTAATTATAGGGAATTACTTATTTCAACTAGTTACATTATGACCATTTTGCAGTAAAGGATCAGCTCTCACCGGCGATTATGTAGCGACGAACTAGGCTTCTCTTTCTCAGTTGTGGCAGCTTCCCCTTCTCAGGCTCAGTTTGCTTGTGTTGAAGTTCGATTTAGTATGTATGGAGAATGAATGGAGGGAATTGCAACAGATACACCTTCATACTTTAAAAATTATCTCAATACCCTAAAATTTAATTTTGCCAAAATTTTCATCAATACTCTTTAAAAGCTGATAGGAAATTACTAAGATATCCTTGTTTTAAATCACTTTAACTCAACCGAGAGCACCTCGCCTTCCCTCTACTCAAACAAACAAATACTCATATCTATTGCAATTCCCTCCATTACTTTTACTCAAACAAACAAACACTCATCCTCCATTCTCATACATGCTAAATCGAACTTCAACACGAGCAAATTGAGTCTGAGAAGGGGAAGCTGCCACAACTGAGAAAGAGAAGCCTAGTTCTTCGCTACATAATCGCCGGCGAGAGCTGATCTTTTATTGCAAAAGGGTCAGAATGTAACTAGTTGAGGCAAGTAATTCATTGTTTAGTTTTCTTGTTGATATTCAGGGAAAAAAACAAAGGGAAAAAAACAAAAATTTAGGGTTTTATATTGAAAAAATAGATTAATTAGTTGCGGGTCTCTCATAACATGTTCGAAAACAAATTTCTAGTTGTTTTTATGCATGCAAATTGTGAAAAATAATGGATTGTGTCAATTATAATTTTTTCATGTAACATATGATTTGGTCATGTAAGGTTATGTAAGATTCAAGGTTGTATATTACACGACCTTCATGTATTGCATTACACAACCTTCATGTATTGCACGATTACACGACCTTCATGTATTACACAATTACACGACCTTCAATTCCAGATTCAGTAAAAGGTTCATCATCTCTCCAGGTGTGTTCTGTAATTTAATTTTTTGTTTCTTGTCAATAGAATATACACATTACACGACCTTTATCTTGTGGAATGCCATTACTTAGAGAGATCCTTAATTTCTAATTATAAGCCATGGTAAGTCATGGTATGTCTAGTTATGAGTGGAAACACTTTGATCACTGTAAATGGTGTTCTTATGTGTATAACATTACATTAATTTCTTATAGTTGATATTTTTTTCTTCATTGATTTCATGGATGAATTATATGCAGGCATTCCTCATGTATGCTTGTATGCTTGGGCAGAGGAAGAAAACACTTTGAAGATCAAAAAAAGCTTTTTAAATGGCTGTAATATGTTTAATTGCGATGTTCATTAGTGTATCCTATCCAAATATTAAAAAATTTGTGCATTGATAACTTTGTTTATTTATACTAATTAATCTAATCATTTCTCAAACTGTCGCAAATTTAGTTTTTTTGCTACAATTTATGAACACACGATTTGGTCGTGTAAGGTCATGTAACATATGATTCAAGGTCGTGTAATACATGACCCTCAGTCGTATATGACATGACTTTGTATATTATTACGCGATCTTGAATCATGTATTACTAGTCTTTCAGGCCTTTCAGTTGTATATTACACGACCTTCATTTACTACACGACTTTATGTAGTACATGACTTTATATATCACGCGATTACACGACCTCCATGAATTACACAACCTTAAAATTACACGACTTTTTCCATTAATCATTAGATTAATTTAGTTCTTTAAAGACTTAATTTGTGCTAAGAATTTATATTTACTGCTATGCAGAAAATGTCAATGAAAATTATTGAAAAAAAAAGTGAAATTAAATTGGAATCTAAATAAATTCCACATCATCATTGGTTTGAATTGTAACTGGTGGCATACGACCAGATGTCTTAAGGTTGAACTTCATTGTGATTTCGAATTCCGAAGTATCTATATCAATAACTTGAGCTATCTTCTCCACCAAATCGTCATATGTTGTTGATCGTGGTATCATTATCCCTTTATCCTTGGAACCTTTGAACTTATACTCGTCATTTTGCTCAATTCATTCGCCATTGAAGAGAATCGGCACATGTACCAAAACCATATCTGATGATACAATAAAAACAATAATATCAAATTTCATATGCAAGTAACTACAAGACCTACACGACATATATGACTACATTACTTACATGACTTACATAACCTACATGACTATATTACTTACATGACCTACACGACTTACACAGCTATATTACTTACACGATCTACATAACTAATTACATGACGTACACGGTATCAAAAGGAATGCATGACGCAAAACATTTTTGCCATAAATAAATTATATTGCTGAAAAAATAATTAAATAACCTATATTGTCATATATTTATACATATAAGAAAAAATGGTGAAAATAAAATATTATAATGTGAGGAAAATTTCTAAATTTTCCTAAAAATTAAAAAACTTAAAACCCAACAACATTAACATACCTTATTGGGTTGTTTAATAAGTAATGCACCTCGTATCAGTTAAAGAAAGAGTGGGTGTTAAAAACATAAATACATAATTGTATTTGTGTAAGATGTTATGAGAGATTTTGAGAGATTCTAAGAGATTTTGAGGTAATTTCGACAGCAAGAATAAATTGGGTGAAAGAAATATGAAGACAATGAAGTTGAGTGAATTTGATGCATTCATTTAAGGCATTTTAGACTTTACTCATATTTGTTAGGGTATTCATGAAAACAAAAAAGAGAAGGGGTATTTAAATAATTTTGAAACTATTAAAGAGTATTTAATTAAAAACCCCGAATGAATGTTTGTTTCAGTAGAGGTGATGCCGGTGAGGGAATTGCAGAGGTGATGCTGGTTGATATTCAATTTAGCATATATGAGAATAGAGGATGAGTGTTTGTTTGTTTGAGTAAAGGTAATGGAGGGAATTGCAGCAGATATGAGTGTTTGTTTGCTTGAGTAGAGGGCGGAGAGGTGCTGTCCGTTGAGTTGAAATGTTTTAAAATGAGGATAGCTTAATAATTTTCTATCAGCTTTTAAAGGGTATTGATGAAAATTTTGGCAAAACCAGATTTTAGGGTATTGAGATAATTTTTAAAGTATGGAGGTGTAACTGCTGCAATTAACTTGTCAAATAGAATAAAAAACCTAGAGCGAAACTAAATCGCTTTAGTATAGCCAGCCATTGCCCATCACCGAAGCCACCACTGCTGTTGCAGCCGCCGTCGCACCGTCGCCGTCCACCGTCCCTCCCGATGGTTATCTCTATTTTAGTTTCTTTTTTCATTTTTTTCAAAAACATATTGTGAAATTTGAGGTCTTTGTGTTGATTTATTTCATTCATTGAGCTGATTTTATGTTAATTGATCAGATTGTCACAAACCCTAGAATCCATCGCTACTGCCACCGTCGTTGAAGGTTTGCTGCTGCCAATATTCTGACTTTGTTATGAAATTTAAATTCTGACTTTCATGTAACATCTTTTGCTTGTCAGTTATGAAATTGTTGTTGGGAATTTTAGAACATATGAATTTATTTATAAATTTTTAATCATTATGTGCTTTATTTTAAGTGAAACTGATTTGCTGAGCTGCAGTTGTACGACTCGGTGTTTGAGAAGTGTTTATTATTTTTGAAGCTGCCTAATATATAGGACTTGAAATTATTGTTATTCTTTTTTTTTTATTGTTATGTATGTGATGAAAATGAGGGAAAAAAAGTCAAAATTAAAGTGAAATGCCCAAAAATCCAGGTCGCCTAGAAGAAAAATGATTCATTGTTTTGGGTTTTTTTGGTTTTCTGAAGAAATCAAACCGAACCCAAAGCGTGCGGTGTAGGCTGCAATTTGGTTAAAATATCAGAAGAACTGGCTTTCCTTTGTCGAAAACCCTTCACCTGAGACGGGCTTGAAAGCCTTGCAGTGTTGCTACTTGTAGTGTAGACAATGATGGGGAGGAGGATATTAAATGATGCTTTGAGAGCAATAGTGAATGCAGAGAGGAATGGCAAAGCTACTGTTGAGTTGCAGCCAATCTCTACTGTCATGTCATCTTTTTTTAATATCATGAAATATCGAGGTAATCTTCACCCCTCGCCTTCTTCTTTTTTATTTTTTCTAAAACTCCATTCCTTACTCTTTTGAATATTTTTTTTTCTAAAGTAATTTTATACAGATTTCTACCTAAAAGTTAATTTTACTGGTGTAAATTAGGTAGATCTGATTGTACCTGTGAGTGGGTTCATTTTAGTTCTCTCTACTGTTTGCATCATTATCCACGGGTAATGTTTAGATGGTATAAAATATAGTCATGCAGGTTTGTTTTTGTTTCAGTTTATGGTTATGTTCTAAAATTAATATTTATTGGATGGATGGTCTAAAATGGTAAAGAACAATAGGTGATTGAGTTGTTCCATAATAAGTTTCTAAGTTGGGAATCTATAAAGAAGGTTGAAACATAAGTGTGTATACTTGTGTATAAAACTATAAATGGAGAAATTTAACCACATATGTAGTTTTGACTATTTTTTTACTTTTACCTTGTTTTGGAGTACCATGAGGTGGCTACGGAGGACAGAGAGATTTAAAGGAGGTTCATGGATGTGATAAAGCAATACCTTGTGTTCATTAGCACGATTTGGTCTCTTTGGTTTTCGACTATTTCTCATCCCTTATTCTTTTCAGGCGATGATAGTACCTGCATGCAAACTTTGAAGTAAAATAATCAAATCAAATTTCTATACATTTTCGTCCACGGGGCCTTGGGTTATATTATTTGAATCTAAGAACAAAATTTATTTAAATATACAAATCGAATCCAAGTTTTAGTAAGAAATGCTATTTTCACTCTTTAATTATGCTCATGTTAACTTCATTGGCTCATCACATACAGCGTGTGAAATGCCGCAGACTTTCCTGGTTTAAGCTTGCACCCTGATTGTATACCGAAGGTTGTTCATGAACATGAATTTTGGACTGAACAAGTTGCCTGGCTTCATTTTATATAATGCTTCTATTCTTGTTCTGGATCATGCAATATAGATTTCAGAGCAATTCTTTTGGATTAACCTTCATGTATTTGGAAGTCATTTGCTGGTCCTTCCAACTAATTGATTGCAATTTTGCAAGTACATTTGTCAAGGATGAGGTACCTAGGTTTAGTTATTGTTTTCTTATGGTGTTTGCTGAATGGACATGGTTTGTAGTAAAACTGCTGTTACTAATAATTTCTAACCAGTTAAGTGTTTGTTTAAGCTGCTTATGAGATGTTTTGATTTCTTTATCTGCTAGATCTATTCATACGAAACAAATAAAATAGGACCATCTAGACAAAAATTTATCATTCTAGACCTTCTTCAATCTTTATTTGTAAAGAGTTTCATTCTCTTCTTTAATTATTCTGCAATAGAGGCTACAAAATGTACACATATCTTTGAAGTTTATTGGCTATTGTTTATTCTAGATGCAACATGCAGTTTTTTTTTCTCCCCTGAACTTGACCTTTTTTCTCTTTCTTTTATTTTTAATAAATTTAAAGGATACATCAAGGATTTTCAGGTGTATGATCCACATAGGGTGGGCAAGATCAAAGTTGAACTACTAGGCAGGGTAAATGATTGTTGAGCTCTCACTTATAGGCAGGATGTCAAGGCAAGGGAAATTGAAGGGTACACGGTGCGTGCTCTTCCAACTAGATAGGTTTGTTCAAATCTCTTTTAAATCCTTTTATTTATACTTGTCCATTTGAAGTAAGTGGGGTTTTACTGGCAGGAATGGTTGTGTAGTATGTATGTTTATGAATCCAACATTTTTCACCCAAAAACAAAAAAAGCAATAAATGACATAATATTTGGAACTTATTTTGTGTGCTTTTCATTCTGATTTTGCAATGCAGTGGGGCTATGTTGTGATAACAACTCTGGATGGTGTTTTGGATCATGAAGAGGCCCTCAGGTGGAATGTGGGTGGCCAAGTTCTCGATTATTTTCATTAGACATCTTTGCCATCCAAACACTTTGGAAAGGAAGGGAAGAGTTCTTTAATGGAGTCGCAGCCTGCAAGAGTGTGTCAAACTTTTAAGTAGAGACCATTTGAATTTTGTAGTATTTCAATGATAGAACAGGAGGTTGTTTCGCCTCTCTTCCTGAAGTGTTTTGTATCATCACGGAACAGTTGTGATTAATTATAATTTACAAGTGCAGCATTGTTTCAACTACAAATGCCAGTAGCAGAAACTAATATGCACAATAGTTAAATTTTCCAGATAGTTCAATGTAGATGCTACAAGAGTATATAGCTTCAAAAAGGCAGTTCCTAACAGCTTTCTTCCAAATAAAAATAATGAAAATTGAAGGCCTATGAAACTTTGGCAAGAATGACGATGAAAACTGAGAAGGGATTTATTAGCTCATAGTTTTCCGTGCCAATGACGATAAAGCCTTTGATGATAACACATTGTTTAAGTAGATACTATCATATAAGAAAGTTCATAATTTAAAAGGCTTCATGCTAGAAAACCACTGTTAATTTTCGAAAACAGATATAATAATGTAGCAATCGCGAAACAAAATTGCTGACAGCAAAACATAACTATTAAATTGAACATCAATTTTACAAGAATGCTTGAAAACTGAAGATTGTTCAATGATCAGGGGAGATAATCATCTTCAGGCAGCCTACGCCAGAGGAAATAACAAGCATCCATCCACCTTGGATGTAACAGGAACTTCTACTCTGCCCATAGACAATCCTCAGGTTCTGTGGAGACCGAATGCATTTTTGTTTCTTTTCTTCAAACTTAAAACTTCTTCTTTACTGTATACTAATCCTGGCAGAATATAATCAAAAGATAAACCAAAGGAATCATCCATGGCTTAGTTGAAAAAATGACACTTTCTGTCCCGAACAGTAGAGTATGCGCATGACAAAAGCGGGTCAAAAGCACAAGAATCTACACCACCAGCAAACCAATGTTTTTGAATAGCATGGCGCCTCATCCATTTTAAATTTAACCAATGTAAATGAAAAATTAAATTTCAACATCAATGCAACACAAATTCTTGAATTTAAGCATAAAATACAAAAATCTATTAGAAAAAACCCACAAACTAGTATCTAAAAATAACAATTATATTTCATATTATCATCTAACACAAACTCCAAGAGAAGATCTTCATTTCATTCACCATCATTAGTATCCATCCAATAGGATGCCTACAATAATTATTAAGATTAATATTTTCCAAAGAATAATACTTTTCAAATATTAATTAGAAGAAAAAAAATTATACTAATGAAATAATTCATGCAGTTAAAGAAAAATAGACCATACAAAAACACTTTGGTTATTTGGCACTTTGCATAATTGCATTATTTTCTTTATATATTTTTTAGATTTAAATTTTTTTCAATTAAAAATATTTTTAAAAAATTACGGGTTTAGCGGATCTTCATGCGGGTATCTGCCGGATATTGGGCTAATACCAAACCCACCCGCAAGCCACAAAATTTTCTATAGCAGGTAGGTTTGGGCAGATTTGCGGGCACAATTGCTATCCCTATATAAATCTTGAAATGTTGAATAGAAAACCAATATTTCACTGTAATCTGATTAATTCGAGTGCTATCTACACACATACTCTAACTCTCATCCTTCTTTGGCACCAACAAGGCTGGTACAACACATGAACTTATGGTCTTACGAATGAACCCCTTCTACAATAATTCATCAACCAGTCCTTGTAAAATTGCATGCTTATGAGGACTCATGTGATTATGAGGCAAGTTAGGTAAACTTACACTAGGGACTAAATCTATATGATGCTCTGGATATCTTGTAAAGTAGGCAGCCCATCAAGTATCTCTAATGGTGTAATGTCGGTGAACTCAGCTACCAATGGTGTACTTCTAAAGGAATAGAATTAACCTCAAACTCATCTTCCTTTTACAACTTCTTGCAGCCGTCACAGTCTTCTTCTAAATGTCCCTTAAAAAATTCTTCATTTCAGCTTTACGATTCTTCTTCTTGTCTGTTAAAGACAGTAAATGAATCTTCTTACTATTCCACCAAAACTTGTACACATTATCCATTCCTCTATGCACTGTATCAACATCAAACTGCCGAGGTCTACCTAATAATAGATGGCAAACATCTATATCTACTACATCACATACCACATTCAACCTAATAACAGATGACACACATCTGCATCTACTACATCACATGCCATATCAGTCTTATAAATCTTTCTAATGGAGAAACAAGAACGACACACTTATGTCACTCGCGTTTCTGCCCCTTTCTTGATATACCCTATTCTGTAAAGTATGGGATGTATTTATGTCGAAAGTCCTATCACATCAACCAGTACCTTTGAAACTATGTTCTCATTACCTATCACTATCAATTATCATGTTACACAACTTATTATTGATGGAGCCACGTGTTCTGAAAATTTTATTTCGTTGGGTATTCTCTTTAAATTTCGGCGCCAATAAAATTTTCTGTACAATGCAGTTTAGCAACTTTGTTTCAACTGTTTCCAACTCCAAGGCCTCTTCGCCATCCCATCCTCAACGTCATCCACCTCTTCTTTACCGACTACAACCTCTACCAAATTTAAATTTTTAGAATGATAATCACTCGATCTATGCCTTGGTGCTCCACACTTCAAACATTTATTCGGCATAGCTTTGCATAAGGATTATTTTGTTGTCTGGGTGGCTTTTGCGATCTAGGCGATTGCTACCTCAACTATTGCTACGCTGGTTGTTGTGCCTGGCCACTATCAGCCCATGTTTTTTGCTTGTTTTCAATCCTAATAGTTCAATGATGATACAAATAAGGCATGCCAAACAATTAGAAAGCTTAAAAACTAGAACACGGCAGAAAAGTTTGTCATCACCTTACAAAGTCTCAATCCTTTTTGTGTGGTCCTTGTTGCCATTTTGTTTTCTATCCAGTGGCGGTCAAGGAGTCCAGTGTAATAGAGGTTAAGTTCAAACAATAATATATATTTTTTAAAAAAATTAATAAATAACAAGTACCAAAATTTAAATTCATTAAAACATTTCACTATACGTTTACAATTGTCTCAATGTGTATTTTCGTATGTTTATAAAGTTTAAGGATAAACTCATTATCAACAATATGACACGAGAGTTCAAATTTTTTCAAAAATATAACGTTAATTCTTTTATCGAAGAGAAGTTTCAAAAAGATTAAAGAAGTGATAGTTAATGAAGAGGGCTTACTAACTAATTAGAGTAGCAAATCAATAGCAAACTTCTTGAGGTAGTTTACTTTTTTAGAGATAAAAGAGGAGCGAAGTGTGAAGAATCGTGGAAAAAAGCAACGAAGAATTGGAAAAGAAAAACTTCATTTGTCCAAAATGTGTGCTAACTGTTAAGCGTGAAACATGAAGCATTCTTTTAATATACGACACTTATATTTTTAAATTTACTAAAGAGGGACTTTAAAATTTACTAAGAGGGACTTTTTTGATGTTTCAAATTAATGATGGGGCAATGCTGAAAATGCACATAAAAATTTTCAGAAGTCCAACAGGGGCTGCTGTTGGGCACTACAAGGCCTCGCCCATTGTAGGCAATATATGTAAGCAATCATCAATACGTCATTTATGTCTATTTCTCCTTATTATTCATTAGCAGTTATCGTGGAATAGTGTAAGCAAATAATAAGTAAATCTTTTCATTAAAATAAAATTTGTAAATTAAGCTTTTTTTTAATAAATTTAAAATAAGGGTAAATTTTAATTTACTCCTTACTTAGAATGATAATCTTTAATTTATCCCCAAAAGTATGAAAATTCAAATTTATCCTCATTTTTTTCAGAAGAAGATGGTAAATGGAGGAGGGGGCACGTTGATGATTTTTTCTTTTATTCTTCTTGATAGTAATTGAGAGTAAATTGATGTTTTAGTACTTTTATAAGATAAATTGATGATTGTTATTCTATCTAGGGATTGAATTGAAGTTTATCCTTTAAATAATGACAACTCAATCTTCTCTCCGGGGAGTTGAATCCCAGACCTCTTAACTTTATCGTTAGAAATATTTTGCTGTTGGGTGAGGAGGAGTTTAAGGACATGAATAAAATTCATTGCTTTTTCGTTTTAAATATAAGTTTAATTGTTAGATTTTTTGTTTTATTATAACCCTAAAACATGGCTAGAAGCATTATATTGGATGAATTTACCAGCTTCATTTGAAAAGGTTCGTGTAGCATTAAATGTTTGATACGAAGGTATGTTGGAAGAAAGTTTTTAGTATCCACTATAAATGATTGAAGAAAGTCTTCGTGGGATTGTTTAATGCTGTATTAATTCATGAAAGTGTTGGGAAAATATACTCTTTAAAAGCATATGTGTTTATTTAATTTTAATAAATAATTTTTTGATTAATAAAATAAATGAGGTATTTTATTCAAGTATCTTAATTGCATTAATATTTTGAGTAAAGTCTATTTAATCATATTATATGTATTTATCTAATCACCATGTGGATTCATAGAAGACATAAATACAAGTTATCTTATGATTAAATAAATTAAGTTCGCAGTTGATAAATGAAGTTGGGCACTTTAATTTAGGTATAGACTGTAATAAATTCATTAAATGATTTGTCTTAATTATGTATGAATTTATTGATGTAGTACGACTACATTGAATAAGATCACATATGAGATTTAATTAACTTTGGGGAAATAACGATCAATTCAATGCAAAGGATGGGTGTTAGAATTATTAATTTACAAATTTAAAATATTAAGTAATAGTTTTTTTCTTTTTAGATTTTATTTTCGGGTCGGGTTAGGGGACTCGATAAAATCCCCAAATCCAAACCCGAAATTTTTTTGGGGCTAAGACCCATACCCGAAACTGACCTGAATTTATTTTCATATTTTTCTAGGGCCCCAAAAAAATTAATTGGGGCCCGCGAGTATTGCTGCCAACTCTAAATGTACCCTTAATTATACTTTTTCTCTAGAGAGAGAGAGATCAGAGAGAGAGAATAGATTTGTGATAAAAATAATGAAATACAAAGTTTTAAAGACAAGCAAAATAATTAACAAAATACGGGAGCAATCAATAAATTTTGTGAGTTAACTCAAATAAGAGAAAATAATGAATTAAACAATTATCTAAATATGACAATAACAAAATAACAAAGGCTTTCTAAGTTAATGAAATTCTAATTTTATCTTACATGAAGCAGATGGGATAGCTCATGTGTTTGGACTTTTACAAAGGAAATAATTCATAGGTCAAGAGTTTAAAAATCCAAAGGAATACATTAAAATTTGAGGTGGGATAGAATGAGGTAAATGATAAGAAATAGTTGTAAATATTTGTATATGAGCACTCTTACATATTTTAATTTATATGCCTCCAAAAATTTTGTTGAGTGATTTTTAAATAATTTTATTTATTTGGCCATCATTATTAGAATTCTAGGGAGTTACGGGTTAAAACATTGATTTGTGCTTTTGTCCTTCCTTGACTTAAAAGAAGAAAAAAAAAACAAAAGGAACTAAGACACACTTACATTTGTATTGAAACAAAATTAATGGATCAGTTCTAATGGATCAGATAATATGACACATCAATTTCCATACATTGATACTAAACATTTATTTGTTTTTAACCCTCTCTCTTCATCATCGTTATTATAAAATTTTGAGTTAAAATTTTTTAAGCTAACTCAAATAAGACAAAACAATCCTACTAAAAAAAGAATTAAAAATAATAATCTAAATACAGCTCTAACAAAGTAAAGAATACGAACGCTTTCTAAGATAATTAAATTCTAATTATATCCTAGCTCGTATGTGAGGAGATAAGAATTAAGAAATTAACTTACCTTTTCTGCCACCTCATTACTTTTTTTTTAAATAACATACACAAAAAAAAAGATTATTAAGATCTAATAGATTAGATGATATCACACACTAATTTTAACATATTGAAGCTATAACATTTTATTTTCACGATCCTCTCTTCTCCTTATCAATGTTCTTGTAAAATTTTGAGTTAAATTTTTTAAGTTAGCCTAAATAGGTAAACACAATCATATTCAACAAAAAAATAATACTACGGTAAAATTGGCTTTCTATGGCACAATATCGACCACATGATATAATTGTTGGAGAATTAATAAATAAAACACACAAAAAAACACACTATTTTATTTCTTCAACAACACTCCTCACCAATTACAACTCTTATTTTTCACTTTCTACACTTTAGAGATTTTGTTACTTCACTTGATTTCTATGTATTTTAATAAATTCCCATTTTGCCCCTAGTTCAACTATGAGTGGCTAATTTTCTTTCAAGCTTGGGTTGAAGGTGAAGTCTCAACATGTGTCATGGGCTTGATTTGGTAAATTTATTTTCTCTTCCCCTCTAGTTTTTGTGGATGTTTTGACTTCTCGTCGACAAATAATACTAATCTTGTCTAGTACTGCCCTGGTTTCACCGGCTCCCTAGTATAAGGTTATTATTATTTGGCACGATAAGCCCTTAGCACCATATTTATTAGAGCGTGGTTCATGAGGTGTGGATTTCCCTCTCATGATTTAATTGGTATTAATAAGGAATATTTAGCCCATGATGCATGTTGATACGGATCCAGATACCCAAGTACGTCATTTTATTAGAATTCTCTACAATTTATTCTTGCCATTTCAATTCCAATTTCAGAATTTATTCTTGTTATTTTAATTTAAGTTTTAGCATATTCTAAATCATTTTCCACCTTAAATCCAATCACCCATTCACTAAATTAATTTTATATATAATTAAAATCCACCTCCTCGTGGGATCAACACTCGTCACCATTGATCTACACTACAACAGATTCGTGCGCTTGCGAGTTCAATAAAATTTGCACAACAAGTTTTTGGCGCCGTTGCCGGGGAGGTAAGTAATTTTAATTCATAGAATTAATTTTTGTGAATAATTTCTTTTAAATTGTTTTCTTGTATTTTTTTTTCTCTTAAAAAAAAAAAGTGAATCTGCATTTAAAGGTTAGTATTTCTTTTCTTTTTCTCTTCTTTAAAATTCTGTAATTTAATTTCAAGTTATTTTTTTTCCTTCTTCTTTGTAATTTTTATTTATCTTATTAATTTATTTTTGGTTAATTTATTTCACGTATTTATTTTTGTGTATTTTTATAGTAAGGTTGTAATAGCGCAATAAGGTTAGTTTCGTAATTTCTCCTTCTTCTTTATTTTTATTTGTTTTATTCGTATCTTTATTTTTATTTTATTTGCTTTGTTCCCATTTATTTTTTTGTTTCTTGCATGCATGGTCGTAGGTCATTATTACCTAATCTTGAACCTATAGACCTTGATCTTGAGAAAACACTTCGCACACACAAAAACTTTAAAAATAAAATGGATTTACAAGCACCACAGGAGAGGCCATTTAAGGACTATTTTAGTACTTTAGCTAATTTGAGCACATCATGTATACGATACCCAAATGTAGCTGCTAGGAGTTTTGAATTAAAACCTAGTGTGCTAAATTGTCTCCCCACGTTCTATGGCTTAGAAAATGAGGACCCATACAATCATTTGAATGATTTTCACGCAATTTGTCAAACATTTAAATATGAGAATTTTTCAGATGATGATGTAAAACTCAGATTATTCCCATTTTCTTTAAAGGATAGAGCTCGTTCATGGCTTAATACATTACCTGCTAATAGTATTGCATCATGGGAACAAATGGTTACAAAATTTTTAAATAAATATTTCCCAGTGCATAAAACCAATGCTATTCGCAGGGAAATCTCGGAGTTTACCCAGAGAGATGACGAGCAGTTTTTCGAAACATGGGAGCGATTCAATGGGTTACTCTTGAAGTGTCCACTTCATGGGTACGAGAAATGGCACCAATGCCAATACTTTTTGGAGGGATTATTGCCGAATGTGCAAGAATGGCTAATGGCAACAAGTGGAGGAGAGCTAATGTCAAAAAGTGCATCAGAGATTTGGGAATTCTTTCAGCGACAAGCGGATAATTCCCAACAACGGAGTCGATCACACAGGAATACTAGAAGGATTAAGGGAGTAAATGAAGTTTAAATTGGCGAGTCAAATTCAGAAATTAAAGAAGTCAAAGCTTCAAATTGGCGAGTCAAATTCAGAAATTAAAGAACTCAAAGCGATAATTGAAGGTCTCTCTCGACAAATAGCATCGTTATCGACTGCTAAATCAACAGAGCCACATGACCTTGACTCATATCCAGATCAAGCCAATGCCATAGGAGTAATGAGAAAACCATCGAATTACAACCCATATTCCAACACATATAACCCTGGATGGAGAGACCACCCCAATTTTTCATGGTCTCAAGGATTCCAACAGAATGGACCAGCAGCTCCAGCTCCACCAATGCAACCAATCGCTCAAAATCCTCAAGCCTCTCAGCCACCATTCAGACCATTCAACCAGAACCAGAATTACTCTCAACCCAGACCATGGGAGGATGCATTCCAGAATTTCAGGAATGTTACTCACTCCACAATTGAGCAACAGAACCGCACCATTGATGGACTACGAAATGAGTTGAGAGCGGGCTTCAACTCACAAGCCCAATCAGTTTCAAGCCTGGAAAAGATGGTGGGACAACTTGCTTCTTCAGTTCAAACCTTGGCAATGACCGTTGAGAAAGGTAAATTTCCAAGTCAACCAGTGCCTAACCCTAAAGGAGTACGTGAAGCAAGTACCAGTTCACCACAGTAGCATGGAGAGGTCAAAGCCGTCATGACCTTACGGAAAGGAAAAGAGATCGACAACAAAGTGGAGATGCCGGTGATAAAGGAAAATCAAATTGTACCTGTGAATGTTGAGGAATCATCACCGGAGGAGAAAGAAGAAACTAACCCACGAGAATATGTTCCAAAAGCTCCATTTCTTCATAGGTTAGCTAAAGGGAAAAAGGGAAAATCCACATGTGAGATTCTCGAAATCTTCAAACAGGTAAGTGTCAACATCCCTTTACTTGATGCTATTAAGCAAGTTCCATCTTATGCCAAGTTTCTTAAAGACCTGTGTACTAAAAAGAGAAATATGCATGTTCAAAAGAAGGCATTTTTAACAGAAAACGTTAGTTCTATACTCCAACATAAAATTCCTTTAAAATGCAAAGATCCAGGTTCCCCTACTATCTCATGTAGCATAGGGAACCACACAATTGAGAATGCTTTGTTGGATTTAGGAGCTAGTGTAAATCTATTGCCTTATTCAGTTTTCGTGAAACTTGGACTGGGAGAATTACACCCAACTCTAGTGGTGTTACAGCTTGCAGATCGGTCCACGAAAATACCTCGTGGTATTGTGGAGGACGTGCTTATCCAGGTAGACAAGTTTTATTTTCCTGTTGATTTCATTGTAATTGACACTCAACCAATACAGGATTCAAGGAAGCACATCCCCATTATTCTAGGCCGACCTTTCTTGGCAACTGCGGATGCTCACATTCAATGCAGGACTGGAAATATGCAGTTGTCCTTTGGCAACATGACTATGGAACTGAACATCTTCAACATTGCCAAACAACCTCACAATGCAGATGATGGAATTGTTGATGTGGATTTAATTGAAGCATTAGTTGATGACACATTTGTTTCAAACCTTAGTGATGATCCCTTGCAAACATGTTTAACTCACTTTGGTTTGAATTTTGATATTGACAGATCGGTCGAGGAGGTCAACGCCCTACTTGACTCAGCACCATCTATGGACACTAATAAATGGAAGTCAAGAGTTGAACAACTAGCACCATCAGAGAAGAAACTCATTCCATCATCAGAATCACCACCGAAACTCGAGCTCAAACCATTGCCCAACACTTTGGAATATGCATTTTTGGGGGAAGAAAGTACTTTACCGGTAATCATCTCATCATCCCTCAATGACGAACAAAAAGGTAAGTTGTTGGATGTTTTAAAAGAGCACAAAGGAGCATTAGGATGGACCATAGCAGACATAAAAGGTATAAATCCAGTAGACTGCATGCATTACATTCACCTTGATGAAAATGTTAAATCTACTAGGGAAATGCAACGTCGGTTGAATCCTAATATGAAAGAAGTTGTTAGAACAGAAGTCCTCAAGCTATTAGACGCTGGTATTATTTACCCCATTTCTGATAGCTCATGGGTCAGTCCTGTGCAAGTTGTCCCCAAAAAGTCAGGAGTCATTGTAGTTACCAATGCTGATAATGAATTGATACCCACTAGAGTAACTACAGGATGGCGTGTATGCATTGATTATAGGAAGTTAAATTCTGTCACACGTAAAGACCATTTTCCTTTACCATTCATCGATCAAATGCTTGATAGATTAGCAGGCCATGAATTTTATTGCTTTCTAGATGGCTACTCAGGATATAATCAGATTCCCATAGCACCAAAAGATCAAGAGAAAACCACTTTCACTTGCCCTTTTGGCACTTTTGCATATAGGAGGATGCCATTTGGATTATGTAATGCACCTGCTACATTTCAACGATGCATGTTGAGCATTTTTTCTGATATGATCGAACGATTCCTTGAGGTCTTTATGGATGATTTTTCTATCTTCGGTGACTCATTTGATCAATGTTTACGTCATCTAACACTAGTTCTGCAGAGATGTATCGAGAAGAACTTGGTCTTAAATTGGGAGAAGTGTCATTTTATGGTAAAACAAGGTATTGTTCTCGGTCACATCATTTCGAGCAAAGGTATTGAGGTTGACAAAGCCAAGGTGGATCTCATTTCCAATCTTCCTCCACCTAAAATAGTCAGAGAAGTAAGATCTTTCCTTGGGCATGCGGGTTTTTATAGACGTTTCATTAAAGATTTTAGCAAAGTTTCTAGACCCTTATGCAATTTACTTGCTAAGGATGCACCTTTTATCTTTAATGATTCATGTCTTGTGGCTTTTGAAAAATTAAAGCAATTGTTGACATCATCACCCATCATTCAGCCCCCAAATTGGAGCTTACCATTCGAACTAATGTGTGATGCATCTGATTATGCAGTAGGAGCGGTATTAGGACAAAGAGTTGATCGGATTCCCCATGTTATTTACTATGCTAGTATGACATTAAATGATGCACAGTTGAACTATTCAACTACTGAAAAAGAAATGCTATCAGTAGTGTTTGCGTTGGAAAAATTTCGATCTTATCTCATTGGTTGTAAAATAATTATTTTCACAGATCATGCTGCTCTTAAATATCTTTTCACAAAGAAAGATGCAAAAGCTAGACTAATTCGTTGGGTATTGCTTTTGCAGGAATTTGACTTGGAATTCAAAGATAAGAAAGGCACAGAAAATGTTGTGGCAGACCATCTCTCTCGTCTTCATTTTGACACAATTACATAACAATTACCATTAAATGAGTCATTTCCAGATGAACAATTAATGAGTGTGGAAGTATTACCTTGGTATGCTGATATAGTTAATTATCTTGTTACAGGTCAACTTCCAGAGCATTGGACCAAGCAAGACAAGGCCAAATTCTTTGCAGAAATAAAGAATTTCTTTTGGGATGACCCGTATTTGTTCAAGTATTGTGCAGATCAAATTGTCAGACGATGTGTCCTAGAAAGTGAAATTCACAATATCCTTTCATTCTGCCATGAACAAGCTTGTGGAGGCCATTTCAGTGCTAAGAAAACAGCTACAAAAGTTTTACAATGTGGTTTCTATTGGCCAACTATATTTCGAGATGCTTACACTTTCTGTTCTTCATGTGATAGGTGCCAACGAATGGGGAGCATTACGCGAAGGAACATGGTGCCACTAAATCCAATTTTAGTGGTTGAGATTTTTGACGCATGGGGTATCGACTTCATGGGACCCTTTCCCACTTCTTTTGGCCATCAATTTATATTGGTTGCTGTTGACTACGTATCGAAATGGGTAGAAGCAATTCCATGCAGAACCAATGATCACAAGGTGGTAATAGGGTTTTTGAAAAGCAACATTGTTTCGCGCTTTGGATTCCCTCGAGCGATAATCAGTGATGGTGGTGCCCACTTTTGTAACAAAGCATTCAAAGCTCTTTTGACGAAATATTCAATCACTCATAAAGTGGCGACCCCATATCATCCGCAAACCAGTGGCTAAGTGGAGATCTCAAATCGAGAAATAAAGCACATACTAGAAAAGACGGTGAGGCCGGACAGAAAAGATTGGTCATTAAGACTTGATGATGCATTATGGGCATATAGAACGGCTTTCAAGACCCCGATTGGGATGTCACCCTACAGGCTAGTGTATGGAAAAGCTTGCCACCTACCTATGGAACTCGAGCATCGTGCATATTGGGCCATCAAGAAATTCAATTTTGACATGCAGCAAGCCAGCTCAGAAAGAAGATTACAACTGGCAGAACTTGAAGAAATTCGCAATGACGCATACGAAAATGCCAAGATTTACAAGCAACGAATGAAAGTCTTCCATGACAAGCATATTATGAGAAAATCTTTCACTCCAGGTCAGAAAGTACTTTTATTCAACTCTCGCTTGCACCTATTCCCAGGTAAGTTACGCTCTCGATGGTCTGGTCCATTTATTGTTCATACTGTTTTTCCACATGGGGCAATTGAAATTAAGGACCCAAAGAACGGTGTCACGTTTAAAGTTAATGGTCAAAGATTAAAGCCATATCTAGAATACCAACCACATGGAGAAGACACCGAAATAAATTTGAGTGACCCACCAGATTTGAATTGATTTTTTCTTTTCGGTGGTTTGATTTTTCCTTCTTTTTCTCTTTTTATTATTCTTTTGCTAATTGAAATTTATTTTTGCATAAGTGTGTTTGTTTTATCATTAAGTTTTCTCTTATCATTGTTAATCATGAGTCTCTTACTTAGACCGTTCCTCCTGAACATTCTTAAACCACTTCAACGTGTCAAAAATCATCTCAAAAGGCAGATTCAATTTTGTAAAACAAATCGCATTTGGGCTCTACAACCACCAGAGTTAGTAGCCTATGTTGAAGGTTTAGAACGCCAACTCAGAGATATTGAGGAGGAATTGTGTGTTTCAGGCTCAGAGGAATCAGAGGAGTCTGAAAGGTGAGGCTGGACAGTATGATAGTGATACTGCTTCATTGGGCTTTTATCCTTTTGAGGAGGTTCATGATAGGCCTGTGGTGGTTCTCTTGGAGGGATTATAGGTGTGGATGAGGAGGCTGTGGCCTTGGGACGTGGTTCGGAGATTGTAGTTGGGAGGCTGATTGGAAAGAGATATTCATGGGGAAGTGTCTCTGATTAAGAGCTTTGAAGGGAAGTTGGCGATTCATGGCTATAACAGGAATGATGTGAATCGAGGAGATGAGTGTAGGCTTATAAAGAAATACCTGTAGAGAAACTTCTTTGCAAAGTCCTGTAGTTGGGAGGCTGATTGGAAAGAGATATTCATGGGGAAGTGTCGCTTGTCGAGTAACGCTTCAGCTTGTTGGAGCTTGTTTTCATCAGCGTCCGACATGTGTTGTGATGAGGAATGGGGAGAATCAGTAGGTAGGATGGACTGAAAGTCTTCCCATGGGTCGTGGCAAAAAGAGATTAGTCATTGATTATCAGCCACTCAATACCTTTCTTAAAGATGATAAGTTTCCCCTTCCAAAAATCCAAACCATGTTTGTCCATCTCCAAGGGGCTCGTATCTTCTCTAATTTTGATTTAAAAGCTGGTTTTTGGCAACTTGGTATTTCACCAAGTGATCGTCACAAAACTGCCTTCTGCATCCCTGATGCCCATTACCAATGGACAGTCATGCCTTTTGGTCTCAAAGTCGCCCCCTCCCGTAAAGAACCCGTGGTACGGGCCATGAATTCACGAAGAACGGCTTGAGGTTGAGCATTAGGCTTAGTACCTTGGAGGTCAATCCAAGCAGCAAATTCTTGAAGTCGAGCTGCCCATTTGTGAAAGCATCAGAACTTGTGTGTGGTGTAGGAAGATCTAGTGCATGATTTTGTAACCGATACACTATTTGGTGATGGAGGGTTGCAATCTTGGATGTAGGTGTTTGTTCTGCTCCTTGGAGCTGGATTTGGACTTTAAGTGTTGTAGGAAACAAATTGCTACCTGACAAGCAATTACTCAGCCTTAAGAATTGGTTTGCTAAGTATGATTTCACTGTTCAACATATCAAGGGCAACCAGAACCTCATTCCAGACTTAAGAAGCCAACATGTGGACCACAGCTTTCATTGTCCACAGGCCTTACTTCCAACATCCAGAAACCAGAGACTATTGGACCCAAGATATGGCGTATGAATGGAAAACCTATTCCCATCCTTATACCTTTATCCATGACAGAACCGTCACCGATGATTATTGGAGTGCTGTTCTTCTTGAAGACATCAATGGCGTGCGTCACTTCTGTGCACATGCCAGCGGTCAATTCAAAGACTCTGAAAAGAACTACCATGTGATTTACAAGGAAATATTATGACACGTAGCACACCTTTGCTTAAAATAAAGTAAGCCAACCATGACTTGTACAAAAGACAAGCATTAAAGTAAAACACACTTACATGGACTCTTGGCATAAAGTAAAGCACACCGACATAGACTTGTGTCTTTTTCATATTGGCGCTTGTGCCGACGTCGTTGTCGCTTGTCGAGTAACGCTTCAGCTTGTTGGAGCTTGTTTTCATCAGCGTCCGACATGTGTTGTGATGAGGAATGGGGAGAATCAGTAGGTAGGATGGACTGAAAGTCTTCCCATGGGTCCTGTGCGTCTTGGAATAAGACATTGGTGTATGCACAGGATCCTCTAGCGAGGCAAGTGCAGAGCATACTCAGATTTGAAATAGAGGTGAGCGTATCATTTGTAACTTAACTAATTTCTTTGTAAGGGGAGCCAGGAGCCAATTTCGAAATAAAAGCTTAAGTTTCTCTTAAACATGTTTCCCTAAACCTCTCTCTCTCTTCTAGGATTCAAAGAAATTAGTTAAGTTACAAATGATACGCTCACCTCTATTTCAAATCTGAGTATGCTCTGCACTTGCCATCTTTGCACTCTATCTTGAGGTGAGGTTTTCGACAAGCTTCAGAGAATGATTTTTTGTCTTCCATGAGATCTTTGAAGAACTCTTTCTGTTCACAGATCTTATCAAGAGATAGCATGGCCATTTGAAAGATCTTGCCCAGAGAGATATCAGCTATGCTCATATTGGCTGCTGTGAGCTTTCGCTGAAGATCAGGTTGTAACTCAGTAGGAAGAGAGGCAATGAAGACATGTTTCAAGGATGGCTCGTTGAACCCATTGAGCTTGTAGAAGAGAATGCTCATTCTTTTGTAGTGAGCATCGAACAGATGTCGTTTGAGGCTTTTTGAAATAAGGAGGGGGCGACTTTGAGACCAAAAGGCATGACTGTCCATTGGTAATGGGCATCAGGGATGCAGAAGGCAGTTTTGTGACGATCACTTGGTGAAATACCAAGTTGCCAAAAACCAGCTTTTAAATCAAACTTAGAGAAGATACGAGCCCCTTGGAGATGGACAAACATGGTTTGGATTTTTGGAGCCTCCACTTCCACACCTATTGTGGAAGATGACCCTCCAGACCAAGCGTCTCAAACAGACCCAGTGCCACCACCAGTCCATGAACACTCAACCAAACCATCCTCAGCATCTTGGTTTACATTTGATGACATTCCCCGTCACAAATGGGCAGCTCGACTTCAAGAATTTGCTGCTTGGATTGACCTCCAAGGTACTAAGCCTAATGCTCAACCTTCAAGAACTCTTTCTGTTCACAGATCTTATCAAGAGATAGCATGGCCATTTGAAAGATCTTGCCCAGAGAGATATCAGCTATGCTCATATTGGCTGCTGTGAGCTTTCGCTGAAGATCAGGTTGTAACTCAGTAGGAAGAGAGGCAATGAAGACATGTTTCAAGGGATTTTTTCTGTCGGTACTGGGAAGGGTCTTTCTTTCTGAAATACCGGAAGGGTTTTTTGGATGAGGATTTTTTGTGGAAGTGTTTCTGAAAGTGTTTTTTCTTTTTGGGTGAGCAAGTGCACTTCTTCTCATCTTTGCACTCTATCTTGAGGTGAGGTTTTCGACAAGCTTCATGGCTGATTTGTTGGGACAATTTCGGGCAAAGTGACCGCGTTTCTTGCAAATGAAACAACGGTTGGATTTTTTCTGTCGGTACTGGGAAGGGTCTTTCTTTCTGAAATACCGGTATATGTGGTGTCTCACCACCCTGTATGCTACAAAGCTAGTTTTCCCAATCAAACCAGTCCTGAATCACCTCACCACTAAGGTAAATTCAATAAGAGGACGATTTTGATTTTCTTTGTGTGTTTTAATTTGTTTTTCTGTTTGTGTGCTTTAGTTACCCCAGTGAAGTGGCGGATAACGGTACTCCGTGACAATTAAGTCGGTTACTTCAGTTTCCCATAATAACTGATATTCTGAGGTGAAGGTATGGACAGATCCGAGATTCTAGTAAAACTTCACAAGCGATTCCCTTCACTCCCTCAGAATGCCCTCCTTACGATATATAAAGCTCGGTCCGAACGCATGCAATTGCTCATGAGGAATAACATACCTGCTGACATCCGTTGGTTAATCGAGGCGAAAGTACGATTGGCGGGTGAGTTACCTCAAAAATTTATTGCATACATGCCTGGTTGTGGAAAAGGAAATTATGCAAGAAAACGACGAGCTCGAAGAATTTCTGTTGCTTGTCATAAGTGTGCCAGAATGAGTTGCAATAAAAACCGATGTTCTTTAGGAATAGTGTCTGATAACAGGGAAGATAAGATTCAATTCATTAGGGATGGCTTGAATAAGGAGTCATTGGATGATATCCTTCTGTCTCTTGAAACGCATCCCAGTGGATATGTGCAAGGAGCGATTCTCCAGTTATGGCCATTATTCCAGAAAGAGCATGCACGATATAGTCTCGGGAATCTGACTTTAAACGACCCTGTTTGTCAGTTTATAAGAAAACTGGATGGGAAGCCTATCCTCGACCCATAGAGGGCGTTCAAGCCGTTTCTGGACGTAAAACCAGAGGAAGATGTGAGCCACAGTCACAACTACCTGTACATATCCTTTTCCTTTACTGTGATTTTATTTCATTTCACTGTTGTTTTATCATTTGCATTATTGTCTTTAATAATTTTATTACTGTTTGTTTTTTTTTCTTTCTTTCTTTTTACTGTTTGCTTTTTGACTATCGAGCCATGTGCTTTACGCATTATTTGACATTGACCTGCCACCTTATACACAGTTGTAATCCATTGTCACCAAGATTCTTAAATAAGACTTTTTGTTAAGCACTCACAAATTGTTTTTGAGAAATATTCCAATGGCAGCTACTCCTAATAGACAACTCAAGAACATTTGTGTGCTTTCTGAATTTACCTATGGCAAACATAAAGAGTTCGTTGATGCAGCCATAGATCTTGGTAGAAGCATAGCAGAGAGAAAATTACACTTGGTGTATGGAGGAGGTAACCGAGGGTTATCAAAATTGGTCTCAGAAGCTGCTTTTATCAGAGGAAGCCAAGTGTTAGGCATCATCCCTAGAGTCTTAAAACCTTTGGGCAGTGTGTCTGACTCAACGACTGGAGAAGAGTTAGTTGTCTCAGGTATGCAAGAACGAATAACTGAAATGCTTAATCATGTTGATGCTTTTATTTTCCTTCCAGGAGATCTTGCAACACTAGAGGCACTTATCACACTAGCATCTTGGGCCCATCTGCACCTTCACCAGAAACCCATCGGTTTGTTAAATGTCAATAATTTTTATGATGGCTTTATCGCATTTCTTAACCATGCAATAAAAAGCTACTTTATTCCTTCCAGTGCGAAAAAAACTTTTTATTTGTGCTCACACTGCTAATGAGCTACTTGACATGTTACAAGCTTATAAACCAGAGCCAGACCCCTGGAGCTTTGTGTTGGAGCATTCAAATGATGATGGTAACAATAGCCGCAGTAAGAAGTACAAATTAGATTTAACCCTCCGCCTGTAAATATTTTCTTCTATGTTGCACCAACCAGGTGATGTCTTCTAAACTCTACTTCTTTCCTTTAAAACATTGAGGAAAATGTTTCGTTCTGGTTGGGGGAGGGAATAGTCGACAATTGTGGAATATTGGTTAAGTTTTTACTAATTTTTTGTTGTAGAAACTAACTGTTGCTAACTTTTTGTGTTGAAGATGGCTGAATATGGAGTGTAGTGACTCTAGAAACGCATCTTCATTGATAAAAAATAAAAAAATAAAAAAATAAAAAAATATTTTTCTTTATTATGTTTTGATGTTTATTTTTATTTTTCCTTTTTAATTTCTCCTTTATAAATATACATTTTCAAACAAAAATTTTTGAGTCAAAGATGGCTGAATATAGAGTGTAGTGCATCTAGAAACGCATCTTCTTAAGTTAAAAAAAAATATCGTTTTCTATCATTTTCTAATTAGTTTTTCTGCATCATTTTTACATTTCTGCATGCATATTTTCCTTTCACGTTTAGAATAGGTTGGGGGGTAGACTGTTGTTTAAAAAAAAAATTTGTGATTTGTTTTAAGATTGGATGACATGATGATTTCAAATTTTAGTATTTGTATTATCTTTAGTATGAAGTGATGTTACACTATGTTTGCTACTCTACATGTTGATATCGGAGACAAATATGAGTTGCTTGAAGGAATGAACCTGTCATAATAAATACCAAGTGAGTTTTTGAGCCTATCATTTTTCTTGGAGAGTACCCCTTTTGCTCATTCTTTATACAGCTTAGCAGTTTATTATTGTACACGATCTCTAGATTTCTTTTGAGTTAACCCTAAAAAAAAAAAAAAAAAAAACTACATTTGGAAGCCCAATTAATTAGTAGATATGAAAGATTATTTAGAGTCCTAAAAGATGATGGAAAGGCCGTCTTTGATCCGTTTGAGCCTTTCTAGCCATCCCTTTTATGAATATCCATAGTTAACCCTTTTGAGCCTTTAAAAAAAAAAAAACTTTTTTTTGTCAACTTATCATCTTAACCCACTCCGATTTGGAGTATTACCCAATATTTTACAAGATCCATCACCTATTTATGTTTGAGAAAAATGTAAATAAATATTTTGTATAGTGAAATTATGCCTAGTTCAAAAAAAAAAGAAAAGAAATTGTTGCTTAAACAAAATGTTGTTAAAAAAAAACAACAATAATAGGTGAAATCCACCTTGCAAATTCCAAAAAAAAAAAATTTCCTCTACATTTTTTCTCAAACATACACTTTGTTTTTCCTATTTCCCATCTTTGTTAGCCATGTCCCTAGCCTACGTTACGTCCTAATAAAAGTCCTTCTTGATTTTAGGGAACTATAGTCTGAAGTAGAAGCTAGTTATATGGGCTAAAAGGATGTAGTGATGCATAAAAAAATATATAAATAAATAAATTGGGTTGACTAGCATTTTTATTTGACTTGAAATCGTATTATTTCTAAGCTGAGGGCATATTTCTTTTATCTTGGTGAGAGCATGTGATATCATTACTTGATTATTTTCTCTCAATTATCATTCATTGGAGTGACTATTTTTATTGGGTTTAATTTCTTTGTGAGAGTGTCACTATTTCCAGTGAGATTTTGGGGTTTGACATGTCATTCTTGAAGGTAACTACAACAAAGTCTACTGGGTTAATTCATGTGGATGGTTGATGTGGATGTGATGTTTCTTTAGACTTGAGATAATGCTTATACTTTCATTTGATTGTTATCATTAATCTGATTGAATAAACAAAAATGTTAAAAAAAAAAAAAATCATTTTTGAATTTTGTTTTCGCTTTATTTGCTAGGGACTAGCAATAAGCTGGTTGGGGGGTGTGTTGTGTGTTAGAAAGTGCATATTTATAAAGGAGAAAATCGTTATTTTACATATCAAGTATTACTAACAACCCTTACTTTTATTTGTTTAAGTTTATTGTACTTTAATTATGTGTATTTTATTCTAATTGAGTATTTTATGTATTTTAGGGGCATCATAGTTATTTTACAATAAACGAGAGATCAAATGGCAAAACGGACATCATTTTTGAACTCAGGACGGTCGAAAACCTTAGGAGGAGTATAAAAGGAAAAATGACACTGTTCACATGTACGATACTGTTCACATGTACGGGTACTGTTGGCGTTACTGTGCAAATAGTGGCTGTTGAGTGTACTGTGCAAATAGTGGCTGATGACGTGGCGAAATCCTGAGCGTCCAAACTGTTTTTAATCCGATGGCCATGATTTACTCGATGTAACTATAAAAAGGGGGCCTCCCCCCCTAATTTGGCACCTCTGAATCCATTTTTGGGATTCATTTTCTGTAATTCTCTCTCTATCTTGTATTTTCTACGTATTTTAATAAATTCCCATTTTGCCCCTAGTTCAACTATGAGTGGCTAATTTTCTTTCAAGCTTGGGTTGAAGGTGAAGTCTCAACATGTGTCATGGGCTTGATTTGGTAAATTTATTTTCTCTTCCCCTCTAGTTTTTGTGGATGTTTTGACTTCTCGTCGATAAATAATACTAATCTTGTCTAGTACTGCCCTGGTTTCACCGGCTCCCTAGTATAAGGTTATTATTATTTGGCACGATAAGCCCTTAGCACCATATTTATTAGAGCGTGGTTCATGAGGTGTGGATTCCCCTCTCATGATTTAATTGGTATTAATAAGGAATATTTAGCCCATGATGCATGTTGATACGGATCCAGATACCCAAGTACGTCATTTTATTAGAATTCTCTACAATTTATTCTTGCCATTTCAATTCCAATTTCAGAATTTATTCTTGTTATTTTAATTTAAGTTTTAGCATATTCTAAATCATTTTCCACCTTAAATCCAATCACCCATTCACTAAATTAATTTTATATATAATTAAAATCCACCTCCTCGTGGGATCGACACTCGTCACCATTGATCTACACTACAACAGATTCGTGCGCTTGCGAGTTCAATAAAATTTGCACAACACCACACCTACCACACCTACTACAAGTAATTCAAACCTCACCAACCATAGCTACTCATAGAACCTTCCATGAGTTGGGCTTGAATTTATTTATCTTGGATCAAGTTTATCATCCAACACCACCCCCTTAAACTTGATCCTGTGACACCAACCAAACTTCTGAATTTTACGAAGTCCTCTTTCTTGAGCGGCTTGGTTAAGATATTAGCTGCTTGATCTTGTGATTTTACATACTTGATTTACACTTCTTTTCCTGCAATACACTCTCTTATGAAATGATAGCGAGTGTCTATGTGTTTGCTTCAATCATGAAAGACTGGATTCTTGGATAGGGCACTTGTTGATTTGTTATCAACGCAAATCTCAATTGGCTCTTCTTGTGGCAAACCCAACTCCTTTAGTAAATTTATGAGCCAAATTGCATGACAAACACTTGATGTGGCAGCTACATACTCAGCTTCACAAGTGGATAGTGTGACAATAGGTTGCTTCTTTGACATCCATGTGAAAGCAGTATCTCCCATGAAAAACACAAATCATGTGGTGCTTTTTCGATCATCTACATCTCCACCCCAATCACTATCGCTACATCCAACAAGCGTGTAGTCATTAGAAAATGAGTATAACAAGCCAAAATTAATTGTAACTTTGATGTAGCGAGGATTCTTTTTGCAGCTTTAAAATGAGTGATCTTTGGATTCTCCATGTATCGACTCGCAAGTCCAACAACATAAAGGATATCTGGTCTCATTGTTTTGTACACCCATTTGACACCGATCACCTTGTGACCTTTGGGAAGAGTAGTAAGCTCCTAAGTATCATTCTTCACAATGGCTTTGATTTCTTCATCCATTGCAATTCTCCACTTCTTATCTAGTGCAACTTCTTGGAAGTTAAATGGCTTACAATCAACAAAGAGGCAAAAGAGAGTGAGATTATCATGTCTCTCAGTTACCTCATAGAGATCTTGAAGACTCCTTATACGTTCTTCAGTTCTTTCATTTAAGAAAGATGGCGGTGAATCTCCGCATATGTTTAATGCTAGTGACATAGGTGGAGTAGCTGGCTCTTGTTGTTCTTCTACTCATTTTATCTGTGTATGATCATCTTCTTCAATGGGAAAGAAGTTGAAGTCATCCACACCAGAGCCAAAATCCCATTCTCATTTTTCATGAAAAACTACATCTCGACTGATCACGATTTTTCTGTTGTTTGGATTGTAAAGTTTGTATCCTTTGGAGTTGTTGTCGTAGCCGGTAAAGATGAACTTCTCACTTTTTTCATCCTTCTTGGCTTTACTCTCGTTCGGTACATGTACATTGGAGTGCTTCCGAAAACTCTTAAATAGGTGATGCCGGGTTTTCTTTCGCTCCAAGCTTCTTGTCGCGTCTCGCCCCACACGCTTCTTGTTGGAGATCGATTGGATAAGTAGACTGCACATGCAACAACTTCAGCCCAAAATTTTTTAGGTAGCCTCTTACTCTTGAGCATGCTTCTTGCCATGTTGAAGCTGATTCTGTTCTTCCTTTTTGCGACACCATTTTGTAGAGGGGATCTTGGAACTGTCGAAGGGCGTCGAACTCCATTTGCTTCACAAAACTCTGAAAAATTGTTTGGAAGTGAACTCTCCACCTCGATCAGATGTCATGGTTTTAATTGGGTATCCACTTTCTTTTCCCATTACAGTGTTAAACTTCTTGAAAGCTTCAAAGACTTCTGATTTCTTCTTAAAAAAATACACTCAAGTTTTTCTTGAAAAACCATTTATGAAGAGAAGAAAGTAGTTACTTTTACCAAGGGAGTTTGGCTTGAATGGACCGCACACATCAATATGAATGAGCTCGAGTGGCTTTTGAGCTCTTGAGTTTGATTCCTTTGGAAAGCTCTTTCTGAACTGCTTGCCAAGTAAACATCCTTCACAAAGTTGATCAGGGTGATTGATGTATGGTAAGCCTTTCACCATGTTCTTCTTAAATAGTAGATCCAATCCTCCAAAGTTGAGATGCCCATATTGAAGATGCCTAATCCAGGATGGATCTTTGTGACAAGGTTTGAGACACTTTGTAACATCATTTTGAATAGTTAAAGGAAACATTCTATTCTTCGACATTTTCACCTATGTAATTAGATTTCCTTTGTCATCTCTTAGGAAAAGGCTATAATCTTTTAAGTGAATATCATAGCCTTTTCTAAAAGTTGACCCAAACTAAGGATATTGCTCTTCATATTGAGCACATAGTAAACATTCGAAATTATTTGGTGACTACCATCTTTTGCACGAAAAAGAATGTTACCTCTACCCTTCACTGGTACTTTTGAATCATCTCCAAAAGCGACACTGTCATTCACAGATTCACTTAGTTGCACGAATATGCTTCTGTTTCCACTCATATGATTACTAGCACCAGTGTCAAGATACCATGTATTTTCTTGACCTCCACTTGTGTCATTGCATGCTAGTAAAAGGGTGCCATCTTCACCATTTTTCTCTTCAACATAATTCACTCTCTTATCAACTCTAGTACTTGGAGCTCTACATTATGAAGCATAATGCCTCAACTTTTGACAATTATAGCATTGTACTTGGGATTTGTCATAATTGTGGTTGTTGTTGTTGTTGAAATTCCAACCTCATCCATGACCACAACTTCTACCTCGGACATAGTGCCTTTTCTCGTTATCGAAGCTTTCTTCTCATTGCTTTAGATTGACTTCCATCTTCAGAAGTTGTTCTTCGATTCCTTACTTCTTTTTTAGTTTTTCTTCATAGGCTTGCAACCTTCTTTGAAGTTGCTCGATCGTCATATCCTCCAGATCTCTTGTTTCCTCAATTGTCACAACAATATGGTCAAACTTTGAGGTCTACTGATCTAAGTATCTTTTCAATGATCCTTACCTTTTTTAACTCCTCACCATTTCTTTTTAATTCATTGGAAATGGTCACAATCCGAGTGAAGTAATCAGAAATTGACTCTGACGCCTTAATGTGTAAGGACTCAAATTCTCCTCGTAATGTTTGGAGATGAACCTTTTTAACATGCTCCGGCCCTTTGTAGGAGGTCTCTAGTTTCTCCCATGCTTCTTCAAGATCCCCCAGGAACTCAATACTACCCTTTTGATATTGATTCCCAAAGTGGAGCACCCTACTAGCCTAAGTCTGTTTAGGCCTATCAGTTTGTGTACAGTTGCTTACAAAACAGTGACCAAAATAATTGCTAACCGCTTGCAAGCCTTGTTGTCGGAGCTCATAGGTCCCCATCAGACTAGCTTTGTGCCCGCCCGCCATATTATCGATAATATTATTGTTGCTCAGGACGTGGTGCACTCCATGCGAAATAAAATGGAAAAGAGAGGGTTTATGGCTATCATGGTGGATCTTGAGAAGGCGTATGATCGGCTTAACTGGTCCTTTATTTTTTATGCTCTTCAACAAACTGGTATCTCGATTCAGTTATCTAGACTTGTAATGGAATGTACAACTTCGGCTCGAATGAGTATTTTGTGGAATGGTGAGGCTACAACAGAGTTTGTCCTGGGGAGAGGAATCCGTCAGGGAGATTCGCTGTCTCCTTATATTTTTGTCTTGTGCATTGAGCGGTTGAGTCATGGAATTACCCAAGCTGTGATGGATGGTAGTTGGAAGCCTATTCGGTTGGCCAAGCATAGAACTCCCCTAACACACTTATTTTTTACGGACGATTTGCTCCTTTTTGCAGAGGCGTCAATTGATCAAGCTTATACCATAGATGCAGTACTAGAAAACTATTGTCGGAGCTCTGAAGCGAAGGTCAATAAGTCGAAAACTAATTTTTTTTTCTAAGAATGTTATTTCAAGAGAAGCTCAACTCCTCAATGATGTTTTGGGGTATTCGGCTACAAATGATTTGGGATGCTATCTTGGAATGCCACTTCTCCATTCAAGAGTGAATAAAGCTAATTATCAAATGATTCTTGACAAGGTGGATAAACGGCTCACTGGCTAGAATGCAACTCATTTATCCTTTGCTGACCGAATCACTTTGGCATATTTAGTGCTTCAAGCAATGCCTATTTATACAATGTAGACGACTTTACTCCTGGCTCCGGTGCGTGGGAAGATTGAGAAGTCCTGCCGTCGGTTTATTTGGGATGGGAAGTCAAAGAGCCATAAGATGAGAATGGTGGGTTGGAACAAAACTTGCACGCCAAAACCTAAAGGTGGCATAGGGTTTAAGAAGATGGATGTGATGAATCAGGCACTGTTGATGAAGTTGAGCTGGGAAGTTTTTCGAACTCAAACAAGTTATGGGTAAAGGTTATTTGTTTAAAGTATAAGTTGGATCCTAGACACTTACCACTGTCCCTCCTTGAGAAGCAAGGATCTAGAATCTGGAAGGCCATAAAGAGCACGTGGTCAGCCACCATGCTGGGACCTCGCTGGGCTGTCTGTGATGGAGCTCAAATTCGCTTTTGGCTAGACTGCTGGGCAATAAAGCAAGGCCCTTTGATCAATCTCGCTGTTCATCCAGTGCTTCAAGAGTTGGTTAATGCTACTGTGAGTGAATTTATCAACGTGCATGGGGGTTGGAACTGGTCGGCTTTTGAACATCTGCTACCTAACTCTATTTTGCTGCAAATTGCTTCGGTATTGCTCCCTGATCCTCTACTTGGTGTTGATAAAATCTACTAGTGTTTTGGCCCAAGAGGTATCTTTACGGTTCACTCGGCCTATGAGTCTCTATGTCAGCTAGATTTAACTACTACCGACACTGCATGGAATCTAGCCTAGTCTTGGAAGGGACTGCAAGTTGTGCGCATCTTCCTTTGGCAGGTTTTGCATGCGAAGTTAAAGACCTAGGGTGAACTATCTAGGCGGCATATTCCTGTCTCTATGGGTTGTGAACGATGTGGGGCGTCACTTGAGGATATTATCCATGTCTTGAGAGATTGCCATTGTATCAAGCGATTTTGGCTTCGGATTGTTCCAATTTGGACTCAGTTCTCTTTCTTTCAGACTACTTTACGAGAATGGACTATTGCTAATCTACAAAATAAGTGGAAGATTGTTTCTCCATTACCTTGGGAATGTATATTCGGCGTAGCGGTTTAGAGATTATGGTATTGGAGGAATCATTTTATGGTGGATGGGAAGTTAGCGGATAGCTCAACAGTTTATTTAGATATTATGGCCAGAGCTAATGAAATCCATAGATTAAATAATTATCACATAAGTCAGTAGCCATGGCGAAAGGAAATTTTTATTGGTTGGCTTCCACCTCCATGGCCTTGGTGCAAATTGAATACGGATGGATCTTGTAGGAAATCTCAGGGCACAGGAGCTAGTGGTATTCTTCGAGACTCTGTCGGCCACTAGATTTCTAGATTTTGTATGAATATTGGAGAAAGTTCGGTGCATGGCTGAGCTTTGGGGTTTGTATCAAGGATTACGACTAGCTTGGGATGTTGGCATAAAACGTCTTTTGGTAGAAGTGGATAGCATTTGTGTTACTCAAATGATCTTGGAGCAGGTGGTTGTGTCTAACGAATTCTATGCATTAGTTTATGCTGTCCGGGAATTAGTAAGTAGAAACTGGCAGATTTCCATCACCCATATTTATCGTGAAGCAAATTCGACGGCGGATTTTATGGTGAATATGGCTCATTCACTTCCCCACGGGTTGCATTTATTTACTAGCCCGCCTGTGGGTATTTATTCAATTATTGTGCAAGACTTGTTTGGGGTTACTCAACCCCGTCTTATTCTTGTTTAGCTCGCTTAGCTGAGCCCCATCTAATAAAAAAAAAAGAAAAAAATATGACCATCATGAGCAACTAGATGTAGAATTCATGTAAAAAACTATGACAACCAAACCATATTCTTCCAAAATTGGGCTCTTGCTTTAATACTTTTATACTTTGAGAAATTTCTAGTCAGACAAAACAATGCCATTATTAGAATTTTACTTTTAGGCTTTTGTGGTAAACAATTCCTCTATCCGTACGCAACTTCATTTGCTAATTTCATCTAACCAATAACATTTTAACAATTACATTTTTGCCATATATGTTTGCTTCCGATGCTATCAATTTATTATTCATCGATGTCGTTGGTGCAGACCAAATCATGCAACTGCCAGATTAGCTTGATGACTTGGACCGATATTTTCTGCAAGTTTATCGTGCCTTCCACCCCATAAACAATGCATACTCAAAATGCAATTCGTGCAAACTTTTACCCAAGAAAGACAAAAACATCGAGCAAAGCTAGTTGTTCATGCAAGATTTATTAAAAGATATATACAACAATCCTTTCTTATATTCAAAGTTTTACTTATTTTTTGCTTACAATATAATCCACTCAAAAGTTATTAATTAAGCTGAATAATTAGATAGATGCTAATAAATTAAAAGGAGATAAACAACAATGATGAATGTGTGTGTATGCATGTGTGTGTGTGTGTGTGTGTGTGACAAAATGCTTAATATATTGGTACAAACTATAATATGGGACTAAATGGCAACAGGTACAACATAAAGAGGTTGAGCCTTTTGTATGGTGAGGCCAAACTTCTCTTCCATGTCCATGTTCTCGCCTTCAAGCTTCCAATTAAAAGAGTTAATAAGTGAACCTAACATTAGATGTAACATTCTAATTGCCAATGGTAAACCAGGACAAATACGCCGCCCAGCTCCAAAGGGGATCAATTCAAAATTCTGGCCTTTGAAATCAACCTTTGACCCCAAGAACCTTTCGGGCATAAAAGAGTGAGGGTTGTCCCACGTGCTTTCATCTCTGCCAATAGCCCATATATTGACAAAAACTTGTGCGCCTTTTGGTACTGTGAAGCCCACAATATTAACATCTTTTGAGGCTTTGCGGGGGATTAATAAGGGAGCTGGTGGGTGCAACCTGAAAGTTTCTTTAATAACTGCTTGTAGATAAGGTAACCGGGTGATGTCAGATTCCTGAACTAGGTTGCCTTTGCCAACTGTTTGTTCTAGCTCCAATTTTGCTTTCAATAAAACCTCAGGGTTGTGGAGTAGCTCTGCCATTGCCCATTCCACCGTAATTGAAATTGTGTCATTCCCCGCAATAAACAAATCCTGTTATATGAACTCTATTAATTAACTTTTAATTTGTACTATAAATTAAGAAAAAGAAAAAGAAAAATTACCGCAAACAAGTGCTTGATATTTTTTGTGTCGATCTCTACACTTTTATCTTGGATAATATTGAGGAGAGTATCTAAAATATCTTTACATTCGGTAATAATACGACAACCATGTTCTTGTCTTTGCTCCAATCGTTGATCAACCAAGCGATCAAGCACCTTGAGCATCTTGTCAGCATAAAGTGTGGTACGACGCCTTATCCCCTGCAGGTCAAGAACTTTTAGTAGAGGAAAATGGTCGGACAAGTTAGGCTTTCCTGCTTGTTCCATGAGATGACAAACTATATTCTTAAACTCTCTCTCTTTCGGATTAACCAAATCAATAGAAAACATTGTGTTGGATAACAAGTTAAGTGAAGTATTGAAAGCAGCTTGGCCAACATCGATTGCTTTACCCGCACGACAATTTTCTTCAACATAAGCAAGAAGGTCTTTGATTTTGTTTTGCCGGAGGTCTTTATTGGCATCGAGTTTCTGATTAGTGAAAATATGCGTGTTGCATATTTTTCGAAGATTTTTCCACAGTGTCGAGACTGGCATCCAGGCCAAACTGAATTCGTTGGGCCGGTAGGTCTTTGACATGACTGCTTCAGGGACCTTCCGATCACAGAATGGTAAATCATGATTTTGAAGGATGGCTTTAGCCATGCTTGGAGAAGAAACCACTATTGTGGTCACCTGGCCAAGTCTTAGACTCATTATGGGGCCATAAATCTGGGCAAGCTTGGCCAGTGACACGTGAGGTTTACCGCCTAGTTCCAGGAGGTTTCCGATCACCGGATAAGGCCTCGGTCCTGGTGGAAGTCGTTTGTGTCGTCTTCTGGAAATGAAACTTAAAGCCATCACCCAAACCAATGTGAATACAAGCCAGAATATGCAGCTAATTGACAGATCCATCTTTGAATTGAATTAATATTTTTATTTCTCTTTATTAGAAGCTCTCATCCGGATCATCCCTTCACTTTCTTTTATAGTAGCAGCTGGATTCTAGAAGTGGCTTTCGCTACTATTTCAAACACATAATTAAATAAAAATTTCGTGTCAGGTCACTTTCATATGCTGGCTTCTTGAGTTATTTGGCCTTCCTAAAACATTAGCATTTATTTTGAGTAGAAAGGTCTATAGTGCTTGATCGCATGAGCTTTCAATTGGAGTTGTTACCAATTCCGCTGGGATGTAAAAAATACCCCTCGTGTCTGGACTCGGATCGGATTCGGAAAATGCTGGCTGAGTATACCCGGCATGGGGATGAGGTAGGGCTCCACTTGATAAGTCCAGGTTCTAACTTAGAAAATAATTTTATAAAAGAAATTATAAAATATATATTATTTAAAATAAATATATTTATTTGGTCAATTTATTACATGTATTTAAAATTTTAGACATTGAAAGTTCATATTTTGAAGCTCAATTTCATTAAAACAAAATGTAAAAATTATAAAATACATCATAAATAATTACAATATTTTGAATTGGAGTTATTCCCCATTCCCACTTTCCCTACAAATAATTACATGACGTCCACAAGACTGCCAACAAATGTGGAAAAATCAAATAAGGGCAATATTGAAATTTTACGAGTCAATTATCAGAAACGAAATGAAATATTACTTTTTCATGGTTAAAAATAACAAAGTACTAATTTTTCATTGTTATCACTAGAAAAATGTTAGAAGTCAATAATTGTTGTAGTCGTTTGTTATCTTGAAATATGTGAAGTAATAAAAGGATAATAACCATTAATCTTTAATTAGCATGAGATATGAAATTAGAACAGTAAGATTTTTATTTATTATTATCTCAGATTTTAAATAGATTAAATAATTTTAACATTTATCCAAACAATTTCAGTGGTGCAACTGGGGTAACATAGTTTTATCCTATAGTAAGGTAAAAAACTTATCTTGATGGAAATAAATTTTACATGGGCTCAAATGACTGTTTGTTTTTTGACTTATATAAAACTTAAAAATTATTTTAGTTAAAGTCATTTAGTTGTTTTAGGACCAGTTTGATAATGTTTTAATTTTTTAAAAATTATTGTTAGCTGTATCATAGAAATAACTAGCTGTAAAGAGAATTAGTTAAACACCTTGTAAAATTTATTTTTAAAAGTTTTGTGATTTTTCAAAACAATCGTATATGTTTAGTTATCTTCATAAGCAAGAAGGTCTTTAATAAGTGAGCAGAAACTGGCAGATTTCCATCACCCATATTTATCGTGAAGCAAATTCGGCGGCGGATTTTATGGTGAATATGGCTCATTCACTTCCCCACGGGTTGCATTTATTTACTAGCCCGCCTGTGGGTATTTATTCAATTATTGTGCAAGACTTGTTTGGGGTTACTCAACCCCGTCTTATTCCTGTTTAGCTCGCTTAGTTGAGCCCCATCTAATAAAAAAAAAAGAAAAAATATGACCATCATGAGCAACTAGATATAGAATTCATGTAAACAAACTATGACAACCAAACCATATTCTTCCAAAATTTTTATCCTCCATCCAGATCCCAATTACATACACAAAATATGTCACTTATGAAACTCCGCAAGAAATAATGTTGGAAAGTTTTCATTTCCCACCTAAATGCTCTGCAAAATATGTCAAACAAGCATATAAACAAAATAAAGGTGGCGAATAGTACTTGTCATACAAAATAAATTTTACATGAAAACTTCTCCATCAGAGAAAAAGTACAGCCGTCAAAAATGACTAGATAATAAATTTTACATGAAAAGCTTCTCCATCAGAGAAAAAATACAGCCGTCAAAAGTGACTAGATATATTCATCATGTGAAAAATTGTTACAACTATATAAAATCATGATATTAATTATTTATTTAATAAATTATAAATATAAATCAATTATAGTATTTTTTTTAAACTAAGAATTAAATGAATTTAAAAAACTCGGGCTAATAAATATATTAAAAGATTCAATTTCAAGTTATTTGTAAAATCATAAAATTTTAAGTTTACTTTCATTATACAAGAGAAAACACTCTTATTGCGGTCTTTTTCACATGTCGTGCCTTAACCAATCTTTAATTGTGCCATGTTTTTAAGGTTCACGTGCCTAAAATTCTAAGTTTGGCCTAACCCTTGTGCGTGTCGTGCTAGGCCGGGCATCGAATTGTATTAGATATGTATCCCAATTACATACAAAAAATATGTCACACATTAAAACTTCGTGATAAATAATGCTAGGAAGTTTTGGTTCCCACCCAAATTCTCTACAAAATATGTCAAATAAGCATATAAACAAAATAAAGGTGGAGAATAATATCAATCACATAACATAGATTTTACGTGGAAAACTTCACTATCAAAGAAAAAATGCAGCCATCAAAAATGACTATATAATATCCATCACGTGTAAAATTGTTATAATTAAACTACATTCTCCTAATGGTTTTTTTTTCTTAGATCATCCCAATTACATACAAAAAATTTCTCAATCATACGACATATACTCCACAATCTCACAAATTCTTTCTTCAAATTTTTAACTAAATTGAGAGATGGGATGTGATTTACCAACCCCAGTCTCATCCCGTATATGCAAGTGAGATGAAAAAATGTCTCACTCCTGTCCTTTTATATTTTTTTTTGACAAAAATATGTCTCAATCTCGTCCCAAAAGAGATGGGATCCTAGGGGATCCTATCCCAATTAGAAAAATTATCATTCTTAGTTGGCAATGAAACGGGATCGGATGAGATTTGCCAATCCCAGACCAGTCCTGTATATACAAGTGGGATAAATAATGTCTCGCTCCCATCCCTATATTTTTTTATGGGACAAAAATATGTCTCAATCTCGTCCCAAATGGGATGGGATCCTCTGTCAGGAAAATTGTGATCCCTAGTGCATGTTAAGACTTGTCTTAAATATTGTTATTGGGCACTTATCTATTAGCTTCTAGGCCAAGCTGTTTATCTAATACAATTTGGAGTCAAAGTCTCGAGTTAGTAATGATATTATTGTGAACTATGATCTATAACTCTATATAAATCCAAGTTAACAATTAAGTTAACCCTTAAAAAAAATATTTTTATTATTGTTGTTAAATATTAAAAGAAATTCTAATACTATAAGGTCAAACTTAATAATTAATATTACATTCTCTTACTATTATTAGTTTATTATTATTTACTATGGACTTGAATTTTCAATTTTCAATTCTATTAAATTTGAATAAAGACATATAGACCTAAAAAAATACATAAACTTGAAAAAAGTACGCCAACAATTTGGCATGCACTTTAAAAAAATTAAAAAAAAGATTTTTATTGGGCTTTTTTTCTTCAGTACGGCACGACACGTGTGGGCTCGGTACAAGTAGGCACGACACATGTGCCGGGCCGGAGCTAAACAAAAGTAATTAGGCACAGCGCAAAACACATAGTGGATACAATACGGTACGATACGGTACGAAACACATAGTGAGCACGGCACAAGCATGCATAGGTCGGGTGGGCTCAATAGTATTTATAGTATGTGTCTTGATGGCAGAGTGGAGCGTTTCTTCTAAGATAAGCTTTTATATGGTAGAGTTTGGGTTTGGAAGTGGGTTCTGATGGAGCAAGGAAGCCCGAGTGGGCTCAAAACTAATATTTAAGGCATAAGTAACTGAATCAGCCTTTGTCGATCTCTATGGGCTATAAATTCAACACTAGCTTCCCAATAAGTTCAAAAAGAGTCGATTGATCCCATATAAATTGCATTTTTGAATGGAAATAAAAAATACCTTTTCTAGGTTGATGCATTTGATGCAGACTATATAACAATTTGTACTGGTGTAGAAATTAGTAGTTGTATATCGACGAGCAAGAAAATCCCACAAAGACTTAGCTATATCAAATCATCCAAATTTTAAGTTGATAGTTGGTACCGATATGTTTCGAAGCCAAATAATTATCAGATAGTTTTGGCTATCCCAATCTTCAAGACAATTAGCAAATTTCGCATCATATTCATTGTCAATAAGTTTTACAATATAGTAACAAAACACCAAAGTTTTCATCCCTTAAGAAACTAAGCATAGCCTGTGCCCATAAAATATAATTGTGCCCATCTAATATGGCTTGAATCGGCTGTGGGACATCTAATTTTTCCATAATAACAACCAATGAAAGGAAAAAGAGACAAGAAATAAAAAAGAAAGCAAACCACAGAGACACACAGATCAACCTCTCTCTAATACCAAGTGAGAGAATCAATAGAAAATCTATATTTTACTGTTCTTGTATGTACAACGCAGGGCCTTTATATAAGCTTTACAAGGAGCTTTCATAGGAAAGAAGTAATATAATTATAGGAAAGAGATTATATAAATAATAAATACAATTATACACACATATCTTGAGGATTCTTGAATCGTGATATCGGGAATTCACAAAAATCCTAGAGATTGTTTCCTTTTCGTAACATCTTCACTCAAAAAATTCGACGATGGACTGGAAATTTTCCAACTCTATATGAAGCTCCTCTATTTTTTTCCATCTTTAGTTTCTATTCCAATTTGAGAACATAAATTTGACAAGATTTGTGTAGAGCAAAGGATGCTCAACTTGTAATGTTTGAAGATGGAATGTGCGATCTTTATTTTCGGAAATGAGGAATTTGTGCTCCCTTGTTTTCAAGCTCCAAGATCCAAGCATTTGTTTGGAATCTGCTCAAAAACACTCAGATGATCAAATTAGTATTTGGTTCATAAGAAAATTCAAGAATGTATAATCTTTTTGAGATGTTTCCGAGCAAAAAGACTTCGACGTCCTTCTAGAAAGATACAACTCTGAGTATTTCTAAGGCGTTTACGGAATGTTCCCATTGTTTTTCTTTTGTACGAGTGAAACCTTTAAAGATAGAAAAGTCTGCAAAGAATAATGTTAAATAGTTTCAGTTCCCACCTAAATTCTCTGCAAAATATATTAAATAATTATATAAATAAAATAAAGACAAAATATAACATTGTTCATACAAAATAAATTTGTGTAAAAAATTTCTCTATTAGAGAAAACGGCCATCAAGAATAACTACATAAAGTTTACCATGCGAAAAATTGTTTCAACTAAGTCACATTCTTCCAAAATATTTATCTTAGATCCAAATCCTAATTACATGCACAAAAATATCTCACTCATAAAGAGTTTGAAAGAAGTAATGTTAGGAATTTTTTATTCCCACCGAGTTCTTTCCAAAATAAGTCAAACAAGTATGTAAATAAAATAAAGGTCATACAACACAAATTTGATATGGAAAATTTCTCTATTAAAGAAAAATATGGCCAAAAAATATGACCGTCATGAAAATGGCGCCTTCGTGCAAGTAGGCTTAAAGGTTGCAACATGTTTGAAACTAGAAAGTATTACAATGTTCATACTTGCTCTCTTGATTCACAATAAAAAGACCACCGTCAAGCTTCATCCAAGTTAGTTGGGCAAAATTTTCGGCACAAGTTTGATGGTGCTTCATCTACTTATAAGCCAACTGATATTAGGCAATATTTTCAAAAGGAGTTTGGTTATGAAATAAGTTATCACAAGGCGTGGAGAGCAAGGGAGTTGGCAATGGAGATGGTTAGGGGCACTCCGGCAGATTCATACCATTTATTACCCTCGTACATGGCAATGGTTGAAAAAAAATCTTAGAAGTCGAACATTCATTAAAAAAGACAGTGCGAACAACTTCAATTATTGTTTCATGGCCATTGGAAGTTCTTTGAGAGGATTCACTTCATGTATTAGGCCTGTTATTGCAGTTGATGGTACATTCATGAAGGGCAAGTATAAAGGAACATTATTCATTGCAACATCTCTTGACGGCAACAATCAACTTTACCATGTTGCATTTGGTGTAGATGATAGTGAGAATGACGCTTCATGGGAATGGTTTTTTATAAAGTTAAGAGAGTCCATTGGTGATATTCCTAATTTAGTATTTATTTCTGACCGCCATGGAAGTATTAAGAAAGCAATTGATAAAGTATTTCCTAGTGCAGGATATGGCATATGTACGCATCATCTAAAATGAAATGTAAATGCTCATTTTAAAGAAGTCGATGTGGGTGCTTTATTTGAATTGGCTGCAAAGGCATATTGGCCCATTAAATTTACTCAATATATGAATGTCATCCGCAATGTTAGTTTGAATGTTCACCAGTACCTGACTGATGCCGGATATAAAAAGGGGGCTCGTTCTCACTTTGAGGGGAGGCGTTATTGGATTATGACGACTAACATTACAGAAAGTGTGAATTCTGTCTTAAAAGAAGCACGAACCTTGCCTATTCATAAGTTAAATGGATTGTATCATTGACAAATTACAAGAATGTTTTGTAAAAAGGCGAGAATTGGCAATGGATGCATGTACTCTAATGACTACTTCAGTTGAGAAACAGTTGAAAGGGAAATTGGAAAAATCACACACATATCCAGTAATACAGATTAATTTCCATAAGTTTATAGTTAAGGATGGCGACCTTGATGGCCATGTTGACGTGCTACGAAAGACTTGCAGTTGTAATGAGTTTCAAATTGACCAACTTCCTTGTGAACATGTGGTAGCTGTATGTAAGCATATGCATAACTATTCTGTTTATGATTTATGTAGTCATTATTATTCTGTCAATGCATGGGTTACAACATATGTAGAGAGCATTTATCTTGTGGGTCCACAAGAGGAATGGGACGTTTCAGAAGAGGTGCGTGCATATGTGTTGTCACTGCCAGTGAAAAAGCGAGAGGTAGGACGGCCACGAACTATTAGAATACCTTCTCAAGGGGAAGACATTGTGCACCGTAAGTGTAGTAGGTGCGGATTGTGGGGGCATAATCGACTAACATGCACTGCAGCAACACCACTTTTAGAGCAAGAGTATGGCCCTACGGCTAACCAAACTTAGATAACTGGATTTACAAATTTTTAGTCTTGGACATGTTATGCTTGGAAACTGTAATTTGTTGCATTATGAAATAACTAAATTTTTTTACATTCTAATTTAATTTCACTTCTTTGTTTTTATAATTTGAGTTTACATTTTCTACATAGCAGCAAATATAAATTCTTAGTACCAATTAAGTCTTTAAAGAACTAAATTATTCTAATGATTATTGAAAAAAGTCGTGTAATACATGAAGGTCATGTAATCGTGTAATATGTGAAGGTTGTGTAATACACGAGTATATTACATGACCTTACACGACCTTACACGACCAAATCGTGTGTTCATAAATTACAGTAAAAAAAATAAATTTGCATATCTGACAGTTTGAGAAATGATTAGATTAATTATTATAAATAAACAAAGTTATCAATTTACAATGTCAATATTTGGATAGGATACACTAATGGACATCGCAATTAAACATATTACAACCATTTAAAAAGTTTTTTTTTTACCTTCAAACTGCTTTCTTCCGCTGCCCAAGCATACATGCATACATGAGGAATGCCTGCATATAATAAATCCATGAAATCAATTAGAAACAACTCTTAATCAAAGGCTGCTCGAAAAAAAACACTTTAGTTAATTCTTCGTATTAACAGTCCAGGACCACTGACAGTGATGGCCTATAAAATTTCATTTTATTAAACCAAACTATTTCCACCAACAATGACTTCATTTAAAAAAACAATACTCACATGTTAGTTGCTCTCCGAAAGTAATTACTGGTCACAGAAAAATCTTTCATCTAGTTGCTTTCGATAAGAAGAGACATGTGCCTACGTACAATTTGTTTGAATATCTTCACGATGTGCAAGTGTGTCCAGGTAACACAAAACAAACACACTACAATCTCCGCTGAGAATTTTAAAAAATAGTCAACTACATATTGAATATATAACTATAACAGCAAAATGAAAAAATCTGCGCATTTGGTTTGCTCGCCAAGATTCTTGTTGTGGCGTATTCTCTAAACGTAAAACTATCCAAACTTTGTTTTTTTGGGTAGTTTCAGGGTGCGAATCATACCATAAAATCTTCTCCAGTGGAAGAGGAATAATAACAGCATATGACAATAATTCTTTCAAAAATGTTGAGTCATTCATTAAAGAAATCATGGAGTCATATATGGAAATTGTCTCCCTTACAATGTCAACCTCAGCAAGAATCCAATGACACTCAAGTACATTAATTGGGATATTAACCTACAATAATTTGAGCAAATCAAAAATAGAAAATTTAAACTTTAGCGATGCATTAAGAAAATTTAAACTTTACCTTATAGACATCTCTCCATGGAATAGCGAATGGAAGATCTTCACCATTTGCTTGTTTGATTGTCAAATCATGTTCTTGATCTCCATCCCATATTGTAGTTGGATCCTTCTTAAACAACTCATACTTCAACAAAAGCTTTTGCTGAAAAAACAATGACTTTTGCAAGTTTTCAGTGCACAAATTTACATATCTTATTTGTTTTTTAATACAGATTACTAAGTACCTGAAATACACTATCCATGATTGCACGTCAGTGCAAATGCGGCATAGTCAGCTTGGCCAAATCATATCTTATCATGTAACAACCAACGTTTATATGTTGTACATATTATCAACATATGTAAATTAATATTATGTGCAGACATTACTGCAGTAAATTACACGCTAAACAAAAACTATATTAATAATAGCCCGCCATTGTTATTTAAAGATTAAAATAACTTACAGTTTTGTCCTCAACAGAATTTGCATGTTCATAATTCTTTTTGCATTTCATGGACATAACTTGACACTTTGCACGTTTATTAGTCTCTTTAACTTCCATGGCCACAAAATTTTTCTGCACAACACCGCTACTTTTCTATTCTGAGATTGGAGTGGTTGATTTTTTACTCTTTGAGTCAACACGAAAATCATTTTGAATTTGTTGCAGCCAATTTGTTTGGCAAAACCATTGTAGTTTAGGCTGTGATGCCTCTATTTCATCAGCGACATCCAACTTCTCCAGTACTTTAAGCTGTAACAATTAGGCTAATTAATAAATGTCAAAGATAAATTAAAAAGAAAAAAAGAAAGACACTGACGATGTAGATTGTTTGTTATTACCTTTTTCTTATCAAATATGGAAGAATCAAGCGAATTAGAGCTAACATGTTTAGTGATTGTCCAATTTACAATTCTTGGATATTTGACATGCTTACATTTCGAGATAAAAGTTTCACACACTTCACTGAAAATTTCAAGTGCCCATACATGTGCAAGTAAAAGAACTAATTAATATTCCTAATATTAACAATCTCTACGAAAACAATATTGACAATTGGTTACCTGAATTGCAAATGGACAGCCATGAAGGCTGTATGCCTCCTTTTCAGGGACATAGTCTGGATTTGCCCTTTCTTTATTCTGTCTAATTGGAATCACATTCTTCATACTTTCTAATGTGTTCTCAAAACAGACATGGCCCCAAGGATATTTATTGAAATCTTCAAAGTTGTCAATGTGGAGAATGTGATCCCTAATTATAGATGATCTATATTCTTTTCCAAGTAATACAACCTCCAAAAAGTACAACATGACAAATTTAACCATTTTCATATCATCCTTGGACTTAGTTGCTTCAAATATCTGACCTAGAGTTGTGTTAGTGAACTTTGTGCAACCGTCTAATAAAACATCACATACACGACCACCGTCATTAATAATGTCCAAGTTAAGTTCATAAATTTCTTCATAATTCAGTCCAGTAACTAATGCAAATTCAAACATTGAAGGCAAACTTTTTTCCCTATTTTAAAATACATTGCCTTATCGGATGAATACATATGCTTTAATACCAACTTGTGCAACATCTGGGCACAAAACTGAAACTCATTCAAGTCCAAAAAGTGCCCAAAACATGATTTGCGAAAAATCCTCAGTTGTTCATCACTAAGGTTCTTTTTTATTATTCTTATTAGTTCTGACGATGACAAATTAGTAATTTTCACTTTCAGTTTGCCACATTTCATTTTTTCCTGAATACTTTTCGTTGACATTTTCTGAATAGCAACAAATATAAATTCTTAGCAAAAATTAAGTCTTTAAACAACTAAGTTATTATAATGAATTAACAACAGTGGAAAAAGTCGTGTAATTTTGAGGTCGTATAATACATGAAGGTCGTGTAAGTGCAATACATGAAGGTCGTCTAAGTGCAATACATGAAGATCGTGTAAGTGCAATACATGAAGGTCGTGTAAGTGCAATACATGAAGGTCGTGTAATCGTACAATACATGAAGTTCGTATAATCGTACAATACATGAAGTTCGTATAATTGTGCAATACATGAAGTTCGTGTAATACACAACCTGGAATCCTACATAACCTTACACAACCAAATCATGTGTTACATGACAAAATTATAATCGGCACAATCCATCAATTTTTCACAATTTACATGCAGCAAAACAACTAGAAATTTGTTTTTGAACATGTAATGAGAGACCCGTAACTAATTAATCTATTTTTCTATATAAAACCCTAACTTTTTATTTTTTTCCCTAAATATCAACAAGAAAACTAATTATAGGGAATTACTTATTTCAACTAGTTACATTATGACCATTTTGCAGTAAAGGATCAGCTCTCACCGGCGATTATGTAGCGACGAACTAGGCTTCTCTTTCTCAGTTGTGGCAGCTTCCCCTTCTCAGGCTCAGTTTGCTTGTGTTGAAGTTCGATTTAGCATGTATGGAGAATGAATGGAGGGAATTGCAACAGATACACCTTCATACTTTAAAAATTATCTCAATACCCTAAAATTTAATTTTGCCAAAATTTTCATCAATACTCTTTAAAAGCTGATAGGAAATTACTAAGATATCCTTGTTTTAAATCACTTTAACTCAACCGAGAGCACCTCGCCTTCCCTCTACTCAAACAAACAAATACTCATATCTATTGCAATTCCCTCCATTACTTTTACTCAAACAAACAAACACTCATCCTCCATTCTCATACATGCTAAATCGAACTTCAACACGAGCAAATTGAGTCTGAGAAGGGGAAGCTGCCACAACTGAGAAAGAGAAGCCTAGTTCTTCGCTACATAATCGCCGGCGAGAGCTGATCTTTTATTGCAAAAGGGTCAGAATGTAACTAGTTGAGGCAAGTAATTCATTGTTTAGTTTTCTTGTTGATATTTAGGGAAAAAAACAAAGGGAAAAAAACAAAAATTTAGGGTTTTATATTGAAAAAATAGATTAATTAGTTGCGGGTCTCTCATAACATGTTCGAAAACAAATTTCTAGTTGTTTTTATGCATGCAAATTGTGAAAAATAATGGATTGTGTCGATTATAATTTTTTCATATAACATATGATTTGGTCATGTAAGGTTATGTAAGATTCAAGGTTGTATATTACACGACCTTCATGTATTGCATTACACAACCTTCATGTATTGCACGATTACACGATCTTCATGTATTACACAATTACACGACCTTCAATTCCAGATTCAGTAAAAGGTTCATCATCTCTCCAGGTGTGTTCTGTAATTTAATTTTTTGTTTCTTGTCAATAGAATATACACATTACACGACCTTTATCTTGTGGAATGCCATTACTTAGAGAGATCCTTAATTTCCAATTATAAGCCATGGTAAGTCATGGTATGTCTAGTTATGAGTGGAAACACTTTGATCACTGTAAATGGTCTTCTTATGTGTATAACATTACATTAATTTCTTATAGTTGATATTTTTTTCTTAATTGATTTCATGGATGAATTATATGCAGGCATTCCTCATGTATGCTTGTATGCTTGGGCAGAGGAAGAAAACACTTTGAAGATCAAAAAAAGCTTTTTAAATGGCTGTAATATGTTTAATTGCGATGTTCATCAGTGTATCCTATCCAAATATTAAAAAATTTGTGCATTGATAACTTTGTTTATTTATACTAATTAATCTAATCATTTCTCAAATTGTCGCAAATTTAGTTTTTTTGCTACAATTTATGAACACACGATTTGGTCGTGTAAGGTCATGTAACATATGATTCAAGGTCGTGTAATACATGACCCTCAGTCGTATATGACATGACTTTGTATATTATTACGCGATCTTGAATCATGTATTACTAGTCTTTCAGGCCTTTCAGTTGTATATTACACGACCTTCATTTACTACACGACTTTATGTAGTACATGACTTTATATATCACGCGATTACACGACCTCCATGAATTACACAACCTTAAAATTACACGAATTTTTCCATTAATCATTAGATTAATTTAGTTCTTGAAAGACTTAATTTGTGCTAAGAATTTATATTTGCTGCTATGCAGAAAATGTCAATGAAAATTATTGAAAAAAAAAGTGAAATTAAATTGGAATCTAAATAAATTCCACATCATCATTGGTTTGAATTGTAACTGGTTGCATACGACCAGATGTCTTAAGCTTGAACTTCATTGTGATTTCGAATTCCGAAGTATCTATATCAATAACTTGAGCTATCTTCTCCACCAATTCGACATATGTTGTTGATCGTGGTATCATTATCCCTTTATCCTTGCAACCTTTGAACTTATACTCGTCATTTTGCTCAATTCATTCGCCATTGAAGAGAATCGGCACACGTACCAAAACCATATCTGATGATACAATAAAAACAATAATATCAAATTTCATATACAAGTAACTACAAGACCTACACGATATATATGACTACATTACTTACATGACTTACATAACCTACACGACTATATTACTTACATGACCTACACGACTTACACGGCTATATTACTTACACGATCTACATAACTAATTACATGACGTACACGGTATCAAAAGGAATGCATGACGCGAAACATTTTTGCCATAAATTGATGTTTTAGTACTTTTATAAGATAAATTGATGATTGTTATTCTATCTAGGGAACGAATTGAAGTTTATCCTTTAAATAATGAGAACTCAATCTTCTCTCCGGGGAGTTGAATCCCAGACCTCTTAACTTTATGGTTAGAAATATTTTGTTGTTGGGTGAGGAGGAGATTAAGGACATGAATAAAATTCATTGCTTTTTCATTTTAAATATAAGTTTAATTGTTAGATTTGTTGTTTTATTATAACCCTAAAACATGGCTAGAAGCATTATATTGGATGAATTTACCAACTTCATTTGAAAAGGTTCGTGTAGCATTAAATGTTTGATACGAAGGTATGTTGGAAGAAAGTTTTTAGTATCCACTATAAATGATTGAAGAAAGTCTTCGTGGGATTGTTTAATGCTGTATTAATTCATGAAAGTGTTGGGAAAATATACTCTTTAAAAGCATATGTGTTTATTTAATTTTAATAAATAATTTTTTGATTAATAAAATAAATGAGGTATTTTATTCAAGTATCTTAATTGCATTAATATTTTGAGTAAAGTCTATTTAATCATATTATATGTATTTATCTAATCACCATGTGGATTCATAGAAGACATAAATACAAGTTATCTTATGATTAAATAAATTAAGTTCGCAGTTGATAAATGAAGTTGGGCACTTTAATTTAGGTATAGACTGTAATAAATTCATTAAATGATTTGTCTTAATTATGTATGAATTTATTGATGTAGTACGACTACATTGAATAAGATCACATATGAGATTTAATTAACTTTGGGGAAATAACGATCAATTCAATGCAAAGGATGGGTGTTAGAATTATTAATTTACAAATTTAAAATATTAAGTAATAGTTTTTTTCTTTTTAGATTTTATTTTCGGGTCGGGTTAGGGGACTCGATAAAATCCCCAAATCCAAACCCGGAATTTTTTTGGGGCTAAGACCCATACCCGAAACTGACCTGAATTTATTTTCATATTTTTCTAGGGCCCCAAAAAAATTAATTGGGGCCCGCGAGTATTGCTGCCAACTCTAAATGTACCCTTAATTATACTTTTTCTCTAGAGAGAGAGAGATCAGAGAGAGAGAATAGATTTGTGATAAAAATAATGAAATACAAAGTTTTAAAGACAAGCAAAATAATTAACAAAATACGGGAGCAATCAATAAATTTTGTGAGTTAACTCAAATAAGAGAAAATAATGAATTAAACAATTATCTAAATATGACAATAACAAAATAACAAAGGCTTTCTAAGTTAATGAAATTCTAATTTTATCTTACATGAAACAGATGGGATAGCTCATGTGTTTGGACTTTTACAAAGGAAATAATTCATAGGTCAAGAGTTTAAAAATCCAAAGGAATACATTAAAATTTGAGGTGGGATAGAATGAGGTAAATGATAAGAAATAGTTGTAAATATTTGTATATGAGCACTCTTACATACTTTAATTTATATGCCTCCAAAAATTTTGTTGAGTGATTTTTAAATAATTTTATTCATTTGGCCATCATTATTAGAATTCTAGGGAGTTACGGGTTAAAAAATTGATTTGTGCTTTTGTCCTTCCTTTACTTAAAAGAAGAAAAAAAAAACAAAAGGAACTAAGACACACTTACATTTGTATTGAAACAAAATTAATGGATCGGTTCTAATGGATCAGATAATATGACACATCAATTTCCATACATTGATACTATAACATTTATTTGTTTTTAACCCTCTCTCTTCATCATCGTTCTTATAAAATTTTGAGTTAAAATTTTTTAAGCTAACTCAAATAAGACAAAACAATCCTACTAAAAAAAGAATTAAAAATAATAATCTAAATACAGCTCTAACAAAGTAAAGAATACGAACGCTTTCTAAGATAATTAAATTCTAATTATATCCTAGCTCGTATGTGAGGAGATAAGAATTAAGAAATTAATTTACCTTTTCTGCCACCTCATTACTTTTTTTTTAAATAACATACACAAAAAAAAGATTTAAAAAAAAGGATTATTAAGATCTAATAGATTAGATGATATCACACACTAATTTTAACATATTGAAGCTATAACATTTTATTTTCACGATCCTCTCTTCTCCTTATCAATGTTCTTGTAAAATTTTGAGTTAAATTTTTTAAGTTAGCCTAAATAGGTAAACACAATCATATTCAACAAAAAAATAATACTACGGTAAAATTGGCTTTCTATGGCACAATATCGACCACATGATATAATTGTTGGAGAATTAATAAATAAAACACACAAAAAAACACACTATTTTATTTCTTCAACAACACTCCTCACCAATTACAACTCTTATTTTTCACTTTCTACACTTTAGAGATTTTGTTACTTCACTTGATGCTTAAACCAAAGGGAAGAGGGGGTATTTATACATGAAACAAACTAATCACAACCATTGATTTATTCAACTAATACACAAATCCTCACCATCCATCAAAACCTACCACTCACCTACTTCACCAACCACACCTACCACACCTATCACACCTACTACAAGTAATTCAAACCTCACCAACCATAGCTACTCATAGAACTTTCCATGAGTTGGGCTTGAATTTATTTATCTTGGATCAAGTTTATGATCCAACACCACCCCCTTAAACTTGATCCTGTGACACCAACCAAACTTCTGAATTTTACGAAGTCCTCTTTCTTGAGCGGCTTGGTTAAGATATTAGCTGCTTGATCTTGTGATTTTACATACTTGATTTACACTTCTTTTCCTGCAATACACTCTCTTATGAAATGATAGCGAGTGTCTATGTGTTTGCTTCGATCATGAAAGACTGGATTCTTGGATAGGGCACTTGTTGATTTGTTATCAACGCAAATCTTAATTGGCTCTTCTTGTGGCAAACCCAACTCCTTTAGTAAATTTATGAGCCAAATTGCATGACAAACACTTGATGTGGCAGCTACATACTCAGCTTCACAAGTGGATAGTGTGACAATAGGTTGCTTCTTTGACATCCATGTGAAAGCAGTATCTCCCATGAAAAACACAAATCCTGTGGTGCTTTTTCGATCATCTACATCTCCACCCAATCACTATCGCTACATCCAACAAGCGTGTAGTCATTAGAAAATGAGTATAACAAGCCAAAATTAATTGTAACTTTGATGTAGCGAGGATTCTTTTTGCAGCTTTAAAATGAGTGATCTTTGGATTCTCCATGTATCGACTCGCAAGTCCAATAACATAAAGGATATCTGGTCTCATTGTTTTGTACACCCATTTGACACCGATCACCTTGTGACCTTTGGGAAGAGTAGTAAGCTCCTAAGTATCATTCTTCACAATGGCTTTGATTTCTTCATCCATTGCAATTCTCCACTTCTCATCTAGTGCAACTTCTTGGAAGTTAAATGGCTTATAATCAACAAAGAGGCAAAAGAGAGTGAGATTATCATGTCTCTCAGTTACCTCATAGAGATCTTGAAGACTCCTTATACGTTCTTCAGTTCTTTCATTTAAGAAAGATGGCGGTGAATCTCCGCATATGTTTAATGCTAGTGACATAGGTGGAGTAGCTGGCTCTTGTTGTTCTTCTACTCATTTTATCTGTGTATGATCATCTTCTTCAATGGGAAAGAAGTTGAAGTCATCCACACCAGAGCCAAAATCCCATTCTCATTTTTCATGAAAAACTACATCTCGACTGATCACGATTTTTCTGTTGTTTGGATTGTAAAGTTTGTATCCTTTGGAGTTGTTGTCGTAGCCGGTAAAGATGAACTTCTCACTTTTGTCATCCTGCTTGGCTTTACTCTCGTCCGGTACATGTACATGGGAGTGCTTCCGAAAACTCTTAAATGGGTGATGCCGGGTTTTCTTTCGCTCCAAGCTTCTTGTGGCGTCTCGCCCCACACGCTTCTTGTTGGAGATCGATTGGATAAGTAGACTGCACATGCAACAACTTCAGCCCAAAATTTTTTAGGTAGCCTCTTACTCTTGAGCATGCTTCTTGCCATGTTGAAGCTGATTCTGTTCTTCCTTTCTGCGACACCATTTTGTAAAGGGGATCTTGGAACTGTCGAAGGGCGTCGAACTCCATTTGCTTCACAAAACTCTGAAAATTGTTTGGAAGTGAACTCTCCACCTCGATCAGATCTCATGGCTTTAATTGGGTATCCACTTTTTTTTCCCATTACAGTGTTAAACTTCTTGAAAGCTTCAAAGACTTCTGATTTCTTCTTAAAAAAATACACTCAAGTTTTTCTTGAAAAACCATTTATGAAGAGAAGAAAGTAGTTACTTTTACCAAGGGAGTTTGGCTTGAATGGACCGCACACATCAAAATGAATGAGCTCGAGTGGCTTTTGAGCTCTTGAGTTTGATTCCTTTGGAAAGCTCTTTCTGAACTGCTTGCCAAGTAAACATCCTTCACAAAGTTGATCAGGGTGATTGATGTATGGTAAGCCTTTCACCATGTTTTTCTTGAATAGTAGATCCAATCCTCCAAAGTTAAGATGCCCATATTGAAGATGCCTAATCCAGGATGGATCTTTGTGACAGGGTTTGAGACACTTTGTAACATCATTTTGAATAGTTAAAGGAAACATTCTATTCTTCGACATTTTCACCTATGTAATTAGATTTCCTTTGTCATCTCTTAGGAAAAGGTTATAATCTTTAAAGTGAATATCATAGCCTTTTCTAAAAGTTGACCCAAACTAAGGATATTGCTCTTCATATTGCGCACATAGTAAACATTCGAAATTATTTGGTGACTACCATCTTTTGCACGAAAAAGAATGTTACCTCTACCCTTCACTGGTACTTTTGAATCATCTCCAAAAGCGACACTGTCATTCACAGATTCACTTAGTTGCATGAATATGCTTCTGTTTCCACTCATATGATTACTAGCACCAGTGTCAAGATACCATGTATTTTCTTGACCTCCACTTGTGTCATTGCGTGCTAGTAAAAGGGTGCCATCTTCACAATTTTTCTCTTCAGCATAATTCACTCTCTTATCAACTATAGTACTTGGAGCTCTACATTATGAAGCATAATGCCTAAACTTTTGACAATTATAGCATTGTACTTGGGATTTGTCATAATTGTGGTTGTTGAAATTCCAACCTCATCCATGACCACAACTTCTGAAGGACAACATTTGTCCATGAGGTTCCTAATAACGCAAGTTTTGCACAGTAAAATTAAAACAGATGGCGGAAGCTCTAGAAACCTCGGATCGACTTCATTCAAAAACGAAAATCAAGAGGAAAGATTGAAGTTTAGTTACCTCACTTGCAGTTTCAAAAACGCCTTCGTGAAGTAGGAGAAAACGACTGAACACAGCAAGCTACGAACACTGTCCAGAAAATACAGCTCTGCACGAACAGCTTCTGTTTAGCCACGATCTGAGATCCTTTAAGCACCCCAATTGTGATGCCTCTAATTAGTCCACACTTAGAAATGTTCTAGGAGTTCAGAGGATTTGGAATCTCGAAATTTCATTAAGAAAAAATGAGAGAGATAATGAAGGAACATGAGTGCTAGCTCATATTGATTCCTTCCACCAAATAAAGCCACCATTATCTCTAATAATGGCACCAAACATTATCATGTGCTAGACCCACCCACTTAGCCATTATTTATTGAAATTGATCTCATCACTTCAATAAACTATTTAATCAAATAAATAAATAGCTAAATTAATTAATTTCGGAATTAATTAATTAACCCCATTTTGATCACATCAAATGGTTAAATGTGGGCTTCTCATGTGACATGTTCTAATGCTTTCTCTTAATCCATATTGGATCCAATAAAAGCCCATAATTCTAAACCCAAAATTGGTCTAGAAGTCCATAATCATATATGAACCCGAACATGTCCAAAATGGTCATTTTACGTGCTCGACATTCCGTAATGTTTAGTTGAGGATTTATGAAATTTATTTTGTTCCTTAAACTATTTATGGAACATCTAAATTTCTATCTTAAATCATATTTAAGATATATTCATATTTATATTCATTCTCAATGAATTATAATATAAATATTGATTTTCCTAGAATTAGGAAATCTAACTTCTCATTTTCTAGTAACTCCTTTTTCATTTCTATATTGTGTGTGACCTTTTAGGTTCTTAGTTATAAGGTAGTAGAACTATTTTAATGATAACTCTTTATTCATTAAATGATGCTAAACTCTTTAGTCATCAATTAGAACCTTTCTAATGACCTTAAGATGCATTGCTAATACGCTTTACCAATATTGATCTTAAGGTTTCTACAAGTCGTGAGTGACACCTAGCCGTATATCACAACCATCCAAATAACAAGAATTGTTGGATCTATTGAACCTATTCCATTGTATCTCTATGTCTTGGTCTCTTCATCATCCATGTCCAGAGAAAAGCACGGCTTATGGTTTATTATGTTAAGTAGTTGTGCTTTATCTCAAAATAAATATAAATGAACTTGGCATGAAAACATAATTTGAACTCCTTCAAATATATTTCACCTTGGCCAAGGATTTCTCATGCCAATTCATATTATCTCATATGGACATCCTTTTCGTATATTACAAAGTGATGAATTCCATGTTGGCCATACACTTGTCTTCATACATAGCCAACCATGACAGCTATTGCTAGATCTCTTCCGTGATTAGGAATCAATCTTTGTGCATTCACATATCAGAGATGTCTATGTATAAGACATTTGTTATGCCTCAGGACTAAAGACCATTACTAAACATAGTATCTGATACAATGTATAATAAGCCATTAACACTCAAAACCATATGGCTTACTATATTTGGTCAAGTTCAGTAAACTTGTTCGGTTAACAAGTACATATGTGTTTGACTTGACATCTCATGTCAATGATATGAAACTCACCATCCATTTTAGTATCACATACCATAAGGAGTCATAACACATACTAGTGTTTATAGGAATTTATAATGTCCAATCATAAATCCACCACTAGGAACTATTTTAGAAGTATAGTACAAAGGATACACGTTTCATATTCTCGACATACTCGAGAATGTGTTCCTTAACTATTTTACTTCTTGGACTATATTCATTAAATTAATATATGAATATTGATAACTTTTCCATTTTATAAATATCAAAATGCTATTCAAATACAATCATTCCCAAAACAATCAAATCACCATTCGATTGGCCTTTAGGGCATATTACCAACAATCTCCCACTTGCACTAAAGCCAATGGCTATGGTATCTCATACCCATCTTCTCAAGATGACGATCTAACTGCTGTTGAGTAAGTGCTTTAGTCAGAGGATCCGCAGTGTTATCAGCGGAGGCCACTTTCTGCATTGTGATATCACTCATTCCAATGATTTCTCTAATAATATGATATCTTCTCTCAATGTGTTTGGACTTCTGGTGAGACCTTGGTTCCTTAGCTTGTGCTATAGCTCCATTGTTGTCACAATATAACGATATTGACAACACAATGGTTGGAACCACTAGAAGTTGTTGAATTAACTTCCATATCCAAACAACTTCTTTTGCTGCATCCGATGCAGCTTTATATATTCCGCTTCAATGGTAGAATCTGCAGTAGTTACTTGCTTGGAACTTTTCCAGCTTACTGCTCCACCATTGATAGTGAATAAAAATCCTGATGTAGATTTTGTCATCTACATCTGACTGGAAATCTGAATCTGTGAAGCCTTCAATTTTTAGCTCACCTTCTCCATATGTTAAGAACAAATCTTTATATCTTCTCAAGTACTTAAAGATATTGTTAACTGCGGTCCAATGTTCCTCACTCGGATTACTCTGGTATCTGCTAGTGACACTCACTGCATAAGCTATATCTGGTCTAGTACATAGCATAGCATACATAAGACTTCCAATTGCAAAAGCATATGGAATCTTATTCATACGCTCTCTCTCATCATAAGTTTTAGGACTCATGCTTTTAGAGAGATGAATTCCATGTCTGAAGGGTATAAAACCCTTTTTGGAATCCCACATATTAAATTTCTTTAATATCTTTTCTATGTACTTAGCTTGGCATAGACCTATTAATCTTCTGGATCTATCTCTATAAATCCTGATTCCTAAGATATACATTGTATCTCCTAGGTCTTTCATGGAGAAGTTTTGAGAAAGCCAAATTTTGACAGAAGACATTTGTCCAATGTCATTTCCTATAAGCAATATGTCATCTACATATAGCACAAGGAAAGTTATTGCACTCCCACTGACCCTTTTGTAAACACATGGTTCATCCTCATTCTTGATGAAACCAAATGATTTGATTGCATCATCGAATCGGATGTTCCAACTCCTGGAAGCTTGTTTTAGCCCATAAATAGACTTTCTTAGCTTGCATACTTTATAAGGATTTGTCTTAGATTTAAAACCACAAGGTTGTATCATATACATATCTTTCTCAATGTACCCATTAAGAAATGCAGTTTTGACATCCATTTGCCAAATCTCATAGTCATAATATGCTGCTATAGCCAATAAGATTCTGATGGACTTTAGCATGGCTACTGGTGAAAAGGTTTCCTCATAGTCAATTCCTGGTATTTGACGATAACCTTTAGCTACCAACCTTGCTTTATAGGTCTCTACCTTTCCATCTAAGCTTATCTTCCTCTTGAAGATCCACTTGCATCCAATAGGTACAATACCTTCGGGTGGATCCACTAGAGTCCAGACTTGGTTGGTTTTCATAGAGTCCATCTCTAAATCCATGGCTTCAAGCCATTTCTTAAAGTCAATATCTGATATTGCCTCTTCGTAACTAGTAGGATCATCTCTATGATCCGTATCACCCAATAAAAATATATCATTCATTTGATGAAGAAAACCATATCTTTCTGGTGGGTGAATTATCCTACTAGATCTACGGAGTTGTTGTGTTCCTTGTGTTTGTACTTGAACAGGCTCTTCATTGGATTTATCCTCATTAGAATTCTCAATAAATTCTAATTTTCTTCCTTGCCCACCTTCTTGAATAAACTCTTTTTCAAGAAATATGGCATTTCTACTGACCAATATCCTTTGATCAGATTGGATGTAAAAGTAATAACCCAAAGTTTCCTTTGGGTATCCAATGAACCTCCCACTATCCGCTTTAGCTTCAAGTTTCTCACTCTTGAGTCTCTTGATAAAAGCAGGACATCCCCAAATCCTAAGATGATTTAGGCTTGGTTGTTTACCATACCATATCTCATATGATATTTTAGGTACAAACTTGGAAGGTACTCTGTTTAGTACATATGTTGCAGTAAGGAGAGCACATCCCCAAAGAGAAATTGGTAAGTCTGTATAACTCACTATTAATCGCATCATGTCTAACAGTGTGCGATTTCTCCTCTCAGATACTCCATTAAGCTCTGGTGTACCTGGAGGTGTCCATTGTGAAACAATACCATTTTCTTTAAGGTAAGACTGGAATTCTCCATTGAGATATTCACCACCTCGATTTGATCGTAGGGTTTTAATAACTTTTCGAGTCTGTTTCTCTACTTCATTTCGGTATTCTTTGAACTTTTCAAAGGCCTCAGATTTATACTTCATTAAGTATACTGAACAATACCTTGAGTGATCGTCGATAAAAGTTATGAAGTAGTAATATCCACCCCTTGCCATTTCATTAAATGGCCCACATACATCAGTATGTATAAGTTCAAGTAAATAAGTGGCCCTTGTACTTCGTCCAACGAAGGGTGCCCTGGTCATTTTTCCTTGAAGACATGATTCACAAGTTGGATAAGGTTCTAAACCAAATGGACCTATTAGTCCATCTTTAGCCAATTTTGTGACTCTATCTTCTCCAATATGACCTAGCCTTAAATGCCACTTATATTTGGGGCTTATTTCTTCTCTTTCACGTTTATGTGTTATGGTATTTACATTCACAACATGCTCATTATTTTCTTTCATGTTTAGTACATAAAGATCATTATCTAAAGTACCATGTGCAACATATTTATTCTCATAATAAATATTACAAATTTTATTTTTAAAATAAAATTCATAATTGTCCTTGCATAAACATGAAATTGAAACTATGTTCCTTACAGTAGAAGGAACAAATAAACAATCATTCAAACTTATAACATGCCCAGATGTCATTTTAAAGAAAAATGTCCCTATAGCTGAGGCAACAACCATTGCTCCATTTCCCACTCTAAGAGATACTTCTCCTTGTTCAAGTCTTCTACTTATTTTCAGATTCTGCATTGACATACAAATATGTGTTGTTGCAGCAGAATCTAAAACCCAAGAAGTAGAATGAATAATTGAAATATTAGTTTCAATAATGATCATACCTTTAGAAGGATTCTCTTTAGGCTTGACTTTCAAGCTGTTGAGGTAAGCTTTGCAATTCCTCTTCCAATGCCCATCCTTACCGCAATGGAAACATTTTCCCTTGTCATTGGGCTTATTAGCTTTCCCTTTCTTAATCCCACCTTTAGCCTTGGGTTGAAACTTTTTCTTTTTACCCTTTTTAGTTGAGGGCCCTTCTATAGCCATAACATCTTTTGGCTTCTTTATGCAAGTTTCAGCAGTATTAAGCATCTTTAGCAGTTCAGCAAGACTGCACTCAATTTTATTCATGTTAAAATTCATGATAAATTGAGAGAATGAGTCTGGCAAGGATTGTAGGATAAGATCGATAGCTAATTCCCCATCCATTGAGAAATTAAGAGCTTCCAGCTGCTCTATGTAGTCAATCATTTTGAGTACATGCTCATTGACCGATCCTTCAGTCATTCTCATTCTGAACAGTTTCTTAGATATCTCATATCTAACTGTTCTGCTTTGTTCACCATACAACTCTTGTAGATGAAGTATCATGGAACTTGCATCAGGCATATTTTCATGTTGCCTTTGTAGCTCATTGGACATCGATGCCAATATATAGCTTTTAGCACTGAGGTCATCATCTTGCCACTTCTGATAAGTGACACGTTCTTCCTCACTTGCTCCCTCAGGAATTTGATTTGGCTTAGGTGTATCAAGAACATAGCTAATTTTCTCATAATTAAGAACAATTCTTAAATTTCTTAACCAATCAACGTAATTGGGTCCCGTCAAACGGTAGTTTTCCAGAATTCGTGCCAACGGATTATTCATTATTAATTATTTCTGCAGAAAGTATAAATTAAATTATTAGCATTTTATTATAATCTATTTGATTTTGGTCTTTAAATCAAATAGTGTCTCCCACTATTTTATCATTTCATTACACTCCCATATGTAAGAAACGGAAACTCTCATTGGTAAAAGTTTCTAGTAGGAATCGGATTCTCATTAGCATAAGTTTACCTCACCTAACAGTTCTTGGCTTACTTATTATAATGAGTAGGTAACTCTTTACCAAATGCATCTCATGCATGTACCGATTATCTTTCGGCCTCTAAATCATCAATACCTCACCTAACAGTTCTTGGTATAAATGATTTAGTTAAGTCTACCCTAATACCCTTGCATATTTCAAAACATCTTACTAACCTCACCTAACAGTTCTTGGTAGCTTAATGTATGAATTATGCATCATCGTATGATATATGGTTTATTTTCAACATCTTAATGAATGAGTAGCCCATGTATCCATGTCGACTAGCCCAAACATAAAATATTTTAAATATTCCATTGGTATTAGTAGGCCATGATGGATATTCTCAATATCATCATTACAACTTAACAATAATTATGTTTATTTAATAAGGGAGTATTTGTGCATTATTATGGTCTCACTTTTTAGCATGTTATTCCATTTTCAATATTCAAATTTGTCTAAGCACCCTAATATACATCTTATGCATATTATAGACAAACCAACCAAGGATGATCATGGAATTTTCTAATAAAACCAATTTGAGCCAAAATTGGTTTTAAGGTCCACCTAGGTATCAAGCAAACAATAATGATTATGAGACATCTTATGCCTCAAATTATTACAATTATTAATTTCTATTTGAGAGGCCAAAATTACATCAAAAGTGCTGCAATGATCCATGAAGTCTTCTTGCTCCAATCCTCCAACGCATCGTAAATATGTCATCCCTCCTTTGACAATCATCTTGCTTGTAGCAATTACATATTTAGAAGAATTGGAGTACAAATCTTGGGGTAATGGGATACAATCAGATCATAACAGAAGGAGGGACATGCAAGTCCCTATTTAAAAATATTACAACCATTTAAGCCTTTAGAAATTGGCCAAATTAACAAATAGATCAATAGCTCATTCAATCATGCATATATTCAATCATCACATGACATAAATATATCATAAAATATCTAGGTATTTCCATGATCATCCTTCATGCTATTATAAATGGAAATAACATAAATCATGCTTCAAAAATTCGAAATTGAATGAAGATGGCTCTGATACCACTTGAAGGACAACATTTGTCCATGAGGTTCCTAATAACGCAACTTTTGCGCAGTAAAATTAAAACAGATGGCGGAAGCTCTCGACTTCATTCAAAAACGAAAATCAAGAGGAAAGATTGAAGTTTAGTTACCTCACTTGCAGTTTCAAAAACACCTTCGTGAAGTAGGAGAAAACGACTGAACACAGCAAGCTACGAACACTGTCCAGAAAATACAGCTCTGCACGAACAGCTTCTGTTTAGCCACGATCTGAGATTCTTTAAGCACCCCAATTGTGATGCCTCTAATTAGTCCACACTTAGAAATGTTCTAGGAGTTCAGAGGATTTGGAATCTCGAAATTTCATTAAGAAAAAATGAGAGAGATAATGAAGGAACATGAGTGCTAGCTCATATTGATTCCTTCCACCAAATAAAGCCACCATTATCTCTAATAATGGCACCAAACATTATCATGTGCTAGACCCACCCACTTAGCCATTATTTATTGAAATTGATCTCATCACTTCAATAAACTATTTAATCAAATAAATAAATAGCTAAATTAATTAATTTCGGAATTAATTAATTAACCCCATTTTGATCACATCAAATGGTTAAATGTGGGCTTCTCATGTGACATGTTCTAATGCTTTCTCTTAATCCATATTGGATCCAATAAAAGCCCATAATTCTAAACCCAAAATTGGTCTAGAAGTCCATAATCATATATGAACCCGAACATGTCCAAAATGGTCATTTTACGTGCTCGACATTCCGTAATATTTAGTTGAGGATTTATGAAATTTATTTTGTTCCTTAAACTATTTATGGAACATCTAAATTTCTATCTTAAATCATATTTAAGATATATTCATATTTATATTCATTCTCAATGAATTATAATATAAATATTGATTTTCCTAGAATTAGGAAATCTAACTTCTCATTTTCTAGTAACTCCTTTTTCATTTCTATATTGTGTGTGACCTTTTAGGTTCTTAGTTATAAGGTAGTAGAACTATTTTAATGATAACTCTTTATTCATTAAATGATGCTAAACTCTTTAGTCATCAATTAGAACCTTTCTAATGACCTTAAGATGCATTGGTAATATGCTTTACCAATATTGATCTTAAGGTTTCTACAAGTCGTGAGTGACACCTAGCCGTATATCACAACCATCCAAATAACAAGAATTGTTGGATCTATTGAACCTATTCCATTGTATCTCTATGTCTTGGTCTCTTCATCATCCATGTCCAGAGAAAAGCACGGCTTATGGTTTATTATGTTAAGTAGTTGTGCTTTATCTCAAAATAAATATAAATGAACTTGGCATGAAAACATAATTTGAACTCCTTCAAATATATTTCACCTTGGCCAAGGATTTCTCATGCCAATTCATATTATCTCATATGGACATCCTTTTCGTATATTACAAAGTGATGAATTCCATGTTGGCCATACACTTGTCTTCATACATAGCCAACCATGACAGCTATTGCTAGATCTCTTCCGTGATTAGGAATCAATCTTTGTGCATTCACATATCAGAGATGTCTATGTATAAGACATTTGTTATGCCTCAGGACTAAAGACCATTACTAAACATAGTATCTGATACAATGTATAATAAGCCATTAACACTCAAAACCATATGGCTTACTATATTTGGTCAAGTTCAGTAAACTTGTTCGGTTAACAAGTACATATGTGTTTGACTTGACATCTCATGTCAATGATATGAAACTCACCATCCATTTTAGTATCACATACCATAAGGAGTCATAACACATACTAGTGTTTATAGGAATTTATAATGTCCAATCATAAATCCACCACTAGGAACTATTTTAGAAGTATAGTACAAAGGATACACGTTTCATATTCTCGACATACTCGAGAATGTGTTCCTTAACTATTTTACTTCTTGGACTATATTCATTAAATTAATATATGAATATTGATAACTTTGCCATTTTATAAATATCAAAATGCTATTCAAATACAATCATTCCCAAAACAATCAAATCACCATTCGATTGGCCTTTAGGGCATATTACTAACAACTTCTACCTCGGACATAGTGCCTTTTCTCGTTATCGAAGCTTTCTTCTCATTGCTTTGGATTGACTTCCATCTTCAGAAGTTGTTCTTCGATTCCTTACTTCTTTTTTAGTTTTTCTTCATAGGCTTGCAACCTTCTTTGAAGTTGCTCGATCGTCATATCCTCCAGATCTCTTGTTTCCTCAATTGTCACAATAATATGGTCAAACTTTGAGGTCTACTGATCTAAGTATCTTTTCAATGATCCTTACCTTTTTTAACTCCTCACCATTTCTTTTTAATTAATTGGAAATGGTCACAATCCGAGTGAAGTAATCATAAATTGACTCTGACGCCTTAATGTGTAAGGACTCAAATTCTCCTCGTAATGTTTGGAGATGAACCTTCTTAACATGCTCCGGTCCTTTGTAGGAGGTCTCTAGTTTCTCCCATGCTTCTTTTGAGGGGGTTTTACCAGCAATCTTTTGAAAATCATCTTCATCTAATAATTGAAAGATGAGATACTTTGCTTTATTCTCTTTCTTCTTCAAGTTTTTAAAATTCACCTTCTATGCCGCAGTTAAAGTGGCTTCATTTTCTCACATAATAAAGCATTTCTCTACGACATCCCATACGTCATGTACACCCAATCGAGCCTTCATTTTAATACTCCAATTGTCAAACTTACTTCCCTTTAATTGTGGAACTTGAAATGACATCATACCACTATTTGCCATAACTCACAAATTGAGTGAGAATTTTGAGATTTTGAATGCACGGATGGATCCAGCACATCAAAAAATCTTGGGAAAGACTCAAGTCAACTTTTGGTCAACGATCAATGCTGGTCAACGGTCAACGTCGACTTAGTAGTCTTAGTTCGGTCCAGCTTGGTTAGGCTGGAGCTGGCTCGGTTTGACTTGATTCGGTTAAGCTCTGCTCGACTTAGTTCGGTTCGGCTCAGCTCAGCTTGGTTCAACTCGGTGGGTCGACTCAGCTTCAGGACATAAAATTTCCGGCAGCGAGTGTGGGCGTATTCGGTCTCATATCAGGATGATTTTTGCGGCGTCACGTTCTTCTCGTCGAGATCTTCGATTTGATATGCTATATGACTATATATAGCATCGAACACTAGCTCTAATACCACTTTGTTGGAGAATTAATAAATAAAACACACAAAAAACACACTATTTTATTTCTTCAACAACACTCCTTACCAATTATAACTCTTATTTTTCACTCTCTACACCTTAGAGATTTTGTTACTTCACTTGATGCTTAAACCAAAGGGGATAGGGGGTATTTATACATGAAACAAACTAATCACAATCATTCATTTATTCAACTAATACACAAATCCTCACCATCCATCAAAACCTACCACTCACATACTTCACCAATCACACCTACCACACCTATTGCAAGTAATTCAAACCTCACCAATCATACCTACTCATGGAACTTTCCATGAGTTGGGCTTCAATTTATTTATCTTGGATCAAGTTTGTGATCCAACAATAATTAACTGTTGTTGTAAGTAATTAAAGATGGTTTGTCTATTATAAACGTTGTTATCATCCAGATAAAAGATAATAACATGGCATATATTAACAGCATGCCATAGGTAACATTATTTTATTGTTTAATAACAACATATAGTTTTGGAATGCTCTGATAACACTTTTTGAAAGCATAATTTACGTGCCATTAATATTAAGTTTTGATATGCAATATTTCATATGCCATTAAATCAAAATCCCAAAAATTAGGGAATTAAATAATTTTTTGTGTTTACCCCCAATTAGATGAGATCTCTCTCTCTTTGCAATTGTTTTTTAATAGACTCTCTCTTTGCAAGTTAATCTCTAACGATAGGAAATTCCTTATTTTTCTATTCTATTTCACTCACATATAAAAAATCTCATATTCCCTTTTCAATTCTTATGGTTCCCATGTCAAAATGAGCTTTTTCTCTCTACCTTGATACGCTTGACGCTCTGTACTTCAATCAACAACTTATTTTTTTTAATTAATCATCAATTTGCTTGAACTTGTTTATCAATTACTTGAAAAATCAATCGTCCAAAATCCTCGATAGGTAGTTAATTTTTTTTTATCTCATTTGATGAAGGTAAATCAATCAATTTAACTTTTTAATTTTTTTTAAACCCTACATTTTTATTATTTTACCACTAAGAATATTATGTATAATTTTTTTTAAGCACCTTGTTTTGCAAATTTTTCTGTTTTCTATTATTATATACTACATTTATGGCTAAAGAACAATTAACAAGAATATTAGTTGAGGGATTTGTGTTGTCAAGTGTCCATTGTGAATTAATTGATGAAATGAAATCTTGAAAAAGGTATCATTTTACAATATGTACTTATAGCATTGGCACTAATTTTTATAAAAATTGTAAGTTGAAGGTTATATTATTATCATGCATTAGTCTGATTATATTTTTTGGTATGTAAAGGTTTTATTTAATGTTATTGCAGGTCTTTGGACATAAAAGAATTAATCATTTTCAGAGGAAAGGGAACTTCAAATCAAGGATGGTGAACTATTGTTAAACAATAATATGTTTTTCTAGCATAATGAACTTCAAGTCTTTGTAAATATTATTGTATCAAATGTCATAACTTTATTATTATTTTTTTCCTATGTTGACTTAAACAAGTTGAAATAAGAGATATTACGAAATTGTCTATTTAGAATTCATTGTATAATTTTTCTTTTTTGTCAAACTAATTGATGATGGATGAGATTATGTGTCGTGTAATTGTATGTACTTTATAATTATATGTATGTGAAGGTAAGCCAAAAAAAAAATTAATTAATTGAGAATATATCGCTTCATAAAAAAATAAAAAATCAGCTTCACACTATGGCCATTTCCAAAGTAATCATAAAGTTTAGTATAATGGAAGGGTATAAATGTCGTTAAAGTAATTAATAATGACATGTTTTTCTTGCCTTACATCATTTTTAACGACAACATCAACAACATTGAAATTATGCCACTGAAAGTACATCACTTTCCATGGGGAAAAAGGACAGTGGGTCTCCTAACGTTTGGAGAAAAAGATATAAAATCCCTTAACATTTTAAAAAGACATATAACCCTCTTTTGTTGAAGGAAAACTGAAAGATAAGCAATTGAGAGCTAAGAGATAGATCTTGATAATTCTTTTTTGCTCAGTGAAGAGTGGGAATTGAGAACAAAAGGAAGGTGGTTAAATCCTTAATGGAGAGATACGGGTAGCCGGTAGTGCAACGCGCGAAGACTGTTCTCTCTAAGTTAACGGTCTATTTCCTTCAATTTCAAATTTTTACCCCTTCTATAATTAATATTTTTTTGCCTTCTCTTTCTCTGCAAGTTAAAGGTTTTTTTAATAATTAATTTAATTCTTAAGAAAAATTCACTATTATAAACTAACACCTTATCAATTATTTATTTATTATTCTTTTTTGTCTATTTTGGATTCTCTAATTTATTTTTTAATATTTTCGTTCAATCCATTAAGTTTTTTTATTTGTAATTTATTTACCTATTAGTCTCCGAATGGGTATGATGGCTTTCATTTAACCTACCAACAAAATTTAAATGAAATTTTGCATCTGTGTTTCTAAATTCTTGGCTTAAGCTTACTTTTAATCAAATTTTTATCGTGACATTTATTTTTTTGATTAAAATCTGAATAGATTTGAATTAGTATGACATCTGAATAGAGCTAAATATCTTAATCCAATTTTTTTTGAATGGTTAAAAATAAATATTAAGTTTTTCTTTTGACTTAAAAAAATATGAAAAACTAGTATTTTTACATTTATGCCCTTAGAAATTATAAATGTTAAACAAATAATAAATATCTCAAAGAACATAATAATATAATATATTATCATAACATAAATCATGTTCAATTGAATACAACTCTTTAATATTCTAAATTAGTTTATATTAATTAATTTTATATTAGTTTATGATATGAAGTTAAATAATACTAATTTGAAGAAAATAGAAAGATAAAAATAATAATAGTCACCATTATATTATCACAAGTTATAGAGATGGATAATAATACCAATTATTAAATTTCATTTAAGTAAGGATTCAAATTAATTAGTTAGATAATGATATTTTAGAAAATATCATTTAATGATATCATTCAGAGTTTTTAAATTAAGTTAAAAACTAAAAAAATTGGCATAATAACTTAATGACTGAAAGTTTTCATTAAGTTGAAAAACATAGACCGACTTAATAACTTAACTGATTAAAATTAATTCAATTAAGTCATTAAGTTAGAAAAAACAAATAGCCCTGTAATTAATTCAACTTTTCTTAATTTAAAATGTTTTGGGAATTAGTGAGTGTAATGAAGCTAAATGGGTTGCTAAATAAAGATACGATGGGTGTGATTTCTAGGAGATATGCCAGAGCTTAGAGATAGGAAGGTTAATGAAGCAATAGATGCTTTCAAAAAATTGAAGTATTTGGATTGAAGCCATAGAATTGATGGATTTTTAATAGAATGACTGATACTGGAGCATGTCAAGACATGCGGAGAGGACTCGATAAAAGGAAAAGGAGAAGGCCTCACCTTGGTATCAAGTCGTACACGATTTTCTTATTTAAAGGTACACATGGATGAATTGAATGATATATAGGTGCTTCATTCACTATTTGGAGCATTATGAGATGTTAGTATGAAGTCAGATAAACTTAATAGATTTTCATGTTAATTTATTTCTATAACATTTCGTGATGACAGATCTGAAGAAGTGAACTTATGTTATCAATGCATTTTTCATATCGTAGAGTGGTCACAGGCCAAGAGTTGAGTGCCCTGCTCGGCTCAGCTTATAAGAAACAGAGGTGGTTTCTTGTCAAAGAAAGTTGATGCCCATCTGACTTTTGTTATACATAATTGACTAGACAACCAACTAAGGGTTCACTCAGGATCTAAAATTACTCTTGGGGTGAGATCTCTGGAACCTGATGCTGTTTAGTGCGAGCTTGGTCAACGAGCTAGTTCTTACTGAAAAATTTGATGTTTGAACTTTCTTTGTTATTCTTAGAACCGGCCAGGATATTAATTATGAACAATTAATTTTTTCTTTTAGTACCATGTGAGTTTGTCTACATTTCATTCAAACAATCGGTGCCATCTGAGATGATGTCATCGAAACAAAGTTTTCTTCTAATTTTTGTTAGAACAATAAATCCTTTGGTGAAAACCATCACCTATAAGTTAGGAACATTTATGTTATATCACCAAGAATCAATAACAAAATGTGCGAAAGTGTATCTAAGTTGCTATGTTTAAAATTGCTCTATGAAGTTGTGTGGTTGGCATTCCAAATCAATATGTTCTCCTAGAGAATTCTTCAACTTTCTCTATCCTTCATTTCTGATGATGGGATGTTAGAAAGAATAAGATTATACATGTGATTTGAGATCATAACCACTTATATAGACAACTTTTCCTGTTGCCTTACGTATTCCTATTTATGCCCATCATAGAAATAGAAATTACCCTTAATCCTCTACACATTAAAGGCCCACATCCTATTAGATGCATTAAAACTCATATTATCCAAATCTTAATAGATCACTTTTAATTAAGCTTAACCTTATATGACGGTTTACAACACATAATTATTCACATATAAGCCCAACGTTGGGATCCAACAATACTAGAGTAAAGATTCAACAATTTTAAGATTCAAAGAAGTATAGAAATCTCGTTATTCAAAACATCAATACTAGAATGGAATATTCCTAGCTCTATTTGAAGCATCTCTATTTGTTTTCACTTACTTTCTATTCCACTTTGAGAACATGAATTTGTTATCTATTAAGATTTACTTTCTATTTCACATAGAGCTAGGCCACGAAGGGTGCTCAACTTATTATACAGTTATCTTTGGGAGATTACCACTTCTCATGCTTAAAGATGGAATCTAAAATTTTCATTTTTAAAAATCAAGAATTCGTCCTCCTTTGTTTTTTTGCTCTAAGCTCCAACCATTTATTTGTCATCTGCTTGAAAACACTGAGATGCTCAAATTAGTCTTTGGTTCATAAGAAAATCCAGGAAAGTATAATATTTTTGAAATGTTTTCGCTCAAAAAGTCTTGGACCTTCTTCTAGAAGGACATGAGGCTGAGTGTTTTGAAGAAGCTCGTGGAATTTCCCCAATGTTTTTTTCTTGTATAAGTGAGATTCTTTGATGTAGAAAAGTCTCAATAATATTAGGAAGTTTCCCACCCAAATTCTCTGCTAAATATGTCAAATAAATGTCCCTCTACAATGTTGTAATTTTTTTACACCATCAATAATGTAAGAAATATGTACCATTTGATTGAATCAATGGAATATATTATATCTATTAATAAAATTTATTTATTTATTTTTAAAATAATATAGTTAGCTAACAAACCAATTAAAGAGTGATTTTGACTTTAAAAATAAAAATAATAAGAGATACGATAAAATACAATGTCTCAAGTTCTTTTATTTCAAACTGAATTCTTGAGACATTAAGCAAGTAAGCTTCATTGCATAATTCTTATGCATCATCTTCTTTTGGATAAAGATATTATATTCATATATAATTCAAAAATAAACTAGTTTTTAAAAATTAGAAGCTGTAATTAATCATGTGTCATACTAGCACATCAATAGGAGACCTATATCAAGGTTTGCACAATAAGAGGTCTACTCTAGCAATTTGATTCCACTAAGAAAAAGAATATTTTGTGTCAATATCATTGTCATAAAACCGTAGTATTTGCTCTCTCAATTGTTGAAGTTTAAGTAATTTACTTGTGTATTACTCTGAATGCATTGCTAGATATTGGTTGGATGTAATAAGTTAATTTTCTTTGGATTAATAATATTTATATTTGCAATTATTTGGTTACATATTTGCTAGTTGGTAAGGGATTTTTAAATTGATTAAATGTTACTAATAAAATGTGGATGTATACAGATTAGTTAATAAAGGGAAATTATTTCTACACCACCTTTGTTTTGTGATATGTGCATCTAAACATCAAAAAATTTTGACATGTTCTTTCCACTACCTTTGTTTCTAACTTGTATCAATCAACCATTTTGACAATAAAAATAACTATTTTATTCCTAAATAAATTAAAGGATTATTTTATTCTACAAAAGGTAAAAAATTATAATTTGATGCAGAGTAAGAAATTGAAGAAATCCTAATTAAATTGAAATTTATAATGTTTAGGAATGATTTAATTAATTTGTATTCTAGTTTAATTAGATTTCCTATAGAGTTTCATTAATTAGGCATAGCTTATTTGAGTTATATTCCTAATTTAGGTAAAAGTCTTATTAAAATAGGTTTTCCTAGTCTAATTAGGATAAACCATAACTAGTATAAATATGTGTCTTTTGTAGCTTCTACAAACAGGCCTTGATTATTTCTTGAAATAAACTCGAGATTCGAGTTCAATAATATTTTTAGATCTTCAAATCTCGTTGCAAGCATTTGAGTTTAACTAATTTTCGGTATTCTATGGAATCAATGAGTCTTGAGCCCTTACATTCGCAGTATCATTTTGAATCAACAAGAATTTAGTTTGTTCTTTTATTCCGGTATTCTTTATAATCAACAGAATATTTTAAACATTAAACTTCCATTGCATCAATTTGGCATCAAAGCTAAAAACCCAGTATTACCAATCTAACCCCAGCTACCATCAACCTTTTCTTTTTCCTTTGTGATTTTTCCGTTTAGATTTATAAAAAAGAAACTTAAACAAAAATGTCAGCCTTGTGTCGGTCACCGTCCAAGGCTGCAGACTTTTATTTTCCATCACCTATCCGGTCTCAACCACCATCATTTGAACTAGAAAGAGCTGGCCATCAAACCCTAAGCAAAGGCTACCGCTGATCGACCACATATCATCAGAAAGTAGCCAAAACAACCACGAAAGTTGCTGCCATTGTTCACCTTTTTCTATAATGATTGAGCCAGCACGACCACCATCAATTGACTCCCATCCATGAGTTCAACCTTTCTCACCATTCCCCACTGCCGATCGACGAACCGATCACCAGAATCAAAGCCAACACTAAATCGTTGCCTTTCTCTCCAAGTTCTAGTCAAAACACCACCTTTTCGGACAAACTACCACCACAATCATACTCACCAACCCTAAATCTTTCAGATCCATCTATCCTTGTCCAATTTTTTTACCACTGTCATCGAAAACCCCATCTTTTACTTATTTAAACTTTTGGCCTATTACTTTCTTCTATTTTAGTATTGCCTTTTGATTTTCTGATCTAATCAAAACACCCAAACACACAAAAAAAATATAAAAAAACAGAGTGAGAGAGAGACAAATAGAAAATAGATAAAAGAAAGAAAAATTTGAATCATGAAACTACAACATTGTCGTGACGATTTCATCTTGAAAGAAGATGTTTTAACTAGAATGTTGAAGATTTTTCATTCAATTATTCAAGATTTAGATAAATTTTGAAATAGAAAATCTTTACACATAATGCACATATATGGATTTGAAAAAATTGTTCATGATGATGCATGCTATGAGGAAAATGAGGAAGACTATAAACTTGTTTGTTTCACTTGACAATATTATTCCTTCCAAGAAGAGTATTAATTGGTCATTCATGTCTACAACAAATTCTCCACACACAAACATTGATTTGGATCATCTACCGAAATTCAATGACTATTTTGGTATTATGGAACAATAACAGGTAATTGTTCATACATCTTTTGATCTTATGGAGCAAAAGGAGGTAGTTGTTGATACAATCTCTTTTTGTTCTCTGGATTTGTCAAAAGTTGACAAAACAAAATTTGATATTTCTCAACAGTTAGTGGATTATGAGAAAAAAATCATTTTTCCTCAACTATGTTGAAGTTTGACGTGAACAATACGACAAGGTATTATTAAAGAAATTGTTGATAGAAGAATTTATTTTACGCTATTGGATTGATTGGACGGACATCATTACAAAAGTTGGAAAATTTAAAGTTTGCTATCTACATTGAAGCTCTGTTTTGAAATTTAATCCTTATACACATGAAGATGTTCTTAGCGACTACAACATGCAAAATTCGAGGATGAATTTTCTCCATCCTGGCGGGAATGATTCAGAGCAAGAAATTAGAAAAAAAAATCCTAATTAGATTGAAATTTATAATATTTAGGAATTATTTAATTAATTTGTGTTCTAGTTTAATTAGGTTTCCTATAGAGTTTCATTAATTACGCATAACTTATTTGAGTTATATTCCTAATCTAGGTATGAGTCTTATTAAAATAGGTTTTTCTATTCAAATTAGGATAAATCATAACTAGTATAAATACGTGTCTTTTGTAGCTTCTACAAACATGCATCATCAAGTAAATTTAATAATAATCCTAATTCCTAAGTAATACCATTCTAACAATTTCAATGTGTCTAAAATAAATGAAACAATTATAATACTACAATTTGAATTAAAACTATAACAACTATTGTCTATTATTATAGTGTAAATTACAACCTAAACATATAATATGAAATTATAAATAATAATATATATTAAGAATTACCTTTCAAATATCCATAACACCCATATCAGCGCTCACTGTTTCCACCGTTGAAGCTTGTGATCTTACAAACTCTTTAAAATGTCAAAAAAAAAAGAAATTAGTAAGTAACTTAAGTACATGTAGATGCTATTTATAAAGTTATAATACATCTTAAATTTATAAAGTATGAGAGAAATATTACCTTCTTGTAGCTCCATATGAAATATATGCTCTTTAATATCTTCCTGAAGGTTGTAGACAGGATTAGCGAAAAGTTTAGCTTGTAACCAATTTTCGGTACATATCAATGCCTCAACCATACAAGGGGTCAAAGAACTCCGATATTCGTCAATGACGCGACGGCCTGTGCTAAAGGCAGATTCAGATGCCACTGTAGAAACAGGAACAACAAGGACATCCCTTGCAATTTTCTCTAATATCGGATACTTCGATCCATTAACCTTCCACCAAAGCAAAACATTGAGCTTAAGATTACTTGGATCTTCAACTGGGTCACTCAAATAACGTTCCACCTCAGATACTACTCTCTTGCCCTCATTCTGAACAAACACTTTCTGAGCATACCCAAAGAAAGGGCAAGAAACTCGGAAAATGTCATCATCATCACCACTAGGACCCTCCGGCAAACCAACCTCAGTTGTAAAATAAGGCGAATAACTTGTACCACCATAGCTGCCGCTAGGAACACTCTCACTATACATCGATGGTGTGGAACTAGAGCACATTGCACTATATGCATCATAAAGCTCATTTAACAAATCTTTCACTGCTTTGGTCATTTCTTCAACTCTCCAACCATCATTGGCAAAAATGATCTCAAAAATATGTTTGGCAAAATCCATTTTAGCTCGTGGATCAAGAATAGAGGCAACAATTAACATTTTATTTATTTTCCCTGAAAACTCCCAATATTTATCAAATTTTTCCCTCATTTGATAAGCCATAGCCACCACCCAAGGATCTCTATTTCCCTCTAATGCAGTCAATGAGCTCTCAATTAAGCCAATGGTATCATAACAAAGATTGGAAGTCACACTCAAAGAAGCAGAAAATAACAAAGTGGCATCATAAAATACCTTCAAAAACTTCACAATTCACCCTGCACTCTCCCAATCCTCAGGTCCATGCGGGCCCACCCTCTTAATGTTATTTTCTTTCTCCATAAAGTATGTCTCATGCGGTTTATCCACCTCTGCCATTCTATCAAATGCTGCTTGAAACTTCAACGCAGTCATCAGCATTAAATAGGTGGAATTCCACCTAGTAGGACAATCCAAAACAACCATTCCATTTGGACATTTCACTTGTTGAGCACACTGTTTAAATGCCTGTAGCCTTGTGGTGGAGGATCTCACATACTTCACAGCATTCCGGATGGCGGCAACGCTAGCATGCAATTCATTCAACCCCGAAACAACAATTAAGTTCAAAATATGTGCACAACAACGCACATGCATATACTGACCCGCCAATACAATTGCATCATCATTCCTCCATGCAAGCAATTACATAGTCACATAATTAACAGCAACATCATTTGTACTGGCATTATCAACAGTTATTGCAAACAACCTCTCTATCCCCCAATCTTGTAAACAAGCTACAATCTTTTTACCGATCGATTTCCCTCTATGATCTTCAATCACACTGAAACTAATAATCCTTCTGTTCAAACACCAATCACTATCAATAAAATGAGCTGTGATCACCATGTAACTCATGTTTGAACAGAAGTCCATAAATCAATGGTAAGAGACACTCGCTGTTTGTTGTTGCAAATCAAACTCTTCAACATTGTCTTTTCTTCCAAAAATAAATCCATAACATCCCTACCAACAGTTCTCCGAGATGGCATAACAAACTGTGGAATGGCTACACTACAGAAATGCTTGAACCCATTGTTATCCACAAAACTAAGTGGCAACTCACCCATAATGATCATTTTGGTGACTGCCCTTCTACAAGCTTCTTGACTCCACCCTTTAGCCAAAACCATATTACTTGCATTTCTTTCCCCACCCTCAGTTATCAAGTTTTGTTGACTCCCCTCTTGTTGTTCCCGGAATGTCTTGTATGCAAGGCAAGTCAATATATGATTTCTCATATTTGTAATCCCATCACGCCTTGAATGACATTGATATTGTCTACCACAATAGTTGCACTTGCATTTGTTTGGATTGTCCTCAAGCAAAGTAAAATGATTCCACGTCGCAGATCTTTTCTTCATCGCTGGTCTTTTCCGCTTTGCCTTATGAGTTCCTTCCATTTGAACACTTTGATTGTCATCATCACTCATTGAATTCGATCTTGAGTGTCCAGGCATCTAAACATATAAATAAATAATTATTAATCATTAATTCATAAATTAAAACACAAAAGACTTTTAAAAAATCTACGTAATAGTTAGTATTACAAATTGATTCAAATTATTGTTAATTTAATTTTATGAAACTTTTTGAAATCGATATTTCCAATTTCCCACCATAATGTTTATATATGATCAAGAATTCAAGATGCATATTCCATAAAAGAAAACCAAGAAATTAAAACCAAGAAATTAATGTAATTATTTAATTTATAATATCTAATTATCCATTGGCCAAAATAATAAAATATTTTAATTACATATCTGTATCTTAAATTCTTAATTCTTATTATGCCTACATTATATGTACTTAACCACTTAATATTTACTTATTGGTTAATGGTTATCATGCAATTAATTAAATTGATTAATTATTTGTTGAAATTGAAACTTAAAAGTTAAAACTACTGCAATTAAATCGGTTAATTTTTTGTTGAAGTTGAAACTATTGTACAAAACTACAAATACACATATCATATGACATATATAATTATAATTATATTGTAACATAATATTTAATTTTAATTTTTAATCTAACATTACCATTCATACAAAAATCAATTATTAATTAATAACAGAAAATTAATGCCCGAGTATTTTCATTTTATTGATAAAATTTAACAATATATAATTATATATAATTAACATATAAAGTTACAATTAACAATTCTCATATAACATATAAAAAATAACAATTATAATTAATCATTATTCATTAATGCATATATAATTATATATTAGATATACCATCACTTTAAAGTCTTAAAGACTTAAACACTTCAAAAGCCGGATCTGCTTTTATTCGGTTCGGGCTTCAACTTCACAGTTCACACATTCAGTCTTTCACAACTTCACTTCAAATTTCAACTTCCAAAATCCAAAATCCAACTTCCAAAACAGAGGCTCAGCCGCTCAGAGACAGCCGTGACCCGTGACCCGTGAATGCCAATGGTGGAGACTCGAGTGGATCGGAGATTCGGAGGCAGCTTGCCGGCGCGTGGTTGCAGCAGATCTGTAGATCGGGTCACGATCTTCGCGAATCAGCTTCGGCTTCGGTTGGGGTCGTTCTCGGAAGTGGTTGCTGGCTGCGTGTGGTGGCCGGTTGAAGCTTGATCCGTGAACTGTGCTGTGCGTGTGTGTTTGTTTGGGACTGTGGGTTACTGGGTCTGGGTAGTGGGTTGGCTGTGGCTGCTAACTGTGCGCGTGTGTTTGTTTTGTAAGTTGTAACTTTTGTTGCAATTAATTTACTGTAAATCCGTCTGTATTCCGTCTGTATTTTGTATTCAATTTCTGTTTCTGTTTCTGTATTTCTATTTCTGTTTCTGTAAAATTTTGTAAGTTGTGACTTTTGTTTCTGTATTGAGTGTATTCGCATTTGTTCTGTAACTTATGTTACTTCTGTTCTGTATTCGATAATAAAAAAAATGGTGAAATTGTCTCAACCCGATCGGGTTTTCGGATCGGGTTGGGTTTCACCCGATCCGATCATGATCCGATCGGGTTGAGACAATTTCACCCGATCGGGTTTTGTTGACTACCCGATCCGATCCGAACCCGAAAATTTTTGGATCGGGTCGGGTCGGTTAATTTGCCCACCCCTACCTAGCGCTGGGGGAGTTTTCCCTCCGGCATTCAGGGAGACTAGAACAACTAAGAAGGCATGGTTTCGTGATGAGGAGGTTGCCGATGGTACCCCTGTGCAGGTCTCGTATAAGGAAACCCTCGTGAGCTCTTCACGAGCAATGGAGACGGGTTATGGTGGCGGCGTAGTGGACTGGGAGTTTAAGGAAGGGGATGTGACTGAGAATAAAGATGGACCTATGCCTTCCATAGCCTTCTCGGCTAGGGTTCATGAGAAGTTATGTGAACCATGTAAGAACTAAGTGATAGTGAAGTTATTGGGTCGTATAATCGGATAGAGAACCCTCTGTACGAGATTGAATGTCATGTGGAAAACAACAATGAGTTACTCTGTGATAGACTTAGAAAACAATTACTTCTTGGTTCGTTTTTGTTCGGCTGGTGATGCTGTTGATGCCCTAACAAAAGGCCTGTGGATTATCATGGGACATTATCTCACGGTGCAGCCATGGACGCCTTATTTTGATTTCAATACAATAGATATAGATCAAGTTAATGTATGGATCCGTTTACCTGGACTCGCTGTTCATCTATATGACCAGAAAGTTCTTCAGAAGCTTGGACAGTTGGTGGGTACAATGATTAAAATTGATTCTAACACAGCATCCTCTGCGCGTGGAAGATTTGCCCGAATTATAGTTAGCCTCTCCCTGGCTAAGCCTTTAGTTTCTCAGTTTGTGTTAGATGGGGAGGTTCAAAAGGTAGAGTATGAGGGGTTGCCAGTGATTTGCTTCACATGTGGAAGATACGACCATAGTAGTAACAATTCCAAGGACTCGCGTTCAGCGAACAATTCTGGAGAGGATGCCCAACCTCAACCTAATATGCAGTGTCAGGAGATCCATATCCAACTAGATGAACACTGTAATGATGCTAGTATTGCCGAGCCTTTTGGACCATAGATGATAACCACAAGAAAAGGCAGAAAATTTAATAGTAACAATGACAATAACAATGGCTTTAATAGGAACCGTGAGAATATAGGGGCTGGTTTTTCCAGATTCCAAATATTAGATCAGGTCACAGACGATCGTGAGAACCCCAACCATGCAGCTATGAAAGATAAACCTTCCACTTCTCATCAACCAATCATGGCTAACATTCACCTGATATTCACTGCCAACCATGAAGCTAGAACAAAAACTCTGGCTCGACGCAATCAAAACACCATAGCTGTTACTACAAAATCCCAGAGGAATATGCCAGCTAATTCTATAAACCCAACCCGAAACCCTTTCCAGCAGAGTGCTTTCACGATAAGAGAGGAAAACATAAACTCTTCACCTTATGCAAACCCTCAGCCCACATCATGTTTTAACCTTCAATTCAATCCTAGTCATCAGCAAATCTCCCTTCTTGCTACAACGTTGGACCCAAAAAAGCATACGGTGGTCTTTTGTGCTACCCAAAACTTTCCTTCTGGGGATATAGGGGAGGCGGTCAGTGAGCATAGTGATCGGCTAGGACCGGACTCTAAACACTTGTCTGACCCTCCAGACGCTCATAATGCTTCTCGGGTAAATGACAGAAATGCTCAAGCACATTCGGCTGTGTCTTTGGGTGAGAATGATGGGGAAGAGATATCCGATGAGGAAGATTAGATGATTGAGGAAACACCCTCGGTGTTGATGTTTGACGTTAATGGACATCACTAATAAGGTGTCTGTATTTCTTTTTTTTTGCTTTTGTTTATTTCATGACGATTAGCATTATGTATTGGAATGTCCAAGGGGCAGCTTCGGCTAATTTTTGGCGCTCTTTCAGGATAATTGTTAAAAATTATAATCCATCTATGGTGGTTTTGATGGAACCGCGCATTAGTGGGGTCAATGCAGATGAGTTCATAAAGAAGAGTGGTTTCGACCATTCTCATCGAGTGGAAGCAGTGGGCTTTTCTGGTGGAATTTGGATTCTTTGGCAGAGTTCCATAGCAGTGGAGGTACTGCTGAACCACAGGCAGTTTATTCACTTTAAAATATGTATGAATAATGTATTTGTGTCTTGGGTAACGATTGTATATGCTAGCCCAAACCCAATGTTGCGGAGACAGTTGTGGAAGCATATGGATAGCATTGCTATGTCAATTCAAGGGCCTTGGCTAATTGGTGGGGACTTTAATTCTATTTTGTATGCTTCTAAAAAGCAGGGGGGTGTTACACAGAATTCAGGAGTGTGCGCCAATTTTCAACAGTGGTTTGATGGGCACCGAATTTTTGATTTAAAATTTAAAGGTCCTCGGTTTACCTGGTCTCGTGGACTTCTGTTTAAACGACTTGACAGAGCTCTCTGTAATAGTGATTGGTTAATAAAATTTGTGGCCAATTATGTTCTTCACCTTCCGAATGTTGCTTCAGATCACAGGCCGATGCTGGTTCGTTTTGAGAAAGCTGCTTCCAGACATCAGGGGACTAGGCCATTCCGATTTTTGGCACCTTGGCTGACTCATGACCATTTTAATTCTTTTGTTAAGAAAGTGTGGGATCCTCAAGCCCACTATAGTGTTGCAGCTTTCCATTTTGTCCAGGTGGTCCAAGAGTGGAATAGGGAGGTGTTTGGGAATATTTTTCAGTGAAAACGAAGACTAATGACTCGTATAAATGGGATTCAAGCAGCCTTAGAAATTTATAACTCCCGAGGGCTAGTGCGGTTAGAGGCTAGGTTACGGAATGAATTGCTGACCTAGTTTTGGGCAACGAAATTAAAAGGGTGGTTTTTAGCATGAAACCCCTCAAAACTCCAGGTACTGATGGTTTACATGCCTTTTTTTACCAGTCTCAATGGCCAGTTGTTGGGCCTTCCTTCTGCAAGCTTATGGCTGATATCTTTAGTTCGGTCAAGATCCCCCAGGAACTCAATACTACCCTTTTGATATTGATTCCCAAAGTGGAGCACCCTACTAGCCTAAGTCTGTTTAGGCCTATCAGTTTGTGTACAGTTGCTTACAAAACAGTGACCAAAATAATTGCTAACCGCTTGCAAGCCTTGTTGTCGGAGCTCATAGGTCCCCATCAGACTAGCTTTGTGCCCGGCCGCCATATTATCGATAATATTATTGTTGCTCAGGACGTGGTGCACTCCATGCGAAATAAAATGGAAAAGAGAGGGTTTATGGCTATCAAGGTGGATCTTGAGAAGGCGTATGATCGGCTTAACCGGTCCTTTATTTTTTATGCTCTTCAACAAACTGGTATCTCGATTCAGTTATCTAGACTTGTAATGGAATGTACAACTTCGGCTCGAATGAGTATTTTGTGGAATGGTGAGGCTACATCAGAGTTTGTCCTGGGGAGAGGAATCCGTCAGGGAGATCCGCTGTCTCCTTATATTTTTGTCTTGTGCATTGAGCGATTGAGTCATGGAATTACCCAAGCTGTGATGGATGGTAGTTGGAAGCCTATGCGGTTGGCCAAGCATAGAACTCCCCTAACACGCTTATTTTTTACGGACGATTTGCTCCTTTTTGCAAAGGCGTCAATTGATCAAGCTTATACCATAGATGCAGTACTAGAAAACTATTGTCGGAGCTCTGAAACGAAGGTCAATAAGTCGAAAACTAATTTTTTTTTCTAAGAATGTTGTTTCAAGAGAAGCTCAACTCCTCAATGATGTTTTGGGGTATTCGGCTACAAATGATTTGGGATGCTATCTTGGAATGCCACTTCTCCATTCAAGAGTGAATAAAGCTAATTATCAAACGATTCTTGACAAGGTGGATAAACGGCTCACTGGCTGGAATGCAACTCATTTATCCTTTGCTGACCGAATCACTTTGGCATATTTAGTGCTTCAAGCAATGCCTATTTATACAATGTAGACGACTTTACTCCTGGCTCCGATGCGTGGGAAGATTGAGAAGTCCTGCCGTCGGTTTATTTGGGATGGGAAGTCAAAGAGCCATAAGATGAGAATGGTGGGTTGGAACAAAATTTGCACGCCAAAACCTAAAGGTGGCCTAGGGTTTAAGAAGATGGATGTGATGAATCAGGCACTGTTGATGAAGTTGAGCTGGGAAGTTTTTTCGAACTCAGACAAGTTATGGGTAAAGGTTATTTGTTCAAAGTATGAGTTGGATCCTAGACACTTATAGCTGTCCCTCCCTGAGAAGCAAGGATCTAGAATCTGGAAGGCCATAAAGAGCACGTGGTCAGCCACCATGCTGGGACCTCGCTGGGCTGTCTGTGATGGAGCTCAAATTCTCTTTTGGCTAGACTGCTGGGCAATAAAGCAAGGCCCTTTGATCAATCTCGCTGTTCATCCAGTGCTTCAAGAGTTGGTTAATGCTACTGTGAGTGAATTTATCAACGTGCATGGGGGTTGGAACTGGTCGGCTTTTGAACATCTGCTACCTAACTCTATTTTGCTGCAAATTGCTTCGGTATTGCTCCCTGATCCTCTACTTGGTGTTGATAAAATCTACTAGTGTTTTGGCCCAAGAGGTATCTTTACGGTTCACTCGGCCTATAAGTCTCTATGTCAGCTAGATTTAACTATTACCGACACTGCATGGAATCTAGCCTGGTCTTGGAAGGGACTGCAAGCTGTGCGCATCTTCCTTTGGCAGGTTTTGCATGCGAAGTTAAAGACCAAAGGTGAACTATCTAGGCGGCATATTCCTGTCTCTATGGGTTGTGAACGATGTGGGGCGTCACTTGAGGATATTATCCATGTCTTGAGAGATTGCCATTGTATCAAGCGGTTTTGGCTTCGGATTGTTCCAGTTTGGACTCAGTTCTCTTTCTTTCAGACTACTTTACGAGAATGGACTATTGCTAATCTACAAAATAAGTGGAAGATTGTTTCTCCATTACCTTGGGAATGTATATTCGGCGTAGCGGTTTAGAGATTATGGTATTTGAGGAATCATTTTATGGTGGATGGGAAGTTAGCGGATAGCTCAACAGTTTATTTAGATATTATGGCCAGAGCTAATGAAATCCATAGATTAAATAATTCTCACATAAGTCAGTAGCCGTGGCGAAAGGAAATTTTTATTGGTTGGCTTCCACCTCCATGGCCTTGGTGCAAATTGAATACGGATGGATCTTGTAGGAAATCTCAGGGCACAGGAGCTGGTGGTATTCTTCGAGACTCTGTCGGCCACTAGATTTCTAGATTTTGTATGAATATTGGAGAAAGTTCGGTGCATGGCTGAGCTTTGGGGTTTGTATCAAGGATTACGACTAGCTTGGGATGTTGGCATAAAACGTCTTTTGGTAGAAGTGGATAGCCTTTGTGTTACTCAAATGATCTTGGAGCAGGTGGTTGTGTCTAACGAATTCTATGCATTAGTTTATGCTGTCCGGGAATTAGTAAGTAGAAACTGGCAGATTTCCATTACCCATATTTATCGTGAAGCAAATTCGACGGCGGATTTTATGGTGAATATGGCTCATTCACTTCCCCACGGGTTGCATTTATTTACTAGCCCGCTTGTGGGTATTTATTCAATTATTGTGCAAGACTTGTTTGGGGTTACTCAACCCCGTCTTATTCTTGTTTAGCTCGCTTAGTTGAGCCCCATCTAATAAAAAAAACAAGAAAAAAATATGACCATCATGAGCAACTAGATGTAGAATTCATGTAAAAAACTATGACAACCAAACTATATTCTTCCAAAATTTTTATCGTGCATCCAGATCCCAATTACATACACAAAATATGTCACTCATGAAACTCCGCAAGAAATAATGTTGGAAAGTTTTCATTTCCCACCTAAATTCTCTGCAAAATATGTCAAACAAGCATATAAACAAAATAAAGGTGGCGAATAGTACTTGTCATACAAAATAAATTTTACATGAAAAAATTCTCCATCAGAGAAAAAGTACAGCCGTAAAAAATGACTAGATAATAAATTTTACATGAAAAACTTCTCCATCAAAGAAAAAATACAGCCGTAAAAAATGACTAGATATATTCATCATGTGAAAAATTGTTACAACTATATTCTCTCAATATTGTTTTCTTAGATCATCCCAATTACATACACAAAATTTCTCACTGATAAAACAATATTACACAATCTCACAAATGCGTTTGCGTACTCTTAACTAGATTGAACAACTTATGTTTTGTGCATGTTAAGAATTGTCTTAATACTATGATTGAATACGTATCTCTTAGCTTACGGATCACTGGGATTTGTCTAACATCATTTGAGGGCCAAAGTCTCAGGTTGGAATCCCTTAATGTTCTGGTCATAATATATTATTATTAGACTCATACTTTAAACTATTGGGCTCTTGCTTTAATACTTTTATACTTTGAGAAATTTCTAGTCAGAAAAAACAATGCCATTATTAGAATTTTACTTTTACGCTTTTGTGGTAAACAATTCCTCTATCTGTACGCAACTTCATTTGCTAATTTCATCTAACCAATAACATTTTAACAATTACATTTCTGCCATATATGTTTGCTTCCGATGCTATCAATTTATTATTCATCGATGTCGTTGGTGCAGACCAAATCATGCAACTACCAGATTAGCTTGATGACTTGGACCGATATTTTCTGCAAGTTTATCGTGCCTTCCACCCCATAAACAATGCATACTCAAAATGCAATTCGTGCAAACTTTTACCCAAGAAAGACAAAAACATCGAGCAAAGCTAGTTGTTCATGCAAGATTTATTAAAAGATATATACAACAATCCTTTCTTATATTCAAAGTTTTACTTATTTTTTGCTTACAATATAATCCACTCAAAAGTTATTAATTAAGCTGAATAATTAGATAGATGCTAATAAATTAAAAGGAGATAAACAACAATGATGAATGTGTGTGTATGCATGTGTGTGTGTGTGTGTGTGTGTGTGTGTGTGTGTGACAAAATGCTTAATATATTGGCTACAAACTATAATATGGGACTAAATGGCAACAGGTACAACATAAAGAGGTTGAGCCTTTTGTATGGTGAGGCCAAACTTCTCTTCCATGTCCATGTTCTCGCCTTCAAGCTTCCAATTAAAAGAGTTAATAAGTGAACCTAACATTAGATATAACATTCAAAATTCTGGCCTTTGAAATCAACCTTTGACCCCAAGAACCTTTCTGGCATAAAAGAGTGAGGGTTGTCCCATGTGCTTTCATCTCTGTCAATAGCCCATATATTGACAAAAACTTGTGCACCTTTTGGTACTGTGAAGCCCACAATATTAACATCTTTTGAGGCTTTGCGGGGGATTAATAAGGGAGCTGGTGGGTGCAACCTGAAAGTTTCTTTAATAACTGCTTGTAGATAAGGTAACCGGGTGATGTCAGATTCCTGAACTAGGTTGCCTTTGCCAACTATTTGTTCTAGCTCCAATTTTGCTTTCAATAAAACCTCAGGGTTGTGGAGTAACTCTGCCATTGCCCATTCCACCATAATTGAAATTGTGTCATTCCCCGCAATAAACAAATCCTGTTATATGAACTTTATTAATTAACTTTTAATTTGTACTATAAATTAAGAAAAAGAAAAAGAAAAATTACCGCAAACAAGTGCTTGATATTTTTTGTGTCGATCTCTACACTTTTATCTTGGATAATATTGAGGAGGGTATCTAAAATATCTTTACATTCGGTAATAATACGGCAACCATGTTCTTGTCTTTGCTCTAATCGTTGATCAACCAAGCGATCAAGCACCTTAAGCATCTTGTCAGCATAAAGTGTGGTACGACGCCTTATCCCCTGCAGGTCAAGAACTTTTAGTAGAGGAAAATGGTCGGACAAGTTAGGCTTTCCTGCTTGTTCTATGAGATGACAAACTATATTCTTAAACTCTCTCTCTTTCGGATTAACCAAATGAATAGAAAACATTGTGTTGGATAACAAGTTAAGTGAAGTATTGAAAGCAGCTTGGCCAACATCGATTGCTTTACCCGCACGACAATTTTCTTCAACATAAGCAAGAAGGTCTTTGATTTTGTTGTGCCGGAGGTCTTGATTGGCATCGAGTTTCTAATTAGTGAAAATATGCGTGTTGCATATTTTTCGAAGATTTTTCCACAGTGCCGAGACTGGCATCCAGGCCAAACTGAATTCGTTGGGCCGGTAGGTCTTTGACATGACTGCTTCAGGGACCTTCCGATCACAGAATGATAAATCATGATTTTGAAGGATGGCTTTAGCCATGCTTGGAGAAGAAACCACTATTGTGGTCACCTGGCCAAGTCTTAGACTCATTATGGGGCCATAAATCTGGGCAAGCTTGGCCAGTGATACGTGAGGTTTACCACCTAGTTCCAGGAGGTTTCCGATCACCGGATAAGGCCTCGGTCCTGGTGGAAGCCATTTGTGTCGTCTTCTGGAAATGAAACTTAAAGCCATCACCCAAACCAATGTGAATACAAGCCAGAATATGTAGCTAATTGACAGATCCATCTTTGAATTGAATTAATATTTTTATTTCTCTTTATTAGAAGCTCTCATCCGGATCGTCCCTTCACTTGCTTTTATAGTAGCAGCTGGATTCTAGAAGTGGCTTTCGCTACTATTTAAAACACATAATTAAATAAAATTTTTCGTGTCAGGTCACTTTCATATGCTGGCTTCTTGAGTTATTTGGCCTTCCTAAAACATTAGCATTTATTTTGAGTAGAAAGGTCTATAGTGCTTGATCGCATGAGCTTTCAATTGGAGTTGTTACCAATTCCGCTGGGATGTAAAAAATACCCTCGTGTCTGGACTCGGATCGGATTCGGAAAATGCTGGCTGAGTATACCCGGCTTGGGGATGAGGTAAGGCTCCACTTGATAAGTCCAGGTTCTAACTTAGAAAATAATTTTATAAAAGAAATTATAAAATATATATTATTTAAAATAAATATATTTATTTGGTCAATTTATTACATGTATTTAAAATTTTAGACATTGAAAGTTCATATTTTGAAGCTCAATTTCATTAAAAAAAATGTAAAAATTATAAAATACATCATAAATAATTACAATATTTTGAATTGGAGTTATTCCCCATTCCCACTTTCCCTACAAATAATTACATGACGTCCACAAGACTGCCAACAAATGTGGAAAAATCAAATAAGGGCAATATTGAAATTTTACGAGTCAATTATCATAAACGAAATGAAATATTACTTTTTCATGGTTAAAAATAACAAAGTACTAATTTTTCATTGTTATCACTAGAAAAATGTTAGAAGTCAATAATTGTTGTAGTCGTTTGTTATCTTGAAATATGTGAAGTAATAAAAGGATAATAACCATTAATCTTTAATTAGCATGAGATATGAAATTAGAACAATAAGATTTTTATTTATTATTATCTCAGATTTTAAATAGATTAAATAATTTTAACATTTATCCAAACAATTTCAGTGGTGCAACTGGGGTAACATAGTTTTATCCTATAGTAAGGTAAAAAACTTATCTTGATGGAAATAAATTTTACATGGACTCAAATGACTGTTTGTTTTTTGACTTATATAAAACTTAAAAATTATTTTAGTTAAAGTCATTTAGTTGTTTTAGGACCAGTTTGATAATGTTTTAATTTTTTTAAAATTATTGTTAGCTATATCATAGAAATAACTAGCTGTAAAGAGAATTAGTTAAACACCTTGTAAAATTTATTTTTAAAAGTTTTGTGATTTTTCAAAACAATCGTATATGTTTAGTTATCTTCATAAGCAAGAAGGTCTTTGATAAGTGAGCAGAAACTGACAGATTTTCATCACCCATATTTATCGTGAAGCAAATTCGGCGGCGGATTTTATGGTGAATATGGCTCATTCACTTCCCCACGGGTTGCATTTATTTACTAGCCCGCCTGTGGGTATTTATTCAATTATTGTGCAAGACTTGTTTGGGGTTACTCAACCCCGTCTTATTCCTGTTTAGCTTGCTTAGTTGAGCCCCATCTAATAAAAAAAATGAAAAAATATGACCATCATGAGCAACTAGATATAGAATTCATGTAAACAAACTATGACAACCAAACCATATTCTTCCAAAACTTTTATCATGCATCCAGATCCCAATTACATACACAAAATATGTCACTCATGAAACTCCGCAAGAAATAATGTTGGAAAGTTTTCATTTCCCACCTAAATTCTCTGCAAAATATGTCAAACAAGCATATAAACAATATAAAGGTGGCAAATAGTACTTGTCATACAAAATAAATTTTACATGAAAACTTCTCCATCAGAGAAAAAGTACGGCCGTCAAAAATGACTAGATAATAAATTTTACATGAAAAACTTCTCCATCAGAGAAAAAATACAGCCGTCAAAAGTGACTAGATATATTCATCATGTGAAAAATTGTTACAACTATATAAAATCATGATATTAATTATTTATTTAATAAATTATAAATATAAATCAATTATAGTATTTTTTTTAAACTAAGAATTAAATGAATTAAAAAAACTCGGGCTAATAAATATATTAAAAGATTCAATTTTAAGTTATTTGTAAAATCATAAAATTTTAAGTTTACTTTCATTATACAAGAGAAAACACTCTTATTGCGGTCTTTTTCACATGTCGTGCCTTAACCAATCTTTAATTGTGCCATGTTTTTAAGGTTCACGTGCCTAAAATTCTAAGTTTGGCCTAACCCTTGTGCATGTCGTGCTAGGCCGGGCATCGAATTGTATTAGATATGTATCCCAATTACATACAAAAAATATGTCACACATTAAAACTTCGTGATAAATAATGCTAGGAAGTTTTGGTTCCCACCCAAATTCTCTACAAAATATGTCAAATAAGCATATAAACAAAATAAAGGTGGAGAATAATATCAATCACATAACATAGATTTTACGTGGAAAACTTCACTATCAAAGAAAAAATACAGCCATAAAAAATGACTATATAATATCCATCACGTGTAAAATTGTTATAATTAAACTACATTCTCCTAATGGTTTTTTTTTCTTAGATCATCCCAATTACATACAAAAAATTTCTCAATCATACGACATATACTCCACAATCTCACAAATTCTTTCTTCAAATTTTTAACTAAATTGAGAGATGGGATGTGATTTACCAACCGCAGTCTCATCCCGTATATGCAAGTGAGATGAAAAAATGTCTCACTCCTGTCCTTTTATATTTTTTTTGGACAAAAATATGTCTCAATCTCGTCCCAAAAGAGATGGGATCCTAGGGGATCCTATCCCAGTTAGAAAAATTATCATTCTTAGTTGGCAATGAAACGGGATCGGATGAGATTTGCCAATCCCAGACTAGTCCTGTATATACAAGTGGGATAAATAATGTCTCGCTCCCATCCCTATATTTTTTTATGGGACAAAAATATGTCTCAATCTCGTCCCAAATGTGATGGGATCCTCTGTCAAGAAAATTGTCATCCCTAGTGCATGTTAAGACTTGTCTTAAATATTGTTATTGGGCACTTATCTATCAGCTTCTAGGCCAAGCTGTTTATCTAATACAATTTGGAGTCAAAGTCTCGAGTTAGTAATGATATTATTGTGAACTATGATCTATAACTCTATATAAATCCAAGTTAACAATTAAGTTAACCCTTAAAAAAATATATTTTTATTATTGTTGTTAAATATTAAAAGAAATTCTAATACTATAAGGTCAAACTTAATAATTAATATTACATTCTCTTACTATTATTAGTTTATTATTATTTACTATGGACTTGAATTTTGAATTTTGAATTCTATTAAATTTGAATAAAGACATATAGACCTAAAAAAATACATAAACTTGAAAAACGTACGCCAACAATTTGGCATGCACTTTAAAAAAATTAAAAAAAAGATTTTTATGGGCTTTTTTTCTTAGGTACGGCACGACACGTGTGGGCTCGGTACAAGTAGGCACGACAAATGTGCCGGGCCGGAGCTAAACAAAATAATTAGGCACAGCACAAAACACATAGTGGATACAATACGGTACGATACGGTACGAAACACATAGTGAGCACGGCACGAGCATGCATAGGCCGGGTGGGCTCAATAGTATTTATAGTATGTGTCTTGATGGCAGAGTGGAGCGTTTCTTCTAAGATAAGCTTTTATATGGTAGAGTTTGGGTTTGGAAGTGGGTTCTGATGGAGCAAGGAAGCCCGAGTGGGCTCAAAACTAATATTTAAGGCATAAGTAACTGAATCAGCCTTTGTCGATCTCTATGGGCTATAAATTCAACACTAGTTTCCCAATAAGTTCAAAAAGAGTCGATTGATCCCATATAAATTGCATTTTTGAATGGAAATAAAAAATACCTTTTCTAGGTTGATGCATTTGATGCAGACTATATAACAATTTGTACTGGTGTAGAAATTAGTAGTTGTATATCGACGAGCAAGAAAATCCCACAAAGACTTAGCTATATCAAATCATCCAAATTTTAAGTTGATAGTTGGTACCAATATGTTTCGAAGCCAAATAATTATCTGATAGTTTTGGCTATCCCAATCTTCAAGACAATTAGCAAATTTCGCATCATATTCATTGTCAATAGGTTTTACAATATAGTAACAAAACACCAAAGTTTTCATCCCTTAAGAAACTAAGCATAGCCTGTGCCCATAAAATATAATTGTGCCCATCTAATATGGCTTGAATCGGCTGTGGGACATCTAATTTTTCCATAATAACAACCAATGAAAGGAAAAAGAGACAAGAAATCAAAAAGAAATCAAACCACAGAGACACACAGATCAACCTCTCTCTAATACCAAGTGAGAGAATCAATAGAAAATCTATATTTTACTGTTCTTGTATGTACAACGCAGGGCCTTTATAAAAGCTTTACAGGGAGCTTTCATAGGAAAGAAGTAATATAATTATAGGAAAGAGATTATATAAATAATAAATACAATTATACACACATATCTTGAGGATTCTAGAATCGTGATATCGGGAATTCACAAAAATCCTAGAGATTGTTTCCTTTTCGTAACATCTTCACTCAAAAAATTCGACGATGGACTGGAAATTTTCCAACTCTGTATGAAGCTCCTCTAATTTTTTCCATCTTTAGTTTCTATTCCAATTTGAGAACATAAATTTGACAAGATTTGTGTAGAGCAAAGGATGCTCAACTTGTAATGTTTGATTCATAACTCTGGGAGATTACCACTTTTCCTTCTTGAAGATGGAATGTGCGATCTTTATTTTCGGAAATGAGGAATTTGTGCTCCCTTGTTTTCAAGCTCCAAGCATTTGTTTGGAATCTGCTAAAAAACACTCAGATGATCAAATTAGTATTTGGTTCATAAGAAAATTCAAGAATGTATAATCTTTTTGAGATGTTTCTGAGCAAAAAGACTTCGATGTCCTTCTAGAAAGATACAACTCTGAGTATTTCTAAGGCGTTTACGGAATGTTCCCATTGTTTTTCTTTTGTACAAGTGAAACTTTTAAACATAGAAAAGTCTGCAAAGAATAATGTTAAATAGTTTCAGTTCCCACCTAAATTCTCTGCAAAATATATTAAATAATTATATAAATAAAATAAAGACAAAATATAACATTGTTCATACAAAATAAATTTGTGTAAAAAATTTCTCTATTAGAGAAAACGGCCATCAAGAATAACTAGATAAAGTTTACCATGCGAAAAATTGTTTCAACTAAGTCACATTCTTCCAAAATATTTATCTTAGATCCAAATCCCAATTACATGCACAAAAATATCTCACTCATAAAGAGTTTGAAAGAAGTAATGTTAGGAATTTTTTATTCCCACCGAGTTCTTTCCAAAATAAGTCAAACAAGTATGTAAATAAAATAAAGGTCATACAACACAAATTTGATATGGAAAATTTCTCTATTAAAGAAAAATATGGCCAAAAAATATGACCGTCATGAAAATGGCGCCTTCGTGCAAGTAGGCTTAAAGGTTGCAACATGTTTGAAATTAGAAAGTATTACAATGTTCATACTTGCTCTCTTGATTCACAATAAAAAGACCACCGTCAAGCTTCATCCAAGTTAGTTGGGCAAAATTTTCGGCACAAGTTTGATGGTGCTTCATCTACTTATAAGCCAACTGATATTAGGCAATATTTTCAAAAGGAGTTTGGTTATGAAATAAGTTATCACAAGGCGTGGAGAGCAAGGGAGTTGGCAATGGAGATGGTTAGGGGCACTCCGGCAGATTCATACCATTTATTACCCTCGTGCATGGCAATGGTTGAAAAAAAATCTTAGAAGTCGAACATTCATTAAAAAAGACAATGCGAACAACTTCAATTATTGTTTCATGGCCATTGGAAGTTCTTTGAGAGGATTCACTTCATGTATTAGGCCTGTTATTGCAGTTGATGGTACATTCATGAAGGGCAAGTATAAAGGAACATTATTCATTGCAACATCTCTTAACGGCAACAATCAACTTTACCATGTTGCATTTGGTGTAGATGATAGTGAGAATGACGCTTCATGGGAATGGTTTTTTATAAAGTTAAGAGAGTCCATTGGTGATATTCCTAATTTAGTATTTATTTCTGACCGCCATGAAAGTATTAAGAAAGCAGTTGATAAAGTATTTCCTAGTGCAGGATATGGCATATGTACGCATCATCTAAAATGAAATGTAAATGCTCATTTTAAAGAAGTCGATGTGGGTGCTTTATTTGAATTGGCTGCAAAGGCATATTGGCCCATTAAATTTACTCAATATATGAATGTCATCCGCAATGTTAGTTTGAATGTTCACCAGTACCTGACTGATGCCGGATATAAAAAGGGGGTTCGTTCTCACTTTGAGGGGAGGCGTTATTAGATTATGACGACTAACATTACAGAAAGTGTGAATTATGTCTTAAAAGAAGCACGAACCTTGCCTATTCATAAGTTAAATGGATTGTATCATTGACAAATTACAAGAATGTTTTGTAAAAAGGCGAGAATTGGCAATGGATAAATGTACTCTAATGACTACTTCAGTTGAGAAACAGTTGAAAGGGAAATTGGAAAAATCACACACTTATCCAGTAATACAGATTAATTTCCATAAGTTTATAGTTAAGGATGGCGACCTTGATGGCCATGTTGACGTGCTACGAAAGACTTGCAGTTGTAATGAGTTTCAAATTGACCAACTTCCTTGTGAACATGTGGTAGTTGTATGTAAGCATATGCATAACTATTCTGTTTATGATTTATGTGGTCATTATTATTCTGTCAATGCATGGGTTACAGCATATATAGAGAGCATTTATCTTGTGGGTCCACAAGAGGAATGAGATGTTTCAGAAGAGGTGTGTGCATATGTGTTGTCACTGCCAGTGAAAAAGCGAGAGGTAGGACGGCCACGAACTATTAGAATACCTTCTCAAGGGGAAGACATTGTGCACCGTAAGTGTAGTAGGTGCGGATTGTGGGGGCATAATCGACTAACATGCACTGCAGCAACACCACTTTTAGAGCAAGAGCATTGCCCTACGGCTAACCAAACTTAGATAACTGGATTTACAAATTTTTAGTCTTGGACATGTTATGCTTGGAAACTGTAATTTGTTGCATTATCAAATAAATAAATTTTTTTACATTCTAATTTAATTTCACTTCTTTGTTTTTATAATTTGAGTTGACATTTTCTACATAACAGCAAATATAAATTCTTAGCACCAATTAAGTCTTTAAAGAACTAAATTATTCTAATGATTATTGAAAAAAGTCGTGTAATACATGAAGGTCATGTAATCGTGTAATATGTGAAGGTTGTGTAATACACGAGTATATTACATGACCTTACACGACCTTACACGACCAAATCGTGTGTTCATAAATTACAGTAAAAAAAATAAATTTGCATATCCGACAGTTTGAGAAATGATTAGATTAATTATTATAAATAAATAAAGTTATATATTTACAATGTCAATATTTGGATAGGATACACTAATGGACATCACAATTAAACATATTACAACCATTTAAAAAGTTTTTTTTTATCTTCAAACTGCTTTCTTCCTCTGCCCAAGCATACATGCATACATGAGGAATGCCTACATATAATAAATCCATGAAATCAATTAGAAACAACTCTTAATCAAAGGCTGCTCGAAAAAAAACACTTTAGTTAATTCTTCCTATTAACAACCCAGGACCACTGACAGTGATGGCCTATAAAATTTCATTTTATTAAACCAAACTATTTCCACCAACAATGACTTCATTTAAAAAAACAATACTCACATGTTAGTTGGTCTCCGAAAGTAATTACTGGTCACAGAAAATCTTTCAGCTAGTTGCTTTCAATAAGAAGAGACATGTGCCTACGTACAATTTGTTTGAATATCTTCACGATGTGCAAGTGTGTCTAGGTAACACAAAACAAACACACTACAATCTCCGCTGAGAATTTTAAAAAATAGTCAACTACATATTGAATATATAACTATAACAGCAAAATGAAAAAATCTGCGCATTTGGTTTGCTCGCCAAGATTCTTGCTGTGGCGTATTCTCTAAACGCAAAACTATCCAAACTTTATTTTTTTGGGTAGTTTCAGGGTGCGAATCATACCATAAAATCTTCTCCAGTGGAAGAGGAATAATAACAGCATATGACAATAATTCTTTCAAAAATGTTGAGTCATTCATTAAAGAAATCATGGAGTCATATATGGAAATTGTCTCCCTTACAATGTCAACCTCAGCAAGAATCCAATGACACTCAAGTACATTAATTGGGATATTAACCTACAATAATTTGAGCAAATCAAAAATAGAAAATTTAAACTTTACCTTATAGACATCTCTCCATGGAATAGCGAATGGAAGATCTTCACCATTTGCTTGTTTGATTGTCAAATCATGTTCTTGATCTTCATCCCATATTGTAGTTGGATCCTTCTTAAACAACTCATACTTCAACAAAAGCTTTTACTGAAAAAACAATGACTTTTGCAAGTTTTCAGTGCACAAATTTACATATCTTATTTGTTTTTTAATACAGATTACTAAGTACCTGAAATACACTATCCATGATTGCACATCGGTGCAAATGCGGCATAGTCAGCTTGGCCAAATCATATCTTATCATGTAACAACCAACGTTTATATGTTGTACATATTATCAACATATGTAAATTAATATTATGTGCAGACATTACTGCAGTAAATTACACGCTAAACAAAAACTATATTAATAATACCCCGCCATTGTTATTTAAAGATTAAAATAACTTACAGTTTTGTCCTCAACAGAATTTGCATGTTCATAATTCTTTTTGCATTTCATGGACATAACTTGACACTTTGCACGTTTATTAGTCTCTTTAACTCCCATGGCCACATAATTTTTCTGCACAACACCGCTACTTTTCTATTCTGAGATTGGAGTGGTTGATTTTTTACTGTTTGAGTCAACACGAAAATCATTTTGAAGTTGTTGCAGCCAATTTGTTTGGCAAAACCATTGTAGTTTAGGCTGTGATGCCTCTATTTCATCAGCGACATCCAACTTCTCCAGTACTTTAAGCTGTAACAATTAGGCTAATTAATAAATGTCAAAGATAAATTAAAAAGAAAAAAAGAAAGACACTGACGATGTAGATTGTTTGTTATTACCTTTTTTCCTATCAAATATGGAAGAATCAAGCGAATTAGAGCTAACATGTTTAGTGATTGTCCAATTTACGATTCTTGGATATTTGACATGCTTACATTTCGAGGTAAAAGTTTCACACACTTCACTGAAAATTTCAAGTGCCCATACATGTGCAAGTAAAAGAACTAATTAATATTCCTAATATTAACAATCTCTACGAAAACAATATTGACAATTGGTTACCTGAATTGCAAATGGACAGCCATGAAGGCTGTATGCCTCCTTTTCAGGGACATCGTCTGGATTTGCCCTTTCTTTATTCTGTCTAATTGGAATCACATTCTTCATACTTTCTAATGTGTTCTCAAAACAGACATGGCCCCAAGGATATTTATTGAAATCTTCAAAGTTGTCAATGTGGAGAATGTGATCCCTAATTATAGATGATCTATATTCTTTTCCAAGTAATACAACCTCCAAAAAGTACAACATGACAAATTTAACCATTTTCATATCATCCTTGGACTTAGTTGCTTCAAATATCTGACCTAGAGTTGTGTTAGTGAACTTTGTGCAACCGTCTAATAAAACATCACATACACGACCACCGTCATTAATAATGTCCAAGTTAGGTTCATAAATTTCTTCATAATTCAGTCCAGTAACTAATGCAAATTCAAACATTGAAGGCAAACTTTTTTCCCTATCTTAAAATACATTGCCTTATCGGATGAATGCATATGCTTTAATACCAACTTGTGCAACATCTGGGCACAAAACTGAAACTCATTTAAGTCCAAAAAGTGCCCAAAACATGATTTGCGAAAAATCCTCAGTTGTTCATCACTAAGGTTCTTTTTTATTATTCTTATTAGTTCTGACGATGACAAATTAGTAATTGTCACTTTCAGTTTGCACATTTCAATTTTTCCTGAATACTTTTCGTTGACATTTTCTGAATAGCAACAAATATAAATTCTTAGCAAAAATTAAGTCTTCAAACAACTAAGTTATTATAATGAATTAACAACAGTGGAAAAAGTCGTGTAATTTTGAGGTCGTTTAATACATGAAGGTCATGTAATACATGAAGGTCGTGTAAGTGCAATACATGAAAGTCGTGTAATCGTACAATACATGAAGTTCGTATAATCGTACAATACATGAAGTTCGTATAATACACAACCTGGAATCCTACATAACCTTACACAACCAAATCATGTGTTACATGACAAAATTATAATCGGCACAATCCATCAATTTTTCACAATTTGCATGCAGCAAAACAACTAGAAATTTGTTTTTGAACATGTAATGAGAGACCCGTAACTAATTAATCTATTTTTCTATATAAAACCCTAACTTTTTATTTTTTTTCCCTGAATATCAACAAGAAAACTAATTATAGGGAATTACTTATTTCAACTAGTTACATTATGACCATTTTGCAGTAAAGGATCAACTCTCACCGGTGATTATGTAGCGACGAACTAGGCTTCTCTTTCTCAGTTGTGGCAGCTTCCCCTTCTCAGGCTCAGTTTGCTTGTGTTGAAGTTCGATTTAGCATGTATGGAGAATGAATGGAGGGAATTGCAACAGATACACCTTCATACTTTAAAAATTATCTCAATACCCTAAAATTTAATTTTGCCAAAATTTTCATCAATACTCTTTAAAAGCTGATAGGAAATTACTAAGATATCCTTGTTTTAAATTACTTTAACTCAACCGAGAGCACCTCACCTTCCCTCTACTCAAACAAACAAATACTCATATCTATTGCAATTCCCTCCATTACTTTTACTCAAACAAACAAACACTCATCCTCCATTCTCATACATGCTAAATCGAACTTCAACACGAGCAAATTGAGTCTGAGAAGGGGAAGCTGCCACAACTGAGAAAGAGAAGCCTAGTTCTTCGCTACATAATCACCGGCGAGAGCTGATCTTTTATTGCAAAAGGGTCAGAATGTAACTAGTTGAGGCAAGTAATTCATTGTTTAGTTTTCTTGTTGATATTCAGGGAAAAAACAAAGGGAAAAAAACAAAAATTTAGGGTTTTATATTGAAAAAATAGATTAATTAGTTGCGGGTCTCTCATAACATGTTCGAAAACAAATTTCTAGTTGTTTTTATGCATGCAAATTGTGAAAAATAATGGATTGTGTCGATTATAATTTTTTCATGTAACATATGATTTGGTCATGTAAGGTTATGTAAGATTCAAGGTTGTATATTACACGACCTTCATGTATTGCATTACACAACCTTCATGTATTGCACGATTACACGACCTTCATGTATTACACAATTACACGACCTTCAATTCCAGATTCAGTAAAAGGTTCATCATCTCTCCAGGTGTGTTCTGTAATTTAATTTTTTGTTTCTTGTCAATAGAATATACACATTACACGACCTTTATCTTGTGGAATGCCATTACTTAGAGAGATCCTTAATTTCCAATTATAAGCCATGGTAAGTCATGGTATGTCTAGTTATGAGTGGAAACACTTTGATCACTGTAAATGGTGTTCTTATGTGTATAACATTACATTAATTTCTTATAGTTGATATTTTTTTCTTAATTGATTTCATGGATGAATTATATGCAGACATTCCTCATGTATGCTTGTATGCTTGGGCAGAGGAAGAAAACACTTTGAAGATCAAAAAAAGCTTTTTAAATGGCTGTAATATGTTTAATTGCGATGTTCATGAGTGTATCCTATCCAAATATTAAAAATTTTGTGCATTGATAACTTTGTTTATTTATACTACTTAATCTAATCATTTCTCAAACTGTCGCAAATTTAGTTTTTTTGCTACAATTTATGAACACACGATTTGGTCGTGTAAGGTCATGTAACATATGATTCAAGGTCGTGTAATACATGACCCTCAGTCGTATATGACATGACTTTGTATATTATTACACGATCTTGAATCATGTATTACTAGTCTTTCAGGCCTTTCAGTTGTATATTACACGACCTTCATTTACTACACGACTTTATGTAGTACATGACTTTATATATCACGCGATTACACGACCTCCATGAATTACACAACCTTAAAATTACACGACTTTTTCCATTAATCATTAGATTAATTTAGTTCTTTAAAGACTTAATTTGTGCTAAGAATTTATATTTGCTGCTATGCAGAAAATGTCAATGAAAATTATTGAAAAAAGAAGTGAAATTAAATTGGAATCTAAATAAATTCCACATCATCATTGGTTTGAATTGTAACTGGTGGCATATGACCAGATGTCTTAAGCTTGAACTTCATTGTGATTTCGAATTCCGAAGTATCTATATCAATAACTTGAGCTATCTTCTCCACCAATTCGGCATATGTTGTTGATCGTGGTATCATTATCCCTTTATCCTTGGAACCTTTGAACTTATACTCGTCATTTTGCTCAATTCATTCGCCATTGAAGAGAATCGGCACACGTACCAAAACCATATCTGATGATACAATAAAAACAATAATATCAAATTTCATATACAAGTAACTACAAGACCTACACGACATATATGACTACATTACTTACATGACTTACATAACCTGCATGACTATATTACTTACACGATCTACATAACTAATTACATGACGTACACGGTATCAAAAGGAATGCATGACGCGAAACATTTTTGCCATAAATAAATTATATTGCTGAAAAAATAATTAAATAACCTAAATTGTCATATATTTATACATATAAGAAAAAATGGTGAAAATAAAACATTATAATGTGAGGAAAATTTCTAAATTTTCCTAAAAATTAAAAAACTTAAAACCCAACAACATTAACATACCTTATTGGGTTGTTTAATAAGTAATGCACCTCGTATCAGTTAAAGAAAGAGTGGGTGTTAAAGACATAAATACATAATTGTATTTGTGTAAGATGTTATGAGATATTTTGAGAGATTCTAAGAGATTTTGAGGTAATTTCGACAGCAAGAATAAATTGGGTGAAAGAAATATGAAGACAATGAAGTTGAGTGAATTTGATGCATTCATTAAAGGCATTTCAGACTTTACTCATAATTTTTAGGGTATTCATGAAAACAAAAAAGAGAAGGGGTATTTAAATAATTTTGAAACTATTAAAGAGTATTTAATTAAAAACCCCGAATGAATGTTTGTTTCAGTAGAGGTGATGCCGGTGAGGGAATTGCAGAGGTGATGCTGGTTGATATTCAATTTAGCATATATGAGAATAGAGGATGAGTGTTTGTTTGTTTGAGTAAAGGTAATGGAGGGAATTGCAGCAGATATGAGTGTTTGTTTGCTTGAGTAGAGGGGGGAGAGGTGCTGTCCGTTGAGTTGAAATGTTTTAAAATGAGGATAGCTTAGTAATTTTCTATCAGATTTTAGGGTATTGAGATAATTTTTGAAGTATGGAGTAACTGCTGCAATTAACTTGTCAAATAGAATAGAAAACCTAGAGCGAAACTAAATCGCTTTAGTATAGCCAGCCATTGCCCATCACCGAAGCCACCACTGCTGTTGCAGCCGCCGTCGCACCGTCGCCGTCCACCGTCCCTCCCGATGGTTATCTCTATTTTAGTTTCTTTTTTCATTTTTTTCAAAAACATATTGTGAAATTTGAGGTCTTTGTGTTGATTTATTTCATTCATTGAGCTGATTTTATGTTAATTGATCAAATTGTCAAAAACCCTAGAATACATCGCTGCTGCCACCGTCGTTGAAGGTTTGCTGCTGCCAATATTCTGACTTTGTTATGAAATTTAAATTCTGACTTTCATGTAACATCTTCTGCTTGTCAGTTATGAAATTGTTGTTGGGAATTTTAGAACATATGAATTTATTTATAAATTTTTAATCATTATGTGCTTTATTTTAAGTGAAACTGATTTGCTGAGCTGTAGTTGTACGACTCGGTGTTTGAGAAGTGTTTATTATTTTTGAAGCTGCCTAATATATAGGACTTGAAATTATTGTTTTTCTTCTCTTTTTTTTACTGTTATGTATGTGATGAAAATGAGGGAAAAAAAGTCAAAATTAAAGTGAAATGCCCAAAAATCCAGGTCGCCTAGAAGAAAAATGATTCATTGTTTTGGGTTTGTTTGGTTTTCTGAAGAAATCAAACCGAACCCAAAGCGTGCGGTGTAGGCTGCAATTTGGTTAAAATATCAAAAGAACTGGCTTTCCTTTGTCGAAAACCCTTCACCTGAGACGGGCTTGAAAGCCTTGCAGTGTTGCTACTTGTAGTGCAGACAGTGATGGGGAGGAGGATATTAAATGATGCTTTGAGAGCAATGGTGAATGCAGAGAGGAATGGCAAAGCTACTGTTGAGTTGCAGCCAATCTCTACTGTCATGTCATCTTTTCTTAATATCATGAAATATCGAGGTAATCTTCACCCCTCGCCTTCTTCTTTTTTATTTTTTCTAAAACTCCATTCCTTACTCTTTTGAATATTTTTTTTCTAAAGTAATTTTATACAGATTTCTACCTAAAAGTTAATTTTACTGGTGTAAATTAGGTAGATGTGATTGTACATGTGAGTGGGTTCATTTTAGTTCTCTCTACTGTTTGCATCATTATCCACGGGTAATGTTTAGATGGTATAAAATATAGTCATGCAGGTTTGTTTTTGTTTCAGTTTATGGTTATGTTCTAAAATTAATATTTATTGGATGGATGGTCTTGAATGGTAAAGAACAATAGGTGATTGAGTTGTTCCATAATAAGTTTCTAAGTTGGGAATCTATAAAGAAGGTTGAAACATAAGTGTGTATGCTTGTGTATAAAACTATAAATGGAGCAATATAGATTTCAGAGCAATTCCTGTTCTGGATCATGCAATATAGATTTCAAAGCAATTCCTTTGGATTAACCTTTATGTATTTGGAAGTCATTTGCTGGTCCTTCCAACTAATTGATTGCAATTTTGCAAGTACATTTGTCAAGGATGAGGTACCTAGGTTTAGTTATTGTTTTCTTATGGTGTTTGCTGAATGGACATGGTTTGTAGTAAAACTGCTGTTACTAATAATTTCTAACCAGTTCAGTGTTTATTTAAACTGCTTATGAGATGTTTTGATTTCTTTATCTGCTAGATCTATTCATACGAAACAAATAAAATAGGACCATCTAGACAGAAATTTATCATTCTAGACCTTCTTCAATCTTTATTTGTAAAGAGTTTCATTCTCTTCTTTAATTATTCTGCAATAGAGGCTACAAAATGTACACATATCTTTGAAGCTTATTGGCTATTGTTTATTCTAGATGCAGCATGCAGTTTTTTTTTCTCCCCTGAACTTGACCTTGTTTCTCTTTCTTTTATTTTTAATAAATTTAAAGGATACATCAAGGATTTTCAGGTGTATGATCCACATAGGGTGGGCAAGATCAAAGTTGAACTACTAGGCAGGGTAAATGATTGTTGAGCTCTCACTTATAGGCAGGATGTCAAGGCAAGGGAAATTGAAGGGTACACAGTGCGTGCTCTTCCAACTAGATAGGTTTGTTCAAATCTCTTTTAAATCCTTTTATTTATGCTTGTCCATTTGAAGTAAGTGGGGTTTTACTGGCAGGAATGGTTGTGTAGTATGTATGTTTATGAATCCAACATTTTTCACCCAAAAACAGAAAAAGCAATAAATGACATAATATTTGGAACTTATTTTGTGTGCTTTTCATTCTGATTTTGCAATGCAGTGGGGCTATGTTGTGATAACAACTCCGGATGGTGTTTTGGATCATGAAGAGGCCCTCAAACGGAATGTGGGTGGCCAAGTTCTCGGTTATTTTCATTAGACATCTTTGCCATCCAAACACTTTGGAAAGGAAGGGAAGAGTTCTTTAATGGAGTCGCAGCCTGCAAGAATGTGCCAAACTTTTAAGTAGAGACCATTTGAATTTTGTAGTATTTCAATGATAGAACATGAGGTTGTTTCGCCTCTCTTCCTGAAGTGTTTTGTATCATCACAGAACAGTTGTGATTAATTATAATTTACAAGTGCAGCATTGTTTCAACTACAAATGCCAATAGCAGAAACTAATATGCACAATAGTTAAATTTTCCAGATAGTTCAATGTAGATGCTACAAGAGTATATAGCTTCAAAAAGGCAGTTCCTAACAGCTTTCTTCCAAATAAAAATAATGAAAATTGAAGGCCTATGAAACTTTGGCAAGAATGACGATGAAAACTGAGAAGGGATTTATTAGCTCATAGTTTTCCGTGCCAATGACGATGAAGCCTTTGATGATAACACATTGTTTAAGTAGATACTATCATATAAGAAAGTTCATAATTTAAAAGGCTTCATGCTAGAAAACCACTGTTAATTTCCGAAAACAGATATAATAATGTAGCAATCGCGAAACAAAATTGCTGACAGCAAAACATAGCTATTAAATTGAACATCAATTTTACAAGAATGCTTGAAAACTGAAGATTGTTCAATGTTCAGGGGAGATAATCATCTTCAGGCAGCCTACGCCAGAGGAAATAACAAGCATCCATCCACCTTGGACGTAACAGGAACTTCTACTCTGCCCATAGACAATCCTCAGGTTCTGTGGAGACCGAATGCATTTTTGTTTCTTTTCTTCAAACTTAAAACTTCTTCTTTACTGTATACTAATCCTGGCAGAATATAATCAAAAGATAAACCAAAGGAATCATCCATGGCTTAGTTGCAAAAAATGCACTTTCTGTCCCGAACAGTAGAGTATGCGCATGACAAAAGCGGGTCAAAAGCACAAGAATCTACACCACCAACAAACCAATGTTTTTGAATAGCATGGCGCCTCATCCATTTTAAATTTAACCAATGTAAATGAAAAATTAAATTTCAACATCAATGCAACACAAATTCTTGAATTTAATTATAAAATACAAAAATCTATTAGAAAAAACCCACAAACTAGTATCTAAAAATAACAATTATATTTCATATTATCATCTAACACAAACTTCAAGAGAAGATCTTCATTTCATTCACCATCATTAGTATCCATCCAATATGATGTCTACAATAATGATTAAGATTAATATTTTCCAAAGAATAATACTTTTCAAATATTAATTAGAAGAAAAAAATTATACTAATGAAATAATTCATGCATTGAGTTAAAGAAAAATAGACCATACAAAAACATTTTGGTTATTTGGCACTTTGCATAATTGCATTATTTTCTTTATATATTTTTTAGATTTAAATTTTTTTCAATTAAAATTAAATTAAAAATATTTTAAAAAAATTACGGGTTTAGCGGATATTCATGCGGGTATCTGCCGGATATTGGGCTAATACCAAACCCACCCGCATCGAAGTGCGGGTTTCAAATTGTAATACCAAACCCACCCGCAAGCCACAAAATTTTCTGCAGCAGGTAGGTTTGGGCAGATTTGCGGGCACAATTGCTATCCCTATATAAATCCTGAAATGTTGAATAGAAAACCAATATTTCACTGTAATCTGATTAATTCGAGTGCTATCTACACACATACACTAACTCTCATCCTTCTTTGGCACCAACAAGGCTGGTACAACACATGAACTTATGCTTTTACGAATGAACCCCTTCTACAATAATTCATCAACCAGTCCTTGTAAAATTGCATGCTTATGAGGACTCATGCGATTATGAGGCAAGTTAGGTAAACTTACACTAGGGACTAAATCTATATGATGCTCTGGATATCTTGTAAAGTAGGCAGTCCATCAAGTATCTCTAATGGTGTAATGTCGGTGAACTCAGCTACCAATGGTGTACTTCTATATGATGCTCTGGATATCTTGTAAAGTAGGCAGCCCATCAAGTATCTCTAATGGTGTAATGTCGGTGAACTCAGCTACCAATGGTGTACTTCTAAAGGAATAGAATTAACCTCAAACTCATCTTCCTTTTACAACTTCTTGCAGCCGTCAGAGTCTTCTTCTAAATGTCCCTTCACAATAGCAAAAAAAAATTCTTCATTTCAGCTTTACGATTCTTCTTCTTGTCTGTTAAAGACAGTAAATGAATCTTCTTGCTATTCCACCAAAACTTGTACACATTATCCCTTCCTCTATGCACTGTATCAACATCAAACTGCCGAGGTCTACCTAATAATAGATGGCAAACATCTATATCTACTACATCACATACCACATTCAACCTAATAACAGATGACACACATCTGCATCTACTACATCACATGCCATATCACTCTTATAAATCTTTCTAATGAAGAAACAAAAACGACACACTTATGTCACTCGCGTTTCTACCCCTTTTTTGATATACCCTATTCTGTAAAGTATGGGATGTATTTATGTCGAAAGTCCTATCACATCAACCAATACCTTTGAAACTATGTTCTCATTACCTATCACTATCAATTATCATGTTACACAACTTATTATTGATGGAGCCACGTGTTCTGAAAATTTTATTTCGTTGGGTATTCTCTTTAAATTTCGGCGCCAATAAAATTTTCTGTACAATGCAGTTTAGCAACTTTGTTTCAACTGTTTCCAACTCCAAGGCTTCTTCGCCATCCCATCCTCAACGTCATCCACCTCTTCTTTACCGACTACAACCTCTACCAAATTTAAATTTTTAGAACGATAATCACTCGATCTATGCCTTGGTGCTCCACACTTCAAACATTTATTCGGCATAGCTTTGCATAAGGATTATTTTGTTGTCTGGGTGGCTTTTGCGATCTGGGCGATTGCTACCTCAACTATTGCTACGCTGGTTGTTGTGCCTGGCCACTATCAGCCCATGTTTTTTGCTTGTTTTCAATCCTAATAGTTCAATGATGATACAAATAAGGCATGCCAAACAATTAGAAAGCTTAAAAACTAGAACACGGCAGAAAAGTTTGTCATTACCTTACAAAGTCTCAATCCTTTTTGTGTGGTCCTTGTTGTCAAGGAGTCCAGTGTAATAGAGGTTAAGTTCAAACAATAATATATATTTTTTAAAAAAATTAATAAATAACAAGTACCAAAATTTAAATTCTTTAAAACATTTCACTATACGTTTACAATTGTCTCAATGTGTATTTTCATATGTTTATAAAGATTAAGGATAAACTCATTATCAACAATATGACATGAGAGTTCAAATTTTTTCAAAAATATAACGTTAATTCTTTTATCGAAGAGAAGTTTCAAAACGATTAAAGAAGTGATAGTTAATGAAGAGGGCTTACTAACTAATTAGAGTAGCAAATCAATAGCAAACTTCTTGAGGTAGTTTACTTTTTTAGAGATAAAAGAGGAGCGAAGTGTGAAGAATCGTGGAAAAAAGCAACGAAGAATTGGAAAAGAAAAACTTCATTTGTCCAAAATGTGTGCTAACTGTTAAGCGTGAAACATGAAGCATTCTTTTAATATACGAAACTTATATTTTTAAAATTTACTAAAGAGGGACTTTAAAATTTACTAAAAGGGACTTTTTTTATGTTTCAAATTAATGATGGGGCAATGCTGAAAATGCACATAAAAATTTTCAGAAGTCCAACAGGGGCTGCTGTGGGGCACTACAAGGCCTCGCCCATTGTAGGCAATATATGTAAGCAATCATCAATACGTCATTTCTGTCTATTTCTCCTTATTATTCATTAGCAGTTATTGTGGAATAGTGTAAGCAAATAATAAGTAAATCTTTTCATTAAAATAAAATTTGTAAATTAAGGTTTTTTTTAATAAATTTAAAATAAGGGTAAATTTTAATTTACTCCTTACTTAGAATGATAATCTTTAATTTATCCCCAAAAGTATGAAAATTCAAATTTATCCTCATTTTTTTCAGAAGAAGATGGTAAATGGAGGAGGGGGCACATTGATGATTTTTTCTTTTATTCTTCTTTATAGTAATTGAGAGTAAATTGATGTTTTAGTACTTTTATAAGATAAATTGATGATTGTTATTCTATCTAGGGAACGAATTGAAGTTTATCCTTTAAATAATGACAACTCAATCTTCTCTCCGGGGAGTTGAATCCCATACCTCTTAACTTTATCGTTAGAAATATTTTTTTATTGGGTGAGGAGGAGATTAAGGACATGAATAAAATTCATTGCTTTTTCATTTTAAATATAAGTTTAATTGTTAGATTTGTTGTTTTATTATAACCCTAAAACATGGCTAGTAGCATTATATTGGATGAATTTACCAGCTTCATTTGAAAAGGTTCGTGTAGCATTAAATGTTTGATACGAAGGTATGTTGGAAGAAAGTTTTTAGTATCCACTATAAATGATTGAAGAAAGTCTTCGTGGGATTGTTTAATGCTGTATTAATTCATGAAAGTGTTGGGAAAATATACTCTTTAAAAGCATATGTGTTTATTTAATTTTAATAAATAATTTTTTTGATTAATAAAATAAATGAGGTATTTTATTCAAGTATCTTAATTGCATTAATATTTTGAGTAAAGTCTATTTAATCATATTATATGTATTTATCTAATCACCATGTGGATTCATAGAAGACATAAATACAAGTTATCTTATGATTAAATAAATTAAGTTCGCAGTTGATAAATGAAGTTGGGCACTTTAATTTAGGTATAGACTGTAATAAATTCATTGAAGGATTTGTCTTAATTATGTATGAATTTATTGATGTAGTACGACTACATTGAATAAGATCACATATGAGATTTAATTAACTTTGGGGAAATAACGATCAATTCAATGCAAAGGATGGGTGTTAGAATTATTAATTTACAAATTTAAAATATTAAGTAATAGTTTTTTTCTTTTTAGATTTTATTTTCGGGTCGGGTTAGGGGACCCGATAAAATCCCCAAATCCAAACTTGAAATTTTTTTGGGGCTAAGACCCATACCCGAAACTGACCTGAATTTATTTTCATATTTTTCTAGGGCCCCAAAAAAATTAATTGGGGCCCGCGAGTATTGCTGCCAACTCTAAACGTACCCTTAATTATACTTTTTCTCTAGAGAGAGAGAGAGAGAGAGAGAGAGATCAGAGAGAGAGAATAGATTTGTGATAAAAATAATGAAATACAAAGTTTTAAAGACAAGCAAAATAATTAACAAAATACGGGAGCAATCAATAAATTTTGTGAGTTAACTCAAATAAGAGAAAATAATGAATTAAACAATTATCTAAATATGACAATAACAAAATAACAAAGGCTTTCTAAGTTAATGAAATTCTAATTTTATCTTACATGAAGCAGATGGGACAGCTCATGTGTTTGGACTTTTACAAAGGAAATAATTCATAGGTCAAGAGTTTAAAAATCCAAAGGAATACATTAAAATTTGAGGTGGGATAGAACGAGGTAAATGATAAGAAATAGTTGTAAATATTTGTATATGAGCACTCTTACATATTTTAATTTATATGCCTCCAAAAATTTTGTTGAGTGATTTTTAAATAATTTTATTTATTTGGCCATCATTATTAGAATTCTAGGGAGTTAAGGGTTAAAAAATTGATTTGTGCTTTTGTCCTTCCTTTACTTAAAAGAAGAAAAAAAAAACAAAAGGAACTAAGACACACTTACATTTGTATTGAAACAAAATTAATGGATCAGTTCTAATGGATCAGATAATATGACACATCAATTTCCATACATTGATACTATAACATTTATTTGTTTTTAACCCTCTCTCTTCATCATCGTTCTTGTAAAATTTTGAGTTAAAATTTTTTAAGCTAACTCAAATAAGACAAAACAATCCTACTAAAAAAAAGAATTAAAAATAATAATCTAAATACAGCTCTAACAAAGTAAAGAATACGAACGCTTTCTAAGATAATTAAATTCTAATTATATCCTAGCTCGTATGTGAGGAGATAACAATTAAGAAATTAATTTACCTTTTCTGCCACCTCATTACTTTTTTTTTAAATAACATACACAAAAAAAAGATTTAAAAAAAGGATTATTAAGATCTAATAGATTAGATGATATCACACACTAATTTTAACATATTGAAGCTATAACATTTTATTTTCACTATCCTCTCTTCTCCTTATCAATGTTCTTGTAAAATTTTGAGTTAAATTTTTTAAGTTAGCCTAAATAGGTAAACACAATCATATTCAACAAAAAAATAATACTACGGTAAAATTGGCTTTCTATGGCACAATATCAACCACATGATATAATTGTTGGAGAATTAATAAATAAAACACACAAAAAAACACACTATTTTATTTCTTCAACAACACTCCTCACCAATTACAACTCTTATTTTTCACTTTCTACACTTTAGAGATTTTGTTACTTCACTTGATGCTTAAACCAAAGGGGAGAGGGGGTATTTATACATGAAACAAACTAATCAAAACCATTCATTTATTCAACTAATACACAAATCCTCACCATCCATCAAAACCTACCACTCACCTACTTCACCAACCACACCTACCACACCTACCACACTTACTACAAGTAATTCAAACCTCACCAACCATAGCTACTCATAGAACCTTCCATGAGTTGGGCTTGAATTTATTTATCTTGGATCAAGTTTATGATCCAACACCACCCCCTTAAACTTGATCCTGTGACACCAACCAAACTTTTTAATTTTACGAAGTCCTCTTTCTTGAGCGGCTTGGTTAAGATATTAGCTGCTTGATCTTGTGATTTTACATACTTGATTTACACTTCTTTTCCTGCAATACACTCTCTTATGAAATGATAGCGAGTGTCTATGTGTTTGCTTCGATCATGAAAGACTGGATTCTTGGATAGGGCACTTGTTGATTTGTTATCAACGCAAATCTCAATTGGCTCTTCTTGTGGCAAACCCAACTCCTTTAGTAAATTTATGAGCCAAATTGCATGACAAACACTTGATGTGGCAGCTACATACTCAGCTTCACAAGTGGATAGTGTGACAATAGGTTGTTTCTTTGACATCCATGTGAAAGCAGTATCTCCCATGAAAAACACAAATCATGTGGTGCTTTTTCGATCATCTACATCTCCACCCCAATCACTATCGCTACATCCAACAAGCGTGTAGTCATTAGAAAATGAGTATAACAAGCCAAAATTAATTGTAACTTTGATGTAGCGAGGATTCTTTTTGCAGCTTTAAAATGAGTGATCTTTGGATTCTCCATGTATCGACTCGCAAGTCCAACAACATAAAGGATATCTGGTCTCATTGTTTTGTACACCCATTTGACATCGATCACCTTGTGACCTTTGAGAAGAGTAGTAAGCTCCTAAGTATCTTTCTTCACAATGGCTTTGATTTCTTCATCCATTGCAATTCTCCACTTCTCATCTAGTGTAACTTCTTGGAAGTTGAATGGCTCACAATCAACAAAGAGGCAAAAGAGAGTGAGATTATCATGTCTCTCAATTACCTCATAGAGATCTTGAAGACTCCTTATACGTTCTTCAGTTCTTTCATTTACGAAAGATGGCTGTGAATCTCCGTATATGTTTAATGCTAGTGACATAGGTGGAGTAGCTGGCTCTTGTTGTTCTTCTACTCGTTTTATCTGTATATGATCATCTTCTTCAATGGGAAAGAAGTTGAAGTCATCCACACCAGAGCCAAAATCCCATTCTCATTTTTCATGAAAAACTACATCTCGACTGATCACGATTTTTCTGTTGTTTAGATTGTAAAGTTTGTATCCTTTGGAGTTGTTGTTGTAGCCGGTAAAGATGAACTTCTCACTTTTGTCATCCTGCTTGGCTTTACTCTCGTCCGGTACATGTACATGGGAGTGCTTTTGAACACTCTTAGATGGGTGATGCCGGGTTTTCTTTTGCTCCAAGCTTCTTGTGGCGTCTCGCCCTACACGTTTCTTGTTGGAGATCGATTGGATAAGTAGACTGCACATGCAACAACTTCAGCCCAAAATTTTTTAGGTAGCCTCTTACTCTTGAGCATGCTTCTTGCCATGTTGAAGCTGATTATGTTCTTCCTTTCTGCGACACCATTTTGTAGAGGGGATCTTGGAACTGTCGAAGGGCGTCAAACTCCATTTGCTTCACAACTCTCCACCTCGATCAGATCTCATGGCTTTAATTGGGTATCCACTTTTTTTTCCCATTACAGTGTTAAACTTCTTGAAAGCTTCAAAGACTTCTGATTTCTTCTTAAAAAAATACACTCAAGCTTTTCTTGAAAAACCATTTATGAAGAGAAGAAAGTATTTACTTTTACCAAGGGAGTTTGGCTTGAATGGACCGCACACATCAATATGAATGAGATCGAGTGGCTTTTGAGCTCTTGAGTTTGATTCCTTTGGAAAGCTCTTTCTGAACTGCTTGCCAAGTAAACATCCTTCACAAAGTTGATCAGGGTGATTGATGTATGGTAAGCCTTTCACCATGTTCTTCTTGAATAGTAGATCCAATCCTCCAAAGTTGAGATGCCCATATTGAAGATGCCTAATCCAGGATGGATCTTTGTGACAGGGTTTGAGACACTTTGTAACATCATTTTGAATAGTTAAAGGAAACATTCTATTCTTCGACATTTTCACCTATGTAATTAGATTTCCTTTGTCATCTCTTAGGAAAAGGCTATAATCTTTTAAGTGAATATCATAGCCTTTTCTCAAAGTTGACCCAAACTAAGGATATTGCTCTTCATATTGAGCACATAGTAAACATTCGAAATTATTTGGTGACTACCATCTTTTGCACGAAAAAGAATGTTACCTCTACCCTTCACTGGTACTTTTGAATCATCTCCAAAAGCGACACTGTCATTCACAGATTCACTTAGTTGCACGAATATGCTTCTGTTTCCACTCATATGATTACTAGCACCAGTGTCAAGATACCATGTATTTTCTTGACCTCCACTTGTGCCATTGCGTGCTAGTAAAAGGGTGTCATCTTTACCATTTTTCTCTTCAACATAATTCACTCTCTTATCAACTCTGGTACTTGGAGCTCTACATTATAAAGCATAATGCCTAAACTTTTGACAATTATAGCATTGTACTTGGGATTTGTCATAATTGTGGTTGTGGTTGTTGTTGTTGTTGAAATTCCAACCTCATCCATGACCACAACTTCTACCTCGGACATAGTGCATTTTCTCGTTATCGAAGCTTTCTTCTCATTGCTTTGGATTGACTTCCATCTTCAGAAGTTGTTCTTCAATTCCTTACTTCTTGTTTAGTTTTTCTTCATAGGCTTGCAACCTTCTTTGAAGTTGCTCGATCGTCATATCCTCCAGATCTCTTGTTTCCTCAATTGTCACAACAATATGGTCAAACTTTGAGGTCTACTGGTCTAAGTATCTTTTCAATGATCCTTACCTTTTTTAACTTCTCACCATTTCTTTTTAATTCATTGGAAATGGTCACAATCCGAGTGAAGTAATCAGAAATTGACTCTGACACCTTAATGTGTAAGGACTCAAATTCTCCTCGTAATGTTTTGAGATGAACCTTCTTAACATGCTCCGGTCCTTTGTAGGAGGTCTCTAGTTTCTCCCATGCTTCTTTTGAGGAGGTTTTACCAGCAATCTTTTGAAAATCATCTTCATCTAATAATTGAAAGATAAGATACTTTGCTTTATTCTCTTTCTTCTTCAAGTTTTTAAAATTCTCCTTCTATACCGCAGTTAAAGTGGCTTCATTTTCTCACATAATAAAGCCTTTCTCCACGACATCCCATACGTCATGTGCACCCAATCGAGCCTTCATTTTAATACTCCAATTGTCAAACTTACTTCCCTTTAATTGTGGAACTTGAAATGACATCATACCACTATTTTCCATAACTCACAAATTGAGTGAGAATTTTGAGATTTTGAATGCACGGATGGATCCAGAAAATCAAAAAATCTAGGGAAAGACTCGAGTCAACTTTTGGTCAACGATCAATGCTGGTCAACGGTCAACGTCGACTTAGTAATCTTAGTTCGGTCCAGCTTGGTTAGGCTGGAGTTGGCTCGGTTTGACTTGATTCGGTTCAGCTCTGCTCGGCTTGGTTCGGTTCAGCTCAGCTCAGCTTGGTTCAACTCGGTGGGTCGGCTCAACTTCAGAACATAAAATTTCCGGCAGCGAGTGTGGGCGTATTCGGTCTCATATCAGGATGATTTTTGCGGCGTCACGTTCTTCTCGTCGTGATCTTCGATTTGATATGCTATATGACTATATATAGCATCGAACACCAGCTCTAATACCACTTTGTTGGAGAATTAATAAATAAAACACACTATTTTATTTCTTCAACAACACTCCTTACCAATTACAACTCTTATTTTTCACTCTCTATACCTTAGAGATTTTGTTACTTCACTTGATGCTTAAACCAAAGGGGAGAGGGGGTATTTATACATGAAACAAACTAATCACAATCATTCATTTATTCAACTAATACACAAATCCTCACCATCCATCAAAACCTACCACTCACATACTTCACCAATCACACCTACCACACCTATTGCAAGTAATTCAAACCTCACCAATCATACCTACTCATGGAACTTTCCATGAGTTGGGCTTCAATTTATTTATCTTGGATCAAGTTTGTGATCCAACAATAATTAACTGTTGTTGTAAATAATTAAAGATGGTCTCTCTATTATAAACGTTGTTATCATCCAGATAAAAGATAAAAACATGGCATATATTAACAGCATGCCATAGGTAACATTATTTTATTGTTTAATAACAACATATAGTTTTGGAATGCTCTGATAACACTTTTTGAAAGCACAATTTACGTGCCATTAATATTAAGTTTTGATATGCAATATTTCATATGCCATTAAATCAAAATCCTAAAAATTAGGGAATTAAATAATTTTTTGTGTTTACCCCCAATTAGATGAGATCTCTCTCTCTTTGTAATTTGTTTTTAATAGACTCTCTCTTTGCAAGTTAATCTCTAACGATAGGAAATTCCTTATTTTTCTATTCTATTTCACTCACATATAAAAAATCTCATATTCCCTTTTCAATTCTTATGGTTCCCATGTCAAAATGAGCTCTTTCTCTCTACCTTGATACGCTTGACGCTTTGTACTTCAATCAACAACTTATTTTTTTTTAATCAATCATCAATTTGCTTGAACTTGTTTATCAATTACTTGAAAAATCAATCGTCCAAAATCCTCGATAGGTAGTTAATTTTTTTTTATCTCATTTGATGAAGGTAAATCAATCAATTTAACTTTTTAATTTTTTTTAAACCCTGCATTTTTATTATTTTACCACTAAGAATATTATGTATAATTTTTTTTAAGCACCTAGTTTTGCAAATTTTTCTGTTTTCTATTATTATATACTACATTTATGGCTAAAGAACAATTAACAAGAATATTAGTTGAGGGATTTGTGTTGTCAAGTGTCCATTGTGAATTAATTGATGAAATGAAATCTTGAAAAAGGTATCATTTTACAATATGTACTTATAGCATTGGCACTAATTTTTATAAAAATTTTAAGTTGAAGGTTATATTATTATCATGCATTAGTCTGATTATATTTTTTGGTATGTAAAGGTTTTATTTAATGTTATTGCAGGTCTTTGGACATAAAAGAATTAATCATTTTCAGAGGAAAGGGAACTTCAAATCAAGGATGGTGAACTATTGTTAAACAATAATATGTTTTTCTAGCATAATGAACTTCAAGTCTTTGTAAATATTATTGTATCAAATGTCATAACTTTATTATTATTTTTTTCCTATGTTGACTTAAACAAGTTGAAATAAGGGATATTGCGAAATTGTCTATTTAGAATTCATTGTATAATTTTTCTTTTTTGTCAAACTAATTGATGATGGATGAGATTATGTGTCGTGTAATTGTATGTACTTTATAATTATATGTATGTGAAGGTAAGCAAAAAAAAAATTAATTAATTGAGAATATATCGCTTCATAAAAAAATAAAAATCAGCTTCACACTATGGCCATCTCCAAAGTAATCATAAAGTTTAGTATAATGGAAGGGTATAAATGTCGTTAAAGTAATTAATAATGACATGTTTTTCTTGCCTTACATCATTTTTAACGACAACATCAACAACATTGAAATTATGCCATTGAAAGTACATCACTTTCCATGGGGAAAAAGGATAGTGGGTCTCCTAACGTTTGGAGAAAAAGATATAAAATCCCTTAACATTTTAAAAAGACATATAACCCTCTTTTGTTGAAGGAAAACTGAAAGATAAGCAATTGAGAGCTGAGAGATAGATCTTGATAATTCTTTTTTCCTCAGTGAAGAGTGGGAATTGAGAACAAAAGGAAGGTGGTTAAATCCTTAATGGAGAGATACGGGTAGCCGGTAGTGCCACGCGCGAAGACTGTTCTCTCTAAGTTAACGGTCTATTTCCTTCAATTTCAAATTTTTACCCCTTCTATAATTAATATTTTTTCGCCTTCTCTTTCTCTGCAAGTTAAAGGTTTTTTTAATAATTAATTTAATTCTTAAGAAAAATCACTATTATAAACTAACACCTTATCAATTATTTATTTATTATTCTTTTTTGTCTATTTTGGATTCTCTAATTTATTTTTTAATATTTTCGCTCAATCCATTAAGTTTTTTTTTATTTGTAATTTATTTACCTATTAGTCTTCCGAATGGGTATGATGGCTTTCATTTAACCTACCAACAAAATTTAAATGAAATTTTGCATCTGTGTTTCTAAATTCTTGGCTTAAGCTTACTTTTAATCAAATTTTTATCGTGACATTTGTTTTTTTGATTAAAATCTGAATAGATTTGAATTAGTATGACATCTGAATAGAGCTAAATATCTTAATCCAATTTTTTTTAATGGTTAAAAATAAATATTAAGTTTTTCTTTTAACTTAAAAAAAATGAAAAACTAGTATTTTTACATTTATGCCCTTATAAATTATAAATGTTAAACAAATAATAAATATCTCAAAGAACATAATAATATAATATATTATCATAACATAAATCATGTTCAATTGAATACAACTCTTTAATATTCTAAATTAGTTTATATTAATTAATTTTATATTACTTTATGATATGAAGTTAAATAATACTAATTTGAAGAAAATAGAAAGATAAAAATAGTAATAGTCACCATTATATTATCACAAGTTATAGAGATGGATAATAATACCAATTATTAAATTTCATTTAAGTAAGGATTCAAATTAATTAGTTAGATAATGATATTTTAGAAAATATCATTTAATGATATCATTCAGAGTTTTTAAATTAAGTTAAAAACTAAAAAAATTGGCATAATAACTTAATGACTGAAAGTTTTCATTAAGTTGAAAAACATACACCGACTTAATAACTTAACTGATTAAAATTAATTCAATTAAGTCATTAAGTTAAAAAAAACAAATAGCCCTATAATTAATTCAACTTTTCTTAATTTAAAATGTTTTGGGAAGTAGTGAGTGTAATGAAGCTAAATGGGTTGCTAAATAAAGATACGATGGGTGTGATTTCTAGGAGATATGCCAGAGCTTAGAGCTGGGAAGGTTAATGAAGCAATAGATGCTTTCAAAAAATTGAAGTATTTGGATTGAAGCCATAGAATTGATGGATTTTTAATAGAATGACTGATACTGGAGCATGTCAAGACATGCGGAGAGGACTCGATAAAAGGAAAAGGAGAAGACCTCACCTTGGTATCATGTCGTACACGATTTTCTTATTTAAAGGTACACATGGATGAATTGAATGATATATAGGTGCTTCATTCACTATTTGGAGCATTATGAGATATTAGTGTGAAGTAAGATAAACTTAATAGATTTTCATGTTAATTTATTTCTATAACATTTCGTGATGACAGATCTGAAGAAGTGAACTTATGTTATCAATGCATTTTTCATATCGTAGAGTGGCCACAGGCCAAGAGTTGAGTGCCCTGCTCGGCTCGGCTTATAAGAAACAAAGGTGGTTTCTTGTCAAAGAAAGTTGATGCCCATCTGACTTTTGTTATACATAATTGACTAGACAACCAACTAAGGGTTCACTCAGGATATAAAATTACTCTTGGGGTGAGATCTCTGGAACCTGATGCTGTTTAGTGCGAGCTTGGTCAACGAGCTAGTTCTTACTGAAAAATTTGATGTTTGAACTTTCTTTGTTATTCTTAGAACCGGCCAGGATATTAATTATGAACAATTAATTTTTGATTTTAGTACCATGTGAGTTTGTCTACATTTCATTCAAAGAATCTGTGTCATCTGAGATGATGTCATCGAAACAAAGTTTTCTTCTAATTTTTGTTAGAACAATAAATCCTTTGGTGAAAACCATCACCCATAAGTTAGGAACATTTATGTTATATCACCAAGAATCAATAACAAAATGTGCGAAAGTGTATCTAAGTTGCTATGCTTAAAATTGCTCTATGAAGTTGTGTGGTTGGCATTCTAAATCAATACGTTCTCCTAGAGAATTCTTCAACTTTCTCTATCCTTCATTTCTGATGATGGGATGTTAGAAAGAATAAGATTATACATGTGATTTGAGATCATAACCACTTATATAGACAACTTTTCCTGTTACCTTACGTATTCCTATTTAAGCCCATCATAGAAATAGAAATTACCCTTAATCCTCTACACATTAAAGGCCCACATCCTATTAGATGCATTAAAACTCATATTATCCAAATCTTAATAGATCACTTTTAATTAAGCTTAACCTTATATGACGGTTTACAACACATAATTATTCACATATAAGCCCAACGTTGGGATCCAACAATACTAGAGTAAAGATTCAACAATTTTAAGATTCAAAGTAGTATAGAAATCTCGTTATTCAAAACATCAATAGTAGAATGGAATATTCCTAACTCTATTTGAAGCATCTCTATTTGTTTCACTTTACTTTCTATTCCACTTTGAGAACATAAATTTGATAGGATTTACGTAGAGCTAGGCCACGAAGGGTGCTCAACTTAATATACAGTTATCTTTGGGAGATTACCACTTCTCATGCTTAAAGATGGAATCTAAAATTTTCATTTTTCAAAATCAAGAATTCGTCCTCCTTTGTTTTTTTGCTCTAAGCTCCAACCATTTATTTTTCATCTGCTTGAAAACACTGAGATGCTCAAATTAGTCTTTGGTTCATAAGAAAATCCAGGAAAGTATAATATTTTTGAAATGTTTTCGCTCAAAAAGTCTTGGACCTTCTTCTAGAAGGACATGAGTCTGAGTGTTTTGAAGAAGCTCATGGAATTTCCCCAATGTTTTTTTCTTGCATAAGTGAGACTCTTTGATGTAGAAAAGTCTTAATAATATTAGGAAGTTTCCCACCCAAATTCTCTGCTAAATATGTCAAATAAGTGTCCCTCTACAATGTTGTAATTTTTTTACACCATCAATAATGTAAGAAATATGTACCATTAGATTGAATCAATGGAATATATTATATCTATTAATAAAATTTATTTATTTATTTTTAAAATAATATAGTTAGCTAACAAACCAATTAAAGAGTGATTTTGACTTTAAAAATAAAAATAATAAGAGATACGATAAAATACAATGTCTCAGGTTCTTTTATTTCAAACTGAATTCTTGAGACATTAAGCAAGTAAGCTTCATTGCATAATGCTTATGCATCATCTTCTTTCGGATAAAGATGTTATATTCATATATAATTGAAAAATAAACTAGTTTTTAAAAATTAGAAGCTGTAATTAATCATGTGTCATACTGGCACATCAATAGGAGACCTATATCAAGGTTTGCACAATAAGAGGTCTACTCTAGCAATTGACGAGGAGCAATGGATTTGATTCCACTAAGAAAAAGAATATTTTGTGTCAATATCATTGTCATAAAACCGTAGTATTTGCTCTCTCAATTGTTGAAGTTTAAGTAATTTACTTATGTATTACTCTGAATGCATTGCTAGATATTGGTTGGATGTAATAAGTTAATTTTCTTTGGATTAATAATACTTATATTTGCAATTATTTGGTTACATATTTGCTAGCTGGTAAGGGATTTTTAAATTGATTAAATGTTACTCATAAAATATGGATGTATACATATTAGTTAATAAAGGGAAATTATTTCTACACCACCTTTGTTTTGTGATATGTACATCTAAACATCAAAAAAATTTGACATGTTCTTTCCACTACCTTTGTTTCTAACTTGTATTAATCAACCATTTTGAGAATAAAAATAACTATTTTATTCCTAAATAAATTAAAGGACTATTTTATTCTACAAAAGTTTAAAAAATTATAATTTGATGCAGAGCAAGAAATTGAAGAAATCCTAATTAAATTGAAATTTATAATGTTTAGGAATGATTTAATTAATTTGTATTCTAGTTTAATTAGATTTCCTATAGAGTTTCATTAATTAGGCATAGCTTATTTGAGTTATATTCCTAATTTAAGTAAAAGTCTTATTAAAATAGGTTTTCCTAGTCTAATTAGGATAAACCATAACTAGTATAAATATGTCTCTTTTGTAGCTTCTACAAACAGGCCTTGATTATTTCTTGAAATAAACTCGAGATTCGAGTTCAATAATATTTTTAGATCTTCAAATCTCTTTGCAAGCATTTGAGTTTAACTAATTTTCGGTATTCTATGGAATCAATGAGTCTTGAGCCCCTAAATTCGCAGTATCATTTTGAATCAACAAGAATTTAGTTTGTTCTTTTATTCCGGTATTCTTTATAATCAACCGAATATTTTGAACATTAAACTTCCATTGCATCAATTTGGCATCAGAGCTAAAAACCCAGTATTACCAATCTAACCCCATCTACCAACAACCTTTTCTTTTTCCTTTGTGATTTTTCCGTTTAGCTTTATAAAAAAGAAACTTAAACAAAAATGTCAGCCTTGTGTCGGTCACCGTCCAAGGCTGCAGACTTTTATTTTCCATCACCTATCCGGTCTCAACCACCACCATTTGAACTAGAAAGAGCTGGCCATCAAACCCTAAGCAAAGGCTACCGCTGATCGACCACATATCATCAGAAAGTAGCCAAAACAACCACGAACGTTGCTGCCATTGTTCACCTTTTTCTATAATGATTTAGCCAGCACGACCACCATCAATCAACTCCCTTCCATGAGTTCAACATTTCTCACCATTCCCCACTGCCGATCGACGACTCGATCACCAGAATCAAAGCCAACACTAAATCGTTGCCTTTCTCTCCAAGTTCTAGTCAAAACACCACCTTTTCGGACAAACTACCACCACAATCATACTCACCAACCCTAAATCTTTCATATCCATCTATCCTTGTCCAATTTTTTGACCACTATCATCGAAAACCCCATCTTTTACTTATTTATACTTTTGGCCTATTACTTTCTTCTATTTTAGTATTGCCTTTTGATTTTCTGATCTTATCAAAACACCCAAACACACAAAAAAAATATAAAAAAACAGAGTGAGAGAGAGACAAATAGAAAATAGATAAAAGAAAGAAAAAATTTAATCATGAAACTACAACGTTGTCGTGATGATTTCATCTTGAAAGAAGATGTTTTAACTAGAATGTTGAAGATTTTTCATTCAATTATTCAAGATTTAGATAAATTTTGAAATAGAAAATCTTTACACATAACGCACATATATGGATTTGAAAAAATTGTTCATGATGATGCATGCTATGAGGAAAATGAGGAAGACTATGAACTTGTTTGTTTCACTTGACAATATTATTCCTTCGAAGAAGAGTATTAATTGGTCATTCATGTCTACAACAAATTCTCCACACACAAACATTGATTTGGATCATCTACCGAAATTCAATGACTATTTTGGTATTATGGAACAATAACAGGTAATTGTTCATACATCTTTTGATCTTATGGAGCAAAAGGAGGTAGTTGTTGATACAATCTCTTTTTGTTCTCTGGATTTGTCAAAAGTTGACAAAACAAAATTTGATATTTCTCAACAGTTAGTGGATTATGAGAAAAAATCATTTTTCCTCAACTATGTTGAAGTTTGACGTGAACAATACGACAAGGTATTATTAAAGAAATTGTTGATAGAAGAATTTATTTTACGCTATTGGATTGATTGGACGGACATCATTACAAAAGTTGGAAAATTTAAAGTTTGCTATCTACATTGAAGCTCTGTTTTGAAATTTAATCCTTATACACATGAAGATGTTCTTAGCGACTACAACATGCAAAATTCGAGGATGAATTTTCTCCATCCTGGCGGGAATGATTCAGAGCAAGAAATTAGAAAAAAAAATCCTAATTAGATTGAAATTTATAATATTTAGGAATGATTTAATTAATTTGTGTTCTAGTTTAATTAGGTTTCCTATAGAGTTTCATTAATTACGCATAACTTATTTGAGTTATATTCCTAATCTAGGTATGAGTCTTATTAAAATAGGTTTTTCTATTCAAATTAGGATAAATCATAACTAGTATAAATACGTGTCTTTTGTAGCTTCTACAAACAGGCCTTGATTACTTGCTATTGATTATTTCTTGAAATAAACTCGAGATTCAAGCTCAATAATATTTTTAGATTTTTAAATCTCTATGTGAGTATTTGAGTTTAGTTAATTTTCAATAATCTGCAGAATCAATAAGTCTTAAGCCCCTAAATTCGCGGGATTCTTTTGAATCAACTTGAATTTAGTTTGTTATTTTATTATGGTATTCTAAACATTAAACTTCCACTGTATCATAATTACAAGAATACCCCTAATTCAATAAAAAAATAAATCTCAAAATCTAAGCTGATAATTTTTAAATGAAATTAGAATTATAAAAAATTAACATCTTGTAATTATAATTTTATTTAATTTTTGTAATTAAATTAAGCATTAAGAAGTTTACAAATATTAACATGGAGAGAAAAGCTCCCTATAATTATTGTAAACCTCCATATAATAAATATTAAGAAACTTCCCTATATAAATTAAATGAAATTAAAATTAACATGATAATTTTAAATGAAATTATAATCATAAAAAATTAACATATTGATTTGAGATTTACTTATTTTATTAAATTTAGGAGTATTCTTGTAATTATAATTTTTTGTTTTCCTAAATTTTGTAGAATTAAATAGTCATTCAATTAATTTCGGGGTAAAATGGTTATTATTTTTAGTGTCAAAGTAGTTTGTTAATACAAACTTAAAAATAAAAGTAGTGCAAAGAACCTGTCAAAATTTTGAGGTGGTTAGATGTACATATGACAAAAGAATAGTTGTGCATTGATAATTTTGCTTAAATAAGTTAAAACTTTTTAATCAATTAATTATTTTTTCATATATTAAATTACATTAAATGAATGGCACGATTGAAACACTTATATTTCAAGAGTCTACAACAGTCCCACAATCAATACTATAAAAATACATATAATATCATAGAGAAATCCTTCACATAATTATATAAATAAAATGAAGGTGGAGAATAACACTATTCAAACCAAATAAATTTACCTAAAAAACTTCTATATTAGAAAAAAAAATACGATCATCAAGAACAACTAGATAAAATTTATTGTGTGAAAATTTATCTCAATCAAATCACATTCTTCCAAAATATTTATCTTAGATCAAATTCCAATTTCATGCACAAAAATATCTTACTTAGATTCTGAAAGGAATAATGCTAAGAAGTTTTGGGTCCCATCCATATTCTCTAAAAAATATGTCAAACAATTCTATAAACAAAATAAAGGTGGAGAATAACATAATTCATACAAAATGAATTTGTAGGGTAAAACTTTTCCATCATAAAAAAGCACGGCTATAAAAAATGACCAAATAAAATTTATTGTGCCAAAAATTATTTCAACCAAGTGACATTCTTCCATAATTTTTATCTTAGATCCAAATCCCAACTAAAAGCACAAAATAAAATATCTCACTCATAAAAAGTCTTAAAGGAATAATGTTGGGAACCTTTGGTTCCCACAAAGTTCTCCGCAAAATATGTCAAACTAGTATATAAATAAAATAAACGTAGAAAATAACATTAGTTATACAACACAAATTTTACCTGAAAACCTCTCTATTAAAGAAAAAATATGATCAACAATAACTTATATACTTTGCTTAAAACTATGCAGGAAAGCTCTGAAAACTCCGGACGTGGAAAAAACCCTAGCGCTGGAGGAATTTTCCCTCCGCCATTCAGGGAGACTAGAGCAACTAAGAAGGCATGGTTTCGTGATGAGGAGGTTGCCGATGATACCCCTGTGCAGGTCTCGTATAAGGAAACCCTCGTGAGCTCTTCACGAGCAATGGAGACGGGTTATGGTGGCGGCGCAGTGGACTGGGAGTTTAAGGAAGGGGATGTGACTGAGAATAAAGATGGACCTATGCCTTCCATAGCCTTCTCGGCTAGAGTTCATGAGAAGTTATGTGAACCATGTAAGAACTAAGTGATAGTGAAGTTATTGGGTCGCATAATCGGATAGAGAACCCTCTGTACGAGATTGAATGTCATGTGGAAAACAACAATGAGTTACTCTGTGATAGACTTAGAAAACAATTACTTCTTGGTTCGTTTTCGTTCAGCTGGTGATGCTGTTGATGCCCTAACAAAAGGCCTGTGGATTAACATGGGACATTATCTCACGGTGCAGCCATGGACGCCTTCTTTTGATTTCAATACAATAGATATAGATCAAGTTAATGTATGGATCCGTTTACCTGGACTCGCTATTCATCTATATGACCAGAAAGTTCTTCAGAAGCTTGGACAATTGGTGGGTACAATGATTAAAATTGATTCTAACACAGTATCCTCTGCGCGTGGAAGATTTGCCCGAATTACAGTTAGCCTCTCCCTGGCTAAGCCTTTAGTTTCTCAGTTTGTGTTAGATGGGGAGGTTCAAAAGGTAGAGTATGAGGGGTTGCCAGTGATTTGCTTCACATGTGGAAGATACGGCCATAGTAGTAACAATTGCAAGGACTCGTGTTCAGCGAACAATTCTGGAGAGGGTGCCCAACCTCAACCTAATATGCAGTGTCAGGAGATCCATATCCAACTAGATGAACACTGTAATGATGCTAGTATTGCCGAGCCTTTTGGACCATAGATGATAGCCACAAGAAAAGGCAGAAAATTTAATAGTAACAATGACAATAACAATGGCTTTAATAGGAACCGTGAGAATATAGGGGCTGGTTTTTCCAGATTCCAAATATTAGATCAGGTCACAGACGATCGTGAGAACCCCAACCATGCAGCTATGAAAGATAACCCCTCCACTTCTCATCAACCAATCATGGCCAACATTCACCTGATATTCACTACCAACCATGAAGCTAGAACAAAAACTCTGGCTCGACACAATCAACACACCATAGCTGTTACTACAAAATCCTAGAGGAAGATGCCAGCTAATTCTATAAACCCAACCCGAAACCCTTTCCAGCAGAGTGCTTTCACGATAAGAGAGGAAAACATAAAATCTTCACCTTATGCAAACCCTCAGCCCACATCATGTTTTAACCTTCAGTTCAATCCTAGTCATCAACAAATCTCCCTTCTTGCTACAACGTTGGACCCAAAAAAGCATACGGTGGTCTTTTGTGCTACCCAAAACTTTCCTTCTGGGGATATAGGGGAGGCGGTCAGTGAGCATAGTGATCGGCTAGGACCGGACTCTAAACACTTGTCTGACCCTCCAGACGCTCATAATGCTTCTCGGGTAAATGACAGAAATGCTCAAGCACATCCGGCTGTGTCTTTGGGTGAGAATGATGGGGAAGAGATATCCGATGAGGAAGATTCGATGATTGAGGAAACACCCTCGGTGTTGATGTTTGACGTTAATGGACATCACTAATAAGGTGTCTGTATTTCTTTTTTTTTCTTTTTTTTATTTCATGACGATTAGCATTATGTATTGGAATGTCCAAGGGGCAGCTTCGGCTAATTTTCGGCGCTCTTTCAGGGCAATTGTTAAAAATTATAATCCATCTATGGTGATTTTGATGGAACCGCGCATTAGTGGGGTCAATGCAGATGAGTTCATAAAGAAGAGTGGTTTCGACCATTCTCATCGAGTGGAAGCAGTGGGCTTTTCTGGTGGAATTTGGATTCTTTGGCAGAGTTCCATAGCAGTGGAGGTACTGCTGAACCACAGGCAGTTTATTCACTTTAAAATATGTATGAATAATGTATTTATGTCTTGGGTAACGATTGTATATGCTAGCCCAAACCCAATGTTGCGGAGCCAGCTGTGGAAGCATATGGATAGCATTGCCATGTCAATTCAAGGGCCTTGGCTAATTGGTGGGGACTTTAATTCTATTTTGTAAGCTTCTAAATAGCAGGGGGGTGTTACACAGAATTCAAAAGTGTGCGGCAATTTTCGACAGTGGTTTGATGGGCACCGAATTTTTTATTTAAAATTTAAAGGTCCTCGGTTTACCTGGTCTCGTGGACTTCTGTTTAAACAACTTGACAGAGCTCTCTATAATAGTGATTGGTTAATAAAATTTGTGGCCAATTTTGTTCTTCACCTTCCGAAGGTTGCTTCAGATCACAGGCCAATGCTGGTTCGTTTTGAGAAAGCTGCTGCCAGACATCAGGGGACTAGGCCATTCCGATTTTTGGCACCTTGGCTGACTCATGAGCATTTTAATTCTTTTGTTAAGAAAGTGTAAGATCCTCAAGCCCACTATAGTGCTGCAGCTTTCCATTTTGTCCAGGTGGTCCAAGAGTGGAATAGGGAGGTGTTTGGGAATATTTTTCAGTGAAAACGAAGACTAATGACTCGTATAAATGGGATTCAAGCAGCCTTAGAAATTTATAACTCCCGAGGGCTAGTGCGGTTAGAGGCTAGGTTACGGAACGAATTGGAGATGGTGATGGGTCAAGAGGAAATTCTTTGATGGCAAAAATCTAGGAAAGATGAGCTTTTACACGGGTACAGGAACACTAACTTTTTCACCAAAAAACCATTGTGAGAAGACGGAGAAATAGAATTGAAGCTATTCAAGATAATTTGGGAAATTGGATTTATAGTGAGGAAGAGATTCATAATCATGCAATTGGGTATTTTTCGTCCTTATACAGAAGTGAAGCTGCAACCCCTCAACGTTATCAGGTTCTGAACTTATTTCCAGTCTTGAATGCTTATGATTTGGAGAGTATTGCTGACCTAGTTTTGGGCAACGAAATTAAAAGGGTGGTTTTTAGCATGAAACCCCTCAAAGCTCCAGGTACTGATGGTTTACATGCCATTTTTTACCAGTCTCAATGGCCAGTTGTTGGGCCTTCCTTCTGCAAGCTTATGGCTGATATCTTTAGTTCGGTCAAGATCCCCCAGGAACTCAATACTACCCTTTTGATATTGATTCCCAAAGTGGAGCACCCTACTAGCCTAAGTCTGTTTAGGCCTATCAGTTTGTGTACAGTTGCTTTTCAAAACAGTGACCAAAATAATTGCTAACCACTTGCAAGCCTTGTTGTCGGAGCTCGTAGGTCCCCATCAGACTAGCTTTGTGCCCGGCCGCCATATTATCGATAATATTATTGTTGCTCAGGACGTGGTGCACTCCATGCGAAATAAAATGGAAAAGAGAGGGTTTATGGCTATCAAGGTGGATCTTGAGAAGGCGCATGATCGGCTTAACTGGCCCTTTATTTTTGATGCTCTTCAACAAACTGGTATCTCGATTCAGTTATCTAGACTTGTAATGGAATGTACAACTTTGGCTCGAATGAGTATTTTGTGGAATGGTGAGGCTACAGCAGAGTTTGTCCTAGGGAGAGGAATCCGTCATGGAGATCCGCTGTCTCCTTATATTTTTGTCTTGTGCATTGAGCGGTTGAGTCATGGAATTACCCAAGCTGTGATGGATGGTAGTTGGAAGCCTATTCGGTTGGCCAAGCATGGAACTCCCCTAACACACTCATTTTTTACGGACGATTTGCTCGTTTTTGCAGAGGCGTCAATTGATCAAGCTTATACCATAGATGCAGTACTAGAAAACTATTGTCGGAGCTCTGAAGCGAAGGTCAATAAGTCGAAAACTAATTTTTTTTTTCTAAGAATGTTGTTTCAAGAGAAGCTCAACTCCTCAATGATGTTTTGGGGTATTCGGCTACAAATGATTTGGGGTGCTATCTTGGAATGCCACTTCTCCATTCAAGAGTGAATAAAGCTACTTATCAAACAATTCTTGACAAGGTGGATAAACGGCTCACTGGCTGGAATGCAGCTCATTTATCCTTTGCTGACCGAATCACTTTGGCCTATTTAGTGCTTCAAGCAATGCCTATTTATACAATGTAGACGACTTTACTCCTGGCTCCGGTGCGTGGGAAGATTGAGAAGTCCTGCCGTCGGTTTATTTGGGATGGGAAGTCAAAGAGCCATAAGATGAGAATGGTGGGTTGGAACAAAATTTGCACGCCAAAACCTAAAGGTGGCCTAGGGTTTAAGAAGATGGATGTGATGAATTAGGCATTGTTGATGAAGTTGAGCTGGGAAGTTTTTTCGAACTCAGACAAGTTATGGGTGAAGGTTATTTGTTCAAAGTATGAGTTGGATCCTAGACACTTACCGATGTCCCTCCCTGAGAAGCAAGGATCTAGAATCTGGAAGGCCATAAAGAGCACGTGGTCAGCCACCATGCTGGGACCTCGCTGGGCTGTCTGTGATGGAGCTCAAATTCGCTTTTGGCTAGACTGCTGGGCAATAAAGCAAGGCCCTTTGATCAATCTCGTTGTTCATCCAGTGCTTCAAGAGTTGGTTAACGCTACTGTGAGTGAATTTATCAACGTGCATGGGGGTTGGAACTGGTCGGCTTTTGAAAATCTGCTACCTAACTCTATTTTGCTGCAAATTGCTTCGGTATTGCTCCCTGATCCTCTACTTGGTGTTGATAAAATCTACTAGTGTTTTGGCCCAAGAGGTATCTTTACGGTTCGCTCGGCCTATGAGTCTCGATGTCAGCTAGATTTAACTACTACCGACACTGCATGGAATCTAGCCTGGTCTTGGAAGGGACTGCAAGCTGTGCGCATCTTCCTTTGGCAGGTTTTGCATGCGAAGTTAAAGACCAAGGGTGAACTATCTAGGCGGCATATTCCTGTCTCTATAGGTTGTGAACGATGTGGGGCGTCACTTGAGGATATTATCCATGTCTTGAGAGATTGCCATTGTATCAAGCGGTTTTGGCTTCGGATTGTTCCAGTTTGGACTCAATTCTCTTTCTTTCAGACTACTTTACGAGAATGGACTATTGCTAATCTACAAAATAAGTGGAAGATTGTTTCTCCATTACCTTGGGAATGTATATTCGGCGTAGCGGTTTAGAGATTATGGTATTGGAGGAATCATTTTATGGTGGATGGGAAGTTAGCGGATAGCTCAACAGTTTATTTAGATATTATGGCCAAAGCTAATGAAATCCATAGATTAAATAATTCTCACATAAGTCAGTAGCCGTGGTGAAAGGAAATTTTTATTGGTTGGCTTCCACCTCCATGGCCTTGGTGCAATTTGTGCTCCCTTGTTTTCAAGCTCCAAGCTCCAAGCATTTGTTTGGCATCTGCTCAAAAACACTCAGATGCTCAAATTAGTATTTGGTTCATAAGAAAATTCAAGAATGTATAATCTTTTTGAGATGTTTCCGAGCAAAAAGACTTCGACGTCCTTCTAGAAAGATACAACTCTGAGTATTTCTAAGGCGTTTACGGAATGTTCCCATTGTTTTTCTTTTGTACGAGTGAAACCTTTAAACACAGAAAAGTCTGCAAAAAATAATGTTAAATAGTTTCAGTTCCCACCTAAATTCTCTGCAAAATATATTAAATAATTATATAAATAAAATAAAGACAAAATATAACATTGTTCATACAAAATAAATTTGTGTAAAAAAATTCTCTATTAGAGAAAACGGCCATCAAGAATAACTAGATAAAGTTTACCATGCGAAAAATTGTTTCAACTAAGTCACATTGTTCCAAAATATTTATCTTAGATCCAAATCCCAATTACATGCACAAAAATATCTCACTCATAAAGAGTTTGAAAGAAGTAATGTTAGGAATTTTTTATTCCCACCGAGTTCTTTCCAAAATAAGTCAAACAAGTATGTAAATAAAATAAAGGTCATACAACACAAATTTGGTATGGAAAATTTCTCTATTAAAGAAAAATATGGCCAAAAAATATGACCGTCATGAACAACTAGATTGAATTCACTATCTAATGAATTATTACAGCCGAACCACATTCTCTTAGTATTTTTATCTTTGATCCAAATCCCAATTACATAAAAAAAAATTATGTTACTCATAAATCTCCGCGATAAATAATGTTAGGAAGTTTTGGTTCCCACCCAATATGTCAAACAAGCATATAAACAAAATAAAGGTGGACAATACACTACTAGAAAAATGGTCCTTACTGATACTTGTCTTCTGACACTTTATTTAAAAGTATTAGTATATACATATATTTGGATCATTTTCCGCATTTAACAGATATGTATCACTAATTACTAATACTGAAGTATCAATAATTTTAGTAATAGCGATCAATGACGCTTAGGTATCAGCAATTAAAAATTATCATTTTAATTTTGTTTTAGTCTGAATTCGAACCCAAGACCTCTTAAACCTAAAGCTTCTACATTGAATCAAAAGACCACTAGGCTACAAATTATTTTTAATTTTTTTAGAGTTGTGCTTTTTGAGTGGATAAAAACAAAACAAATGGACAAGTCTTATCTTATCCAAAATATAACTTTTCAACTCCCTCTACCAAAGTATTCGTTCCCTCCTAAGCTCCCCAGATCTGAAAAATCCCTAACATCCAAATTGTCAAAAAGTGTTCATCCATTATCCTGTCAAACCGGTGGCACAGGTTCACCATTTGCCTTCAAAATCCTAACTTCTTATTTCTTTTCTTATTTTATGATTTCGGATCTCTCTTATTGTCATTAGATCTTGAGTTTTTTTTTGTTTTAATTGTTCTTTTAGGTTTAAATAAGTGATTTGGAGAAGAGCTTCTATGTTTCTTTGGCTACTTGGAAGAAACTAGAAGGTATTGTTTCTTTGGCTACTTGGAAGAAACAAGAAGGTAAAGATTTAGCTTTTATTGTGTTTTTTTTTTGCTGCTACTTTCTTTTCTTTTATTGGCACCAAATAGCCTTCATTATATCTACTTTGGAAAATATTTGTGTTTAGGGTGATCGTCACTATAAGGTTAACTTTATTTCGCTGATGAACGACATTAAACATTTTTTACACTAAAACCCTAAAATTTTCTAATTTGGGAATTCTTAAGAACAGCATGATTATACTAAAATTGATGGTTTATATTGGTTCATAGTGGTCCTATGTTGATATAACTTATTACTTATTAACGATGTTATTAGTTTTTTTTTCAAAAGCAATCTTTTCATTTTTTTTGGCTGTTATTTTTTAGTTTTGTTCATATTGAATAGATTTCAATTTTATTTGCTATAAATAGTCTCATTGGATGATTACTTATTACAAACTATCAAATAGATACTTTTACAAAGGAAAAGTTTGAAGTATGTGGCTTAGGTTGAGAAATGAGGTGTCTTTATCATTTCTTTAATGGATTAGTTTGTAGGGTAAAACAAAATTTTGTTTCTTCAGTTCATTACTAAGGCAATATTAGATTTGTCTTATTTATATTTATGTTCATAATAAGGCAATATCTACTTCAGTTGTTTAATTTTCTTATTTATATTTATATGATTGATGGCCAAAATCATAAGACTTGTTTATAAGTAATGATTTTGGAATGAACTCTCAAATTATTGAAATATTTTGTCTAAACTTTACCATATATTTGAAATAATTAAAGTTAAATGTGTATGTTTCAGTTCTGGAAATTTTGGAATGAACTGGGTCTATAACTGATTTTTAATCGATTTTTCAAAATGTTTGGTTACTGTCCAATCTTTCATAAATTACTCATGTATCATGTTTGGTGGTGCAAAATGATAGTCTAAACATATCTAAATGAGCTGAAATTTGTAGAAACTAAAGTTCTATATGCATACTTCAAATCTGAAAAATTTTATGTTGATTGAACTTGTAGGTTATTTTTAATGATTTTTTAAACTCTGTTGCTCTGCAGCAAGTTTTGTTGACATGACTATTTATTAACTTTTGATCTTACAAAACACCAGCATAATAATATCAGACTAACCTCAAATTTTAATATGTTGTTCATTCATATGTGTTGTTAAAAAATGGAAAATATCATTCTAATGTATTAAGTATCGTAAATTTTATAAGATTTATGGCCAAAATCATAAGACTTGTTTATAAGTAATGATTTTGGAATGAACTCTCAAATTATTGAAATATTTTGTCCAAATTTTACCATATGTTTGAAATAATTAAAGTTAAATGTGTATGTTTCAGTTCTGGAAATTTTGGAATGAACTGGGTCTATAACTGATTTTTAATCGATTTTTCAAAATGGTTGGTTGCTGTCCAATCTTTCATAAATTACTCATGTATCATGTTTGGTGGTGCAAAACAATAGTCTAAACATGTCTGAATGAGCTGAAATTCGGAGAAACTAAAGTTCTATATGCATACTTCAAATCTAAAAAATTTTATGTTGATTGAACTTGCAGGTTATTCTTAATAATTTTTAAACTCTGCTGCTCTGCAACAAGTTCTTTTGACATAACTATTTATTAACTTTTGATCTTACAAAACACCAGCATAATAATATCAGAATAACCTCAAATTTTAATATGTTGTTCATTCATATGTGTTGTTAAAAACTGGAAAATATCAATCGAATGTATTAAGTATCTTAAATTTTATAAATATATATTTAAGTACCAATTACTACTGTAGTTGGAGCCCAAAAATGAATGGTTTTAGGACCAACCGGGTGGTTCCAGAAAGCTAGGAGCTTGTTAGCTATTCTTTTTAATTGAACTAATTTAACTTGAATATTAGCCCAATTATTGATTTCTATGGTTTGCGATTGATTTGAGTTTGACATTCTTGTTTTGTGTTGGTTTGAGTTTGACATCCTAGTTTAAGACTTTGAAGGCTTCCAAGAAATGATTTTGGATGATGAGCATATGAGTAATAGTTTGAAAATTAATTTACTGTATCAAATATATACTTAGTGTAGCATATTAATTTTAAGAACTATGGATTATTCCATAAATATTCTAGTAAATGGTTATGTTATATATGCATGTCTTAATATATAATAATTATATTTTTAAGTTTGTTTTTTTTCCCTTTCTAGGTTTAGGAAAAATATTTAAAGTCATTTTGGGTTATGATGTCAATCAAGTTAAAGCAACATTACTTGTGAGTGGAAATATATAATGATTATATTTTTATTCTACTTTTTTTTATCTTCTTAAAGTTTTATAATTAGGCAAATTTAATGAATATCTAATTACAATTTAGGGTGATATTCTTTAAATGGTTCACATGAATAGATTTAAGTAGTATAATAAATCTCATACTCACTTTATAAAAGCTTAACTAAGTTTGCAAATATTATTTCTTTTACTAGTAATAATTTTGGATTGAACTCTCAAATTATTGAAATATTTTATGTCCAAACTTTATTATGCCTAATATAAATATGGAGATTCATAGTTATTTTATACCCAGTTTAAGGAAACTGCAGTTTGAGGACTTATTTTTTGTCTTGTTAAATAAGCTTTTAGAATGAATAAATTGAGGAAAAGAGTGGTGATTTATTTATAATAGAGCATTTGTGATAGCTTTTAACTATGCACAAAAATCATTTGGTGTATGTAGATAGAGTAACATGCTTGTGCTGAAAGTAGATATTACATTGAAAACTTCTTGTCTACTATAGTTTGCTATATATATAACCTTTACCAAAAGAAAATAATTGAGTTTATTTATAAATAGCTTATGAGTATTTTTTCTTTCGAACAAAATAATTTTATTTATGTTAATTGTTGTTTCTCTAATGGCTGGATATTGGCAGCTAATTTTTTTTTCTTTTCCATGTATTCATATGTAGATTTGATCGATGTGTTTGAAGTGTTTATTCCTCAACTTCACTTATATCCTAACCCATACAGTCTATTGAATGGAGAAGCTGCTGGTGTGATAATGCAATTATACTACTCATATTGAAAGAGTGAAAGGCAGTCATACTTCTCAATTTAGCTTCCAGATTTATTAAATTTAGCCACAAGTAGTAGGCATTTGATTGGATGGTAGAAATTTTTATGTATTGAATTTGGATTATTTAGTTATGAGAGTAGGATTTTGTTATTGAAGTTTTGGAATTTGTAATATATACTAATAATATTTAAATGTGAAATGAAAGATTTTGTGATATAAATCAATTTCTTTTTGTTATTTTGTGGTGCCTTTTAATTTTACCAATAAATCAATAGGCAATGATCCAATTCAATTTTTTATTTTTTAAAAATAAATTAACTAGTGATACCATGGTAACAGTAATTATAGACACTAATAAAATATCAATAACTACTAACACTATGGTATCATAATATCGGTGATACTGTAGTAATAGTAATCACTGACACCACTTACGAGTGTCACTATTTTTCTGACTCCTAGATTACTGACACAATTAACAAGTGTCAGTGAAAGCAATTTCTGACACTATACTAAAGTCAGTAAAGACCATTTTTCTAGTAGTGATAATATCAATCACATAACAAAAATTTTACGTGGAAGACTTCTCTATCAAAGAAAAAAAGTAGCCATCAAGAATGACTAAATAATATCCACCATGTGTAAAATTATTATAACTAAACTACATTCTCCTAATGGTTTTTTGCCTTACTCTATCCCAATTACATACAAAAAAATTTCAATCATACAACAATATTATACAATCTCACAAATTATTTATTTAATTTTTTGACTAAATTGAACAACTTTATAATTTGTGCATATTGAGACTTGTCTTAAATATTGTTATTGGACACTTATCTATCAGCTTCTGGGCCACGTCGTTTATCTAATACAATTCGAAGTCAAAGTCTAAAGTTTGACTTCCTCAATGTTCTGGTCGGACGATTCTATTATTAGGCTCTTACATTGAGAATTACTGTTATTAGGATCGTACTTTATGCTTGTGAGACAAGTAGTTTCTCTATCTGTGCACAACTTTAGTTGCCAATCTCATATTAAGCTATTAGGCTCTAAATCTAGGACTCTTAGACCTTGAGAAAGTTTTAGTAAAACAATACTATTATTACGCTCTCACTTTAGCCTTTTTAGATAAACAATTTCTCTATCCGTACGTAACTTCACTAGCTAATTTACTCTGACAAATTACATTTTGACAATTACATTTCTGCAATATATCTTGCTTCCATTTCTAGTAATTCATTATTTAAAGATGTTGGTGGTGCGGACAAAATCATACAATTGCCAAATTAGCTAGCTTGATGACTTGGACTGATATTGTATATACCATGCAAAAAACTCAATATGACCCTGCATGCATATTTTTTTACGCAAGAAAGAGACAAAAACATCGCGCAAACATTTAATGGATAATTGCATAATTTCAACTGCTGAGATAGGAAAAAAATCATCATCACTTGCAAAACTAGTACTGATTAAATAAGATTGATTAAAAGATATATATAACGATCCTTTGTTATGTTCAAAGTTTTACATATTTTGCTTAAAATATTAATCCACTCAAAAGTGATTAAACAAGCTGAATAATTAGATGATGCTAATAAATTATAAGAGATAATGTAGTGCGGGAACTCTCATTTTTTTTCATGTGAACAAACTTTTAAGCTGTGCAATTTAATAGAGTCAGTTTTCAATGCTATTAAATTGCATGACTTTATAGTTTATTAAAGATTAACTCTGTTAAGTTACGTGTCTACATAAAAAAAAAATGAGAGTGCCCACATTTGAGAATGATTACACACACATATAACTAACCACCAAGAGCTTTATATAGTGGCTACCACCAAGCGCTTTATATATTGGCTACGAACTATAGTATAGAACTAGATGGCAACAGGGACATTATGAAGGGGTTGAGCCTTTTGTACGGTGAGGCCAAATTTATCGTCCATGTCCATGTTGTGGTTATCAAGCTTCCAATCAAAAGAGTTAATAAGTGAACCCAACATTAGATGTAACATTCTAATTGCCAATGGTAAACCAGGACAAATTCGTCGTCCAGCTCCGAAGGGAATTAGCTCAAAATTCTGGCCTTTGAAATTAACATTTGACCCTAAGAACCTTTCGGGAATAAGAGTGTGAGGGTTGTCCCATGTGCTTTCATCTCTGCCAATAGCCCATACATTGACAAAAACTTGTGAACCTTTTGGCACTGTGAAGCCTGCAATTTCAACATCTTTTGTGGCTTTGCAGGGAAGTAATAAGGGAGCTGCAGGGTGCAATCTCAAAGTTTTTTTAACAACAGCTTGTAGATAAGGTAGCCGAGTGATGTCAAATTCCTCAATTGGGTTACACTTGCCAACTGTTTGTTCTAGCTCCAATTTTGCTTTCAATAAAGCCTTAGGGTTGTGGAGTAGTTCTGCCATTGCCTATTCCATTGTACTTGAAGTTGTATCATTCCCCGCAATAAACAAATCCTGGTATACGAACATTGTTATTGAACTTGTAATTTGTACTAGAAATTAAGAAAAAGGAAAAGAAATATTACCGCAAAAAAGTGCTTGAGATGTTTGTCTTCAATCTCAACACTCTTTTCTTGGATAATATTGAGAAGAGTATCTAATATATCTTTACATTCGGTGCTAATACTACAACCATGTTCTTGTCTATGCTTCAATCGTTGATCAACCAAGCGATCAAACACCTTGAGCATCTTGGCACTATAAACTGTGATGCGGCGCTTTATCCCCTGCAGATCAAACTTTTTGAGAAGAGGAAAATGGTCGGACAAGTTAGGCTTTCCTGCTTCTTCCAAGATACCAGAAACTGTATCCTTAAACTCTCGCTCATTGGGATTAACCAAATCAATAGAAAAAATTGTGTTGGATAATAAATTAAGTGAAGTATTGAAAGCAGCTTGGCCAACATCTATTGCTTTACCCGCACGGCAATTGTCTTCAACATGAGCAAGAAGGTCTTTGATTTTCTTGCGCCGGAGCTCTTGATTGGCATCGAGTTTCTGACTAGTGAAAATATGCATGTTACTTATTTTTCAAAGATTTTTCCACATTGTTGAAATTGGAAACCAGGCCGAACTGAATTCATGGTGCGGGAAGGGCAGTGACAAGATTGCTTCAGGGACCATTCGATCACAGAATGATAAATCATGCCTGGCCAAGTCTTAGACTCATTGTGGGCCCATGAATCTTGGCAAGCTTGGCCAGTGACTAGTGAGGTTTAGCACCTAGCTCCAGAAGGTTTCCGATCACTGGATAAGGCCTCGGTCCCGGTGGAAGCTGTTTGTGTCGTCCTCTGGAAACGAAACTTAAAGCCATCACCCAAACCAATGTGAAAACAAGGCACAGTATGCAGTTAATTAACAAATCCATCCTTGAATTGAAGTTGATATTTTGATTTCTCTTTATTTGAAACTCTCTTCAATACCGTCCCTTCACTTTCTTTTATTGAACTCGCAAGCGCACGAATCTATTATAGTATAGATCAATGGTGATGAGTGTCGATCCCACGAAGAGGTGGATTTTAATTATATGTACAATTAATTTTGTATGAGGTGGTTGGATTTGCGGTGGAAATGATTCAAATTATCCTAAAAATTAGAATTGAAATGGCGAGAAGAAATTAAAGTGTAAATCTATTACATTGATGTACTTGGGTATCTAGATCCGTATCAACATGCATCATGGGCTAAATATTCCTTATTAATACCAATTAAATCATGAGGGGGGAATCCACACCTCATGAACCACACTCTAATAAATATGGTGTTAAGGGCTTATCGTGCCAAATAATAATAACTTTATACTAGGGAGCCGGTGAAATCAGGGCGGTACTAGACAAGATTATTATTATTTGTCAACGAAAAGTCAAAACATCCACAAAAACTAGAGGGGAAGAGAAAATAAATTTACCAAATAAAGCCCATGACACATGTTCAGACTTCACCTTCAACCCAAGCTTGAAAGAAAATTAGCTACTCATAATTGAACTAGGGACAAAATAGGAATTTATTAAAATACGTAGAAAATACAAGATGGAGAAGGAATTATAGAAAATGGAGTTCAAAAATGGATTCAGAGGTATCAAATTAGGGGGGAGGCTCCCTTTTTATATATACATCGAGTAAATTATGGCCATCGGATTAAAAACAGTTTGGACGCTCAGGATTGCGTCACGTCATCAGTCAAAAATACACGTCAACAGTACGCGTGAACAGTACGCGGTTTGACTATGCGGCTTGAACAGTAACACTGTTTGACCACGCGGTTTAAACAGTGACACGGTTTGCACAGTAACGCGGTTTGGTTGAAAATAATCTCATGTGTTGCATATACCGTACACGCATTTTTTGGTCCACTGATATGCTGCCACGTCATCGATCAACAGTGCATAAGAATTTTAGTCTAACAGGATCTTGACACCTCATCAGTCAATGCCATATCATCGGTCAATGTCACGTCATCGATCCATCTATGTGAATAATATCGTGAATAGTAACGTAGACAGTACCGTACATGTGAACAGTGTTATTTTTCCTTTTATGCTCCTCCTAAGGTTTTCGACCGTCCTGAGTTCAAAAGTGATGTCCATTTTGCCGTTTGATCTCTCGTTTATTATGAAATGACAATGATGCCCCTAAAATACATAAAATACTTAATTAAAATAAAACACACATAATTAAATTACAAGAAGCTTAAATACATAAAAGTAAGGGTTGTTAGTAAGACTTGAATCTTTATAAATATGCATTTTCTAACACTCAACACACCCCCCAACCAGCTTATTGCTAGTCCCTAGCAAATAAAGTGAAAACAAAATTCAATTCTGAAATGATTTTTTTTTTAAGAAACACTCGTATTTATTCAATCAAATTAATGATATCAATCAAATAAAAGTATAAGTATTATCTCCAGTCTAAAGGAATATCACACCCACATCAACCATCCATATGAATCAACCTAGTAGATTCAAAATATTTATGTCTATTACAGTGTTGATGCCGTAATATTATAAAATTTTCCCACAGATGCCGTAATTTTCATTACAGCATTATAGAATTTTCCCACAAATATAGTATATTCATTCACATTCATTTTCATGAAAGCAAATCAAAACTTTTGTTCTTCTTGGAAGTTTAATACACCGTCTACATTTGTTTTATTATGTGGCTTATACTCGAGGTAATCTGAAAATTGTCACTTCTATCTCAAATTTTTTATATGGCTAAATTCTCTTCATCGAATTCTACTATCTTGTAATATCTTGGCAATAAAAGTTTAAGCTTATAGCAACGCTAAGAAGCTAATAAGAAGAACAAGTGCTTAAATTTTAGTATGTCCTTAAAAGTAATTAATTTTGGATTCAATCAAATTTACTCTAATATTATCTTTAAAAATATCAATTTTTAAATGTTAAAAAAATATCACTCTAATATTATTCCATTCTACAACATCTGACTCTTAAAGTTAGCCAAAATAAAAAAAAAAGTAAATATAAATAAATACCAACCATATTTATATATATAACCTCTCAATTGGCATCCAAAGTATCGGGCTGGAAGCTGCCCTCTCAAGTATTTTTCAAATTTATCATATATTCGTATAATTGACCAGTATTGTAGGTCAAATTCTAGGGCAAAAAAAGAAAAAAAAAAAAAGGTAATGCCACAAAAGCGTGTATAATTGATGCCTCATGATAAAAAAGAAGACGAAGGGCCATTTATTTTTATTTTTTTCCTAAAATTCCAAACTAAGAGATAGTAGGCATAGGACGAGCAAGATAGCTTTTGAGGATCATAAATCGGCCAACAAGTGTTTACTTTAGGCATATAGTCTACCATTTCAAAGCTTGCAACAAAAGGAACCAAATTAAAAACACTCAAGCCATTTTGCCTCATAGTGGAGCAGCAAATTCCATTGCTTTCTAGCTCGTTTTGTAGTTTTAAGATATTTTACTACTTTTTCTATCATTTCCAGATTTTTATCTTTTTTAACAGATATCAAATTTTGGTGTTTTTTTTCTTATTTGGAATAGGAGAATTTTATTACAAAATAATATTTCATGTTTGCTATTTTGATAAGTTTTCGATATTTAAAATTAGGATAAAATAGCTCAAAACCCAAATTTTTGTTATTAAGATTTATCAATAATTTTTTAGTCATTAAAAAACTTTGTTTTTCTATATTTTGCTAATCTTTATGCTCCATATCATAACTAAGGTTTACCTTTTGGAAACCAAAAAGAAGAAAAAAGTATTTAAAGGGCATTACTATAATATTTGCTACTCACGAAGATTTGTTTTAAATATGGCATTTACGCTACCATTATTATTTTCATGAAAGAAAATAAAAATGTTTCTCTTCTGGTAATAAACTTTACACAATTATTTTTTTGGATGGCTTTGATTCAAAGGTCAATTCTGAATATGGGCTAGAGTGGAATGAATTCAAAACTTGAAACTATAAAATGGTTGTGTTTTGAGTAAGGGAATTCACTTATGAGTCACGTGCAGCAAGCGTGTTATCCTCTTCACTAAACTTAAGGAAAAACGGCATTGTTTTCTGTCGTTTTGACCAAGTTTAACTGAAGCATGTGAAACCACATGTGAAGAGGGAATTAAATTCGTTATAAAGTTGTATACACGCATCCAAAAGTTGTGCAATCTGGGTTTCAATAGAAGAGGTATAAAGAGGCTGGTTGTTGAAGCAAATTGCATGGGATTTAGAGAGCTTTCCAAAGAGATTTAGAAAGTGAGAGAGAGTCTTCTCGTTCCTTGTAATCTACTCTGTAATAGCTCTGTAACAATCATCGTGAATCATCAACAGAGCCTTTTTGGCTTTTCCCATGGATGTAGATTGTGCATTTATGCACAACCGAACCACGTTAAATTCTATTCTTTGTGTGAGTGTGTTTTGCTTCTAGTTTAAGTTAATCTTCTGTTTCAGTATCCATTAACCTAGAGTTAAGATGTGAATCAGTATTGAAGTCTAAGATTGGTGATTGGTTTAATTGCAACTTGAAGAGATCTTGACAAGGTTCTTGGGCAATGATTTATTGCTAATCAAAGAATTAAGCAATCAAGTCACTACACATGGTATTAGAACCAAGGTCTTTAGTCCAAGATCCAAGTATGGCCACAACCAAAATTAATATTGAGAAATTCAATAGGAAAAAAATTTCAATACATGGAAGGTTAAGATGGAGACAATGTTGATAGCACAAGGGCTTGGAGATGCTTTTCAACCAAAATCCAAGAAGGAATGGAAGGAAACCTCTTATTCAAAAACACCAGAACAAATGGCAGAGATAGATAAGAAGGCTAAGGGGGCCACCATCTTGAGTCTTGCAGATTGAATGATAAGGGAAGTGGCAAAAAAAACCTACAATTGCTGACTTATGGGCAAAATTGAAGAGCATATACATGAAAAGTCTCTTGTAAACAAATTGTATATTAAGAAAATAATGTTCTCTCTGAAAATGCTTAAATGCTCATCTCTTGATGATCATATTAGTGAGTTCAATAAAGTGTATAACACTCTTAAAACCATAGATGTTGCATTGAGTGATGAAGATGAAGCCTTGCTTTTGATAAGCTCTCTGCCCAAGTCTTATGAGCACTTTGTTGATGCCTTGATGTATGGTAGGCAGACATTGACTCTAGATAAAGTAAAGTCAATACTTAGTACTAAAGAATTGTAAGAGAAGTAAGAAAGTCTTGGCAATGGCTCTGGTGAGGGTTTAACAGTAAAAGCAAGGCCAAAATGGACAAAAAATAAGCAAGGAAAAAATAAAGAAAAACCAAGGAACTTGAGATACTTCTTATGTCATAAAGAGGGGCATTTTAACAAGAATTGTCCAGAAAGGAACCATAAGAAAAAGGGTTAGAATGGTGATGCAGCTGTTGTAGAAGAAAAATGTTATGAGTCTGCTGGTGTTTGTGTTGCAATAAAGAGTAGAGACAGAGGTAAATGGGTACTTGATTATGTCTGTACCTTTCACATGTGCCCTAATAAAAGTTAATTTATTGAATATCATGACTTTGATTGGGGTAGAGTGATGATGGCAAATTATAATATGTGTAGGATCATAGGGATTGGTAATGTTAGACTTAAACTACATGATGGATTCATAAAGGAGCTAAAACAGGTAAGGTTTATGGCTGACCTTAAAAAGAATTTGATTTCCTTAGGTATGCTTGACCAAATGGGGTATAATGTTAAGATTGAATCTAGTGAAATGATGATAATCAAGGGTACTGAAACCATCATGAAGGTTTTAAGGAAAAATGGAGTGTTTGTCTTAGATGGGGAGTAGTTACTGGTAAAGTTAGTGTGTCAATTAATACCAACATTAACAAGACCAGACTGAGGCATTTAAAGTTAGGGCACATAGGGGAGAAAGGGCTTAAAGAGATAGATAAACAAGGTGTTTTAAGTGGTGATAAGATTGGTAATTTGGAATTTTGTGAGGGTTGTGTCGTGGAGAAGGCAACCAGGGCTAGCCTCAATAGGTCAATTCACAAATCTAAAGACAAGTTGGAATACGTTCATTCTAGTTTGTGGGGGCCTGCACAACAAATATCTCTAGGTGGTAATAGTTACTTTTTTCCTATTATTGATGACTGCTCTAAGAGGGTATGAGTGTATATCCTCAAGAGCAAGGATAAAGTTTTTGAAAAGTTTATAGATTGGAAGAACTTGGTGAAAATCAATATGGAAAGAAGGTTAAAAAAACTTAGAACATACAATGGCTTAAAATTCTGCAATCAAAGATTTGATAGTTTCTGTGCAAATGAGGAAATTGCAAGACATAGAACAGTGAGGTTAACACCTCAACATAATGGCTTGGCTGAAAGGATGAACAGAACTCTCATAGATAGGGTGAAGAGCATGTTGGTTCAATCCAAACTTTCCAAGACTTTGTAGGCTGAAACACTTTTGGCTGCTTGTTATATGATTAATCTAAGACCCTCTACAGCCACTGATTTTAAAACATCTTATGAGAAATGGACTGGCCAACTAGAAAACTATGAAAACCTGAGAGCATTTGGTTGTCCAGCTTGTGAATCATACAAACCAAGGAAAGTTAGCTCCTAAGGCTTTGAAAGGGTTCTTTATAGGGTACCTAGAGGGTGTAAAGGGTTATAAAATCTTGTGTACAAATTTAAATCCTCTCAGATGTATTATAAGCAAAGATGTAATCTTTAATGAAGGGGAATTACTGAGCCAGAAGTCAAATTAAGAGCCAACTGAGGATTGTTCTTGAAATTACTATTAAGTAACAGTTTGAGGTGGAGTTGTCTAAGTGTGATGATTCATTTGAAGCTGTCGATTCAGGTGATGTCATTGACAGTTTAGGGGATTTTGAAACCTCACTGTAAGAATAAGAGTCTCAGGTACAGGAAAAAGGTTATCAATTAACTAGAGACAGAGCCAAGGGACATATTAAACCAACCAAAATGTATGGATATGCTAATCTTATTGCATATGCATTAGCAGTTGCAAATGAGATTGATGATGATGAGCCAAAAACCTTCAAAGAGGTAGTCCAAGGTAACTTTAATTAGGGGTGGGCACGGTTCGGTCCGGTTCGATTCGGATCAAAATTAAGCAAAACTGATTTAAATCAGTTATTTTATAAAAGAATCAAATAAGAACCGAATTCAATAAAAACCGAACATAAACGGATCTTTTCGGATCGGTTCGGTTTGGTTTTTTTGGTTTTGGGCCTATTTTGAATTTCTAAATTTTTAGCCCATTAGGCCTTATGAATGTAATAATTTTTTTCAACAATTAATTTATCCTAATTTCATTACAAATATTAACAATAAATACAAAGTATTCAAAACACATTTTATCACTAATTTCTGAAATTATAAATATATATATATACATGTAATCGTGTGTGTGCATGTCTATTTTAATTATCTTATGCAACCAATTAAAATCTAACACGTGTCTATTTAAATAAAATTCTAAGAATAATTCGGTTTTTCAGTTCAGTTGAGTGAACCGAATACCGAACCTACATTTTGGTTTTTTTTACAAACCATATATTTCAATTATTTTTTAAAATTAAAATCAGTTCGAACGGTATGGTTCGGTTCGGTTTTCTCTAGTGCACGGTTTTTTTTGCCCACCCCTAACTTCAATAAAGAATGGCAAGAAGCCATAAATGAAAAAAATCTCATCTCTACATAAAATCAACACATGGGAACTAGTTAAGAGTCTTGAAAACATAAAAGTTATGGAGTGTAAATGGATTTTTAGGGAAAAAGAAGGATTGACATATTCTTAACTAAGGAGATTTAAAGCAAGACTGGTGGCTAAGGTGTATACACAGAAGAAATGGGTTGATTTCAAGGAGCGTTTCTCTCTAGTTGTCAGGCATGCATTAATAAGAGTGCTTTTAGTTGTAATAGCAGTTCAAGACATGGAGCTTGATCAACTTTGATGGCAAGACTACATTTCTACATGGAAGACTTCAAGAAGAGATTTTTATGATCAACCTGAAGGGTATGTGGATTGCAAGAAGCCTGGACATGTATGCTTGCTTAAGAAATCACTTTATGGCTTAAAACAGTCCTCAAGACAGTGGTATCTTAGGTTTGATGAGTTCATTGTTATACATGGGTTCATGAGATGCAATTATGACTGTTGTGTGTATTTTAAGCTGTTGGAAGGTGATCATTACATATATCTCTAGTATGTGGAGACTTGGATAAAAGGAGATTATTGACAGGCTATATGTTCGTGTACAATGGATGTCTCGTTAACTAGAAAGCAACCTTACAGCATGTGGTGGCTCTCTCAACCACAGAGGCTGAATATACAACTGCTACTGAAGCTGTGAAGGAGGCTCTATGGTTATAGGGGTTATTGAGTGAATTAGGAATGGTGCAAAAGTATGTGATGGTCTATTGTGACAGCTCTAGTGCCATTCATTTGTGCAAGAATCCTGCACACCATGAAAAAACTAAACACATAAACATTAACCTTCATTAATAATTAATAAGGTGTCTAAAAGAACTGTGAAGATGGCCAAGGTGTATACAAATGAAAATCCAGCAAATATGCTTATTAAGGTAGTTCCTTCAGTCAAGTTTAGTATGAGTTTGAACTTGGCTGGGTTGAGCAGTCTTTGAGTTGCCCAAAGGTTGGAGAAGGAAACAGAAAGAGTAGTTTTTTATTCAAGGTGGAGAAGTGTGGACTAGAGTGCAATGAATCCAAAACTTGAAGCTCTGAAATGACTTTGTTTTGATTCACTTACAAGTCACGTGCAGCACGCATATTATCCTTTTCACTAAACTTAAGGAAAAACGACACTACTTTCTGTCATTTTGAGCAAGTTTAAGTGAAGCACGTAAAACCGCATGTGAGAAGGGAATCAAATTCATTATGAAGTCGTTATACACACGTCCAAAAGCAGTGCAATATGGGTTTCAATATCAGGGTATAAAGAGACTGGTTGTTCAAAGCAAATTGCATGGGATTTAGAGAGCTTTCCATAGAGATTTAGAAAGTGAGAGAGAGTTTTCTTGTTCCTTGTAATCTCCTCTGGAGTAGCTCTATAACAATTATCTTGAATCATCAATAAAGCTTTTTCTGTGGCTTCTAACGTGGATGTAGATTGTGAATGCACAATCGAACTGCGTAACATTATGTTCATTGTGTGAGTGTGTTTTGCTTCTAGTTCAGTTTAATCTTATGTTTCAGTCTCCCTTAACCTAGAGTTAAGGTGTGAATCAACATTGAAGTCTCAGATTGATGATTGGTTTAATTGCAACTTGAACAGATATTGACAAGGTTCTTGGACAATGATTTATTGCTAATCAGATAATTAAGCAATAAAGTCACTACATTGAAATTGCCACTTTTTTTTTCTAAGTCTAAATTTTAGTTTTTTTTCATATCAGTAATACAAATTAAATCTCACAATATTTACCAATTTTTATTAAAACCTACATCTTTAGGATCAAAAGTCTATTGATGTTTACAATGAGCAAACAATTAGACGTACAATCAGCAAACATCTAGAATAACCCAAAAATAATAATAATAATAACAACAATCATACATATACCCTATCTTTGTAGACTTCCATGTCTCGGTGCTAATTTTAATTTCATATTTATCATGCTGTAATTTCTCATAATTGTAGGTCTATAGAAAAGTACGCGTGCAGAGAAACTTTCCACAAAAGCATGCATGATCGATTCATTGTGATGACGCACACCAAACAATCAGCTAGCTGTATATTATACACCCATCGTGAGCTTTTACTTTTTCAATTAAAGTTTGAACTTTTATATTATGAAAGTTAAGGATTAAATTAGATTAGATTTTATGGGTTTAGAGTTTATGGGGCTATTTGTTTTTTATAAATTTAACGAGGCTGCTCTAGTAAATTTAATAAGGACTAATTAGTAAATCAAGTAATGTTTTCTTTTTTTTTTAAAAATCATTGTCTCTGGTAGGGGTTTGAGCCTCACAGGTCATGAGGCGGATCCACTTCTGATCAAAGTACTATAAACTCTTATATAAACTTATTTTATATAAATTGATGTGATATAAATTCATTGTGTGATGACGCACACCAAACAATCAGCTGACTGAACTCTTGAATATTAGGCTTTGGCTATATTTGTCATGAACTTTTGGGACATGAGAATATTTTTGTAAAGAATCTAATTGTCTGCATCGAGAAATTAAACAAAATAGAAAGAGTAGCGATAAACGGGTTAATTCAAAGAAACTCAAACCTCCCAAATATGTTTCTAGTATTTGAGGGACCAATACAACTTATCATTGCCAAATAATACTTCAACATGCTTATTATTGATGGTAATACTAGTTTAAATACTAGTTTATAGAACTAGACGTAAAGATTACAAGCACAATAGACCTCATGTTCCTCAGAATTATGTAACACAATAGCTACTTTTTACTTAGTCAAGATAAATTATAATAACAACTCGAAAGAGAGAAAGATAATTTAACAATGAAATTATCTAAAAATTATTTTTTAGAAGACCATATCATTCTCTTCCCTTTAGAAAATACCCTTATCCTCAAGGATTGAAAAATATTTTTTTAAGCAAAATTGTTCTCGCCTACCCCTTGATCATTGTATTTCCCATCAGTAGCTTTAGCTCTCTCCAACACAACATGCATTCAGCGGAGCCAATCCAAAAATTGAAGCACCTCCATTTGTTCCAGTTGATTCCCCATCGTGATGCCATTACATTATTGCGCTCTCTGCCAACTACCATTAATAGACTTAGTTTCCAATGACTTCGTCCTTTACCGGACTTGGTTCCCAAAGACCTCATCTTTCATTTATGTTCTAAAAAGTAAAACTAAAAAAAAGAGATGTTAGGTGTTGTGTTTATGAATAATTACTAAGCTCTAACACTAAATGTTACATATACAAATTATCTGCAATAGTAAATTAAATAAAAGAGTCGGACTATTAGCACCCCTTCAGAATCTTATTGAAACCTTTTTTTAATTATATTCCATTTAATACTAAAAATACCTTTTTTTTAATGAACACTCTTTTTATTTATGAATTTTTCAGTTTCTAATAATTTTCATACTCTTTCAGTCTTGATATCTATATTCTTCTCTTCAAATTTTCTTTATTATTTAATTTCTAAAAAAATCTAAAGAAAAAGTAAGAAAAACATTATACTTAGAAAATAATGAATATTTTATGGATTTAATACAATTTTATCCTACCTATAAATTTTGGGTTCATGGGTTCAGCAATTAGTTTGACAATCCTGAAAAAATTTATTGCAATGGGATAAAATTTTTATTTAATTTATTTTTCCTTTATGCTATATCTTAATTAAGTTGTTATGTTTATTACAAGAATTTTGTTTTGGCTTAGAGGATTACTTCTTAAATTCAAATTATTTTAATGATAATAAAAGAGTTTATATTGTGTAAGCAAAATAAAAAAGAGGAGAGAAAGAAAATATAAATGGTTTAACTCTAGTTAAATTTGTCCTTAAAAATTATTTGTAATATAACAGAGGTTTTATGAGATTAATCAAGGGGTGTCAATAGTCCAACTCTAAACAAAATAGAAAGAGCAAGTGGTTAATGGATTAACTCAAGAAAAGTCAATCAACTTCTAAATATGTTTTTGGTACTTCGAGGAACGAAATACCCATAATACAACTTACAGTTATCCAATAATATTCCTACTTGTTATGCTAATTTATATAGTAGTTTACATAACTGGAACCTTGAACCTAACGATGGTAAATGTTCATTTAATCTTTATATTTTAACTGAAGAGCCTACTCAATCCCTATGTTTTAAAAAATATAAGACATCCCTACTTTTAAATATATTACATTCCTACCTTTAATTTTTCTTTCCTTTTACAATAATACCCTTGAAATAGTATTCTTGAGGATATTAATAAAAAGAAAAATATGTTAACTCATCGAATTAGCCTTAAAAATAAAATATAAATTAATATAAATTGTATTTTATAGATTGTTGCAAAAGTATAAAAAATACTAATTCTTACATACTGATATTTATTGATTAATTTGCTAAAAAATAATTACTAGTTAATCTACTAATTAAATTCTTTTATAGATAAATTAATTAATTTCAAGAATATCGTTGCCATGGTATTATTAAAGAAGTAAAGGAAAAAAATAAGGGCAATAATGTAACATATTTAATAACAAGGACATATTGAGGTATTGTTTAAAATATAAAAACTAAACGAGCATTTATCCATCTAAAGATCAGCAGTATAATAAACCCCATGTTCCTTAGAATAATGTAAATACAACAAAGATAAAGAGATAAACTATGATAACAACATGAAAGAGATTTAGATAAATTAAGAATAAATTATTTAAAAATTATTTTTTAAAGGAGAATATCATTCCCTTCCCTTTAGAAACTACCATTGTCCTTAAGGGTAAATTTTTTGAAACAAATGTATTCTTGTCTGCCCCTTGATCATTTTATTTTCAAGGGAAACTATCATTGTACCACTTTTTTTTTACCTTATGTTCATTCAACCACCACAAATTTTAACATGTTCTCTGAACCATCTTTCTTTTAAAATTTGTATCAATTAACCATTTTTTCACTAACATCGTTAAATAATTTTAAAAAAATAATAATTTTACCGCTAAATAAATTAAAAAAATTTATTTTATAAAAAATTTGAAAATAAAACATTAAAATGATTAAACTACCCCTAAATTTAATAAAGAAATAAATCACAAAATTAGAATTTTTATTTTTAATAAAAATTATTTTTTAAAAATTATAATTATAAAAATAATTACAAAATTTTGGGATTTAATAAAAATCTCTAAATTATCAAAATTTTGGGATTTATTTTTAATAAATAAATTCAGATATTTTAATAAAAATTTTCAAAATTATAATTTTTTAATAAATAAATTCAGTTGTTTTTATTAAAATTTTGAAAACTATAAATTTTTAATAAAAATAATTATTAAAATTTTGCAAAATCTAAATTTAATAAAAATCAGCTAAGCACCTCTATTTTGGATTATTTTTTTATTAAATTTAGAGGTATTTTATTAATTATAATTTTTTTTATTTTTAAAGCTTTTATAAGATAAAATGGTATTTTAATTTATTTAGGGGTCAAATTGTTATTTTGTTTAAATTATTTAACGGTGTTTGTGCAAAAATGGCTAATTGATACAAATTTAAAAAAAAAGGTGATGTAGAGGACATGTTAGAATTTTGTACTAGTTGGATGAACATAAAGCAAAAGAAAAGTGATGTAATGATAATTTCCCTATTTTTAATCACTAATTTTAGCTCTATCTAGCATAGAATGCATTCAAGTAGTGTTTATTTCTTGGATTAGATTATGAATCTTGAGGAGTAGGAATCCTGAGATAAGGAGTGTACAGTAAGAGTAAGAGAATGTGCAAGGTCCATCTCATTTTAGTAGACCAAAATGCCAAAGTCTGAATAGGCTTACTTGATGTGTAATTATTAGAAAGTTTTGGACTTAGATGAAAGTAACCAAAAAAAAAATATAAAATCAAGTGAAAGCCGCCGGCCCAGATAATGTATGCGTGCACAAGTAGCAGCGCGAGAGAGAAAAGACGGTGGAGGTTATTAATTTGGGAATACTAATTTTAATTTTTGATTGAACGATGACGATTTTAATTTTGTTTTCTCCCAACTTTTGAGGATAAGTTTCTGACATCATCCTCTATAATTCTACTATTCTTAATTTTTATTATATTCTCTTATTGGCTATTATTTGAGATACTCACTTATTGAAGAGATAAATATTAGGCTATTACCGTAAGCCAAGAATATTGAGATTCTTGATATTGTTAGCCTCTAGTATTATTCAAAGGAATTTTTTTTTACTGTAATCTTATTAATATAGTGAAAGATTATATCGAACTACGGTCTCATTCCCGCTTTGGGTTTTCCACGTAAAAATATATGTCTCTTGTTGTTGATTTTTTTACTTTGAATTATATTGATTTATTTTTTTCTTCTTATTTATTTGTAGTACACATCCTATTTTAATCACACAAAGAGGAAAAGAATTTTATTTTCCCTTAATTTGCAACTGCTTGTGTGAGTCCATTTCCCAACATAGTGTTATTTACCTACACTAGAATGGAGTGTGGAATAAGGATCATAATCTCATTTATGTGTTTACTATGTCTTAGATTGAGAATCAATTATTTCAAACTATAGTTTTACCCTTATTTAAAAAATTGTAACTTTTATTTACAAAGTGAATAAAAGAATATATTTGTAAAATAAGCTATTTTATTATTAATTTTAATTATATAATTAATAATATTCTTAATTATGTAAATTAAAAATTATTAATAAGAGCACAAACAAAACATTATTATCAGTAATATTGTTACTAAAATTAATATTTTCTTAGCATAAACTATGTATTATTATTAATTATAATTATTAATATTAAATTAATAAAATACTATTAAAATTAAATAAATATAATAATATTACATTTTCAAATAAAGATAGTGTATGGTAATAATATCAATTCTCTACGAATATGATAATATTATTTTTAACTAAATATAATGATATTATATTTAAATATGTTTAATATGATTATTTTCAATAAATATAATATTTTTCAATAATATAATAATATTAATTAATTAAATATAATATTATTATTTTTAAGTAAATATAACATTATATTATTTTAATAAATATAAATTATATTATATTTAATAAAGGAAGGGTAAAAAAGAAAGAGGTAGGAGTGGATTACCACTTCCACCTCTCCTATAAGAGTGGGAATTCTACTCTTCACTTCAAAAATAAGTGGGACCCATAGAGTAGGACTCACACTCCCCTCCTTAAATAAGTAAGTAAATACTTGAGTGAGAAATTCACACTCCTTAATCTTACTTTAGCAAGTAAACACTACATTGGGTGACGTCAATCCAAAAATTGAAACATCTCAATTTGTTCCCATTGATTCTCCATTGTGATGCCATTATCCTTCTTTGCCCTTTGCCCACTACCATTAATGGACTTGGTTTCCAATGACTTCATCTTTTATTGATTTTTCTAGAAACTGAAATCCAAAAAAAAGAGATATTAGATATTATGTTTATGAATAATAACCAGCTTTGATACTAAATATTACAAACACGAGTTGTATGTAATGAAAAATTGAACAAAATAAAAAGAGTAAGTAATAAACGGGTTTATTGACCGAATCCCAAACCTCGTAAACATATCTTCAGGACATTGAGGGACCAAATACTCATAATATAACATATAGTTACCAAATAATAAAAAGAGTAAGTAATAAACAGGCTTATTGAACGAATCCCAAACCTCCTTGGGGATTTTCCTTATTCGGGGAGGGCATGGGGATGATTTTATACCCAATTTCTTATTCGAGGAAGGAAATGAGATAATTTTTTACCCAGTTTCTTATTTGGGAAGGGACATGGATGAGGTGGAATCCTCATCCCCATCCCAACCCATTTCCCCATTTCTTCGTATTAATTTTTAATTTTATTTTTATTTTTTAGAATTATTAATAAATGAATAATGAAATCTAAATTATTTAAATATTAGTATAAATAACAAATATCAAAATATTTATACAAATCTACTATAAAAATTTCGAGCCTACTTAATTAGTTGTAGTCCTGAATTATTATTCAACTAGACCTTATTCTAAAGATCTTGACCCAAAATTATTTTAGATTATGAGTCATATTGCTTATATTATTTTTATTGTTTTAGATTTGAAACATGATATTATCTCTTAATTGTCACATTCCTCGAGGAAGAACAGGAGAAGCATGAGGTTGAAGAGTAAATGATTTTATTAAAAATATTAATTTCAGTATCTATACCTAGTTCATTTATTTCATTATTGATATAAAAATATTTTTTTATTATAGGATTATGAAGATTGACGAAGATAATTATTCTCGTGATTTGTATTTTGTAGTGTGATTTTTGTAATGGATTAATGGTAGTGTAAGATATATTGTCAAACATTACTTTTGTTTAAATTTTTATTTTAATATAATTAAATCAAGTTCAGAATTTAAATTTAAAAACGTATCAGTTATTTAGGGACCTCCTCTTATTATTCGGGGAAGGGACGGGGATCCCCTCAAGCAATTTTAATGGAGATGGGGAGGAGACTGAGATATATGCAAAATATCGGGAATGAATGCAGGGATGTTAGTCTCCTCCCCTCCCCATTGCCATCCCTAGTTTAGATACTAGCCAATAGAACTATGTTCCGTAGAATTATATAAACAACAACTACTTTTTATTAGGTCAAAATAAATTATGATAACAACTCAAAAGAGAGAGATAATTTAAAAATAAAATTATCTAAAAATTATTTTTTGAATGGCCGTACCAATTTTTTTTTTGTACATATGTAAAACCTTCTCCCTGCCTGAGAAGGGATGGCAAAATCCGGGTCCGGGTCCGGGTTTAGCTATTCCGGATCCGGACCCGGACGAATATTTTCTGTACCGGACCCGGAAATAAACCCGCAATTTTTCACTCCGGGTCCGGTACGGGTTTAACCCGGAAAAATCCGGGTTCCCGGACTGCGGGTTTTCAACCCGGATTGATGAATCCAATTTAAAAAAAAATTAAATTCGACTAAAAAAAATTAAATAGAAATACATATGCAGGATTGCAGCAAATCAAAGAAAAATTATTTCATCTGGAAACTAATTAACAAAAATTGCGGTGATATCAATGGAAAAGAAACGCAGCAGCGGCCCAGTTGGTGCATGTGAGAAATTGTTCAAAGCAATTGCTGCTAATTCTCCTTTCAGGCCAGGCCGCCGCATCTCAAGTCATCATCGCCCCCAAGATTCCAAGCCTTCCAATCCTTCGGCCAAAACTCATCATCACCAGACTCAGGATTTCAGCATCGAGTAAGCCACGCTCTCTCTCTCTCTCTCTCTCTCTCTCTCTCTCTCTCTCTCTCTCTCTCTCAGCCGCGATTGCGATTGGCGAAGGCGGCGTTCAACTCGTATCACAGCTGGTTACCGGTTACGACAGGAAAGATAAGGAAACGACGGTTGATGATGATGTTGAACAGCCGCGAAGATGGGCAAGTGATGCGACGATGATTTGATTTGATGAAGATGAGCTGAAGAGGGAATAAGAGAGGAAATGTTTGTGCGGCTGGGAAAGGGTAATGAGTTGCTAGGGCACCCTTTGGTTTTTTTCTTTCCTATTTATATTAAAAATAATTTTTAAAATTTAATATATATCCGGGTCCGGGTTCCGGATATACGGGTTTATCTAAACCCGGAACCGGACCCGGACATATGCGGGTTTTTAAAATAACATCCGGATTCGGATTTTATTTAATCCGGTGCGGGTTGAACCCGGACCGGAAAATCCGGGTTTCATCCGGGTCCGGGCCGGGTGCGGGTTGAATTGCCATCCCTATGCCTGAGGCATTAATTGACCTACTAAAATATCACAATCTCTACCAAAGATTCCAGCATGAATTTCCTTCTAAAAAATAATACTTGAAAAAAGCACGTCTTTATTTTACATCTTTACTTTCTATAATTCTCTACATTATAAACTAATAAATGAATGCCCACAAAAGAACCGTACATGATATTTGGCACGAGCAAGAATCAACTAAACCGAAAGGATGAAAGTAAGGTGACCCACTGCACCTGTTGGAGCTGCTGTCTCGTTTGGGCTTCACTCCGGTCACTGACCCTGTTTTTGACTTCAAAAACAACAATATTTTGCTAGTTCTTGTAAGTCTGGGCAATTAATATAGTCATTTTCTTGATTGGCAAATTAAGACGTGGGCCAATATAAATACTGGATATTCTAGTCAATAAAATCTCGAGTTGATAAAATTTTATGGTTTAAAAAATCCGTTCATTTGCGGAAGAAAAATCTAATTTCATGAGTAAAGCCTTGCATTTGATACTCCGTTTAGTATTGTTTTCCATTTGCGGAAGAAAAATCTAATTTCATATGAGTAAAGCCTTGAATTTAATACTCCGTTTAGTATTGTTTTCCAATTGTTGTTTTCATGAAATAGTAATAAGAATGAAAGGGATATTTTCAATTTTTTTTTTTAAATTTCAAAATGTGTTTGGTATCATTTTCAAAAATAACCTTGAAAATGAGAAAAAAATAAAATGCATTCAATGGGAATATTTCAAAGAATTACTTTTAGAATAATTTCCATAAATTCAATATTAAATAATGTATAACCATTTTTGTTATTTAATTAGTTTGATTATTTTAATTCTAAAAATAAATTAGGTAATCTTGTTAATTTTTTGTTTAAAAATAATAAACTTTACATATTTGATATAATTAATATATTAAAACATAAATATTATATTGCATATAAAAAAAAGATTATTGTGAGGGAAATTGATTTTTTTTATATAATAATGATGATGTTGATATTATTATTATTTTAAAAAATGGTCGAATAAAATTGTTCATTTTGGAAACCGTGTACGGAAATAAGAAAACAAGAAAAAATTACTTTCTTATTTCGTTTGTCAAAAGTGTACAACAAATTTTACATTTTTAAAAATATTTTCAGAAACAATCTACCAAACGTGTATTTGGTATTTCCTGAATTCAAAAAACAACAAATGAGATTTGAAAATAATACCAAACGCACGATGAGTTTCCCTGAACCGCAACCATGAGTTTCTCTTAAAGATTGTAACTTGTAAAATTACTTAATTACCATCCAATGAATAAACACCACATCTATTGGGACTCATACTCTTTGCAAGTTGTTAAGTACTAGACAACGTATATTTATAAAGAATAAAATTATCATTTTGTGCTCCAAGTTGTTAAACTTTGATTGTGTGTTTTGTTATAATTTGAGTATTTATGAGATTTGGGAAATCGTTAATGATGGTCCTTTTATCCCTACTATTAAAAATGAAGTAAGGGAAGATATTCCAAAACCTTCACAAGAATGGAATGAATTGGAAAAGAGAAAAGCTTCTCTTAATTCCGAAGCCATGAAAGCTTCAATTTGTGCTTTAGATAAAAAAGGACTTTCATAGAGTTTCAACTTACTCTAATGCTTGTGAAATTTCGAGGAAGTTAGAAGTTGTTTGTGAAGGAACAAACCAAGTTAAAGAGTCTAAAATTAGTAGATACACCAGACAATATGAATTGTTCCAAATGGAACAAAATGAGAGCATGCATTCAATGTGTACTAGAATTATAGATATCGTAAACACTCTAAGAGATCTAGGAAAGACCTTTTCAAATAGTGAGAAGGTAAAGAAAAGCATTAGGTCCTTGCCAAAAGAATGTAGACCTAAGAGAACTGTCAGTGAAGAAGCCAAAGATTTAAACACTTTAACTATTGATGATTTAATTGGCTCACTTATTTCTTATGAAGAATATTTGGCAACTGAAAGATGTTATGATGACAAGGAGAAGAAGAGCATTACTCTTAAAGTCTCAAAATTTGAAAGTGATGAAGAAAACAAATTCAAAGATAAAGATATGGCAATGATTGCTAGAAAATTCAGAAAATTCTTCAAGAAATCAAATGAGCAAAGAAAATTAAAAAACTTCAAGAATCAAATGGGAAAGAAGGAAGCAATTATTTGTTATGAATGGAAGAAGCAAGGCCATATAAGATCAAAGTGCCCTCTACTCAAAAAATTTAAAGCTATGGTGGCATCTTAAGATGATAGCAATGATAAGATCTCGGATGAGGAGGAATCACATCAAGTGTCAAACCTGGAACTTATGGCAATAAGAGAAGAACCTAATGAGGTAAAAGATATTCCTTCTTATAATGAGTTGTTTAAAGCATTCATTGAATTGCATAATGATTTAAAGAAAATTGGTATGAAAAATGTTTCTCTTAAAAAGAAAATGCTTTAAATTTCAAATGAGAATGATTTTTAACAAAAATAAAATGATTCTTTGAATGAAGAGATTAAAGGATTTAAATTAGAAAATAAAACATTGCATGTTAGGATTGCATCATTAAAAGAAAAACAAAGTACTTGATATGAACATGAAAAGTTATGTGTTAATGATTGGATTAAGGAAAATGAAGATTTAAAGAAGAACAATGAGCTTAATAATATTTAGTAAAATTCACAAATGGTAAAAGGAATTTGGAAAAAACTACTTAGCTCTCAAAAATTTGTCTTTGATAAAGGAGAATTTGGGTATAAGCATAACTTGAAATAAAAATATTACAATAATTACCTTATTAAGATTACCTCCGTTAGTGATCATAAAGTCATTTGTCATTATTGTAATAGAAATGGTCACTTAAGTTTTGCATGTTGAATTAAGAAAAATGTATATTTTGGAATCAAAATTATTTAGGTTTGAAAAGAAACCATTGCTAACACTTAAGAATCCAAAAAGCTTTGGGTAGCTAAAGCTTGAGATTTCTTCTATAGGAATCAAAGAAGAAGAAAAATAAGTGGTACTTGGACAAACGGATGCTTGAGACATATGTCATGCAATTATTATTGGTTTTCGACTTTTACCTAAATCGAAAACGATGAAGAAGTATCCTTTGGAGATAATTCAAATGGAAAGATCATCAGTGTCAGTAATGTCGATAAAGATTTCCTCTACCTTTATTGAAAATGTGTGCTTAATTGAAAATTTGAAACACAATTTACTTAGTATTAGTCAATTGTGTGATAAAGGCTATAAAGTTATTTTTGACAAAACAAAATACGTTATTGAGAATGCATGTGATGACAAAATTTTTGTTTGTTGGAAAATGATGTATTAATGTATACACCATTGATATCGATTATGCATCAACTCATGATAAATGTTTTTTTTTTGCATTACATAATCATAGTTGGTTGTGGCATAGAAGATTGGGACTTGCAAGCATGAATTTGATTTCAAAAATTTTGAAAAATGATTTAGTTAAAGGTCTTCTGAAAATTAGTTTTGGAAAAGATAGAATTTGTGAAGCTTGCCAACTTGGAAAATAAATCAAAACTTCTTTCAAAAATAAAAATCATGTTTCTACTTCCAAACCACTTCAACTTCTTCACAGGGATTTATTTGGACCTTCTAGATATGAAAATCTAAGTGGTAAGTATTATGCATTTGTAATTGTTAATGATTATTCTAGATTTACATAGGTATTGTTTTTAGCTAATAAGGATGATGCCTTTGACTTTTTAAAAATCTTTTGTAAAAAGGTTCAAAATGAAGAAGGTTATGTTATTTCTTGCATTATGAGTGATCATGATGGAGAATTTAAAATTTATGACTTCGAAAATTTTTGCTATAATTTTTGCATAGAATATCAATTTTGCATCCGTACTTAACAACAAAATTTAGTTGTTGAGAGAAAGAATAAGTCTATTCAAGAAATGGCGAGAATTATATTGAACGAAAATGTATTACTGAAATACTTTTGGCCCAAAGTCATTGATACTGCATGCTATGTTTTGATTTGGCCTTTTCTCAATAAAACTCCTTATGAGTTTTGAAAAGATATAAAACCCAACATTGGTTATTTTAAATTTTTTGGATGCAAATGTTTTATATTGAATACAAAAGACAATCTTGGTAAATTGAATCCAAAATCTGATGTTGGTATCTTTCTTAGATATTCGGACACAAGCAAAGCTTATTGAGTGTATAATAAAAGAACCTTGGTTATGGAAGAATTTATACATGTTACATTTGATAAGTCTAACCCTTGCTTTATGGAGAAAATTAGTGTTAATGATGATGCAGATGAAGAGTTATAGAAAAAAGAGCTTTTAAATGATAAACAAGACAATGCACCATGTGAGAATCAAGAGCAGCAACAAGAAGAACAAATTAATATGGAGCAAAATAAAGGTAATTCTCAAACACTCCTGAAGTAATGGAGATATGTTTTTTCTCACCCTAAAAAATTAATCTTAAGTGATTCTTCACAAGGTGTAACCACTAGATCATCCTTTAGAAATACTTGTGAGCATGTTGTATTTATATCTCAAATTGAACCAAAATCCTTTTCGAATGTGGAAAATGATGAATCTTGGATTATGTCAATGCAAGAGAAGTTAAATTAATTTGAGAGAAACAATGTATGGAAACTTGTTCCTAAATCAGAACATCAATCTGTTATAAGTACAAATTGGATATTTAGTAATAAGATGGATGAATTTGGTGTGGTTGTAAGGAATAAAGCTAGATTAGTAACTCAAGGATACAACCAAGAAGAAGGAATTGATTTTGATGAAACTTTTACACCTGTACTTAGATTGGAATCCATTAGGATATTCTTAGTTTTTGCATATCATGAGGATTTTATTTTATGTCATGGATGTCAAAAGTGTGTTTTTAAATGTTTACATTATGGAGGGAACTTATGTGAAACAACTCCTTAGTTTTGAAAATGAAAAATTTTCAAATTATATTTACAAGTTTTCAAAAGCTTTGTATGATCTAAAACAAGCACCTAGAGCATAGTATCAAAGACATAGTAAATTTCTTTTAGAAAATGATTTTTCAATGAGAAAAATGGATGTTGCACTTTTTATTAAGTATAAGATTGAAAATATACCCATTGTCCAAATTTATGTTGATAATATTATTTTTTTTGTTCTACTAATGAGTCTTTGTGTAAGGAATTTTCATCTTGTATGAACAAAAAATTTGAAATGAGCATGATGGCAGAGTTGAAATATTTCCTTAGACTAGTCGCAAATAAGACAAAATGAAGAAGGAATCTTCATCAATCAAGCAAATTATTTGAGAGAATTATTAAAAAGATTCGGATTTGAAGATAGAAATACTAAAAGCACTCTAATGATCTTTACAATCAAGCTTGATGAAGATGAAAAAAGTAAAGAAGGTGGTGTCAAAACATATTAAGGTATGATCGAACCCTTGCTTTATTTAACTACTAGTAGGCCTGATATTATGTTTAGTGTGTGCTTATGTGCAAGATTTCAATCATGTCCTAAGAAATCTCATTTGCTTGTGTTAAAAGGATTTTTTGTTATTTGAATGGAATAATAAATTTTGGCCTTTCATATCCTAGAGGAACTCACATAGATCTAACTTGTTATTCGAATGTTGACTTTGCCAATTATAAGGTTGATAGGACGCGTACAAATGGAACATGTCACTTTCTAGTCACTTACTTGTCTCTTGGTTTAGTAAGAAACAAAATTTGGTTACACTCTCAACCACCGAGGTTAAATATATTACCACCGGCAGTTGTTGTGCACAAGCCCTTTGGATGAAACAAACCCTTACTCTAGAACCAAGAACATTGAGATAAGATACCATTTCTTGAGAAATCATGCTAGAAAAAGGGACATTACATTAGAATTTGTATCAACCAAAAAACAACTTGCAAATATATTCACAAAACCCCTTAGCAAAGAATAGTTCATTAAGATTAGACATGAGCTTGGAATGATGAAGGTTGCACATTAGCACAACTCTATATGATATAAAGATTATCTTGCTTTTCATTATGAGATTATTGGCTTAAGAATGTGTTATTGTCGGAATTGGTCGGTATGTTTTAGTTGTATGGCTCTATATGCATTCATCATCATACATTAAAATGGCCTTTGAGACATTTCAAATTAATAAAATGATCTTGGAATGTATTGATTGTTGGCCAAATATTAAAAAAAATGTGCGAAATCACAGATAAAATAAACATATGACCGTTCGTAAATAAACGGTTTACCTTTTAAATATAGAAACTTAAAGAATGAAAGCTACAAGTTATCGATTAACTGATTAATAATAATGGATTACCGATTAAAAAAAGAGAGGTTCTTTATGTTAACGGATAACCGTTTCCACTTTAAGAGGTTTCTAGAAATTAGCAATTAGCCGATTTCAGAAAATGGCTCACCGTTTTTGTACAATAAGACACTGTTCCTAGGTTTTTTTTCTTCATTTTCAGTTAGCCTTTTATCGTTTTCTCTCTACCCCGCGGCGGCTGCATCTTTCTCTCTCTAAAATTCATCTTGTTCTTGCATTTTTCTCGCAAAATTGAACTTCCCCAATCATTCCAACCATCCCAAGACTCATTTAATCATCATCAAAAGAAAATTTAAGCCAAAATCTCAAAACCCCAATTTGAAATCCTAACGTTAAAATGAACCGTTTGCTTCAAATTTGGCTTATTTTTTCATCACTTTTTGACCAAATTGAGCATCCAAATCACTTCCTCTACCCCTTATATTCATTTTAATCGGTTTAAATCTTTCTATTTCATCAAGTTACAAAAATTCCCATTACTGCAACCATATCAATGGTTGAAACCTCAAGGATCGGAATAAGAAGAAAACAAGCTGCAAGGAGGAACTCAATACCTCTTAGGGAGACTCCTGAGTTCGAGAGAATCCATCTCCCCACTGCTCCCTTGGCCTGATGTTTCCAAACCTGATTTATAGGTTGTAAGGTAATCGATTCTTACTATGTGGATTTGGATGACTTTGAAGATTTGGTTGTATGTAATAGAAGTGTAAAAGCAATGTTAGAATCTTCGGAGGAGGCTTTGATTATTGAGGAGTGAGTTTATCCTAATCTAGTTTGAGTATTTTACTTGAATATGGAAATTTCTACAAATAGGCTAGATAGGATAATTACCAATGTAAGAGGGGTCCCCATAAAATTTGATGCAGAGGACTTAAACCAAATCCTAGGGGCTGAGAATACAGGTTTCAAGATATATACATCTAGGAAGGCCTTCTTGTTTGCTAATTTTATTCATTCACATGCTATTTGGAACATTTGTAGGTGAAGAGACCTTTCTAAAGATATATGCTCTCTCCCTTTCTGCTCTCAGTTATTACCTTTATAAATTAGGATCCTCCATACTATATTACAAAATATTATCGTTCCTAGGAAGGGGCATTTGGATGAGGTAACTAGGATATAATTTGGATTATTGGATTGTATTCTTGAGAGGCGACCTGTTAACCTAAGCTATGTCATTCTAATGCATATGTTGAGTACTTATGGGGTTAATAATTGGTTGCTTCCTTATGGTAGTATTATTACCAAAATTCTCCAACATTTCGATATACCCCTTCGTGAGTCTGTATATGAGGAGACCAAGAGGATAAATGAAGAAGCCATAATTGGCATATGATTTTATAGGAGGAACAAAAAGTGGGTTAAAACGACGACGTCTAAGAACTGGGACACCCTTGTAGCTCTAGAAAATGATCGAGAGCTTAACGATGTTTATCTTGTTGATCAGCTACCTGACGTTTTGCTAGGAGCTGGACCTCTTGTACCACGTCGAGGAGCAGTAGCACAACCTCAAGCAAAGTTTGATTGTGAGGAATGAGATGGATACTAATCAGCCTCCAGCTCTAGATGATCCACCAGTTCTTAAAGGCCTTGTACAACAGTTGTTAGGTGAGGTTCGATCACTCTCTGAGCAGCAGCAATAGCTTCAAACTCAGTTTGCTACCTTTCAACTTCAGCACTAGCAACTTCTGGATGGCCAGCAGTGCAAATTCACTGCTCTTGGCATTCCACGTTCATCTTTTTTATCTCATCCTCTGCAGTAGCTCCTTATTGGTTTCTGTATTTAAATTTCGTACAAACATCTTTATGCATCTTTTTATTATGACATCTTGACTTTATTAAACATTTTGATACTTATATGTGTTTGGTTTTCATATTTTGATAAGTGTGATGATTTTGTGATGATGTTTTGGTCTTTTGATGATCGTTTACAAAGTGGTATTGATTTTAATGATTTAAGACTTTAGGTGTAAACTTGCTAACACTTGTTTTTTAAAGAGATGCTTGCAGATATAGGGAGGTTCTACCGAAATTTCTACTTGGATAGCATGGGTAACGAACTAATTTCTCGTTGTTTTTCTTTCCTTTTTTATTTATATGTTTTCTTTTTCATGATGAAGGGAGATATATAGTAAATTTGTGGCAGAAGAATATTAAGAATACTTATTTTTATGCTTTAAGTTTGTTGTAACTATTTTAAACTTATTAAATTGGAAATTGTCTTAAAATTGAAACTTGAAATTTATATATAGAGGGAGCTTACATGTAGGGGGAGTAAATCCTGCAATTATTTTGAAATACATGTAAGGTTTGTCATCATCAAAAATAGGGAGAATGTTAACGTACATATTTGTATAATATTGATTTTAATGATAATAAACTAGATTAATAAAGTTGGAGTCTTTAAATGGTCAAATTCTTAGGCCATATGAAGTTTCTTAGACATTAATAAGATTCTTAAAATAAATGGATAACCGTTAATTTTAAATCAGCAAATCATTTTCTAAAGGAAGGTTTATAATTTTGATTATGAAAAATAACGGTGAACTGTTTATTAGAAAACGATTAACTGACAAATTATAGAGAGCAAATTCTTTGAAATCAATAAACCGTTTAAACCGAAAAATTTTAGAGAGGAATTAGTTTGCAACCGGTGAACCGTTTGGCACAAATGACTAGGGTAATCAGAATCTGATCTTATCCGTTCAATTTGTCTGATCTATAAAAATCTGATCCATGGATTGGATTGAAATTTTAAAAATCCGTAATTGGTGGATTGGATACTAATTCACTTCTGTGAATCCACAAAATTCCGTGAATCCGTAAAAAATACTTATTTATTTATTTTAAAAAACATTATAAATTTAATTAAAAAAATATTATAAATGTGACATTACATAGTTACATAAGCACCATAACATATCTTAGTCATTACCTAATAAAAATATAAAATAAAAAATGATTAAATAATCAAATATACAAATATAACTTGACCATATACCTAATAAAAATTATGGTGCTTATGTAAACTTAGCCATTACCTAATAAAAATTATAAAACAAAATAAAAACAAAGTCACTTGCACCACTAACAAAAGTAAAGTAACATAATATCAAGTTACCAACAATTTGCAAAGTCACCCAAAAGTAAAGTAACATAATGCCAAAAGTAAAATAGCATAACGCCAAGTCAGTGGTCACCAACAATTTGCAAACAAAAAATCCTAAACTTCATGCTTCCCTGCCGTCACACGCACTAGCAACACCCAATACCTATTCAATACACTTTGGACACCGATTTGAAGGACGTCGGCCACACGATTCCAGCGAGACCAAGCCATCTTCTTCCCCAAGTCCATCAAGCCACTTCACAATCACTAGGTCTAGCCGAAAAATTTCACCATCACAATGAAATACTAACTAGGCAACCTAAGAGGGGGTTGAATTAGGATTTTAAAATTTAAGCTAAGCAAACCACACAATAATTTAATCTATTGCCTTAATCAAATTGAAAACAATAAATTCAATCATGAACAATATTAAAAGAGTAAGGGAAGAGAAAACAAACACAAGGATTTTTACGTGGTTCGGCAATCCCCGCCTACGTCCACGCCTTCAAGCTCACCCGCTTGAGGATTTCACTATCCAAGCCTCCCAAGGCTTTAAGTTTTTACAATTGACTTCCGAGGTGTCAATGAACCTTTACAATCAAGAGATTATCTCCTAAATCTGTTCACTCCAAGTGTTTCTCACACTTGTACACTCACAATTTGATGAGAAATGAAAATTACAACAATGAAACTCTCTTTAAGAGTGGTTATACAAATGATAGCTCAATGAAGATTTAATCTATGATGATTTTCGAATTTGAAGCTCAATATAAGTTGTGTACACTTTTTTATGCTTGCAAAGATTACCAAAAATGAATTGAATTTGAGTTTATATAGTTTGAGCTCAAAAACTAGCCATTATGCACATTTTTGTGATAACCAGCATACCGTTTATGGAATCCGGTTAGCCGCTTGTATGTTACCGTTAAGGAAAGAAATTGAATTTTAAAACATACGGCATGCTGCTTACAATATCCGGATATCCGTTTATGCTCCAAAAGCTCACTGCCCAACATCCGGATAGTCACTTTCCATCCGGAGAGTTTCTGCCCAATATATGGCTAGCCGCTTGTCACATCCAGTTAGCCGCTTACTACAGTAACTGCTACAATGAATTATTTTTTAAAATTATAGTTTGACCATAAAACTTTATATAACTATAATATGGCCCACAATGTTATGAAAAATTGCAAATAAGTCCAATTTTAGAATTTCTAAGTAATACTTTGTTAATCCCAAAACTTTTTGAAATTATGATATGTCCCAAAATATGTGAAATTATAGTATGGCCTAAAATATTTAAATAGTTTCAAATAGGTTCAAATCCGAAATTGAAAACAACATTTATTAAAATCAAGGATTATAAAATTCTTTCATTTTAGTCCATATCTTGAAAAATAATCTAATAACATAAAATCATTTTTCCATCAAATATAAAACCTTTATAATGTGAAAATAATGGTTTATTTAAAAAGTATAAAAATTAATTTGAGCTTAAAAGATTAATCATTCTTAATCTTGTTTGTTCATCAAAATCAACATTATGGAACATATATGTTAACACACAACTTTCTCACTCCTCGAACACTCGCAGCTCTTTTGGGTTTTTGCGTGTTTGTTCAAAGACCTCACCAATTGAGGTTATTAAAGTTAAAATCTTACTTTCTTTTCAAGCTTAATGATATGACTAAATAAAATAGCAAAAGGATGAGTTGTTGGGATAAAATTCATTAGAGACAAGGGCAAGATAAGTATGGGCTGTTAAGTTAAGTTTGTAAGGGAAATAGTTTAGACTTTGTTTTGTGTAGGAGTGTGTAATAAGGCTGGCTCCACAACAACTTTTTATTATTTATATGTATCGGCTTGAAGTATAGGAGTGTGGAAAAGTTATCTTAACATTTTGATTTCAATAAAGAGGAATTCCCCCTGGAAGTGGAAAGCTAGTTTAACTTTCTTGTGTTTTTTTCTTCCAATACTTATCACTTAATTTGTTCCTGTTATTTTTCATAATTAATTTTAATGATTTTTTCTATTATTAAACAAGAATTGTGTGTTTGTGCAAAGACCTCACTAATTGAGTTAATTAAACTTAAATTATTACTTTCTTTTTAAGTTTAATTTGTTCCTGTCATTTTTCATAATTAATTTTAATGATTTTTCATATTGGTGGTGTAGATGACTTCTCAACTTGATAAAGGAAAACGTGTAGCTGTAGATTCAGCTCCCCCAAGTTCTAAATCATCCAGTAGTGCTGAAGGTATGCCCAATAAATCCACTACTTCAGAAGCTTGGGAGCATTTTATCCAATTAATTTCTGATCCACTACATCCTAGATCCAAATGTCGATATTGTGGAAATGAATATAAATGTAGTTTTAATAAAGGAACATCTAATCTATTGAGTCATATAAGAGAGAGATGTCCAAAATATCCTGGTCGAGCTCGAGTGGACAAAAAACAAAAAACATTTTCTTACCAACCAGTGAAAAGTGGAGAGCCATGTAGCGTTATATCGGCGACCTATAGTGTTGAGGCTTGTAGGGAAGCAATTGCTAAGTTTATTATAAAAAAAAATGAGATGTCATTTAGAGTTGTAGAGGGTGAAGGGTTTAGGGAAATGTTGGGAGTTTTTGAAAATAGATTTAAAGTATCATTTCGCACCACTATTGCTCGTGATATTTTACAACTTTACAAAAAAAACAAAGAAAGATTTGACTGATTTTTTTGTGAGTAGTCATCAAAGAGTTTGCCTCAATACAGATACATGGACTTCAGTTCAAAATCTTCGTTATATATGTCTTACAGCTTACTTTATTGATGATGATTGGACATTGCACAAAAAAATATTGAATTTTTGTCAAGTTGCTGACTGTAAAGGTGAAACAATTGGTAGGCAAATTAAAACATGCCTATTAGATTGGGGCAATGAGAAAGTTTTTACATTAATGGTTGATAATGCTTTTTCTAATGATGGTGCTGTTTTTTATTTATCAAAAGTTATAAACAATTGGAATGGTGTAATCTTAGGGGGTCAAAATACGCATTTAAGGTGTAGTGCACATATATTAAATCTCGTTGTTGTAGAGGGGTTAAAAGAGTATCATCAGTCGATTTCTAAAATTTGCAATGTTGTAAGATTTGTTACATCTTCACCTTCTAGGACACAAAAGTTAAAGGCATTTGCAGAGCGAGAGAAAATTTCTTCAAATAAGTTGTTGTGTCTAGATGTCATAACTAGATGGAATTCCACTTTTTTCATGTTTGAGGCTGCTGAAAAGTATGAAAAAGTATTTGATCGGTTAGAGCTTCATGATGCACAATACATTCATGAGTTTTGTTTGAGCGAGTTAAAAACGTGTCCTTCTTCAATTGATTGGGAATATGCTCGTTATTTCATTAAATTCTTGAAGGTTTTTCATGATGCCACTTTGACATTTTCAGGTTCTTTATATGTGACATCCAATACCTTTTTACGCCAATTATGTTTGATTCATACACAATTGCAAGCTTGGATGGATAGTAAGGATTTATTTTTGAAGGTAATGGCTGAAAATATGAAAAAGAAGTATGATAAGTATTAGAGAAATTATGAAACAGTCAACCCTTATTTGTTTGGTTCTATTTTGCTTGATCCTCGACATAAAGAAGGGTTTTTTAGATATTGTTTTGTAGTGTTGTTTGGTGAATTTAAAACTAATGAGTTGGTTTTTAAAGTGTGGAATAATTTACATAGTTTATATGAGGAATACAAATTGCTTTATGGTGATGATGTGGAAGTAATGGATGTTATAAATGATGAAAAAGAGTTAGGGGTTGATGCTAGGCAAGTGTTTGGTTCGGGTTATATGAGGATTTTAAAAGACAATACTTTTGTAGAGAGCAAAACAAAAGTGGATTTTTATTTGTTAGAATCATGTGAGAACCCATAAAATGAGAGTTTTGATGTATTGGATTGGTGGAAGATTAATTCTTCCAAATATCCAATTTTGTCTTATGTTACTCGATATATTTTGGCCATGCCTGTTTCTACTATGGCATCTGAGTCAGCATTTAGCACTGGTGGGTGTGTTCTTGATCCACATCGGTGCTCACTATCTACAAGGACAGTGGAGGCACTAATTTGCACACAAAATTGGCTACGTTCAACTCCGATAAATCTTGATGAAGTAGATGCGATTGAACATATTGAGACAGGTAAAATGTAACAATTTAACTTTAATTTTATTTATTGATTATTATTTGACTTTATATTGTTATTCTATTTTAAAAATTGACATTTTTCTTGTCTTACACGTGCACAGATTTTGGAAGCTGACAAGAACATATTTGATGAAGCTTGATGGCATTTGATGGGATATAAGGGTAAATATTTATTAAATAAATTTTTTTACTTGTTATTTATATCAATTATGTTTATTTTATTTAGGTTAAAGTACGAAACACAAATTGGACATGGACGTTTTTTCTTTTGGTGTGTTTTATTTTGAGACTTTCAATGTATTATTGTGGCTTTATTTGAGCAATTAATTTTGGTGTTATATTAATGAATTATTGTAACTTTATTTGAATAATTAATTTTGGTGTGTTATATTTTAAAACTTTGAACATATTATTGTAGTTTTATTTGAACAATTAATCTCGATGTATTATATTTTGAAATTTTGAATGTATTTTTAAAACAAACAATTTGTTTAAATTTTATTCACTTTTAAATTTAATTATTAGTAAAATTATCTTTATATTAGATTTTTTTAATTTCATTAGTTTATGGATTGGAGAGAACTAAAATTTTTAATTGGCAAATCAATTTGCAAAATGATGGATTTGAATTTGGATATGGATTAAGTTAAATCTGCATCTGATCCGCAGACGTATGGATTGGATGTGGATTGAGTCAAATTTGTATTTGATCCGCAGATTTATGTATTGGATTTGGATTGAGTTTAATCAATCTATGGATTGGATTGGATTGAAAAATTATAATCCACAAAATCATGGATCGGAGATGGGTTGATGTCCAATCTGTAAAATTCGATCTGCGAACACCCCTACAAATGACTAGCCGATAATGTCTTGCAGGTCTCTGGAATTAAACAATAAACCGACAACTCAAAATCAAAATTCAGCATGGCAGTTGCACAAAGTCAAAACAATGATTCGACAGGAGTTAACGGCAATTCGATTATTCCTAGAAAGTCAACAACTACTAGTTTTCTTCTTTAACCATAAAAAGCTCACTCAAATTCAAATTGAATAGAACCTACGATCATCAGTGAGCTTGTCATTGTGTATTCAATCTCCCTTTTGCTTAAAAATTGTTAGTTATTCATCCAATCACACTTTGAGCTTTTATTTGTAAATACACACATTGTGTGATGGAAACTCTTTGTAATTTTTATTTTTAAGTAATTGTAAGTGTAGGAAATAATTGGGTTAAGAGGGTGGGATAACCTCAGACTGTAAAGATTGATTAACACCTTGGAAGTCAATTGTAAAGACTTTGGAAGCCTTAGGGTGTAAGGCTTTGATAGTAGAATCCTCAAGCCTAATGAGTTTGTAGGTGCGAACATAGACAGAGTTTGTCGAACCATGTAAAAAGCTTGTGTTCGATTATATTTCCCTTATCTCTTTACATTTTGATTGTTGTGATTTATTTGTTATTTGCATAATTTTATTTGATATTTACATTGTGTTTTGGTTTAACTTCTCTATAATTTTTAAAAACTCAATTCACCCCTCTCTTAGGTTGTTTAAATAGTATTTCAGTTACTCCATGTTTGCCACTTTGTATATTGATGTTAGTGACAAGTGCGCATTGAGAAATTTGATGAGTGAAATTGATTGAGTTATTTGAAGGAATGTACATATTATAATAAGTTCCAAGTGAGTTTTTGCCTATTATTCTTGGAGACCAAGCTTTTTTCATAGCTTAGCAATTTATTATTTTATTCATGATCTCTACCTTGTTCTTTTGAGTCGACTAATAAAAAAAATTGTGTTTTACTACATCTAAAAATTCATTGAACTAATAGATATGAAAGACTATTAGAGCCCCAAAATATGACAGAAAGACCATCTTTGTTCTGTTTGAACCTTTTCTAGTCATTTCTATTGTGAACTATTACTGGTTATCCCTTAAACTTATTAAAAAAAACATTGTTAACTTATCATCATATCCCTCTCCAATTTGAAGTATTAACCTATGTTATATGTTTTCCATCACCTATTCATGTTTGAGAAAAAAAAAACATATATAGAGAGAAAGAAAAAAAAATAAAAATAAATAATAAATAAAAAGATAGCAAATAATAAATAAAAGCACCTTGTAATTTCCTAAAGATCCATTTTTTTTCTCAAATATATATTTTTTTCTATTATCTCTTCTTTGTCAGCTATTTTCCTAGCCTACGGTATGTCATAGTAACACTCCTTCATTTTAAGGAACTATAGTCTAAAGTAGAGGCTAGTAATATACACTAAAAGATGTGATGATGCATAAAAATACATACACATAATATTATTGGTTTGACTTGTAATTCATTTGACTTAAGATCATATTCTTTTCTAAGTTATAGACATTATTCCTTCATTTTGGTGAGAATATGTGACACTGTTTTTCTTTTATTTTCTTTCAATCTAGCATTCCTTGAAGTCTTGAAGTGATTATTTTTAGGGAAATTATCATTTGTATACCCTATTTTTGCTCTGTTATAAAAAATACTACAACACTTTGAGGGTGTATCAATCGTCCACCCTTAGTTGACAGAATGTATCAGCCGACCACCAAACCGTTAGTTGCCGTTTGAAAGTTAACGGAATTACAGTGAATTGACGATTTTACCCTTAAAAATTATCACTTGTATACCCTTAAATTCTCTTTTTATCACTTGTATACCCTTAAATTATTACTTGTATCATATGAAAAGACCAAATTACCCTTCTAACGTCATCATACTTAAACGGCAACTAACGGTTTGGTGGTCAGCTGATACATTTTATCAACTTAGAGTGGACGATTGATACACCCTCAAAGTGTTGTAGTATTTTTGATAATGGAGTAAACTAAGGGTATACGAATGATAATTTTCCTTGTTTTTATTGGGTTTTTTTTAAAGAGTGTCATTCTTACCTGTGAGATTTTGGGGTTCGATGTGTCATTTTTTGAAGTTGCTTGATTAATATAGCTTTGACAATTAATCATTTTGCATTAGTTTAACTAATTGATTTGTGTAAATTGTTAATGTCGGAGTAACATTTCAAAGCTAGAGAGAATGCTTATATTTTTATTTGATTATTGTCATTAATCTAATTAAAGAAGTAAACACAATTGCCCATAAAAAAAATTTCAATTTGATTTTTGCTGGATATTATCACTTAATTTGCTAGGGAGTAGCAATAAGTTGGTTGGGGGGTGTGTTAAGTGCTGAAGAATGCATATTTATAAAGGCTAAAATCGTTATTTTACGCTTCAAGTATTACTAACATTTTTACTTTTATGTATTTAAGTCCTTCAAACTTTGATTGTGTGTGCTTTGTTATAATTTGAATATTTTATGTATTTCAAGGATATTTTGGTCATTCCATGATTGATGAAAAATCAAATAACAAAACAACTAGCATTTTTTAGCTTAGAATAGTTGAAAACCTTAGGAACGACATAAAGAGAAAAATTATAATTTTAAGATTTTGGTAAAGTCTAGCTGATGTGGCATTGACTAATGATGTGACAGCATATTATTGGACCAAATCACAACCTTGATGATGTGGTCTGGCCATCAGAGCTTGTCACGTGGTGCAATCTTATGTGTCCAAATTGTTTTCACTCGATGACCGTGATTTACCCATTGTATCTATAAATACAGGGCTCACCAACTCCCTAATTTGATAGTGTGAATTCAAAATTGAGCTTTGTAATTCTCTATCTATCTTGTATTTTTTACATATTCGAATAAAATTATCATTTTACTACTAGTTCAATTATGAGTGCCTAATTTAATTTCAAGCTTGGGTTAAAGGTGAAGCCTCAACTGATCCATGGGCTTAATCAATTAAGTCTATTTGCCTTTCTCTCTAATTTATGTGGATTGTTTTGATTCATCGTTGGCAAACAATAATAATCTTGTCTAGATTTTGCATGGTATACCAGCTCTTTAGTGCAAGATCATTATTGTTTGACGCGATGAGCATTTTACATTATATATATTAGCAAGAAACTCCCCTCTAGTATTAGTGGTTCATCTTGACTCAGTGTTGACAGAGAATACATTTAAGTTATTTAGTGGAAAAAATAAATAAAGCGAGAGGAGTAGGAGTAGGTATGGGTATCACCCGATAAGGAGAGAGGAGATTGCTTCTTCTGAAAAGTTGTTTCAAAGAATTAACCGGATTATTATCACCTAACACAACATGTACTTAACATCACATTTAACAGAAGGTTATTTCCTCCTGACACAATGAGTGTTTGATACCATATTTACCAAAACGAGCACTATAACGAGTGAAAATAAACCACTCGTAAATTAATTGGAACTAAAAAGGAATATTAAGCTAATGGTGAAGTGTTAAGCAAGAATTCAGAGACTTAAGTGCTCCATTTGCATTGTTTTACCTTTAATTTATTTCCGCAATTTCTTTTCTAATATAGCTCAAAAAGTTACATCCAACCAATCCACAAACAAACGAGGAAAATTGATCCTATACATGACTAAATATACTTCCTCATGGGATTGACACTCATCACCATAAATCTATACTGCAATAGATTCATACGGTTGCGAGTTCAATAAAATTTGCACAAGTATTATTTCAAATACAAATAAGTATTTGCAGGAGTTTTGTTTCAAATCACAAATACCCAAATATTGTTTTGTTTTGGATTAAAATTAAGGACTCTTTTAAGTGCTTTGCCCTCTAGAACGTTGTTGTGACTATCAATTTCTTCCAGCACTTAGAAAAGAATAACCAACCGTAGGAGAGTTACAACATGTAATTGTCAAATTATAATCAAATAAACAAAAAAATTCAATCTACGATCCCATCTATTTGGGGCCATGTATCCGGAAGTTAAAACCCTATTGATTTCACTAGCTTTAACTGACAAATTTTCCAACATGAAACATGTGACCTAACTCAAAGTGTGGCCCACGTTAAGTTGCGGCCGCTGACTGCTGGGTTGGGCCACCTTTCTGAACACCTTCCTCGTGCATATTCATAGAAATTGTGTTACGGCATTGATGACTATTAGTCCCAGGAGAATCAGGCACATCCACTGAAAAAGAGATGATATATTTAAGTTCAATAATCAGTTTGATTCATGTTTTCGGGGTCACTTGCATATGATGAAGATGTTACCAATTTCTATGTGGACCAAAATAATTTGCCCAAAATCCAAAACAAACTAAATAGGTCGGTTTGATTAAACTTTTCCATTCAATCGTTCATCTTGCACAGTTTGTTCGAATACAACAATAGTATTTGACAATACTCACATATTTAGCCCAGAAGGGCCTTTCAGGTGGGGGTATGATTTGACCATCTCCATTCTCACCTAGTACCTCTTCAGTAAAAATTGGTGCCCTGCAGTGGATGAAGCACAGCATCACAAAGAGCATTCTAGCAAATTACAAAAACAAATAATATCATGATTTTGGTCACTCAATGCAACACATATTCAACACCACTGTTTGTCCAGCCATTAGCTGACGAACAACAAAAACTCAAAACAGGTGCAAAAGTTGCAAGCGTGCTCACAGGCAAGCATGCCGGCACACAAACTTTCATGAAAATTTTATGTGTATAAGCATTCGAGGGTGCATTCGCATATAAATTTATCTCAAGGATTTCCATTCCTTATTCCCAAATTGTGTGGGACCCACACATTTTATTCACATTCACAAATTATATTTTGCCAAATAAATATAGGTTTTATTCTCATTCCCCAAACCCTCAAGTAAACACATCATAAATGGATCAAAGAATCTAATTTTAAAAAGAGTTCAAACCTTGAGTTACATATTTAAAGCTCGCAATAAAGTACTATTTTAATATTACTCAATTAAAGAATCTAATTTTAAAGTACAGAAATAATAATTCAATTAAAGCCTTGAATCTTATTGAAGCAAAATTAATATTTCAGGTTTAAGAGATGAGTTTATTTACCTTTAACATCAATACTTTCTTCCAATCTATTATACGCCAAAGATAAAATTCTTAATGATGAAAAACCAACTAGAGATGATAAGATGCTGTTGTTGAAGGAGTTAAAGCTTAAATCAAGAAACTTGAAGTTGCTCAAACTTGATAGCCTCTCTAGACCTGAGTAAATCAAACACAAAACAGATCGAAGAAAAAAAAAATGTTGAAATTCTTCGACTACTAAATTTGATTAAGGACATACCTTCATTCTCAATACATCTGGCGATATTGTTGCTACTTAAATCAAGCAACTCAGGTTGTTGAAAGGAAGTAAACAAAGAAGCATTAAGATACCCCTCTCCATCTCCCAATTTCCTAGTACCATCAAGCAGTGGCACCTAAACGTGGGCTAGACCGGTCTAGTCCAGAAACAATCATTTATACCCCTTACTTTTTTATTAATTTAGTAAATTAATAGAGTTTTTATTTTATTTTCATATATGTCCCTAACTTAATTACCCTCATTTTTTCATCAATTTAGTATAACAATAGAGTTTTTATTTTATATTCAAATATGTCCCTAACTCAATTACCCTTATGTTTTCATCAATTTTTTTTTTCATAACAATAGAGTTTTTATTTTATTTATAAATATGTCCCTAATTCAATTATATTATTTTCAATTGAATTTAGTTTATTATTAAAACATTTGACTAACAATACTTTTACAATTTGAAAGGATGGATAAATTTTAATTGTTTAATTTATTAAGTCCGGCAATTTGGTACTTCACTTCAAACATAAAAGTTTACTTGCAATTTTTAATTGATTGTAATTACAAGTATTGATCTATTTTAATTTGATATTCTTAATTGATTTTTTAATCCTTATATAATTACATGTTATTACAGGTTGTAATGTCAGATTCTATAATTGAAAATTAGTTTTTTCATCTTTGAGTTGCATTTTGTTTTCTACTCTTTTTTTATAATTATTTTCGTCTAGTACATATTTAGGGGATAAGGGTCTTGGTATTCCTCCTTATTTAATATACTTATTTCTACATATAATTTTTTATGTTCGCTTCAAAATATAAATTTTAAAATTTAGCCCGGGTAATATTAAGTTTTGGGTCCGCCCCTGCCATCAAGATCTAGTGATATCACTCTGCCAGCAGTGGTGTTGCACCCAACACGTGCCCACTGACAACAATCTGAGTAATAATTCTCATCATCCACCCAGTCTTGAAGATGTTTACGATTATTGAAGAAATCATGTTTAAGTTTGAGGAGAGCATCTCTCTCTTGCTCCAAACATCACTTACTCCACCACCCTAATTCTAATATTATTATTAAGAAAAAAAACATTATAAGTAGCAACTTCACTGATGAAGTATAAGATAGGAAGCATAAGATATTTCTTGATTTCATCATCAGTGATAAGGGAAGGGATAGGTATCTCTAATTTTTATCAGGAAATCCCCAACCTGTACCCATTCAAGCCCACAATAGCTAAGAGTTGATGACGGCAAGATGCCCCCTACCAAAAGGGTACAGATACGGATATTGGCATCGCCGTACAATATCCAACCCGTTGCCATTTCGAGTTGGTAAAATTTCTTGAGTTCGGTACAATTTTCCAGAGTTGTAGGTCCACAGATAAGCACATGAACCCATTAGTCGTTCAAAAAGCATGCAAATTGATGCCAATACGAACCAGTGTTTAATGGGGCATACGAAATTTTATTTGCTATCAATGAAAATGTTGTTTACATTACAAAATATAGTATCTTTACTCGCATTCATTTTCATGCAAGCAAATCAAAATTTTTGCTCTTCTTGGAAGTTTAAAACACTTTCCACATTTGTTTATTGGGTGACTTGGGGCGAAGGTAATCTAGAAATTGTGACTTCTATTTTAATTTTTTGTGTGGTTAAATTCTCCTCTGCGAATACTACTATCTTCCTGGTCCCTTTTTTGAGGTTAAAGATGTTAGAAAAATAACAACTGTGAGTTAACAAATAAAACCAGCAGCTAATTGCACGAAATTAATTGGTAACAGAATTAAACTGCAGCAAGAGAGCAACTGAAACTAAACAACAACAAAAAACAGCAACTGGAAATCAAACGAAACAAAGAAAATAAACTCGAGGCCTATAACACAGTGTCCTTAAAACAGATTTAACACCTACTGCAGTGCTTTAGGCTTGCTGGTAACTGTTTCCTAGGATACAACGGGCACGAATTATCTGCCAACCACAGACAGATAATTTTGGCGAACCACAACAGCGACAAACTCGATCAGTAAACAAAACGTAAGAAGGAAGAAAGAAAATTGTAAGTGCTCTGTGCTCTGTGTTCTGGTTTCTAGGTGTGTGAAAAACAGAAGAGGAAGTTGCCTTTTTATACACATGTGAGGATGTAATAGTAGCATAGTATTGAATTTCCTAATTCAATATATGCCATTTAATTGTTGTAACAGCCAATTGAATTGTTTAAATTCAATTCAGTCAATTGAATTCAAAAATTGAATGCATAACAGCCCAAAAAATAATTGCGAAGCTGTTACAAATCCTTTGAATTAAAAAATTATGAAACTGTTACAAAAAAATTAAAAGGAAATTAAAAACGTGTCATGCAAGCTTGGGTGATTTTGAGCTAACATTCGCGTACACAGGACATACGGGTGCACACAAATTCAACCAAATAGGTTATATAAACACAAATCCCTTGGCTTATTTTTTCCTTGTGGGATAAACCTCATTTCCTTTCAAATTTTCAATTTCGAAGGTTTACTTTGAGAGACAATTTCTCATTCACCCAAGCACTATTTTGAGTAAATAAATATACACTTTCAAAGTATTCACGGATTGGAATCCGAACTTCACAAGATTTCTCACTTTCGCTAAGTGGGACCTACTCAAAATGTGCCCTCAAAATATCTTATTGATATGCTATTTTTCAACAAAAGAGACCCGTGTGAAATTGTTAATATCTTGACAATAAAAATTTGAGCTTAAAGCAATGTTAGGAAGCTACTAAGAAGAGCATGCGCTTAAATTTTTAACATATCCTTAAAAGTAATTAATGTTGGATTTAGTCAAATTCACTATAATATTATTTTTTAAATAAATCAATTTTAAAATGCTAAAATTCACTCTAATATTATTCCATTCTACAATATCTGTCTTTTAAAGTTAGCCATAGAAAAAAAAAAGGTAAATATAAAGAGAAAATGACCCCTAGTAAGAAACTGCCCTCTGACTTCTCAATTACTTTCATAATTGTCATGTATTGGTATAATTTACCAGAATTGCAGGCCCACAAAAAAAAAAGTAGTACATGTCCGCAAAGAGTCGAGCTATTGGCACTCCTGCATTATTTTTATAAAACCCCCCTTTAAATAAAATTACAATTAAGGACAATTGAAAATTAAATACACTTCAATTTTTTTCCAGCAAATTTTTTAATTCATAATCAATCCTTTAAAAAAATTATATATGTTACTTTCTATCTAACTAAAATAAATTGTACAAATTTAGGATAATCTATTGTTTTCTTTTGATTCCTTATTGATTAAATATTTCTATACTTAAAATTGCTTTGAAATTATAATTTGAAATATGTGTTATTTCAGTAAGTGATTAATGCTAAAAAACTTATCACCCATATAACTTTTTAATTTGTGTGTAGGGTAATAATAAAATTGAAAATAAGAAAAAAAATAGCACAATAATACTTTGAGTTTTAACAATAGAACAAATCAAATGAAAATTGAGAACTTAAAAAAGTGTATAAAAAAGGGACATTTTCGGAAATAAAATGAATATAACTAAAAAGGAGGTTTTATGAGGAGAATAGAGGGGTGCCAATAGTCCAACTCGTCCGCAAAAGCATGCACGATTGATGCCTCATGGAAAAAGGAAGACGAAGGGCTTTTATCTTTATTTTCCTTACTATTAGACAATGGAATACAAAAATCTTACATGTTCTTATTTCTCATCGCATGTATACTTCAATCAATTATGTGTTCTTATTTCTTAAACACACATATATCAAGTAATAAATAAAAAAAAAACAATGCTCCAAAGCCCCAAATCGAAAATAAATAAAAAGAAAGATTGAACGTATTGGAGACAACACCAACAATTAATATAAGTTATTGGATCTATCATTTTTATCAAATAATTTCGCACAAAACCGCTACGTTTGTGTTTAATTTTTTATTTACGTGTTCCACGTATATTACCATTTTAATTTTCCATATATTTAAGAAAATAAGCTAAGTAATACATATTTTAGATGCAAATTAAAATGGAAAATATTAAAAATTTCTAATAATTTATGTGCTCTTCTAGCTTCCATGTTTTAATCTTTTATTTTTGGTTTAATTGTGATTTAGTTTCCCTATTCGAATTAATGAGGAAATAGGTTTATACTATTATAAATAAGGAGATCATGTTATTGTTTTTATAAGTTTTTTATTAATAAAAACCCCTCTTTTACAATTTCTTGTAAGATTACCGGGGGCGGGCTCGTAGTAAATCTCTGAGTAGCTAAGTTAAAACCTCAAGTGTTAATAGGAGATTGATCTTATATGGTTTTTTCATCTATAGCTATAGTGTAGTCGCGGGAAATTTGAAAATTTTACTTATAACTAAAACAATTCTGATTTAGGGATTTTGATAGATAATTAAGGCTACTGTTACAAATAAAAAAATAATATGGAAAAGCAACTAATAAAACAAATGTTAAATATTTGAGTCCAAATTTTATCTTACTTGTAAAAGGCTATTTTTCATTTTGTCATAATAAAAAGTAATTAACAAAAAATTAAACAATTGGGCCACTTTGACTTTATTTCACAAAATAAAAAATTATATTTTCATCCTATATATAAAGTTTATAAATTAATCGTGCAAGGCCATATCAGTATTTTTATATGTAATTTTTAATATTTCCCTTAGAAACTTTAAATTTTTTTCAAAAGTCTGCATGTATCATAGCCCCCTTTAATTTTCAGGAGCCTCCACCCTGATAACAACTCAAAAGAAATAAAGATCATCTAAGAATAAAATTATCAAAAAATTATGTTTTGGAAGACCATATTACTCCCTTCCCCTTAGAAAGTAACCTTGTCCTCAAAGGTAAATTTTTCAGCTCTCTCCAGCACGGCATGGATTCAGTGGGGTCAACCTAAAAATTGAAGCACCTCCAATTGGCATCGGGATGCCGTTACCTTTCGTTGCTCTCTACCAACTACCATTAATGGACACAGTTTCGGATGACTTCATTGTTTATTTATTTTTCTAAAAACTAAAATTCAAAAAAAGAGATGTTCCGTGCTGTGTTTATGAATAATAATCAAGTTCTGATATCAAATGTTACAAATACAAATTATCTGCAATGAGAAACTGAACAAAATAGGAAGAGTAAGTGATAAACAGGTTTATTCAAGAAAACCAAACTTCCTAAACATATTTTTGACACTTTGAGGGACTAAATATATCCAATACAACTTATAATTGCTAAAAAAATATTCCAACCTGCTTGTTATTGATGGTAATACTAGTTTAACGATCAGATTTTAGAACTTGGAGCTAAAGATTAGAAGCACAATGGATCTCATCTTCCCTAAAATTATGTAAATACAAAATCACTTTTTTTCTTAGTCAAAATAAACTTTAATAAAAACTCAAAAGAGATAAAGATAATCTAATAATAAAATTATCTAAAAATTATTTTTTGGAAGACCGTATTATTTCCTTCCCTTCCCCTTAGGAAATAACCTTGTCCTCTAAGGATACAATTTTTTGAGCAAAAGTCTTTCACCTACCCCTTGATCATTGCATTTTCCATCACTAACTTTTAACTCTCTCCAGCACGGCACGCATTCAGTAGAGTGGAGTCGATCCGAAAATTGAAGAACCCCCTTTCGTTCCTGTTGATTCCCCATTGTGATGCCATTACCGTGCTTCGCTCTCTGCCAACTACCATTAATGGACTTGGTTTCCAATGACTTTATCTTTTATCTATTTTTCTAATAGCTAAAATTCGGAAAAAAGAGATGTTAGATGTTGTGTTTGTGAATAATAACTATGATGCCAAATGTTACAAAATTGAACAAAATAAAAATAGCAAGTGATAAATGAGATAATTTTAACAAATCAAGCCTCCTAAGCATGTTTTTGGTACTTCAAATATCTCCAATACAACTTATAGTTGCCAAATAGTATTTCAACTCATTTCTTATTGATGGCAATATTAATTTAATTGTTTAAATACTAGCTTACAGAACTTGAACCTAAAGAATATGAGCACAATAGACTCACGTTTCTTAAAATTATGTAAACACAACAACTACTTTTTATTCGGTCAAAATAAACTGTAATAACTACTTAAAAAATAAAGATAATCTAAGAATAAAAAATATCTAAAAATCATTTTTAAAAGACCGTATCAATTTCTGATTTGGCATTAATTGACTTACTAAAACATCACCGTCTCTGCCCAAGATTTCGGCATGAGTTTCCTTATAAAAAATAATACTTAAGCAAAAAGCCCATCTTTATTTTATATCTTTACTTTCTATAATCCTCCACGTTATAGATTTATAGAATCATTTCCCAAAAGGACTATACACTATAATATTTCATCTGGCACGAGCAAGCATCAACCAAACTAAAAGGACGAAAAGAAGGTGATCCAGCCGCACCATCTTGTTACGGCTTCATTCCCGTTACCAGCCCTGTTTTCGACTTCAAAAACAACAAAATTTTGCCAGGTCTTCTAAGTCACAGGGCAAACTGGATATTTTAGTTGACAAAATTTCTTGCTTTAAAGTCCGTACATGCGCGAAGGAAAATCTACCTTCATACGAGGAAAGCCTCGAATTTGAGTTTAGCTGAAGGATTGGACTATTTGCTCTATTCGACTTCCCCTTTTTCGGTTCGGACAATTCTACAAAATCCTTATGTGAGAGGTTAGCAGTTGCTTGACCAATGAAGTTGACAACTACTTTAAATTCATTAATCTCTCCACCAAACTTCTCTTCAGGCTTTGCCTCAATTTGCTCCAAATCTGTTTTTGAGATGTATTTGCTGGACACATGGAGTATTGTTTCAAACACACAGGAGCCATGTAGTTTTTTATCAAATCACAAATAGCCGAATATCGTTTCTGTTTTCGATTAAAATTCAGGAAAATTTTCAGTGCTTTGCCCCTCAAGAAGTTACCTGTGACGATCAATTTCTTTTAGCATTTGAATGCATTCTCGTCAGACAAAAATGACCAACAGTAGGAGATTTACAACATGTAATTGTCAAACTATGATCAAATAAACGAAAAATTCAATCCACGATTCCATCTATTTGGGGCCATATATCTGGAAGTTAAAACCCCATTGATCTCACTAGCTTTAGCTGATAAATTTTCCAAATGAAACATGTGACTCTAACCCATCATCTTCTTCGGACGGCAGAGCCTGGCCCACGCTGAATTGCGGCTGCTGACTGCTGGGTTTGGCCACCTCCCTGAACACCTTCCTCAGGCATATTCATAGCTTGTGTTACAGCATTGATGACTATTAGTCCCAGGGGAATCAGGTACATCCACTGAAAAAGAGAGATGATACATTAAGTTCAATCAGTTTGATCATGTTTTCTGGGTTACGTGCATATGATGAAGATATGACCAATTTCTATGTGGACTAAAATAATTTGCCCAAAATCCCAAAAAAATAAATATGCCGGTTTGATTAAACTTCTCCATTCAATCATTTATGTTGCACAGTTTGTTTGAAGACAACAATAATATTTGAGAATACTCACATATTTAGCCCAGAAGGACCTTTCAGGTGGGGGTATGATTTCGCCCTCTCCATTCTCGCCTAGTACCTCTTCAGCAAAAATTGGTGCCCTGTGATGGATGAACCACAGCATCACAAACAGCATTCCAACAAATTAAAAAACAAATAATATCATGATTTTGGTCACTCAGTGCAGCACATATTAATACCACTGTTTGTCCAGCCATTGGTTGATGGACAACAAAACCCCAAAACAGATGCAAAAGGAGCAAGTGTGCTCACTGGCAGGCATGCAGGCACATATAAACTTGCATGCAAATATATACATATATATATGCATCTGAGGGTGCATTCGCATGCAAATTTATCTCAAGGACGTCAATTAACATGCTGCAGCTGGGTCAATTGATGTTTAAGTAACAAGCTTTTTGAGGATTTCTTTGACTAAGTGAATTATGTAAGCCATGATGTAAGCTGGCCTCACAATGTCAAAAGCAAGAACATGCAAAACTAATACCTTGGTGCCTGCTCACTGTTCTTCAGAACTGTGTGCGAATTGAAAGACCACTTGTGAGGCTGGAAAGTAGACAAACAGATCAGAAATGAACTCACAAAAGTTTCAAGTCAAATCCAATTCTACATAGTCAGAAACACTTGTGTCTTCAAATCCAATACCAAAAGCATCACTTCGCCTATCTATGTTTAAAGCACTAAACTAGAATTTCAAGATATAGGGTCCATCTCCAGCTCACAATAGTAGAAGAAGATTTTCAAAGACCACTTCGCAGCTGCATTACGTGAATGAATAAGGAGATTTGCTACCTATTATATATATATATTCTCAAGCTATTCAAACAAATTATATCGATGAATAGTGAATCTCATTATATGTATGATAAATAAAGCTTTTAAAAGACAAACTTCAATAGTTTTACAAGTATAAAATTGTATTAAATTCTTTAGCAGACCTACTTAAACCCTACAACCCTAACAGAAAATATAACTTTGATAAGAGAGAATTCAAGTGCACAACGATGGAAGTCCAAGTTGTGTCTACATAGGGTTTTCATTGATGTTTTAAGTGGAAATACTGCTGCAAATGAAGCCATCTGCATAAGTGAGTCATGAAAAGGCACAACTAAAGGAATAGAAATTTACACACTTCATTCATTCGATAAAAGAAGATGGGTCCTTGCTTACAAGTTTTAATTGCCTAGGATATGAACATGCCCCAAATGCACCATAATTGACAGCCAAGATATTAACTCCTTCCTGCAATAAAATAGATTTGGAGAGTGAATATGTAGTTAAATTACATCAATACTGATAGCAATCTGAAAGTCATGCAAACAAGTAAAACAAACTGAATGGTCCATGTCAGCCAAATAATTGCTATTTGTCAAACAATTTCATAATACAAGATATAGCAAAATTTATTGTTTAAAACTGGAAGCAATGCTTTGAATACTTTTCGAGAATTATACATCTAAATAAGAGTTACAACAACTATAGAGGCTTCCAATCAATGTTTAGCTCGATTTTGTTTTCTCCTCCCCCATCAGTACTAATGCTCATTCAAAAACAAGAAGGAACTCATGTGCACAAGGGGATGGTAAAAACCTACAAAGCATAGGTGAGTACAAAATCCATCCTTGTAACTAAAGCCTATTTAAAAAACATAAAATTGCTTTAGTGATCAAAAGAGAATACCAATTTCAATAGGATTACCCCCCCCCCCCCCCCCCCCAAAAAACACAAAAACAAGAAACAAAAGATTATATATATAACTACATGAAATATGTACAACGATTGGTGGGACTAAAAATCCACAAAAATAAGGATGAGAAGTCCCAATCTAAACAAAAACACTCAAAAAAACTGCAAAGATAAATATCCCAAAACCCATAAACAATAGCTCACTAAGAATGCATCCATCTTTAGATAAAAAAGCTTCCCAATTGAGCAAAATAAAAAAGAAAGAGATGTCTTGGAATTCAGCAGTAATAGATGCCCAGAGGGAAGCCCAAAACTTCACTTTGTCCCATAGGTGTGAAGGATCTTTCCCAGCTTTGTTATCAAAGATTCTCTGGTTTCTTTCATTCCATGCAACCCAAAAAATAGCCAAGACTCACAGTGCCATAGAACCCTTTTTTTTTTCTCCTTTTAAGCAAGAAAAACTTTCCAATAGGAGGGAGTAACATGAGGCAGGAGCTGACCAGCTTAGATTGAAGGTCTTAAACAACTTAGACCACAAAAAGTAAGCAGCAGTGCAGTGTAGAAATAAATGATTGACATTCTCTGATGCTTTTTTATAAAAGACACACCATTCAGGAAATATTGCCATATTAGGTCTTCTTTTTTGAACCATGATGTTTGTGTTGATTTTTCTATGAGCAACAGACCAAACCATCATCTTCACCTTGGTAGGGACTTTAGCATTCTAAATTAGGTGAGAAAGAGAAAATGAGGGAGCATTGTGGTTATCAATGAGATTCAGTGAGAAACATCCTGATTTATCTAAAATCCAAACTCTCTTATCCTCTCTCAGATCCCCGTAGGATCCCAAGCATCTCAACACATTGTTCAGATTCTCTATCATTCAAGTTTCTAAGGAACTTAAAATCCCAACTCCACAGCATAACAGAGTACTTAAACAGACTAGCTATGGAGCACTCACGACCTTGAGAAAGGCTATATAATCGAGGGGAAGATCACAGAGAGCAGCCTCCCTAATCCAACAATCCTCCCAAAATCTAACTCCCTGCCCATTACCTACTATCAGCTTAGTTTTGGATAAAAAATCTGTTTTCCTTTTTGAAATAAACACCCAAGGACATCTAGTACTCCCCCTAACAACATCAGCTACATCCCAACCATTTTTATACAACCCATACATCCATTTTTATGCAACCCATACTTACTTTTTATAACACAATACCAAAGAGAATTAACTTCTAATGGAAACCTCCATAACCACTTCCCAAGCAAGGCCTTATTTCTGTTAATAATATTTCCTAACCCTAGTCCTCCCTTGGATTGTGGTTGAGAAACTACCCTCCAGCTGACCAAATGATCTTTTTTACCTCCCCTTTGCCTTCCCACAAGAAATCCCTCATAGCCTCTTCTATCCTTTTAGCCACTGAAACAGGAATTTGAAATAAAGACATAAAATAAGAACGAAGGCTGGACAGACCAGATTGGATAAGAGTTAGCCTCCCTCCTTTGGAAAGACAAGCTTTTTTCCACCCATCCAATCTCCTCTCAACTTTCTCCAAGACTGGAGCCCAAAAATCAGCTTTCCTACAGTTCCCCCCAAGAGGTAATCCTAAGTACTTTAGAGGCCAATTCCCAATCTCACACCCCACTGAAGAAGCCAAGTCAATTAACTTTTGATCCTGGAAATTTATGCCTACAATTGAACTCTTCCTCAAATTAATTTTCAAGCCTGAAACTGCACAAAAGAAATCCACAACTTTGAGAAGATTGTGAAATTTTCCTACATCATCGGAATGGAAGAAAATTGTGTCATCAGCAAATTGGAGATGAGAAACCAAAATTTTATCTTTACCAATTGAGAAACCCTCAGTCAGACTGGATTCTTGAGCTTTGTCCACTAATCTGCTGAGTACATCAACCACAATTGTGAATAGGAGGGACAGAGAGGGTCCCCTTGTCAAAGACCTCTAGAAGCATGAATCTTGCCTCTAGGTCTACCATTCAAGAAGATAGAAAAACTGACAGAATTTAAGCAGCCCCTCATCCAACTTCTCCATTTTTGCCCAAAACCCCTAGCTTCCAACACAAAATCTAAAAAGTCCCAATCAATGTGATCATAAGCTTTCTCAAAGTCAATTTTGAAAATAAAACCAGGTCTTTTGCATTTTCTATACTCCTCCAAGCCTTCATTAGCAACTAAAACTGCATCCAAAATCTGTCTATCCCCCACAAAAGCCCCTTGAGAGTAAGAAATGGCCTCCCCTAACACCTCTTTGAGTCCAAGAGAGAGGACTTTAGAAATGATCTTATAAAGACTTGTCACTAAACTTATAGGTCTGAACTCACTCAATTTTGAAGGCTGTTTCTTCATACCAATATCAATAGGAGTGATATATCTTGTGTACAAAAAAGCCTCAGAATGTATCAACCACTTGGGAGGCAATTTTATCTTAATAGGGATAGAAAGTCTCATCTTAGAGTGTTCTAGCTTTTGTCATTGCCAATTTTGTCCTTATTTTTAGTGGACTTCTCTAGTCTCTCTCCTATGTACATTCCCTGTTACTAATATACTTCTATTAGCTTCTGAGCCACTTTAAAAAAAAAAAATCCTTAAGGCTATCAAACATCAAAGTTTCAATACGAGGAAATTCTGAGCACACAGATGAGTTCTATGTAAATAGCAATCATCCGGACAGTTCGAAATAATAAAAATATAAAATCTAACAAAGCAACAAGAGGAAGCAATCCGTCTATGAAAAACATATTCTAAAGAAAGAACTAAAATTTTCCAAAATGAGACAAATGATATATTAATGCAAAGAGAGAGAAAAAAAAACGAAAATAGTAAAATGGAAAGTTCATGATTACCATGTGTATGACAAAATGCTCGTCCAAACCCTCCCGTGGAAGACATCTCTATAATTAGAGAGAAGGAAAGTTAGTATTGCATAGACTAATAGCTGGGACATGCATATGAGATTTTTCAATATTTTCTTTCTTTACTTTTTGGGGTTACTGTGAAACAGCTTGTAACAAAGAACAGAAATAGCAACACCACTAGAGCAAAACAACCAAAGTGTACATCAAACATTTATTTATCAATGCCAAACTAGTATTTCTTTTATAATACCATCAGCATGCAGGAGAACTCTTTTGGCCCCAATCATTGAAAACTTGGTAAATGCTTAAACTCTTCAACATATACGGAACAATTGTCAACGTGAAAAATTTAAAAGATTGGCCACAAAATTTAAAAATGAAAGAACAGTAACACAGAGCATTGAAAATATTATATCAAGAACTTCGTTTTGTTAGCTGATTGGCATGGGAAGTTTCAGAGACCTGCAACCGATGGCAAGGTTTCCCTTTTTACTCTAAATACCTTTCCTCTCCAAACTGAAGGGGTACTGCCTCTATTTGCCAGTTAGTAATAGCAGTCTTTGGATGTACTTTGACCTCCATTTCTCCTCATTCACTTACTTTTATATGATGGAAGCAGATATCCCTAGTGGAAGTTTATGTTGTAGCCTTGTAAAATTGGTTAGACCCAGTATTTATAATCAGATGACAAAATTTACAAATTTGAAATACAAAAATTCTTAACAACGACCAAGGATAAAATCAGGGCTAATGATTGCTTCTGTAACGTACAAAAACCTGAGATTAGACAGGAGCATACATGATAACAATAAACATGAAAAAAACTTAAAACAGACTGAACTTTCAACTTTGCGAATATGAAGAGTGAAACATTAAATTTAATTGAAGTATGATCCAGACATTTTAAATTTGCAAATATTTCGCTCCTTTTCCCTTTTTAAAGGATGATTCAGACTTTTAGTTGATTATGTAAATGTTAGCAAACCAATTTCTAACCCTTTGGAATTTCATTCATCGAAAGAGTCCTATTTTTTTCCCCTCCATTTTGCACTTCCTTATTCTTTTCTTTCATTTTTTTGGGGGGTTTTTTACTGATTCTTTAGATTGTAGTATCTCATTTGCCGCAATAAATTAGTCTGTTAATACACATCCCATATACTTGTACTCTCCTCTCTTTTGGTTTCTTGTACTTAATGACATTTTACACATAACAATTGATACCTTATAAAACAATCTTGTAAATTGATGCAAGCAAATGAAATAGCAATTGAGTATAAAACAATGAATTAATTGAGCAACTTACTGCTTTCACGGATGAAATAATGTAATCCCTACCAGGAGGGCTCACAGTATTGGATGGCAATCTTATCCTGTAGAAGTCATCGTCTTGCAGTAGCTTCTACAAAAACAGTACAAACAGATTATGTATTGGAGAAGCCAACCAGCAAAATAAAAAATAAAGGAAACCAAGACTATGCACAATTTCAGATTACTTCAAATTTCTCCTTGTCCTCTCCTGTAAAAGCATTTCTTGAAAAACGCAGCTTTGTAAGTGTCTGTTACCAAAAAAAAAAAAAAAAGCATATAACTCAGCAGCCAGTTGATTTTTCATGTAACAAGCAAAACTTAAGTTCCAGGCAGTAGACAAGAGACAAGAACACCAGGGATTTAAAAACACAGACCATAGTAGACCAGTTAAGTGTAAATCTTTCACTTCATATTATTAAATTAAAAAAAAGTAACAAAAACATAAAAATAAGAATCGCTTCTGATTTTATTTACAAAAGATCTTAAAATTGTTTTGGAGAATAAAACTCGTGCTTCTTGATTTGATGTTTTCAGATTTTAAAACACCTTTCATTGCTTGTATTGAAAACAGTAAAAAAATGCATTAGGCAGAAGTTAGAACTATAAATGAAAACTATTATTCTGTAACTGCATTACAAAAATACATACAAAGCATCCAATTTGGCAGAATTTTTGCCATAAATACCCACATCGATACATTTCAAGATGAGCACAAGCATAATAGCCATTACCTACAATAACAAAATCAAACAATATCATACGTTTTAAATTTTACATAATTCATTAGAATTAAACTAAACTAGTTCGTTGCAAGAACTTATAATTAATTTATGTAATATCACACATTTGTCCATATTAGTTATGATGTATATAATAGTAAATGCAACTTTGAAAACTATTTACATCACTAATCCAAAGCAGAAAATATTGCTATGCATAAGTCAATCACGTACCAATTATTGGCATTTAATAATGAAGTGGACAGCTATTTTTTTTTTACTTGCAACTGCATGTAAAACCCACAAAATTTTCCTGTAATCTATTGAAAATGTCAATTTACTTTTATGTTCACCCTTCTACACATTACTTTTCAAAAAAAAAAATTTGCAGAAAGAAAGTCACTAATCTAGAGCTAGAAATTCACCGTTTTATAAAGCAATCAAAAAAGAATTTTTTAAAAATCAACTGTGTAGCATTGGCAAAGCACCCTTCTAGAAAGCAAGTTCCAAACATGACTTGACAGAAATTACCAATCTAGTGCTGGGAAGATGAAATTCACCCTTCTATAAAGCACTCCCTCAAAATTGCACTTTTTCTCACCAATTTAGTACTTGAAAATCACACTTCTCGAAATTGCAGAATTTAGAAACCTCCTATCTAGTGCTTAAAAAAATCACTCTTCTATTATGGCGCTTTCCAAAGAAGCAAAAAAGCAATTTTTTGGAAAATCACCTGATTACCAAAAAGCACTCCCAGATTAACTAAAAAAGTCAAATTCAGCTTTCATCTTCCAATTTAGTTTTGATTTCATGCACGCCTAGTAAAAAAAACACTGTATAAAACAGGCAAAAGAAATAGAAACGGACGACAAACCTGGCCACCGTGGCTCGAAGTCTTGAGACGAGCAGAGAAAGTGCCAGCGGGGACAAAATCGGAATCACCAAAAGCGTGTTCTAAAGAGAATTGGATCTTAGAGTCCGAATCCTGATCCGAAACTTTCCTTCGCGTCGTTGTGGTCGTGGATCGGGTGGGTGCGGGTTCACGGGGCTTAATTTGGGGCTTCGATCCACCTTCGAGGCCGAATTCCTCGTCATCGACGAGAAGCTCGTCGGATTCGAAAGCTAAAGAAGAGTGACAAAACAACAAAAGACTGAAGAAGAATAAGAACAGAGCGAACAGAGGGAGTTTCTTCTTCATTGTCTTTGCTGATTCGTTTCGTTTGTTTTCAGTTTGGACTTCAAAGTGAGTGGCGCTTTTCAAGCATATTATTAGATGTCCGTTTTTGTAATTTTGGTCGACTTATCCGGCGTCGTTTCCACTTTGGATTATTCGTCCCCAGATTGTTGAAATGAATTTCGTTTGCTTTTTCTTTTAATTTGCAAAGATATAAAAAAATAAGGGAAATTATCATTGCACCACCATTGTTTTGGTTTATATTCATTCAACCACCACAAAATTTTAACATATTTTTTTAATTATTTTTCTTTTCAAATTTATATTAATTAACTACTTTTACACTAACATCGTTAAATAATTTAAACGAAATAATAATTTTACCCCCAAGTAAATTAAAAGATCATTTCATCTTATAAAACCTTTGAAAAATACAAAAATTATAATTATAAAAATATTCCTAATTTTAATAAAAAAAAATAGATCCCAAATAGAGGTGCTTGGCTAATTTTTATTAAATTTAGATTTTGTAAAATTTTAATAAAAATAATTGAATTTATTTATTGAAAAATATAATTTCGTAAAATTTTATTAAAATAACTGAATTTATTTATTAAAAAATAAATCCCAAAATTTTAATAATTTAGGAAATTTAAATTGTATCCAAAAAATTTTGCAATTATCTTTATAATTACATTTTTTTATTAAAATAATTTTTATTAAAAAAAAAATAATAATTTTGAGATTTAATTTTATTAAATTTAGGGTATTTCAATAATTATAATCTTTTTCACAGTTTTTGAAAAAATAAAATGATCTTTTAATTTATTTAGCGATAAAATTATCATTTCGTTTAAATTATTTAACGGTGTTAGTGTAAAAGTGGTTAATTGATACAAATTTAAAAGGAAAGGTAGTGCAGAGAACATGTTAAAATTTTATGATGATTGAATGAATATAAGATAAAATAGAGGTGGTGCAATGATAATTTTCCAAAAAATAATAATAGTACCTATGAGTTATTAATTATTTTGTAAGTTTCCAACTAAATTTTATTTTATTTTATTTTTATTCGATTTAAAACCTATATTATTTTACAAAATTGTCTATTTTTATTATTTTATTAACTTAATAAAACAAAAAATATTACGGTTAATTAAAAGATTAAAGAAAACTATCTTCCTTGATTAGTGTGTAAGCATTTGTTTTCAAACCTGGATTCGAATAGGAGAAGCACGTCATGTTAATGTGCACATTAAATTATATATATGGCTGAGAGTTCTCACAACCCAGATACAACAACGTAATTTTTAGGGGTGTGCTCTAACACTGTATTGATAGCCTATTGTGCAAGTCTCCTGTTGGGGGCATTATGCCAAAAGTAGGAGAAACACCTTCCCTTCTTTTCTTTTTATGCCCCAAGTCCTTCCTGTGTGGCGACATAGGGGCGAAAAATGAGGATCCTATCAACTTGTCCCGACCTAAGATTTATAAGTTCATGGGCCTAGTTTTTACTTCAGAAATAAAAGAAAACTTCCACATCCAAGTTTAACTTAGGCTTATATTACGAGCTGCTTAAATTCCAAACCAAAATGGCTAAGTACTCAAGCCAATGCATGCAAACTTGGCCTTTGGCCAAATACCTAGAAGGTTTTGACTCTGTAACTATCCTTCACTTATAAATATGTAGAAACTCTCTAGATACATGTAGAACATGAATACTCTTGACAATTATACATAGAATTCTATCGGATATTAGAGAAATGAGAGCTCTCTCTATTATGAGAATTCTCTCGATTAGAAGATTTAGAACATAGTGGAACTAGACAAGCCTCCCTATAAATAGGACTTGGTCACTTAGTATTTTTTTCAAGCAACTCAAAGCAATTCCAAGCACTCTCCAACCTCTCACATACTTACACTCTTGAGAATAATAAAAACTCTCTTTAGCTCAATTACTCTATTTTGTCTCTAGCTTTGGTGCAAGCATCTTAGCTTAGTTAGAGAAAAGTTGAGGGTTTGCTTAGAAACAATGGGGCAATAATTGTCTAAATGTCGCATGGAGTGTGCTACAACTCACCTTCCAATACTGCACCCAGGCCAACTTAGCCACCACATGTGCATTTCATTTTCTTTTCATGAAGATGACGCATATTAAGAAAGGATAATTACATTAGTATAAAATTGTGTCTTTTGTATTTTTGAAATAGATTCTGGAGTTTTGAGTTAAAATGTAGTAAATTGAAGTTTCAATTGTCTCTCGGTATTTTTTTGAACCAATGAGACTTAGTTGATGATGATTCTCGAATCTAGTGTGCCATTCTAGCCATTAAATTTGTGATGCATTTTCTCTTGGATTGAAAGTTCTATTTGTGACAATATTTCAATCCGCCCACCATAGTTGTGTGACAAGTATTCCGTGACAAGTATTCCTTTTATCTTTTTCCTTTCTTTTATTTTCAATTTTGGTTTATGTTTTATATACCGAATAGAACTGAATGCAGTGTTCTAGGCTCTTAGGTCATGTTTGGTTTGTAGAAAAGGGAGGAGAGAAAAAGAGTTAAATGGAGAGGAAGTGAAAAGAAAGGAATGGAGAAAAGTAGTGAAATTAGATTTTGTTATTTGGTTTGATATAAAATTTAATAAGGAAATGAAGTATAATTTTTTTTAGACTAATTTACCCTTTACCTTAAATATTTAACTATTTATATTAGTAATAATATATATATATAATAAAATGACAGTCCGGTGGCCAGAGGCGAAGGTCCGGCGACTTTTTGGCGAACGTCTGGTTCCTTTCCGGTGAAGTCCGATGGGATTCCGGTGACGTCCGTTAACGTCCGACGGTGTTCCAACAAAGTTCGGCAGTGGTCTGGCGAAGTCTGGCAATGTGGTCCAACGGTGATCCATTTATAATATTAAATATCAATAAAATAAAATTATAAATAATAATTATTAATGCTTTTTTTAACAGAATGAGTGGCAGTTCCTGAGGTACCCTAGGTACCTCAGCAAAGGGTACTCGACCTCCCCTTGTTTCGAGTACCAAGAGCAAGTCGCAGGATTCCTCTTTCAATAGTTCCCAAGGTACCTCAGTTACCCGTAAGAAAAAATTTGGCTTCTTGTGTTGTGCAAATTTTATTGAACTCGCAAGTGCACGAATCTATTGTAGTGTAGATCAATGGTGACGAGTGTCGATCCCACGAGGAGGTGGATTTTAATTTTGTGTAGAATTAATTTTGTAAATGGGCGGTTGGATTTGTGGTGAAAATGATTTGGATTATCCTAAAATTCGAATTAAGATGGCAATAATAAATTGAAGTGAAAATCTATTAAATTGACGTACTTAGGTATCTAGATCCGTATCAATATACATCATGAGCTAAACACTTCTTATTAATACCAATTAAATCATGAGGGGGGAATCCACACCTCATGAACCACACTCTAATCAGTATGGTGCTAAGGGCTTATCATGCCAAATAATAATAACTTTGTACTAGGGAGCCGGTGAAACTATGGTGGTATCTAGACAAGCTTATTATTATTTGTCGACGAGAAGTCAAAACATCCACAAAAACTAGAGGGGAAGGGAAAATAAATTTACCAAATAAAGGCCATGACATATGTTGAGACTTCACATTCAACCCAAACTTGAAAGAAAATTAGCTACTCATAATTGAACTAGGGGCAAAATGAGCATTTATTAAAATACGTAGAAAATACAAAATGGAGAAGGAATTACAGAAAATGGATCCCAAAAATGGATTCAGAGCTATCAAATTAGGGAGGAGGCCCTTCTTTTATAGATACATGGAGCAAATCATGGCCATCAGATTAAAAACAGTTTGGACGCTCAGGATTGCGCCACGTCATCAGTCAACAGTACGCGATTTGACCACGCGGATGAACAGTAACACGATTAGACTCGGGTTGAACAGTGACGCGGTTTGGTTGAAAATAATCCTGTGTGATGCATGTACCGTATGCGAGATTTTTGGTCCACTGATATGCTGCCACGTCACCATCAACTGTACATAAGAATTTTAGTCCAACAGGATCGTGACACCTCATCAGTCAATGCCACATCATCGGTCAATACCATGTCATCGATCCGTCTATATGAACAGTATCGTGAACAGTAACATAGATAGTACCGTACACGTGAATAGTACCGTACATGTAAACAGTGCAATTTTTCCTTTTATGTCCTCATAAGGTTTCCGACCGTCCTAAGTTCAAAAGTAATGTCTGTTTTGCCATCTGATCTCTCGTTTATTGTGAAATGACTATGATGCCCTTAAAATATATAAAATACTTAATTAAAATAAAACACACAGAATTAAATCAAAAGAATGTTAAATACATAAAAGTAAGGGTGTTAGTAAAACTTGAAGTGTAAAATGACGATTTTCTCCTTTATAAAAATACATTTTCTACCACTCAACACCTTGTTCACGGTGTTGGGAGATCTCCTAAAGAGGAAGCTTGATCCAGCGGCCAATAAAAAGATATCTCACTCGACTGACTGTTTCCTCTATATCTATGAGTGTGTTTCTATGGATATGGTCGCTGAGGTGGACAAATTGGATACATACGAGCACTATAACCAAGCGCTCAAGGCTTGTTATAATCTGAGTGATTCTCTCTTCTTCTTCTTGTCTCTCTATTTTCTTTTATGTCATCTTTTTTCCGCGGCAAGCGGCCTTCTACCTCGACCACAATCTTCGAGATTTTAGCAATACCTCAGCTACACAAGCAAAGGTCAAGAAATTGAGGGGGGGAGCTCAAACTCAGCTAGTCTCAAAAGGAAAAGCTTGCTGAGGAGGTTAGGGCCTTGAAGGGGTGCTTGGACGACCTATCTCGAGAAAATATACACATATCTAAAGACTTTGAAGAGGCTGAGGCTAGGCATGATGAGTTATTATCTCACAAGAATGACATGCTTGACAAAGTTTTTACTTATATTATGATGGAGGTTTAGAGTATAGACCCGGAGCTAGTGGTGCCTCGTGTAGAGAAATGGGTGGACAAGTCAACCATTCTGAAGGCGATTGATGATAGGAAAGTAACTCAGGCTCATCCATTTCTCAGCCCACAGCTATCTTTTAGAATACCCCCAGTACCTCAAACAGATCTCCCATCCAATGGCGCAGTCCATGAGGGTCATGCCTCTTCGACCTTGAAAGCCCTTGTTGATCCCCCTATTGAGAATAGCGATGGAGATGATGTTTCACCTTCTGCATGATCCTCCTTGGTATAATTATTTAGAAATCATCACCTGATGTTTCAGTATCTCTTTTTTTTGCTTTTATACTTTTTGCATGTTGCATCCCCTTTTGCTATATTGGGACAATTGTCTCTTGCAAGGTTATCTCGGCAATCTTGCTGTTGTTTACATTAAACTTCCGTAATAGACTTTATTTGGCGTGCCATTAAATTCTTCGCTAATATTTGAGCAATTGATTTCATAGATTTGTGGAGATCCTTCGAGTACCCCAACTACCTCTCGATATATATATTTTTTTGCTTGCGTGGTGATTCTTGCAAATATGCTTGCTGCCCATTTTAACAGAGATTATAGCGTATCTCAAATAATTAATAATTCTTAACAAAATATTGCCCATAACTTACTTGAGCGTCGAAGTGTGGTTACCGGCCACCACGGGCTCCACCTCTAACCTCTCTTCTCTGTTTTGCAAGTTAAAAATAACTCATATGCCAACCCTTATTCCAAACCCAAGTCTCCCAAAGCTCACTCATTTCTTCCCTTTACTTCCAACATTTGTTTGAACCCAATTCAAATAACACACTATGGGCTACGCGAGGCACCTCATAACCCTTAATAATGTTTAGTTAAAACAATTGGCCCATCTATGGGGAGTCGTACAAAAAGCCTCTACAGCAGTTGCCATAATGAGTCATTAGGTGTGTTCACAAAAAAAAGGGCACTTGATGTACCCCCTGACAACATAATAGAAGATCTGAAGAGAATGGGAGACCATAACCGTGACGAGATAGATGATTCAACAAGGAAAGCACTGCAGCTCGATAAAGGCAAGTCCATCCAACACTATTGTTGTAATTAATTCAAATGCTATTGGTGTTAATATGCAAGTGTACACAACAAGTAATATAATGATGAGTATTCAAGATTGTCTCCACAGGGATTGATGTTATCAAATTTGCTACAGCAATTTCAACAGTGCAGTTATGCTTTAATTAAAAATAAAATAGATAATAAGACTAATAAATTAATTGAAATAAAATGCAATAAATAAAAATACAAATAAATAAATTCTCACATCACACATAAGGATAAAACCAATGGGAATGGGGTATTGAGTGATTAAATTCACTTATTGGTTTCGACTATTTTTCCAATGTTTGGCTCGGTTGCTACGACATCTGCTACAACACTGGGTAGAATCTTTATGTATCATCAGTTGTCAAATGTTGGATGTCTTATATCTATATGCAACCTAACAGTGATCAGTTGTTATGTCGGCATAAGATATAACATTACACGCTTAGGTTCTAATTACTTTATAAGGTGAATCCTTATGTCTAGTTCATCACTAATTTTAGATTAAGCATGACCTTTTTTGGAATCAAGTAAAACTCAACTCAGAAAACTCAATCTAAAACAAAATATTGCTCTGATATGTTTCGCTAAGATAAATCATTTTGTGGCTTTTTCTTAGCCAGTATCATTAAAAGGGTGATCAGCTGAAATAATGAATAGAAATAAATACTATCAAAATAAAATGATGTACACTACAAAAGAAAGTGTCTTTCGCGACGGCTCTTGCGACTGCAAAATAAGCTGTCGCTATTGATTAGTATTAAATATTGTTGAATTATCAAGCGATAATATGTTATTTTATGCTTATGTTATAATTTATATTTGTGTTTATGTAATATGTTAGGAATTATTAATTATGTTTTAAATATATTTAATTTTGTGTATTTTTATGTGTTTATTAGGAAAAATATTAATTTCACGAACTTCGAGGCTCCAAACAGAAAAATGGAGGTGAAATTTGAATTCCGGAGGTCCGAAAACCTTAAGATCGATCAAGATCGGCTTAAAATTGGACTTGTATAAAAAAAGTTGACTTTTCTAGTTGACCGAACACTGATTGGATGATGAAATGAGCTTACAATAGATATGAGTGCATGGGATAGCTGGCAATTTTGACTAAATCTCAACCGTCCATGATTCAATGGCTATGATTGTGCCACGTGTGAGGAGCACATGCATGAAGCTTATGATGGACCGCAAAGCACTAGATTAGGAATTTATTTTTCTATAAATATAGCCTCATTTTTAGGTTTTGAATCATCTCTCTACAACTCTCTTCTTCTCAAATTCTCTACATCTCCTTGTAATCTTCATTTCCAGGTGTGTTGTTAATATTTTGTATAATTATTTTTATAAATAAAATTAGTTTTATTTCCAATTTTAGTTGTTTTAATTACTTTTAATTATAAGTAATTCAATTCTACTCCTTTTTATTTTAATTATGCTTAACTAAATAATATTAGTTAGGGGAAGGTGAAACTCTTAGGTAATAAATATGATTTAATCAAATTCTATTTTTAATTTTATAAATTAAATTATTTTCTATTTAATTTTATACATGTTTTATATTTTGAAAATTTAATTTATTGTAGACAAACAAATGAATTTGGCACAATAAATTCTTAAGATCTTAATATAAGGCATGGTGAAATGGTATTTTGACTTATTGTAGACAAAATACCATTGAATCATGGACGGTTGAGATTTAGTCAAAATTGCCAGCTATCCCATGCACTCATATCTATTATAAGCTCATTTCATCATCCAATCAGTGTTCGGTCAACTGAAAAAGTCAACTTTTTTTTATACAAGCCCAATTTTAAGCCGATCTTGATCGATCTTAAGGTTTTCGGACCTCCGGAATTCAAATTTCACCTCCATTTTTCTGTTTGGAGCCTCGAAGTTCGTGAAATTAATATTTTTCCTAATAAACACATAAAAATACACAAAATTAAATATATTTAAAACATAATTAATAATTCCTAACATATTACATAAACACAAATATAAATTATAACATAAGCATAAAATAACATATTATTGCTTGATAATTCAACAATATTTAAAAAAGGAGAGCTAAAAACTTGACACAACTTAAAAGTAATATTAAACTCCCAAGTATAAGAGTGTCGTGTAGTAATATAACTCGGTGAGTCCGAGGTCGATCCACAGAGAAAAGATTTAATTTGTTTATTTTATTTTATCTAAAAATTGAAATTAAAACTTGAATTTAAATAACTTAAATTAAGTGAAACTATGGAATTGAACTAGTTAGGGTTATGGATCCACTCTTAGGAATAAATAAAACTTAATAAATTCTTTTTGCCAATTTATTTAAATTTATTACCCAAAAGATTAATTATACAAATTATTATTATTTTCCCTTTAATTTTATGATGGATTAAGTATTTATTGTGCCAAAATTTATTTTGTCTACAATAAGTCAAAATACCATTTCACCATGCCTTATATTAAGATCTTAAGAATTTATTGTGCCAAATTCATTTGTTTGTCTACAATAAATCAAATTTTCAAAATATAAAACATGTATAAAATTAAATAGAAAATAATTTAATTTATAAAATTAAAAATAGAATTTGATTAAATCATATTTATTACCTAAGAGTTTCACCTTCCCCTAACTAATATTATTTAGTTAAGCATAATTAAAATAAAAAGAAGGAGTAGAATTGAATTACTTATAATTAAAAGTAATTAAAACAACTAAAATTGGAAATAAAACTAATTTTATTTATAAAAATAATTATACAAAATATTAACAACACACCTGGAAATGAAAATTACAAGGGGATGGAGAGAATTTGAGAAGAAGAGAGTTGTAGAGAGATGATTCAAAACCTAAAAATGAGGCTATATTTATAGAAAAATAAATTCCTAATCTAGTGCTTTGCGGTCCATCATAAGCTTCATGCATGTGCTCCTCACACGTGGCACAATCATAGCCATTGAATCATGGACGGTTGAGATTTAGTCAAAATTGCCAGCTATCCCATGCACTCATATCTATTGTAAGCTCATTTCATCATCCAATCAGTGTTCGGTCAATTGGAAAAGTCAACTTTTTTTTATACAAGCCCAATTTTAAGCCGATCTTGATCGATCTTAAGGTTTTCGGACCTCCGGAATTCAAATTTCACCTCCATTTTTCTGTTTGGAGCCTCGAAGTTCGTGAAATTAATATTTTTCCTAATAAACACATAAAAATACACACAATTAAATATATTTAAAACATAATTAATAATTCCTAACATATTACATAAACACAAATATAAATTATAACATAAGCATAAAATAACATATTATTGCTTGATAATTCAACAATATTTAATACTAATCACACCCCCCAACCAGCTTATTGCTAGTCCTCTATTCCAAAAACAAAGTGCACAGTAAAGTAAAATAACAGTGAAGGGAAAGGATATTTACTGGTAGTTGTGATTGTGGCTCACATCTTCCTCTGGTTTTACGTCCAGTAACGGCTTGAACGCCCTCTATGGGTCGAGGATCGGCTTCCCATCCAGTTTTCTTATAAACTGGCAAACAAGGTCTTTTTGAGTCAGATTCCCAAGACTTAACTGTGCACTTTGTTTTTGGAATAGTATCCACAAATTGTAAATCTCACGTTGCACCAATCTGCTTCGATGCGTCTCAAGAGATCGTAAGATATCATCCAACGACTCTTTACTCATGCCATCTTTAACGAATTTAATTTTATCTTCACGAGTATCAGAAACCATTCCTAAAGATTTACAATTCGGTCGTTTGCAACCAAGTCTTACACAGTTATGACATTTTGAGCCAAGTAGCTTAGCTCTCCTTTTCTTAGCAAACGTACTTTTACCAAAACCAGGCATGTAAGAAACAAATGAATTAGAAAACTCACCTGCTAATCGGACCTTTGCTTCAATTAACCAACGAATAGCAGAAGGAATGCCATTGATCATTAACAAACGCAATCGTTTACAACGAGCTTTGTAAATTTTCTTAAGGGCATTCTGAGGGAGAGAAGGAAAATGTTTATGGAGTTTATGTTGTATGTCTTCCATGTTTGATTTTGGGGTTTCAGTTATTGTGGGAAACTGAAGATACCGACTTAAGAAGTCACGGAGTACCGTTATCCGCCATTTATACGGGGAAATAAATCAAAACACACCAAAATCTAATCTGCAAAATCAAATCAAACGTGAAGGCGAGCAAAAAGAAACACACAATATAAAAGGAAAATGAACTTACATTCGCCCTCTTATTGAGTTAACCTCAAGCTCCATTTGAAATTCATATATGCCTCTCTCTATATTTCTGAGTTGTCCCTCTAGATCCTCAACATAGGACACGAATTCTGGTACTTGCAGATCCCAAAGTCGATGTGATTTACAGCTTTGAATCAGGCCTCTTAAATGTGACACCGTTCTTTGGATTCTCAATTTCTATGGCCCCATATGAATATACATTTTTTTACAACAAATGGGCCACTCCATTTTGACTTTAACTTCCCTGGAAATAAATGAAGACGAGAATTATAAAGCAACACTTTTTGACCAATCTCAAATGTTTTTCGAAAAATTCTTTTATCATGAAATGCTTTTGTTCTTGCCTTAATGACTCTTGAATTTTCATATCCATCATTCCTTAACTCCTCAAGTTCATTCAATTGCAATTTTCGCATATTACCAGCATCATCCAAATTTGAATTAAAAGCTTTAATAGCCCAAAGTGATTTATGTTCAAGTTCAACATGTAAATGACAAGGTTTACCATAAACTAACCGATAGGGTGACATTCCTAAAGATGTTTTGAATGCAGTACGGTAAGCCCAAAGTGCATCATTAAGTCTAAGAGACCAATCTTTTCGGTTTGGGTTAACCGTTTTTTCCAAAATTTGTTTTATCTCCCTATTTGCTAATTCAACTTGACCATTTGTTTGAGGATGATAAGAGGTAGCAATTTTATATGTAATTCCATATTTCTTCATTAAAGACTCAAATGACTTATTACAAAAATGCTTACCTCCATCACTGATAATGGCTCGAGGGATTCCAAATCGACTTAAAATATTTTCCTTTAAAAATTTAACCACAGTTTTACTATCATTATTTCGACAAGAAATTGCTTCAATCCACTTTGAGACATAATCAACTGCAACTAATATATACAAAAATCCAAAAGATGATGGAAATGGACCCATGAAATCAATTCCCCAACAATCAAATATTTCAATTTTAAGTATGGGATTTAAGGGTATCATGTTTCTTTTTGTAATTGATCCCAATTTTTGACATTTTTCACATCTTTTGCAGAATTCATATGTGTCTTTGAACATGGTAGGCCAATAAAATCCACACTGCAAAATTTTAGCTGTAGTTTTTCTTGAAGAAAAGTGACCACCACATGCTTCAGAATGACAAAAACTAATGACACTACTTACCTCATTATCAGGAATACATCGTCGAAAAATATGATTTGGGCAATATTTGAACAAATAAGGGTCATCCCAATAAAATTTCTTTACTTCAACCAAAAATTTCCTCTTCTCTTAAGCATTCCATTGCAAAGGCATTTTACCTGTAACAAGAAAATTAACAATGTTAGCATACCATGGCATTGAAGTAACAGAAAATAAAAATTCATCAGGGAAAGAATCATTTATAGGTGTTATATCATTGCAGAATTCGGATGTGAGTCTTGATAGATGATCCGCAACAACATTTTCAGCACCCTTTTTATCTTTGATGGTAAGGTCAAATTCTTGTAGTAACAAAATCCAACGAATTAATCTCGGTTTGGCATCCTGTTTACTCATCAAATATCTTACAGCAGCATGGTCAGTAAACACAACAGATTTAGAGCCAAGCAATTATGAACGAAATTTGTTTAATGCAAATACCACAGCAAGTAATTCTTTTTCAGTTGTAGAATAATTCATTTGAGCACTATCCAAAGTCTTACTCGCATAATAAATCACAAAAGGCTTATCATCCCTTCTTTGTCCTAAAACAGCACCAACCGCAAAATCACTCGCATCACACATTAATTCAAATGGCAAAGACCAATAAGGAGATTGCATAATAGGTGCAGATGTTAAAAGACAAATTATTTTTTTCAAAAGATTTTTGGCAATCATCATTCCATTCAAACGGTGCATCTTTTAATAAGAGGTTACAAAGTGGTTTAGATATGGCACTAAAGTTTTTTATAAACCTCCTATAAAATCCTGCATGTCCTAAAAATGATCGCACATCTCTAACTGTTTTTGGTTGTGGCAATTTAGATATGACTTCGATTTTTGCTTTGTCAACTTCAATTCCTTTAATAGAAACAACATGACCCAAAACAATTCCAGAAGTAACCATGTAGTGACATTTTTCCAAATTCAACACGAGTTCTTTTTCAACACATCTTTTTAAAACTTTCTCCAAATTATCAAGGCAATCATCAAAAGAATTCCCAAACACAATCAAATCATCCATAAAGACCTCTAAACAATGCTCAACCATATCACAAAAAATGCTTAACATACATCTTTGAAATGTTGCAGGAGCATTACAAAGCCCAAATGGCATTCTTTTAAATGCAAATGTTCCAAAAGGACATGTAAATGTAGTCTTTTCTTGGTCCTCAAGTGTTATAGGAATTTGATAATAACCTGAATATCCATCTAAAAAACAGTAGTAGGGATGTCCTGCTACTCTTTCTAAGATTTGGTCAAGGAATGGTAATGGAAAATGATCTTTTCTAGTGGCTTCATTTAATTTTCTATAATCAATGCACATGTGCCAACTAGATGTAATTCGTGTTGGAATTAATTCACCTTTTTCATTTTTAACAACAGTGATTCCAGATTTTTTAGGCACTACTTGTGTAGGACTTACCCACTTACTATCAGAGATAGGGTAGATAATTCCCACATCAAGCAATTTAAGGACTTCTGTTTTGACTACCTCTTTCATATGTGGGTTTAATCTTCTTTGAGGTTGTTGACATGTTTTAGCATTTTCTTCCAAATTAATTCTATGTGTGCAGATTAAGGGATTAATGCCTTTAATATCATTTAAAGTCCATCCAATTGCATTTTTATACTTTTTAAGAACAGTTAGTAACTTACCTTCTTGGTCACTTGCTAAAGTAGAAGAAATCACAACAGGATAAGTTTGTTCTTCTCCAAGAAAAGCATATTTCAATCCTTCAGGCAAAGGTTTCAATTCCATTTTAGGTGCTTCTTGTTGTTCTGTCTTTTCAATACTTCCAAACTCCTCAAATTTTGGCTCGTCATCATAATTTTGTGAAGTCTGCACAGAATCAAGCAACGAATTTATATTAGTAATATCAAGTTCAAGTTGCTTATTTGACTCAATTGAATTAACTAAACAAACATTAGAAAGTTCAGAAAAATCTCCTTTTTGAATATTTTCCTCGATACAAGATTCAACCACTATTTTTATTTTATTTTATTTTATTATTTTGCATTTATTTATTATTTATTGTTAATTGGTGGGTTCAACCACCAAAATTGTTATTTAATTTCTTTTGTATACTTATATTATTTGCATATTTAAATTGTTATTAATTTGTGTAAATGTTATTTTTATAACATAACTATTGCATGAGACGCTGGTCTCGATCTTCAAGTGGCAGGTTAATTCATAGATCTCAATCTCCACCGCTAATCATGGATAATAATCAAGGTGAAAATGTTTTGGGTGAACTTAATCTTCAAGTTGATCAGGGAGACAACCAATCTCAACATGGGCATGATCAGAATCAACCAAGAACGCTGAGAGACTACATGAATCCAACCAGAACCGGAGCACCGTCGTGTATAGTATTTCCTCCAGAAGCATCTCGATTCAATTTTAAACCAGGTATTATCCAACTTTTACCAACATTTCATGGTTTAGAATCTGAGAATCCGTACTTGCATCTAAGAGATTTTGAGGAAGTTTGTAATACATACACGGACCAAAATTGTAGCATGAACATAATTAGATTAAAGCTTTTTCCTTTTTCATTAAAAGATAAAGCTAAAACTTGGCTACAAAACCTTAGATCTGGATCAGTAAGAACTTGGAATAACATGCAAGAACAGTTTTTGAAAAAATTCTTTCCACCTCATAGAACAAATTATTTTAAAAGGCAAATCACTTCTTTCACTCAAAAAAATGGAGAAACATTATACCAATGTTGGGATAGGTTTAAAGAGTTGCTTAACATATGCCCACATCATGGTTTTGAAACTTGGCGATTGGTCACTTACTTCTACGAGGGCTTAATACCCCAAAGTAGACAGGTTGTTGAAATGATGTGTAATGGTGAATTTAGGGATAAAAATCCTGAAGATGCACTAGATTACCTCGACCAATTAGCTGAAAATGCACAACATTGGGATACTGTTGGAACTTTTGTATTGACAAATAAGCAACAACCATCTCCATCTAGTGGAGGAATCCATAACCTTAGGGAAGATCATGATTTACAAGCAAAATTTGCATCCCTAGTTAGGAAAGTTGAAGCTTTGGAGCATAAAAAGAGTGATCAAGTAAAATTTGTTCAAGAAATTGCATGTAACATATGTAGTGCGAATGATCATTTCACCCAAGAGTGTCCCACTTTGCCTGCACTTAAAGAATGTCTAAATGATCAAGCTAATGTCATCAACACTTTCAATAAACCAAACCCATATTCACAGACTTATAATCCTGGTTGGCGAAATCATCCGAATTTCAGTTGGAGGAATAATAATAATGCACAATCTTCACAAGCGCCACCTCCACAAAATTTTCAAAATCCTCAACCTTATCCACCATATGTTCCACCACCCTGGAAAAATCTGGAAGACACAATGCATTCATTCATCAGAAAGCAAGATGTTATTAACAATCAAAATGCACAAACTTTTTCTGATTTGAAAGATACTCTTGCTAAAATTGCTTCTGCACTCACCATTCAAGAAAAAGGAAAATTTCCAGCTCAACCACAACCAAATCCTAAAATTCAACAAAATCCACCCACAGACCAAGTCAAGTCAGTTATAACTCTTCGTAGTGGTAAGGTTGTTGATAGACCTATGCCTGAACCTTGTGAAAATGATGAAAATTCAAAGGGTAAGGAAGGACTAAATGAACTTACACCTAGTGAAGAAGTAACTACTGTTCCACCTGAACCACCATTTCCGCATGCATTGAATAAACTAAGGAAATCAAACTACTCTTCTGAAATTTATGAAATCTTTAAGCAAGTGAAAGTTAACATTCCTCTATTAGATGCAATCAAGCAGGTACCTTCATATGCCAAATTTTTAAAGGACTTGTGCACTGTTAAGAGGAAATTGAAGGTAAGAAAGAGTGCTTTCATGGCCGAATAGGTAAGTACAATTCTGTCTACTAATAATAAGTTGAAATATAAAGATCCTGGTTGTCCTACCATTTCTTGCATTATTGGTAACCACAGAATTGAGCATGCTTTACTAGATCTTGGTGCTAGTGTTAATTTGCTTCCATATTCAGTTTATCTTCAACTTAATCTTGGTGAGATAAAATCAACTTCAACTACACTTTTGCTCGCCGATAGATCAGTTAAAGTACCAAAAGGAATAGTGGAAGATGTTTTAGTACAAGTTGATAAATTCATTTATCCTGTGGATTTTATTGTCTTGGAAACTGAACCTGTTGTGAATAATTATAAACCAATTCCTTTAATTTTAGGTCGACCATTTTTAGCAACTGCTAATGCTTTGATTAATTGTAGGAATGGTTTAATGAATTTATCCTTTGGGAATATGACTTTGGAATTGAATGTTTTCAACATGTGCAGGCAACCTAATGAAGAAAATGAGAATGAAGATGATTCTGATGAACAAAAGGAATTGGTTGAATCTTGTATCGAGGAAAATATTCAAAAAGGGGATTTTTCTGAACTTTCTAATGTTTGTTTAGTTAATTCAATTGAGTCAAATAAGCAACTTGAACTTGATATTACTAATATAAATTCGTTGCTTGATTCTGTGCAGACTTCACAAAATTATGATGACGAGCCAAAATTTGAGGAGTTTGGAAGTATTGAAAAGACAGAACAACAAGAAGCACCTAAAATGGAATTGAAACCTTTGCCTGAAGGATTGAAATATGCTTTTCTTGGAGAAGAACAAACTTATCCTGTTGTGATTTCTTCTACTTTAGCAAGTGACCAAGAAGGTAAGTTACTAACTGTTCTTAAAAAGTATAAAAATGCAATTGGATGGACTTTAAATGATATTAAAGGCATTAATCCCTTAATCTGCACACATAGAATTAATTTGGAAGAAAATGCTAAAACATGTCAACAACCTCAAAGAAGATTAAACCCACATATGAAAGAGGTAGTCAAAACAGAAGTCCTTAAATTGCTTGATGTGAGAATTATCTACCCTATCTCTGATAGGAAGTGGGTAAGTCCTACACAAGTAGTGCCTAAAAAATCTGGAATCACTGTTGTTAAAAATGAAAAAGGTGAATTAATTCCAACACGAATTACATCTAGTTGGCGCATGTGCATTGATTATAGAAAATTAAATGAAGCCACTAGAAAAGATCATTTTCCATTACCATTCCTTGACCAAATCTTAGAAAGAGTAGCAGGACATCCCTACTATTGTTTTTTAGATGGATATTCAGGTTATTATTAAATTCCTATAGCACTTGAGGACCAAGAAATGACAACATTTACATGTCCTTTTGGAACATTTGCATTTAAAAGAATGCCATTTGGGCTTTGTAATGCTCCTGCAACATTTCAAAGATGTATGTTAAGCATTTTTTGTGATATGGTTGAGCATTGTTTAGAGGTCTTTATGGATGATTTGACTGTGTTTGGGAATTCTTTTGATGATTGCCTTGATAATTTGGAGAAAGTTTTAAAAAGATGTGTTGAAAAAGAACTCGTGTTGAATTGGGAAAAATGTCACTACATGGTTACTTCTGGAATTGTTTTGGGTCATGTTGTTTCTATTAAAGGAATTGAAGTTGACAAAGCAAAAATCGAAGTCATATCTAAATTGCCACAACCAAAAACAGTTAGAGATGTGCGATCATTTTTAGGACATGCAGGATTTTATAGGAGGTTTATAAAAAACTTTAGTGCCATATCTAAACCACTTTGTAACCTCTTATTAAAAGATGCACCGTTTGAATGGAATGATGATTGCCAAAAATCTTTTGAAAAAATAATTTGTCTTTTAACATCTGCACCTATTATGCAATCTCCTGATTAGTCTTTGCCATTTGAATTAATGTGTGATGCGAGTGATTTTGCGGTTGGTGCTGTTTTAGGACAAAGAAGGGATGGTAAGCCTTTTGTGATTTATTATGCGAGTAAGACTTTGGATAGTGCTCAAATGAATTATTCTACAACTGAAAAAGAATTACTTGCTGTGGTATTTGCATTAAACAAATTCCGTTCATATTTGCTTGGCTCTAAATCTGTTGTGTTTACTGACCATGCTGCTGTAAGATATTTGATGAGTAAACAGGATGCCAAACCGAGATTAATTCGTTGGATTTTGTTACTACAAGAATTTGACCTTACCATCAAAGATAAAAAGGGTGCTGAAAATGTTGTTGCGGATCATCTATCAAGACTCACATCCGAATTCTGCAATGATATAACACCTATAAATGATTCTTTCCCTGATGAATTTTTATTTTCTGTTACTTCAATGCCATGGTATGCTAACATTGTTAATTTTCTTGTTACAGGTAAAATGCCTTTGCAATGCAATGCTTAAGAGAAGAGGAAATTTTTGGTTGAAGTAAAGAAATTTTATTGGGATGACCCTTATTTGTTCAAATATTGCCCAGATCAGATTTTTCGACGATGTATTCCTGATAATGAGGTAAGTAGTGTCATTAATTTTTGTCATTCTAAAGCATGTGGTGGTCACTTTTCTTCAAGAAAAACTACAGCTAAAATTTTGCAGTGTGGATTTTATTGGCCTACCATGTTCAAAGACACATATGAATTCTGCAAAAGTTGTGAAAAATGTCAAAAATTGGGATCAATTACAAAAAGAAACATGATGCCCTTAAATCCCATACTTGAAATTGAAATATTTGATTGTTGGGGAATTGATTTCATGGGTCCATTTCCATCATCTTTTGGATTTTTGTATATATTAGTTGCAGTTGATTATGTCTCAAAATGGATTGAATCAATTTCTTGTCGAAATAATGATAGTAAAATTGTGGTTAAATTTTTAAAGGAAAATATTTTAAGTCGATTTGGAATCCCTCGAGCCATTATCAGTGATGGAGGTAAGCATTTTTGTAATAAGTCATTTGAGTCTTTAATGAAGAAATATGGAATTACACATAAAATTGCTACCCCTTATCATCCTCAAACAAATGGTCAAGTTGAATTAGCAAATAGGGAGATAAAACAAATTTTGGAAAAAACGGTTAACCCAAACCGAAAAGATTGGTCTCTTAGACTTAATGATGCACTTTGGGCTTACCGTACTGCATTCAAAACATCTTTAGGAATGTCACCCTATCGGTTAGTTTATGGTAAACCTTGTCATTTACCTGTTGAACTTGAACATAAATCACTTTGGGCTATTAAAGCTTTTAATTCAAATTTGGATGATGCTGGTAATATGCGAAAATTGCAATTGAATGAACTTGAGGAGTTAAAGAATGATGGATATGAAAATTCAAGAATCATTAAGGCAAGAACAAAAGCATTTCATGATAAAAGAATTTTTTGAAAAACATTTGAGATTGGTCAAAAAGTGTTGCTTTATAATTCTCGTCTTCATTTATTTCCAGGGAAGTTAAAGTCAAAATGGAGTGGCCCATTTGTTGTAAAAAATGTATATTCATATGGGGCCATAGAAATTGAGAATCCAAAGAACGGTGTCACATTTAAAGTTAATGGTCAAAGATTAAAACCATATCTGGAACATCACCCAGGTGACGAGGACACCGAAATTAGTTTGGGTGACCCACCAGTTCTTGATTAAGTCTTTAATGATTGATTTTTTTTTACTATTATTTTGCCGTTTTATTTTTTTATTTTATTTTTTGATTTTTTAGATTGATGCACTGTACATATTTTTGTTTAACATTAGTTTTCTTATGTAAGCGTATTTGTTTGACAGTTGTACATTCTCTCATCAATTTTCATTTTACATCATGAGCACCTCAATGAGAAAATACATGTTCGCACATCTTAAAAGATTTCATCGTGTGAAATTTCACTTAAGAGGCCTGATTCAAAGCTGTAAATCACATCGACTTTGGGATCTGCAAGTACCAGAATTCGTGTCCTATGTTGAGGATCTAGAGGGACAACTCAGAAATATAGAGAGAGGCATATATGAATTTCAAATGGAGCTTGAGGTTAACTCAATAAGAGGGCGAATGTAAGTTCATTTTCCTTTTATATTGTGTTTTTCTTTTTGCTCGCCTTCACGTTTGATTTGATTTTGCAGATTAGATTTTGGTGTGTTTTGATTTATTTCCCCGTATAAATGGCGGATAACGGTACTCCGTGACTTCTTAAGTCGGTATCTTCAGTTTCCCACAATAACTTAAACCCCAAAATCAAACATGGAAGAAATACAACATAAACTCCATAAGCACTTTCCCTCTCTCCCTCAGAATGCCCTTAAGAAAATTTACAAAGCTCGTTGTGAACGATTGCGTTTGTTAATGATCAATGGCATTCCTTCTGACATTCGTTGGTTAATTGAAGCAAAGGTCCGATTAGCAGGTGAGTTTTCTAATTCATTTGTTTCTTACATGCCTGGTTTTGGTAAAAGTACGTTTGCTAAGAAAAGGAGAGCTAAACGACTTGGCTCAAAATGTCATAACTGTGTAAGACTTGGTTGCAAACGACCGAATTGTAAATCTTTAGGAATGGTTTCTGATACTCGTGAAGATAAAATTAAATTCGTTAAAGATGGCATGAGTAAAGAGTCGTTGGATGATATCTTACGATCTCTTGAGACGCATCGAAGCGGATTGGTGCAACGTGAGATTTACAATTTGTGGATACTATTCCAAAAACAAAGTGCACAGTTAAGTCTTGGGAATCTGACTCAAAAAGACCATGTTTGCCAGTTTATAAGCAAACTGGATGGGAAGCCGATCCTCGACCCATAGAGGGCGTTCAAGCCGTTACTGGACGTAAAACCAGAGGAAGATGTGAGCCACAATCACAACTACCAGTAAATATCCTTTCCCTTCACTGTTATTTTACTTTACTGTTATTTTATCATTTGCATTATTGCATTTAGCAGTGTGATTTTATATTTAATAAATATTTGTTTTCTTTTACTGTTTGCTTTTTCTAATCATTATTTTCTTTTTATTATTTTTTTTGTTTTGAATTATTGAGCCACGAGCTTTACTCATCATTTAACAAATATGCCAACCCATTTACAGCTGTTTCTCATTATTTATGTCACCAAGATCTTTAAATATGAGCTCGTTTTTCAAACACTCACAACTCGTTTTTGAAAAGTTAGTCCAATGGCAGCATCTTCGAGTAAACAATTCAAAAATATTTGTGTGCTTTCTGGGTATCACTATGGAAAGTACAAAGAGTTCGTTCAGGCAGCTGTAGATCTTGGTCGTGTCATAGCAGAGAGGAAACTGCATCTTGTATATGGAGGAGGTGAACGAGGGTTATCAAGACTTGTCTCAGAAGCTGTTTTTACTAGAGGAGGCCAAGTACTAGGCATCATTCCAAAAGCCATGAAACCGCTAGTGTGCATGTCTGGCCCACCAATTGGAGAAGAATTAGTGGTATCAAGTATGCAAGAGAGAATTTCGGAAATGATGAATCATGCTGATGCTTTTATTTTCTTGCCAGGAGATCTTGCAACTTTTGAGGCACTAATTATATTTGCATCTTGGGCCCACTTGAACATTCATCAAAAACCCATCGGTTTGTTAAATGTTAATAATTTTTATGACGGCTTGCTAACTTTTATTAACCATGCAATAAAGAATCATTTTGTTCCATATTCTGTAAAAAAACTCTTTATCTCTGCTTCTACTGCTAATGAGTTACTTGATCTTTTACAAGCTTATACACCAGAGCCAGATCCAAAGGCTTTTGCACTGAATTGGTCGACGGATGATGGTAGCGGTAACAGTAGCAGTGACAAAAAGTGCGATTTAGATTTAACTCTCCGTCTGTAAATATTTTCTGTTTTAGTGTTCATGTGCTGTCTTCTAAACTCTTTCTCTTTCCTTTTAAAACATTGAGGACAATGTCTTTTTCAGGTTGGGGGGAGGGAATAGTTGATAATTGTGGAATGTCTTGGTCTTAGTGATGTGTTTACAAAAAAAAAAAAAACAACAAAAAAAGGGCAATTTTTTTTCTGTAAAGACTAACCTAGGACAAATTTGAGTCGAAGATGGCAGGATATAGAGAGTGTAATACCTCTAGAAACGCATCTTCTTAGTATTAAGGGTGTTGTTAAAAAAAAAAAAAAAACTGACTTTTTCTTCATCTTTGTTATCCTCTTTTAAGCTTCTGCATCAAGTTCAGGTGAGACCTCTTCTTCTTCTTCTTTTATTATTCTCTTGTATTATTATTATTATTATTATTATTGCATATTTGTAAAATTATAAAATTTTAAGATAATGTTTAGATTAGGTTGTGGGGTGGGGATAATTGATGTATTTTTTTTATGTGTGTTGTTTTTCTCTTTTCTCTTTTCTTTTCTTGGTTAAAAAAAAAAAAATTTGTTTTGTGTAGGATGGCCGAGTAAAGAGTCAAAACTTTTGAGACGCATTCTAATAGTCTTGTTATATTATATTTTGATTTTAAAATTTATAGTAAATTGTTTTTGTTCCCTTTTCTTTGAATTACTCGAATTTGTGAACTCTCCACTTGGTTATTAAGTTATTTAATTGTTTACTCATTTAACAGGTATTATTGAATCATTCTTCACACACACATTATGACACATACTAGTGGGTTGTAAGTTAAAATTTCACAGCATTTAGTTCTTTTGATTTATTAGGAATAGTATCTAAGGTAGTAGAAAGTGTATATTTCCAAAAAAAAAAAATTTATCTAGAAACTCGAGTAATTAAGTCCGTAGGGGTGCTTCAACACCTAGTGCCCTAAGGCCAACTGGTCTGGGAGTCACTGACCTAAAGCTCGCTACATGGGTAATAGATATATTGTTTGTTTATTAGAAACCCGAGTAATTAAGTCCGTAGGGGTGCTTCAACACCTAGTGCCCTAAAGCCAACTGGTCTGGGAGTCACTGACCTAAAGCTCGCTACACGGGTTAGAAATGTAATATTTTAAAAATATGTGTGAATAATCTATTGCCTAAAAGATATAATTTCTAATAAATTTTGGAACAAAAATGTTGTTTTTCTTTTAATGAAGCCCCATAAGTATTGTGTTAATTACTTGAGCACAAAAGAATGTTTGATGATATTCTGGATAATGAGTGAACATCAATATGGTAAAGAAATTTGGGAGAATTCATGTATTTGGTAATTTAGAGGATAGACGAACAACTATTAACTTGCATGTGAATTTTATAAATCTTAATTTAATATAACGCTTTAATTGCTAGAGGACTAGCAATAAGCTGGTAGGGGGTGTGATTAGTATTAAATATTGTTGAATTATCAAGCGATAATATGTTATTTTATGCTTATGTTATAATTTATATTTGTGTTTATGTAATATGTTAGGAATTATTAATTATGTTTTAAATATATTTAATTTTGTGTATTTTTATGTGTTTATTAGGAAAAATATTAATTTCACGAACTTCGAGGCTCCAAACAGAAAAATGGAGGTGAAATTTGAATTCCGGAGGTCCGAAAACCTTAAGATCGATCAAGATCGGCTTAAAATTGGGCTTGTATAAAAAAAAGTTGACTTTTCCAATTGACCGAACACTGATTGGATGATGAAATGAGCTTACAATAGATATGAGTGCATGGGATAGCTGGCAATTTTGACTAAATCTCAACCGTCCATGATTCAATGGCTATGATTGTGCCACGTGTGAGGAGCACATGCATGAAGCTTATGATGGACCGCAAAGCACTAGATTAGGAATTTATTTTTCTATAAATATAACCTCATTTTTAGGTTTTGAATCATCTCTCTACAACTCTCTTCTTCTCAAATTCTCTCCATCTCCTTGTAATCTTCATTTCCAGGTGTGTTGTTAATATTTTGTATAATTATTTTTATAAATAAAATTAGTTTTATTTCCAATTTTAGTTGTTTTAATTACTTTTAATTATAAGTAATTCAATTATACTCCTTCTTTTTATTTTAATTATGCTTAACTAAATAATATTAGTTAGGGGAAGGTGAAACTCTTAGGTAATAAATATGATTTAATCAAATCCTATTTTTAATTTTATAAATTAAATTATTTTCTATTTAATTTTATACATGTTTTATATTTTGAAAATTTGATTTATTGTAGACAAACAAATGAATTTGGCACAATAAATTCTTAAGATCTTAATATAAGGCATGGTGAAATAGTATTTTGACTTATTGTAGACAAAATAAATTTTGGCACAATAATTACTTAATCCATCATAAAATTAAAGGGAAAATAATAATAATTTGTATAATTAATCTTTTGGGTAATAAATTTAAATAAATTGGCAAAAAGAATTTATTAAGTTTTATTTATTCCTAAGAGTGGATCCATAACCCTAACTAGTTCAATTCCATAGTTTCACTTAATTTAAGTTATTTAAATTCAAGTTTTAATTTCAATTTTTAGATAAAATAAAATAAACAAATTAAATCTTTTCTCTGTGGATCGACCTCGGACTCACCGAGTTATATTACTACACGACACTCTTATACTTGAGAGTTTAATATTACTTTTAAGTTGTGTCAGCTATTGTCACTTACACAGCCCACTTATAACTTTGTTGGGTTAAACAAAACTGAGCCCAAATTCAAAAAGCTTATTAAATAAAAGTCAGCACATTTTACCTTTGTTCTTCGTTATACCATAAGCTCAGCCCACTTATAACTTTACTCTTTGTTTGAAAAACACATCTTACCTCATTTCTCAAAACAAATAAAATCAAATTCCAGTTTATTTTACGAAGACAAAGCGTGTTGTTACGAAGATGAATTGGTGTTTATCTCCAAAGTGAGCTCCAAATTGGTGTTTAATATCAAGCACTTATTTTCGGAATTAAGCGGCTTATAGTGTAGAGACAATTAATCAAATTCATTGTTGATTTTATTTGCTTCTCATTTACAGATTCCAAATGCATCAAGTTCTCACCATAACAATCAAAATGCAAACCCTGATTTTTAGAGTAACAACTAGCATGCTTGCTTATGTAGTGGATTTTATAATTGATTTGTAGATTTTAATGGATAATGTTGTTGGATAATTGGTTTATTGTATTGATTTTAAAACTTGTTATTTTAGGTTTGTAATTGTTACTTTTCATTCACATTGTATATTGAATTGAAAATTATCAATGATATATTTCATATTTTGAAATTATATGAATGTTATTCAGAATGTGAATGATTTTGTTAATATATATTTTGGGTAGAAAGTGAAAAAAAATAGAACATGATTTGGGAAGAAAATGGATGAATAATAACAATTAATTACTTATTTGCGTCGCCTAAATTCTAACGACGTCATGTTAATTTATGATGGCTAGTTTACCGTCACAAAAAATATCATACGACAGTCATTTCCCAATCGCAAATAGAAAATGACGCGATTACTTGCGTCAACCATTTGCTGTCGTATTGCCGACGTAAAAGGCCTTTCACGACGGTAAGTAGCCGTCGCAAAAAGCCATTTTTCTTGTAGTGGTAGCAAACATACAACAATATAAATATTTAGTTAATAAACCATCAAGATTGTTTATCACTCAACCACAATTAAATTTAATTCATGGTTTGCGAAAGAAAAATAAAAAAAATGGTTTTAGCCATCAAATACATTCGCATGAATAAATAGAAAACAAGAAAAGAACAAGAATGAATGATTTTCAATGGATCTCTGCGTTTTCTCGTTTGGTGTAGCCCTCAATCTCTCTCTTGAATTCTATTTTTATTTTGTTTCTTTGTGTTTTTCTCCTTTGGTGATGACTCACTTTTTCCTTTGCGTGTGTGCTTCTTTTAAAGCTAAAAATTAGGGTAAACAGAAGTCTAGGACGCATATCTTCCAGATTAAGAAACTCCATATCGCAATCTTCTAATTACCTCGCGCAGAATCTTCTCTGTCGATGTTCCATGATTGCTACTACAACAGATGCTACAGCAACTGCACTGTTCCAGATTTGTTTCAATTCTTATATAACTAAGTTCTTATCCAACTTTTAAAAGCCTGTTGCAGCAGCATTCCTTCTTTGAAATTTGAGCTTCCAATCACCTACAATTATCCACACAATCTAAGCACACAAAATTATTCTAAAACAACACAATTTATTAAAAAGAAACTACAGTGGATATTCATGCAAAATAAAACTAAAATGCAATAAAAGATTGTCATTTACTCTCTAAGTAATCTTGATTTAAGTTTAAAAGTGTCATGATAACTCTCATTTCATAGCGTTATCAACTATGCTGATATTCCTCTCGTGGAGGAGCCCATTTCCAAAAATCACTTTAAAGAGCTTGTTTATACGATTCTTCAAACTATGAACTCTCCGGTACCCGAACCAGCTGCTCCTCCCACGGTTTGAGATACCTCTTCAACACCTATGGAAAAGTAAGTAATCTTACATTTAGAGGTACCTAAAGGAAGTAAATTAAGGAATGAGTCGTCAAGTACCTGACCTATATTTCAACATGCAGGCTTCAATGAAAAACACCTTATAGACCATAGCTACTCTCAGGGTATCTAGAGTACCCAGCATACAAAACGAGCATGTAAGGATCTACGACACAAGCTAAACGCCAAAAGAGCTTTTAAAATGCTAGCGGCATTGGCCGGTGCACCTTGGGTACCCTCACTAGTCATTTGAAAAAATTGAACATCTAGAAGCGCAAGTAAAGTTCCTCGTTAAAATGCACGATGCCTTTAGTTCCCTAATACCAATAGCATGTCACCCATCATTCAACATGAAGATTCAGACAACAACTCTCCCAGAAGCAACCATCGTGCCTCGGATACTTTAGTATTAAAATACCACAGGCTCCATAGAGCACACCAAACTATACTATGACCAGATGTTTATCAAGAATGATGACGAGAATGCATATTTCCACTTGAAGGTGGTACGAACCGGGGCATTTGATCACCAACACACGCTGATCCATTTTAAGAAGAATCTGCAGTTAGGCAAATTAAGCGTTCTTTTTAAAAGAAATGCTCTCTTTCATACAATGAAGCCTACTCTTGAGCCTTGCATCAGATCGGATGAACACGAAATGCGATTACAAACGACAACAAGAAAGGGTAGAAATCATGAAAAGCAAGGAGAAATCCAAAAAGACAGAAGCCAACTCATTTAAGATACCCCGGTTATGCCGCCCATCGTAACTTACAATTAAGAAATGAGGGTACAACGCACATGATATGACCCGAGTACCCCTTTGCCAAGTTCATCACAGCAAAAACAAAAAGAGCTATCATAAAACCTCAGTCCGATTTTTACTACCCTCTAAATCGCTCCACATAACATGAATTATAGTATGAAGTTTTGTACACATCATAAGGTTTACGGTCATACTATCGCTAAATGCTTTCGCTTGCGAGGGGAAATCGAATCCCTGATTCTTAAAGGGGTATGTCACCGAATTTGTAGTTGATATGAGGCAGGCTCAGAGATCTATCGAGAAAGACCGGTGTAAGTGATCATCTAACACAAGCACTAAACCTAAGGTATCAAAATTACATGAGGGTATCTAACCAAGACATATAGGCGTCGCTCGACCATCACGACTCAAGCTATTGTTGATTTCTTGTCCTAATTCACCAATGTCTTCGGAGGTTGAGGAACCTTAGAGTACCTGAGCGAGTCAACCTCTGCTTTAAGAGAAGTACAAGTCCAGAAAATTTGCATAGCATGACAGAGGCCAAAGTCCTTACTAGACCAATCCATATCTGTCAACCCCCGTGCAAAACACGGAGAAAATGTTAGGTGAGTAGAAACAAAGTTTATAAACAAAAATAATAGAAAGGCAAGCAGCAAGGAAAACACAAGGCTAGAAAATAAAAAACAAGTTGACAAGGATCTCTGACCAACCAAGCCTATCATCTTTAACCGATCTACACTCAAAATATCATTTTCAGTCTAAAGGACCAAAAACCTCGTCTCATAACATCTCACCTTCTTACCATTACAAGAAAATAGGCAATAGATGACGGGAAATAACCGTCATAAAAGGTGGTGCATGACAGACAGTTCATCTGTCATCTATGTCACTGTCATTAATTTATGACAGAATATTTTCCGTCATGAATTCTTGATGGTATTTTACAATCATATATCCGTCACATAATATTTTAATGAGAAAAAATAATTAAATAAAATTTAAATTTATTAAAAGTTTTGCTTTTTTTTTAATTTTTTGGCGGGAAATTATAAATTTATTATTCAATTTTGGTGGAAAAATTTTTATGACAGATTTTATGATGTGTATTTCCCGTCATAAAGTTAATTTTTTAAAAAATTATATTGTGATTATAATTTATTTGTGAATTCCTGTTTACAAATTTAATTATTAAATAAAAATGAATATTGTCAAAAAATAAAAAATAATAGTAATTAACATCCATTCAATCCAACAAATTAATTTCAAAATAAATACATCTATTATTCAATGTCATTACCATTAATACATAATAAAACATCCCAAATTAAAAAAAAGAATGTCAAAATATAAAACAATAGTTAAATTCCAATTAAACTCCAAGAAATGTAATTCAAATTCCAGACACTGAGCCAAGCTCCCCAACAAAACTTCCAAAAATTAATGGAAATATTCCAACAACAAGACTTCCAGAAGCAATACCCTCTTCCAGCAGCAATACATTGAATAATCTTTGAAGCCATGACTCCTCAAGCCAATACCAAAAATGTGTGCAAAATTAATGCTCTATCCACAAAAATTTTGATTCTATATTGGTAAGAAGAAACAGAAGAAACAATTACCTTAGCATCATCATCATTGGAAGCCAAATCAACTGTAAAGACCACAAAATGTTTGGTTAGAACTAGTGGAAGTCTTACTAAAAAACTTTTAATTTTTGAATTTCGAAAGATCTAGTAATGACAAAGATTCTCATATCCAGTGACCAAGTTTTGAAAATTAGAATATGGAATAACGTCAACTAAATTCACTAATATAAGATAGAGGAATCCATAGTAGATATGGCACACATGCACACATGATATGCATCAGAATACACAATAATAAATTATCTCAAAGTCAATAGGAAGCCAAAACTACAGATAAACTTTTAGCCACTATAAGAAAGACTGATATTTGTAGTGTGAACACAATAAACAAATAGAAACTTCACTACCCATAAGTAAAACAAAATAAATAAAGGATAATAACTAACCAAGAAATGGAAAAGCTCACATTCTCTGAACACGCACCCCAAAAAGAAAGAAAGAAATAAATGTTCTCATTGGATCTGAAGCACAAGCAATCCACTGACATCCTTCTATAATTAGCTAATTTAAAGGGGTTAAGCTCACATCTTTTACGGAAGCAACAAGAGAATTAACAGCATTCCAGAGGATTTAGGGAAAAACCACGAGGCAAGAAAAAAGAAGATCCTTCTTCAATCTAGATATCCTGACACTGCTCACCATCTACAACAGTCTGGGGCTTAAAAGCAGGTCACTGATCTCTCCCTCCCTCTGGCACCATTTTCTCTCATGTCTCATTTTTCCCTTCCTGCCAACTCCCACTACAATATTGAAACTTATTCTATCAACTCTTCCTCCCCTTCAATAAAAAGACCAAAACCAATTTTACTCCCCGGTTAGCTAGGTAGTAAATGGAAATTTGTGAATCTGTCATTGAGCCGTAGAAACAAACCAGAACTGCATAAATTCTCTTCTCTTCCAATAGCTTATTTTCTCCAGAAATAGGCACAACTATTTGACATGAAAACAATTTATCTAACATGGCCAACTTTAAAGACAAAGACATACTAACAACATGGTTTTAGATACGGATACAAGAAACAATCACAAAATGTAAAATATATACATATGATATTAATTTCCAATGGATACATCACTTCATTCTTTGACATAACTTCATCAGATTACTAGGTTTGATTAGGTTATACACACATTTATTTATTTATTGTTTTCAACCTATAATCTACATGCACTTAGAATGAGAGGTACCTATAAAAACAAGTTACCAGAAAACAATATAGCTAGAAAACATTAAAACATTAATTTAAGTAGTTCTATAGGTTTAACTAACTGCAGGAAAAAACCGTTGATTTTGTCCTCCAGATTATTGAAATCCTAATTCTGGTAAAAAGAAAATGAGATAATATAAAATCAAAAATTAAATAGACACAAAATGAGAAATCAATATCATACGACAACTAATATATAGCATGGGTTGCAGCTAACAAGCAATATAAGCCATGATATTATGCCAGATACAAAATTTTGAGATCGAAGAGAGATCAAGAAGCATGAATATTGAAAGAAGAGAGTGCAGAAGGATAAGAATTCAGGTTGATATTCTTCATACTTTGGATCAACACGTAGTGATACAATAAACTTGTAATTAGCTTCAAGTGTATAGGCTACCATGTCAACATTTTCGAAAACACACAAGATTGTGTTGGATTCATAATAGTACATATATAAAAAAAAACAATCTGCTTTTAAACTTCATGAGAACATCGAATAATGAACTTACAATTTGATCCCTCATCATTTTCATCGCACCATTGGTTCCAATCAACCTTAATGTAAGGTGTTGGTTTCTCTTCTGACTTGAGTAGCCTTTTCCACCTTCGCACTGTGCATATTATGTTCCTTAAGCCAACTTTAGTCTTACATTTCTGCACCACTAGCAACAAAACTCAAAGCATTACAAAAGAGGTATATTTAGCCGCTCTTGACTCGAGTGAGAGAACATGATAAACATGGCATTCATTTACATGAAGCAGCCCTTCACTCTAGACCTATAAAGGACCATAACCCAGCCTATCTACTGCAAAGTACGCTAAAAATAGTAGGGAAAATGATCTTAAAATAACTCCCTTTCAATTTTTTTCAGCCGGGCAAAATTGATTCAAGCTTTTTATCAAACACTTGAAGGGAATACAAAAATATTAACTATATCCCCAATTCAAAGATGGTGAACATACGACTATAAACATGTGATTTGCCACACCCAAGAACAAAGCCTATGTCATTTTGTAGTTCTAAGTTCATTAATTTCAACAAATTAGTAAATTCAACCAATGAAAATGAAAAAAAAATACCTTTACATCACAATGAATGAATTTTAGAACTACAACTCTAGGGTTTTTAACTTCTTTACTAGGGTTTGAACAATAATTACCTGTAACAATCGAACAATCGGGTTCTAATATGCTCAATCAGTGGCGTGTTCTTAGCTTAGGTTCTAAAATTTGAGTGTGGCAGCACGCGTTGGGTGGGTTCTCCGTATGGTTCTCAATGAGGGTTCGCCGATTTCGAAATCAAAGAATCACAATGAAAGTCACCATTGACCATGGCATTAAGCGGTGGAGATGGGTGAGCATGATGGCTAGAGTTTTCGTTGAATAGCAGCAAAAAAGGATTTCGTTGGATGCAGCAAGGGTTTTCTTCGACAAGTTTGAGAGGTTGAGAGTATCGGTTGGGGGGTTTTAACACTTTGAAAATTTTGTTGCTTTTTTTTCGAGTTAGTGTTTTATAAAAGTGGTAAAACAGTAAGTTTTACTTTTGGTTTTAAATAAAATAATACATTAAATTTAGGTCAAACACGGTCAAAATATTTTTTCTATCACAATATCTTGATATATCAAATTCTATCACGATTCTATCATAAATTCATGATAAACAATGATTTATCACAAAACCATCATAAATCTGTGATAGAAAATAATTTTATCACAAAGCCATCATTAATTCATGATAGATTGAAAATTATGTCACAAGTCTATCATAATTTTACGATATACCCAGAATCTGTCATAAGTTGCATGTCATCTATTAACAGTTTTCTTGTAGTGCACTCACTTCCTGAATAGGGCATTTCCCCTTGATCCATGTAATATCTATAAGATCATGAGGAACCCTGGGTGAGGAAGAGAAACCATTTACGCAAGTACACCAAACAAAAAAGAGGAAGAGACTTACCTAATCGAAGCCAAAGAAAAAATTAAAGAGTTTATTAGGATTTCAAATGTATAAGTAAGTTAGATTGCCAAAATGCTTGGGGATTGAAAGAGAACTCTGGGGATTTAAAAAAGGAACAAAAAGAAAACGAAAGAGTATAAGAAGAATGGCACGAAAAGAAAAAGAAAAAGGTAGGTCACCACTTCAATCAAGGTGAAAGGTAGTATTTGTCAATTAAGGAAAGTACATCCCTTCAAAATTCAAAATTCAAATTGGAGGGAGAGAAAGAAAAATCCTGACAAACCTCTTTTAATGTCCCTAAATCCTAAGAGTGTGGTAACTGTAAGGCAAAAAAAAAGTGGCTAAGTAAAAAAAAGTGGTCACTTTGCACAAGGAGACTCAAATGGCCTAGTCAAAATAGAGGTAGTCGAGGTATCCTTTTTATTCACTCAGCCATCTACAAAGGAGAATCAAATGTCACCACGTGTCCCTCATAATTCTTTTGCAAGTTTCTTTTGCCTCAATTACTTTTGCTAAAATAAAATGAGGGGATGTTGTTTAGGGAAGAAATTAAAAGTCAATAATAGAGCGCCACATGTCAATGAAAAATTATATGATTGACTAGAGGGTACCCAACCTATACTGGATACACCTAATAGTTAAGCTAGTTCGTGGGATACTCCATTTCATAAGTTAAATGGATAGAGAAATCATCTGAAATATTTGCTGCATAAAATATCTTCATCGCCTAAAAGAGAATATTTGATTTGACAAAATCAAATAAGGAATATCTTACTACCTGCCAAAAAGTAAACGACAACACATTCTTAAAGTCTGACCAATAAAATTTCTCCAAATGGTAGGCGACCAAGGCACCCATGGCACTCTATATAAAGGCACTCAAGTTCTATTTTTCTCACTCATGAATGCTCAGAACAACACACACACAAAAAGGCCTGAGGGTTCCTTTAACCTCTAACCACCATTGTTAAGGGCTTACAAACTCTTAACACCTAAAACATTGCCCATAAACTGACTTGAGCATCAAAGTGTGGTCGCCGACCACCTCTGCCTCAACCTCTAACCTTCTTCTCTATTTTGTAGGTTAAAAATAGCCCATAAGCCAACCCTCATTCCCTACCCAATTCTCTCAAAGCTCATTCACTTCCTCTCTTTACTTTCAACCTATGTTCAAAGCCATCTCAAATAACGCACCCTGGGCTATGCGAGGCACCTATATTATCCTTAATACAAATTTGATTGTATTTAACCATATTTTAATTTCTTTTTCTTTCATACCAAAATCTAGTTAAAGTAGAAACTATTGTACAAATCACTAGAACAACGTAAGCCATGGTTAGAAATTCAACAAAGGTCTAGCAGCACAACAATATGATAATAATAATTTATGTACTTCTTTTCCCAATAAAAAAATCATGTTCATGAAAGAGCATTTTTTTCTAAATATGTCAATCAGCAATTATTGGAGAAAATCAATTAGATTTAAAACTACTTTTCTCAACTTTTCCTGTCTCATTCTCTTTAGTAAAGAAGATAACAAAATCTCAATTCATGTCATCATATTTTTTTCAAATTTAAGTCATTTTTTGGAGACCTATGAATAAGGTGAACTTTATTTAAGAATCCAGAACCACATTTTTGGAAATCAATATGCTAATATTCATTGACTACACCTATTCCCACTTCACACCAAACAAATGATCTTAAGATGGTCTGATTGTATAGTTAAGATGGTCTAATTATATGTCTTAAGATAATTTCTCAACATCTTATAAGCAATAAATGTGCACCAGTTTTAGTTTAACTCACCAAAAATTCTAGCTATCTAGACTAGCATCATAGGTAGTGCTTTTCATTCTAAGATACTACAATGTCACCATATACTCCCTTTGTCAGAAGATGCATGAAGATTACGTTTTTGCATCATAAAAAATAACCCAATGCTATAAAAATAAGGGACAAATTAAATGACAAAAAAAAAACACATATTTTAGTGCATACAAAATGAGGATTACAGGAGTATTAAGTGTTGGGCTAAGCTTCATAGGCTTAAAATATTATAAAATAATTAAGAACCATAATTGTTGCAATTTACCTTTTTTATTACTAAATAAGATACAATTAACGATTTAGAAAATTATGGGTCACAACTCACGACAAGCAGTTAGATTTGTTCACAAATGACCATTAAAATCTTAAGAGTAAGCACATTCCCTGCTGATGATTTCATAGGTTGCTGATCATTCTACCATACCGATCCTTTTGTAGGTTCATTAAAACTTCCCCTTCCCATAAATAAAAATATTTAGTGGACTTCTCAAAATGTCACAAGAAGCAAACTCCTTGTGTTGCTGTAATTTGGAAACTTCATCGAACTATTCAATTAGTAGAAGTGGTGGGTGGTGTGTACAAAGGGCTATGACGTAGTCAACATGAGTTGATAGTTAATGTTTACTATAAATTCCAAATTGAAAACCCATAGTTACAAAATTTGTCCTCATCACGATGAATTTCAAGTTTTGGGATACATGCACACTACACTAATATATTCAACAAGTCTATTGCATTGCCAATAAGCCTGGGTAATCTTTTATTGTAACATTTGTACCCTCAACATACGTGTCAGTTGTCCATTGTCCGTTATAGAATGAAGTAGTTTTATTTAACATATGAAATTAATTATATAATACTTAATACCGCCTCAATCTTAGGATTTTTTTTTCTTTTTCCCAATTTACTAGTATTTTAAAGAAAGAAAAAAAAGGTCATTAGTTTTGTTTGGGGAAGAAATTGAGGATTAATAATGAAGCTCCATATGTTAATGAAAAATTGTATAATTAAAATAATCGCCAAAGGGTACCCTAACTATACTGAATACACTTGATAATTGAGCTGGTACGTGGGTTATGCCATATTAAAGGTAGAATAATGAGAGAAAATATATAAAATGCCAACTATGTAAAATATCTCCATTTTTGCATAATCAAATAAGGAATATTTTGTTGAAAAAGAGGCGACAACTAGTTGTCACACCTGTAAAAAACAAAAGACAACACACCAAAGACAGTGGTCCTCAGCTGCCACACCAAAAATTGCTAAAACTACCTTTGGAAAGATATCTTAGACCATCATGTAGTGTGGACCATGTGTATGAGAGAACAAACTATGCCAATAGCGCCCTTATTAGTCCCAAGCATGCTCCTAATAGCTCAAAAATCTTGATAAATGTGAAAGGACAAAAGAATATCGGAAAGGACAACAAAATCACTACTAGAAATGTGTCGCATGGCAGGGCAAGCAGGGTACTCCATATATAAATATACTAAGATTACGCTTTTTTTCATATACTAAAAAAAAAAAAAGGCACATCACAAGAGTTGAGGTTCTCTTCAACCACCAGCCACCATTACAGAGAGCTTGCAAGCTCTCAAACCTGAGATAAGATAACTCTAACTTGAGCGTCGAAGTGTGTTGCCAGCCACCCCTAGCTCTACCTTTGACCTCTTTTTCGTTGTTTTGTATATCTGAGGTGTCCTTTCATCTCTCATTCGAGATTTGAACCTCTCACCATTATCATAATTCTCCCACTCTTATTCATCCCCATAAAAACTTAAAAAATAGTCCATACACTTCGATTAAGTGAGATACCTTACATCCCAAAAATAAATTTGTTGTTTTAGTTAAGTCTTGCCTCTTTATCTTACACCCAAAATCTACCAAAAATTATTGGTGCCATTTGGTTAGGGAGCACACAAAAAGTCACCATTATGGTTGCTAAACTGATCATGGTGTGTGTTCATAAACCATGGCACCTCTGATGCTATGACGATAGATCTTGTAAGAATAGGAGATGTGAGCAGTGATGAAGTTAGTAATCCAACAAGGAGAGTAGTCCAGCCCGAAAAGGGTAAGTTCATCAAACAATCTACTGATATTCCCTTAAATGAGGAGCTTGTTTTTCTTGCACTCAAAATCTACCTAAAATACTTCTAAAAAAAACCACCTAAAACAAGTTTGATTAAAAATGATCTCGTTGTAAGATAAAAAGAGAAAATGCCAATGGCCTCTTGACACAACCATGAACCAAAATTTCGTTTTCTTTTCCAATTAAATTGGATAGAAGTAAACCACTCACCCTAGAGCCACTCCCTCACAAGTGTGAGGAAAGTGGTTCGAACCCCCACAGAAGTATTGTGGGGGTTTAATTTAAATGTTCTTCCTTAAAATTTTGAGTGAAGGTTCAAGTCCTTCGAATATTAGAGAGAGTTAAAATCTGTTCAATCTTATATAAGATTTAATGTAAACTAGTCGCAGTAATGGTTTGATTGTAAATATATGTTATAATATCATGTAATATGTTGTAATGTGAGAAATAATCTCATATAATAAAAAAAATAAATAGAGGTAAAATTTCTCCTCCATTAACATAGGTGTAGTAGATATCCCATCGGTATTATGTAAAAGTAAAAATTCGAGTTATTATACGAGGATGAAACTATCTCCCTCATTAATATGAGTGGAGTAGATATCCCTCAGTGTTATGTGATAGCGGAAATTCGGCTATTATGTGAATTATTAAGGGTAGTCTTAAATGTTTGTGACTGTAAATATTAGTAAAATACTAATTGTCATATATCACTCTATAGAAAAAAAAAAGTAAAAAAGAGAAAATGATTAAAAAGATTAAATTCAAAAATATTAAAGGCTTGTTTGATACCATTGTTCACCCCTTGTTTTCGTTTTCGTTTCCAAAATGCATATATAATACATGTTCGGTGCATTAAATTCAAAAAGTAGATTACAAAATAAGAAATCTAGATTACACCTGTATAACTACAATCATGAAAACATGTTAAATATGTTCTTCAAATATTTACAAGCCTGAACTAAAAAATAAACTAAAAAACATCGTGACCGTATCTCTTCATCTTTTTCTCTTCGTCAACACTTCTCTTTCCCTCGTCATCTTTCTCGATCTCATGGCAGATCTCCGTCCTCTCTCTCTTTATCTTCATCCAACAACACACTCTCTCTCATTATCTCTCCTGATGTACTCTTTCACAGTATGCAAGTTGTTGTCCTTTGTCTTTGCCACCGCTGCAACTTCATCTCAGCCATTGTTACAAGCCCGTCTCCACTGTGGTCGATGCTGCTCCGTCTCCGCATATCCGTTGTTGATCCATCTTAGTGTAGCTGCTGCTGCTCCGTCTTGATCGCTTGGACTGTTGTTACACTCTTGGCTTTGTCTCTTGTTGGTATTTATTTTATTTCAGCAAATTTTGAGTAATTATTTGACTAAATATTTGAATAATTTTAAGTAATTGTTTTTAAAGCATGTTATATTATGGATTCTCTCAGTTCATGCCAACATTTTGGAATTGATTATTTGTTCATACTTTCGTAGCATGAAATTGAGTTTGTTGTCTGTCAATCCAAAAATTTTGTTTTATTAGAGAGAAAATGAGTCAAGCAAATTAGGCTTTTCTTATTAGATAGAAATAGAGATTTTTCAAAAGGTCCATGCATGATTTTTCACTAAATTCATGCTTTTACATATTAATTCACTAAAAATATGAATATTGATTCGTTGGAAAGTAATTGGCGTGGGCTTGGCAATTGGCTCACCTTTTGTGTTTATGATTTTGGCCGGTTGTGAGTGGTGGGGAGCAAGGGTTGATTTTGGCCATTTGTGAGTGATGGGGAGCAACTGAACAATGTTGATTTCAGTTGCTTGTGGCTGTGCGAGGTGAGGTTCGGCCACTTGTGCCCTGTGGGTGGTTAGGAGCAGCTGAGTAGTGGAGGCATCACTCGGTTGTGAGGGCAAGCAAGGGAGTAGCCGCACGAGGGAGCATGCGATGAGGCTAGGCGAGAGCAGAGCCATAGGAGTAGTCGTGCGTGTTCCATTGTCGGCGTGAGGCTGAGTGCGAGCAAGGGAGTAGCCGCACAAGGGAGCAGGCAAGGCCGCGAGGCGAGAGTAGGGCCATCCGGCCATCGCAACAGTTGTTTGTGTTTTTAGGGTTACTGGATTTCAAATGTGTTTTTGCAATTTTAGCTTATATATTTTAATTATTTTCCAATAAAATTGATTTAAGAAATAATATAATTAAAATTAATCCAGATGTGCCGATACTCATTCTTAAACTCCGGATCCGCAATTTTTAATATGCGGATCTAGATTTTTCCGGATTCTGATTTTCTAGATCTTTGCGGATCCAGGCCGAACCCAAATTCTTTTGCCATCTCTAGTTTATGATATCGAGCTACGTTCTGTAAAATGCTCGCTAAGGAATTTAACTATGAATTTGCTCTTTGAATAGGGTAACTTTTCTGGTGTCATGGATGATAGAGGAAAATACATATACATCTCATAGGAAGAGATGAAAGTTTTAGCCAACTACATTAGGTGCCAAGAGAGAGTTAGCATATCGCATTTAGCTAGTAAGTCCAACCAATTCATTGATTTGGAATCAAAAGCACATTTTGTTGAGGATCTCAACAGTGTGGAGGAATTTTTGTTGCTTGATGTCAAGTATTTATGTGGAGGAGACACATAATGCATGATGTCTATTATGTAATTTTTATAAATATTTTGTTTAAATCATATGTGTTGTAATATATATCTTATTTACAGTGTAAAAATAATGACAATGTAAAATTTTTTTTATTAATGCTAATACTAAAAGTTTATCATCATGTGTTTTTTTATAATTAGTTTGTTTAAGTAATTTATGTTATGTTCGTGTATGTATTAGTTAAACAATTATTTCTAACTATAAATTTGATTTAAATATTTAGTAAAAATTATTTTTAAAAATAGTACTACCGAACACATACTCACTATTTTTACTATTTTCAATTATATCTACTGAACGCATATTACTATTTTTAATTTTAAAATATTAGATACAAAAAATATAACAAACTCATAATTAAATTCAAAATACAACAAAATATAAAATATAATTTTCATTCTCATTTTTGTTCTTAGAAAATACAAATTCAAAAACAATCCCTAAAATTTTATTGCAACTGCTCATCTTGCAAATTAATGAAACCCTAAGGACAGATACGTCAACTTAAAAATTCAACTCGAATTTTAGTATTTTACTCTCAATTTTACACTTAATCCCCCAAAATTCTTCGTCGCTCTTGGGTCTCGTCTATTAACTCCAAAATCTCGAAAGCTCACAAACCCTAGTTCTGAGTCTCGAGTGACTCGACTCTCATTCTGACAAAATGGACGCAATGAGGAAGCAACTAGACGTCCTGATGGGAGCCAATCGAAATGGCGACGTACGAGAAGTTAATCGCAAGTACTACGATCGCGATGTTTGCCGTCTCTACTTGGCCGGACTTTGCCCTCACGAGCTCTTCCAATTAACGGTAATTAATTTAATTAAATTTTTAGTTTCTGCTGTTAATTAAAAAAATTTAAAAACCCTAATTTTTTTTTGACAGAAAATGGATATGGGGCCATGTCCGAAGGTTCATTCTTTGCAGTTGCGAAAAGAGTATCCTCTTTCACAATTACGGTGTCGTATAATTCATACGGCTCTAAATTTACAAGCATTTTTTTAAATAATTTTGTAGTGATATCTCGTTAGTCATATGCTATTTTTTGAAACTGCTGTATTTCTGATCAAATTGAGATAATAATGATTTAATTTAACATACAAGAAAGAATGCATGGAGCATTCGAATGGAGGGTCTGGTTTCAGCTGTGAGACATCCAGTAGTGTTATTGCCAATTGAACGCTGGAGCATTAGCCCTTAGATATAGTAGTTTCTATGTTAAGCACATATTTCATAAGTAATTATGTGCCAGTCAGCAGTTAGACAGTGGATTAATTTACCAGTAGGTGTTGAGACACGTTTTTTTTTGTACCTGGTAATTATAATTGTTAATTGAGCCTACATGCTAAATCTGATTTAGATGTTTTCTCAAAAGCGCGTGTCACTCAGACATTGGGAAGTTGAATGCGGTATTTGGAATTCCTCCTAGTAATTCTACGATGCTAATCAACTTCATTTTTGCTCCTCAATAAGACAAATATACTTAAACTAGCTGAGTCCTATTTGAGTTGCGGGTTATTATTGCTAATGTCTTAAAAATTGGATAGGTTTTGTGGAATCTGCCTTACTCCTTGAGCTGAATACTCAGGTGATCTTGCAAAGTTCTGAATGCTACTGCCGAATGTCTGCTAATAAAATATTAAAGATATGGTGGTTAACTTTTGGACTTTAAAGGGCTAATTCAAATTGGATGTCATTGGCTGGTATTACTACTTTTGGGGAAGTACCTTAACTGTTTTTAGATATGAAGAAGCCAAGGCAAAAGGCGTTGATAATTATGACAGAGAATTAGAAGATGCTATTGATAGACTTATTGTTGAGTGTGATAGGAAAATTGGTAGAGCTCTTAAACGTCTTGAAGATGACGATGCAAAGGCTGCTATCGCTATATCAGTCTCGGAGGTGACTCAGGTATCGATTGAGTCTTTGTAATTTTTAAATTTTCTTCTGGTCACCTTTTGGTTTGAACACTTATTTTCTTTCCTGATTTTGCAGACTCCAGAGGTTCTTGAGTTGTCAAAACAGATCAAAGAAAAGTTGAAAGAAGCTGATCAATATGGTAACAGACATCTGAACTGACATATGTCTTTTGACCTATGTACCCGGATGGGATTTTTTAAATGTTGTATGCTTTAAATCTCATATTTTGTTCTGATTGAAGATAGAATAGGCATCTCTTTGTTTCATTTTGCAGTCTTTTTCTTATCTATCTGTGGTTTGTGGTATTTTCTTTTGTTCTCCTTAGTAGTTTACACTGCTTTTGCTTCTTCCATCTGTAGGTATGTGATAGTTTCTTCAATTGTCTATTGTGTTTGTTTTAATATTTTTGCGTTCATGAGTTCTTAGTTACACCTCAGTTGATTTTGATTTTCTACTTTTCTAACTGGCTTATTGTGCAGTTGGATAAAATTTACAACCATTTTGTTAATAGGACAATTGGTTGGGTGTAGTCCAATTGCAAATTAGTTGGTTCTTCGCATGTGCGTGTGTTTTGTTAGTTACGTATGTCCAGTATATGGGATGGTGCACTTTGGTTAGGTTTTGTCAAAACTCAAAAATGTTCAGTTGTACAGAAAATAGATAGTTATATCTTTGTTGTTTAAGAGTTTGTCTATATATCTAAGCATTAAATAATACAGAGGTGTTATATGAACAATCTTGTGAAATTGTTGAGATGGATCATTTCTTCACCGTATTGCTCTTCAAAATTTTCTCGGAATATGGTTGCTTCCTTTATAGTCAAATGGGACAATTTTTTTTCTTTTTTTTTTTTTATAGTATGTGCTGAGATATTTTCTTTAATTATTCAGATTATGAAGGCAAGACTGATCTTAAGATTCGAGCTCTGGAGGTGGTAGAAGAACTCAGAACAAAAAGAGCTGATAAACAGGTATCATTGGCTTCTTTAGGGTAAAGAAACCAACATTACTTGTACATATTTTTGTGGATTTGTAATCCCACTAATCCTTGTAATATCTCTTGTGGTTATTTATATAATGTTTTGTTTCTTAGCCCCAAAAAAAAAAAAAAAAAAGTCGAGGAAGCTAACATGTAAATCTCAACGTAACTGCTGTTTGCTTAATTGTATTACCATGTTGTGGAATTTGTAAAATGTTTCATTTATCTAATAGGATAAGATTTTGACTTTTATACCTGTGGAATTCTGCATATTTCAACAGTCCATGCTCCTCTTGGATGCTTTCAATAAAGATAGAGCATCCTTGCCTCAACCCCTTCCAAACCCACCACCATTGGCACCTTTGCCAATTCCTGCACCAGATGCTCGTACTCAGGAAATGATAAATGAAAAATTGAAGAAGGCGGAGGATCTTGGTAAGTTACTGGTTACACAAACTTAATGGATTGCAATTTGCATTATTGATGTGGAAATTTAAGTTAAATAAACTTATTTACATGTGTTTTGCTGATGAAATTGTTTGAGTTCTTTGTTGGTTAATGCTTTTGAGAATTGATTTGACAGTGCAAGTTAGTTACTATGCATGACAGTTTCTCAGAATTGAGATTTCGTGTTCTTTAAATTTGGCGTCAGTTGCGCAAATATGAACGAACATAATTTCTTAGCTGGATAATTCATTAGTTGCATTGCTGGGACGCTTTTTAGGTTTAGTTCTCAAAGTTCTTGTATGTTGATCAGGTGAGCAAGGAATGGTAGATGAAGCACAAAAAGCATTGGAAGAGGCTGAAGCACTTAAGAAGGTTCTAATCTCCTAACTGAAGTTTTTTCTTCATTCATTGTATTTTCTTTCACTTGTTTTTACATCATTTTTAATATCTTTGAGTCGAACTAACGTTGCTTGGTTTCTCTCTTTTCATTTTTTTGCTTCTTATTTGTAATAACTGGTTCAGCTGCCTGCCAGACAAGAACCTACACTAGATTCCTCCAAATACACTGCTGCAGATGTGCGCATTGTAAGTCCATTTATTGCTTGTTCGCGCATTCATATATGTATGATATGGGCCATATCGTTGGAGTAATCAATTTAATGACAGAAATCAAAATCATAGAATGGACTGAGAGGAACCAGATAACATTTATACTTGCATCTTCTCTTAAACCAAGAGCTCAATTGTTTTGATTTCTTACGACTGTTTGTACTAACATAACATTGCACATAAGGCATAAAAATGAGACTATAAAGCCTGAATGACGTGTTTAAATATTGAAAGTTGCTACTTGGTGTGTTTCAATAGCGTCAGAAACTTTACCATTTTATTGTCTGATTTATAAACTGATCTGGGTGTAAGATATACAATATATTGACTCGTGAAGTTCTTCCTTATTCATATGTAACAGGTGTTGTTTATAGATGTGTTCTTACTCATTTCTTTGATTTCTCTTTAACAAGTTGTGTAGGGTATTTTCATACTGTGTGCTGCAATTGAGATTGTCCTGGGAATTTTTTTCCTATCATATAGAACATGAAGGCTTTGTTATTGTACTATTGTTCACAAGCCTAAATCTTGGTGATATGATTCTGGTTGCAAGTGAATCATATATGTGGGATATATATATACTTTGAATTCATGGTACAAAAGCAGCTTGTATTAATTCTTATTTCAATATTATTTCAGACTGATCAGAAGCTACGTGTGTGTGACATCTGTGGAGCTTTTTTAAGTGTTTATGACAGGTAAGATATTTTTCTTGTCTTTGGGAACCCCAATTTTGGTTTTTAGCTTTTCTGAGGGCAGTGAAGAATTAGTATTTGGGGTTTCAAGTGCTTCAGCTTTTGACCCGACTATTACACCTCCTTGTCACCAGCAGGCTTTTGGGCCCAGTTTTACGAGGATAACTTTTGCAGCTAAAGAATGTGCGTTATTTTCTGTTTTATATGCTTGTAGATCATGCTATTGTTGGATAGAAGTATATCGGACAACTTACCATACAAGTCTATCTGATATGAAAAGTTTTGAATATTTTGAGTGAAGCTTTTAATTTATCTTGTTACTTTCAGTGATCGTCGCTTAGCAGATCATTTTGGAGGGAAGCTTCATCTAGGCTACATGCAGATCCGTGATAAATTAGCAGAGCTTCAGGTAAAATTCATGATATGAAATTCCACTGTACTTCTGTTTTGGTAGATGCATTTGAGCATGTTGATTTCCCCTTAGAAAACTACTTTCAGCATAGTTTTCTTTTATTTATGTGGCTTAGAAAGTGTGATGGTTCTTTGTCATCTACTCAACTAATTTTGAACCATTGGCTACTGAATCCCATTTATTCAAATGGTTTTTTTTACTGTTTTATCTTTCATATCTCCTTAATGTCCTTAAGTTGGTATTGTGAATATGGTTCAGGCACTGGTGTAATGTCTCACATTCCTGTAGAGATTCTCAGTTAGTGTATCATCTGTGAGTTTTTCTAACCTCGGAGAATGATAATTGTTACACTTTTCTAATCTCATCTGAGTATAATATAGATACTGGGACACTGAAGTGAGAATTCTTTTCTAGAACCATCAAAAATATGATTGGTACGTACATGACTCGGAAGATGCTTTATCTATGGTCTGTTACATCTGAAATGTGCTGAATGAATCCAATTTTTGGAATCAATGTATAACAGTTAGCATGAGTAACATCCCATGTGTGGGTGTGGTATAGGTGAGTTAAAAAAAGGGCAGTCGATTGCTTGAAAAATGGACAGGTGATTGCTTACTGCCTTATTTATAGAAGCAGCGATCATAAGGAGAGGAACTGTTGTACGCAATGTAAAATATTTTAAAATGTGTCGTTTCTTCCTGCGTGTACCTATTTCTGATTTTCGTCCATCATTGGTTGTGCAATTCTCGACCTTCCTTTGGCTGTGAATTATTAGCTGAAAGTTAAGTTTTGTCAGATAAACTTGATGGTATCTACATTTGTCTCTGTCACTTGTTGACTTAATGTGATTCATTGCTGCTCAATTGATGACAGTGTTTTAGGTAACTTTTTTGGTTTTGGAGATCATAGGAATGCCTAATGCATCTTAAATTTCTTAAAGTAGGAGGTATTTTGTGCTTTAGGTGGTTGCAAAGGCCTATGAGAATCTTTTTGATTTTAGAGCTCGTCTTAAAAGGACTTCAATGATTAATAGTCTTTTTATCTTTTCACTGTTGGATTTCACAAGCATCATTTGTTTATTAATTATGTGAATTTTGTATCACTGAGAGTATAAGGTTAATAATGAGTACAAATGGTTTATAGTGGGTCTAGTTGAATGCTGTAGTACTTAAAGTATAATGTTTCATACTGTTGTTGAAATTCTGATTTTGTTTCTCAGCGAATGCAATTTTTATTAAATTGACCTGCATAGTGATTGAAATGCTGGAATATAGTCAACAATAGACTTATTTATTTATATTGATGGTGGTGAGGTCTTGCTGTTATTTACCCCTGAGTATACGTATGTCTCTGTATGTTATGGTGGTTGGTATTTACTTATATATGTATTAAGGTGCACCTATATTTATTATTGTTTTAACTGTATGCTTAGAGCACTACCAACTATTATTTTTTACCTGTACACTTAGAGCACTACCAACTGTGTTGCTCTTCATACTACTTAAAACTCATTAAGGTATAATAGTTTTGACTCTCTTTTTTTATTTTCTTTTTTTTTATCTTTTTTTGGGAAACAGAAAAATTCTTAATGCTTTAAATAGTTAAGAGTACTCATTATGTGTTTCTTGGAAAGATCCCTTGATTGTGCTTATAAGATGTCATCCTAGCTAGTTTAATACAAGCAGTCTTTCATGTCATGAAGAAGGTTTTTCAATGGTACTTTGTTGGAAATGTTTTGTCAGGAGGAGAGAAACAAGAAACACAAAGATCGCTGTGATGATAGAAGGTAACTTGTGGCATTTTTGCGGTATTTGTATATGTATTTACTTTTAAGATGATCATTAATAGTGTTCTTTCCTTTGTCTTGTGCCCTATAGGTCGAAAGAACGAAGTAAGGATCGGGACAGAGAACCAAGCAGGGATCGTGAGAAGGAAGCAAGTCGGGATCGTGATCGAGGGGATAGTCGTGACCGCGGGAGGGATTATGATCGTAGTAGCCGAGATCGTGATAGGTACTATGATCGAGATCGCAGATATGATCGCGAGCGTGATAGGGATTCTGATCGCCACCGAAGTTATGATTCAAGAAGTCACCGCAGGTCACGCTCTCGGTCAAAGGAACGTTCAAGAGATTATGATCGCCACAGGTTTTTTTTTCTACATAATTAAAGTTTAATCACCCTCGTGATGTTTGGCCTTTCCTCCCATTTTCTTTCCTCTTTTTCATTTTTTTTTCTTTTTTGGAGATAGTTCTTCAATTCTTGTTTTAGCTGTTAGTTACTCGCAAAGCCATGGTACAAGTATCTCCTGTAGATGGTCAAATTTGGCTGGTGTTCATGAGTCTTACCAGCTATCTATACAAGTCTTGTAGATGGTCAAATTTGGCTGGTGTTCATGAGTCTTCCCAGCTATCTATACAAGTCTTGTGCCTTGGAAATCATTCAATGGATATTTGAATTACTTCATTTTTTTTTTTATTCAGTAGACAAAATATAATCAGAATTTCTGTGCTGTGCATTTTAGCTGTTTCGCGTTTAGTGTTTTTTTTTTAGCCTTTGAGAACCTTCTCCATTTCCTTTCTTCAAGTCGCATTTTTTTTTTCCAAACTTTGCATTGGTCTTTGGTTTAGTACTCGTATGTCAACAATTTTGAAGCCGCTTGTTTTGGCGGATACCTTCTACTCTGTTCAAAATTATGAAAGCCATGCTTCCAGTATGAACTATTCAACCAGCCAAGGTAGAGTTATTTGGAATGATGACTTGGACCAATTCTGTTCATGCTCAGAGTCCATTGCGTATGTACTTGAATGATTCTTTTATTTATTTAATGGTTTGATTCCCTGTATTAATTGTTCTTTTGGACATCTTTTGTCAGGCGTCATGATCGGTACTAGAAGGCCAAGTTTGAGAACATACAATCAGAAATGTGTTCTTGTTTAGGTCAGTGAACTTATGTAGGTGAAGTATGTTCTTGTGTGTTTTTTCTGATTCCTTAGTGGAGTTTAGCAGTTCTACTGTTATGGTGACGTAACAACTGCTTCGAAGGTTTTGTTGAATTGCGTTTATGAGGTATGTGCTACAATGTTTTGGCATAATATTTATGGCTTAGTGTTACACTAAATTTCAAGAATATACATCATGATGAAGGTGGATAGAGTTAAGATTAGCTCTGACATGATTAAATTCATGAAACTTGAATCCCACCCTACAGAAGGAGTTTAATTTTTCTTGTGAATTTTGGGATGAATGCTACATGCTTCCGATGGTTTATGTTGCAAGAGTGCAAGTCATGAGGCAAGAGTGCATGGTTATTTGGAAATGTTTCTGTAAATAGAAAACAAACAAAAAATAAAAAAAAGGTTACATATAAACTGAACAATTTACCATGGGAGAGGAGGTATCCATTAAAAGATTATTCAACCATCTGGCTTGGACAAATTGTTGGAAGTTGTTATGCAACAACACTAGGATTTTTTAGTCATTAACAGAATGCATTGTTACAGCTTCAAGTAGTTCAGCGTCAGATATGTCTCCCATTAAAATTCCATCTTGTTTAAGAAAAGAAAGAAAGGGAGAACTGCTGGAGGGGGATTTCCATTTTTTTTTTTTAAGATTCTCTTAGATAATGTGGTGTGAGGAGTAAAGTTGAAGATCATGCAAGGAGCTTGGTCAAAAAATTTGATTCCATTTGTTGAAATTGGTGGTATCTTACTTCAATGTTTAAATCTATTTGTATCGTTTGGACTGTCCTTTCTAATGAACGCATTATGAATGACACAATACAATCTGCTGTTGGATGGCAAGAATCTTGTTTGTCAAATCAAGATGATTGATAACATGTTTTGTTTTTTCGGATCTGTTAGATATAGATGTCTTTCATAGTCATCAATGAGTTTTCTATTTTTGGGAAAACTTTCCAAAAGTGCGCATTACTGTATTAATCTTATTAAACATCTAATGATAAGGGACTAAAATGACTGAAACAAGAATTTTGACAGTTGGTGTTATATATTTTTCTCGAGCTACATCAGAAAAGGAATTATCAATTTAAATTTACTTTGTACTATATTCAATTCCAAAATCTTTTAAATGGATGTGTTCAATTTCTTTCTGGGGCAAATTAGCAGTCGAATTTACTTTCTCTGATTGGATTTTTGATTTATATGTAATTGGGATATGGTAATTTAGAACTTTCATTATAGAAAATGGTGCTCTCAATCATTCATAGCATCGATTCTATGCCACGGCATTGTTTTCCTTTTATTCTGATTTTTTTTATTTGTGGGTTGGGTTTGTTGTTGGGGGGGGGGGGGGTGTTTCTCAAAATTTATTCATAAATCATCTTTGGATTCGGCTATTAAATGGGTTTTGAAACATAAGCGAAGAAATTGGAGGGCTTTGATCATGATAACAACGTTAAAGGGGAAGGCCTTTGCGGTCATCACCTTCCAGGCCCGGTTCTTACGAGAACAACTAGCTAGTGTTGGAAAGTCTCGTAATTAGTCTTATTTCACTTGTTACTAAACATGATTAGTTGAGATGATCAGAAATTCTACTATACGTCTAAGGTATTATGTCAGTCACAAAATAAGTAAATAATATTATGATGTTCGTATTTATTTTAAAAAATTACTATAAAAGTGAAGGTTATGTTAAATTTAATTATACTTGTCATATATGTATTAATTGGTTATATTAATTTTGCTGCATTGTAGAATTTTTGGAGGTGATCATAGAGTCCTATTCTAATAAGAGATTTGAAAACTAAGTTTGAAAAATAGTAAAACAAAAACAACTTAAAGATAAAATATACTGTCATTTGAGTAATGTCAGAGTCAGTTCTTAAAATCTAATCAGCAGTAAAAGGATTTAGACACAAAATATAGAAAAAAAAAAGTGGAAAAAAAAAGATCTTCCTACTAGCTACTGCCATGACAGCGATTAATCGCGAAACAACTACGTATCCACTTGTGATTAGTCGGAATGGGAGGGCCGTTAGGGTTGATGAGTATGGGGAGACAGCGGGGTTCCTTCATCCATGCAAACATCCCTGGATTCTGGCATTGTTCGAGGATCACATCACTAGTCTTTTGTGTGTGTGTGTGTGTTTTTTTTTGGGGATTTGTTTTTGTTTTCGTTGCTTTTCAAAATTTGATCTTAATTTGTTAATTCTTTTGTCATTAATTATTAAACAATAAGGGCCACTCAGGTGACTATATATTAGGTTTTGCGAGTTGGGAAATGTATTGTATTTTTGTTAATTGTTACTAATGGATGATTGAAATGGAATTAATTGTTTTATTTCGTATAGAATTTGTTGTTGATCTAATTGTAACTATTAGTAGTACTAGGCGTAATAACCTTTATCGTAAATATTATGTCCTTTTTTATATATACATGCAAACTCTCCAAACTATCAGCAGCGTATATCGAGCCTGGACTGGGAGTTGATATTGGAAGATCATGATTTAATTTATCGTAACAATGGTGAATTCGAATCCAATTCCAAGCCTTGGATTAAATTTTGTATGCATCCACAATCTATTCATCATAGAGGATAGAGCACGGTATACAAAAGCAGAATCAGACGCTAATGCAACAGATCACCGAGCAATCCACCAGTGCGGAAGATTCCAGAGAATTAGTGGTTAGATGATTCATACAAGCATGTCATTAATAGCGGCTTTAGAGAATGCAATAATGACAGTTGGTGATGATGATGATAATGTGAATTATAACACTAAAGATCACGATGAGAGGTGTGCAATTTGAATTTGGAGGAGTAATTTGTAGGATCCACGTTAAATTATTTCGCACGCAGTGTTTGCATGAAGCCCATGCAAACTTTATTACCCAATGGTTTGAACACGAGTTATCATCCCCTCGTGCTTTTTTGAAGTTTTCTTTGATTCACTCTGCTCTTTTGAATTTTTCTTTTATTCACTCTTTTTAAAAGCCTTTCGGTGAGAGAGGTTCTATAATATAAAATTATCGTTTGTAATGGCAGAACTCAAAGTAAAACACCACGGGAGCCATATTAGATTTCAAATATTTTTATTTTTATGTGGTGTTGCACTTCTCAAATTTTTTATCTCAAAAAACTATGTAAAATGTGATATTTATCAATTGGTTGGTGAGATAATACAATTAATTCACTTAAATTTTGTAAATAATTATTAATCACTTAATGAATAACACATTATTTAGGATGAAACTTAGTATAAAAATTTGGAATGTCGGTCATTACTTTTTTGTTTATGTATACAAGACTTTATTTTGACATTAATACTAGTAGGAACTATAAAATCACATTTTTATCCAACATATCAAGTTATGGATTAAGTGCGTGCAAGGGTTAATTTAGATTTTTTATACTAATTTTCATATTTTATATAGAATCCTAATTTTTTTTCAATTCCTTATATGCAGTGGCACCCTCTAACCATATACTTCCGCCGCCCTAGGTCATTTGAGACATAAATAAATAATTTCTTATTAATATTCATAAAGAAGTAAACAAACATCAGGGTCTATTAATTTTGAAGCTAAACCACTACACAAACTAGAGGAACAAGTTATAGTTAGAGCATCAAGAAAAAGATCTTCTAATTTAACTCTTCAAATATTTATTTACTTATGTGTAAAAAAATAAATCATCTCCCTAAACTCTCTATATATAAAAATAAGTTCATATTATTTTAATCAAACTTTGGCTCAAAAGAATAACAATTATAACACCTTTGTTTTCAAGAATAATAAGATAAAAATAATATAATATTAAATTAAAGGCTCTAAAAGACTCTTAAAATAAGATTTTCAAATAACATATAGCCTCTCTCTCTCTTCAAATCTTATTTAAAAAAATCTCATTTGAAGAGTTTTTAGAAAAGTCCTTTAGTGCTTGGCCCATGAGATTCTTCAAATAAAAATAAGTCTACATTAGTTTAATTAATTTTTTTCATCCAATAAAATAATAACAATTGTAATACATCTCTCCATTCAAGAATGATAAAATAAAAAATAACATAATAATAAATTGAAGACTCCAAAATACTTATTTGAATATAGAGATTCTTTAAATATTTTATTCGCTTAATTATGTTATACGGTAAAAGAATATTGGATGCAACAATGTTTAGGAAAATATATATATATAGATATATCACCTACTTAGTTACAGTGTACGGCAGCGATGGTGGGGGGAGCAACCACGTGTCCACTCGTTTGCTGGAACGCGAGGGGTATTGGTTTTAGTGAATAGCCGGACACAGCGGGGTTCCTTTATCCATGCTGACTTCTCTAACTTTTCACAATGTTCGAGGATAGCGTCTCCATTCACATTGATGATTAACACCGATAAGATTGCAGCCAAAAAGAAGATCCACAAGCTAGCGTTGGAAAGTCTCATTCTTTTTTCTTTGTTTGTTTTGCTTTTCTTCTTTTGTTTTATGATGTTATTCAAAAATATGAGGTGACGTGATTATATAGGTTTTCGAATTTGGAAAATGTATTGAGTAATATGTTTTCGTTACTAATGGATGATTGAAATGAAATATACTCTTTCGTTTCCTTTAAAATCGTTCATTATTTGCCAGCAAAAGAAAAGGATATATACCAAAACAGAGGAGGGAAAAAAAAAAGGTTCTGTTATGATTTGGTGGACAAAGATATTCATGTCGTTTTTCAATGTTTATTTTTAAATTCATTACAATCGATGGATATTAGGGTAATTTTTAAAAACCTCCCCTGAGATTTGAGCTTGTTGCAAGTAGATGGCGAGAATCTATTTATTTGTAAAAAATCTCCTACCGTTAGTTCATTTTAACATTGACCGTTAATTGACTGTGTAAAGACAATATTGCCCTTAACAACAGTTTGCAGACGGAAATAACTAAAATTGTTAGCTATTTTACCCTCTTTAAATTATTGATATTTTCTTAAAGTTTCTCCAAGAAAGATAAAATTAAAAACTTGAAAAATTGTCTTTAAATTATTGATATTTCTTTAAAGTTTCTACAAGAAAGATAAAATTAAAAACTTGAAAATGAAATAGTCATAATCTTTACCTATGATATTGTAAATCTTTGGAATTGACAAGGATAAAATTGTCAAAAAATAGGGTTTGTGCTTTTTGCGCCAACAATTTTAGTTTTTTTTTAGTTATGTCAGTCTACAAACTGTTGTTAAGAGCAATATTGTCTTTGCACAGTCAACTAACGGTCAATGTTAAAATTAACTGACGGTAGGAGATTTTTTACAAATAAATAGATTCTTGCCATCTACTTGCAATAAGCCCAAACCTCATGGGAGGTTTTTAAAAATTACCCATGGATATTACAATGTTTGTTGGGAATCTCTAAATTCATACACAAGAATAAGTAGTGAAAGAACTCGTGGAAATTAATTAATGGACCTTCATAAATAAAAAATTTTAAATAAAAGGAATAAAGATGTACAACCAAAAGCCATTGAACAGCGGTACTTGTACAAACTGAGTTAGCAGTTTTATATGTGGCACGAAATGCTTGATTGGACAGAAGTTTCGGAAAGTTCACATAATATTTTCACTGACTACTTTTACCTTCAAAACCAATCCATGTCAAATAAGCTGTCAATGCAGTTTGTACAATGGTGCAAGGGAGACTTTCTTTGCAGGAGGATTTGATATAACAAAGATGTTAAGCATTCAGTGATCACCAAAGTTATATCACTTTATGTTTAGAGAGTAATTCTTTAACGAAAACATACTCATTTTAATAAAACAAGGATGCCATTAAAATACAAAAAAAAAAATTAAATATCTCAATGTACTAAACAAATAAAAAAATTTATAGTAGTTAATATATTAAAATCTGTGCTTTTATGTATTTTAATAGTATTCTCACCTTCACAAAATGCAAAGGCAGTGACAGCTACATCATGAAATAAAGTTAAGCATATTAGTTATTGAGATATATGCAAGCAATGACAAACATTTTGAAAGGATCATGCTAGATGAGATCATAATTAAAGAGAAATGATTACATAAGCTCTTGGCTTCTAAGCAATAGACTTACGCTTTCTCTTGAACGCATGTTAGAATTTTAGAAACAATCTTTAACTGCATTGAAGATTCAATAGTTTTGTAATATTGACTCTCAAGATGAAGGGGTAGATAACGGTGACCTCAAGCAGATCTCGAGCCAGTCAACATATGATTTTAGTTATTTTTCATAAGACTAAAAACTTAAATTTTTAGTTAAACATCAGAGTGCTAATGCCGAAGAAACTTCATTTTGAAGATCACAAAACGGATATTTTAAGATATAAAGACAAACTATTTGTATTAATTAATGTGATTCTCACTCATTTATGTTGGTGGGACAAAATAATATTATAGGTGAGGCCGTTTGGAGTTAAGCTTCTTGATATGCTTTAGTATCATGTGAACAAAACTTTAGCCACAAATCACTTTAAATGTTATGTACCCTTATCTATTTTGAAAGTTTACTAAATAATTCAAATGGGAAGTGGATGATGATCCATCATTTTGTGATTTTAAGTAGAAAAAATTACGGGTTATTTTTGCTGATTTTTAATTGAATTAATTTGAACGAATTAAAAATTGAATTTAAATTCAATGTTGAGTCTGAGCTTTGATGTGATTCTTTTACAAGGTCGTGATCAATACTCATTATTGAATAAAGATATACATGCATGTAATCAAATCTGAATTTTATATAGTTATAAATGCACATGTGAAAAGATATTCAGATTGTTGACTGATGATTTGAATTTGTAGTCGTAGACATAATCACTCGAGTAATAATATCTGAATTTTACGGTTACGAACTCTTATGTGTGTGTAACCTGTATATCATGATTGATTGAATAAAAAAATTAAATAAATAAATAAATGATATTCTCAAGACTCGAGAGAGATGATGTTTTCATTCAATCAATTTTGTTATGTCTCATTAGTTTGGTATGTACAAAAGAATTTATAATTTTTTTATTTTAAAAAATAAAAAATTAAGTTTAATGTGTAATTTATTATCCAGCAACCAAAAAAAATATCTTTGGTTTTTGAGTATTGCATGTCATATTGGGAAATTTATACCATTTAAATTTTCAATAAAAGAGTGTGAGCCACTGTTTGACCTATCAAGATATTGATAAAGATCTTATATATTCGGCAAATCCTAAGTTACATGTAATGTAACTTACAACCACACACATGAACAGTAAGTGAATCTCACACAATCAGTGTTTATGTGAGTAGTTGTAAATTACATTATATATAACTTAGGAGGATCCTATATATCCTGTCACTATCAATTGCTTAATGGTATTGAACAGTGGATGGCGCACCATTTTGATTATTTTCCAATTACAAATAAAACTGGGAACTAACTGTCATAGTACAACCTACAATGATGAAATAAACTGCACTTTTATTTTTGTAATTTACTCTTCCCAAAAGGATTCTTTCTGATCACACAAGCTCATATCTTGAATAGGGACTAAAAAAATAATTTATTGGGACATCTGCAGCTACACATTTTGGCGAGCACCATGCCAAAATAATTCCAGCCAAGACACAATAATTATATGCCTTTTTAAAAAAAAAATCCTTCAAATAAACATGAAAAAATATTATAATCTTATCTAATCGCCTGCATCAAACTCAAAACATGCCTAATTCCATTTCTTTTAGCTGCGCTACCACTCTCATATGGTGCTTCAGCAGCCTGTTGCTTCATTCATATAGCTCTTCTGCCCCTTATTCAAACGAGACAGATCATCTCCCATTGCTTGCCATAAGGTCACACTTTCATGATCCAATTGGATTTACAACTTCATTGAACAATTCTATAAACTTGGGTCAATGGACTGGTGTGACTTGTGCTCATCGGCACCAAAAAGTGACTAAGTTAGATTTGAGAAAGTACCAAAGCTTAAGAGGTTTCTTATCCCCTTATGTTGGAAACCTCAGCTTCCTCAGGCACATTAACATTGCAGACAACAGTTTCCATGGTGAAATTCCCCGTGAAATTGGGAACCTGTTCAGGCTTGAAATACTAATGATCACAGACAACTCTTTTCCGGGTCTAATGCCTACCAATTTGTCTCGTTGCTCTAATCTCATCGCGTTTCATGCCAATAACAACAAGCTTACTGGGGAAATTCCCGAAGAGATCGGCTGCTTGTTCAAGCTTCAGAAACTGTCCATTCGTAGGAATCTTCTAACATGACAGCTCCCTGCTTCTATTGGGAATCTTTTAGCTCTTCAGGTATGTGAGAAAATGTAAAGAAATGTGTTTGCTAAGTGAGAAAATGGTAGAGAAACGAGAGAGAAAATTTGAAGAACAATCTGGATCCTTTTATTATTGTTACAACTATAATGAATGTTTACAACTATTTATTTAGCAGTTGGAAAAGATCAACTAAAGCTACTAGAATCTACAAAAATAACCATGCACAGTACAATTAACAAATTCTGTTTTATACACATGAGAAAATATATGCTGTGAGTGTGTCCAGTAAGCTCAGCAAGACCCTGAACAATATTTTGCTATAGCCCTGTTTAAGCCCATATGCTAACATCCCCCCTCAAGTTGAATGGTCCAGGACGAACATTCAGCTTGGATTAAGATACTAAAATTGGCCATATGTCAGTGCTTTAGTGAGAATATCAGTTGTTTGATCCTCGTTAGGAACAAAGCTGATTGAAATTTGTTTTGCTGCAATTTTCTCCCTAATGAAATGGATATCAAACTCAATATGTTTAGTTTTTGCATGATAAACTAGATTAGTAGCCAAGGATATAACACTCTAATTATCACACCACATAACTGGTGTTGCTTCCATTTTAAATTTTAACTCAGTAAACAAATCTTGAATCCACAAAACCGCAGTTGTACCCAATGCCAGAGCACTGTATTCTGACTTTGTGCTAGATCTAGATACTACATGCTGCTTCTTTGAAGACCATGACACCAAATTAGAACCAAGGTACACTGCGTAGCCTGCTACAGACCTTCTGTCATCTTTATCACATGCCTAATCCGAGTCACTGAAGCAAGTTATTTGTAAATTACCACTATGATATGGCTGAAGACCATAGTAGATTGAACCTTTAAGATATCTTAGTAGCCTCTTGCAAGCTTGCCAATGTTCTGTTGTAGGAACTGCAAGAAATTGACTTAGTTTGTTCACTGAAAAGGCTATGTCTGGCCTGGTTAATGTCATATATTGTAATGCCCCAACAAACCTTCTGTACTGATAAGAATTATCAATTTCAGTGCCTGAGTGCTTTGTGAGTTGATGGGAGGTAGCCAACGGTGTAGGAACTGGACTACAACTATCTATGCCTTGTTTAGATAGCAAATCAGCAATGTATTTACTTTGAGAAAGATTAGGGATTGCAAAATCCGGGTCCGGGTCCGGGTTTAGCTATTCCGGATCCGGACCCGGACGAATATTTTCTGTACCGGACCCGGAAATAAACCCGCAATTTTTCACTCCGGGTCCGGTACGGGTTTAACCCGGAAAAATCCGGGTTCCCGGACTGCGGGTTTTCAACCCGGATTGATGAATCCAATTTAAAAAAAAATTAAATTCGACTAAAAAAAATTAAATAGAAATACATATGCAGGATTGCAGCAAATCAAAGAAAAATTATTTCATCTGGAAACTAATTAACAAAAATTGCGGTGATATCAATGGAAAAGAAACGCAGCAGCGGCCCAGTTGGTGCATGTGAGAAATTGTTCAAAGCAATTGCTGCTAATTCTCCTTTCAGGCCAGGCCGCCGCATCTCAAGTCATCATCGCCCCCAAGATTCCAAGCCTTCCAATCCTTCGGCCAAAACTCATCATCACCAGACTCAGGATTTCAGCATCGAGTAAGCCACGCTCTCTCTCTCTCTCTCTCTCTCTCTCTCTCAGCCGCGATTGCGATTGGCGAAGGCGGCGTTCAACTCGTATCACAGCTGGTTACCGGTTACGACAGGAAAGATAAGGAAACGACGGTTGATGATGATGTTGAACAGCCGCGAAGATGGGCAAGTGATGCGACGATGATTTGATTTGATGAAGATGAGCTGAAGAGGGAATAAGAGAGGAAATGTTTGTGCGGCTGGGAAAGGGTAATGAGTTGCTAGGGCACCCTTTGGTTTTTTTCTTTCCTATTTATATTAAAAATAATTTTTAAAATTTAATATATATCCGGGTCCGGGTTCCGGATATACGGGTTTATCTAAACCCGGAACCGGACCCGGACATATGCGGGTTTTTAAAATAACATCCGGATCCGGATTTTATTTAATCCGGTGCGGGTTGAACCCGGACCGGAAAATCCGGGTTTCATCCGGGTCCGGGCCGGGTGCGGGTTGAATTGCCATCCCTAAGAAAGATGAATACCTTCTTTGGTTTTTGTTACTTAGATACCAAGAAAGTAATTAAGCTCTCCTAAATCTTTAGGAGCAAAAGTGGTATGCATATAAGAAATTACTTGCAACACACTAAGTGGATTAGAACCAGTGATGATTATATCATCTACATACACCAGAACCAGCAAAATGTGACCATTAACCCACTTGTAAAACAAGGATGAATCTTACTTACAATTAACAAAGCTCCATTGTGTAACTATGGCAGATTTTAATCTATCAAACTAGGTCCTTGGAGCTTGTTTTAATCCATAAAGAGCTTTTTTTTAGTTTGTAAACATGATGAGGCTTAGAAGGCTCAACAATCCCTTCTGGTTGTTCCATATAAATATATTCAATAATGATCCCATTTAAGAAGGCATTATTGACATCAACCTGTCTAATAAGCCACATGTTCATCACTTTCAAACTGAGAACAATCCTTATTGTAGATGACTTAATAACAGGGCTAAAGGTTTCACTATAGTCAACACTATAAGTCTGATGAAACCCCTTGGCAATAAGTCTTGCTTTGTATCTAGAGATTGACCCATCTGAGTTGTATTTGATTTTGAATACCCATTTGTTACCAACTACTTTGACAGGTATTGTAGGTTCAACCAGAATCCAAGTTTGATTTGCTTGAAGAGCATTAAATTCTTCTTTCATGGCTTCAAACCATTTAGGATCTATTAAAGCTTATGCTATAAAAGGTAGTTCAGAGGGTTTGGACAAAAGAGCAATAAGATGTGTTTTAGGTTTGAAAATACCAGCTTTAGACCTAGTGATCATAGGATGACCAGAAAGTTATGATACTGGTAATTGATGAGTAGATTGAGATGAAGAAAATGTGTTAGGTTCTGTCGTAATAGGAACTTGACTATTTGAAGAAGAAACATGTGAAGCATTAATAGGCAAATGAGATGAAATCTGATAGGAATCTTGTGGTGGAGGTTTTGGAATTTAGTTGCTGAGAAAGGTACTGGAAAAGCTTGCATTGAGGAAGATGAAGATGTTGTATTGATAGACTTGAGTTTGTGACTGAAGAAATATCAACACCTGACTGATATGGAAAGGATTTTTCATAAAAAAATTACATGGTTTGAAACATAGACCTTTCCAGATGAATGAACACACTAATATCCTTTATGATGGGGACTGTAACCTATGAAAATGCACCTGCTTGACTTGAACTCAAGTCTATGTCTATTATAAGGTCTGAGGTAAGGATAACATGCACACAAAAAATCCTTCAAAACTGAGTAATCTGGATGTTATTGAAAGAGCTTGAAGATGGGTGATACATAGTTCAAAACAGGTGTAGGTAATCTGTTTAGAAGAAACACAACAGTTTGGAATGCATTCCACCAAAAATTCAGGGGTAATTTGGATTGAGCTAACAAAGTCAGACCAATATCTACAATGTGTATGTGTTTCCTTTCTATCCTTCCATTTTGATTATGAATATGAGGACAAGGATGCCTAAATTGAATATCAGAATCAGCTAATAGAGAAGGAAAAGATATGAATGCACCCCCAGCCAGTTTGAACAATTTTGATTTTCCTGTCAAGGTGTGGTTCAATAAAGGTTTTGAACATTGCAAAAACTTGTAGTGTATCAGATTTGGCTTTTAAGGGAAATAACTAAGTAAATCTGCTAAAATCATCTAGAATGGATAAGTAATAGTTGTAACCCTGAGTAGATGTTATATGAGAGGATCCCTAGAGGTCAGCATATATGAGTTGCAATGTGCTGTGGTTTTGGTCTCTACAGAACCAAAATGTTGAAGATAGTATATATGGCTGGATGTCCTGCCCTTTGGTGAAGCAAATTTACATATACTGAATAAACAGACATTGACATAGTAGTAGGCTTCCAAACTGCATTATTTGAACAAGCTAAGATTTTTGAGTGACCTGAACTTGAACTTGACTTAACAGAAGTAGAAAGAGTAGAAAACATAGACAAATGCTTATGAGTAGGAGTTTGAGAGTAGTAAGCTGAGAAAGTTTGGTTTAGAGACTTCAAGGTTTGAGGAGATAGCATCTTGAATATGATACAAGCCTTCGTTAGCAATACCTCTAAGCAAAAGAATTCTTGTGTTCATGGCCTTAATGAGATATAAATTATCAACAAATTCAACAAGAACATTGTTATCAGTTAAGAGCTGCACACTTAGCAAATTTTTAGTTACATGAGGCACATGTAAAACATGATTAAGTAACAGTGGTTTATGTGAGAGTGTAGAAAGCAATACAGATCCTATATGTTTAAATTTCAAGCCATTTCCATTTCCTACAAGTAATTCTTCTTATCCATAATAAGGTTGCAAATCAAGAAGTTTACATGAATCATTTGTGATGTGGCTAGATGCTCCACTATCTATATACCATGAGGGATCTTCAATCACTTCAACTAGAGAAATGACTGGAGCAGCAGAGTTTTGACTTTGATGGAACTTCTGATCATTACTCACTCCATTATAGCAGTTCAAAGCAGCAGGATTACTAGGACCAAAGTAAAATGAACCAAAAGGCAGTCCAGCAACATAATCTGAATGAGTTGATTCTGGATAAGCAATGTGACCTTGATAACCTTGATAACCAAAGCCTTTTGAGAAGCCACCATTGCCACCTCTTCCAAAATTACTGAAAGGCTTTTGACCAAAATTATTTTGATTGAAATATTTACCATATTGGTTAAACATGGGTCTAAAATTTCATCTTCCAAGACTTCTCTGAGGAACAAAAGCATAATTATACATGTTTTTCCACTTATTTGCACTATGGCCAAGTATAAAACAGATCTGACATATTATATTTGGCTCAAATGGCACATTATTTCCTCTATTACCTCTATTTCCAAAATTATTTTGCGTGTTACCACTAAAACCTCTTATGCCTTTCTGATAACCAGAATTACCTTTATAGAATCTATGATTCTTTTGCACAACATTAGCAATGAGATTATGCATGACATCAATACTCAATTTTCCTTTCTTATGTTCAAGCCTCATTTCATGACTTAACAATATTGCATGTAGTTCATCTAGACTCATATTTTCTCCTTTTGCAAGTAATGTAATAACCAGTGATTCATAATCGAATGAATCCAGACCAGTTAAGATATAGGTTACTAGATCATTATGTTCAACAGACTTTCCAACAATAGCAAAATTATCAGCTAAACGTTTCATTTTAAAAAAATATGCAGTCATAGGCATATAACCTTTTTTCAGCATCTTAAGTGGCATTACCCTAGCCTGAGTTTGAGAAACAAACATTCGTGTAAATGATTCCTATAGTTCGTGAGAAGATGCACAATGAATAACAGATGTCAGCAAATTTTCTTGAATTGAGGAAAACATCCAACTGAGAAGTAATTGATACGTTTTGATCCAGGAGGCAAAAGTAGGATTCTCATTTCTTGAATTTGATCTAGCATTTAAGGAGCTTGATGATTCATTGATCTGCGTGAGATGCTGTTTTGGACACTGATTTGCTCCAATTATAAATCCTTCCAGTCCATTTCCTTTGATCGAAGCTAGAACTTGATTCCTCCATACCAGAAAGCTGTTTTGATCAAGTGTGATAAGTGTAACAAAGTTATAGGATTGTGTGTTTTGATTTATGTTAGCCATTAGCTCTGATACCATGTGAGAAAATGTAAAGAAATGTGTTTGCTAACTGAGAAAATGACAGAGAAACGAGAGAGAAAATTTGAAGAACAATCTAGATCCTTTTATTATTGTTACAACTAAAATGAATGTTTACAACTATTTATATAGCAGTTGGAAAAGATCAACTGAAGCTACTAGAATCTACAAAAATAACCATGCACAATACAATTAACAAATTCTGTTATATACACAATAGAGAGGAGTTACGAATTCTGCCAGCTCAGCATGAGAAAATATCTACTGTGTGTGCATCCAGTAACCTCAGCAAGACCCTGAACAATATTTTGCTATAACCCTGTTTCAGCACATATGCTAACAAGGTAATTAATCTGGAAGCAAATAACTTAGTAGGGAGGATTCCAAATGCCCTATCCCAACTAAGAAACTTAATTTTAATAGATCTTAGTCGAAATAGATTCTCTGGTATAGTTCTTACTTCAATTTGCAACATCTCTTCCCATGAGCAGATTTATCTCTCAGGAAATAGATTCATCGGAAGTTTACAATTAACACGGTATTCAATCTTCCGAACCTAAGAGAACTTGCTATTGGTGAAAGCAATCTTACTGGATTTCTTCTGGGTTCATTGTCCAATGCATCAAATCTTGAGATACTTCACCTTGCCAACAATCATTTCAGAGGGCAAGTGTCAATTAATTTTAGTAACCTTAAGAATCTATCGAGGCTAAATTTAGGGAGTAATTATTTAGGAAGCGAGGCAGCCAATGATCTTGATTTTATAACACTTCTCGCAAATTGTAGCAAATTGTAGCAAATTGGAAAAGCTTGGCCTATATTATAATCAATTTTGAGGAGTGCTACCACGTTCTAGAGCCAATCTATCAGCTTCAATGACAATAATTGCTATGGAAAACAACCAAATATTAGACACCTTACCTCTTGGGATTGAGAATCTTGCAAGCCTGAATGCTTTTAGCATGTACAATAACCAATTAACTGGCACTATACCTCCGGTAATTGGCCAGCTCATGATAGACATCAAATGCATGAGCCACGAAGATCTGGAAGAATGCTAAAGCCAAATCCTAAGTTTACTACGTGAGGGCATGAGTCCCATGCAAGCCATGCATGAGACATGCATGCGCTGATATTGTGAAGATACGTGCTGGAGCTTGAGCCGTCCCATGCAAGCCATGTATGAGACATGCATGTGTTGATATTGTGAAGATACGTGCTGGAGTTGGAGCCGTGATCTAGGGATAAGCTCATCAACAATTGTGCAGCGATTAAGGATGGAAGCTAAGACACGGAAGTTGTTTTTGACTATCTTTCGGTTTCGAAATATTAGCTAAGTTGTTATTTTAATATTCGTTTATTCAGCCGTGATTGTAGGTTGAAAACCAAAGTCTTGTTATTATAAATAAGCTCCAGAATATGAATAAAGCCACTGAGAATTCAAACTATAATTATTTGGTCCTTTCTCGCCATAAGCAGAAAAATATCACTGGCATTACTCGTAATCATTGTCTGCATCTGACTTGGGACCTAACAACTCAAAAACTTCCAAATGTTATACATGAACGAAAACTTTTTAGAAAGAGCCATTCCCTCCTCTATAGGTCATCTAACTCTATTATCAAATCTTTTACTGGATTTCAATAATTTGCGAGGGTCTTCCAGTTCATTGCAAATCCCCTGCAAACATCGCTTTTTGTTTCCCTATTCAAAAACCATGGTTAGGGCCTTCTAGTTACACACGACCGAACCCAACAATTCGAGCCATTGCACTCCCAGAACCATATCTAACCCTGATATTGGCAATGAATAAACAATAAGTGAAAAAGGGACATCTTGAATTAAGATATGTACCTTTTCAAACTTTCCTTGGCATATCAAGTTTTCTCCATTGGCAACCCGAACTATGAAAGCCGTCGTTGGCTTGATTGGCAATTGCAACATGTTGGCTAGTTTAGTACTAATGAAATTATGTGTGGACCCGCTATCTATTAATACTATAATTTTGTACGGCCCGATTCTTGCCATAACACGCATTGTTTGGGGTGCGGCCCATCCAGTTAATGCATACAAGGAAATTCTAGGGTTGACTGATTCACCCGGTTCCCTTGTTATTTCTTCTCCCATGATTTCTTCATGAACAACTTCATCTGGTAGTTCTTCACTCTCAAGGAGCAGTAGTTGTGCCTTGGTGCATTTGTGGCCGGCGGTAAACTTCTCGTTACAGTTGAAGCACAACCTTTGTGTACGCCGATGTTGCATCTCTTCTCGTGTCAGCCGTTTGAAAGGTACTGAAGGTGAGGCTCGATTCGAGGCTGCTGGTGGCCGGAGCAACTTCCACTGACGAGATATCTGGTCATCCTTCATTCATACAAGGCTGATTGCTTCATTCAGTGTGTATGGCCTAACATGCGAATGTCTTCTGAAATTTCAAGTTTTAAGCCGCCCATGAACGTGCCTACCAATGCCTTTTGAGACCACCCAAGAACTCGGTTTCCTAGCTGCTCAAATTCCTTCTGATAATCCCGCAGAGATCCTGTTTGCCTTACCCGAGATAGCGCTTTGTCAAAGTCCTCGCAATCCGTTGGGCCAAAACGTGCCCACAATTCGTCAACAAATGTCTCCCATATAGTGTTATTATAAGCATTTCTCTAAGCACTTCATTGCAAATTTCCTTCATACTTGCTTATTTATTGTGTTATTGTAAGCATGAATAAAAAGCACTAGCCACGTTTGTGTTATGTTTTGACTCTAATTCTTTTATGTTTTGATTCAATTCTCGTGTTAGATTTTATTTTTTTTTTATTTCTCCTCATTTGAGTTTTGTGTTGATTCATTTTTCGGAACAAAAACTAGTTAGCAACATTAGGAAAATACACCCCAAATATTTAAGAAAAGGGATGCAACACTCCTTAATATTTTAAAAATGATATTTAAATGCTAATTTATTAATAGATTCTATTAATTTTAATAGAAAATTTATTTTTCACTTAAAATTACTATTGTCTCTCTCTAACATATACAAGTCAATATATTGATTCTAGACATGTCATCAAAATATAATTATTGTTTATTTACTCATAAATCATTAATAAAATTATGAACATAACCTCATTTATAAGCACAAGTCAAACCATTTAAAATTCCATGATCAACTGAAAAAAAAAGGGGACAGTTAAAAGAAAACCAAAACTGTTACAACAATACTCACTGAATCTTAATAATACTATTTAGCATATCCAATTGACATGAAATTATCAATGCATTCACTATAACATCATCATCTTCAATGGTCTTCATCTCCCTCCATCCCCACCCCTCAACTTTACCATTCTACTCCTCAATAGGGATAGCAAATTATTCCATTTAAATTGGATATTCATATATCCAATTCAATTGAATTGGGGTAATATCCACCCAAAATTTTTTTGGATATGAATGTGGTTATTTTAAAAAATATCCAATTGGATATTGAATGGATATGGTTATTTTATGGATATCTAAAATTCAATTTATTTATCCAATTTTAAGTTAAAAATATATATATCGTAAAACTAAAATGAGAAAATAAAAACAAATGTCATATGTTATCGATTTAGCAAACCCTAAGATTGTCAACACTCACCAGCCGCTTGCCGCTCACCGGCGCTCATCGCTCGTCGGCTGCTCGTCGCTCGTCACTCATCATTTGCCGCTCATCTCTTCTCTTCTCTTTTCTCTCTGTCACTGAGGAAAAGAATCAAGTGGAGGCGAACCTGCGTGTATGTAACTCAAATCTCTCTCTTTTTCTTCACTTGCACTCCCCAAATTTTGTTTGATTCATTGTGTTTGATCTGTTGTAATTGATAATGGATTCTTAGTGTAGTCTCTCAAAATACCGACGAAACTATGTGGTTAAGTTGTGATAGAACTTTGCATTCCATTTTGACTCTCAAACATTCTCCCGGCTTAGAGATTTGTGTTATTTATTTATTTTTGTTTCTTTTTATTTGATTAATTTTGGTTTTTAAAATTGTTCAATTTCAAGTATTATAGGCGATTTGAGTTGCCATTTTAGCATGATGACATTGTTGATTGCAAGCATCCTTAAACTTTAAAAAAAGAATTCCATCCTTACCTCCTAAAGACTTTTTGTTGTTATGTTATCTTAGAGTAGATAATGAGTTCTCGTTTTGTTGTTGATTTTCAAGTTCAACAATAAAGAAATCAATATTTAAGGTTTTATCATAGCATAAGCCCTGCTAATGTCACTGACATGCGCTACTAATCATACTTATTGACTCATTTTTTACTGCTTAAGTCAATATTTGAAAAAAGGAACCATGATTGAATTTTGAAAACAACATGAACTTGCATTTCATGTAAATCTTTTAATGGGTCAAGTGGTAAGCCTGTTTCCACATAAATATTTGAAAAAAGGATGGTCATGGTAGAAGGGATTGTTACAAGATGCTAACAAACACGCAATATTCTATAATAGAAGACAAGACTTGACTTCTAAAGTGGCAAATTTTTTCTTATTGAGAGTTTTATATTTTAAATTGAAAATTACCGGTTAATTATGCGTGTAGGTTTTTCAGGAATTCACCATATAAAGTGACATCCTACTTGGGAAAACCTGAACAAGTACTTGTTCATTGTTACTAAACCACTTACCCAGTTGTCCAAATCTGAAGTTATTAATTTGTTAATCCTAAATTCGGTTATTCAAAATGTGAATTTTATTTTAACTTGTTTGAATCTCTCTTGTTTTGTTAATTAATAATTGTATTTTAGTAGCTATCAACTTTTGATCCTCTACCTTAACTATATTCTTGTGATAACCGCGAGAAGGGCATCTTAGCATTTCCATATTGACAGCAGTCCGAAAGTAAACTCCATGTTTCCAAATTCCAATCCTAGCATTTTATTTTATATTGAATTTTGAGGAAATTAATCAACTTCTTATGATTTATGGGTTCTACTCATTGGTTAATTTTTTTTTTAATTTAGTTTGCTTGATTGAAAATTCAATTATTTTTATTGGTTCTGGAAGTTTATATTTTCTTCAATTGCATTGTTTTCAATTACCTGAACCGTCACAAACTAGACCAAATTGAACTTTTTCAGTTTATTGGTTCTGGAAGTTTACTTTTAATTCTCAGATTATTTTCTTAGCATAGTCTACTAAGAAAGCAAACACAAAAAATAAAAATAAAAAGGAAGTAGCTTGTTAATGACTGCTCTGTAATGTCTTTTTTTCAAGTTAATTATGTCTGATCTTGATCCCGATCCTGTTGTTCAATTAAACCCTCAAACCTGAAGTAATGTTAATGCTGAAAACCCACAAACTCATTCAATTAGTAAAGGTACAAAATGAGACTCGGAAGGACAACCTAGAAGCTCATTGAAATAAACATCTAGAGCTTGGGACCATTTCACAACGAGAACAATTAATGGAGAAATGAAGGCAGTGTGTAATCATTGTGGCAATGGTTTTGTCGAACAACAATCGAGTGGAACTTCGCATTTGCTAAACCATATTGATAGGTGTCCCAAACGAATACAAGAATTAGCTCCAACCCCAGCTTCTAGCCCTAGCCAAGCATCTAAGGTCTATAAGAAAAAAGATGCTGAAACTTCAACAATTTGAGCATTTGATCCCACTGCATTTGATAAAGCACTTGCTAGACAGAAAATAGCAAGAATGATAATCATGCATGAGCTTCCTTTGAGGTTTGTTGAGTATGAAGGTTTTAGGGATTTGATGAGTTTTGTTCAGCCTTTGCTTGGTAAAATTTGTAGGAATACTATTAAAAGAGAAGTTTTTAACCTATTTGATTTTGAAAAGGCTAAGACAATGGCCTTGCTGGAGGATATTACTATTAAAGTTTCCATTACTACGGATATGTGGACATCTAGCAATCAAAAAAAGGGGTATATGGTTGTGACGACGCATTTTATTGACAATTCATGGACTCTACGAAATCCAATCTTAAGGTACCAATTTAAAAGTTTAATAAATGTTATTTATATTTTATTAGATGTACTTTATTTTATTTATTCTCATTTGTAATTTTGTTTATTCTTTTATTGAATTGTCTAGATTTATTTATGTGCCTTCTCCACACACTGCTAAAACACTTTCTAATGAGTTGGCTAAGTGTCTGTTGGATTAGAATGTAGATAGAAGGTTATCTACTATAACAGTTGATAATTGTTCCACTAATGATGCTATGATTCCACTTTTGTTGGCTAAGTTTCCTTTTGGTTCATTAATATTAAATGGAAAATTGTTGCATATGAGATGGTGTGCTCACATTTTAAATTTAATTGTTAAGGATGGATTAGATCCAATAGGTGATGGGATTGAAAAGGTTAGAAACAATGTTAATTACTGGATATCATCACCTAAAAGGATAGAGTAGTTTGAAGATACGGTTAACCGCCAATTGAAGTTGAATTGTTCTAAGAGTTTAGTGATTGATTGTAAAACTAGGTGGAATGCAACATATTTGATGCTTGAAGTTGCTTTGATTTATAAAGATGTTTTTACTCGTCTAAGCATCGTGATAACCAATATAATCACTTGCCTACTGAAGTGGAGTGGGAGTTGGCAAGAGTAGTATGTGAGCATTTGAAACCCTTCAATACCATGACAAAGATGTTTTCTGGTACTAAATACCCAACAACTGACTTATTTTTTCCAATAATTTGTGAAATTGGATTATCAATGAATGCTTGACTTAATTCTTCATGTGATGTGATAAAAAAATATGGCGAAAATTATGTTAGAAAAGTTTGGAAAATATTGGAATGAAATCAATGGTGTGATGGTTGTTGCTGTTGTATTGGATCTTAGATACAAAATGGTTCTAGTGGATTATTTCTAGGGATGTCAAATACATCTGGATCCAGCTCGGATTTGGAAAAATTCAGATCCGGATATGGAAATTTAGGATCTGGATGCAAGTGCATCCGGAAAACCGGATATCCGGATCCGGATAATTTTTATTTTAGATTAAAAATTAAATTAAAAATATATATTAAAAATTACATAAAAAAATAAAAATAAATTTTATTTGTGGATTTATGATGTTGTTGTATATTATTGATGTTGACTTATTAATTGTTGAATTCTGATTGAATTTTATTTGATATTATTAGGTAAATTATTGAATTTTATTTTCAATTAAATTTTAAATTAAAAATATATATTAAAAATTAAATTTTATTTGTGGATTTATGATTTTGTGTATCTTATTCATGTTGAATTATTAATTTTGGATTATGATTGAATTTCATTTGATTTGATTATGTAAATTATTGAGTTTTATTTTAAATTAAAAAATTAAATTAAACATATATATTAAAAATGAAATAAAAAATAAAATTTTATTTGTAGATTTATGAGATTATTGTATGTTATTCATATTGAATTATTAATTGTTGAATTATGATTGGATTTTATTTGATATTATTAGGTAAATTATTAAATTATTTATTAAATTATTGAATTTTAATTTTTGCAAATTTGGATATTCGGAATATCTGCCCGCATCCGTTGTGGATATTACCCCCATCCTGATTTGCATATTTTTTTACGAATCTGGATCTAAAAACTTACATCCGGATCCGGATGCGCCTACATCCGAATCCAAATCCAAATTTTGCCAACCCTAATTATTTCTTTCCTCATATTTATGGCAGTGATGCATCAACTCATATTGATAGAATTTATACTCTTTGTTTTGACTTATATTCAGAATATATATATATATATATATATATATATATATATATATATAAAGAGTATGGTTGGATCGAATTTGGTGAGTCTAGTGTTTGTAATTCTAGTTCTAGTTCAGTTGTGATGGGCATGTGGGATGTGCAAAAGTTTAATGTATTCAAAAGTCAACATATTTGTAAATGATCAATTAAGTAGGAAAGATACTTACTTGGAAGAGGAGGATAAGACTACTCCAGCCTTCGATATTTTAATGTGGTTGAAGGTGAATAGAAGTAGATATCCTATATTGTATGAGACTGCTAGAGATTTGTTGGCTGTTCCGGTCTCTACAGTTGCTTCCGAGTCTGCTTTTAGTGCGGGATGTCGATTTTTAAGCCCACATCGTAGTAGGCTTCATCCAAATATATTAGAGGCCTTAATGTGTACTCAAAATTGGATATGGGCTCAATTGAAATGTATCAATTTCAGCTCACTTTTGCATTTTATTCGATTTTGATAGTATTTGTTTTTTTTATATTTTACATTTTTTTTCAAATAGGTGGAATTCCTAGAGATAAGCTGATGAATATGGAAGAAATGAATGGAGAAGTTACTGATAATGATGATGAAGAGGAGACATAGCCATGTTCTAAATGGTATTTATTTTTCTCTTTTTGGTATATGCTTGATGCCTATTGTAATGCTCAATTATGAATGATCATGGTCATAAATACTACAAATTATTTACTTGTTTAATGCTTTGCTTTAATTGGCAGATTAATGATGATGGTCTGGTTGGAGATTTTAGAAGAATGAATTTTTTGTATTTAGTTTGGAATTAATTTGTAATTTCATATTATAATTTCTTTTTTTTAATTCATAGTTTTGATGTTTATTATTTGAGATGTCTTGTAATTTCATATTATGAGTTGATATTGAAATCTAATACTGGTTTTAACTATTCTATATTATTGTTTTTTATTTCACTTTTTGTATTATTTTTTTTAGGGATGGCAAAATCCTCCATGGGTTTGGAGCCCCATGGGGTGGATTTTGAATAATTTGTGGGGAATGGGGTGGGGAATAGGAAAAAATAATCCCCAAATTCTTAATGGGGTGGAGTTTGGTTTTGTACTTCCCACCCCACCCCCACCCCAATCCCCATTATATATAAATATTTTTTTTAATTTTTATTTTATCAATTATAATGTTAGTTAATAAATTTTCTTTTTATTTTTACTTGACATAAATAGGCTATAACTAAAATAAAATCCTATAATATAATTTTTATTCAACCTAAAACATTGTTATATTTTCTTTTCTCTCTTAAGATACTGTTTTCTTCAAACATTTTTCAATTTTGATATCATTTCAAGATATTATTTCAAACATTTGGAGATTTTTTTAAAATAATTAAAATATTTTATAATATGATAATGATTTTATTTAAGTCTTTAATTTTTAATTTATTGAAATTATGTATTTATATCTACTATAAAATAAATAAATAGGAAATGAGGTGGGGATGGGAAAATCATTCCTCGTGTGGGGATTTTCAATCCTCACCTCACTAAATTTATTGAGAAATGGGGTGGGGAATGGTGACGAAATTTTTAATGGGATGGGGAATGGGGTAGGCCTCCTCACCCCCACCCCATCCCATCCCATTGCCACCCTTAATTTTTTTATATAATAAAAATTAAATATCCATGGATATCCATGTCTATATGGATAAAATCCATATCTATATCCAGTATTAAATGTTGGATATAGATATGGATATATCCATCATGGATAGCTACGGATTTATATTTGGATGGATATTATTCATCCATAATAAGATATTTGTCATCCCACCCTCAATCTCAACTCCATCATCAACTTCCACTACAGAACCTTGAAACCCACTTGTTGTCTCTCCATTCATCAATCCAGTAACTCAGGAACCGACACGAACATCAATAACAAATTAAAGGAATATATCTTCTAAGAACTATGATCAATTAGCAATAAGGAGAGGCTAACTTGCCACACATCAAAGCATTAGTTAATGCAGACCAGAGATCAAAATGAAAAAAATATTTTTTTTTTTAAAAAAGCCATAATATGAAAAAGTTTCTCTTTTTTTTTTGCCTATTTTTCAAAATTTACTATAGGATGGTCAAAGGTGATTTCTAAAAGAATTTATCAAACACTGAAATTAACTTTTAATTTTTCAAAATAACTTTTGAACCTCCTAAAAGTAATCGTAAAAAGACCCCTTAAAATAGTGCCCTTAGCTCACTCTACACAAACATTCTCATTGAGACTTGCATTGAGAAAACTCAACTCATTATTCTTAAACACATAACTCCAAATCTTACTTGAGAATTAGTGTCATTGTAAGTATATTCTCATGTTCTAAATCAATAAACACGAGAGAGAGAGTTCACTGTTCTTAATGAAGATTAAAAAAAAAGTGAATAAAATGAGGATTAAATTATTCTACAAAGAAGTAATAATATTTTTATGGAAAGATTGGGTTATTCTTAGACCACGACAGATACTCCAAATACTTGGAAAAATACACACATTTCATATTCCCAAACATAATTTTTTGTAGTTTAGGGGTATCTGTCACACCTTAAAAGTATCTTTACTAATTCGAATTTAGTTTAAACATGAGGGGTCTTTTTATAATATTGACTTAAAAAGTAAATTTTGTATCCACGCCGTCCTCTAATCGAACACACAGCACGCAGAAAAACGCCATTTACCTTCCTCTCGTTCAGCCTCAAATCAATCGAAACCAAATTGTAAAAAAAATAAATAAAAAAAATTCCAAAAATGAATCGTCGAATAATTTTATGGGCAATTTTGTTGGTGGGTCTTTGCAGAATCGAGGCAAAAGCTCAAGCATCGTCGTCAATATACGATCACTTGAAGGCTCACGGCTTGCCGATCGGGATTCTGCCGAAGGGCATAACGGAATATTCCGTGGACCCCACCTCAGGATTCTTCCAAATCAACCTAACGGAGCCATGCGATGCCAAGTTCGAGAACCAGTTCCATTACGACTTCAACATCTCAGGGTATTTATCTATGGGCAAGATCGGGGAATTATCCGGTGTTTCGCAGCAGGAACTGTTTCTGTGGTTCCCCGTCCGATGCATACGGGTTGATGATCCCAGTTCTGGGTTAATTTATTTTGATGTTGGTGTTGTTGATAAGCAGTTCTCTCTTTCTCTTTTTGAGGACCCTCGTGATTGCACAGCCGCTGATCCTGATGATCATTCATCGAACGGTTTTCAGGTAGTTTATTTTTTATTTATTTATTATTAGAGTGATCAAATTATGTGTTTGTGGAAATGGGTTGATGTAAATTAGGTTAATTTCATGATTTTTATTTATTATAAAAACAGGAGATTAGTGGTTGATTAGATAGTTTAGTTTTAACTTTGGTGATAATTTCATTGATTACGTTAAGCTTGACCTCAAATTTAAGGTAAATTTGTAATTTTGTTTTCACTCAATATTAAAAACTTTTACTTTATCGTCAATGTTTACCATTCACCTGCTCGCCTATACTTGACAGCTACTAATTCCCTTTCATAGGGATTATGGATAATAGCTGAAGGCCTATGTGTTTGATTTTATATCAATGACTATCTATTGGGTGTAATTTTAGAATGTTGAGGCTTCTGACGAAGCTTGAAACTAATGGGATATACCGGTTTTTCAGACAAACCTTAGGGAAGATTGATGAAATTGATTTGAGTTCAAAATCTTGCTGAAATTTATTTGTTGTTTGATGTCAATCTTCAATGAACTGATATATGAATTGTGGTGGTAATGGTAGTAGTACTTCATTCTGTCTTGAATAGATTATATTGAGGATGGAAACATAAGTTACCTATGTATTGTTAGTATGCGCCAGAGAACCTTCAAGAGCGAATGTGAAGTTTTATGCTGCAAATGTGGTTAATATTTTCTCAATTTGATTTTGAATCTAATTTTATGACTAGTGATTTTTAGAACCAAATGAACTCTTGCGGTGATAATTCTGTTAGTTGAGTTATGCAGTTGATGTTCATTCTCGTTTGGTTAGAAATTTTTTTATTTCTTCTGCTAGTCCTCTAATGGATTAAGGTAGCTTAATAATTTTTGGCAACGACTCAAGTACAACCCAAGAGATTGTACTTACTATCCACAATTCTTTGAGAATGCAAAATTCTGAGTTTATATGTTGAATATTTATACCGTGCTTCTTGGTTTGGAACAGATTCATTAACATTTTGCTGCATGCCAGATAACAATAGCATTTTATATTGAATGAATTTTTCTTTCTATCTGTTATTGGCATCGGACAAATTGCTAATTTTTTTTTAACTTTTAGTTTCAGGACCAGTTCGTTAGTCTTGGGCATGAAATTGGTCGGAAAGGCATTCTAAGGGCTGATTCATAGATTATAAAGGCAGTGAAGATATCCAAGGTCCAAGATAACTCAATCAACTTGTTCTCTTGCTTTTTGCCTGAATAGGCTGGTGGAGAGTCTGTTTGATGGGCTCTATGCTTCAGTACATGTGCTTGTTTGCTTTGTTATGATACCTTTTGGCCCAAAGGTTCTATCTTTGCGGGTTAAGGTAATAAAATTTTGGTAAAACATAGCGGGAAAAGCTAAAAGGTAATGTACATTTGAGTCTTAGGTTTTCAATAGGATGTGATAGGCAACTGGTCAGGGTTGGTTTCACTATCCACTTGAAATCTCTGTTGTTTGTTGTTTTCATACTGTGTGCATATAATGAAATGGGTTTTGTATTGTTTTTATGTACATGGAGGGAATTCTTTTTGTTGTATTGTCATATTATCATTATGTTTGAATGTAGAGTTTTATGAGAAAACAAACTGCCTGAAGATCATGTCTTCATTCTATGTTTTTCTGTATGCCTTTTCTCTCTCTTTTCTTCCCAACTTAGAGTGTAAATTCGTAACCAATAAATGCAGAGTCCCACTAGATTTCATATTATTCATGGACTTCTAACAAGTGAGATTATGTTCAACATGTATTGGACCCTATTCATAATCCTGCCAAGTATGCAGTTCTTATTTCGTACATTCTTATTCTTTTTCTTAATGGAACTTTTTAAGTTTAAGCATTATAATAAGGGAATCTCTTGTTTTAATAAAGTAATTGGTAAATTAAAAGATAAAAAAACATATTTTAATATATTGCAAAATAAAATATAGTATATTAAAGTGTATATTTTTCTATCTTTTTAATTTATTCCTTACTAAATTTTCTTATTGTAAAATTAATTCCCCGTATTCTAAAATTTTGTCCTTTAAGGTCCATGTCTTTATCTTCCATTTTGTTATCCTACTCTACATATTTCATTTTAGTGGCCTGACATTACCCTAAATCATCACTGACAGGGTCAATTGTATTAATGTTTTAAACAGGACAATATTAGTCACATTTAATAATCAAGTCTTATTTCTAATTTTGTTTTTGACACAATTAATAAATGAGTTATAATTGTATTGATCAATTTTTTGTGTGTCCTACGTAACTAGATACATAATAAAGATGGGTTTCCAAAAAGAGTATCCTGGATTTGTCTTCATGGAGTGGTTTATTTCGAAGATTCAATCAATTTTTTTTGTCAATACTTTTTTATGCCTTTAGGCTCCTAATACTTTTTTTAAAGCAGAAATATGTGCTATTACTTAGCTACACACGAATACGAGTACTATATATAACATCAACATGAATTACAATTTTACTTGAAGGGCAAGGCAATTTGAATTAATGAATTTGCTCTCTAAATTTATCATTTAATATTTTTATAAGTCACTGATTTATCCTTAAAAAAATGTATATCTAAGGACAGGAGAATTTAATAAAATGTTAAAAAACTATTTTTCACGCCCATTTTTTGACAAAATTATCTGCTACTCCTTTTAAGGAAAGAAAAAAAAAAGTGCAGCAAAGTTGATAGGAAAAATGATTTTGAACCCTAAAAAAAAAAACACTTATCTCTTTATTATAAACTATTGTTTCATTTAAATTATGAAAATATTGAGATCAATTAAGAGTGTTATTAAGGATACTATGAAATAAACTATTATATCATTTAGTCTTGGAAAAAAATGAGATAAATATAAAGTGGTATTAGAAACACATAAACTTGTACATGCTGATAATGTACGAAGTGTTATCTATTTTGTTTACTATAATCTTATGTTACAATATATTTAGAGCTTCATTACATTATAAAGATGATCCTTTATGTTTGCATAAAATCAATATTCATTTGCTAGGACCAACATTGTGTACTTGTAGATTTATCAATATTCATTTGCATAATGTAATTGACTTCTGTTAATACCTCTCAATGTTAGATTAAACATGAACATTACCCAATTAAGCCTCCCAATAATGTAGCTTATTTTGATATTATTCTACAACTATCCCTCAATTTTTGTCATACTTGTTATCAGCAACACGAATTATTAATCTTCCATGGAAAAATCTAGCACAGCTCATTCTTTTATGGCAGTAATTTTATCATTGAAATGGGCAAAAACATCAGCTGGTTTTGTTGACATTGGATGGGAAGTAGCTTATTCCCACATCGAACAGATAGAGACAAATATATATCTTTATAAATTGCCTTACGCTCGGGTACAGCCACCGGGCTCAGTAACGCGAGCTTGTAACCAAGTGGGGCATCAAAGTGTTTGAACGTTAGCTGGACTTTGCAGGTTGGACTTACTGGGTCTTAAACAGATTCGCCCAATCCAAGTAAAGAGTGGTCCACGTGGGCCGAGCGAAGGCTTGGCTCGCTTGGCTCCTAAAGTGGAGGGCACAGCGTGAGGCTGGTTTCACAGAGCAGCGACAACCTCCCGCTCTCGTCAGTGGATGGATAACGGGTCGGTTCCCAGTCAGTCCGCTCATACCTGGATGGACCCTCTCAATAGAACAAACACTTTTAACATATTACATAATTTAGATTTTTATATTTTTGCATTTTACATAGTTTATTTCCTCAGTCAAGCCATATGTGCTTGTTCATTGTGTTGGAAAAAAGAATATAAAGCATATAAATTTAAATTAAAATGCTTGATTGTTTGTTGGTTTTTTCAAATGTTTGGATTGGGGTGATAGAAGTACCTCCGAGGACAATTTCCATTGCCATACAAGTTTTTCGAGAGATACCCAAAAGAAAGTGACTAAACATTAACCCCTAAGCTTAATTACTACTGAAACTTGGATGATAGCGACTTCGCGAGTGCAAAGTGTATTCCATTCACAACTAATCAAGTTGCTCTTGCAAGAGGATAATAAATGTGATAGTTTTTAGTAACTCTACTCTTAAAAAGTTGGTGATGATAGTGGATGTAAAATGTATTCAACTCACAACTAATCAAGTTGGTCTTACAGGATAATAATAAAATGAGATAGTTGTTAGTGACTACTGTTAAAAATTTGGGATACAAATGTAATTTTTTTCTTTTAAAAGAAAGTTATCTCCACTAATTTAGTGTACCACACGTACGTGACCCTCATACAAAATCATCATATTTTATTGAAATGATAAAATAAGTAACCATTTATTGTTAATGAATATCCTTACAAACAATTAAATCTTAAACTCATGTTGATACATTTTTGGGGTATTGCTATGTTTACATGGGTGAAACACATTGTTTGTATCCCAGATGTACAGTTATTCAATTTATGCCTAAATAAATTTTTGTGCTTCCATTCTTGCTTTTTCATTCACTTGATTGGGGGCTCGCTATCGGTTTTGGTTATGCTTACTTTGCTTGTCTTGTGCTCTATTTTTCAAGGTCTCTTGCTGAGAATTGCCCTTGCTTAAAGTGTGTTAGAATTTCATTTGTTATTTTAACACAATAGAATCCATCAATATGTTTCTTGGAGAATTTTATCACTGTTGTTGTTTTCTATTTAGACAGAGAGTATAGTTTTTTCTCATAAGGGCAGCGTCGCTCTCTTCCATCCAATCTACTTGCCGACATCACTGGAACGGGTAAGCAGATAGAGGGCCCCCGCCCATTTCTGTCGTTGTAAGCCAGAAAGCGTACCGGCAGTTTGAGCCACGAAAGGGCCGCTTAAGAGATTCAAAACGTTACTTTCTAATGAGCATCATCAAGCGTGTTTCTCTACAAATCATATATATATAATTAAGCAGACTGATCCTGGATTAGTTGGCCAAAGCATTAGATTTTAGAATCTCTCTCATATAGATTCAGTTGAAGAAACAGTTATGATATTGGAAGAAAGACATTTTATCCCACATTACCTAATTAAGAATACATATACCACTTTATGAAACGCTTGATTTTTTTTAATAGTTTTTTAAATATCTTAAGTTGCATTATTGTGAATTTTCTTGATTGGTAAATGAAAAAATAAGGTGCATTCCATCTATTGTTTTGCAAATCTTCTTTTTCTATTTGTTTTATAACATAAAGGTGGTTAGTTTTTATGAATATAAAAACATTTTTTGTGGTTATTTTAAGAGGGATTAATTTCGGCCAACCTTTCGTGAAGTGACAATCTTCAAATCAACTCTTTTGTTATTGAAAACATTAAGTTATCCCTTAAAACTCGTTATCTATCTATTATTTTTAATGGCTACAAGGATAAAATAGTATCTACATATTTTCATAACAATCAATTAATAGACAAAGGTCAAATTTAGGTAGATTAATTTTCATGGGTCCAAATTTTTTTAGGTTTTTCAAAACACAGATAAATATTTCAAATATTTATAATATGCTCCCTAATACTTTAAAATATTTTTTATTTTGTGCCTATATGAATAATTTTTTTGAATGAATTAAATTTTGCCTTTTCATATTTGAAAAATTTATTTTAAAAAATAAATATATAAATTAATTAAAAGCTACAAATGGAAAAGAATAGCATTTTACCTTTTTTCATATTTATTATTATTGTCATTATTATTTTATTTTCATTTTATAAAGGTATTTAAAGAAAATATAGATATAAAAAAATCAAAGAACAAAAGAAAAATGCTACTGGAGTTTCACCAAACAAATGAAAGGAGTAAGGATGAGAAAAATAAAAGGAAAGAAAAAAATGAAGAAAAAGATGAAGGAGTAGGGATGAGAAAAAAACAAATGAAGGGAAAACAGGAAGGAGTAAGGATGAGAAAAATGAAAGAAAAGAAAAAAAAAAGTTACTGGAGTCATGTAGATGAAAGAAAAGAAAAAAATAAAGAAAAAGGCAAAGAATGAGTAATACGAGGAAAAAACAAATGAAATGAAAAGACGAATGAGTAAGAATGAGAAAAAAAAAGAAAAGAAAAGAAAAGATGAAAAGAAAGGAAAGAAAATGAAAGAAAAAGATGAAGATGACATTATTGTAATTTAAATACGATGGCATGTCTTATAATTTATTTAACTAACGTATCTAATTTAAGAAAACTATCAATTTATTTAGGTCTATTAAGTTATTTCAATAATTTATTTTTTAATGACTAGTCACACATCAATCATTTTCTTTTTTAGTCCACAAAGCTGGAACAAGAATATTTTGTTAAGGTAGGGGTATTTTCATATTTTTATGATTAACGGCGGTCAATTATTAAAGATAATAAATTTTGGAGGATAACTTGATGTTTTCAATAGTAAGAAAAGTAATTTGAAGATTATCACTTCACGAGAAGTAGGCCGAAATTAATCCTTTTAAAAGTATTATTTAAAAATTAAAATAGAGAAAATGTGCTTAATAGTTTTATAAAAAGAAATTGTTAAAATAAAAGATATGTCACATGGGTGGAGACCTATATATATATTTTTTGTTTTAAACAAAAAAGGGAGACACGCAGAGGCGGAGCCATGGTAATTTTTATTTTCCTTAATCCTCAAAACAAAAGGCTTGCGTTTCTCAAGGCATTGAAGCCAAAAACGACAATACATCATTCTCTACTTTTCGTTCTTCACAAAAAATAGAAAATGGATGCATACCAAATTCATTTTATTATGGAAAAATATCCACCGTTCATCTATTTTTTTCAACTTTTTAAAAATATATAATTTTTTTTTTACTGAAATCCACCTAAAGTTACATTTTATTTCATTTTTCCACTTTTGTTTAGAATCCGTTAAGAAAACTAACGGAAACTTAAACAAATAATTATTTTATCCCCAAAACAAAAATTACAAATTCACTCTAAAAAATACCAAAAATGATCAGATTAAATCTGATTATTTCTCTATGGATCAATAAAGAAATTAATTCCACAACCATCAAATGCATGATTTTTTTAAATATGTCTGTAATTAGAATGCTAATAAAGAAATTAATTCCACAACCATCAAATGCATAATTTTTTTTAAATATGTCTGTAATTAGAATGCTAAATTATAAAAATAGTATTACATAAAATCTAATTATTTTTCACATTTTTAGAGTGAATTTGTAATTTTTGTTTTGGGGCTAAAATAGTCATTTGTTTAAGTTTCCGTTAGTTTTCTTAACAATTCCAAAAGAAGTGAAAAAACGAAAAAAAAATAACTTTAGGTGGATTTCAAAAAAAAAATTATATATTTTTAAAAAAATTAGAAAAAACAGGTGGACGGTGAATATTTTTTCTTTTATTATTTTCGCGAAAGAAAGAATGCCTTACCAAAATTTTACCAAACAGCCCCTAAGATTTTATTTTCTTTGTAAGCTGTATTACCGGACAAAACTGCAGAATCGTCTTTTAATTTTATGATTGGACCTCACTTTCTTTAATATTTACAATTTATTTATAAGTATTATGGTAGTTTCAATTTCTCATTCTTCTCCTCGTCTCCTCCATATTGCATAATTGTAATAAGTATTATGGTAATTTCAATATCTCATTCTTCTTCCCCTCTCCTCCGTATCGATTTCTCCATTTATTCATTAATCAACCACTAGTTGTCATTTTGATTAAAAAAATTCATCACTCAACCAATTGTAATTAACAAGGGCCAACTTCATTGCAGCTATTGATTGGTTCCCTTAATTACCATGAGATTTATTTGCTCTATAGCAGCAAGAGCTTGATCATTAAAATTTAATTAAAATTTAATTTTACTCTATACACCAGTGCCAATGTCAGAATTGACCTTAACTAAATTTGAATTTAATTTTTTCTCAAAAAAATGATTCGTGTATATATTATTAGAAAGACAAACATCCTTATCCAAAAAAAGGAAAAAAATGAAGAAAGACAAACATCAAATGCAAAATTATAGAACAATCCGGCAAAGTACAGCTTCTAATTTATAAGAACAGTAAAATTAGACAACTTGCAAAATAGAACATACAGTTTGTATGAAGGTGAGGATCAAGAGCAGAACGGCAGCAAACGTTGCAGTGCCTCTCCAAAGATTGTTGAAATAAACTCTTTTCAAGGATGCCACAACATGGTTCCAAGGATTATCGTAGTGTTTTTTCAGCTCCTTGAAAATGTCACGATAACAGTTATCGTCTAAACTAATGTGCAGGCAAATATTATTGAACATTTTTGCAACTTTAACATTGCCGCCAACATGACTAGATATAATCCCTGCATCAGCGAGCAAATTGACATCTTCTTCAGAGTTGATAAGAGAATCCATCAGATTGATATAATCGCATATGTAGGTTTCCTCAGGATAGTGACACTGCTCCAGGGCCATCAAGTTTCTTAACAAGGATTCAGTCCCATCATATATCTTGACTTTTGGAATGTGCAGCTTGTGTGATTTCAACCATAAGAATGGGATACTATTGCGAAGCTTGTTCTTTTCATATTTTATATTGAGTAAGCCCCCTCGTTTAACTTTCTTGAATTTCACTCCTGACTCTTGCAGTTTGAGTGCACAAGGTATATCTGGAGTAGAAGTAGACTGTGGCGGTCTCCATATATATGTCATCATCAAAACACGTCTCTTCAAATCAGTGAAATGTTTTATCTCAACCTCGTCGCCAGGTACTAAAACATTGAGCGAACTGTCAATGGGCATGTTAATATCGAAGAATATACAAGAAATAAAAAACAGGGAAGCTGATGTCTCGGGAAAGGCTATCTTGAATAATTCCTGAAGGACGAAGTACGGAAGCTGATTTTCAAGCATTAGCAAATCCAAAGCAATATAGCCTTCTAATGGTGGTTTAAACCTCAAAGAATTGCGTTCCGAGAATCTCAAAAAGAGCTCCAAGATAAAGACAGAATCATACAGAATCATTGTCACAAACTCAAGTTGGTTTTGAAGATCAGACGACGTGATCTCTTCGTAACAATTGCGAATGCGTTGTTCATTTTCCTGTATGAAGGCTGCAAGTTCCTCCCATATCTCCGGAGTGATCCGTCTACTAAATTCTCTTTTACACCTTATTTTTTGCTTTTCCATGTAAGCAAATTCTTGATTACCATGATGGAGAGGACCTATTGAAATTACCTTAGGAGTGTAAGCTTCTTCGTTTACTCTACGAAGTTCTTTAGGGACCCTGTAAATACAGCACTCAGGTCGAGGCTCCAAGTTTTCATCCTTGTCAATTTGCGACTCTTTGTGTTCTTCGATGGAAGCAAATCTTATCAAATTATTCCTTTTCATTTTGAAAAGTTTCAGATCCTAACCTATTACAAAACAGAGTGGCCGTGATTAACAAAATAAAATAATAATAAAAAATAGAATTAACCATAAAATAAAGAAAATGAGCTTTTATTCTCAAGTTAGAATAACTTAACCCTATTTGGATGGGCTATCTCGCTTTCTGATTATGTATTTTTTCTTGTGATACTTCAATAATCATACATGCATTTTCTCCTTCCCAAAGCTCACTCTAATCCTACATCAATCCCACACAAAAACAAATAAGAATTAAACAATTTAAAGACAAATTTTACATTAGCGACAAACTTACCCAAAGATTTATCTCCATAGGATTAAGATGAGATTGGCGATTGGATATCGCTTTCACTTCTGCTTGTTGATTCAATAATGACAAGGCAAGTGGGGTTCATATAATTTGTGGTGGAAGACGTGGTGAGTCAATGTCAAGTGAACAATTGTAAAGATTCATGGACGATATTAGTTCAGAAAAGTCTTCCTCGCGACAATGGTGACCCTTTTATTAATTATTTGCAGTAGATAATTTTTTTTTCAAATATTGTACTCCAAATTTATAGTTCAGTCAATTATACATGCGTACAAATTATTAAATACCCAACGAGTGCCATCACTGTCTGTTAATCGATAATAATTAAACTGTGGGTCCGGTTATATTGAAATAACTCTTAAAACAACTCCAAGATAGACATGACCTTCGTTACAACAACTACCTTCTTATATTCACTTACTTTGTCAAATTTCAATTGCTCATGCTTAATCATCCTTTGCTTTTGAATCTAAAGACCCGCAAATTTGGTTAAATATCCGGAAAATTTTCTGGTCAATTGACCATTATATAAAATATTTATGAATTGGTTTCCCCCGAAACGAAAAAAAAAAAAGAAGTTACAGGTCTCACTCGTAACCTGCTGGCTTTTTCTTGGGAGTATTTATTTTCTGAAATGGTACGGGGCTGGTTAAAGTGTCTCGAGGTTGTATGTTCACCATTTCAATTTGCAGAGTGGAGGATCATTTACAGCAATATCTCTCGTTTCGTATTGGATCACATATAACAAACAGCAGGACCTTTCAAACCTTGTATTAGAAAAACAATAACTTATTTCATAATTTAACAAGCAATTTTCTTTTTCTTTTTTTAAAATAACGAAAGTTGTATTTAGGAAAACTCACACTTATATTAGTGTAAAACACAGTACTAAGTTCTATTACAATTAATAAAAGAAAAAAGGATACATAAACCTTGAGAAATCGGTCATGTAGACTTTAAGTTTTCAATAAAAAATACCAATACCTTTTCTTTGACTATAATACTCTTTAATTATAATAACTCAAAAAATTAACTCAATATTTTAAAATAAATAAAAATTTAATATGAATATATATATTAAAAAATTATTTTAATACCAGCAAGTGCGGTTGGTATGGTTGGACCGCAAATGCCGTTTATTGGAGACAAAAAAGTTGAAGTTGTCTTTTCTGGTGCTGAAGGAAAGCGAGTGGATGTCAAATGAGAAACCGACGGTCACCTCAGAAAGTCTTACCATCTTGGATGATCAAGCAAGGAATGAAACTTACAAAGGAACAACGTGGAGAGGTTAAGCACGAGAGAGCTGCTGGAGATGACAAAACAAATTTACAAAATGAGTATATTAAAGAGTATTATGACGCTCTTCTGAAGAAACAACAAGAATTAGGCAAAGCCGCCAAGAATCAACAGGAACCTGTTGTTGATGGTATTTCTTGGGTATCTTCTAATCACCAAGTGGGCATAAAGTCCAAAGGGAAGAGGATGAGGGAGATGATGACATCAATTGGGAGGAGGCTCGATATAGGAAGGCCCTGGAAGAGTTTAGAATTTTGTTATTTTAGGTTGTTCAATTTTAAAATATTATTAATGAACGGTCTGAAAGCTTATAATAATAAACAAAGGCAGCGTTGGTTTTTTTTCTGCAATTTGAATGAGTGAATTTTATTGAAACTTGAGTATGTATGAATGTATATATCTTAATGATATATATATATTTTTAAATATTTAAATATAAGTGTTAAATTTTTTATTTAAAAAACATTTAAAATATGATATTTTGACATATATAATAATTTTTTATTTAAAAAAATTTAAAATATGATATTTTGACATATAAAATCTCATAAATATTAACAATATGTATATTTTTTTTGTTAAACACATGTCAAATTATAAATAAATTATTTGATTAGTTAAAAAAATTTAATAATATGTACCTTAAAAAAGCATGAAGAATAAAAAAAATATACCTAACATATGTATTTTTTGACATTAATAAATGATACCTTAATGTTATTTGTAAGTACATTATATGATAGTTTTTCTTATTACTTATGTGAGCCATCTAAGAATTGTTTAATCATTTGAATTAAAATTAATAGATTAAATTAGGAGTGGGCATTGGTTCAGGATAAATTTTCTGTTCCATTTCGGTTCGGGTCCTAAATTCAAAAAATCCGTTCGGATTTTAGAGAAAATAAAAACCAAACCGGAACCGATAGTTCGGTTTAGTTCGGCTTCGGTTTTTCGGTTCGGTTTCGGTTTTTCGGCAACAGTTCACTTAACGGATCGGATTAACAAATCGAATTTTCAGTTCATCTTAACTTGCACACAAGGCCTACCATAATTAATGCATAATCAACAAAAAAAATAATTTACAAATTTGTATACGCAAAAAAAAAAAAATCCAAAATTTTGGACTAAATTGAATAATTTTTAGAATCATCATCACTGTTTTTAATATCAAAACTTTTGGCTCAAAACATAAATAAAATAAAATACGTTTCTGCACAATAATATAACTTATCAAAAATATAAGGATCAAAATATTATCGTCTTGTTGACTTTCGGTTAAGGACCATTTTGAAAAGTTTGCAAAATATATTAGGCCATAACAGAATTTCTCTATGCAAATATTTTCTAAATATTGGGTAATACTAACATTTTATAAAAGAAAGGGACCCAATGATATTATCGGTTCGGTTTGGGTTTTTAAAGTTTGATTCGGTATTTTTATATTCAATTTTTAAAAAAATAAAAAACCAAACCGAATCGATTTTTTTGGGTTCTGGTTTGGTTTTGTCCACCCCTATATTAAATTATATTCAAAATCTATTAGAAAACTAGTAACTATCAACTAGCATGCAACTATGACTTCATATCCCATTTTTTGTCTTTTTGCGATCCAGCCATTAGATTTAACCTAAGAGTTGTAAAAACTATTCCAACGGCAAAGATGTGATTACTTGGTTATTAGCGTTTCAGCTCTTCTATTTTCTAAAAAATTGAGGAAAAGTTAGATTTCAAAATTTTGACTCGTAAATTTGTTAAAATATTTTATTATCTTTATACGGGTCAAGAGTAATTTAATAAATGAATATATTAAAAATATGGATGAATTATTTTAACATGCTAAAATGCTCTCCATGCCAACTTACTTAAAATATCAATTGGATGACAATAATCTTATCTTGTGTTTAGTGTAACAAAGGATTGGACAAGGTTTTTATATAAATTTTGACAATATTAAAATAAAAATAAATAAATATTAAATAAATGCATGGATAGTAATTTAAATTGCATTATGAATTTATAAATAATTTTTTTAGAATAATAAATTTCTATATTTAAATTTAAAATTATATAAAATTACTTATACTTTATCGCATATATGAAGCTCAGATCATATTTCAAAAATATTATGTCAATTATTTATTCAATGTGAAAACAAATAAATTGTATAATATTTATTCTATTATTTAAATTTAAAATTGTAAAGAGTGAATCTTAAGTTTAAAATTGTAAAAAATGAGTAATAACTTAAATTAATGTATTGTGGGAGGATTACCTTTTAAAAAAATTAAATTAATTAATTTTCAGTGCTTCTGACGTAACCCTTTTATCTTCTGTTGTTAACATAGGATAAAAATTTAGTGTAGAAAACTTAGGTCTTCTTAGAGTAAAAAACCATCATTACCACATGTTGATTTGGAAGGCTCAATCTATATTATTCTTATCCTATTTATTTATGCCAAACACTGTATTGGGATTAAGTTTTTTTAAAATAAGCCTATTCCACAATCTTTAACTGCATTCGGTAGTCTTCATTGTTTAGATTTTGTTATAGATAGTAAGATTTAGTTCTTTTGTTATTACAGTGGTAAAAAAGAAAAGATAAACACAATCGATTTCTTTTAAGAGAATGCAAGCATTACTTTTTTTGAGGATTTGTGTTAAAAAAATTAATCTAATTTATGTGGTTAGAAGACTTTCTATTTTTTGATATTTCAGAAGAATCATATGTTTGATAATGAATAAATTAAGATCTGAAGTAGGACAGACTAATTGAGACGGAGACAGAGAAAGAATAAATTTTTTTGTAATTTCAAAATTATTATATTTTAATTAGGGCTTATTATGTAAACTTATTAAAACTTATAGTTTTTATTATTTACAGAAAACAATGGGGATTGTTGAAAAAAATGCTAAATAACTTGTTTAGAATTTTAAAATATTATATTTTAATTGGGGCTTAATGTATAAATTTTTTGAAACTTATAGCTTTTATTATTTATAGAAAACAATAGGGACTGCTAAATAAAATGCAGAAATTAGTTATTTGGTACACAATGGGGCAAGATAGTTTTGTCCGTAATTATAAATCCAAAGAAATAGACTTATTATAAAACACACTCACCTAAAAAGTCCGATTATGATTATAATTCTCATTCACAATAGAAAAAAAATTGATAGTTGAAATATGTACGGATCAAAGAAAATGGATAAAAAAATAATAATAAAAGGATATTTATATAGTAGGAAATAAATATTTTTAGTAGAGGTGTATATTAGGAAATAAATATTTTTAATAGAGGTATTAGAGAGAGAATATCAAATTTTTAATAGAGGTATTAAAGAGAAAGAATATCAAAGTTTCATTTGAATGCTTTGCCGTTCAAATAAAAGTAAGAATATTTAACTTTTTTTATTCAGAACTAAACATCTTATAATCATATGTAAGTTATGATGACAAACAATCTAAGAACTTTAAATTTTTAGACAAAAAACAAACAACCCGTAAGTATTTATATTAGTAGCTATAAATCCTAGAGCTTCTAAAATAAGAGAAATTGTAACGCCCAATTTTATTTATTTATTTTTCCTCTTTTGCCCTTATTAAATTGAGTAGGATAGTTATTATTGAGTGTTTGTGTGTGAGTAAAATTTATCGGATTGTTTTAAATAAGTTACGTAAGTTATTATTTTTTAAAATATTTATTAATTACCAAGTATTTAAGAGAAAACCATTTTTTAAGAAGCCGTCTTTTATTTTTTACACTGTTACAAACCCTGGAAAGAAAAGAAGGAAATATAAATCTTTGGAGAAGGAAAAGAAAGTTTTATCACTTCTCTTCTGAGTGTTTGCCTTAAGGTATTAAGTATTTCTTCGACTTATATGATTTATTTTATGGAATTGTTTGCCTTTAATTACTTGTAGTATGATTTGGGTAATATATGTGTGTTTGTAATGTTGTGATTGTTGGGAAATTATGCTCTTTAAAAGCATATGTGTTTATTTAATTGTAATAAACATTTTTCTGATTAATAAAATTAATGAGGTATTTTATTCAAATATCTTAATTGCATTTATATTTGTATTAAAGTCCATTTAATCATATTATATGTATTTATGTGATCACCATGTGGATTCACAGAAGACATAAATACAAGTTATCTTATGATTAAATAAATTTAAGTTCGCAGTTGATAAATAAAGTTGGGCACTTTATTTAGGTATAAACTGTAATAAATTCATTGAATGATTTGTCTTAATCATGTATGAATTTATTGATGTAGTACGACTACATTGAACTGGATCACATATGAGATTTAATTAACTTTGTAATAACTGTCAGACTTATTAAATCTCATAGGCGTTGATTTTACTGTAATCTTAATCTTGAGTTAATTATGATTTCATGATTGTGATTGTTATTCCATTTGAGTTACCAATGGGCACGACACATCCTTGTGGTCAAGATTACCCGGTATCTTGGTGGGAGCAATTATGAGTATTGAAGTTATAGATTAACAATATAGAATTTGTACAACACATCTCTTGATAGGTTTTCGGCACTTGATCATAGAATTCTCTAGCCAGAGTGTGTCAACATATTTAATATGTTGAAAATGATCATTAGAGAAAACCAGTAAGGATCAAGGAATAAGATGTTATTAAATTGATTGGACAGTTGAGATATCAATTTAATTAACGATGTGGTACAAAGGATTGTGCAGTAAAGAAATCAATGTGGCTTGGGACTAATTATTATTCGAGCATACAATTATGGAAGTCAGTTCCAATCTTTTAGTGGAGTAGATTTGGAATTAAATAATTTGGCTAGTTTAATTACATGCCTAATTATTGTAGCCACTATTGTATGTTCCCAAATGATCCCCGGGTTAGCTCATTTAATTGACTGCACCACTATTGGACTAATAAGCAAGATAAACTAGCAATTTGGGTCAAAAGCCTAAATATATCATTTAGTGGGAGGCTTCATTTAATTAGCTTTTGTATAAGGGGCCTTATGTTATTTTACAAGGTGGGTCCCCTATTGGAAAAGTAAATAACGTGAGTTTAATTTGGAGCCTAGGGTTTCACTAAGAGGGAGATATAAAAGGCTTATTTTCTCAACAGAAATAGAGAGGCCACTTTATACAAATCTGAGAATAAGATTTTTCTCTCTATTGTTGAGAGAAAAATTTTCTCGTGCTAGTTGCTTTGGTAGTGATAAAGGCGCCCACACGTCAAGTGCAGATCGAACCTGAGTCATAACCTGGAAGATCATTGGTGACAGTTCGTGATCCAACAAGCGTGGTGGTGACGGATCGTGATCTAACAGGCGTGGTGGTGGCAGATCGTGATCCAGGAGCCTAAATCACTTCAGCGGAAAAAGCCAACTCGGATTTTCAAGGTACGATTTCTAGATTACGTGTTCTTATATATTATATGAGAACGGTCATTAAAAAGGTTTTATAAAAAATTAAAAACCTAATTTTTCTCCAACAATTGGTATCAGAGCCATCTCATATTAATATATAAGAATTTCGTATGAAATTAATCTTGAATTTTATGTATTAGAGTGGCACAATTTATTCAGAAATATATTATTTGTGTAATATATGAATAAAGCATGTTTTGGTTTGTCTTAATTCATGGTTAGATTTTCCGTTGTATTTTTTGTTTGGATCTGTAACAAGAGGGGTTGCTTTTTATCACCATAATTCCCTCTTGATTTATTTTTCAGTAATAGAAATTTTGTAAGCCAAAATTGGCATAAGAAATTTGTAAATCACTGAAGAATTATCACTGGAAAACGAGCTCAAAAATCGAGGCCGGAAATTGCAGCAACGAGCCAGCAGCACACGCAGCTACGCGAGCAGCGCGCGGCCAGCAGCATATGCTGCCAGCAGCGCGCGCTGCAGCGCTGCAAGCCAGCAGGCCACGCAGCAGCAGCGCGGGCTGCAGCGCTGCGAGCCAGCAGCCCACGCGCAGCAGCAACGTGCGCACCAGCACGCAGCGCGCGAAGGGTTGGATTGTTTCCGGCGTGTTAGCGTCGGCGTCGGAGACCGGAGGCAACAGTGAACAGTGGCCGAGGTTTTGGAGTTGGCGGCTGGGGAAGAAGAAAGAAATAAAAATATGATTTTAGGGTTTTATGGTTTTTATCATGAAGGGCCCTATGGTTTCATAAGTTTTTCTTTGGGCATATATGTTTTAATTTTTTGCATTTAAGTCCAAAACGATTTTGGGCTTAATGAATCCTAGTTTTAGGCCCAATTTTAATTGGGCTTAATGGATTAAAAATGCATAGATAAAATTAAAAACATTAAATTTATTTTTGGTCCAAAAGTTTTATTTTAATAAAATATATATATATATATAATAATAATTATTTATTTATTTCTTTTCAAAAATAAAATTGGACCAATTATAAATTTTAAAAGCCCAATTTCCCCTAGTCCATTAACAAAGACAAGCTTGTGGAAATGGACATTGACAAGAAGCCCAATGAAGATTAGGCTTAGGGTTAATGTATTTTTTAGGAAAGCCATGAATTAAGATTATTTAATTGTTTTTCTATATGTTATGTTTTGGATGATAACATGCCATGATAACATGTCATATAGAATAGGAAGTGCCACTCTATGCATAATGATATATGTCATTAATTAAATAATGAATTTCACTATATTGTTTGATATTTGCCTATGCTTAATAATATTGGATATCATCTAGATAATATTATAGGAAGCATGCAATTAACAATATGTATGTTTTAAAAATGAAAAATCAATTTTAAAATATTGAGTGGGAGAGGGAAAATTCAAGATAATTTTTCCCACGGGCTCCATTGTTAGTTCAATAATAAAATTATATATATACCTCGACTTCATGATACGGTGATGCTCCCTACGGAGGGTATATATATTAGACATTTTATTTGATGAACTTCTTCAGAGATAAAATTGAAATATTTTTCAATCAATTGTTCGCCCCAACGGTGACTATTGATATGAAAAATACGTAGGTTGAAACAATGGTTATACACTCAACTAAAATTTGTTATTAACCTTCCCAACGAAGCTCTGTTAACAAATTAAGGCCCAAAAGGATAACGATAATTATTTATCATGTCTCTACATGAAAGTAAATAATCTAATGCATAATTGGGTCTAGTAAGTGTAGACATGACTTCCCCAACGGATAGCTTGTCAAAGCGGTACTAGATTATCGTTACAATAAATTAAAATGCATTTATGATTTTTTGCATTTTTGTCATTTATTGTGAATTTTGTTTCAAAATATTTATGCATGTTTATTTTGTTTTGTTTTTCAGAAAATGTCTTCCATCAACCCATTATTAATTATCCTTGTTAAAAATGAACTCACTGGTGAAAATTATTTAGATTGGAAACGCAATCTATTTAATATTCTCACTGCTAAGGGAAGCAAATATGTGTTGACCCAGTCTTGCCCTTCTGAACCATCGTTATACGATTATAGAAATCAGAGGGAGCCTTATGAGAAATGGTGCGAAGCTAACAAAATGGCTAAGCGCTATATATTGGCTTCGATTTCTGTGGAACTGCATAAGAAACATCGGAGCATGGAAACAGCCACTGAAATAATGGCTAGTCTTCATCAAATGTTTGGGCAAAATACCCATTTTGCCAGAGAAGCAGCATTAAAACGTATTACGGATGCTAAGATGGAAGAGGGCACAAAAGTTCGTGATCATGTCCTCAATATGATGGACTATTTGAATGAGATAGAGATTCATGGTGTCCAAATCAATGATAAATCAAAGATTAACATAGTGATTGAATCTTTACCTGATACATTCAAAGAGTTTAAGGTCAGCTATATCTTAAACAATAAAGATATGACCTTAATTGAATTAATGCACGAACTACATGCTATAGAAGAATTTTATCATAGCAGAAAACTTCTTGAAAAATGATTCTCTTCAATGCTTAAGTCAAAAGACAAGAATGAGCAAGCAAGAGTGGGGATTGACAAACTGTCCACTAAAAGAAGTGGCAAGCCAAAAGGCAAGTGTTACAAATGTGGACAGAAGGGTCACTGGAAGAAAGATTGTCCTAAGATTATTAAAATCAGGTATAGGAAATCTTTAAGCTTCCTAATTAGTTCAGATTTCTATTGATTCTTACAATGAAGAATTCTGAGATAACTAATCTTATTTGTAATTCATTTATTTGGTTTTCAGGAAACCAAGAGATTAAGTGAAGAAAGCTTCAAACAGCAGTTGAGAACATGCTAGTTTATATCAATTGAAAGGCTAGATCAATTTTACAAGACTTAAAGTTTTGATATTTGTCTTTATTTTTCCAAATATTAGAGGAATTTAATTTCGGTGACTTGTTTTAATAAACAGAAGTACACTGTTATTTTTTTATCCTCTATTTATAAAGACAATTTATATCATATAAGTCTATTGATCTATTCAAAGCAAGATATAATGATAAAGAGTATATAGATCTATCTAAGAAAAGAAATGTTTCTTCAAACCAAAATCACCTCTGATATTTATGCTTAAGTCATATAAACTATAATAAGATTTTAAGAGAATGATTAATGATAGACTTGTTGGCCTATTAAGATTGATCATTGTAACTCTATAAATCTTATTTAGAAAAGTAATATGACAAGGATGCTCTTTTTGAGCTAAAAGCATAACATTGTATTTGATGATTTAGCGCATACAAATGTATACGGACTAATCAGTTTACATGTTATAAGAGGTTATGAGTATTCTATCAATCTTTTTGATGAATATTCATTTAATTTATGTTTGTCTAAATGCGTCATGATTCCATTGCTTTTGAAATTCAAAAGAGTACGTGGATATGACAGAAGCAATTAGACAGGAACATAAAAGAACTTCGATGTGATCGAAACAAAGAATATCTCTATGGAGAATTCTAGCACTATTTGGTTGTCAATGAACACTATGATACAATAGTGTAATTAAATGGAGAAACAAGATTCTTTTGGATAAGACAAGATATATACTAAGTGGTTTATCATTTACCTTTTTTATTCCAGATACTAGTAATTGAAACTACAAAGTTTTGTTGAACTTAGTTTCATCTATCTCGGTGTCTACTACTCCAAGAAATAATGAAAAAGTCACAAACATGATTTGAGACACATTCGTATTTGGAGTTTACTAGTATTTCTATTAGAATCAGAGATAGAGAAGATAGATTCATGTTCAAAAGCTTGAATGTTTTAGATATCTTAACGGAATAAGGGAAAGTCTGAATTATAGTCCTCAAGATAGGAATGTATTTATAGAAATATTCTTTACTTTCTTTGAGGAAGACTATATAATGACTTATAAGCTAAGAGTAAGGTAAAACTAGAGAACTAAAAGAGATCAGGTTGTTGCTCAGCTTTCAGCACCTGTTATAGAACAGGAAGAACAACAACAACCAGCTGATCAATACAGGATTATCCTTGAACAACCATCACTTTTAGAATCTCGTCGTAGTGGGAGGGTAACTAGGTTACCTGCGAGATACATGCTTTTGGGAGAAACCTATACGGCTATCTCAGATGAACATGTACAAGATCCCACTAGTTACAACGAAGCTCTAATAGATAGAGATGTTGAATTTTGAAAAAGGCCATGAATCAAGAAATGGGATCTATGTATTCCAATAAAGTCTGGGAACTTGTAGAGGCACCAAATGGGGTAAAACCTATAGCGTGCAAGTGGATCTACAAGAGAAAAAGAGGAGTAGACGGAAAGGTGGAGACATTTAAAGCTAGATTAGTAGCCGAAGGGTTTACTCAGAAAGAAGGAATCAATTATGAGGAAACCTTTTCTCCGGTTGCTATGCTTAAATCCATCAGGATTCTGCTCTCCATTGCTGCAGTGCTAGATTATGAAATTTGGCAAATGGATGTCAAGACTGCCTTTCTTAACGAGCATCTTGAAGAAAAACATCTACATGCAGCAACCAGATGGATTTATACAAAAATGCCAAGAACACATGGTATGTAAGTTGCAGAGATCCATTTATGGATTGAAGCAAGCATCCCAGTCATGGAACATCAGATTTGATCAAGCGATTAAATCGCTTGGATTCATTCAGAACATTGATGAACCATGTGTGTACAAGAAAATTCAGGGAAAATTTATAGCCTTCCTAGTTCTTTGTGTAGACAATATTCTCCTAATTGGAAACGATATGGGAGTATTGACTACATTAAAGATTTGGTTAGCAAAACAATTTGATATGAAAGACCTATGAGAGACAAGTTATATTCTTGGTATCAAGTTACTACGAGACCGGAAGAATAAAACTTCAGCCGTGTCTCAAGCGGTCTATATCGATAATATATTGGCTAGATTTAGCATGGAAAATTCCAAGACTGGTTTATTACCATTCAGACATGGAATTACATTCTCTAAGGATCAATCACCTAAAACATCTGAAGAGATAGAGAGAATGAGACGAGTTCCCTATGCAGAAGCTGTGGGAAGTCTCATGTATGCCATGCTTTGCACTAGGACCAGACAAATGTTTTGCGGTAGGGATGGTTAGAAGATTTCAATTTAATCCTGGACCTCAATACTAGACTGCAGTCAAGCATATTATAAAGTATCTGAAAAGAACTGAAAATTATATGCTTGTGTATTCTGGTGATGAACTCATTCCAGTGGGTTATACTGATTCTGACTTTATGTCAGATAAGGATTTTAGAAAATCAACTTCCGGCTATGTGTTTATAATAGGAAGTGGAGTTATTAGTTGAATGAGTGTGAAACAATCTTGTATCACAGACTCAATAACTAACGCTAAATATGTGGCTACATCTGAAGCTGCAAAAGAAGCTATATGGCTCCGCAAGTTCCTACGAAATCTTGAGGTGGTACCTGTTGTAACTGCACCCCTGAAACTATTTTGTGATAATGGTAGTGCGGTAGCACAATCTAAGGAACCACAAGAAACAAAACATATTGACAAGAAGTATCATCTCATAAGGGAATAGTGAAGAAAGGTTATATGACAGTACCCCAAATGGCATTAGATGCTAAATGGCAGATCTTATTACAATGGCCATTAGTGGGAAACCTTTATAACCTGCACTTAGAGCCCTAGAGCATGAGCAATATGCTAGATATGCTTTGAGAGCTAGTTGGAGATTGTTGGGAAATTATGCTCTTTAAAAGCATATGTGTTTATTTAATTGTAATAAACATTTTTCTGATTAATAAAATTAATGAGGTATTTTATTCAAATATCTTAATTGCATTTATATTTGTATTAAAGTCCATTTAATCATATTATATGTATTTATGTGATCACCATGTGGATTCACAGAAGACATAAATACAAGTTATCTTATGATTAAATAAATTTAAGTTCGCAGTTGATAAATAAAGTTGGGCACTTTATTTAGGTATAAACTGTAATAAATTCATTGAATGATTTGTCTTAATCATGTATGAATTTATTGATGTAGTACGACTACATTGAACTGGATCACATATGAGATTTAATTAACTTTGTAATAACTGTCAGACTTATTAAATCTCATAGGCGTTGATTTTACTGTAATCTTAATCTTGAGTTAATTATGATTTCATGATTGTGATTGTTATTCCATTTGAGTTACCAATGGGCACGACACATCCTTGTGGTCAAGATTACCCGGTATCTTGGTGGGAGCAATTATGAGTATTGAAGTTATAGATTAACAATATAGAATTTGTACAACACATCTCTTGATAGGTTTTCGGCACTTGATCATAGAATTCTCTAGCCAGAGTGTGTCAACATATTTAATATGTTGAAAATGATCATTAGAGAAAACCAGTAAGGATCAAGGAATAAGATGTTATTAAATTGATTGGACAGTTGAGATATCAATTTAATTAACGATGTGGTACAAAGGATTGTGCAGTAAAGAAATCAATGTGGCTTGGGACTAATTATTATTCGAGCATACAATTATGGAAGTCAGTTCCAATCTTTTAGTGGAGTAGATTTGGAATTAAATAATTTGGCTAGTTTAATTACATGCCTAATTATTGTAGCCACTATTGTATGTTCCCAAATGATCCCCGGGTTAGCTCATTTAATTGACTGCACCACTATTGGACTAATAAGCAAGATAAACTAGCAATTTGGGTCAAAAGCCTAAATATATCATTTAGTGGGAGGCTTCATTTAATTAGCTTTTGTATAAGGGGCCTTATGTTATTTTACAAGGTGGGTCCCCTATTGGAAAAGTAAATAACGTGAGTTTAATTTGGAGCCTAGGGTTTCACTAAGAGGGAGATATAAAAGGCTTATTTTCTCAACAGAAATAGAGAGGTCACTTTATACAAATCTGAGAATAAGATTTTTCTCTCTATTGTTGAGAGAAAAATTTTCTCGTGCTAGTTGCTTTGGTAGTGATAAAGGCGCCCACACGTCAAGTGCAGATCGAACCTGAGTCATAACCTGGAAGATCATTGGTGACAGTTCGTGATCCAACAAGCGTGGTGGTGACGGATCGTGATCTAACAGGCGTGGTGGTGGCAGATCGTGATCCAGGAGCCTAAATCACTTCAGCGGAAAAAGCCAACTCGGATTTTCAAGGTACGATTTCTAGATTACGTGTTCTTATATATTATATGAGAACGGTCATTAAAAAGGTTTTATAAAAAATTAAAAACCTAATTTTTCTCCAACAGTGATGATATGAACAGTCTCTATTCCTTGCTTGAAATCGTTTTCTTTATTTAGAATCACGTGAATATCTTACATATCATGGAACTAGACATCCTAGCCATTGATAGGTTTTGTGTTGAAATCGTCTGAGTATGCAAATTGTTATGGGTTTTCGAAGTTGGGTTACTGGTGCTGGAAAATTCCGATTTTCAGCAGCGGTTCTCAACTCTGGAAATTTTTCTATAAGGTTACACATCCTTTAAAATTATGCCGATTTGTTTGCCAACAGATCTATGTCTCCTATGCTTGCATGTTTAATTTCGTAGTTTTATTATTTATGGTTGAATTATTAAAAATCGTAACATATGGCTGCTGCAAATCTGGAAACTGTTTTCCAAAATTTCAGAAGCTGAAACGTGTAACAGTTGGGCTAGTTTATGAATATTACAGGCCATGTTAGGATTTTATAATGAAATTTCAATCTTTCCTCAGTCTTTAAAAACTGGAATCGTGATTTTTGGGCATGTAAAATAAAAGATACGAATTTTTGAAATTCTGTTTTCAAATCTGGAATTTTCTGGACGGGTTAGATGTTCTTGGAAATAAAACGTTTTAAAATAGTTTCAGGAGTCCAAAAATTACGAATTTTAATTATATGCTTTTTGAATGTGTCTTCTGTAATTAGAAAAAAGAAGCATATTATTTCGAGTACCAAAAAATATTTTATGAATTGTCGAAGTGGAAAAGGTCTGTTTTGGTCAGTGCTGGACAGTTTTTGTTACTTTGGTGAAAGGTCAATATTCTGACTCGATTTTGACTTGTGCTGATTTTTTGTGAAATATTGTATGCAATGCTATGCATGTTCACAGTGCCTCTGTAAATTTTCATGGTTTTCCGACATGTGTATAGGTTATTAAAAATCAGCATGTGCAGGATACTCATAAGTATAGTATATGTTTAGAATATGTATAAGTATTAAGCTAGTATTAGTGTCTATGATTTAAGGATGATTGAGATTATGTTTAAGGTTAGAGATGATATTGATAAGAATATTTTTATGATGATTATAGGACGTGGGTGAGCTCGTTGGTTGTTCTTGAGGTATTGAATTGATTGCTACGGATCGAGGTAAGTAGATTCATGCATAATGTGCTTTACAATAAATGCAATTTATGTTACAAAAATTATGTTTAAATGAAAATTTTTACAAAACTAATTTTTAAAATATTTAAATGAATTTTGTAAAATAAAAACACTTTTAAATGAATTTATATAAAATTATTTTAAAACGAATTTTTCTTAAGAAATTAGTTTTCTTAAACAAAATGTTTTCTTAAAGAATTTTGTAAAAGAATTAAATGATCAAAGAAAGGTTTTTAAATGTTTTAGAAGACTTTAAATGCTATTCATGAAAGAATGTATGGTGGATTCAAAAATGTTTTGGCTCATAGTCCGTAGTAATGTATATGATGTTAATGTTATGATGTTATGAAATGTTATGGCCAGCTTGCTGGTATGATGATGATCTTGTGCACAAGGCTGTTACGAACAATGTGGGGTATAGTACCCTGAATGAGGAACAATGCGGGGTATAACACCCTAAATGATGAATGATGATGACTATGAGGCATGAGCTACCAATGTTTACGCTTTAATGTTTTTATAAATGTTTTAATGTTTTTATATGAATCCACCCCTTATGCTAAATGAAGATGTTGTTATAAAATGTTTAACGATACATGACAAAGGTTTCCAAATATTGTGCATGGATTTGCTTACCGAGTTGACGGCTCACCCCTCGTCTCTAATATTTTGCATATTGATTAGAAATGTGACTTGGGTGCTTAGATGGAGAATTTTTCTTAGTGGATCTTTGGAGTTGCTTTAAAGATTAAATTTGGCTAGACTTTTTATTTTGGATTAGAGACTGTACTTTGGAGACTTTATTTCATATGTTTTATGTAAGGATTCAGTTGGAGTATGAATAATGATTGTTTATCTTGAGATTTATTAATAAGAATAAATGATGTGAGATTTCATTCCAATTTTACCCTTGTGTTTTCATGGGTAATTTTTGGGGTGTTACAAAAATAATCTAAATTCATAAACTAGAATGACATATATAAGTCAAGTAAATATAAAACAGGATAAATCCTAATAATATATGAAATATAATATTGACTCAAATGTTATCATGTCACATTGCCCATAAATGCTGGAAAATATTTCCATTAGCATGCTCTGTTTGGCCTAATTTCTATGTTGCCATAAAACTGTGAAAAATGCTTCCGTATCCTTAATGTGATGATGAAAAATACTTGGTTACTGATTACTTAATTTACTTAGGTGACAATAATTTATTAATAGCAAAATTTGAGTTGATATACTAGTTAGATATATAGTTGCAAGCTTGATTCAACAGGAACTTAATTGACTCAGATGACAATTTATTAATAGCACAATTTGAGTTGATATACCATTTAGGTATGGTTTGCAAATTTGATTCAACAGGGACGAAGTGGAGACAAGTTAAAATAATATGTCATTGTTCTTGGGGGATTTTACGTTCATTACTTCTTCAAGTCAAAAACGAAGATGAAGTTGAAAATGGTGCAAGTGAATTCAAGTATACCATACATCATTACTGAGGATACTTCTTCAAACAAAGATGGGGTGATAATCTACTCCCATAGGTTTCAGCTCAATTTTATGCATGATTGGAATGTTTCACCAAAACCCGGAAAAGTTTGTATTCAACCTTCTCCGCCAATGGATTTTGATTGATTGGGTTACTTTGCTGGTACCGCATTTTTTGACATGTGGCCATGTGATAAGAGTGGTGCTTGGTATTACTTCCGCATCAACCACTTTAGAGAAGAATAATAGAAGATAAAACTCTAAATTCTAATCCTTCTCAAATAAGCATATTAAAACAAGATAAATCGTAATAAAATACTTTGCTGGTACGGCATTTTTTGAGATGTGGCCATGTGATAAGAGACTTAGGGGTGGGCATAGGTTGGTTTGGCTTGGATTTTAAGTCAACCCAAATCAAACCATAAAAATTTGGATCCAACCCAAACCAATCCAAATATTTTTAACCTAATCCAAACCAAACAATTTGGATTTGGTTTGGGTTTGGTTTGAATTTTATTATCAAAATAAATTTTCTTTTAATAAAATATAATTATATCAAAATTATAATAATTATTAATTGTTATTAATTATTAAATTGATATTAAAATATAAAAAAATATAGTGGATAAAAATTATAAATTTTACAATAACTTAATCCTTAAATTAAAGAATACTAGAAAATCAAAATAAAGCTTAATCACAAAAATTATTATTTCTCAATAAATAAGAACGTATACTTTAATAATAAACTTTCACAAACATGACATTAACAATCTAATAATAAATTTTGCTAATTTTTGTTTATTTAATTATGCAATATTTGTTTTTATTTATCGTTTTGGTAGTTTTGCGTTATGTTGTCTACTTATATTCTTAATTTTAGGGAGATTGCCACTTTCTTCCCTACAGTAATCAACATATATCATTTTCCCCCTTCTGTTTTTATAATGGCAAAAAACCCCCCTAATAGTATAAGTTTACAATATTACCCTTATTTTCAACTACTCTTTTACTTATATTTATTATAAATTAAATAAATCACATGAATATAAATTAAATAAAAAATAAAACATTAAAAATAAGAAATATATGTTTTGATATGAACAAAAAAATTAATAATAAAAATTTTTATACTTATTTATTTTGAAAAAACTTTCTTATAATAAACATATAAGAAAATTATTAGTAAAATGATAAAAAAATTATTATAAGAAAACTTGAATAACAAATAAAAATTTATCTTAAGATAAATAATAAAATATTTTACCTATTTGTGTTCATTTATTTTGTTTTCATTTATTTCATTTGAAAAATTTGAGTGTTGGGGTTTTGTTCATAACCCATGGGTAAACTATACCCAACCCATAATGAAATGGTTTCCTATATAAAACCCACATCTAACCCATTTTCATAATTTACCCAACCCAAATTATTTAATTTGATTTGGGTTTGGGTAAACTCATGAGTTGTGGATTTATGCCCACCCCTAATAAGAGTGGTGCTTGGTATTACTTCCGCATCAAGCACTTTAGAGAGGAATAATAGAAGATAAAACTCTAAATTCTAATCCTTTTCAGATAAGCATATTAAAACAAGATAAATTGTAATAAAATGGGAACTATAATATTGATTCAAATGTTAGGATATTCAACTAAATGTTAGCATGTTCAAATGAATAGCAATAGTTGGGACAATTTTTAACGTTGCCCTGAAAAAGTGGAAAATACTTCCATATCCTCAATATGATGATGAAAAAAACTTGGGTCAATGATTACTAATTAATTCGGGTGACAACAATTTATTAATGGCACAATTTGAGTTGATCTATGGTATACAAGTTTGATACAACAAGGATGAAGTGGACTCAATTTAAAAGTTTAAATAACAAATCATTCTTCTTGGGTGGTTGTGCAAACATCGTCATTTTCACTTCAAGTAAAAGATAAAGAAGAAGATGAAAATTGTGCAACTGAGTTCAAGTATCATATACATATTACTGGGGATACTTCTTCAAACATAGATGGGGTGATAATTTACTCTTATAGATTTCACCTCAATTTTATGATTGGAGTGTTTCACCACGACTCGAAAAGTTCTGTATTAAACCTCTTCCCCTGATGGATTTTGATGATTGGGTTACATTGTGATCAAGAAACTTAATTAAACTCTCACACTTTTATTTTTCTCTTACAATATTTTTTAAGATGTGGCCATGTGATGAGAGTGGCGTTTGGTGTCACTTCTGCCTCAAGCACTTTAAAGAGGAATTACAGAAGAAGATAAAACTTCATTCGCATTTTTTTAAAAAAATTTATTTTATATATAAACTACATATAAAATTTATTGCCAAACGTGACGAGTGATAGTATTTTTCAGGCATTTTTGGAACAGAGTTGCTCAACCTGCAGTAGATGTTAGAATCACATTATCTTACACACGTAACTTGCTCCCAAATTAGATAATTTCAATTGCTGATTCACAATGAATATAACTTGGAAGTATTGAGGTTAGCTGTGAAGACAGCTTGGGAATCAAACCTGTATTTCCCAAACGACATCGTTTGCACCTCGGATTGAATTTAAAAGTCACGTGCTTGTCATGTCTATATAGCAGAAAACTGAATTGAATAACACGACATATGATTGTGCGTTTTGATTCAACTCATAAGTAGCTCACGTGTGAGGCATGTGCTGAAGCTTAAAGCCAAGTTTGTTAAGGTTGTTAGCCACGTGTTCTGTATGTGAGCAATCTGGAAATCAGAATTGTTAGTAATCCAGGTTATATTAAGCTGGTTTCTTAGTCGGTTTCAAAGATGATTCTATAGTGTTGTATTGTGAGGTTGTAGATGGAGAAAGTTCCATCTTGTTCTCTGGAGACTCTGGTACAAAGCTCTGTAAAACTTTTCTCCATTGTTAGATTAATAAATCTCATCTGATAACTTTCCTTGGATGTAGGTTGAGCATTCCAGCTCAACTGAACCACGCTATGATCTTGGTGTGTTGATTCATCTTGATTTATTTTCTTTTTCTTTGTTAAATCCAGTTAGTACATTGAGTTGTGAGTACCTCAGAACGATCTTGAGATTGTGCAACTTGTATTGATTTGATTAAGGGATCTTGGGCGGTGATCACTTGCATTGATTGGAAACCAACCTGATTACTACATTAGTTTATCTTTTCTAGAAATTCCTTCGACGGTGGCATTCCCTTTCCGTTTGTTTACATGAATGGATTGGGAAGTCTGGACTTATCTAATAATAAAATGACTCGTGAAATCCCTGAGCACTTAGTGATAGGTTGCCGTAACTTGAAAAACTTGTCTTGATTAAAATTAGATGACAATCTCTTCATTGGAGAAACCCTAAAAAATTTGTTTAATTGCTCTAGTTTTAGAGGATTGAATCCCAGTAATAATAATATCTCAGGTAAGGTAAGTTCGAACAAATGTATATAATTTATGGTAATTTGTACTGGGGAGTCTTAAGTTGTTCAAGTCCAGTTGGTTGTGAAATTTATCTACCCTAAGTAAATTGCTTAATAGTTGGACGTGGTTCGTGAATTTAGGAAAGGTTTTTGAACCACATGAAAATACTGATGTGCTTTTACTTTCCACAATTCATTGCTTTCGATAAAATTAATTAGTTTTATTTTTTTCAATGCCTGTGTATGGAATAAGATATTTCAAATTCATCATTGGGCAATACATATTGCTAATTAATGTTTGCAGATAGCTCTGTTATGTGTATTGGGATGACCCCAGTGATATACCATCCATTTTAGAAGTTTACTCAATGCTTAGAAATGAAAGCAGAGATTGCATGATCACTAAGAAGCCTGCAATCTGGAACTAGGCTGATTAAGAAGAAAGAAATAAATCTTTATCTCTGTAAGAAACAATGTCAGTTGATGATGTAACATATACAGAATTGGCTAGCCAGATAAACTTATAGGCTTTGAGATGACCAATATGTTGACCTTAATTATTATGGAAACTTAATTCCTTTAGTGGATTGACTTCTTACAAGATCAGACAAAACAGTGAAAAATCAATCTATCTCATGGAGTCTTAAAATTTTGAGTTTGAAGTTCATGACTTTGAAATTTGAACTCCATCGAATTGTTACAAATGGACTGGTGATAACTGAAGCCTTAAAGATTTGGCAGCAGTAAATTGTTAAGCAGACAAACAAGTTCCCATTAGTGTCCCCCCCCCCCCCCACACAACACAAAAAAAAATCTATTTAACAACACACCAGGCCAAGAATTATATATTTTGTTAACTGATCAACTGAAAAGCTAAACAATTAAAAGAACATTAAAACGGGTGGACTCAGCTAGCAATGCCCTACAGTAATAAATGGGGAAAAGCCATCCACACCCCTAATATTTATTTAAATATCACGCATATCCTTTAAATGGTCACATAGACCCTTTTAATTTCAAAAACAATTATTATACCCTTTGATTATAACAACCTACATAAATATTGATATAGTGATCAAATAAAAATAATAAATAAATATGGTAAGATGTAAATAAAATATGACAATAAATGTAATTAATAAAATAACACATATAATGAAAAATTGTTTTTAATATTAAGTTATTATTAGTCTATCTCGACGGATTTTAATAATACCAAAATCTATTAATTCACAAATTTACTTTAACATTCATACTGATAGAGACATAATAAAAAAAGATATTGTAAATAGAATAATATAAATTTATATATATTACTGTGAATTAGGCATAATTATTTTAATATTATTAATATGCCAAAATGATTTTATTATTATTAAAAGAATATGATAGATTAATAATGTTAAACTAACTTTTCTATATTCAAAATATTTTATAAATTTTGTCTTTTTTATATTCATATGATTTTAATTTTAATTTATATGTACTATAGAAGTTTATTTAAAATCAATTATTGGGTTGTTGTACTAAGGGGTATAATTGTAAAAAAAGGGCTCCGGTAATATTTAATGAAACTAAGAGTCTGTGACCATTTAAACAAATATTAAAGGTCTAGATGGCCTTTTCCCATAATAAACTAATAATTGACTCCACCAGCGTTTTGTAAAGTAAAAAGGTTGAGCTGAAATTTCTACAAATAAACAGTGATATTTCGTACTTGGCTTGAGAACTCGTCTACAAACTAGTGGAATTAATATTTTATGTTAAAACCAACTTAAAATCGAGCGATTGTCCATTACTGACCAAGTCTCTTCGGTTAGTTGTTAGATAATCGCATAGCCACAAAGACCAAAAAAAAAAAAAAGGTCAATTTCGGTTTAACTGAATTTCAAGTCAAATTCATTTTTCTTCTACAAAATACAACATGTTTAGAGCTTATATTTAATTTTTGGCCGTGTGGACCAAAAAGAAAAATGAAAGAAAAAGAAAAAAGAAGACCAAAGATTCATATCTGAATTTTGTTTGAGTATATCAATGCTCTGATATATATCAGTATATCAATGTTATGATATTTTATTGATAGCATAATTGGCATCACCTTCTATAAAATGTGATTTTAAAAATTTAAAAACAACGGTAAATTCAATTTTTCCCTTCATAGAATGACATATTTTAATTGCCATCAAATTATTGAAAACATCGATGAATCTCATTTATTTTATGAGAAATTCTAGAATATATCAGAGGTATTATGCCAATCATACAACAAACAAATGATGCTATGATATGTGTGCATTTATTTTAAAAAACCATTATACAAGTGGTTATATTTGTTAGGAAATTGATGGTGAAGCAGACACGCAGCTAAAGTAAAATTGTAAGAAAATAAAGAACAAGTGTAAAAGAGGACACCAGAAATTACGTGGTTCGGCTTTTAGCCTACGTCCACGGGCAAAGATAGAAGGAAAATATTTCACTAGTGATATGAGGATTACAAGTATTATAATATTTTGACTCACTTCCCAGAACCCCAATACACCTAATCTCTCACTCACTAGACTCACAAGAGCTTTATAATTTTAAGCTTTACAAAACTCTCTTGTTTTTCTCTCTCATGGTATCAGAGAAGAATTGAAGAAAATGAATTGATTGAAAGAGCGGAATGAAGCCTCTATTTATAGGCTTCATTCTCTCTTCCTTATCTATTTATTTAAATATTTTATTATTATTTTTCTCATTCTTCTTCAAACAATTGCAACTGCCAACTTTCTTCTTCTTCTTCTTTGAATTCAAAACCGTGTGCTTCTAGATGCACAATTCAAAGCCGTGTGCATCTAGAAGCATATGACTTTTCACATTTCTCCCACTTGGAGATTAGATTGAGAATCAATCAATCTCCACACCATCCTTTCTGCTTCGCCATAATCATGTTGCCTACGTTTCTGCTAGGCCACAAGAGGATCTACTCCAGATAAACTTGTCAGTATTTATCGGCTTGGTCAAAACATCTGCTAGGTTCTCCTTCGTATGGATTTTCTGTAAATCCACACTTCCATCTTCCACTACTTTTCAAACGAAGTGATACTGAACTCCTATGTGCTTTGTCCTGGAATGAAAGGCTGGATTTCTTGCAATGTGCAAGGCACTCTGACTGTCACAAAACACAAAAATTTTCTCTTGTTTGTGCCCAAGCTCCTCCAATAACCTTTGTATCCAAATAGCTTCCTTGCAAGCTTGTGTAGCTGCCATGTATTCTTCTTCTGTTGTAGATAAAGCTACAACGGTCTGCAGTTTCGAAACCCAGCTTACAGCTGCTCCCGCAAGTGTAAACACATAACCAGTAGTGGATTTTCTTTTATCAAGGTCTCCTGCAAAATCTGAATCCACATAGCCTCTGATAGTAAACTCTGATCCTCCATAACATAATGCAACATCTGAGGTTCCTCTGATGTATCTCAGAATCCTCTTCACAGCTATCCAATGCTCTCCACCAGGATTCGCCATGTATCAACTGACTGCTCCCACTGCTTGTGAAATGTCCGGTCTAGTGCATATCATAGCAAACATCAAACTTCCCACTGCTGATGCATACGGTACTCGAGACATCTCCTTCCTCTCTGCTTCATTGCTAGGACACATACTTGAGGATAATTTGAAATTAACAGGAAGTGGGGTAGAAATTGACTTACAATCTTGCATGTTGAAGCGCCACACGATTTTCTTCAAGTAATTCTTCTGCGAAAGCCAAATCTTCCTGTTATTTCTGTCTCGGTGAATTTGCATCTCTAGAATCTTGTTTGCTGGTCCCAAGTCCTTCATTTCAAACTCTCTAGCCAACTGTGTCTTCAATTCTTGGATTCGATCTTTGTTGGGGCCTGCTACCAATATGTCATCCACATACAACAACAAAATAATGAAATCATTATCTTCAAACCTTTTGTAATATGCACAATGGTCTGAACTGAGTCTGTTGTATCCAAGGCTCATAATGAAGGAATCAAATCTCTTATACCAACACCTCGGCGCCTGTTTGAGACCGTATAGAGATTTGTTCAACCTGCAAACCAAGTTCTCATTTCCTGTTTCTGTAAAACCTTCTGGTTGGAGCATATATATTTCTTCTTCAAGTTCTCCATGAAGAAATGCAGTTTTCACATCTAATTGCTCAAGATGTAAGTTAAATGTAGCACACATTGCCAAGACTACTCTGACTATTTCTTCTTCAAGTTCTCCATGAAGAAATGCAGTTTTCACATCTAACTGCTCAAGATGTAAGTTAAATGTAGCACACATTACCAAGACTACTCTGACTATTGTGAGTCGAACCACCGGAGAAAATATCTCGTTAAAGTCAATACCTTTTTTCTGAGCATATCCTTTGACCACCAATCTCGCACGATACCGCTCCACTTGGTCATTGCCATCACGTTTGATCTTGTAGACCCATTTGTTTCCAATGGCTTTTCTTCCACGTGGTAGTGGTACAAGTTCCCATGTCTTGTTCTTGTGTAGAGTTTCAATTTCTTCTTGCATTGCTGTCATCCACAAAGCAATATCTGGGCTGTTTAAAGCTTCATGGAAAGTTGAAGGCTCTCCATCCTCTGTTAGAAGACAATATGCAACATTGATCTTTGTGACGTACTCCGAGTGCCACGCTGGCGGTTGTCTCTCACGAGTTGACCGACAAACTTCTAGAGCCTCGGACTCGACTGGTTTTTGTTCCTCGTGCTCTGGTGCTGCTTCAGAAGAATCTGAGTCTTTTGGATTATTTTCCACATATACCGGTACAGTCTCTGACTTTTCTTTTACAGTGCTATCATCCTCATCTTTTCTTTGCAGTTGATATTCTATAAAGATAGCATCTCTGCTGATGACGATCTTGTGGGCAGTGGGGTCCCACAGACGATACCCCTTTACTCCATCAGCATATCCCAAGAAGATACATCTTCTAGATTTTGGATCCAGCTTTGTTCTTTCTTGGGCATTGTACATCATGTACACAGGACATCCAAATGCATGTAGGTAGGAATAATCAGCTGGCTTTCCAGTCCACATCTCCATCGCCGTCTTCAACCCAATAGCTGTAGATGGCGACCGATTTACTATATAACAGGCAGTTTTGGCCACTTCTGCCCAAAATGAATTAGGTAGACCAGCAGTCTTCAACATAGCTCTTATTCTTTCTGTAAGAGTTCTGTTCATCCGCTCTGCCACTCCGTTTTGTTGAGGAGTATATGCTACCGTGAACTGTCTCTGAATACCTTCTTGCTTACAGAAAGCAAGAAACTCGCCGTCTGTATACTCTCCACCATTATCTGTTCTCAAGCACTTGATCTTTTTACCAGATTCAAGCTCCACCCGCGCTTTGTATTCTTTAAACACTGGAAATACATCTGACTTTTTCTTAATTGGATACACCCAACATCTTCTGGAATAATCATCAATGAAAGTCACCATGTACTTTGCACCTCCCATAGATATATCCGGTGATTCCCAAACATCAGAATGAATCAAGTCTAGATTGCATTTACTTCTAGCAATAGATCTACTGAATTTTAATCTATGCTGCTTACTAATAACAAAATGCTCGCAAAATGGTAAACTTACCGATTGGAGCCCCGGAAGCAATTTTCGCTCAGAGAGAATCTTCAAACCTTGTTCCGACATGTGGTCAAGTTTGAGATGCCACATCATCGTTGACTCTTCTCCATTTGATGCGACACACGCATCAGCCTCCAGTAGTGTTTCTCCTTTAAGCATGAATAGATTAGCACTGATCTTTTCTGCCTTCATCAATACAAGCGCGCCTTTAACGATCTTCATAATTCCATTCTCCACATGAGTTTTGTACCCATGACTATCCATTTGTCCCAAAGACAATAGATTCTTCTTCAGGCAATTATGCGAATTGTACCATCAAACATTTTTATTTTGATAGTACCAATACCAACGATCTCCAAGGCATGATCATTACCCATATATACAGATCCTCCTGAGATAGGTTCATATGTGTGGAACCATTCTCTCCGAGAGGTCATGTGCTAGGTAGCTCCTGAGTCTATAAGCCATACATCAGACAATCGTTTTCTGCCTTCTGAAACAGTTGTTGCCTCGCTGTAAAGAATTTCACCATCATCCGAGGTACTTGCTACACAACCCTGAGCATTTGAAGACTCAGGTTCTTTGCCCTATTTTCTCTTCTGATTACTCCAACACTCTTTCTTGACGTGCCCTTTCTTGCCACAGTTATAGCATTTAATATTCTTCTTACTCCTGGATTTTGATCTACCATGATTTTGACTCCCACTGGGGCCACGTTCTGTTGATCTCCCTCTCGTCACCGATAGCGCCTCCGCTTGCTGCGAACTTGCTTGTCTGTTTTCCTTATTTTTCCGCCTGCTCTCTTCATTTAATACGGAGGCTGCAACGTCGTCGAAAACTAGACTATCCATTGCATTGTTGTTCGTCAGGTTGATGATGAGTTGATCATACGAATCTGGTAGACTTTGAAGTAGAAGCTCTGCACGTTCATTTTCCTCTATATTATGACCCAACGTTGTGAGTTGTGAAAATAGAGTCTTCAAGGTGTTGATGTGGTCAGTCACCATTGTAGATTCCGCCATTCGAAGAGTATAGAGTTTTCTCTTCAAGAAGATTTTGTTGTGTAGTGACTTGGCCTCATATAATTTTATGAGAGTATCCCATATTTCCTTCGATGTGTTTTTCTCTGCCACACTAGATAATACTCCATCTGCAAGTGCCAAGTGTAGATCAGAAATGGCGTTGCCATCTACCTCGTTCCACTTGTCATCAGTTATCTCCATGGGCCTTTCTCCAATTGTTGCTAAGCAATTATTTTTCCTCAATACAGCTTTCATCTTCATTTTCCACAACGAAAAATTATTTCCGTTAAATTTCTCAATTTCATACTTTGCCGCCATTTTATTGATAAATACTGCACACAAGCTAGTGTACCACCTTGAATAGTTGTGAGTATGTGTGAGAATGTACACCAGGAAAGTTCCCAGGAAAGACTGGAGGGGTCACAATGGTCCCACTTAAAACCTAGACTCCTTAAACTCTTATCGTCTTTGTGACAGAATTTTCCTAGACATGTACAAAAAACCACACAGTTGCTTTACTCACACCACTATCCCCTGCTTTGCACCGCCAAATTCTTGGGTCGTTCCTACCGTTTCTTGTGAATAGTACCGTATACGTGAACATTACCGTATACGTGAATAGTACCATATACGCGAACAGTACTGCTCCCACCGTTTCACGTGAATAATACCGTATATATGAATAGTAACGTATACGTGAACAATATCGTATACGTCAATACCCCTTACGTGAACAGTACCCGACTCCAAAAATACAACCAATAGCTCTGATACCACTGTTAGGAAATTGGTGGTGAAGCAGACACGCAGCTAAAGTAAAATTGTAAGAAAATAAAGAACAAGTGTAAAAGAGGACACCAGAAATTACGTGGTTCGGCTTTTAGCCTACGTCCACGGGCGAAGACAGAAGAAAAATATTTCACTAGTGATATGAGGATTACAAGTATTATAATATTTTGGCTCACTTCCCAGAATCCCAATACACCCAATCTCTCACTTACTAGACTCACAAGAGCTTTATAATTTTAAGCTTTACAAAACTCTCTTGTTTTTCTCTCTCACGGTATCAGAGAAGAATTGAAGAAAATGAATTGATTTAAAGAGCGGAATGAAGCCTCTATTTATAGGCTTCATTCTCTCTTCCTTATCTATTTATTTAAATATTTTATTATTATTTTTCTCATTCTTCTTCAAACAATTGCAGCTGCCAACTTTCTTCTTCTTCTTCTTTGAATTCAAAACCGTGTGCTTCTAGATGCACAATTCAAAGCCGTGTGCATCTAGAAGCACATGACTTTTCATAATATTAAATTTAACTACACATATCATGCATGTATTAATTAGTTGTAATACATCAGAAATATTTGAGAATTTCTCCCCATTTATCGTTCTAAAGACTGGGATAAATAAGGGTTGTGTTGACAAAATTCTTCATTAAACTTTTTTTTTTTTCATTTTTTTTGTCTTCTTAATAATAAATGGGGGTGGCTTAGTGTTTTGAATAGTTTAACAAGTAAAGTGCGTTGTGTCATTTTGTGAAGTGGTAAACTGAAATTAATTCATAGAATAATTTACATATTTATACAAGAATTTATGATTTCTTATTACGTTATCAAAAGTGTATTTGATGGGATATGGTTTGGACTGTGTGAAAATCACTAAAAATAATGAATGATATAGAGGTGATCTTTGCCATATGAAAATGAAGCACTGGTTCAACTGAACACCTATATATTATCGATTAATTATTATTGAACTTTTGGACTTGTCACTATCTATTAGCATGTGATTTTGAAAACCTGAAACAATGACAAATTTGAAAAATGTATTTGACTTGAGATTCAGTTAAACCGGAACAATGACATGTGATTTTGTCACAAGCACCTTCAGTCACTGGCCAAGATCACTTAACCAAGACCAACAAGATGCTCTCAAAGATCAAACTGGATGATGGATTTAATATGTTTGAATGATGACACAAGGATGATGATAAAAATAGAAACAACTGAGAACAAAATATGAACCAGAGAATCAAAGAAAGAAAGAACAAAGATATGTTACGTGTTTCAGCTAATTTGCATTAGCTTACGTCAACGGGAGGAACAATTTGACTACCCTTTATTCAATTAACCAAGATATGTTACAATGAATTGACAGAGCATAATACACAGAACAAGAATGCCCCCTATCTCTCAGCAATCACTATTTATATAGCTCTGAATATAGCCGAGTTTTTTGTACCAGAATCAGCTGTTTTAACAGCTTTATAACTAACCCAGATGATGCTCAGAAAACACACGTGCAGTCATGTGCAATAACAGATTTATAACGAACTGAGAAGGCCGTCTCTAATCACGTGAGTTGTCCATGCTTCATTAAACCAAAATAGCATTGTCTCAGGAGGTTTAGAATGAATCGTAAACCAAACGAGTTAACTATTTGTCGTTTAACCAGTTCAAAACGCAGGAACTGCCATGTCGGTTTATTCATCTCTGATTTGCTTCACCTGATGCACTACAAAAAGGAATTAATTTGAAAGCATGATTCATGTGCACAAAAAAGGTAGAATTGTGGAAACTTATAGCAAAACAACAAATATGGAAAGAAATGAAGAAAATTAATATTGCATAAAAAGACATGGGGCATTGCCTGGGTGTATAAATTGTTAGATGTGTTTGTGATAAATAGCATGGAGCTCTCTCTTATTTAGGCAAATCCCAAGCATCTTTTAAAAAGGTACTTTTGAATGAAAACCTGTGAGTAATCCGATTAAGTGAAAGCATTTCAAGATTATCTGAAGTCTGTCAAAGAGTAGTACTTCAAGTATTGATGTAACCTTAATTTATTGGAAGATCAATTTTTTGACTCATAAAATTGCAACCATACTATTCATATTTGATGCATGATACGTTGCCTGAGAATACTAAAGAAGCCTGCAAAATCTAGATGAAGGCAAGAAGATTTGTGTTGATCAATGATAAGTTATATCGAAAATCAAAATATGGGCCTCTACTGTAATGTTTAACCAAAAATCAGGAAGGACAGATCTCTAGAGAAATACATAGCGGTGAATTTGGCAACCATTCTGGATCAAAAGTGCTAATGCATAATGTGCTGCGGCAAGGCTATTATTGGCCAACACCACGAAATGGCACAGAACGTCTTGTCAGAACTTGTGAAAAATGCCAAAAACATGCCACTCTAATTCACCAGCCAGAGGAGGAATTAACTGCCACAGCAGAACCATGGCCTTTCGTACAATGGGGAATGGATATTGTCGGTCTTTATCGTTGGTACCAGGTGGGGCACGATTTGATCTACTTGGCACTGATTATTTCACAAAATGGTGGAAACGCAAGCATACACCAACATTACAGCTACAGAAGTGGTCAAGTTCATTTAGAACAATGTATTAAGCAGATTTATAATTCCCCGTATTGTAGTGACAGATAATGGCAAACAGTTTTAGAATGAATAGATCACAGGATTTTGCACCAGCTACGGCATGAATGGCGCTTTTCATCTCGGAGTTACTCACAAGGAAATGTTCAAGTTGAGATAACCAACTAGACAACCTTCTCTAATCTAAATTGGAAGACAGAAAGGGAAAATCGCTTCAAGAATTGCCGAATGTGATATGGGCATATCAGACTACAGAATGTAAAGTCACTGGAAACTCCCCGTATGAATTGGTTTATGGTACAGAAGAAATTGGAAGACAGAACGGCAAAATCGCTTCCAGAATTGCCGAATATGATATGGGCATATCAGACTGGTTACAAGGCATGGTTAGAATTGTGAGGATGAGTACACTTGATGATTTCCTAGCTGACGTGTAACAATTAGTTAGCTGACTCAGCTTCATTGTTAACGAACTTGTTAGACATGAGTAGAAGTTATAACAAACTCTAGTGAATGCATTTTTACGATGTATAAATATAGAGCTTAGATCATAATTGATGAGCTAAGTTCATTTTAATAAATTTCAAATTCTTCTTTCTTTCATTTTTTCTTTAATTGGGAAAAAATTCACGGTCCATCCGGTTTTTTCAACTTTTTCAAAAATACATAATTTCCTTTTTTTTTTGCTGGAATTCATCTAAAGTTACATTTTGTTTCACTTTTCCACTTCCGTTTGGAATCCATTAAGAAAACTAACGGAAACTTAATAAAATGACCATTTTACCCTCAAAACGAAAATGAATTTGACCTTAAAAAATGCCAAAAATAATCAAATTTAATGATGAATATCATTATTGGTACGTTAATGAAGTACAAAAAAACTTAACTACTAGAGATTATAACTCAATGAATAATAAAACTTTACTTATCTTAAGTTCAATTGATGGTTTGTGAGATTGCGCTATTTTTAATACTACTGTTATAATTTAATATTTTAATTACAGACATATTTTGAAAAAAACCTACATTTGATGGTTGTAGAATTAATTTCTTTATTGACCGATGGAAAACATTATTATATTTAATCTGATTATTTTTGACAATTTTTTTGGGTGAAATTGTAATTTTCGTTTTGGGGGTAAAATGATCATTTTTTTAAAATTCCGTTAGTTTTCGTAACGGATTCCTAACAGAAGTGGAAAAGTGAAATAAAATGTAATTTTAGGTGGATTCCAATAAAAAAAAAAGAATTGTATATTTTTAAAAAAGTTGGAAAAAACGGGTGGACGACGGATATTTTCCCTCTTTAATTTTCTTACTTACCAAACACACAATATTACAAATCTTTCATGGTATTAGAGCAAACAATGACGATCTCTAATCAAATTTCAAGATCTCATAGTTTTGTTACTCCTGTTAGACTAGATTATAATAATTTCATTGTTTGGTGAACTCAGATTTTAATGTCAATTAAAGGAAACAACTTTGAAAGTTTCATCAATGGTGATCGAGCTTGTTCAGAGTAATTTCTCTCATAAGCTAGCACTAGAGCTACTAATTCAACTGCAACAGAGGATCGAGAGGTTAATCCAGAGTATATAGCTTGGATGAAGACTGATCAATTGATTCTTAGTTGGATGATGTCATCTATTAAAAAAAACTTGCTTGCAATAGTGATTCATTACTCCATTGCTAAAGAGATTTTCGATACACTTAGAAGTATGTTTATCTCGCAATCTCAAGCTAGAATAATGCCTCTTAAAATGCAGATTCAAACACTTAAAAAATGATCAATGTCTAAGATTGATTATTTTGCTAAAATGAAAAGATTATCCGATAGCTTAGCTTTGGCTGGAAAGCCTATTGAATTGAATAATTTTATTCAATATGTTTTGACTGGACTAGATTCCTCTGACTATGAGTCTCTAGTTACTAGTGTCTTAGCTAGAGGTGACAAGATTAATCTCGATGAATTTTACTCCCTGTTGTTGAGTCATGAAAATAGGGTTGAGCAGAAGAAAGACAAAATTACTAGTGGTGTTACTCATAATTTGTCAACTAATATAGCTCAAAAGCAATTTAATTATGGAAAAAATGCTGGTGGTAATCCAAAATACAATAGTGGAACTTAGGGAGGAATTTACAACATTGGCTCTGGGAGTTTTGCTAATGGCAGTGGTTTAGGGCACTCTAATGATGTTAATTCAACTATCATTGATCAAATTTGTTTTGCACCGGGTCATGGAGCAAACAAGTGCAAAAATAGGGTACAATTATGCTTTTGAACCATCAAGGAATCAAGCAAGAGGAACATTTAATGGCAATTTCAGGCCTGGTTAAAGAAATTTTGGAAGAGGATTTGGAAATGCTGGTGGTAGATTTTTTAATGGAGTTTATGGCATGTAACATATGTGAAGATGAATAAAAATGAGGCGGTTAAAAGTTAATAAAAGAAAAAGAATAAGCTGGAAATAGGGGAAACATATGCACGTGTGACAGAGTGAGAGAGAAAAGCTGTCAACTCGACTCGAAAACCAGACCCGAAACCCGCGACCTTGACCCGGTCATAACTTCTATTTTCGGCCACCGTTTCGGTCGAGCTTGGTACCAATCTGAAGCTTAGAAGCCGGCCGTTGTTCCCTTGCCATCCTCGCCCCCGAAAACCAATTGGAACGCCAGCGATCCAAGCTTGAAAACCGGCGACTGTTTCGCTTTGTTCCGCCGGGATTTTCGCCAGTTTTGGATGACACAACCGATTGAATTTTGTACCCTATGACTCCCTCTTCCATTTCTGGCCATCCATTGCCATCGAGGACATCCTTTTGCCGTTGATCGGCCGTTGAAGGACTTACGACTTTGGGAGCTCAATCCAGAGCCATCACCGTGCGTGGGAGGTCACCACCGCCACCGTTGGACTCAGTGTGGCTAGAACTTTCAGACTTGAGCTTCCCGGCCAGCGTTGACCAAATTCTGGTGACCGTTGACCGACAAGGGCATTTCGGTAATTTCACACTCCGAGGATAATTTTGTAATTTCTGAACCTGTGGATATTTTAGTAATTCTTAGGATTGAGGATTGGGTGTAATTACGATTCCGAGGGTAATTTGGTGATTTACGATTTCAGAGTATTTTAATGATTTACGGACTCTAGGGCATTTTAGTAATTTTATCGACACAGGAGTTGTAAATTATGGATAGATGTTCGTTTCGAGTTTATTACATAAATTTAGTCCTAATTCCGATCTACGGAAAATAATTATGTCGTTTCCTTGATTTAGGAGGATCCGCGAGCGAGAACTGGTCCGCGGACGTGGACGATAACCGAGCGTGAACACCGTCACTGTGAGTGTAATATACAAAACCTATTTTCATAGTTAATTATGATAGTAAAGCATGTTTGCGAAATAAGTATTTTAAATGTTTCTGATTTAATGATTGCTCGAAATGGATTTTATTCATGCACTGATATTATATTAAAATGTTTGGTTAATGCTTTTGCGTATCAACTTTGAATAAGCATGATAGTTTTTTAAAAATAAGAAAAGTGGATTTAAATGTGGTATGATTTAAAGTATGGTTAAAATGTATGTGAATATGACTATAATGGTTGTTTTTGAAATCATTAGACAGTACCCTTCCCCTCCAGATACAGTGATACAAATGAGATGAGATGAGATGAGAAGTCTTTGGGGCCCGTCTGAACACACATAGAGGCTTTGGGCCGTGTGTTTGGGCGTTTCTACCTTTTGGGGGCATATGCATGCGGTATGATGATTACAGAGATGCAGATATGAAATATAGACAGATATTGAGATACAAATGATACAGATGAGATACAGGCCTTTGGGGTCCGTTTGAGTACACATAGAGGCTTTGGGCTGTGTGCTTGGGCACTTTTGTCCTTTGGGGACTAGATTATGCATGCACATATATGATGAGATATGAGATGATATTTTCCTGTCTATCCGTGTAGCTCCGGAGCGTGACGGTACCCAGATAGTACGTCATTGCCCGTCCGTTGAGGTCCGGATACGACAAGATTATTTCCCTAGATACTTGTTTGGTGATGATTTTCAGATTTGTGTATTCTATATGATATTGTGATATGATTTCCATGGTTATTTAGTACGATATTATATATGTTTTTCATGGTTAGTAATCTGGTTTAAATGTTAAATGGTTTATTATTGGTTTCTCGCATGTGGTTTGATAAAATCGTGTTTGGAAATGATATGATTGTTTCTTTTAAAGTAAGAATTAGTTTTCAAAAACTATTATCCACTCACTGATCTCACTGAGTTTTAAACTCACCCCGTTTTTTATTATTATTTTCCCCCCTCACCAGGAGGTTGCAGGTACACCAGACTGACCCAGCGACTATAAATATATTTTGAGTCTTAGCCACATGATGGTGTTAGAAGATATAGATGTTTTTGTTAGGACATCTTGGTTATCTCGTTCTTTTAGGATTGTATAATTTTGTTATATTATTCTTTTGGGATTAAGAATAAACTGAGATATTAATATTAGTTATAATATTATCTTTTGAGACTCTGGAGATATAAAACTCAACATTTTGGTTGAGGATGTTGATCAATGGAGTTTGTTGTATATTGAATTATATTGCGAGTGATTGTCTTACATATTTGTAGATTGAGAGTGTTGTATATATAAAGGAGACTCTGCTGAATTTTCGCCAGAATCCTTACTAATAGAATTATTATCAAGTCCGTTTTAATGAGACCAGATTGACTTACTTGGGGTAGATTCGGGGCGGGTCGTTTCATGGCAGAGGTTTCAATTCTCATTTTGGCAATGGTTTTGGTCATTTTAATCCTGAAAATTTTAACATGCCAAGAGGTTCTGGATATCAAGGTTATATGATGTACTAAGATCCAGGTGCACTTTATGTTTTTAATCCCGGTAGCTTCTTTGGTGTTAGTTCTTCTGCACCTGGTTTTAGCTTTAATAGAGATTACATTGGTTGTTCTCCTTTAGCCCCTTTAGTTCCTACTACAAAAATGGTTGAAGATCCTACCTGGTACATTGATAGTGGTGCAACTAATCACATCACCAATGATTCTGGTAAACTTTTTGAACCTAAGGCTTACACTAGAAGTGAAAAATTGCTTGTTGGGACTGATTCTCCTTTGCATATTAAACAAATTGGATCAGTATTGCTAGCCATAACCACACATGAACCTTTATTGCTAAATCATGTTCTTTATGTTCCTCAAATAACCAAGAATTTACTTAGTGTCTCAAAACTCTTAGCTGATAATGATGTTACTATTGTGTTTCTTGAAAATTCTTGTTTTGTCAAGGCCATGAGCTTAGGGAGCATTTTGCTTAGAGGAATTACAAAAAGAGGATTGTACCAAGTCCAAATTGCATCTCAACTCTCTGATGATAACTCAACTTTGTTTTGTCAATCTTCTTCCAATAAATTTGAGACTATTGTTGAGTGTTAGAAAATACATATTTATAAAGGAGAAAATCATCATTTTATATTTCAAGTCTTACTGACAACCCTTACTTTTATGTGTTTAAGTTTTTTGTAATTTAATTATGTGTGTTTTATTTTAATTAAGTATTTTATTTGGTACATTTATTTTCTCTTCCCCTCTAGTTTTTGTGGATGTTTTGACTTTTCGTTGACAAATAATAATAATCTTGTCTAGTACCGCCCTGGTTTCACCGGCTCCCTAGTATAAGATTATTATTACTTGGCACGGTAAGCCCTTAGCACCATATTTATTAGAGCATGGTTCATGAGGTGTGGATTCCCCCCTCATGATTTAATTGGTATTAATAAGGAATATTTAGCCCATGATGCATGTTGATACGGATCCAGATACCCAAGTACGTCATTTCAATAAAATTCTCTTCAATTTATTCTTGCCAATTCAATTCCAATTTTAAGAATTTATTCTCGCCATTTTAATTTAAGTTTTAGCATATTCTAAATCATTTCCACCACAAATCCAATCACCCATCATACAAAATTAATTCTATATATAATTAAAATCTACCTCCTCGTGGGATCGACACTCGTCACCATTAATCTATACTACAATAGATTCGTGCGCTTGCGAGTTCAATAAAATTTGCACAAGTTTTTGGCGCCGTTTCCGGGGAGGTAAGTAATTTTAATTCATAGAATTAATTTTTGTGAATATTTCCATTTAAGTTTTTTGTATTTTTTTTAAAAAAAAGGTGAATCTACATTTAAAGGTTAGTATTCCTTTTCTTTTTCTCTTCTTTAAAATTCTGTAATTTAATTTTCAATTTATTTTCTTTGTAATTTTTTTTGTTTATCTTATTAATTTATTTTTAGTTAATTTATTTCACGTATTTTTTGTGTGTATTTTTATAGTAAGGTTGTAATAACGTCATAAGGTTAGTATCGTAATTTCTCATTCTTCTTTATTTTTATTTGTTTTGTTCCCATCTTTATTTTTATTTTTATTTATTTTGCATGCATGGTCGTATGTCATTATTACCTAATCTTGAACCTATAGACTTCGAACTTGAGAAAACACTTCGCACACACAAAAACGTTAAAAATAAAATGGATTTACAAGCACCACAAGAGAGGCCATTTAAGGACTATTTCAGTCCTTTAGCTAATTTGAGCACATCATGTATAAGGTATCCAAATGTAGCTGCTAGGAGCTTTGAACTAAAACCTAATGTGCTAAATTTTCTCCCCACATTCTATGGCTTAGAAAATGAGGACCCATATAATCATCTGAATGATTTTCATGCTATTTGCCAAACCTTTAAATACGAGAATTTTTCAGACGATGATGTTAAACTCAGATTATTCCCATTTTTTTTAAAGGATAGAGCTCGTTCATGGTTTAATACATTGCCTGCTAATAGCATTTCATCATGGGAAAAAATGGTTACAAAATTTTTGAATAAATATTTCCCAGTGCATAAAACCAATGCTATTCGCAGGGAAATCTCGGAGTTTACCCAGAGAGATGACGAGCAGTTTTTCGAAACATGGGAGTGATTCAATGGGCTACTCTTGAAGTGTCCACATCATGGGTACGAGAAATGGCACTAATGCCAATACTTTTTGGAGGGCTTATTGCCGAATGTGCAAGAATGACTAATGGCAACAAGTGGGGGAGAGCTAATGTCAAAAAGTGCATCAGAGATTTGGGAATTCTTCCAGCGACAAGCAGATAATTCCCAACAACGGAGTCGATCACTCAGGAATACTAGAAGGATTAAGGGAGTAAATGAGGTTCACATTGACGAGTCAACTTCAGGAATCAAAGAAGTCAAGGAGATGGTTGAAGGTCTCGCTCGACAAATAGCATCGTTATCGACTGCTAAATCAACAGAGCCACATGACCTTGACTCATACTCAGATCAAGCCAATGCCATAGGTATAATGAGAAAACCATCGAATTACAACCCATACTCCAACACATATAACCCTGGATGGAGAGACCACCCTAATTTTTCATGGTCTCAAGGATTCCAACAGAATGGACCAGCAGCTCCAGCCCCACCAATGCAACCAATTGCTCAAAATCCTCAAGCCTCTCAGCCCCTATTTAGACCATTCAATCAGAACCAGAACTACTCTCAACCCAGACCATGGGAGGATGCATTCTAAAATTTCAAGAATGTTACTCACTCCACGATTGAGCAACAAAACCGCACTATTGATGGACTGTGAAATGAATTGAGAGCAGACTTCAACTCACAAGCCCAATCAGTTTCAAGCCTCAAAAAGATGGTGGGACAACTTGCTTCTTCAGTTCAGACCTTGGCAATGACTGTTGAGAAAGGTAAATTTCCAAGTCAACCAGTGCCTAACCCTAAAGGAGTGTATGAAGCAAGTACCAGTTCACCACAGCAGCATGAAGAGGTCAAAGCCGTCATGACCTTGCGGAAAGGAAAAGAAGTCGACAACAAAGTGGAGATGCCGGTGACAAAAGAAAATCAAATTGTACCTGTGAATGTTGAGGAATCATCACCGGAGGAGAAAGAAGAAACCAACCCACGAGAATATGTTCCCAAAGCTCCATTTCCTCAGAGGTTAGCTAAAGGAAAGAAGGGAAAATCCACAGGTGAGATTCTCAAAATCTTTAAACAGGTAAGTGTTAATATTCCATTACTTGATGCTATTAAACAAGTCTCATCTTATGCCAAGTTTCTTAAAGACCTTTGTATTAAAAAGAGAAACATGCATGTTCAAAAGAAGGTATTTTTAACAGAAAACGTTAGTTCTATACTCCAACATAAAATTCCTTTAAAATGCAAAGATCCAGGCTCCCCCACTATCTCATGTAGCATAGGGAACCACACAATTGAGAATGCTTTGTTGGATTTAGGAGCTAGTGTAAATTTGTTGCCTTACTCTGTTTTCGTGAAACTTGGACTGGGAGAATTACACCCAACACCAGTTGTGTTACAACTTACAGATCGGTCCACGAAAATACCTCGTGGTATTGTGGAGGACGTGCTTATCCAGGTAGACAAGTTTATTTTCCTGTTGATTTCATTGTAATTGACACTCAACCAATACAGGATTCAATGAAGCACATCCTCATTATCCTAGGCCGACCTTTCTTGGCGACTGCGGATGCTCACATTCAATGCAGAACTGGAAATATGCAGTTGTCCTTCGACAACATGACCATGGAGCTGAACATCTTCAACATTGCCAAACAACCTCACAATGCAGATGATGGAATTGTTGATATGGATTTAATTGAAGCATTAGTTGATGACACTTTTGTTTCAAACCTTAGTGATGATCCTTTACAAACATGTTTAACTCGCTTTAGTTTGGATTTTGATATTGACAGATCGGTCGATGAGGTCAACGCCCTACTTGACTCAGCACCATCCATGGACACTAATAAATGGAAGTCAAGAGTTGAACAACTAGCACCATCAGAGAAGAAACTCATCCCATCATCAGAATCACCACCGAAACTCGAGCTCAAACCATTGCCCAACACTCTGGAATATGCATTTTTGGGGGAAGAAAGTACTCTGCCGGTAATCATCTCATCATCCCTAAATGACAAACAAAAAGGTAAGTTGTTGGATGTTTTAAAAGAGCACAAATGAGCATTAGAATGGACCATAGCAGACATAAAAGGTATAAATCCAGTAGACTGCATGCATTACATTCACCTTGATGAAAATGCTAAATCTACTAGAGAAATGCAACGTCGGTTGAATCCTAATATGAAAGAAATTGTTAGAACTGAAGTCCTTAAGCTATTAGTTGCAGGTATCATTTATCCCATTTCTAATAGTTCATGGGTCAGTCCTGTGCAAGTTGTCCCCAAAAAGTCAGGAGTCACTGTAGTTACGAATGCCGATAATGAATTGATACCAACTAGAGTGACTACAGGATGGCGTGTATGCATTGATTATAGAAATGTGCAAGTTGTCCCCAAAAAGTCAGGAGTCACTGTAGTTACGAATGCCGATAATGAATTGATACAAACTAGAGTGACTACAGGATGGCGTGTATGCATTGATTATAGAAAGTTGAATTCTGTTACACGTAAAGACCATTTTCCTTTACCATTTATCGATCAAATGCTTGATAGATTAGCAGGCCATGAATTTTATTGCTTTCTAGATGGCTACTCAGGATATAATCAAATTCCCATAGCACCAAAAGATCAAGAGAAAACCACTTTCACTTGCCCTTTTGGCACTTTTGCATATAGGAGGATGCCATTTGGATTATGTAATGCACCTGCTACATTTCAACGATGCATGTTGAGCATTTTTTCTGATATGGTTGAACAATTCCTTAAGGTCTTTATGGATGATTTTTCTGTCTTTGGTGACTCGTTTGATCAATGTTTACATCATCTAACACTAGTTCTGCAGAGATGTATCGAGAAGAACTTAGTCTTAAATTGGGAGAAGTGTCATTTTATGGTAAAACAAGGTATTGTTCTCGGTCACATCATTTCGAGCAAATGTATTGAGGTTGACAAAGCCTAGGTGGATCTCATTTCTAATCTTCCTCCACCTAAAACAGTCAGAGAACTAAGATCTTTCTTTGGGCATGCTGGTTTTTATAGACGTTTCATTAAAGATTTTAGCAAAGTTTCTAGACCCTTATGCAATTTACTTGCTAAGGATGTACCTTTTATCTTTAATGATTCATGTCTTGTGGCTTTTGAAAAATTAAAGCAATTGTTGACATCATCACCCATCATTCAGCCCCCAAACTGGAGCTTACTATTTGAGCTAATGTCTGATGCATCTGATTATGTAGTAGGAGCAGTATTAGGACAAAGAGTTGATCAGATTCCCCATGTTATTTACTATGCTAGTATGACATTGAATGATGCACAGTTGAACTATTCAACTACTGAAAAAGAAATGCTAGCAATAGTTTTTGCATTGGAAAAATTTCGATCTTATCTCATTGGTTGTAAAATAATTATGTTCACAGATCATGCTGCTCTTAAATATCTTCTCACAAAAAAAGATGCAAAAGCTAGACTAATTCGTTGGGTGTTATTTTTGCAGGAATTTGACTTGGAATTCAAAGATAAGAAAGGCACAGAAAATGTTGTGGCAGACCATCTCTCTCGTCTCCATTTTGACACAATTACAGAGCCATTAACATTGAATGAGTCATTTCCAGATGAACAATTAATGAGTGTGGAAGTATTACCTTGGTATGCTGATATAGTTAATTATCTTGTTACAGGTAAACTTCCAGAGCATTGGACCAAGCAAGACAAGGCTAAATTCTTTGCAGAAATAAAGAATTTCTTTTGGGATGACCCATATTTGTTCAAGTATTGTGCAGATCAAATTGTCAGACGATGTGTCCCAGAAAGTGAAATTCACAATATCCTTTCATTCTGTCATGAACAAGCTTGTGGAGGCCATTTCAGTGCTAAGAAAACAGCTACAAAAGTTTTACAATGTGGTTTCTATTGGCCAACTATATTTCGAGACACTTACACTTTCTGTTCTTCATGTGATAGGTGTCAACGAATGGGGAGCATTACACGAAGGAACATGTTGCCTCTAAATCCAATTTTAGTGGTTGAGATTTTTGACGTATGGGGTATCGACTTCATGAGACTCTTTCCCTCTTCTTGTGGCCATCAATTTATATTGGTTGTTGTTGACTACGTATCGAAATGGGTAGAAGCAATTCCATACAGAACCAATGATCACAAGGTGGTGATAGGGTTTTTGAAAAGCATCATTGTTTCGCGCTTTGGATTCCCTCGAGCAATAATCAGTGATGGTGATGCCCACTTTTGTAATAAAGCATTCAAAGCTCTTTTGACAAGGTATTCAATCACTCATAAAGTCGCAACCCCATATCATCCGCAAACCAGTGGCCAAGTGGAGATCTCTAATCGAGAAATAAAGCACATATTAGAAAAGATGGTGAGGCCAGACAGAAAAGATTGGTAATTAAGACTTGATGATGCATTATGGGCATATAGAACGACTTTCAAGACCCCAATTGGGATGTCACCCTACAGGCTAGTGTATGGAAAAGCTTGCCACCTACCTGTGGAACTTGAGCATCGTGCATATTGGGCCATCAAGAAATTCAACTTTGACATGCAGCAAGTGACCTCAGAAAGAAGATTACAACTGGCAGAACTTGAAGAAATTCGCAATGACGCATACGAAAATGCCAAGATTTACAAGCAACGAATGAAAGTCTTCCATGACAAGCATATTATGAGAAAATCTTTCACTCCAGGTCAGAAAGTGCTTTTATTTAACTCTTGCTTGCACCTATTCCCAGGTAAGTTACTCTCTCGATGGTCTGGTCCATTTATTGTTCATACTGTTTTTCCACATGGGGCAATTGAAATTAAAGACCCAAAGAACGGTGTCACGTTTAAAGTTAATGGTCAAAGATTAAAGTCATATCTAGAGTACCAACCACATGGAGAAGACATCGAAATAAATTTGAGTGACCCACCAGATTTGAATTGATTTTTTTTTTTCGGTGGTTTGATTTTTCTTTCTTTCTTTTTATTATTCTTTTGCTAATTGAAATTATTTTTGCATAAGTGTGTTTGTTTTACCATTAAGTTTTCTCTTATCATTGTTAATCATGAGTGCCATACATAGATCGTTCCTCCTGAACATTCTTAAACCACTTCAACGTATCAAAACTCATCTCAAAAGGCAGATTCAATTTTGTAAAACACATCGCATTTGGGCTCCACAACCACCAGAGTTAGTAGCCTATGTTGAGGATTTAGAAAGCCAACTCAGAAATATTGAAAGAAGTGTTTACGACATCCAGTTGGAGCTTGAGGTGAATTCAATAAGAGGACGATTTTAATTTTCTTTGTGTGTTTTAATTTTTGTTTTGTTTTGTGCTTTAGTTTGTTACCCCGGTGAAGTGGCGGATAACGGTACTCCGTGACAATCAAGTCGGTTACTTCAGTTTCCCATAATAACTGATATTCTGAGGCGAAGGTATGGACATAACTGAGATTCTAGCGAAGCTTCACAAGCGATTCCCTTCACTCCCTCAGAATGCCCTTCTTACAATCTATAAAGCTCGGTCTGAACGCATGCGATTGCTCATGAGGAATAACATACCTGCTGACATCCGTTGGTTAATCGAGGCGAAAGTACGATTGGCAGGTGAGTTACCTCCAAAATTTATTGCATACATGCTTGGTTGTGGAAAAGGAAATTATGCAAGAAAACGACGAGCTCGAAGAATTTCTGTTGCTTGTCATAAGTGTGCTAGAATGAGTTGCAATAAAAACCCATGTTCTTTAGGAATGGTGTCTGACAACAGGGAAGATAAGATTCAATTCATTAGGGATGGCTTGAATAAGGAGTCATTGGATGATGTCCTTCTGTCTCTTGAAACGCATCCCAGTGGATATGTGCAAGGAGCGATTCTCCAGTTATGACCATTATTCCAGAAAGAGCATGCACGATATAGTCTCGGGAATCTGACTATAAACGACCATGTTTGCCAATTTATAAGAAAACTAGATGGGAAGCCCATCCTCAACCCATAGAGGGCGTTCAAGCCGTTTCTGGACGTAAAACCAGAGGAAGATGTGAGCCACAGTCGCAACTACCTGTAAATATCCTTTTACTTCACTGTTATTTTATTTCACTGTTGTTTTATCATTTGCATTATTGTCTTTAATAATTTTATTACTGTTTGTTTTTTTTCCTTTTTACTATTTACTTTTTGACTATTGAGCCATGTGCTTTACGCGTTATTTGACACTGACATGCCACCTCATACACAGTTGTGATCCATTGTCACCAAGATTCTTAAATATGACTTTTTGTTAAGCACTCAAATTGTTTTTGAGAAATATTCCAATAGCAACTGCTCCCAATAGACAATTCAAGAACATTTGTGTGCTTTCTGGATTTACCTATGGCAAACATAAAGAGTTCGTTGATGCAGCCATAGATCTTGGTCGAAGCATAGCAGAGAGAAAATTACACTTGGTGTATGGAGGAGGTAACCGAGGGTTATCAAAATTGGTCTCAGAAGTTGCTTTTGTCAGAGGAAGCCAAGTGTTAGGCATCATCCCTAGAGTCCTGAAACCTTTGGGCAGTGTGTCTGACTCAACGACTGGAGAAGAGTTAGTTGTCTCAGGTATGCAAGAAAGAATAACTGAAATGCTTAATCATGCTGATGCTTTTATTTTCCTTCGAGGAGATCTTGCAACACTAGAGGCACTTATCACACTAGCATCTTGGGCCCATCTGCACATTCACCAGAAACCCATCGGTTTGTTAAATGTCAATAATTTTTATAATGGCTTTTTCGCATTTCTTAACCATGCAATAAAAAACTACTTTATTCTTTCTAGTGCGAAAAAATTTTTTATTTGTGTTCACACTGCTAATGAGCTACTTGATATGTTACAAGCTTATAAATCGGAGCCAGACCCCTGGAGCTTTGTGTTGGAGCGTTCAAATGATGACGGTAACAGTAGCCGCAGTAAGAAGTACAAATTAGATTTAACAGTTCGCTTGTAAATATTTTCTTTTGTGTTGCACCACCCAGGTGATGTCTTTTAAACTCTACTTCTTTCCTTTAAAACATTGAGGATAATGTTTCGTTCTGGTTGGGGGGAGGGAATAGTTGACAATTGTGGAATCTTGGTTAAATTTTTATTAATTTTTTTTGTTGTAGAAACTAACTGTTGCTAACTTCGTGTGTTGAAGATGGCTGAATATGGAGTGTAGTGACTCTAGAAACGCATCCTCATTGTTTAAAAAAAAACAAAACAAAAAAAAATTCAGATATTTTATTTTTCTTTATTATGTTTTAATGTTTATTTTTCTTCTTCTTTTTAATTTCTCCTTTATAAATATACATTTTCAAACAAAATTTTTTGAGTCGAAGACGGCTGAATATGGAGTGTAGTGCCTCTAGAGACGCATCTTCTTATGTTTAAAAAAAAAAATGTTTCCTATCATTTTCTAATTAGTTTTTTTGCATCATTTTCACATTTCTGCATGCATATTTTCCTTTCACGTTTAGAATAGGTTGGGGTGTAGGATGTTGTTAAAAAAAAAATTGTGTGATTTGTTTTAACATTGGATGACATGATTAATTTCAAATTTTAGTATTTGTATTATCTTTAGTCTGAAGTGATGTTACACTATGTTTGCTACTTTACATGTTGATGTCGGAGACAAATATGAGTTGCTTGAAGGAATGAACATGTCATAATAAATACCAATTGAGTTTTTGAGCCTATCATTTTTCTTGGAGAGTAACCCTTTTGCCTATTCTTTATACAGCTTAGCAGTTTATTATTGTATATACGATCTCTAGATTTCTTTTGAGTTAACCCTAAAAAAAATTGAAAATAAAAAAAAGAAAAAAATGTGTGTTACTACATTTGGAGGCCCATCTAATTAGTAGATATGGAGGATTATTTAGAGCCCTAAAAGATGATGGAAAGGCCATCTTTGATCCGTTTGAGCCTTTCTAGCCATCCCTTTTATCAAATATCCATAGTTAACCCTTTTGAGCCTTTTAAAAAAAAAAAACCTTTTCTTTGTCAACTTATCATCTTGACCCACTCCGATTTGGAGTATTACCCAATATCTTATAAGATCCATCACCTATTTATGTTTGAGAAAAATGTAAATAAACATTTTTTATAGTGAAGTTATGCCTAGTTCAAAAAAAAATTGTTGCTTAAAAAAAAAACAAATTGTTGCTTAAAAAAAAACAATAATAGGTGAAATCCACCTTGCAACTTCAAAAATAATAATAATAATCCTTTGCATTTTTCTCAAATATACACTTTGTTTTTCCTATTTCCATTCTTTGTTAGCCGTGTCCCTAGCCTACATTACGTCCTAATAAAAGTCCTTCTTAATTTTAGGGAACTATAGTCTGAAGTAGAAGCTAGTTATATGGGCTAAAAGGATGTAGTGATGCATGAAAATAAATAAATAAATAGGGTTGACTAGCATTTTTATTTGACTTGAGATCGTATTATTTCTAAGTTGATGGCATATTTCTTTCATCTTGGTGAGAGCATGTGATATCATTTCTTGATTATTTTCTCTCAATTACCATTCATTGGAGTGACTATTTTTATTGGGTTTAATTTCTTTGTGAGAGTGTCACTACTTCCAGTGAGATATTGGGGTTTGACATGTCATTTTTGAAGGTAGCTACGACAAAGTCTACTGGGCTGATTCATGTGGATGGTTGATGTGGGTGTGATGTTTCTTTAGATTTGAGATAATGCTTATACTTTTATTTGATTGTTATCATTAGTCTGATTGAATAAACAAGAGTGTTTAAAAAAAAATCATTTTTAAATTTTGTTTTCGCTTTATTTGCCAGGGACTAGCAATAAGCTCGTTGAGGGTTGTGTTGAGTGTTAGAAAATGCATATTTATAAAGGAGAAAATCGTCATTTTACATTTCAAGTCTCACTAACAACCCTTACTTTTATGTGTTTAAGTTTCTTGTAATTTAATTATGTGTGTTTTATTTTAATTAAGTATTTTATGTATTTTAGGGGCATCATAGTCATTTCACAATAAACGAGAGATCAAATGGCAATACGGACATAATTTTTGAACTCAGGACGACCGAAAACCTTAGGAGGAACATAAAATGAAAAATTGTACTATTCACATGTACGGGTACTGTCTACATTACTGTTCACGGCACTGTTCATATAGACGGATCGATGACGTGGCATTGACCGATGATGTGGCATTGACTGATGAGGTGTCATGATCCTGTTGGACAAAATTCTTATGTACTGTTGATGGTGACGTGGCAGCATATTAGTGGATCAAAAACTGCACGTACGGTACATGCAACACATGGGATTATTACTGTGCAAACTGTGTTACTGTTCAAACCGTGTTACTGTTCACGCGTACTGTTGACTGTACTGTTGACTGATGACGTGGCGCAATCCTGAGCGCCCAAACTATTTTTAATCCGATGGCCATGATTTACTCGATGTATCTATAAAAAGGGGGCCTCCCCCCCTAATTTGGCACCTCTGAATCCATTTTTGGACTCTATTTTCTGTAATTCCTTCTCCATCTTGTATTTTCTACGTATTTTAATAAATTTCCATTTAGCCCCTAGTTCAATTATGAGTGACTAATTTTCTTTGAAGCTTGGGTTGAAAGTGAAGTCTCAACATGTGTCATGGACTTTATTTGGTATATTTATTTTCTCTTCCCCTCTAGTTTTTGTGGATGTTTTGACTTTTCGTTGACAAATAATAATAATCTTGTCAAGTACCGCCCTGGTTTCACCGGCTCCCTAGTATAAGATTATTATTATTTGGCACAGTAAGCTCTTAGCACCATATTTATTAGAGCGTGGTTCATGAGGTGTGGATTCCCCCCTCATGATTTAATTGGTATTAATAATGAATATTTAGCCCATGATGCATGTTGATACGGATCCAGATACTCAAGTACGTCATTTCAATAGAATTTTCTTCAATTTATTCTTGCCATTTCAATTCCAATTTTAAGAATTTATTCTCGCCATTTTAATTTAAGTTTTAGCATATTCTAAATCATTTCCACCACAAATCCAATCACCCATCATACAAAATTAATTCTATATATAATTAAAATCCACCTCCTCGTGGGATCGACACTCGTCACCATTGATCTATACTACAATAGATTCGTGCGCTTGCGAGTTCAATAAAATTTGCACAACAACTATGTTTGTTTATTTTCCTTATTTGTTTTGTAATGCTTCTGATGTCCTGAACAATTCTTCTTTACTCAATAATCACTCATGTAAGTCAGCCTTGATAGCTAATGCAAATACAATAGATATCAATCTACTTTATAAAAGGCTAGACATTTTGCTATTCATACTCTCAAAACTGTATTGAAGGGTTGCACTGATATTACCTTAAATAAAACCAAAAACTTGAATTTCTGTAACACTCGTTAATTTGGCAAAAGTCATTTGTTACACTTTGATTCTGTTCCATAAAATACAATAGAACCTCTTTAACTTTTGTATGCTAATATTTAGGGTCCATGTCATGTTGCTTCAACTTAAGGTTACTCTTATTATTTGTCAATTTTATATGACTTTAGCAGGTTCACATGGATCTTTCCTTTGTTTGCTAAGTCTAATGCACTTAAAGTGTTCATAACCTTTAAAAGTTTCAATGCGAAACACTTGCATAAACATATCAAAACTATTCAAACATATTAGGGAGGGGAATTTAGAAGTTTTTTTACTTATCTTGCTCAGTGTGGAATCCAATTCAGACACCCTTGTCCTCATATTCACCATTAATATGGTGGAGTAGAGAGAAACACATGCATATTGTTGATATTGGCTTCACTTTGTTAGCTCAAGCAAATTTGCCACTGAAATTTTGGTGGAATGCCTTTCACACGGTTGTTTTTCTCATCAATAGTATACCTACACCGATCTTGAATAATATTTCTCCTTATCAAAAACTTTTTCATCAAAAACCTAATTATAATTTTCTTAGAACCTCTGTTGTGCCATATAATAAACATAAACTTGAATTTAGATCAGGTAGGTGTGTCTTCATTGGCTACAACTCTCAACATAAAGGATACAAATGTCTTCATTTTTCTGGTCGAGTGTATATCTCCAATCATGTAATCTTTGATAAAGATTCTTTTCCGTATATGTCTGGTTCAGATTTTTCTTCTGTTACTCAATATTGTACTTCAACCGATACAGTCTCCAATTCTTCTACCGTCTCAACTCCTTCTTTTACTCATTTTCAAATATTATAACCTCCTCTGCAATCTCTTTCAGCAGGTGTTTCCTTAGAGCCTTTATCAACAGCTCCTAAAGAGGTACATTCTCCTTATTTATCATCCTCTAACATTCATTCTCACACACAACAACTGTATGATATTCAACCCTTAAAATAACATTCAATCACCACCACATTTAATATTTGCTGCACCACCAGTAAGACATCCAATGATCACTAGATCCATCGATGGTATTTACAAGCCAAAGTCATAGCTTGCTTATCTTTTTGCCACACCTTTAGAACCTACTTTTGTTTCCCAAGCAATTTATGATCCAAAATGGTTTAAGGCAATGCAAGAGGAGTATCAACTCTTCAAAGCAATCATACCTGGGAATTGGTATTACCAACAACACTTGTTAAATTAATAGGAAGTAAGTGGGTTTTCAGAATAAAACATAACTCAAATGGTATCATTTTTAGATACAAAGCTAGATTAGCGGCCAAGGGTTTCCATCAGATACATGGTATAGATTATACAGAAACCTTCAGTCCAGTTGTGAAAGCTTCAACAATTAAAAGAGTATTGAGCCTAGCTGTCATGAACAAATGATTTATTAGATAGATTGATGTAAATAATGCTTTTCTAAATGGCATTTTGGCTGAAGATGTATATATGGTACAACTTGAAGGATTTGCTGATCCTACTAAGCCCAATCATGTCTGCAAACTTAAAAAGGCCATTTATGGATTAAAGCAAGCCCCCAGGGCATTATTTGACAGGTTCAAAACTACTATGGGAGCTCAATGGGGCTTTCTAAACTCAAAATCTGATAGCTCACTTTTCTATAAGTTGGAAAATGGTCATATTCTACTTGTTTTAGTATATATTGATGATATAATTATTACTGGCTCTCATTGTCAGCTGGTGTAGCAAGTGATCCACAATATGCAGACTACTTTTGCTTTAAAAGACTTGGGGGAACTGAACTATTTTCTTAGGATTGAAGTTTCAAAGATAGCAACATGCTTTTATCTCTCTCAAGCAAAATATATAGCTAATCTCTTGGCAAAGTATGATATGGCAGATTGTAGCCAAGTTCCTATTCCAATGTCCATTGATTAGTATTAAAAATTATTTAATTATCAGGCGATAATATGTTATTTTATGCTTATGTTATAATTTATATTTGGGTTTATGTAATATATTAGGAATTATTAATTATGTTTTAAATATATTTAATTTTGTGTATTTTTATGTGTTTATTAGGAAAAATATTAATTTCACGTAATTCGAGGCACCAAACAGATAGACGGAGGTCAAATTTAGATTCTGGAGGTCTGAAAACCTTAGAATCAGTCAAGATCGACTTAAAATTGGGCTTGTGTAAAAAGAATTGACTTTTCATGTTGATCGAGCACTGATTGGATGATAAAATGAGCTTACAATAGATATGAGTGCATGGGATAATTGGCAATTTTGACTAAATCTCAACCGTTCATGATTCAATGGCCATAATTGTGCCACGTGGCAATGGTTGGTGAAGCAAGTTGTAGGATCCAAATCTTTGTATTTGGGTCGACCCGATCCACCCATTAACCCGCCAAATCTTAACCATTCTTTGGGCAAATCGGACGAGTCAAACAATGCCACGTGTGATGTTGATCTAAAGGTTGTGAGGAGCACATGCATGAAGCTTATGATGGACCGCAACACACTGGATTATGAATTTATTTTTCTATAAATAGAGCCTCATTTTATGATTTTAATCATCTCTCTACAATTCTTTTCTTCTCAAATTCTCTCCATTTCTCTGTAATCTTGATTTTTAGATGTGTTTTAAATATTTTGTATAATTATTTTTATAAATAAAATTAGTTTTATTTCCAATTTTAGTTGTTTTTATTACTTTTAATTATAAGTAATTCAATTTTGCTACTTCTTTTTATTTCAATTATGCTTAACTAAATAATATTAGTTAGGGGAAGGTGAAACTCTTAGGAAATAAATATGATTTAAGCAAATTCTATTTTTAATTTTATAAATTAAATTATTTTCTATTTAATTTTATACATATTTTATATTTTAAAATTTTGATTTATTGTAGACAAACAAATGAATTTGGCACAATAAATTCTTAATATCTTAATATAAGGAATGGTAAAATGGTATTTTAACTTATTGTAGACAAATTAAATTTTGGCACAGTAAATACTTAATCCATCATAAAATTAAAGGGAAAATAATAATAATTTATATAATTAATCTTTTGGGCAATAAATCTAAAAAAAAAGGAAAAAAGAATTTATTAAATTTTATTTACTACTAAGAGTGGATCCATAACCCTAACTAGTTCAATTTCATAGTTTCATTTAAATTAAGTTGTTTATATTCAAGTTTTAATTTCAATTTTTAGATAAAATAAAATAAACAAATTAAATCTTTTCTCTGTGGATCGACCTCGGACTCATCGAGCTATAATACAACAAGATACTCTTATACTTGGGAGTTTAAAATTATTTTTAAGTTGTGTCATCCATAAGACATTATCTTAGCAAAGAATCAGGTCCAACTATTTCTAAGGCATCTCAGTATAGAAGTATAATTGGGGCCTTGCAGTGTACGACTTTAACAAGACCTGAGATAACATTTTCTGTTAATAAGTTCAGTCAATTTTTATCCTCACCAACAGCAGACCATTGGGAAGCATGCAAGAGACTTTTGAGGTATTTGAAGGGTTCTATTCATTTTGTTTGCATTTTTACCATTGTGGAACTTTACAAGTGAACTGTTTTAGCGATTCTGATTGGCCATGTGACAAAATGATAGAAAATCAGTTGCTGGATATACTGTTTATTTTGGTTCAAATTTAGTTTCCTAGAGTTCTAAGAACCACCAGTGGTTTCAAGGTCCAGTACCGAAGCTGAGTATAGAGCTTTATCTCAAGCTACATCAGAAGTTGTTTGGATTCAAAGCTTACTTAGTAAATTGAATATTAAACTTGTTGCAACACTTATAATGTGGTGTGACAATCAAGGTGATATAGCATTGGCTTATAATCTAGTTTATCATGCTAAAACTAAGCATGTTGAGCTGGATATTCATTTTATCAGGGAGAAAGTAGCAGCCAAGAAAATTCTTGTACAATTTGTTCCGAGTGAAGATCAAACCGCGGATATACTTACCAAGGCACCGACTTTTGATCAGTTTCATTATCTTCGCAGCAAGTTAAATGCCCATCCTAGACAGTTTAGCTTGAGAGGGGATGTTATAGAGCATGGTTAGAATTGTTAGGATGAGTACACTTGATGATTTCCTAGCTGATGTGTAACAATTAGTTAGCTTAATCCGCTTCATTGTTAACGAACTTGTTAGGCATGAGTAGAAGTTATAACAAACTCTAGTGAATGCATTTTTACGATGTATAAATATAGAGCTTAGATCGCAATTGATGAGCTGAGTTCATTCTAACAATTTCTCGATTCTTCTTTCTTTCATTTTCTCTTTATTTTTCTTACTTACCAAACACACAAAATAACAAAATCTTTCAAGACTACAGAATGTAAAGCCAATGGAAGCTCCCCATATGAATTGGTTTATGGTATAGAAGCTATATTGCCAATGGAAAACTTGCTACTAACCCTCTGCCCCAAACTTGCTAAACTCAATCTTAATTCAATAATCTTATGAGCAAATACAGATATCGTTGATGAGATCCAATATATAGCTGTGATCCATATAGCTAGTTATAGGAGAAACATTAAGAGAGAGTACAATAAAAATGTCCGTGAAAAAACATTTCAAGTTTGTGCTCAGACAAGCTATCGATATCCGTAAGGAACTCAATGCGAAAATGTTCGGTAAGACTTGTGAACGGCCATATCAAATTGGCAAAGTCATTAGCAAGGGGGCTTACTGATTGCTTATGCTTAAAGGGAATCCAGTACCTACATCCTAGAATGCTCTTCCCCTTATAATTTTTTACCAGTAATTGTTTTCAATTTGCTTTTTTTTTTCCATTTTTTTAGTTTTACTTTCTTGTTTTTTTAGAAAAAAATAACTGGATTGCAAAGGTTAGCCAGATTTTAGTTTAATGTGGCTAACAATTGATCTTTGTGTTAGAATTTCAATACAACTTAGGGTATTATCTAGAATTCAGATTGATTCCGCTTGCTTTATTTCTTTTAAAACTCGTGATGAAATAATAAGACCTAAAAATTAGCAATGTGGTGAGCAAGTTTACAGCGAATCCGAGGAGGGAACACTTAGAGGCTATTAAATGGTGCTAAGGTACCTTTGGGGAATATCAAACAATGGTGTATCATACAGAAACGTAGAAGACTCTAGAATCAAAATTGAAAGATATGTTGATTCAAATTATGCATGTGACTGAGATGGAAGAAGGTCAATGACAGGGCACTTTTTTCAAAATGAACAATAGTATAATAAGCTGGAAGTCTACTTTGAAATATGTGTTCGCTCTATATACAATGGAACTTGAGTATGTTGCTTTCGCAATAGCAATTAAAGGGTGAAAATGATTAATTGAGGAGCTGATAAGATATCTGAGCAGCGTTTGAGTATTTTTTGACAGCCAAAGTGCAATATATTTGAGTAAAACTTAGGTGCACCACAGGAGAACAAAACACATAAGTGTGAAAATGCATTTTATTTGAGATGAAATTAAGAAATGAGCGTTGAAGCTGAAAAAGGAGTTATTCCAGGACTTGGCCATAGCTACTTACCTTTGAGTTACAGTGTAAGTGGACGGAAAAATGTGGATGCTATTTGATGAAATTTTATATTCAAGGTGGAGAATTGTAAGATCATAGTTATGAATTCTAGTGTCCATAAAGATTCAAATGTGGCGAGTGGCTGAGGTGTACTAGAGGGTAGTTGGGATACACTTATATCGCTGGAAGTTGATCTGGCACTGAAGTTTTAATCTACATGGCGCATGATGGCTAAATAATTGCTACAAACGTTATTTATGCTTTGTGACATAATTGGAACTGCCCATGATAGTTAGATAACTGTCCATACATAATAGTTAGATAGTTGACTATAATGACTAGCTACCTACTGCGATAGTTATTTAGGTGTTTAAATTATTGAGGGAGTTACTCTAAGGTTGAAAAAGGGAGCAGCCAATGTAGTTTAGGTTTTGGGAAGTACTTTGAGAGAACTTTATGAGATAGTTTTGGATAGAGGGAGAAATTATAAGTTGTGTAACCTCTAGAAATTAGTACATTTCCATTGTAATATCCTTAGTGATTAATAAAATCTCAACAAGAGTGTGTTTGTTCTCATGGATGTAGGCCTAACGAAGTTGATCCACATAAATCTCTTATGTTATTTTCTTTACTATTTTTTGTTATTATTATTTGCCTTTGTGTATGACATTTTCTGGTGGTTTTTAATCTATTCTACAATCGAGTTGATCTAAGATAGTCGAGCTATGATAGAATTAAGTTGATATGAGATAGCCGAGCTATGATAAAGAATAACAATGCTACTCTAAGGCTATCTTAGCCAACTAATTTAGCTTTGATCCTTAAAAGTGCATCATACAATAAATTTGACATCATTTTCCTCATCTTACCAGTGCCAAAAAAATGTCTTGCAACATAGTGTTAGATTACATTTCAAGGGCAAATCATCTTTTCTTATGGATTCATCAACAAATTTATTAACAAGGTGTAAAAATGGTATTTTGTAATATCTTATGTAGAACTATTTTAAGTGCTTGGAGTTGTATATAGAAACCTACGAGCCTAACTCAACCAAAAAGCTAGCTCAAGAGTTGAGAACTATCGAAGTCTTATATACTTAACCCAAGTTCAATACTCAGTCGAGGTGGGATATTTTCGCTAACACCCCCGGTCGCGTGTAAATTAGTCTTTCTGACTAGTCCTTATCACATAGTAAGGAAGTGTGAGCCTACTCATACATGAGCTTGGGTCTAATACTATAAAAGCCTATAGGCCTAACTCAACTCAGAAGCTAACTCAAGACTTGAGGTTTGTCCATGTCTTACATACTTAAACTAAGTTCAATAGTCAGTCGATGTGGGATATTTTCCCTCATACTTTGTAAGTGTAGTTGCAATTCATATCTGTAATAGATTTTCTATCAACCATATTGAATTAAAAGTACTTAATAATTAAAAATTCATCTCGCTATTTTTTTGCTATGTATTTATGCTCAAATAAATTCCATATTTCTCTTTGAGATTTGACACGTGTAGAGATCAAGCAAGCGACCAGAGAGAGTATTGAGAATCAGCCTCTACAAATAAATTTATCTTCTTCACATTCCTTTCTTTGCTTGATTATGTCCTCTATGTCTTTTTCATTTGGTAGTGGTAGCAATTAAAGGTTTGGATGTAGCACCTAAGATGTATTCAAATTATTGAGAAGAAATATAACCTTTTCTTTCCAGCAGGTAAATTCGGGTCATCAAATTTGTCTAACTTTACAAAGTCTTGATTCATCACTTTAAAGTCATTTGCTTGCTTATTATCTTTAATAATACCTAAAGATTGTTGAGGAATAGCAACTGGGCTTTATTTCTACCTACTTGGAAGAGTTTGCTAACAGGTTCTATCACAAATTATCCCTAGGTTAAAACAATAGCTGAATACTGCAATTATTAATTAATAATGAAATATTCCCTAACATTTTTCATGGAAACTATTTGATTGTAGGAAAAGTATTGTAAGAAAAATGGAAATCCTTTTTAGTGTTATCTCAAAGAATAATTTCAAGGATGAATTGGTGTAAATGAATGAGGATTCTGATAGGCTATTTATAATGTACTAAACAAACTTTAGCAAAGGTTGTAAGTTGTAACATTTCATCATAACTCTTTAATTTATCCACATGTAAAATATGTTAAAATAGCCACACTCTTACAACAGAAGTTGCAAAACTTCACCAACATCTAAACGACATATCTCATACAATTCTTTCGTTATTTTTTTTAAAATGAAAATATAGCTTTCATTATTTGGAATTAGAAAGTAACAACATAATTTGCGGTAGGAAAGATCCCTTCCAGAATATAGGATTTTCAAATTCTAAAGTTTTCTTAGCTAGAATGAGCTATAGCATTACATTCTCTTGGTATATGATGAATTAAAAACTGATTCGATCTCTGAATGCTTTCTTAAATGTCTGCAATTATCCAAGAGGTTTCTTTTATGCTATCTTTCCTACTCAAAATTAAGCCTACCACTTCTTGAGGGTCTGATTCTATAATCATTGGAGAATACCTTGCATTCTGAGCAATTTTGATATCTACACTTATAGCTTCAGCTTCCATGTGAGTACTGTTGATTTGAAACATAGATCTTTGCACTACAGCTGCCACTACCACTCCATTTAAGTCTCTTATAACCACTCCCAACTCTACAGATTGGTTCTTAATCTTCACGGCTGCATCCACATTGATTTTAAACTAGCCACTAGGAAGGGCATTCAAACCTATGTCTATTTATTTGCTGATTTTGCAAAGCTTTTGTAGATGGCCCTTTAATTCTTCTGTAGGATTCTAAGCTTGCCTCAGCTTTGACAATTGATAATTATGAATCTTCTTTCTTATTCTCAAAGATGAAAAGGTTCCTCGAGTACCAAATGGCCCAACAAAGCACAACTGTTAGTTCCAGCTCCTTTTTGCCTATTTTCCCTTGTATTTCTAGCAACACAGACATTAAATCTTGGTGCTCCAACTTCTTAATCTCCTCTGCAAAAGCAGTATTCTTCCACACTTTTCTAGCTATTTTGCAATATATTAATGCATGAAACATATCTTCGCTTTCCAATCCACATTTCTGACAAATAGGACTCTCAACAATTTTCCTTCTCTAAAGATTATAAGTTGTTGGCAAGTGATTTTTGACTGCTCTCCATATGAAAATCTTGATCTTTCTAGTAACTCAGTAGCCTAAATAATGTTTTATTGACTTTGTGAGCTGTCTGACTACAAGGGTTGTCTGGAAACTTCAACTTTAGTACAAGTTGATAACCACTTTTAACTGAATATCGCATATATTTATCATAGTACCATAGATATTGGTCTGGCTTTGGAGTCCTTGGAAGCTGAATTCGAACAATGATGGTTGCATCTTCCTTTATAAAGTGCTGAAAAATCTTTTCCTCCTTCCAATGTTGGTTCTCATCAATTAATTCAGCTACTACTGCTTGAGGGTCCATTGTTGGTGGTAAGAAAGGTTTAAAAATTTCTAGCCATGGCAACCAATTACTTTTGTAAATGTACACCTAATTTCCAGAGCATATTCTCCACCTTAATCCTCCCTGTTAAATCTGTCTACCATATAGAATGCTTCTCCAAATAAAAGATGGATTTGATCCCAATTTTGCCTCCATGAAATTGGATTGTTTAAAGTACCCTGCCTTTAAAACTCTTGACATTAAAGATTCAAGATGTTGTCTAATTCTCCGTCCTTGTTTCACAATCAAGGCTTGGTTGAAACTTAAGAAATCACGAAATCTCAACCCTCCTCTCATCTTTGCGTGATAAAGTTTATCCCATTTAGCCCAATGACTGCCTCTACGATCCATTTTTCATCCCCACCAAAATCTGGCTATTGTCTTTTGAATGTCCTCACAAATACTTGAAGGAAACTTGAACACACTCATTGCATATGTCAGAACCGCTTGAGCCACTGCATTTACAAGCACTTCTCTGCCCCTGGTTGAAAATAGTTTACTTTGCCAACTAGATAGCTTGTTCAAAACTCTCAGTTTTATCTCATTGAAAAAGATGACTTTCTCCTTCACACCGTAGATGGAAAACCTAGGTATTTTTCATGCTTTGAAACTACATTGAGTTGAAAAATGCCCTTGATTGTGTCTATCTGGCTAGCATGAACATTGCTTCTAAAGAACATTGAGGACTTCTCATAGTTAAAAATCTACCTTGCTGCGAAAGCATAACAATAAAAAAATGCTTTTCAAGTTCCTACAATCTTCTTTTGTTGCTCTTGTGAACACTAAACTATCATCTGTAAATAGTAAGTGTGTAATTGATAGATTGTTGTTGAACTTCAGACCATGTATAATCTAGTTTTTTTCAGCCTACACAAGCATGTTGAAGAAGACTTCTGCACATAAAATGAATAAATACGGTGATAAAGGACAACCTTGTCTCAACCCTCTTTGAGGTGGAATTTGACATTTTGGTACCCCATTGATCAGAAATGAGAAAGAAGTAGTAGTGATACAATTCATTGTTAAATCAATCCAATTAGAAGAGAAATCTAACTTCTGCATGGTACACCTTAGAAAATTCTATTCCACCTGACGTGAAAGTTTGATGTCAGTTGGTTTGAATTCAAATGCTATTAGTGTCAATGTGCATGTGTACACAACAAGTAATATAATGATGAGTATTCAAGATCGTCTCTACAGAGATTGATATTATCGAAATTGCTACAGCAATCTTGACACCGCAATTTTGCCTTAACTGAAAATAGATTGAACAATTAAACTAATAAATTACATAATAAAATGCAATAAATAAATACGCATAAAAGCAAACTTTCACGTCACAAACAAAGATAAAATCAATAGGAATGAAGTAGTTGAATAATTAAATTCTCTTCATAGTTTTGACCATTTCTTCTAATTCTAGGTTCAGTTTCTACAGCATCTGCTACAACACTGGGTAGAATCCTCATTTATCCTCAGTTGTCGCATGTTAGATGTCTTATAACTATATGCAACCCAGCAATGACTAATTGTTAAGCCAATATAGGCTATAACATTACACGTTTATGTTCTAATTACCCTACAAGGTGAATCCTTATGTCTAATTCATCACTAATTTCAGATAAAATATGCTCTTTTGGAATCAAGTTAAACTCACCTTAGGAAACTCAATAAAAAACCAAGTATTGTTCTAATATGTTCCACTAAGATAGGCCCTTTTGTGGCTCTTCCTTATCTTGTATCATTAAATGAGTGGTCGACCGAACTAATGGTTATAAATAATTATTACCAAAATAAAATGCTATAGCAAACATGTAACAACATATATAATCAATCAAGTAACCATCAAGATTTTTTATCACTTAATCACAAATAATATTAGTTATAGTTTGCAAAAGAAAATAAACAACAAAGTGTCAGCCGTCAAACACATTATCATGATCCAAGAATAAACAAGAAAAGAATAAGGAAGACTGAATTCCAATTGATTCCCACAATTTCTCCACTGATGTTGCCTTGATTCTTGCTCTTAATTTCTGTTTCCCCTTTGCTTCTTTTCGGTTTTTTTATCTTGGTTCACGACCTCCTCCTTTTCCTTTGGGTGCGTGCCTCTTTTATAGCTAAAAATTAGGGTAAATGGAAGTCTAAGGCATATATCCTCCAAATTAGGAAACTACAAATTACAATCTGTTAGGTGACTCACGCGAAATCTTTTATGCCAATGCTCTAGGACTACTACAACAATGGCTATAACATCTGTACTATTCCAGACTTGCTTCAATTCTTTTATAGTCATGTTCTTTTGTCCTTTTTGTAAGCCTATTGCAACAGTATCATTTCCTTGAAATTTGAGCTTCGGATTACTTACAATTATCCATATGTTTTTAGCATACAATTATTTAAAATCAAACGAAATTTATTAAACTTAAACTAAAATGGATGTTACCACAAACTATCATTAAAATGAAATAAAATACACTATTTACTCTCTAAGTAATCTTGATTTAAGCTTAAATGTGTCATGATAACTTTTATTTCATAGAGTTATAAATGTCCAATTTTAGAGCTACCAAGCCTTTCTTCTTTCTTCTACCCTGCCTTATCTTATTAAGACATTCATAACCGATGATTATATTGTCTGTAATAAATCTATTCAGAATGAAGGCACTTTAGTTTGGGGATATAATTTTATCTAAGATATGGTTCAACTTATTAGCCTTTAATTTTGTAATAATTCTATAAATAACATTATAAAAGTGATCTAGGCTTTGTGACTTTTAGAATTAAGGCAATATATGAGTGGTTAAGAGGTGCTGGTTACCTTTCTTATTGAGGATGTGTAGACAAGTAGTGACCACTCATTCTTTCACCGAACTCCAGTGTTTTTGAAAGTAAACAGCGGACAATCCGTCTGGTCTAAGCACTTTCATGGGGCACATCAAAGCCAATACTTTTGTGACTTCTTCTTTCGTAAATGGTGCATCTAGCTAGTTGTTCATCTCTCTATTCACCTTAACTCTCATATCTTTAAGGGTTGCATCCATTTGATTTGCAGTAGGGTCTGTTGTTGTGAAACGATTTATGAAGTGTTCAAAGAAAATCCTCTCCACTTCGCTACTTTCTTCAGTCCACTTCCCATTGTCATCCAATATCCCCCAAATTTTGTTCTTCTTTTTCCTTTTTGAAGCTTTAGAATGAAAAAAATTGTGTTTTTTTCCCATTCTTTCAACCAATCTGCTCTTGACCTTTGCTTCTTGAAAATTTCATCGTCTATAAGTATGTTATCAATCTGCTGTTTAATTTTCTTTAATTCATCTCTACATTTATAATGGCTAAACTCCTGTCTAATTGTTTTTAGCTTGTTCTTTAGCTTTTTTTTTTGCTTCTGTCTTCTTTTAAACTCCTCTTTACTCCATAGATACAGTTCTCCCAATGACTCATTCGCTTTCTTTTTGAACAATTCAACTGGATTCTCTTCATTCCATCTACTCTTTTCTTGCCACTCTTGCTGGACTATCTCTCTGCATTTCTCGTACTCGCTCCATATGTCTTCATCGTGCACTCTTTGAAAAGTTCTCCTTTTGTATCTTTGTCCCTTGTCTTTTCTAATTATCTCCATCAAAATGGGTTTGTGGTATGAGCTCCATGAGATAATATTATGTGTTGTTGTCTCTTGGTATAAACTACACCAATTCTGATTATAAAAGAATCTATATAGTCGCTCCTCAATCAAATGGGGGCCAAACTTTCTATTTAACCAAGCGAATAAGTAGCCATTTAAACCCTGGTAAGTCAACCCACAATCCTTGATAGCTTGTCTAAATTCATGTACCCTACTTGAAATTTTTCTCATTTCCACCCATTTTTTCGTTCAAGTTTAGGATTTCATTAAAGTCTCTAAAACAAAGCCATGCCAAGATTGACATACCTGCTAGTCTCCGTAAAAGCGTCTAAGTATATTTTTCTTTTTTTTGTTCTGATTCTGGGTGACCATAAACGCCTATGCATCTCCAAAAAATTTCCATTCTCATTATGAATAATAGCATCAATATGGTGCTTACTATACGACTGCACTTCTAACTTAACTTTTGAAGTCCACAACAATGCCAATCCACCTCCCATTCCACTTCTACCAATTATAAAACAATTGTCAAACTTCAAAACTTTCCCTTTAACTTCCATTTGCTTAGCTGTCATTTTTGTTTCACAAACAAATACAATCTGAGATCTAAGCTCTTCGAGAAGTTTTTGAGCTTCTCGGAATGTTAAGTCCTTCCTCAAACCTCGAATGTTCCAACTTATGATCTTTAAAACTATCGACGGTACTGGATTCCAGCCATCGCCAATTGTTCCCTTTGACACAAATTCATCTTCCTTTACTGTAACAGTTTCCTTTGTCTAATATCTCACTTTAGAAACAGCCTTTGGTATGTAATGGCTTCGTTGAGAAAGTTCCATTTTGTGGGCTGGATCCTTTAATTTTTTTTTATTTATGTTTACATCACTTGCTAGTCTTTTGGCCCTGATAAGTTTCTCTTACACCTCTTTTTTACTGTCCACATTTCGAACTTGTAATTTTCATTTGAGAATCTTGGGCTTCAAGCTTACTTCATACCTACTTTCCGCACCTCTATTTCAGACATCTCTTGGATCATTTGTTTTTGGGCCAGATCATTGACATCATCAAAGTCCATCTTTTTTTCTTTTGCTCTCCCACTTCTTTTCATTTCTCCCGCTTCCGTTATCTTTGCATTTCCCTTTTTTTCACTTGAAACTTCTGTTTCCCACTTTTTACTTCCCTCTTTTGCTTTTTCTTCTTTGCTACTCATCTTCCTAGGAGATGTGACATCATTAGCTAGTTCCCGCTGTCTTATACAACTATTTTCTGGCCCTTTTGGATTAAGAGCCATTTGCATTAAATGAGTATCAAGTGCCATTTCTTCGTAATCGGATCTACTAACTCGATTCACCTCCTCACCCAACCAGATTCAGGTTGTTGCCTTTCTGGATTTAGGGGTTTTGAGCTGTGTTTTTCTAATGTTGATCTTGTTTGGCCATTTTCCATTGTTTTTTAAGTTGTAGTATTTTTGTTACTCTTGTTGTTTTCTGATTTCCATCGATTCTTTTCTCTGTCTTGTTTCATCTTCTCAACTGTTGTGATGGCTTTGAGATGGGGACCATACTCCAGTTTATCTTATGGCTGGTTTCTGTACTTGATACACTCTTTATATAGATAGCCAATAATTCCACAACAAAAACAAAAGTCTGGTTACCTATCATACACAACTGGTATTTAGACCTCAGTTATTGTTCTATCTCGAACCTTTGCATTCTCATCTTCCCCTTCCATTTCCTCTCTATTTCTATTACTCTCTTCCTCATCATTTTCTTCTTTCAATACTATTATTTTCTTTAGAGGCTTTGTGATGTCCACATTTATCCTTAACTGAGCAGTGTTCCCCATACATTCTCCTGCCGCATCCTTGTTACTTCCTCCACTGTGCCTATTGTTTTCCCTAGCTCAACAATGGTCTCCTTATCCATACACATTATGGGTACATTGAGAATTTGTACCCGAAATGATGCATGTGTAAAAGCTTGTTGTGTGACATCCCCTATTCCAGATGGTTCCTTAAGTATTATGAGTGCTCTGTTGAAATGCCATGGTCATCCCGTCATTATTCTTTTTTTGTCTTCTTCAAAGCTAAATTTAAAAATGAAGATATTAACCCGAAGACTTTATGTCTTTACCTCTCACATCATTTTCCATACTTGTTGCATAGTTGTCTTTAGTCCTTCTATGTTTACTCCTCTATTGAGTAATACCTTACCAATCAAACATCCCGCTACAATCTTTTCTCCTTTTTTTTTCATCTTGCTTTTGAATAATACTCTCCCGTCAGCTTCCTCAGTTAGTCTGATAGCTCTGCATTTCCTGATTAACTCCTCTGTATCCATCTTGCTTTTATAATGTTTAAGCGTAGTCAAAGGTGGTTGAGAAAGTTGCTGATGATTTAAAACCATAAACTAAAAGAGAATTTGAATTAAAGAAAAACTAGAGGCATAATAAATAAACCACCCACCAAGGGCAACTCAGTGAGTCACAAAGACCCCATTACTCACTCTCATTCCTTTTGTTTTTAGAGAAAACTAAAGGAGAGAGACTATTCTTTCGTTATTTAGAATAATTCTCTAATATAATATTACTATCTATCTAGCATATTCTACCGTTATGGTAAAAGCTTGTTTAGTCCATATACTATGAGGTTAGTGCTCATTTAGTTCTTATATTTTTAAAAATACCTCAAAACGTCCCTGCTACTAAATATTAACACTCATGCCATTGTTTTTTTTATTCTTTTTAGCTTGTTTTTACAATATTACACTCTTACAGTAATGTTTATTTTTTGGATATTAATAAAAAATTAGATTATCAAATTAAACCCAAAAATAAAATAAAAATAAAAAAGTTATATATTAATTTTTGTGGAAGCTCATGTAGGTCCAAGAAAATTAATATTGTAAAAAATTAGATTATCAATTTTTTTAGAAAAAATTAATATTTTAACTCAGGAGAGTGTTCCACAAAAATTAATATATATATATTTTTATTTTATTTTTTGGTATTAAATTTGTAATTTAATTTTTTCTTTTTAATAATATCTAAAAAACAGAAACATTATTGTAATAAGGTAATATTGTAAAAATAGGTTAAAAGGAATAAAAGGTAATGGCAAGAGTGTCAATAATTTAATCATAAGGATACTTTGAGATATTTTTAAAAATACAAGAACTAAACGAACACTAACCTCAAAATATAGGAACTAAATGAACTTTTACCCTACCACTACTCAGTAAAACGACATAAAAGTTCTTTCAAATTCAAAACATCAAGAAGAGTTTTATAATTTTGAAGAGTTGTTTGTACTTCACATCCTTGAATTTGAGAAGGAGAACCCGTTCACCGTCAACCCTCCGTCAATGCAAATAGTCTGACCAGTTATATATAAGGCTGCTGGCATACCTAGAAATGCTACCAAGGCAACCACCTCTTTGGGCTCCCCAAAGCGTCACATTCGAGTTTGGAATCTCAGATCTTTGAAGACTTTCTCATTATCGAAATGCTACAAATTAGAAAATTAAAAGTCATATTTTTTAGCCCAGCGATTGGTTCAAGCCTACCGGAGTCTTATTTTTCCAAATTTTAGTGGGGGAGATTTTTCCGTGCATGTTTGTGGTAACAAATCTCTGAGTTTAATTAGCTTGCATGCAATCGGGTTGTACAACAAAAAATATATGGGGAAGCTTGTCATTTCTCCTAATGAAGTTAATACAGATATTATTTACCCCTTACTGTTTTTATAATGTTCAATAACCAACTGTCTCACTATTATTTTACATTATTATTCTTAATTTTTAAATACACTTTTATTTGTATTTATTATAAATCAGATAAATCATATAAGTTGAAATTAAAATAAAAAATTAATACTAAAAATAAGAAATGTATGTTTTAAGGTGACTAAAAAATTAATAATAAGATATTTTTCTTGTATTTTTATTTTTTTATACAATTTTCTAATAATAAATGTGTATTTTATATTACTAAAATTAAATATTAACAAACAACCTATTTATCCTTATTTTCCTTTAAGTTTTTTTATGTTAGTGGGGTTATTAGATGTTATGAAAATAATAGAGAGATATGTGGTATACATTGATTTCAATTAAAATGAAAATGGCTATAGATTGTAAAAATCTATAGATATCTAAACTAAACTCTCAATAGAATCTAGATATATAGTAATGTATGTATAGATTGTAAAAATCTAAAATAAAAGAATTAAGTCGATAATATGTCAGTGAAAATATTCAACTTACACATACAGCCATGGAAGATTTGGTAATTCAAGGGGCCACAGAATTAGCTCTTATGCTGTCTTTTGCCCACTCACGTGCCAAATTCTTTGCAACTTGGCTCATGGCTGCTGCATAAAACAACGCGATCGACATCTTTGCATCTTAAATCCCTTTACATATGCTTTACAATGGTTATTAACTACTATCGTACGATGAATAAACAATCCAATCACCTTTGGTTGGTACATATATGGATACGCCACTTACTGACACCATGCTAGAAACCGAAGACATCATAACAATACTGGCTGCCCCTGATGCTTTCGGAAGAGGATGTTCCAAGTTGGGACTTGTGAGAAGCTGACTTGAAATTGGTAGCCACGAGAAACAACAAGTCTTCAGCCGTGAAATCTACAGTATTCAGTCTACTCACATTTGCCCTGACGTTGTTTATCTAGAGAGACATCGATCAATTTTAATATTATCAATAAGCATGATTACATAGAAGGGAACCGATTAATTTCGCCAACATGAGGTGGGGTTTTGGTCACTTGAAATAAAGTAAAACAAAAAAGGGTATATTTTTCTCTAGTCTTTTAGGATTTAAACCGACAATCCGATCAGTCAACATGCCTCATTACTTTTTATCTACAAATGATTCACTTGAGCATCAGCTACAGAAAACTAATTCGTAGTATATCTTGATCTTTGGCAGTAGTTGTAGGGCTGATGCTAGTGAAGCTCCTATAATATTATTAACTTCAAATATTAATATTTCACTTGCGATTTTTTAGGATCTGGGCTCTCTGTAGGAGAGCATGTTACTCAAGGATCGAATGAACTAAGTGGCTGATTAACTAGCGAGAAGAAATTACACAGCTAGTATTTTTTTTTTAAATTTTAACTTTTAAAGGGAAAAAAATCACTTATGAGATCAATTACCTATCTTGTTGGATTTTATTCTTGTAATTAAGGTCCATCCAAAGTTGATGGCTTGTTTTTCAGAAAGATAATCTGAAGGCTATGATTGATTACTTGCAGGCCGATGGAAATGTCTCCATGATTGGTTTATGAGGCTGTTAAATTACTAAATAGGTATATTTATTTTTCATGAGCTTTATCTTCGTTTTTCCATTATGGAAATGTCTCTATGATTGTAACTTTTAAGACATGGAACTCTTGAACCCTATGTTTAGTTATACACTTATATTGGGTCTTGTATAAATTAATATGATGGTTTTTTTTATCATTATTATTGTTAGTAGTAGTAGTAGAAGCTACAAAAGATCAAAAGAACTTAAAGGAGTGGCTTGTGGCTTTCTTGCTGTTTGGGCTTTAACTGCTGCCTTACTTGTCATTGCTGCTAATCTGGTGTGCCACTTTCATTTCAGTGTAATTACATAAGTTAGTTTGCTTGATTAATTAATTAATTAGTTAGTGGATTGAATAGCCAGAGTACTACATTTTGCATAGGTCTGATGCTGGATGAATTTTCATGTCTTGGCTTTGGGGCTGCTGGATTTTGCTGCTGGAAGACTACATTTTGCGTAGGTTTGTTGCTGGATGTTGCTGAATGCGGAGTACTTTGCTAGGTTTTGGATTGGCCTTTGTTGCCTATTGGCTTGACTTTGGTATATTGATTAACTAATGTAATGTACTTTGGATATTTTTATGGTTAATAAAGTTCACTAATTTAGTTCATTGGTTTTGGATCAATCAAATGTCGATCATTCTCTGAAAAGCTATCTTCATTCTTTGAAACATTTTCCTCACCGTCAATTTCTCTATCCTCATCTTCATCAAGTAAAACAATATCCTGTACAAAGCAAGAAAAAGTGAGAGAAACTGACTTGAGTTTCTAGCCTAATTTAAGTTTAGTTTGCAGTTGCCCACAATTCACTCCCTTTTGTTAATTAGAAAGCAAAACTGAAAACTTTGTTTCATATCTTTCCCTTTCTTGGCAACCTTACAGAAAACATGAAGCAACCACACCCATTCGATACAAAAGCAGAAACATTTATATCAACAGTAACCAAACCTTTTAATCCAAAATGTTGAAACGCATGAATGATTAACGTAAACAAACCTTTCATTGTGTTCAGTAATTGATGTTGATTGAGAAGTGAAGTGATTACAATGCCTAACCATTTACACAAATATGCATCTCTATCAAAGGATTTGTAGTGTAACAATAGCCGTAGATATTATTGTTTGTCCTTATTTACAATGAGAAATAGTTCAATAGCCGTAGATATTGTTTCTCTCTTCAATGCGAAACTTAACATCCTTGTATGTTCACCTTAATTCATTCTTTTTAGGATTTTTTTGGATGAATGCCCTTAGTTTCTTCGGGTTTAAGTCAATACCTTGTTAGTAATTATTTTCTACTTTTACGTTATACATGACGGATTTATTTAAAATTTTAGTGACACCAAACTACGTATTATTTTACTCTTGAAATGATAGATTCAACCTCTGTGAACGGATAAAGATGTCTTGGTCATTGTTAATATATAAGAACCACTACAAGAAAAATGACCTATTATGATAGGTAAAAACTGTCATCTTAGGGGGTAGATGACGGTTATCCTTACCGTCATTATAGCCAATGTCAAGAAAAGATGACAGATAAAATCGCGTCACAAAAGTTGTGATAGATTTTACCTATCATAATTATGTCATACTACTTAGAAGAGGTAAATTATTTTTTTATTTTATATTTTCATTTTTTTAGAAATTTTTGGATTGTATTTTTTTTTTGGATATCAATTGTGTGTATGACTAATATTTTCTATCACAATTTTTTTGAAAAAAAAATTGATTATTTATTTTATTTATTAATTTAAAATAAAAATTATGAAATTTTAAAATTTAAATTTAAAATTATATGAATGAAAATGAATTACTAAATGCAATTAACATCTAGGATGCTTTTGTGCAAAAGAATATAATCAGAAGAGATTTGGTTGTATTTCCATTGATACCAAGGATATGATTTCTATGAAATATTCAATGAAGCTACATAAATTGTATTTTGTAGTATAGTATATTGTTGGTTATGTTGAGCTTTTATTTTACTATTTTATGTTATATATTCTCAATAAATCATATTCAAATTATATTAATTTATAAGAAACCTAGTAAATAAAATAAAACAATTACTGCAAATGAAAGATTAAAAAAGAATAAATAAAGGAATATTGAAAAAAAAGAATGAACATTTTCAACAGCTTTTTTAGTATTTCCAAGGGCAATATGTAATTGGAAATATGTAATTTTTCAGTTTCATAGAAAATTTCGAGGGTAATTGATGCCATTTCCGACGGTGTTACTGTTGAAAATATAATTGTTTCTCCGATAGTTCATTGGAAATTGTGTTTTTCTGATGCGACTTGATACGACGACGATCGACGGCAGGACTTTCTCAGAAACAATTTTTTTCGAGGGCACTAGTGTATTTCCAAGGGTATTTGCCCTTGAAAATAACCCTTTTTCTTGTAGTGAGAGAAGACATGTTTCATTAGCTTCTCTCTTTCTTCTCGTTTTGGTACATCGCAGAGTGCACCACTGATTTTGAATCCTTTTGCTTTCCATTCACATACACAATCATTAATTTCTATTTCATCCAAACTGCACATATGAACAATGGCGCCAACCTCTGTAAATTCCTCTACTATGGCATAACTAACTGCATGCATATTCAAGTAAAATATAATTATAAGAGAGTGCTTCATGTTGATAAAGAAACAAATAAACTGATAATATAATCAAAAGAGAAGAATCAGAGAAAAAGAAGTACCTGAGTCCTTTGGCTGAGCCAGTGACAAGCATAGTCATGCACTCAAGATACCATCTGCGGCGGTAGGCGCCATTTTTAGTTGCCTAGTCATGAGTTTTTCTTTATGTTAATAAGAGGGGAAAAGAAGAAGAACATTGACATGGAGCTATATAAAAAATAAAATAAAATAAATATTTATAAACTATGTCAAAGTAATTTTATATTGACAATGATAATCAAAGAAAATTAGCATATACTTTAATAAGCTCTTTTAAATCATCATCAAGATCTCTCCTATAAGAATCGAGATAATAAACTTTTTTTTCCAAAACATCAAAGATGACCAGCACCCAATGATAGCTATAGTAAAAGAAAGAACATTAAGGTAGCAATTTCAATAAATTAAGGCAAGAAAAAAAATTAATATGAGTTGAAAAGTATTAAAGGAGCATACTAGGGATTATAAGGCATAAAGATGAATTGTCCCTTCTTTGCTTTTTCTAGTCTATCACAAACTCCACGTGCCCTGAAGTCAAAGGATGCAATAAGGTTATGTTCTTCGCTTAGCAAAACCAGACCTGAACGGACGAATCCAAATGTTTTTGCTCCTCTTTTCCCAAGGAGAATGGAATCATACAACATTTTGATAAAATAATAGACATACAATGTCGAAATCTATAAATTGGATCCCATAAAAAGTACACATAAAACTATAATGATTATAAATCATTTACAAAATATAGACTTCAATGGTGTTTATTCCTATAGCATGTATTGACAAAACCGCATTGCAATCACGTCGCCTAATGTAAGCTCTAATCCTTTCCATTTGGAAAACACCATCATTCATTAGATATGGAATCCATTGTTGATTTGCAATCGTAGCTTCACAAATTTTGCCAAACAATTGCAACAATAGAATCATTTGTACCCCCTCACATGCCTTGTGCTCCTCCTCGCTGATAGTGCGCTTGTCCTTAGTTTATTTTATAACTTCTGTAGGTTCTATTTTTATTATATCATAATGGCATTCCACTGATTCAAAGTTTAAATATTTTTCTGTGCCTTGATGTTTAGGGTTGCTATTTTTTTCCTTGTAACTGATCATCAGTCATCTCTACTAGGATTTCAACTGGGTTTAATTTTAGACTCTTTCTTGGAATGCCAAAGAATTTTGGCAGGTGTATGCTTGTTTTGCTTTGCTGTGTCAATCTTTTTCTTTTGGTTTAGTATCGGCAAGTTCTTACTTGTTGTGTTTTAAGGTGCCCCTTCTTCTTTTTCAAATGATAAGGATTCTGCAAACATAATTGGTCAGTGTGATTGGCTTAAATAGTTCGTAAATACTTTAAATTATTTGCACAACATATTTTTATAAGTCTCTTACAAATAGCCTATGTAAGAGCATAAAATAACATCAAACAAATTCCAACAACAGCAAGTTAAAACAATGAATAGCAGGAAACAAAATCCAAAAACAACATATGTATAAATAGTAAAATTGCAGCAAACTAAATAAAAAAATAACAAGTAAAAATAGTTAAATTACAACAAACTGAATCCAGCAATAGCAAGTATAAATATTGCTAACATCAAACAAAGTCCAACAACAGTAAGTAAAACTGTGAATAGCAATTAAAAAAAACTAGAAACAAATAAGTAAAAATAGTGAATAGCTTAAAACAAATCTAGATTGAAACATATGCGGAAATAGTAAAATTGCAGTAAACTAAATCCAAAAACAGCAAGTAAAAATAGTAAAACTACAGCAAACTAAATCTAAAAGCAACAAGTAAAAATAGTAAAATTGCAGCAAACTAAATTCGATAACAACAAGTATAAATAGACAGTAAAATTACAACAAATTAAATCTAGAAATAGTTAAGTAAAAAAGTAAAATTGCAGTAAACTAAATCCATAAATAGTTAGTAAAAACAGTAAACAAACTTACCTTTGGTGTTTCAGCAATTGCTTCAGCTTCAACACAGTCCATATTATCATCTTCAAAAGCATTATTGTTTTCAGCAGGTACACATGGGTCACTAGAACTTGCTATTTCTAAATGGCGAAGTGTTGCTCTCAATTCATTTCTTATTTCTTCCAACTAACGATCAATTAATTTCCTCCATAGATGGTCCTCTCTTTCTTTCTCTCTATCAGCAGGCCTTTAAAAGGTTTGAAAATACATAGACGGGGTTAGAAACTTGCCGACTCCTTGCATATGACCACATCTTGTAGCTTTTCACAAAGATTGTACAAGAATGTCATTTTTTTTTTCTGCATGACCGTATTTTCCCTTTTTTAGCTTCCATCTCCGACTTATCCTACCACATCAATAAATTAAGTAAGTTAATGTTATCAACGTATTAGTAATCACAACAACTAGAATTAGAGTAGTAAGCAAAAATTTCTTACAAACTTTTTAATAATTGGTTCAACATTAGCGTGGTATCCTTCGTTTTTTATTTACTGAGCTCTCTTCTAAAGAATAATCATGTTCACTTTCTCTTCAATACGGCCTGTTTCTGAGCACTGTCAAAACATGAATCACAAAATAAAAAGTAAGTAACAATCATTATTTGCATTAACCAAACAATTTTCATAAACAATAATAAAATGTAACTAACTAACTCACTGTACATAACACTTCTTGCATTAACCCAACATAACCTTTTCTACTTAGGCAATTATTAAACTTGTTTTGTGCCCACCTAATTTTATTCACACTACTAATTTTCTGCTTAAAATTAGGCATTAACCCAACATAACCAAATAGACAACTGATAAACACATAACGAATAATGTCATAAACACGAATATAGTATTAATACTTGAATTTGATACACCCACTTGAAATTTTTTAGATAGTATTTCCTTCACAAACTTAAACCAACTTTCCTTATCAATAGTGTTGTACTGTGCTGATGGCTTGAAAAGCCTTTTACGATCATTAACATGTGGTAAAATATAGTTTCTCATTAAAGTGTACTTAAAATTCCAAAATGCAGCTTCGATGACTTATAGTACTTGTTTTCTACTTCTAGGATGAACAATGAAGTAAACCTTCAAGTTTCACTATCAAAATGTGAGAATGAGAATATTTATAATAATGAAATAAAAATTAAAACATTTTAGACATTTTTAGCAACAATAACACTAAAGAAAATCCTCTTAATTTCCTATTTCCCCTTAACTGACTCTCGTAGATGTTTGTTCATATCATCTTAAACCTTATGTCAATCGTTGTAGAGGATTAGAATTGATGTACGACCCAAAACACCAATATACGTGGACAGCTTAATGGCTTCTTCACCAGCTCGAACACCAAGGCTGTTGTATTTGATCACAAACTTTTCAGTTCTTTTCGTCTTGTTGTTTTGTTCTAACCTAACAGTTGTTAACATGAATATGTTAATAATATTGATTTTGATAATAACAAATTTTATATGTTTTTTGATAAAAATATTGGAGTTATTTCTTAACAAATGAAAGTCATAAAAAATACTCCATTCATGCTTATAAAAGATGTTTTTAAATTGGAAAAAGATTCTTTGCAAAAATCTGGTTTAAAATGAATTTCTGGCAATAAACGGTGAACTGTTTATTACAAACGGTTAACCGATAATAACCAGAGAGCAAAGGTTTGCCTAGGCTCTAACCGTTTAGTGAAAAACAGAAATTGAAAGCTTACTGGAAGCTAACGGTGAACCGTTTACTACAAACGGTTAACCGATAACATCCAGAGAGTCATTTCACACTAAGGCTATAACCGTTTAGTGAAAAACAAAAATGGAAAGCTTACTGGAAGCTAACGGTGAACCGTTTACTACAAACGGTTAACCGATAACATCTAGAGAGTCATTTCACACAAGGCCTTAGCCATTTACTTAAACGGATAACCGTTGTTCTTTTTGCAGGTTACTGGACACTAACGGTGAACCGTTTATTTACAAACGGTTAACCGATAACATCCAGAGAGTCACTTCATGTAAAGCCTTAGCCGTTTACTTTAAACGAATAACCGATATTCATTTTGTAGGTCTCTGGACGTTAACGGAGAAAGGGTAACCTTAACGGCAAACCGTTTATTTGAAATCTGGTCCAACGGTAACATTGACTAGCGCAAACGGTTAACCGTTAACCAATAAACGGTGAACCGTTTTCTGGCCGACAGTGCATAACGGCTAGTTTTTTAGCTCTACTTATAAATAAGCTCATTCAAATTCAAAGAAGACTGATCACAACACAACCATTGAGCATATACTCGAGTTTGCAATCTTCACAAGAGCTAGAAACATAGTTTCACTTCATCTATTCACACTTTGAGCTTTGATTTGTAATCCTAAATATAGTGTGAGAGAAAAACAATTGTAATATTTCATTTTGAGGAATTGTGATTGTTGGGATACACTGGGGTTAAGAGATTGGGGATAATATCTTGTTGTAAAGGTTATTGACACCTTGGAAGTCAAGTGTAAGCAATTGAAGCCTTGGAGGCTTGCTTAGTGAAATCCTCAAGACCGGAAAAGCTTGGAGGCGTGGACGTAGGCGAGGTTGGCCGAACCACGTAAAAATATCCGTGTTTGATTCTCTCTTTCCTTATCCTTTTAATTTGTGATCAAGTTATTTATTATTGCTTTAATCTTGTTTTTAGTTTTGCATGATAATTTGTTTTTAGTTGATTATTTTTTAAAATCCCAATTCACCCCCCCTCTTGGGTTGCCTAGTTAGAATTTCATTTGGTATTAGAGCGAGGTGCTCTTGTTTAGACTTAATCGTCTAGAGCTAAAGATCAATGGCAACTCAATATGATTCCACATTTAGGGAAGGAAAATCCACCACTAGACCACCTTTCTTTGATGGTAATGATTACCCTTATTGGAAAACTAGGATGAGAATTTACTTGCAAGCCTTAGATTATGAAATTTGGGAAATTGTTAGTGATGGTCCTTTTATGCCCTTGACTAAAAATGAAGTTGGAGAAGATATTCCAAAACCTTCACGTGATTGGAATGAACTTGAAAAGAGGAAAGCCTCTCTAAACTCCAAAGCTATGAATGTCTTGTTTTGTGCACTAGATAAGAAAGAATTTCATAGAGTGTCTAGTTGTGAAAGTGCTAATGAGATTTGGCACAAACTTGAGGTTGTCTATGAAGGCACAAACCAAGTGAAAGAATATAAAATAAGTAGGTACACTCGGCAATATGAATTGTTTCAAATGAAACAAAATGAAAATGTGTATTCTATGTATACTAGATTCACGGACATAGTGAACACTCTAGGAACTCTAGGGAAGACTTTTTCAAATAACGAAAAAGTCAAGAAAAGTATTAGGTCACTACCTAAGGAATGGAGACCTAAAAGAACTGCCATTGAGGAAGCAAAAGATTTAAATACGTTACCTCTTGATGATTTAATTGGTTCTCTTATTTCATATGAGGAAGATTTGGCAGCAGAAAAAAGGGCATGAGGAAAAGAAGAAGAACATTGCTCTCAAAGCTTCAAAACATAAGAGTGATAGGGAAAGTGAACCGGATGATGAAGAGCTGGCCATGCTAGCAAGGAGGTTCAGAAAATTCTTCAAGAAAACTGAAGAGCGAAGAAATTTCAGAAACTTCAAGAACTATAGGGAGAAGAAGGAGGCAATCACATGCTATGAATGCAAGAAGCCTGGCCATATTAGATCGGAGTGTCCACTTATCAACAAACACAAGAAGAAAGCTATGGTTGCAACTTGGGATGATAGCGAGGAAGATTCAAGTGATGAGGAAGGATCGTAAGAAGTCTCAAACCTAGCACTTATGACAATAGGAGATGATGATGATCTCAATGAGGTAAGTGATCCTACTTATGATGAATTGTATGATGCCTTTAAAGATTTGCATAATGAGTTGATGAAGATTGGAAAAAAGAATGCATGTCTTAAAAAGGAAATTGCAAAGCTTAAAAATGAAAATGAATCTTTGAATGCAAAAATTGTATGCCTAGAAGAAGGAAACAAGACTTTGCATGACGAAATTGCATTATCAAATGAGAAGCCTAACATCATACATGAGCACTTAGAATCACACATAGATGAGTTCAAAAATGAAAATGAAATGCTCAAGAAAAAGAGTAATGAGTTAAATGAGATTGTCTTGAAATTTATAGATGGGCAAAAGATGTTGGATAATTTGCTAAACTCACAAAAATGTGTATTTGACAAAAGTGGCATTGGTTATAAACCAAATTTGAAACAAAAATTCTACAAGAGCTATTTTGTGATGAATACATCTATTAGCAATAAAATTACATGTCATTATTGTAATCAAGATGGTCATATGAAAAATAGATGTGCAGTGAAGAGAAATGCATATTATGGTATGAAATGTGTTTGGGTTCCAAAAGGAACCATTGCTAACTCTCAAGGACCCAAAAAGGTTTGGGTACCTAAAACTTGAGATTTTCTCTGCAGGGCTTGAAGAAGAAGAAGAAGAATAAGTGGTACTTGGACAGTGGTTGTTCAAGACACATGACAGGGAGCTATTCTTAGTTCTCAAGCTTCACCAAAATTGAAAATGGTGGAGACGTATCTTTTGGAGATAACTTAAAAGGAAAAATCCTTGGAATTGGAAATGTTGGTAAAGTATATTCAACTTTAATTGAGAATGTGTGTTTGGTTGAAAATTTGAAACATAATTTGATTAGCATTAGTCAATTATGTGACAAAGGTTATAAAGTTGTCTTTGATAAGTCAAGTTGTGTTATTGAGAATGCATGTGATGGCAAAATCTTGTTTGTTGGTAATAGATGTGGTAATGTTTATACCATTGACATAGAATGTGCATCTACTCTTGATAAATGCTTTTCCGCATTACATGATGATAGTTGGCTATGGCATAGAAGATTAGGACATGCAAGCATGGATTTGATTTCAAAAATTGTGAAAAATGATTTAGTTAAAGGTCTTCCAAAAATCAGTTTTCAAAAAGATAGAATTTGTGAAGCATGTCAATTTGGAAAACAAATCAAGACTTCTTTCAAAAACAAGAATCATATCTCTACATCAAAACCACTACAATTACTTCATATAGATTTGTTTGGACCTTCAAGGTATGCTAGTTTAAGTGACAAATATTATGCATTTGTAATTGTGGATGATTTTTCTAGATACACATGGGTATTGTTCTTAACTAATAAGGATGATGCCATTGATGCTTTTCGAATTTTCCATAAAAATGTTCAAAATGAAAAAGGTTATTCTATTACTTGCATTAGAAGTGATCATGGTGGAGAATTTGAAAATCATGCATTTGAAATTTTTTGTAATGATTTTGGTATTGAACATCAATTTTCATCACCTAGGACTCCACAACAAAATGGAGTAGTAGAAAGAAAGAATAGGTCTATTCAAGAAATGGCTGGGACCATGTTGAATGAAAACTCTTTGCCTAAGTATTTTTGGGCCGAAGCCGTCAACACCGCTTGTTATGTTTTAAATCGGGTGTTGATTAGACCTAATCTTAATAAAACTCCATATGAGCTTTGGAAAAATAGAAAACCCAACATTGGCTATTTCAAAGTTTTTGGATGCAAATGTTTTTTATTGAACACAAAAGATAATCTTGGTAAATTTGATTCAAAATCCGATGTTGGTATTCTTCTTGGATATTCAAATTCAAGCAAAGCTTATAGAGTTTATAACAAAAGAACTTTGGTTGTGGAGGAATCTATGCATATTACTTTTGATGAATCTAACCCCTCCTCTACGGAGAAAGCCATTGTTAATGATAATGCAGAAGAAGAACAACAAGAAGAAACATCAAATGACAACCAAGATGACACAACAAATGGAATTCAAGAGGAGCATCATGAAGAACCAAATGTGGAGCAAAATGAAGGTACTTCTCAAACACTCCCCAAGGAGTGGAGGTATGTTTCTTCTCACCCTAAGGATGTAATTTTAGGAGATCCCTCACGAGGTGTTACCACTAGATCATCTCTTAGGAACACATGTGAGCATGCTGCATTCATTTCACAAATTGAACCAAAATCTTTTGCGGATGCCGAAAATGATGAATTTTGGATTATGGCAATGCAAGAGGAGTTGAATCAATTTGAGAGAAATAATGTGTGGGAATTAGTTCCCTGTCCGGAACATCAATCCATTATAGACACTAAATGGGTATTTAGAAATAAAATGGATGAATCCGGTGTGGTTGTAAGAAATAAAGCTAGACTAGTGGCTCAAGGTTACAACCAAGAAGAAGGAATTGATTTTGATGAAACTTTTGCACCTGTAGCAAGGTTAGAATCCATTAGGATGTTGTTAGCATATGCATGTCATAAAGATTTTATTCTATATCAAATGGATGTCAAAAGTACTTTCTTAAATGGATATATTATGGAGGAAGTTTATGTGAAACAACCTCCTGGTTTTGAAAATGAAAAATTTTCAAATCATGTGTATAAGTTATCAAAGGCTTTGTGTGGTTTAAAACAAGCTCCTAGACCATGGTATGATAGGCTTAAAAATTTCTTGTTGGATAATAATTTTTCAATGGGAAAAGCGGACACAACTCTTTTTGTTAAGAATAAGAACCAAGACATACTTATTGTTCAAATCTATGTTGATATCATTTTTGGTTCTACTAATGAGTTGTTGTGTAAAGAATTTTTATCATGTATGAGTCAAGAGTTTGAGATGAGTATGATGGGAGAGCTGAAGTATTTCCTTGGACTTCAAATCAAACAAAACGAGGAAGGCATTTTCATAAACCAAGCCAAGTACGTGGGAGATCTACTCAAAAGGTTTGGCTATGCAAGTGGGACGGCAAAAAGCACCCCTATGAGCACTACCATCAAGCTTGACAAAGATGAAAAAGGTAAAGAAGTGGATATCAAAATGTATCGAGGTATGATCGGATCTCTGCTTTATTTGACTGCAAGTAGACCCGATATCATGTTTAGTGTATGTTTGTGTGCAAGATTTCAATCATGTCCCAAGGAATCCCATTTACTTGCTGTTAAAAGAATTTTCCGTTATTTGATTGGAACCATAGATGTTGGCCTTTGGTATCCTAGGGGAACTCATATAGGTTTAACCTGTTTTTCGGATGCGGATTTTGCTGGTCATAAAGTGGATAGGAAGAGCACTAGTGGAACTTGTTTTGTTCTAGGACACTCACTTGTTTCATGGTTTAGTAAGAAACAAAATTCTGTTGCTCTTTCAACTACCGAGGCTGAATATATAGCCGCCGGAAGTTGTTGTGCACAAGAACTTTGGATGAAACAAACACTTAGAGATTATGGCATTCATCTTGAACAAATTCCTATTAAGTGTGATAATACTAGTGCTATAAATCTTTCAAAGAATCTCATTCAACACTCTAGAACCAAGCATATAGAAATTAGACATCATTTTTTGAGAGATCATGTTCAAAAGGGAGACATTGCATTGGAGTTTATTTCTACGGATAAACAACTTGCCGATATTTTCACTAAACCCCTTTGTGAAGAACAATTTTCAAAAATTCGGCATGAACTTGGGATGATGAAATTTTCACATTAATGTCTCTATCCATGCTATTGAGTTCACTAATTTGATTGATTTATAATTGTGAAATAATGGCTATAAATTGCTCGAGGTTGATTTTGTCTTGTTATTTCCTGTTTATATGAATAAATTGGTTGAAAACATGTTCATGAATCATGCATCAAAATGGCTCATAATGGCTCATAAGAGAGAAGAAAGAAGACAGTAGTGGCATTAACTTGTATTAAGGGCAAGGGTTTCAATCTTCAATTGGATAATTGGAATGTAAATTTAATTTGTTTTCTCCTAAATTTAGAAGGTAAGTTCCTGGCACCGGCCTCTATATTCTTACTAGTCTTGATTTTTGTTTTATTCTCTCATTGGCTGCTATTTGAGATACTCACTTGTTATAGAGAGAAATATTAGGCTATTATTGTAAGCTAATATTGTTGAGGCTAGAAATGATGGGCCAAGACCCCAACAAATGGCATTAGAGCTAAATATTAGTAGTCATAATATGATGGTGAAACAATTAAAGAGTGTCAAATGAAAAGACTTGGGTCCGACAGTGGTTTCATTCGATTGACAGAGTGTTGAATTGTGTCTCACATTGGCTAGTAAAAGGGAGTTACTAGGGTTCATAAGTAGCATAGGCACTCGACCAAATAGGTTAGCCTTTTGATTTGGATATTTAAAAATCATAGGCCAAGACCCTACCAACAAGAGGTATCATTCTTTTACTTTATGTGGTTGACAAGTTGATTGTTGGCTAGAATATTAGTGAGATTGATAAAGAAAGAGCTTCGCAAGTCTTTTGTATTGACAAACTTGGGACCAACAAAACAAAATCTTGGCATGAAAATTTCCTGTGATAGAAAAACTAGGAAGCTATGGCTATTTAAAGAAGGATTTATTGAAAGGGTTCTTGAAAGATTTAACATAGGCAAAGCAAAATTTATTTGTTCTCTACTTGCAAGTCATTTCAAGGTTAGTTCCATGCATTATCCTACAAGTGAGAAAGAGAATCAAGTGGTGAGAAGAGTTCCTTATGCTTCATCAATTGACAGTTTGATATATGCTATGGTTTGTACAAAGCTAGATATTGCTCATGCAATTAGAGTAGTCAGTCAGTTGCTCTGTAATCCAGGCAAAAAACACTAGACAGTAGTGAAGTGTATTCTCAGAATTCTCAAAGGTACTTCCAGGGCATGTTTATGTTTTGGTCATGACAAACATGTGTTACAAGTGTACATAGATGCAATTATGATAGGAGATGTTGATTTTAGAAAATCTCTATTAGAATATTTGCTCACCTTTACAAGAGGATAAATTTTATGCATTCCAAACTTCAGCAATAGGGTGCTTTGTCTATCACAAAAGTAGAGTATATTGCAATCACTAAAGGTTGCAAAGAAACCTTGCGAATGAAAAATTTCCTACAAGAGTTAGATTTGAAATAAGAAAGCTATGTTGCATTTTATGACAGTCAAAGTGTCATTCACTGGGTAAAGAATTCGACATATCATTTGAAATCCAAGCATATTGAAATCATTGGATACAAGATGTGTTTGAGAAGATATAGTTGTAACTTGAAAAGATTCACACAGCGGAGAATGGTGTTAGATATGATGAGAAAATCATTCCCAAGGAGAAGTTGTAAACCTTTAAATAGAAAACGAGCTTGGTTATCCTCCCACATGATCTAGAAGGAGAGATTTGTTGGATCCATGTCATTTGGGTGGCTTAAACCTAAAATTTTCATTAGTTTAGGTGTTTAAGTAATTAAAGTAAACAAGTAAGAGCTAATTAAAAATTCCCATTCAATTTACCTTTGAAAATCACCAGGCTATAAAAAAAAAAAAAAGGAGAGCAAGTGGCGGTTGTTACATTATAAAGCATGAAAAACACGAGAGAGAATGAAGAAGATAGTAGCGTGAACTTGTTTCAATCTTTAATTGGATGAGCATAAGGCGAATTTAACTCCATTTTCTCTCGAATTATATGGTAAGTTCTTGGTATTACTCTCTACATTCTTACTGGTCATGATTTTTGTTTTCTTCTCTTGTTAATTGTTATTTGATATACCTACTTATTAGAGTGACATATATTAGACTATCACTATAAGTCAATATTGTTGAGATTCTTGGTGTTATTAAATTCTAGTGCTATCTAAAATTTTTTTTATATTCTAATTCCATTATTAATATAATGAAAGATAATATCAGACTATAGTCTTGTATTTTTTTTTTCAATATGAATTTTTCATGTAGAAATATGTGTCTCTTGTAATTGATTTATTACTTTGGATTATATTGATTTAATTTCCACTTTATTTATTTGTGATAAATATATATTCATTCCTAGGTGCAGGCGCTTTTATTTATTTTTAATGTAGACACACTCTTAAGCCTTATGATTTAATAGACTTATTTTTTAATGAGCTATAGAGTCGTGTGGTTTAATAAATTTAAAAATTAAGTTTAATAAATTTAAAAACTAACTATCTTAAATTATATGTCTTAAAAGCGTGTTTGCATAAAAAAAAAGGCGCCCATATTATAGAAGGACCGTAGTGTCAAGTGAATATGATTTCCAAATACTAATTTTAAGAAAAATAACAAACACATATAAGTTTTCATCATACGAAGAAAGTTAACTTAGTTTTTAAATTACAATAACAAATATTTACTAAGAGTGATGATACAGCCACAAACTCTTGTACAAACTGATGTGTCATTAATTCATTGGCTGAATAAAAATATAAAATAAAAAAAAATCATGTGGGTCAAGTGATATTTAATTCAACCAATCTTATCATGCCATATCAGTTTGTACAAAATAAGTTTATACAAGAGGTTGTAAATATTGGGTGGTACAATTCTAAGGTATTTAGTAAATGAGTAATGATATAGCCACAAATCATGTGGACCAAGTGATATTTAATTCAACCAATCTTATCATGCCATATCAGTTTATACAAAATAAATTTGTACAAGAGTTTATGACTATATCATTACTCATTTACTAAATACCTTAGAATTGTACCACCTAATGTTTACTAAATACCTTAGAACTATACCGCCCAACTACAACACCAAACAAACCCTTAATACGTATGCACGACAATTTTCTATCAGGTCATCAAAAGAAAATTTGTTGGAGTGTTTAAAACGTCTCTCTAAGTGCATCTAATTGTCAAATAAAACAGTAATTTACTAAGGGTTAAATTCAAAGCGAAAGATAAGGATCATAGAGTTTGTGACAAAAATGACAAAGAAACATCAAATTTTAATTACCACACGATTCATGACGTTGACGCGATCGAAGTTCATGACTTGAAATTTGATCCCTGACGATTTGTTTACAAATGGACTCATGATAATTGAAGCCTTAAAAGACTTAGCAGCTGTAAATGTTAAGCAGACAAACAAGTTCCCATTAGTGGTTTTTTTTTTCTTTTTGTCTTTTCAATTTATTTAACATCCCGTCTGGCCAAGAATTATGTATTTTGTTAACTGATCAACTGAAAATCTGAACAATTAAAAAAGCACTAAAACGGCTGAACTCCGCTAGCTACCCTACAATAATAAATTAATAATCGACTCCACCAGCGTTTTGTTAAAGGAAAATGGTTGAGATCGAATAATCTACACTTTTCAAACGTGTGGTGAAAAGTTAAATATTACTTTAACTTTCAACTATCTATCAGTAAATTATTTAAATCAATAACTGAAGATATATGTTAAAATTTTAAATAAAAAAATTAAAATTAGAATAACTTAAACCTATTTGGGTAGGCTATCTCTCTTTCGGATTATGTATTTTCTTTTGTGCTACTTTAATAATCATACATGCATTTCCTCCTTTCCCTTAATAATTATTTTATAGTGATGACAAAAAGCTCACTTTAAATAAAAATTAAACTAATAATATAATTTAGGACAAATTTTAAATTAACGAAAAACTTACCCAAAAATTTATCTCCATAGGATTAAGATGAGATTGCATGTCATTTTTTATCGCTTTTCACTTCTGCTTATTGATTAAATGATGACAAGTCAAAGTGGGGTTCATATAATTTGTGGTGGAAGACTTGAGGAGCCAATGCGAAGTGAACAACTGTAAAGCTACCGAATCCATGGACGATATTACTTGAGAAAAGTCTTCCTCGCGACAATGGTGCCCCTCTTATTAACCTTTACCGTCATTATTGGCAGCTATTTTTTCTCAAGTATAGTATTCTGAAATTCCTAGCTTCGCTCAATTATGCATGAAAATGTCCAACGTGTAACATGATTATCCGTTAAATCGATAATAATTGAACTTTTCAATACGGCATTTACCTTTTCATATTTACTTTTATCAAATTTCAATTCCTCATGCTGAATCGTGTCTTACTTTTGAATCTAAAGACCCGCAAATTTTGTTAAATATCGGGAAAATTTTTTATCTTCTTAAATTTCATTTTTTTGAGTCAATTGACCATTACATAAAGTATTTATGAATTGGTCCCACAAAAAAACAATGGAAAATTGCAGATCGCACTTGTAACCTGCTGGCTTTTTCTTTGCAGTATTTTATTTTCAAAGCATGTACAGGGCTTGTTAAAGTGTTTTGAGGTTGTTGCTTCACTATTTCAATTTGCACAGACATTTTTGTAAATGCAGGATCATATATATACAATTTTTAATAATTTCAATATTTTAAAAAATATTTGATACTTTTCAACCTTATATTATATTAAACTAAATATTATAAGTAGAAACATAATATTTAAATAAATATAAAAGATTTAAATTATTTTCAATATTATATAAAATAATTTCGATATTATTAATACATGAGATTTATCTCATGTCATGCATCTAGCTAATTCCTATGATGATTTATTTGTCAATCCAAAAGAAATTTAGGATAATTTAGAAAACTCCAATTTATGAAATTCTTTTAGTTTTCTAAACTAAATCCATTTTTTCTCCATTCTCTTTTTCATTTACAGTAGCCAATTGCTCATATTTATGTTTTGGCCTAAAAACAAAAAAGTACTGGCAACACAATTCTTTTAACGATTAATTGATGTTTTATTCCGCAACTTTAATTTTTTTTTAAATTTTTTGTTTCAATTGTGCCACGCAATTGAAATAGTGTGCAGTAAATATGACTTTTAAATAAAATTTGACATAAAAAGTAAAGATATTACATTATTTTTACATAATTTAACTTCCAAGCCAGCAATAAGTGTTTACTTAATATTTTAGTGTTATGCCTTTTAAATTATATTTACCTAACCTTGAGTGCTAAAGATAATAGGGTAATTATCCACTGTCCACATGTTTTTTTGTACTTTTTTAAAAATACACAATTCTTAATTTTTTTTCGCTGAGCTCCACTTGAAGTTATATTTTTTTCCACCAGTCCACTATCGTCTTCAAACCGTTAAGAAAACTAACGGAACATTCTCCAAATTATGTTTTTGAAGTGCAGGTGAAATTATAATTATACCCTTATGACGTCAACTAAATTTTAATGGTTTGAAGACGGCAGTGGACAGGTGGAAAAAATTATAACTTCAAGTGGAGTTCAGCAAAAAAAATTTAAAATTTTGTATTTTTGAAAAAGTGCTAAAAAATAGATAGACGGTGGATAATTGCCCGAGATAATATGATTTTCTACCTAAAATATAGCAAGAGGATAGTTAAATTACGTGAAGATAATTCAAATGATTTATATTCTCTAAATTTTAACTACAACATTTATTGATAGTGGCTTTTTTTGATATAATAGATTACAAATTTATAATTGTATTTTTTGTGCATATTTTTTAAGGTTCATGTTATAAATTTAACCATATAGTTTATATTTAAATTTGCGGCTGAGACTGAGGATAATATATACGCACTATGATACTCCTTCATCCTTATATTGAGATTTTTGCAAACAACTTGAATAGTATTAATCCTGAAATAATAATAGGGTTTTGTAATTAAAATAAACCTACAATGGGTATGACAAGTATCTTATGCGAGTGCAGGCTCGATATTGGTAAACCCGCAACATGTAGCTGCCATCTCAACTCTCAAGCATAACATAAAAATATATATCAAACTAGTGACCAAGCCTCTACTCGTATAAAAAGGAGACATATTTACTTCAAGTATAGGAAACATGTCTACTCCCACTATTATATGACGAGAAAGATTTACTTCGACCATATTTTAGAAAAGAATTTTTATGAGAACCCAACAAAGGAGACTAAAAAACTAGTCCACCACTTGGCTAAGACCTTAGTGGCACAATATAACATAGTAAAAATTATTGATCCTATGAAAAAAAAATTTAAAACTAAGGCCCTTTTAGCTGCTGCAGATTTTAAATTAAGTTGATTTGATTCTCTACTTATATGATGAATCACATATACTATCTTTACTATTTTTAAAAAAATTATTATTTAAAAATTATATTTACTATATATTATTAATTTTTATTTCATAATTTTATAGTTTTGTTTCTCCATATTAGTTGTAGCTTTTTGTTGGATTTGAACCAACAAACCACTGATTCAAGCCTCCCTAGGACCAATTTTGTACTTAAGATCGCCGAACTCAATACCTTACTTCCTAATTGATGTGTTCCCAATTTGATCAATGCAACTAACAAGACTTAAAACACAAAGAAGCAATAAGAATCACAGAATCAGCACAAAGGATTATAGTGGTTCGGCTTGAAGCAACCTTCGTCCACCGTGAAAATTGAAGAGAGTTTTCGCTAGTTGACGAGAATATAACATACAATATTATCAAGGAACTGAGAGGAAATAAATAAGCTAAAGAACAATATTTGAGGCTTTATATGCAAGCTGTCAGCAACTGTTTCTAGTTTATGTAACAAACCCAGAAATTTCCCGCCCTTCAGCTTATAACAACCATTTGAACAACCAAGCTCCGTGTGTCTTGTGTGCACATACCTTTGCCACCAAAACGACAGCTGAAACATGCTGTTTAATTCAATTAGACTTAAGTGATGCGCTTGACTGATCACGTGCCTCACTAACTGCACCAAACGACATTATATGCTGTCATCTGAGCTTGCTAATAAAAAACAATGTTATGCCAGCAACTTCATAACTATAGTAATGACATGTCAAACTGTTCTGCATTATCTGATTTTCAGTTCACTTCAAACATTCTCCAGCTTGAAGTCAAATAAACTATTGTAGGTTCTAGCCAAGTTCATGCAATACTCAAACTCCTGGTACAGTCTTAGTAAGCACAACAACATTATCATCAGTGTGAATTTTATTCAAAATCCACCACTTCTTTTGACACCTCAAGCCTGATAAAATGAAGCTCTATGTTAACATGCTTTGTTTTCTTATGATGGCTCTGGTTTTTGCTCAAAAAAAGGACACCCTAACTAGAGACAACTGCATAATTTTGTTCATGTCCCAATTCTGTCACCATCCTTTTAAATCATTTTACTTCTCTTATAGCATCTACAACTGCAATATATTATGCTTCTATTGTTGACAAAACAATACCACTTTTGCAAAGTAGCTTTCCAGTTGATGGTGCAGTTATTGAGTAAGAGTAGATAAACAGTGAGAGACCTCCTCTTGTCCAAATCACTTGTATAATTAGGGTCTGCATAACCAATAACATTTGCATCTTCCTCAGCCACATTACCATTTAGAAAACCATTATCAATAGCTCCTGATAAGTATCTCAGAATCCAAATCACAGCCTTCCAATGTTCCTTGCCAGGTTTAGCCATATATCTACTAACCACATTTACTGCATAGGAGAAATCTTGCCAGGTTAATACCATGGCATGCATCAAACATACAGCACTTGATATAAGGTATTAAGCTCATTTCTGATTCTTCTTCTATAGTTTTGGGACATTGTTGACAAGATAATCTGAAATGAGCTGGTAAAGGTGTTTGTACAAGTTAACCCCTATCATTCTAAACCTTTCAAGCACCTTATGCACGTATCTTTGCTGTGTAAGAAAGATGGTTCCTTTCTTCCTCTTTTTTTATCAACTCAACACCTAGAATCTTCTTAGTCTGACCAAAATCATTCATTTCAAACTCACTTCTTAGTTGTTGCTTCAAGGAATCTATCTAGCTCATGTGTTTGCATGCTAAAGAATTCATCAACATATAATAACATACTAATCTTCTCACCATCTTTTAAGTCTTTAAAATACACTAAGTAGTCAGAATTGCACATTTGAAAACTATGGTAAGCCACGAAGGTATCAAACCTTAAATAACACTGCCTCAGTGACTATTGAAGATCATACAAAGACTTCTTGAGATGATCCATCCAATCAGATTTTTCTGGATCAGTGCAGAGTACCACTAGATTTCATATTATTCATGGACTCTTAAAAAGTGAGATGATGTTCAACATGTATTGGACCCTATTCAAAATCTTGCCAAGTATGCAGTTTTTACTTCGTACATTCTTTCTTTTAATGGAACTTTGTGAGTTTATTCATTACAATAGGAGAATCTCTTACTTTAATAAAGTAATTAATAAACTAAAAGATAAAATATACATATTTTAATATATTACAAGATAAAATACAATGTACTGAAGTGTATATTTTCTATCTTTTTAATTTGTTCCTAACTGATTCCCTTATTGTAAATTTATTTTAATTCTCCATATTCTGAAATTTTGTCCTTTACGGTCCATGTTTTTATCTTCCATTTTGTTATCCTTACTCTACATATTTCGTTTTAGTGGCCTAACGTTTTGTACCCTAAATCATCACTGACATGGTAAATTGTATTAATGTTTTAAACATGACTATATTAGACATATTTAATAAACAAGTCCTATCCCTAATTTTATTTTTGATACAATTAATAAAGGAGTTATAGTTGTATTGATCAATTTTTTGTGTCCTACTTAACTAGATACATACAAAGATGGGTTTCCAAAAGAGTATCCCGGGTTTGTCTTCATGGAGTGGTTTATTTTGAAGATTCAATGAATTTTTTTTTTGTGTGAATATTTTTGTATGCCTTTAAGGCTCCTATAACTTTTTTTTTTAATGCGGAAAAATGTGCTATTATTAAAGTGATTGAAATTGTTTATTGAACTGGGTGGGTTTGGCTAGAGAGTGGTTTTTCAAACTGAATTATTTTACCTTAAAAGCTCTTCATTCCACTCTCTTTAGTGCATTCGTACATATTCTTATGAATCTACAGCTATCAAAAAAAGTATGCATGTGGATTCATGAGGTTTGCTCTTCTATTAGGGATCCGTCCCAATTTTTCAACTTTTTTTTAATGAAGTTTAACGTTCATTGGGGAGGAAAAAAAAAACTTAGCTAGACACGAATACGAGTACTGCATGTAACATCAACATGAATTACAATTTTACTTGAAGGGCAAGGCAATTTGAATCAATGAATTCGCTCCCTAAATTTATCATTTAATTTTTTTAAGTCACTAATTTATCCTTAAACAAATTTATATCTAAGGACAAAATAATTTAATAAAATGTTAAAAATTGCAACAAAGTTATCTGCTACTTCTTTTAAGGGAAAAAAATGCAACAAAGTTGATAGGAAAAATGATTCTTAACCCTAAAAAAAAAAGCACTTATCTCTTTATTATATACTATTGTATCATTTAAATTATGAAAATATTGAGATCAATTAAGAGTGTTGCTGAGGATACTCTGAAATAAACTATTATATCATTTAGTCTTGGAAAAAAACTGAGATAAATGGAGAGTGGTATTAGAAACACATAAACTTGTACATGTTGATAATGTACGTAGTATTATCTATCTTGTTTACTATAATCTTGTGTTCGAATATATTTATAGCTTCATTACATTGTTAAGATGACCCTTTATGTTTGCATAAAACCAATATTCATTTGCGAGGACCAACATTGTGTACTTGTAGATTTATCAATATTCATTTGCATAATGTGATTGACTTCTGTTAATACCTCTCAATGTTAGATAAAACATGAACATTAAGCCTCCCAATAATGTAGCTTATTTTGATATTATTCTACAACTATCCCTCAATTTTTGTCATACTTGTTATCAGTAACACGAATTATTAATCTTCCATGGAAAAAACTAGCACAGCTCATTCTTTTATGGCAGCAATTGTATCATTGAAATGGGCAAAAACATCAGCTGGTTTTGTTGACATTGGATGGGAAGTAACGTATTTCTCCCACATCGAACAGATAGACACAAATATATATCTTTATAAATAGCTTTACGCCGAGCTACAGTCGCCGGGCTCAGTAACGCGAGCTTGTAACCAAGTGGGGCATCAAAGTGTTTGAACGTTGGCTGGACTTTGCAGGTTGGGCTTGCTGGGTCTTATGCGGGCTCGCCCAATCCAAGTAAAGAGTGGTCCACGTGGGCTGAGCGAAGGCTTGGCTCACTCTGCTCCTGAAGTGGAGGGCACAGCGTGAGGCTGGTTTCACAGAGCAGCGACAACCTCCCGCTCTTGTCAGTGGATGGATAACGGGTCGGTTCTCAGTTAGTCCGCTCATATCTGGATGGTCCCTCTCAATAGAACAAACACTTTTTTACATTTTCCATAATTTAGATTTCTCTTTGCATTTTACATTTTCCTCATTTGTAAGAGATTCTTCATTATGTTTATTTACTCAGTCAAGCCATAGGTGCTTGTTAATTGTGTTGGAAAAAGAATATAAAGCAAATAAATTAAAATTAAAATGCTTGATTGTTTTTTCAAATGTTTGGATGGGGATAATAGAAGTACCTCCGAGGACAATTTCCATTCCCATACAAGTTTCTTCCAGAGATATCCAAAAGAAAGTGACTAAACATTAACCCCTAAGCTTAATTACTACCGAAACTTGGATGATCGCAAGTGTAAAGTGTATTCCATTCACAATTAATTAAGTTGCTCTTACGGGATGATAATAAATGTAGTTACTCAACTTTTAAAAAATTGGGGTACTACAATCATTATAGAAACAATACCTAATCCCAAAGATGTTCCAAAATGTTTTCAATTGTTCATTTGAGAATTACAATCTTTGCCCTTTAATTTGGATTGAATCATTTTCTTATATATAAGAAAAAAATTCTAGATTAATTATAAGGAAGCTTAATCGGAATGAATAACAATTTTTAATCAGAATGAATAACAATTTTTTTTCTATAATTGATAAATGAACAACAACAACTCCAAATTGGATTAGTTTCTCTTCAATAATTAAGTCCTTGGGCCAATAAAATCATACCTAATTGAGAGATAATTGGAGAATATGACAAAACCATGTACTTTTCATTACATAGCTAATAAATCGAAAAATAGATGGATTATTTGTGAAAGAATTTTTGGTCATATTCAAAGTGAAATTTGTACTTGTGGAAATTATCAAATAATGTGAGATGAAAAAGGATGATCGTGTGCATAAAACATATTCAATTCACAACTAATCAAGTTGCTCTTATAGGATAATAATAAAATGACATAGTTGTTAGTAACTCTATTGCTAAAAAGTCGGGGTACAAATGCGTTTTTTTAAAAAAGAAAGTTATCCCAACTAAGTTGGTGTACCAATACTTATTTGACCCTCTTACAAAATCATCATATTTTATTGAAATGATAAAATAAGTAACCATTTATTGTTAATAAAAATCTTAACAAACAATTATATCTTAAACTCGTGTTGATACATTTTTGGGATAATACTATATTTACATAGGTGAAACACTGTTTGTATCCCAGATGTACAATTTTTTCCATTTATGCCTAAATAAAATTTTGTGCTTCCATTCTTGCTTTGTCATTCACTTGATTCAGGGCTCGCTATCAGTTTGATTATGCTTACTTTGCTTTTCTTGTGCTCTATGAAAGGAATTTAGATCTATCGCAAATAGATGTAGGCAATTAAAAATAAAAAACTAACAACTTAATTAATTTTCGAAAATATTGTTCACCGTTACCATGAACAGATACTGTTCATGGTTATTAAACATCCAACGTGTAAAATCACTCTCCATAAAACTTTTCAATACACCAACTAGCTTCCTATATTTACTTTTATCAAATTTCAATTCCTCGTGCTAAGTCACCTCTTACTTTTGAATTAAAGGACCCGCAAATTTTGTTTTATATCTGAAATTTTTTTTAGCTTCTTAAAATTTAATTTATTTTTTTTCAGTGGATTGACCTTTACATAAAATATTTATGAATTCGTTCCCCTCCCCCACAAAAAAGAAAAAGAAATTGCATTTTGCACTCGCAACCTGCGGGCTTTTTCTTTGAAGTATTTATTTTCAAAAATGGTACGGGGCTTTTTAAAGTGTTTTGAGGCTCTGTGTTCTCCATTTCAATTTTGTAAGTGCAAGATCATATATAGCTATATTTCTCATTTCGTATTGGATTATATCTAACTAAATATAGATGTGAGTAGGCAAACAGCAAAATCAAAATGTTATCTCTAAGAAGTAGTTCTGTTGGTTGGTTAATTGGTTGCATTCTATTCATAAAATGGGTTGGATTGATATCATTTTGAATGCATCAAAAGAATTCTATTAGCTCTAATATACTTTTTGATTTAATAAGTACTTTGGATCAGAATTGAAAAATATGTTTTATGACTAGAATTTATAGGATTCTCTTATTTATTACCAAACCTTTCAAATACAGAATGTCATTCACGACAAGATGTGCAACTGCTAATTAAGACTGATATTTAGAGCATGTTCGGAAAATTACATTGTATTACAAAAAACAATCACTTATTTCATAATTTAACACCAAATTTTCTTTTTTAAAACATAAACAAATTTGTATTTAGGAAAATTCAAACTTGTGTTAATGCAAATCACTTATTTCATAATACACACACATTTTAAAATAATTTCAATATTTTAAAACATATTTTAATACCAGTAAGTGCAGTTGGTATGGCTGGTCCCCAATGCCATTCTCAAAGATACAGAGGTTGAAGTTGTCTTTTCTGGCGCTGAAGGCAAGCAAGTGGATGTCAAATCAGAAACCGACAATACATCTCAGAAAGTCTTAGCATCTTGCATTATCAAGCAAGGAATAAACCTCAAAGGAGCAGCGTGGAGAGGTTAAGCAGGCGTCATGATGGGAGACTAATTTATTTATGCGTGTTGTTTACATGAGAATTGGTTTGACGTTGCATTAGTGTTGAGTTTCACTAGTTGGGTGAGTGATATTAGTGAGTAGTAATGGAAGTTATTATTTGTATTTTGATTATTATCTTCTAATAGTTTCATTGTCATGTAACTTGATTAGTGTTAAAAATTGTATGTTTATTAAGGTAAAAATATTATTTTGTTCTATTTATGTAATTTATATTTGTAATTGTGTAACATATTATGAATTTCTAATTATTTTTCGAAGTATTTGATTTTTTTGTATTTTTGTGTGTTAATTAGGCAAAAATAATAATTTCGTACAATTTGAGGCTCTAAACAATGTACGGATGTCAAATTTTGATTCTGGAAGTCCGAGAAATTATGTTATTATCGAGGAGGATCTAAGACTTCTATTGTAAATTTTTAAGTTTTTACCACGGTAAATATGGTAATTGTGAAATTATAAGTTTTTATCATTTTATGTATGGTAATTGTTAATGGAATGTGTTGGATGTGCTAGAGTGGATTAAGTTAGGTTTATGTTTTATTAGTGGGACAAATGTAAAGCTAATATGTAATTAGTTTTATTTATTTGTATGGTGTGGGTTAACCATATATTAGTATAAATAGAGGGGAGGGGTGAGAACACACCTTTCTACACCTTCTCTTCTCTTCTCTTCTTTCCCCTCAAATTCTTCTTCTCATCTCTCTTTGTAATATATTTTCAATAAATAAAATTAGTTTTATTTCAATTTTCAAATACCTTTTTTTAATTATGGGTTTTTTAGTTTTAATAATTTCCTTTTTTTCAAATATGTTTAGCTAAATATTAGTAGTTAGGGTGAGGTGAAACTCTAAGTAGAAAAATATGATTTAATCAAATTCTATTTTTAATTGTACAAATTAAATAATTTTGTATTTAATTTTATCCATATTTTATATTTTAAAATTTTGATTTATTGTAGACAAAAATAGGAGTTTGGCACAATGAATTCTTAATATTTTAATATAAAATACGGTAAAATGGTATTTTGACTTATTGTAGACAAGTTAAGTTTTGGCACATTAAGTTCTTAATCCATAATAAAATTAAGGAAATTATCCACCGACCACTTATTTTTTCGGGCTTTTTCAAAAAACACAATTTTTTTTTTGCTGGAATCCACCTGAAGTTATATTTCTTTTCACTTGTTCACTTTCGTTTGGAGACCGTTAAGAAAACTAACAGAATATTGTGTAAATAACTTTTTTACCCTCGAATGTAAAATATAAATTATCCACCGACCACTTGTTTTTTCTTATTTTTTAAAAATACACAATTCTTAATTTTTTTTGTTCATGAACTCCACTTAAAGTTATATTGTTTTGCACTTGTGTACCACTATATCGTTGTGAAATGATAATTTTACCCTTGTGATATCACAAAAGTTCTAACAGTATTATAACAATGGTGGACCAATGAAAAAAAATGTTAAATTTAGGTGGAGCGTTGCAAAAAATAATTGTGTACTTTTTAAAAATGGTGAAAAAACAGGTGGTCAGTGAATAATTTCCCTAAAATTAATGGGAAACTTATTTTGATTTATACAATTGATCTTTTGGGAAATAAAATAAAAATAAAAGGAATTTGTTAAATTGTATTTATTACTAGGAGTAGATCCATAACCCTAACTAATTTAATTTCATAGTTTTTCTTAAATTAAATTGCATATTTTTAAAGTTTTTTTTTTATTTTTTTTATAAACTTAAACAAACAAATTAAATCTTTTCTTTTTGGATCGACATCAGACTCATTAAGTTATAATATAACAAAACACGCTTATACTTGGGAGTTAGAAATCACTTTTAAGTCATGTCAAGTTTTTGGCGTCGTTGCTAGGAGAGGTATTTATTTTGTTTTTTTTTTTACTTTTTGTGTAGATTTTCAATTACCCCCTTTTTCTTTTCTTAAATTTTCTTTTATCCCCACATCTTTCATAATATCAATTTTACGCAAAAAAAAAGTATTTTTTGGCTCATTCTTCTCCTAATTACAGTTTGACCACAAAATCATGGAAAATTTTCGAATAGAGTCCTAACCAATATTTCCCATAAATCTCAAATTCGGATCTACAACTTAAACTTCTTTAGAACATAATTGGATTTCTTTGGAACTGATTTGGACTCAATAAAAGAATATTTACTTTAAAAATTACAAGGCCCATTAATTTGAATTAATCACTTAACTGGTTGGTAATTTTAAAAAAAATTGAAAAAAAGAAAAAGAGTCTACGCTTTGAGATAATTATTTTTTTTCTTTCTTTCTTCCTTTCTTTTTTTAATTTATGCAATTTAATTTTTGCATTTATGTGATTTTTCTTTTTGGCATTTACTTTGTTTATGTGTTTGGTTTATTGCTTATCTAGTTATTTTAATTTCAGTTAGTTAATTTTTTTGTTATTTATTTATTTATTTTATTTTGCATTTTTTGTACATTTTTCTTATTTATTTAATTTTCATTTTGTTTTTAATTTGTATAACTTTCATTATTTTTTATTATTCATTTGTTTGTGTATCATCTTAATCCTCCAATTGATCAGGGAGACAACTAATCTCAATATAATCAGAATCAACCAATAACTTTGAGAGACTACATCAATCCAACCAGAACTGGAGCACCGTCATGTAAAATATTTCTTCCAGAAGCATCTCGATTCAACTTCAAACTAGGTATTATCCAATTTTTACCACCATTTCATGGTTTAAAATCTAAGAATCTATACTTTCATCTAAGAGATTTGGAGAAAGTTTGTAATACATACACAAACCAAAATTGTAGCATGAATATAATTAGATTAAAGTTTTTCCATTTTCATTAAAAGATAAAGTTAAAGGTTGACTACAAAATCTTAGATTTGGATCAATAAGAACTTGGAATAACATGCAAGAATAATTTTTGAAAAAAATCTTTCCACTTCATAGAACCAATTCTTTTAAAAGGCAGATCACTTCTTTCACTCAAAAAAATAGAGAAACATTATACCAATGTTGGGATAGATTTAAAGAATTGCTTAACATATGTCCACACCATGCTTTTGAAACTTAGCGATTGGTCACTTATTTCTACGAGAGCTTAATACCCCAAAGTAGAAAAGCTGTTGAAATGATGTGTGTTGAGTGTTAGAAAATTCATATTTATAAAGGAGAAAACTGTCATTTTACATTTCAAGTCTTACTAACAACCCTTACTTTTATGTGTTTTACCTTGTTGTAATTTAATTATGTGTGTTTTATTTTAATTAAATATTTTATGTATTTTAGGGGCATTATAGTCATTTCACAATAAACGAGAGATCAAATGGCAAAACGGACATCACTTTTGAACTCAGGACGGTCGAAAACCTCAGGAGGAGCATAAAAGGAAAAATGGCACTGTTCACATGTACGGTACTATTTACATGTACGGGTACTGTCTACATTACTGTTCACAACACTGTTCATATAGACAGATCGATAACGTGACATTGACCGATGATGTGGTATTGACTGATGAGGTGTCATGATCCTGTTGCACTAAAATTCTTATGTACTGTTGATGGTCACATGGCAGCATATTAGTGGACCAAAAAACGCGTGTACGGTACATGCAACACATGGGATTATTTTCAACCAAACCGCGTTACTGTCCAAACCGTGTCACTATTCAAGCCACATAGTCAAACCGCGTACTGTTGACTGATGACGTGGCGCAATCCTGAGCGTCCAAACTATTTTTAATTCGATGGTCATGATTTACTCGATGTATCTATAAAAAGGGGGCCTCCCCCCTAATTTGGCACCTCTGAATCCATTTTTGGACTCTATTTTCTGTAATTCCTTCTCCATCTTGTATTTTCTACGTATTTTAATAAATTTTCATTTTTCCCCTGGTTCAATTATGAGTGGCTAATTTTCTTTCAACCTTGGGTTGAAGGTGAAGTCTCAACATGTGTCATGGGCTTTATTTGGTAAATTTATTTTCTCTTCCCCTCTAGTGTTTGTGGATGTTTTCACTTTTCGTTGACAAATAATAATAATAATCTTATCTAGTACCGTCCTGGTTTCACCGGCTCCTTAGTATAAGGTTATTATTATTTGGCACGATAAGCCCTTAGCACCATATTTATTAGAGCGTGGTTCATGAGGTGTGGATTCCGCCCTCATGATTTAATTGGTATTAATAAGGAATATTTAGTCCATGATGCATGTTGATACAGATCCAGATACCCAAGTACGTCATTTCAATAGCATTCTCTTCAATTTATTCTTGCCATTTACAAAATTAATTCTACACACAATTAAAATCCACCTCATCGTGGGATCGACACTCGTTACCATTGATTTATACTACAATAGATTCGTGCGCTTGCGAGTTCAATAAAATTTGCACAATAAATTTTTGGCGCCGTTGCCGGGGAGGTAAGTAATTTTAATTTATAGAATTAATTTTTGTGAATATTTTCATTTAATTGTTTTCTTGTATTTTTTTTAAAAAAAGTGAACCTATATTTAGAGGTTAGTATTTCTTTTCTTTTTCTCTTCTTTAAAATTCTGTAATTTAATTTTCAAGTTATTTTTTTTCTTCTTTGTGATTTTTGTTTATCTTACTAATTTTTTTTAGTTAATTTATTTCACGTATTTTTTTGTGTATTTTTATAGTAAGGTTGTAATAGCGCCATAAGGTTAGTATCGTAATTTCTCCCTCTTCTTTATTTTTATTTGTTTTGTTCCCATCTTTATTTGTATTTTATTTTGCATGCATGGTCGTAGGTCATTATTACCTAATCTTGAACCTATAGACTTTGAACTTGAGAAAACACTTTGCACACACAAAAAAGTTAAAAATAAAATGGATTTACAAGCACCACAGGAGAGGCCATTTAAGGACTACTTTAGTCCTTTAGCTAATTTGAGCACATCATGTATAAGGTATCCAAATGTAGCTGCTAGGAGCTTTGAACTAAAACCTAGTGTGCTAAATTGTCTCCCTACATTCTATGGCCTAGAAAATGAGGACCCATATAATCATTTGAATGATTTTTATGCTATTTGCCAAACCTTTAAGTACGAGAATTTTTCAGATGATGATGTAAAACTCATATTATTCCCATTTTCTTTAAATGATAGAGCTCGTTCATGGTTAAATACATTACCTGCTAATAGTATTGCATCATGGGAATAAATGGTGATAAAATTTTTAAATAAATATTTCCCAGTGCATAAAACCAATGTTATTCGCAGGGAAATCTCAGAGTTTACCCAGAGAGATGACGAGCAGTTTTTCGAAACATGGGAGCGATTCAATGGGCTACTCTTGAAGTGTCCACATCATGGGTACGAGAAATGACACCAATGCCAATACTTTTTGGAGGGATTATGGTCGAATGTGCAAGAATGGTTAATGGCAACAAGTGGAGGAGAGCTAATGTCAAAAAGTGCATCAGAGATTTGGGAATTCTTTCAGCGACAAGCGGATAATTCCCAACAACGGAGTCGATCACTTAGGAATACTAGAAGAATTAAGGGAGTAAATGAGGTTCACATTGGCGAGTCAACTTCAGGAATCAAAGAAGTCAAGGAGATGGTTGAAGGTCTCTCTCGACAAATAGCATCGTTATCGACTGCTAAATCAACAGAGCCACATGACCATGACTCGTACTCAGATCAAGCCAACGCCATTGGTGTAATGAGAAAACCATCGAATTACAACCCATACTCCAACACATATAACCCTGGATGGAGAGACCACCCCAATTTTTCATGGTCTCAAGGATTCCAACAGAATGGACCAGCAGCTCTAGCTCCAGCTCCACCAATTCCTCAAGCCTCTCAGCCCCCATTTAGACTATACAATCAGAACCAGAACCACTCTCAACCTAGACCATGGGAGGATGCATTCCAGAATTTCAGGAATGTTACTCACTCCACGATTGAGCAACAGAACCGCACTATTGATGGACTACGAAATGAGTTGAGAGCAAGCTTTAACTCACAAGCCCAATCAGTTTCAAGCCTGGAGAAGATGGTGGGACAACTTGCTACTTCAGTTCAGACCTTGGCAATGACTGTTGAGAAAGGTAAATTTCCAAGTCAACCAGTGCCTAACCCTAAAGAAGTGCATGAAGCAAGTGACAGTTCACCACAGCAGCATGGAGAGGTCAAAACCTTCATGACCTTGCGAAAAGGAAAAGAAGTTGACAACAAAGTGGAGATGCCGGTGACAAAAGAAAATCAAATTGTACCTATGAGTGTTGAGGACCCATCACTGGAGGAGAAAGAAGAAACCAACCCACAAGAATATGTTCCCAAAGCTCCATTTCCTCAGAGGTTAGCTAAAGGAAAGAAGGGAAAATCCACAGGTGAGATTCTCGAAATCTTCAAACAGGTAAGTGTTAACATCCCATTGCTTGATATTATTAAACAAGTTCCATCTTATGCCAAGTTTGTTAAAGACCTTTGTACTAAAAAGAGAAACATGCATGTTCAAAATAAGTCATTTTTAACAGAAAACGTTAGTTCTATACTCCAACATAAAATTCCTTTAAAATGCAAAGACCCAGGCTCCCCTACTATCTCATGTAGTATAGGGAACCACACAATTGAGAATGCTTTGTTGGATTTAGGAGCTAGTGTAAATCTGTTGCCTTATTCAGTTTTCGTGAAACTTGGACTGAGAGAATTACACCCAACTCCAGTGGTGTTACAGCTTGCAGATCGGTCCACAAAAATACCTCGTGGTATTGTGGAGGACGTGCTTATCCAGGTAGACAAGTTTTATTTTCCTGTTGATTTCATTGTAATTGACACTCAACCAATACAGGATTCAAGGAAGCACATCCCTATTATCCTAGGCCGACCTTTCTTGACAACTGCGGATGCTCACATTCAATGCAGGACTGGAAATATGCAGTTGTCCTTCGGCAACATGACTATGGAGCTGAACATCTTCAACATTGCCAAACAGCCTCACAATACAGATGATGGAATTGTTGATGTGGATTTAATTGAAGCATTAGTTGATGACACTTTTGTTTCTAACCTTAGTGATGATCATTTACAAACATGTTTAACTCACTTTGGTTTGGATTTTGATATTGACAGATCGGTCGATGAGGTCAACGCTTTGCTTGACTCAGCACCATCCATGGACACTAATAAATGGAATTCAAGAGTTGAACAACTAGCACCATCAGAGAAGAAACTCATCCCATCATCAGAATCATTGTACAAGTTGTCCTCAAAAAGTTATGAGTCACTATAGTTAGCAATGCTGATAATGAATTGATACCAACTAGAGTAACCACAGGATGGCGTGTATGCATTGATTATAGAAAGTTGAATTCTGTCACATGTAAAGACCATTTTCCTTTACCATTTATCGATCAAATGCTTGATAGATTAGCAGGCCATGAATTTTATTGTTTTCTAGATGGCTACTTAGGATATAATCAGATTCTCATAGCACCAAAAGATCAAGAGAAGACCACTTTCACTTGCCCTTTTGGCACTTTTGCATATAGGAGGATGCCATTTGGATTATGTAATGCACCTGCTACTTTTCTACGATGCATGTTAAGCATTTTTTCTGATATGGTTGAACGATTCCTTGAGGTCTTTATGGATGATTTTTCTGTCTTTGGTGACTCGTTTGATCAATGTTTACATCATCTAACACTAGTTTTGCAGAGATGTATCGAAAAGAACTTGGTCTTAAATTGGGAGAAGTGTCATTTTATGGTAAAACAAGGTATTGTTCTTGGTCACATCATTTCGAGCAAAGGTATTGAGGTTGACAAAGCCAAGGTGGATCTCATTTCTAATCTTGCTCCACCCAAAACAGTCAAAGAAGTAAGATCTTTCCTTGGGCATGCTGGTTTTTATAGACGTTTCATTAAAGATTTTAGCAAAGTTTCTAGACCCTTATGCAATGTACTTGCTAAGGATGTACCTTTTATCTTTAATGATTTATGTCTTATGGCTTTTGAAAAATTAAAGTAATTGTTGACATCATCACCCATCATTCAGCCCCCAAACTGGAGCTTACCATTTGAGCTAATGTGTGATGCATCTGATTATGCAATAGGAGCAGTATTAGGACAAAGAGTTGTTCGGATTCCCCATGTTATTTACTATGTTAGTATGACATTGAATGATGCACAGTTGAACTATTCAACTACTGAAAAAGAAATGCTAGCAGTAGTGTTTGCATTGGAAAAATTTCGATCTTATCTCATTGGTTGTAAAATAATTGTGTTCACAGATCATGCTGCTCTTAAATATCTTCTCACAAAGAAAGATGCAAAAGCTAGACTAATTCGTTGGGTGTTACTTTTGCAGGAATTTGACTTTGAATTCAAAGATAAGAAAGGCATAGAAAATGTTGTGGTAGACCATCTCTCTCGTCTCCATTTTGACACAATTACAGAGCCTTTAACATTGAATGAGTCATTTCCAGATGAACAATTAATGAATGTGGAAGTATTACCTTGGTATGCTGATATCGTTAATTATCTTGTTACAGGTCAACTTCCAGAGCATTGGACCAAACAAGACAAGGCTAAATTCTTTGTCGAAATAAAGAATTTCTTTTGGGATGACCCGTATTTGTTCAAGTATTGTGCAGATCAAATTGTCAGAGGATGTGTCCCAGAAAGTGAAATTCAGAATATCCTTTCATTCTTCCATGAACAAGCTTGTGGAGGTCATTTCAGTGCTAAGAAAACAGCTACAAAAGTTTTATAATGTGGTTTCTATTGGCCAACTATATTTCGAGATGCTTACACTTTCTGTTCTTCATGTGATAGGTGTCAACGAATGGGGAGCATTACACGAAAGAACACGATGCCACTAAATCCAATTTTAGTGGTTGAGATTTTTGACGTATGGGGTATCGACTTCATGGGACCCTTTACCCCTTCTTTTGGCCATCAATTTATATTGGTTGCTGTTGACTACGTATCAAAATGGGTAGAAGCAATTCCATGCAGAACCAATGATCACAAGGTGGTGATAGGATTTTTTAAAAGCAACATTGTTTCGCGCTTTGGATTCCCTCGAGCGATAATCAGTGATGGTGGTGCCCACTTTTGTAACAAAGCATTCAAAACTCTTTTGACAAAGTATTCAATCACTCACAAAGTGGCAACCCCATAACATCCGCAAACCAGTGGCCAAGTGGAGATCTCCAATCAAGAAATAAAGCACATATTAGAAAAGATGGTGAGGCCGGACAGAAAAGATTGGTCATTAAGACTTGATGATGCATTATGGGCATATAGAATGGCTTTCAAGACCCCGATTGGGATGTCACCCTACAGGCTAGTGTATGGAAAAGCTTGCCACCTACTTGTGGAACTCGAGCATCGTGCATATTGGGCCATCAAGAAATTCAACTTTGACATGCAGCAAACCAGCTCAGAAAGAATATTACAACTGGCAGAACTTGAAGAAATTAGCAATGACGCATACGAAAATGCCAAGATTTACAAGCAACGAATGAAAGTCTTCCATGACAAGCAAATTATGAGAAAATCTTTCACTCCAGGTCAGAAAGTGCTTTTATTCAATTCTCGCTTGCACCTATTCCCAGGTAAGTTACGCTCTCATTGGTCTGACCCATTTATTGTTCATACTGTTTTTCCACGTGGGGCAATTGAAATTAAGGACCCAAAGAACGGTGTCACATTTAAAGTTAATGGTCAAAGATTAAAGCCATATCTAGAGTACCAACTATATGGAGAAGACACCGAAATAAATTTGAGTGACCCACCAGATTTGAATTGATTTTCTTTTTTCTTTTCGGTGGTTTGATTTTTCTTTCTTTTTTTTTGTTATGCTTTTGCTAATTGAAATTATTTTTTGCATAAGTGTGTTTATCATTAAGTTTTCTCTTATCATTGTTAATCATGAGTACCATACTTAGACCGTTCCTCCTGAACATTCTTAAACCACTTTAACGTGTCAAAACTCATCTCAAAAGGCAGATTCAATTTTGTAAAACAGATTGCATTTGGGCTCTACAACCACCAGAGTTAGTAGCCTATGTTGAGGGTTTAGAACACCAACTCAGAGATATTGAGAGAAGTGTTTACGACATCTAGTTGGAGCTTGAGGTAAATTCAATAAGAGGACGATTTTGATTTTCTTTGTGTGTTTTAATTTGTTTTTCTGTTTGTGTGCTTTAGTTTGTTACCCCGGTGAAGTGGCGGATAACGGTACTCCGTGACAATCAAGTCGGTTACTTCAGTTTTCCCATAATAACTGATATTCTGAGGCGAAGGTATGGACAGAAATGAGATTCTAGCAAAGTTTCACAAGCGATTCCCTTCATTTCCTCAGAATGCCCTCCTTACGATCTATAAAACTCGGTCCGAACGCATGCGATTGCTCATGAGGAATAACATACTTGCTGACATCCGTTGGTTAATCGAGGCAAAAGTACGATTGACAAGTGAGTTACCTCCAAAATTTATTGCATACGTGCCTGGTTGTGGGAAAGGAAATTATGCAAGAAAACGACGAGCTCGAAGAATTTCTGTTGCTTGTCATAAGTGTGCCAGAATGAGTTACAATAAAAATCCATGTTCTTTAGGAATGGTGTCTGATAACATGGAAGATAAGATTCAATTCATTAGGGATGGCTTGAATAAGGAGTCATTGGATGATATTCTTCTGTCTCTTGAAACGCATTCCAGTGGATATGTGCAAAGAACGATTCTCCAGTTATGGCCATTATTCCAGAAAGAGCATGCACGATATAGTCTCAGGAATCTGACTATAAACGATCATGTTTGCCAGTTTATAAGAAAACTGGATGGGAAGCCTATTCTCGACCCATAGAGGGCGTTCAAGCCGTTTCTGGACGTAAAACCAGAGGAAGATGTGAGCCACAGTCGCAACTACCTGTAAATATCCTTTTACTTTACTGTTATTTTATTTCATTTCACTATTGTTTTATTGTATGCATTATTGTCTTTAAGAATTTTATTACTGTTTGTTTTTTCCTTTTTACTGTTTTCTTTTTTACTATCGAGCCATGTGATTTACACGTTATTTGATACTGACATGCCACCTCATACACAGTTGTGATCCACTGTCACCAAGATTCTTAAATATGACTTTTTGATAAGCACTCACAAATTATTTTTGAGAAATATTCCAACGAGAATTGGTCGCAATAAAGAACTTTATGGCAGCTACTCCCAATAGACAATTCAAGAACATTTGTGTGCTTTCTGGATTTACCTATGGCAAACATAGCAGAGAGAAAGTTACACTTGGTGTATGGAGGAGGTAATCGAGGGTTATCAAAATTGGTCTCTGAAACTGCTTTTGTCAGAGGAAGCCAAGTGTTAGGCATCATCCCAAAAGTCCTAAAACCTTTGGGCAGTGTGTCTGACACACCGACTGAAGAAGAGTTAGTCGTCTCAGGTATGCAAGAACGAATAACTGAAATGCTTAATCATGCTGATGCTTTTATTTTCCTTCCGGAAGATCTTGGAACACAAGAGGCACTTATCACACTAGCATCTTGGGGCCATCTGCACATTCACCAGAATACCATCAGTTTGTTAAATGTCAATAATTTTTATGATGACTTTATCGCATTTCTTAACCATGCAATAAAAAATTATTTCGTTCCTTCCAATGCGAAAAAGCTTTTTATTTATGCTCACAGTGCTAATGAGCTACTTGATATGTTACAAGCTTATAAACCGGAGCCAGACCCCTGGAGCTTTGTGTTGGAGCATTCAAATGATGACGGTAACAGTAGTCGCAGTAAGAAGTACAAATTAGATTTAACTCTCCGCCTGTAAATATTTTCTTCTGTGTTGCACCACCCAAGTGATGTCTTCTAAACTCTACTTTTTTCCTTTAAAACATTGAGGACAATGTTTCATTCTGGTTGGGGGGAGGGAATAGTCGACAATTTTGGAATCTTGGTTAAGTTTTTACTAATTTTTTATTGTAGAAACTAACTGTTGCTAACTTTTTGTGTTGAAGATGGCTGAATATGGAGTGTAGTGACTCTAGAAACGCATCTTCATTATTTGAAAAAAAAAAACAACCAAAAAAAATAAAAAATAAAAAAATTCAGATATTTTCTTTTTCTTTATTATGTTTTGATGTTCATTTTTCTTTTTCTTTTTAATTTCTCCTTTATAAATATATATTTTCAATTTTTTTTGAGTCAAAGATGACTGAATATGGAGTATAGTGCCTCTAGAAACGCATCTTCTTAAGAAAAAAGAAACAATTTTCATTTTCTATCATTTTCTAATTAGTTTTTCTGTATCATTTTCACATTTCTGCATGTATATTTTCCTTTTATGTTTAGAATAGGTTTGGGGGGTAGGCTGTTGTTTAAAAAAAAATTGTGATTTGTTTTAACATTGGATGACATGATGAATTTCAAATTTTAGTATTTGTATTATCTTTAGTCTGAAGTGATGTTACGCTATGTTTGCTACTCTACATGTTGATGTCAGAGACAAATATGAGTTGCTTGAAGGAATGAACATGTCATAATAAATACCAAATGAGTTTTTGAGCCTATCATTTTTCTTGGAGAGTAACCCTTTTGCCCATTCTTTATACAGCTTAGCTGTTTATTATTATATACACGATCTCTAGATCTCTTTTGAATTAACCCTAAAAAAAAAGAAAAAAAATGTGTGTTGCTACATTTGGAAGCCCATCTAATTAGTAGATATGGAAGATTATTTAGAGCCCTAAAAGATGATGGAAATGCCATCTTTGATCCGTTTGAGTCTTTCTAGCCATCCATTTTATCAAAAAACTTTTCTTTGTCAACTTATCATCTTGACCCACTCCGATTTGGAATATTACCCAATATCTTACAAGATCCATCACCTATTTATGTTTGAGAAAAATGTAAATAAACATTTTGTATAGTGAAGTTATGCCTAGTTAAAAAAAAAATTGTTGTTTCTTAAAAAAAAAAACAAATTGTTGTTTCAAAGAAAAAAAACAATAATAGGTGAAATCCACCTTGCAACTTCTAAAAAAAAAAAAAAAATTCCTCCGCATTTTTCTCAAACATACACTTTGTTTTTCATATTTCCCTTCTTTATTAGCCATGTCCCTAGCCTACGTTACGTCCTAATAAAAGTCCTTCTTGATTTTAGGGAATTATAGTCTGAAGTAGAAGCTAGTTATATGGGCTAAAAGGATGTAGCGATGCATGAAATAAATAAATAAATAAATAAATTGGGTTGACTAGCATTTTTATTTGACTTGAGATCGTATTATTTCTAAGTTGAGGGCATATTTCTTTCATTTTGGTGAGAGCATGTGATATCATTTCTTGATTATTTTCTCTCAATTACCATTCATTGGAGTGACTATTTTTATTGGGTTTAATTTTTTTGATGAGAGTGTCACTACTTCCAGTGAGATTTTGAGGTTTGACATGTCATTCTTCAAGGTATCTACGACAAAGTCTACTGGGCTGATTCATGTGGATGGTTGATGTGGGTGTAATGTTTCTTTAGACTTGAAATAATGCTTATACTTTTATTTGATTGTTATCATTAGTCTGATTGAATAAACAAGAGTGTTTAAAAAAAAAACATTTTTGAATTTTGTTTTTGCTTTATTTGTTAGGGACTAGCAATAAGCTAGTTGGGGGGTGTGTTGAGTGTTAGAAAATGCATATTTATAAAGGAGAAAACTGTCATTTTACATTTCAAGTCTTACTAACAACCCTTACTTTTATGTGTTTTACCTTGTTGTAATTTAATTATGTGTGTTTTATTTTAATTAAATATTTTATGTATTTTAGGGGCATTATAATCATTTAACAATAAACGAGAGATCAAACGGCAAAACGGACATCACTTTTGAACTCAGGACGGTCGAAAACCTCAGGAGGAACATAAAAGGAAAAATGGCACTGTTCACATGTACGGGTACTGTCTACGTTACTGTTCACGGCACTGTTCATATAGACGGATCGATGACGTGGCATTGACCGATGATGTGGCATTGACTGATGAGGTGTCATGATCCTGTTGGACTAAAATTCTTGTGTACTGTTGATGGTGACGTGGCAGCATATTAGTGGACCAAAAAACGCTCGTACGGTACATGCAACACATGGGATTATTTTTAACCAAACCGCGTTACTGTGCAAACCGTGTTACTGTTCAAACCGTGTGCAAACCGTGTCACTGTTCAAGCCGCATAGTCAAACCGCGTATTGTTCATGCGTACTGTTGACTGATGACGTTGCGCAATCCTGAGCGTCCAAACTATTTTTAATCCGATGGCCATGATTTACTCGATGTATCTATAAAAAGGGGGCTTCCCCCACCTAATTTGGCACCTCTGAGTCCATTTTTGGACTCTATTTTCTGTAATTCCTTCTCTATCTTGTATTTTCTATGTATTTTAATAAATTTTCATTTTGCCCCTAATTCAATTATGAGTGGCTAATTTTCTTACAAGCTTGGGTTGAAGGTGAAGTTTCAACATGTGTCATGGGCTTTATTTGGTAAATTTATTTTCTCTTCCCCTCTAGTTTTTGTGGATGTTTTGACTTTTCGTCGACAAATAATAATAATCTTATCTAGTACCGTCCTGATTTCACCGGCTCCTTAGTATAAGGTTATTATTATTTGGCACGATAAGCCCTTAGCACCATATTTATTAGAGCGTGGTTTATGAGGTGTGGATTCCGCCCTCATGATTTAATTGGTATTAATAAGGAATATTTAGCCCATGATGCATGTTGATACGGATCCAGATACCCAAGTACGTCATTTCAATAGCATTCTCTTTAATTTATTCTTGCCATTTTAATTTAAGTTTTAGCATATTTCAAATCATTTCCACCACAAATCCAATCACCCATTTACAAAATTAATTCTACACACAATTAAAATCCACCTCCTCGTGGGATTGACACTCGTCACCATTGATCTATACTACAATAGATTCGTGCGCTTGCGAGTTCAATAAAATTTGCACAACAATGTGTAATGTTGAATTTAGAGATAAAAATCCTGAAGATGCACTAGATTACTGATAACTCTATGAAATGAGAGTTATTATGACAATTCTAAACTTAAATCAAGATTACTTAGAGAGTAAATGATGTGTTTCTATTACATTTTTAATACATTTTGCATAAACATTCATTTTAGTTTAATCTTAATAAATTTTGCTTGATTTAAAGTAATTCGTGCTCAAATTGTGTGCATAATTGTAGGTATTCAGAAGCTTATATTTCATGAAAGGAATGCTGATGCAATAGGCTTGCAAAAATGAGGGAGAACATGGCTACAAAATAATTGAAACAAAATCTGGAACAATGTAGTACTCTAGCCGTTGCTGGAGCAACCATTGCTATGGCATTCCTGGAACAACGACAAAGAAAATTTAGCATGGGATATCTGTAGAATTGCGATATGCAGTTTCCTAATCTGATTTATGCGCGCTCCCTAAGCTTCTGTTTACCCTAGTTTTCAGTTATAAAAAGAGCATTCATGATATGAAAAGAGACAGTGGTGAGTTAACATCTAAAAAAATCAAGAGGAAAATAAGGAAAAATCAGAATTCAAGGGAAACACAAGTCTACACCAATGAAGAAATCGACAGAACAATTTGGATTGAATTTTCATTGTTCTTTACTTGTTCCCTTACTTACTCTTTGATTGAAACAGTGTATTTCATGGCTAATACTTTGTTGTTTGTTTTTCTTTTTCAAAGTATGAACTAAATTTGATTGTAGTTGAGTAACAAACAATCGTAATGGGTTTTTGACTGTTCTTATAAGTTACTGCAAGATTGTTGTAGCATTTTGCTCTGATAACTTATATTACAATCATTATTTTGGTTGACCTCTCATTTAATGGTTCAAGTTAAGAGAGAGCCGCATAAGGGACTGTCTTAGTGGAAATTATTAGAGTAATACTATATCTTAATTTAAGTTTCCTAGATTGAGTTTAACTTGAGTCCCAAAAGGCCCACACTTGAGTTAAGATTTGTAATGAACTAGATATAAGGATTCACCTTGTAGGGTAAAGAGAGTATATGTTCGTAACGTCATATCTTATGTGATATAACAACTGGTCATTGTTAGGTTGCTTAAGGGTATGAGAACTCCAACAAGCGACAGTTGAGGATGCAAAGTAATTTTGCCTAATGCTATAGGAGTTACTGCAGCAACTGGTGTTAGTTTGAACAAAACAGTCAGCCCATGAAGAGAGTTTGATTATTCAACTACGTTATTTTTATTGAATTCCTTTTTACGCAATTAATCTAATTTACTTCATTACTACATTTATTTGTTTTATTTTCTTTAAATTGTTAATTTCGGTAGTAATTCACTTTAATTAGATTTCTCTTGAAATAAAGGAAGTTTGCACTATCGTGATTGCTGTAACATTTCTAGTAACATCAGTCCTTGTGGAGACGATCTTGAATATTCATCACTTTATTACTTGTTATGTACACTTGCACATTAACATCAATAGCAATTGAGTAAAAATAACCAACAATTACCTTGATCAATTAGCTGAAAAATGCATAACGTTGGCATATTGTTGGAACTTTTGAATTGACTAATAAACAACAACCATTTCCATCTAGGGAAATTATCATTCATATACCCAATATTTGCTCTGTTATAAAAAATACTACAATATTTTGAGGGTGTATCAATCGTCCACCCTTAGTTGACAAAATGTATCAGCCGACCACCAAACCGTTAGTTACCGTTTGAAAGTTAACGGAGTTACAGTAAATTGACGATTTTACCCTTAAAAATTATCACTTGTATACCCTTAAATTCTCTTTTTATCACTTGTATACCCTTAAATTATCACTTGTATCATATGAAAAGACCAAATTACCCTTCTGACGTCATCATACTTAAACGGCAACTAACAGTTTGGTGGTCAATTGATACATTTTGTCAACTTAGGGTGGACGATTGATACACCCTCAAAGTGTTGTAGTATTTTTGATAATGGAGTAAACTAAGGGTATACAAATGATAATTTCCCTTCCATCTAATGGAGGAATTTATAACCTTAGGGAAGATAATGATTTACAAGCAAAATTTTGCATCCCTAATTAGTAAGGTTGAAGCTTTGGAAAATAAAAAAAATGATCAAGTAAAAGTTGTCGAAGAAATTGCATGTGATGTTTATAGTTCTAATGATCATTTCACTCAAGATTGTCCCACTCTGCCAGCACTTAAAGAATGTTTGCATGATCAAGTTAATGCCATCAACACTTTTAACAAGCTAAATTCATATTCACAGGCTTATAATCCTGGTTGGAGAAATCATTCAAAATTTAGTTGGAGGAATAATAATAATAATGCATAATATTCACAAGCACCACCTCCAAAAAATTTTCAAAATGCTCAGCCTTATGCACCATATGTTCCACTACGGTATAAAAGTTTGGAAGATACAATGCATTCATTCATTAGAAAGTAAGATGTTATTAATAATCAAAATGCACAAACCTTTTCTGATTTAAAAGATACTCTTGCTAAAATTGCTTCTACATTCATAATTCAAGAAAAATGAAAATTTCCAGCTCAATCACAATAACAAAATTCATCCATGGAGCAAGTCAAGGCAGTTATAACTCTTCGTAGTGGTAAGGTTATTGATCGACCTATTCTTGAACCTTGTGAAAATAAAGATAATGAAAATTCAAAGGGTAAGGAAGAACTAAATAAATGTGCACCTAGTGAAGAAATAACTATTATTCTATCTGAACCACCATTTCCAAATGCACTGAATAAACCAAGGAAATCAAACCACTCTTCTGCAATTTATGAAATCTTTAAGCAAGTGAAAGTTAAACATTCCTCTATTAGATGCAGTCAAGCAGGTACCTTCATATGCCAAATGTTTAAAGGACTTATGCACTGTTAAGAGGACATTGAAGATAAGAAAGAGTGCTTTCATGGCTGAACAAGTAAATACTATTCTGTCTACTAGTAATAAATTGAAATATAAAGATCCTGGTTGTCCTACTATTTCTTATATTATTGGAGATCACAAAATTGAGCATGCTTTGTTAGACCTTGGTGCTAGTGTTAATTTGCTTCCATATTTATTTTATCTTCAACTTAATCTTGGTGAGTTAAAATCAACTTCAACTGCACTTTTGCTTGTTGATAGATTAGTTAAAGTACCAAAAGGAATAGTGGAAGATGTTTTAGTAAAAGTTGATAAATTCATATACCATGTGGATTTTATTGTCTTAGAAATTGAACATCTTGTGAATAATTATAAACCAAATCCTGTAATTTTAGGTCGATCATTTTTAGCAATTGCTAATGCTTTGATTAATTGTAGGAATGGTTTAATGAATTTGTCGTTTGGAAATATGACTTTGGAATTCAATGTTTTTAACATGCGTAGGCAACCTAATGAAGAAAATGAAAATGAAGATAAAATTGATGAAAAAAAAGGAATTACTTGAATCTTGTATAGAGAAGAATATTCAAAAAGGAATTTTTTCTGAACTTAGTGATATTTGTTTGGTTAATTCAATTGAATCAAATAAGCAACTTGAACATGATACTTCTAAAATAAATTTTTTGTTTGATTCTTGTCAAACTTTGCAAAATGATGATGAGAAACCAAAATTTGACGAGTTTGGAATAATTAAAAAGACTAAACAACAAGAAGCACCTAAACTAGAATTGAAACATTTCCTGGAGGGATTGAAGTATGCTTATTTTGGAAAAGAACAAACTTATCCTGTTGTGATTTCTTCGACCTTATCAAGCGACCAAGAAGGTAAGTTACTATCTATTCTTAAAAAGCATAAAAACGTAATTGGATGGACTTTAACTGATATTGAAAGTATTAATTCTTTAATTTGCACACATAGAACCAATTTGGAAGAAAATGTTAAAACATGTCAACAACCTCAAAGAATATTAAACCCACACATGAAAGAAGTAGCAAAAATAGAAGTTCTTAGATTACTTGATACAAGAATTATCTATCATTTCTCTAATAGTAAGTGAGTAAGTCCTACACAAGTAGTGCCTAAAAAATTTGGAATCACTATTGTTAGAAATGAAAATGTGAATTAATTCCAACAAGAATTACATCTAGTTGGCGCATGTGCATTGATAATAGAAAGTTAGACGAAGCCACTAGAAAATACCATTTTCCATTGTCATTTCTTGACCAAATCTTAAAAAGAGTAGCTCGAAATCCCTACTACTCTTTTTAAATGGATATTCAGGTTATTATCTAATCCTTATAGCACTTGAAGACCAAGAAAATGCTACATTTACATGTCCCTTTGGACCATTTGCATTTAAAAGAATGCTATTTGGATTTTGTAATGCTCTTGCAACATTTCAAAGATGCATGCTAAGTATTTTCACTGATATGGTTTAACATTATTTAGAGGTCTTTATGGATGATTTGAATGTGTTTGGGAATTCTTTTGATGATTGTGTTGATAATATAGAAAACGTTTTAAAAAGATGTCATTACATGGTTACTTCTGGAATTGTTTTGGGTCAGGTTGTATTTGTTAAAGGAATTGAAGTCGACAAAGCAAAAATTGAAGTCATATCTAAAACTGCCACAACAAAAAATAGTTAGAGATGTGCAATCCTTTTTAGAACATGCATGATTTTATAAGAGGTTTATTAAAAAATTTAGTGACATATTTAAACCACTTTGTAACCTCTTATTAAAAGACACACCATTTGAATGGACTGATGATTGTCAAAAATCTTTTGAGAAAATAATTTGTCTTTTGACATCTGCACCTATTATGCAATCTCCTGATTGATTTTTGCCTTTTGAATTAATGTGTGATGCAATTGACTTTATTTTTAGTGCTATGGCCTGATTGATTATGGTAAACCGTTTGTGATTTATTAGTTGCTATTGCTGTAACACCAATGCTGGAGCACCATTGCTGTAGCAATCTTGGAGTGTTGATAGAGAAGATTTCGCGCGAGATACTTAAAAGATTAAAATCTAGAGTTTCCAAAAATGGAAGATACGTGCCCCAGACTTTCAGTTGCCCTAATTTTAAGCTATAAAAGGAGCACACTTGCAAAAAAAAAAAAAAAAAGGAGAGAGAACCGTCAACTAAGGAGAAAAACCGCAAAGAAACAATAAGAAAATATAATTCAAGAGAGAGATTGAAGGCTGACAGAGGAGAAATAGCAGAACTAAAATAGAAATCAATTCTTCTTCTTATTTTCTTGTTTTCTATTTCATTATGGGGATGTATTTGATGGCTGGAACTCTTTTATTTATTTTTCTATCTCAAATCATGAATTGAATTTGATTGTAGTTGAGTGATAAATTATCTTAATGGATATTTGACTAATATACGGGCGTTGCTTTGTGTTTGCTATAGCATTTTGTCTTAATTGATTTATTTTTATTCTCTATTTCGGCTTACCACTAATTTAAGAATTCTAGCTAAAAAAGGTCTGACTTAGTAGATCTCATTAAGATAATACTTGGTTTTAGATTGAATTTCCCAAGTTGAGTAAATCTCAATTTGAATAGGGTCATGCTTGATCTAAAATTAGCGATGAACTAAATATAAGGATTCACCTTGTAGGTTAATTGAAACCTAGATCGTTTAATGCTATACTTAATGTTTGCGTAAAAATTGGTCACTATTAAGTTGCATTAGATATAAGATATCAAATATGCGATATTTGAGGATGCATGAGGGATTCCGTCCAGTGTTGTAGTAGATGTTGTAGCAACGGTACTGTAATTGAAAAATAGTCAATGCCATTAAGCGAGTTTATTCACTCAACTACTTTATTCCCATTAGTTTTATCCTTATGTTTGACATGAGAATTTTCTTATTTGCATTTTTATTTTAATTAGTTTTTTAGTTTTATTAGTTTCTTTATTTTTAATTAAAACAAACTGAACTATTAAGATTTCTGCAGCAAGTCCGATAACATCAATCTTTGTGGAGACGATCTGAATATTCATCATTATATTACTTGTTGTGTACACTTGCACATTGACAACCATAGCATAAAAAGTGCACACCATTAACATATTTAAGTTCCTAAGGATTTTGCTTTTAAACGGTTGTTCGTTTATTTGCAAATGGCTATCCGTTTATTTTAGCTAAAATTTTGCACATTTATTTTGATCTTTGGTCAATAATTGTTCCTTTCCAAGGATTTTTTATGAACTCGAAATATCTCAAAAGCCATTTTTAATGCATGATTCATGAATGTATGTATGAGCATACAAATTTTAAAATCAATCAACAGTAACACATACTCAAGCCAATAGTCACACAATAGAAAACATAATAGTCTTGATATCATACAAAGATATGCTAATATGAGAATTTCATCATCCCAAGTTCATGTCTAATTTTGATAAATTGATCTTTACTTAGGGGTTTTGTAAAGATATCTTCAAGTTGCTTTTCTCGATAGAAACAAATTCTAACACAATATCTCCTTTTTGAACATGATATCCTAAGAAATGATATTTAATCTCTATATGCTTGGTCCTAAAGTATTAGATAGGATTCTTTGACAGATTTATAGCACTTTTATCATCACACATGATAGGCATATGATCATAGTTAATCCCATAGTCACTAAGGCTATGTTTGGAAGATCGGATGGGACTGGATTAACTCTTAGGATTAGATTGGATTATATAGTATTGTCTTTTGTTTGGGATAGTGTCGGATATGACTATGTTAAATTAATTTAATGAAGCTAAAATAACTATTTAAATAGTATATTATTTTTTAAATCATATTACTGTCTGTTAAATTTAATATTTAGATTTCAATATTATTGTAATTAAATAATTGAATAATTTTTTTATGTTTAATATATTACATACTAGTTAAAAATAAATTATTGAATTAAAATTTTGATTCAATATTAAATTTTAAAAGGTTAAAAATAAATAATTGAATAAACTTTTGATGTTAGTAACAAATTTAGACTGTAAGATATCTAATCATATCTAAACTCATATGAAAATGGAAATTGATAGTCCTATGAATGTAAGACTAAATTTTGAATTTATTTATTAGTTCTGACAGTCAAACATGACTTTGGAATTGATTAATTTCTTTATCTTTCAAATTATTCTAATCCCACCTTTTATCGAACATCCAAACAAAGCCTAAGGGTTTGTTTCATCCAAATACCTTGTGCACAACAGCTACTGGCAATAATATATTCAGCCTCAGTGGTTGAAAGAGCAACTGAATTTCGTTTCTTTCTGAACCACAAGAGACAAGCAAGTGACATAAAAAGTAACAAGTTCCACTAGTACTCTTCTTATCGACTTCATATTCAACGAAGTCAACATTCGAATAACATGTTAAATCTATGTGAGTCTCTTTAAGATACAAAGACGTAGATCAATTATCCCACTCGAATAATGAAAAATTCATTTAGTAGCAAGCAAATAAGATTCCTTGGGACATGATTCAAATCTTGCACATAAATATACACTACCCATTATGAATACATGCGATCATATGCTTCACTTATAATTCTAACAATGGTATTAACATCTTGACTACTTTTGGCTTCTGAATTAGATTCTTTATCACTTGACTTAACACTTGAGGTTTTAACATTATTATCGGGAGGAATCCATTAATAACAAGGAAGAGAAACATCACATGATTTTGATCTTTCATCATCAAAATCTTCAAGTTCCAACTTTTTATCATAAACAATAAGTCTGCTAACAATATTGTCATCATCAATGCTCAAGTCATCATTATCACTCCATGTTGCTTGCACTGCTTTCTTCTTTTTTGAGATGAAATTAGAAAATTGGTTTAAATATGACTAAATCCATCACAAGCCTTGCATCGAGTACTTTGAATTTATACTAGTCTTAAACAAATTGGAATTAGAAGAAAATTTACACTTTTGTGCAGGTTGTGGCTTTAAGGAGAATTTTTTCTTCTTGTTGTTGTTTCCAGAATTTCCTCAAGTTAAATTTTGAACCTTCTTGGTGTCATAGCCATGTATTTTTGCACATCTTTAATTCCATCGTGAGTGTCATTGGCATCATCAATATCACTCTTTGAATTTAGCATCTCAACTTGAAAAGCAATACTTTTTGCTTTCTTCTTCTTCAATTGATTAGTCTCAAAAGTTTCAAGTTTGCTAATCACTTGATTTCTGATCATAGTGCTAATATTCAATGTTCTTCAATAACTGCAACTTTAATAAGAAATCTACAAGACAAAGATCTCAAGATGTTTCTAACTGATACTTCCTTAGAAATTCTTTTACTAAGAGAATATGAAGTATTAGCAATCTTAGGAAGTTTATCATTAAAGTCAGTAATTACTGCATGTCCATGCATCTTAAGATTCTCAAATTCATTTGCAAGTTTTTTAAGTTTAGAGCATTTTATTGAATTATCTCCTTCATGAGTATCTTTAAGAATATCCTAAGTTTCCCTGGCAGTCATACATGTAAAGATTAAATCATGTCGCTTGATGTCCACTCCATTGACAATAATAATGAGTCCTGGGAATTAAAGCCAGATTATTGAATTTCGGTTTTTGGAATATTCATTCACAAGCTCAAGAATTATGTTTCCATCATGATCAGACATGGTGGGTAAAGTATAGTCTTTTCTTACACATTCCACAGCTCTTATATCAATGGATTCAATAAAAGTAGTCATTCTTTGCATCTAATACAAATAGTTATCAAGATCCTAAAATCTCACTAAATAAATTGTTAGTGACATCATTTTGATGCCACTTATTAAAAATTTAGATCTATTAAAACAAGTTGGGCAAAATTTAAAAAAAGAAAAAGAAAAACTAAGTCCCCTAATTAATTAATCCTAAAAGCATTGTTCACTGATTATTGTTCGTGCAATATTGTTCATACATGTTACTGTTCACAGGTACTTTTTATAGCATTACTCATCGTAACTACTCACCACACTGTTCATTACTATTCATTCATCATAAATACACTAGAATCAATAAAATGCAGAAGGTAAAGCACACAAAGGATTTTGACGTGGTTCAAATCACAATCCTACATCCAACGGGGCATGCCTAGACAATAAGCAATTCCCTAAGTAATGAAAAGATTACAGTCTATTGAATTCTTATGCAATTTCAAACACCCACCCACTCTTGTCACCACCTCATTGTATCTAACTTAGTTGACCTTACTTAGTAAGAACCCTTCATCTTCAAATGTGTTTGCTACTTTTCTTGAGATCCCCTCAACAAAACGAAGGATCTCTTCATCCCGAAGAGACCAAAGCAAATATAATGAATTTCTAATGAAAGACTTGATATGATGAAGACTTGATGAAAAAAACTAAAACATCATTGAGATATAAAACAACATATGTGACCAAATAGTTTTCTTCTTGTTCTCTCCATTGGTTGCTTTTCTTATATAAAATATGATATGTTTTCTTCACTTGCTTCAATGTGTGAAGTACTTGTCTTTATACAAGAGTAGTATTTCACTCAAACCCCAGTAGGAACATTGAGTTATACTTCCTTAAGAGCCCAATATTCTATAAATACTTGCTACTAGGATATATTTCCACAAGAGTCCAATATTACATAAATACTTTATATACTTACCAATGCAGTAGTCATCTTTATTTAAAATTGTTTGATATGGAATCCTCATTTACATGCCAATTCGATTCTTTTATGCCTCGAAAAATATTCTCCAATATTCCACATAATCTAATCTTAATTAATTCCCAAAACTAAATAAATCTTTGATAAAAGGAAACAAATCCCTAATAAAAGAAATAAATTAATTATAATATTATTGAGACAACGATGCCAATAAAAAAAAAAACTTAACAGTCTCAAATGACAACAATTCATTAATAGCACAATTTGAGTTGATATACCATTTAGGTATATGGTTTCCAAATTTGATTCAATAGGGATGAAGTAGACACAAGTTAAAAATTAAAATAACAAGTTATTATTTGTGGGGGGTTTTACGTCCATTACTACTTCTAGTAAAAAATGAAGATGAAGATGAAAATTAAGCAAGTGAATTCAATTATACAATACATCATTACTGGGCATACTTCTTGAATCACAAATAGGGTGATAATCTACTCCCATAGATTTTAGATCTATTTTATGATTGGAGTGTTTCACCACAACTTGCAATACTTGTATTCAACCGCTTCCACCAATGGATTTTGATTGATTGGGTTACTTTGTGATTAAGAAACATAATTGAACTGTCAGAGTTTGATTTTGCTGTTACCGCATTTTTTAAGATGTGGCCATGTGATGAGAGTGGCGCTTGGTGTCACTTCCACCTCAAGCACTTGAAAGAGGAATTGCAGAAGAAGATAAAACTTCATTTCCAAGTTTCTCTCTTTCTTTTTTTAATACATAAACTAAATATAAAATATGTTGCTAAACATGATATGTGGTGGTGTTTTTTAGGAAACTTCGATGCAGAGTTGTTCAACTTACAATAGATATTAAAATCTGTATTATATTACACGCGTAACTTGCTCCAAAATTAGAAAATTACAATTGCCGATTCACAGTGCATATGACTTGGAAGTATAAAGGTTAGTTTTTCTTTCCTAGAAATACCTTCCATGGTGGCATTCCCTTTTCATTTGGTTACATGAACCACTACTAGAAAAATGGGCTTTACTGATACTAAATTAGTGTCAGTAATTACTTTTTCTGACACTTGTTAATTGTGTCAATAATGCTCCAGCCAGAACATACTGACACTGAAAATTAGTGTCAGTGATTTTTGTGTCAATAATTTTTGTCACAATAGTATCACTAAAATAATGACACGATGGTATCCGTGTTTGATGATATTATTTACATGTCAATGATTAATGTGACTATAGTATCAGGAGCACACTGATTCATTAACGTAAAATGTTATTAATGTCATTTTAAAATATTTAGTGTCAGTATTTATTGATGTTATGTTGTTTTTGTTAATAGTATATTTTTATTTTAGTTATATTTTTTTCTACAATCAAAAGAAAACTCAAAATATATTAAATATACCAAATCTCACAACACAATTCACATAACAAACATTCCAAATACATCATTTAAATTAATATAATTCAACTACACCACTGTTTGGAAAAGAAAAATATAAGTATCAAATTAAGCTTTCAACAAGTTCTAAACAGTGAAGTACTAAATTAAGTTTCAACAAACATTAACGGACCAAAAGAAGCACAAGAGTGTTAATAAATATCCATATGTGGCTTCATTTTTTCCTACCTACAAGTACATAAAATCAATTAGTACACAACAAATAATAAATCTTGGATATTTGGAAGAAAAAATCATCATAAATTACTCATATATTACCTTGTGATTTTGGGCTATAATTAACTTGGCAACATATGTAGCCTATTGATTATGAAGTCGAAAGAGCTCTTTCATGACGTACAAGCAACAATATTGTAACATATACCCACTAATAACAACCTCGCAATTAATCCATATAATTGTTTTGTACAACTCATGGTTATTCACATAATCTCTCCAACAATACGCAATGTACCAATCATTAAATGTTCATCAGTTAATTTGCTCCATAAAACATGAAAGAACAGATTTTTCTATCACCGCTGATATATATATATACTTGTACCTCTAGTTTTTTTAATGCAAGAAGCTAAGAAATCCAGATTAGATGAAAAATTAAATGCTTGGTTCCAATCAGCATCCCTGAAACAATGAAATAAGCTTGAAATCAATGCAAATTCAAATGACAATCTGCATAACCAAAGCTCGAGAAAGGCGAAAACGTTACACACTCGAATTTACATTACTAATAATTTTTTTTTTAAAAAAAGGGCTAAATGGACACCATGCAGCTGAGTCAAATTCATTTGCCTAATGACAACCAAGCTAAATGCAACTACTTTAACAAAAATGTGTTAGACGTTTTCATACCCAAAAACAAGAGCATAAAGAATGAAACATCCAATTATTGTCTTTCTTTTCCCTGCTCTCTCAGCAACCAAACTGAAACTAAATGGCTAAATCTAAAGAGAATTAACTTACGGGTTCTTCACACAGAAACTGGCTCTGTTGCCGATATCTCGGCTGAGAACTGTGGTCAGATTCGAAAGCCTGCTATAAACTACCTGTGTGATTAATGGAAGAACAGCTGGGTTGTCAAATTGATCCTTATAAACTTATAACTTCAATCATGGTCTTATAAAGAACAATGTTTATGATATATATTGTGTGCCTTAGCCAGTTGATTCCTACTGCAAAGTCAGGGAAGTATTCATAAAGGCATTTTTTCAAGCCAGGTAAGTAACATGGAAAGGTATCATGCATCTTTCTTGGTGTATTTCCCCAGGAACTCATATTTTGAATTACATTTCCAGGTTTAGCTATCTTTTGTACTTTAGTAGAAAAAAACAACTTATTTATTTGGGCATTTATGCACATATTTCTATTTTCATCCAACTATATATACAGTAAATACAATCAATGCCATTACAAAGTGAAAAATGACTCAGAAACATGAGGAAGCTAACATACCTGCTGTATACGTGTCCTCTTCTGAAAGATCTAATCTTCATACACGACAACAGACTGGATAAATTTCTCTACTCTATCCAATAAAAATTGAAATTATAATTTGAGCTTGTTCAATATTTGTTACACTAGCATCTGTGATAACCAAACAAAAAGGCGGATTCATGACATGAATTAAAGACTGGGAGCAAGCCTTTTTCAAACAGTACATAAGAATAAACAAACAGAGAGAATGATGCATAGATTTGATGTGCTGAGTAAAATAGAGAAATTACCTCACCCGCATCAGTAAGATAACCACCCATGGCAGCAAACTCCCTTCTATAAACATGCATGAACAAATTTATAGCACCCTGCAGAAACAGAAAAGGTCAGTTATATAACAAGCTACAGGAAAATTCAAAAGTGGAAAACAAAAAAAGCATTGGAAAAAGAAATTACAATTTGCGAACGAAGTAATGGCATAAACAAATAGGTGATATTTAATTAAAGGAACATTGCACGTACCTCCCTGATTTCCAGTGTTGGCATATGTGGGAGGAAGTCATTCCCAACAAAGAAACATAGAAATACAAAATCATCCACAATTCTTTCAAAGTTTATTGGAAATGGTGGATTGGGTATGTCCAACTCATATTGCAAATATTCTCGCAGCACCCAGATGTTTAGAAACTGTATAATAACTCAACCAAAATCAGAAACATTAGTAAGAAAAAGAAAAAGAAGGGGCAAGAGAGAAACAAATTGGAAACCACTCTGGCAGGATGTTAATTATTGAACCTGGTATTTCTTCTAGTGAATTGGAGTATCATCCACTCCATTCCAATCTGCAGGATTGTCACCGGGATTACCATGACACTCAGCTGCTAGATGGCCAACTTGGCCACAAACAAAACATTTTTCCTGTTGCCCAGGTAAAGTTATTACCTACAGAATCATCAGAAGTTACTATGAGATCCAACATTAGCAACAAAGGAGTAGGAACTGTGACGAGTATTCACAAGGTGCGCAAATAACCTCTCTCAATATCGAAAAGTGAATCTCATGTGTGGCCAAAGACAGCATTATTAAATCTGTATCTTGATCAAAACAACCCAAAAGAGAATCAGGGAATGTTACTGGTGACGGTCAAAAATCATAAGTCACGACAGTGGGTTTCCAACTTTGGTGCACGAGATATGACATGAGATGACGACAACAAAAGAGACAAAAATATAGAGAACAGACTTTGGTGCATCAGAGATGACGGCTGTGGCTAGTCGAAAGTAATGACGGTAGTGGCTAGTCGAGAGTAGTGACGACAGTGGCGGAAGAGATTTTGGGCATGTCGGCAGCGTGGTGGTGATTTGTTTTGTTTTCGATTGACAAGATGATGAAATGGGGGAAAGAGATTAGGGATTTTGCTTTTCCTATTATATTTTTGTTTTTAATTCTTTTAAAAAATACTCGTATCTTGAATCTGTAGGTCTTGTGGTCTTTGGTTCAAATGTAAAAATTTTAAATTTTAAAAGTCTTTGGTTCGAGTTGGAAGATTTACAAATCATAGTAATTTTTTTTTTAACCTCTGATACTTCAGTGTCAGTGGTTTTTTATACTTAATTTATTGACACACTGATATCAGTAATTTGTGATACCTATTTGTTAAAAGTGGAAAATGGTGCATATGAATACAATTACTAATACTTTTTAAAAAATGTCAGAAATTAAGTGTCAGTAAAGGTCATTTTTGTAGTAGTGAACGGATTGAGAAGTCTGGACTTATCTAATAATCAATTTACTAGTGAAATCCTTGAACACCTTGTGCTTAACTTGAAAAACTTGTCGTGGTTAAAACTAGATGGCAGTCTCTTCATTGGAGAAACTTTAAAAAATTTGTCTAATTGCTCTATTTTTAGAGGATTGTATCTCAGTGATAATAATATCTCAGGCAAGGTTAATTCCAACAAATGTATATAATTTACGGTAGTTTGTACAAGGGAGTCTTAAATTGTTCTGGTCCCGTTGGTTGTGATACTTATTTATCCTTAATAAATTACTTAATAGTTGGATGTGGTTCGAAGTAAAAATACCAATGTTCTTTACTTTCTACAATTTATTGCTTTGGGTGGTGATATTTCCACCCCATAAATTTTATTAACCCAACCCAATTTTAAGAAATTATTAAAACAAGTACACATTATTTTTTAAAAATTCAAATTAAGAAGAAATTTAAAAATTTAACCAATTAAATCCATATTCATTAATTTTTTTATGAGACTATTTTTTTTATTATATTTGATAAATAAGGTTGTTTTAACATAAATTAATATAATTATTCTAACCTCATAAGGTAAAAGTACCAAGAATATCTAAAAATTTACTTTAACTTTAATAAATTTTTATACAAAAAATTTGTATATTTTAATTATGTATAAGTAGTACTTTTTTAGTATGATTATTAATATTCCACTAAACTAACGAGATGTAATTAGGACATCTGGAGTATTGAAAATTATTAAATTTTATATAAAACATATTAGATTATAAAACATAAAACTAAATGCCTAAACAATTAGTTACAATAATATATATTTCTTAGGGTAATTTGGTTATTTTATATTATAAGGGTAAATTAGTTAAATTAAACTTATATTAAAGCAACCTTAAATTGTTAAAGATTGTTAAAAGACAAAGTAAGAAAAAAATATTATAAGAATGATTTAATTAATTAATTATTCAAACTTATTATTAATTTGTAATTCTATAAAATAATGTGAACTTATTGTAATTATTTTATGAAGGTGGGGTGGGTTTATAAAAATAGTGGGGTTGACATATCCACACCCTATTGCTTTCAATAAAATTAATTATTTTTATTTATTTATGTACCCATGTTATTTCAAATTCATCATTGGACAATACATATTGCTAATGTTTGCAGATAGATCTGTTATTTGTACTGGGACGACCCTAATGATGTATCATCCATGTTATAAGTTTACTCAATGCTCAGAAATAAAGTAGAGATTGCATGATCACTAATAAGCCTGCAATCTGGAACTTGGCTGATTAAGATGAAAGAAATAAATCTTTATCTCTGTAAAAGACAATGCCCGGTTGATGATGTAGCATATAAATAATTGGCTAAGCCAATTATTATGGAAGCTTAATTCCTCTAAGGACTTGACTTCTTACAGGATCAGAAAAACAGTTAAATCTCAATCTATCTCATAGAGTCTTGAAATTTTGAGTTTGATTTTGTAGTATCTAGCGGAATTAATTGAGAGGTTTAATTTGTTGGCCAATATGTATCTCAATTGTTTTAATCCCAGCTGTTAAATTCAATCAATCAGAAATTTACAACCAAAATAATTATAATAGATCAAAAGGAGCATATGGTATTATCACATATAATCCATACAACAGAACAATTTATAGATCACAAGATCTGCGTAATCCATACTAAACAGTTAATTATCAGTCTACCATGTTTTCCAAGATTTCAATTCTTTTACTATAATGTTTTTATTCAAATAAATTTGGATTTTGAAAGACCTAATGACTGTTTATGCATGTATATCAGCACCAAGTGCGAATCCGTTTTCTCTGTACAATCTGTCATTAACAAGAAACTAGCTTAAATATAGTCAACGTAGGATATGAATTAACTCCCTTCGTTAACTTCCTACCATTGAGGAATTTTCAACTGCAGGCATTATAGACTAGCCCCTTGATTTACAGGTTTTTTAATAAAAAATTATATAATAATTTACAATTTCGAACGATATTGATGCTCTGTACTCAGTAGCCCATTTTATGTATTAAAAAAAATTAGATATAAGAGAAATAGAACATTAAATAAATCTATTTAAACTTTGTCAATTGTTAAAAAAAAAAGAGGTCAAGAAGCTTTGCAGCATCTTCGCTTGTTAAGATTTAAAAAAAAAAAAGATCGTTACATCAGTCAAATGAGGTGGGCTGCTCTTTCTAGAAGAGTAAGAATTCCACATCTCTTTGATATTACAAGCACCAAATTCGGTGCTTAGCTAGTGGAGGAAAATTTGCTAAAATTTGGTCATGATTGTTAGCTATGCTGTTTGAATTTTTGATGCAATTGCCGAATTTTTTGGTCATGATATTTCCTATAAATAGAAGTGCTGAGAGAGAACTCATTCATTCCGTTGAGAGAGAGGGATTTAGCATTTTAGAGAGAGAGTTAAAGAGAGCTTGAAATTATAAGCTTTTATTATAGTGATTTGAGAGTTTGGGTGTATTAGGATTTTGAGTAGTGAGCTAAAATACTACAATACTTGTAATTCCTTTTCACTAGTACAATATTTTCCTTCTGTCTTCGCTCATGGACGTAGGCTAAAAGTCAAACCATGTAATTTTGGTGTCCCCGTGTGATTTTATGTCTCATTATTTCTCAATTTCACTTAAGTTGCGTGTCTGCTTCACCCATCAATTTTCTAACAGTGGTATCAAAGCTACTGGTTATATTTTTTGAAGTCGATGGTATTGTTCACATAAAAGTACTGTTCACGTATACGGTTACTGTTCATGTGAAACGGTGGGTGTCGATCCTGGCAAATTTTATTTTTTGGTGAAAAGCGATGGCGGCAAAATACGAAATTGAGAAGTTCAACAGAAATAATTTTTTATTGTGGAAAATGAAGATAAAAGCTATAATGAGGAAAAAATAATTACTTGGCAGCAATTAGAGAAAGACCCATTGAGATAACTGATGACAAGTGGAACGAGATAGAAGACAACGCCATTTCTAATCTACACTTGGCACTTGCGAATGGAGTATTATTCAGTGTGGCAGAGAAAAAGACAGTAAAGGAAATATGAGATACTCTCATAGAATTGTACGAGGCTAAGTCCCAACACAATAAGATCTTCTTAAAAATGAGACTTTATACTTTTTAAATGGCAGAATCTACAACAGTGACTGACCACATCAACACCTTGAAGACTCTATTTTCACAACTTACAATGTTGGGTCATAAAATAGAGGAAAATGAATGTGCAGAGCTTCTACTTCAAAGTCTACCAAATTCGTATGATCAACTCATCATCAACCTGACGAACAACAATCCAACAGATAGTTTAGTCTTCGACGATGTTACAACCTTCGTATTAAATGAGGATAGCAGGCGAAAAAGTAAGGAAGACTGACAAGCAAGTTCGCAGCAAGTAGAGGCGCTATTGGTGATGAGACAATCATGGTAGATCAAAATCCAGAAGTAAAAAAAATGTTAAATGCTACAACTGTGGCAAGAAAGGGCACGTCAAGAAAGAGTGTTGGAACGACCAGAAGAAAAGAGAGTGCAAAGAACTTGAGTCATCAAATGCTCCAGGGTGTGTAGCAAGTACTTCGGATGATGGCGAAATTCTCTACAACGAGGCAACAACTGTTTCAGAAGGCAGAAAACGAGTATCCGATGTTTGGCTCACAAACTTAGGAGCTACCTGGCAAATGACCTCTCAGAGAGAATGGTTCCACACATATGAATCTATCTCAGGAGGATATTTGTATATGAGAGATGATCATGCCTTGGAGATCGCTGCTATTGGTACTATCAAAATCAAAATGTTTGATGGTACAATTTGCATGATTGAGGAGGTACAACATGTCAAAGGCCTGAAGAAAAATCTATTGTCCTTGGGACAAATAGATAGTCGTGGGTACAAAACTCATGTTCAAAATAAGATCATGAAGATTACTAGAGGCGTGCTTGTATTGATGAAGGTAGAAAATATCGGTTCTAATCTATTCATGCTTAAAGGAGAAACACTATAGGAAGCTGATGCATGTGTCACTTCAAATGGAGAAGAATCAACGATGATGTGACATCACAAACTCGGCCACTTGTTAGAATAAGGTTTGAAGATTCTCTTCTCTCGGAGCGAAAATTACATCCGGGGCTCAAATCGGTAAGCTTACCATTTTGTGAGCATTGTGTTACAAGTAAGCAGCATAGATTAAAGTTCAGTATATTTATTGCTAGAAGTAAATGCATTTTAGACTTGATTCATTCTTATGTTTGGGAATCGCCGGATATGTCCATGAGAGGTACAACTTACATGGTGACTTTCATTGATAATTATTCCAGGAGATGTTGGGTGTATCCCAATTAAGAAAAATTCAGATGTGTTTCCAGTGTTCAAACAGTACAAAGCGCGGGTTGAACTTGAATCCGAGAAAAAGATCAAGTGCTTGAGGACAGATAATGATGGAGAGTATACAGACGACGAGTTTCTTTCTTTTTGTAAGTAAGAAGGTATCCAGAGGTAGTTCATGGTGGCATACACTCTTAACAAAATAGAGTGGTAGAGCGGATGAACAGAACTCTTATAGAAAAAATAAGAGCTATGTTGCGGACTGCGGGTTTACTTAATTCATTCTGGGGAAAAGCAGCCAAAACTGCCTGTTATATAGTAAATCGGTCGCCTTCTACAGTAATTGAGTTGAAGACTTTGATGGAAATGTGGACTGGAAAGCCAGCAAATTACTCTCACCTACATGCATTCGGATGTCCTGTATACGTGATGTACAATGCCCAAAAAAGAGTAAAGTTGGATCCAAATCTAAAAGATTTATCGTCTTGGGATATGTTGATGGAGTAAAGGGGTATCATTTATGGGACCCCACTGCCCACAAGATCGTTATCAGCAAAGATATTATCTTTGTAGAAGATCAACTGCAAAGAAGAGATAGTGATGGTAGTACTGCAAAAGAAAAGTCAAAGACTATGCCGGTATATGTGAAAAATAATCTAAAAAAAGAAGATTCAGATTCTTCTGAAGCAGCACTAGCGCACGAGTAATAAAAACCAGTCGAGTTCGAGGCTCTAGAAGTTTGTCGGTCAACTCGTGAGAGACGACTGCCATCGTGGCACTCAGATTATGTCACAGAGATTAATGTTGCATACTGTCTTTTAACAGAAGATGGAGAACCATCAACTTTCCATGAAGTTTTAAATAGCTCAGATGTTATTTTGTGGATGACAATAATGCAGGAAGAAATTGAGGCTCTACATAAGAATAAGACATAAGAACTTGTACCACTACCACATGGAAGAAAAACCATTAGTAACAAATGGGTCTACAAGATCAAGTATGATGACAATGACCAAGTGGAGCGGTATCATGAAAGATTGGTGGTGAAAGGATATGCTTAGAAAGAATGTATTGACTTCAATGAAATATTTTCTCTGGTGGTTCGACTCACGACAGTCAGAATAGTCTTGGCGATGTACGCTATATTTGACATACATCTAGAGCAGTTAAATGTGAAAACTGCATTTCCTTATGGAGAACTTGAAAAAAAAATTTATATGCTCCAACCAGAAGGTTTTGCTGAAAAGGGAAAAAATAACTTGGTTTGCAAGTTGAACAAATCTCTATACGATCTCAAACAAGCACCGAGGTGTTGTCATAAGAGATTTGAGTCCTTCATCATGAGCCTTAGATACAACAAGTTCAAATCATTGTGCATATTACAAGAGGTTTAAATATAATGATTTCATCATTTTATTGTTATATGTGGATGACATGTTGGTAGCAGGCCCCAACAAAAATCGAATCCAAGAATTGAAGGTACAATTGGCTTGAGAGTTTAAAATGAAGGATTTGGGACTAGCAAACAAGATTCTAGGGATGCAAATTCACGAGACAGAAATAACAGGAAGATTTGGCTTTCTCAGAAGAACTACTTGAAGAAAATCTTGCTACGCTTCAACATGCACGATTGTAAGCCAATTTCTACTCCACTTCTTGTTAATTTTCAAATTATTCTCTAGTATATGTCCTAGCAATGAAGCAGAGAGGAATGAGATGTCTCGAGTACTGTATGCATCAGTAGTGGGAAGTTTGATGTTTGCTATGATATGTACTAGACCACACATTGCACAAGCAGTGGGAGCGGTTAGTCGATACATGGCGAATCCTCGTGGAGAGCATTAGATAGCTATAAAGAGGATTCTGAGATATATTAGAAGAACCTCAGATGTTGCATTATGTTATAGAGGATAAGAGTTTATTGTCAGGGGATATGTGGATTCAGATTTTGCAGGAGACCTTGATAAAAGAAAATCCACTATTGGCTATGTGTTAATACTTGCGAGAGCAGCTGTAAGCTGGGTTTCAAAGCTGCAGATCGTTATGACTCTATCTACAACAGAAGCATAATACATGGCAGCTACACAAGCTTGAAAGGAAGCTAGTTGGATACAAAGGTTATTAGAGGAGCTCGGGCACAAACAAGAGAAAATTCATGTGTTTTGTGATAGTCAGAACACCTTGCATATTGCAAAGAATCCAACTTTTCATTCAAGGACAAAGCACATAGGCGTACAATATCACTTCGTTCAAGAAGTAGTGGAAGATAGAAGTGTAGATTTGCAGAAAATCCATACCAAGGAGAACTTAGCAGATGTTTTGACCAAGCCAATCAATACAGACAAGTTTATCTAGAGTAGATCCTCTTATAGCCTAGCAGAAACGTAAGCAACATGACTGAGGCGAAGTAGAAAAGATGGTGTGGAGATTGATTGGCGCCCAATCTAATCTCCAAGACGGAGAATGTCAAATGAGGTGGGCTGCTCTTTCTAGAAGAGCAAGAATTCCACATCCCTTTTTGACATTACAAGCACCAAATTCTGTGCTTAGCTGGTGGAGGAAAATTTGCTAAAATTTGGTCATGATTGCTAGTTGTGTTGTTTGAATTTTTGATGCAATTGCTGACTTTTTTGGCCATGATATTTCCTATAAATAGAAGTGATGAGGGAGAGCTCATTCATTCCATTGAGAAAGAGCGATTTAGCATTTTAGAGAGAGAGTTAAGAGAGCTTGAAATTCTAAGCTCTTCTTATAGTGATTTGAGAGTTTGGGTGTATTGAGATTTTGGGTAGTGAGATAAAATATTTTCCTTCTGTGTTCGCCCGTGGACGTAGGCTAAATGCCTAACCACGTAATTTTGGTGTCCCTGTGTGATTTTGTGTCTCGTTATTTCTTAATTTCACTTAAGTTGATTTTTAGCTTTATCCATCAATTTCCCAACAACATCAGCATATAGGTCAGCAATAATGACTCATTTAGGCCCCGATCCTACATAGAAAATTCTCTATTATTTATGTCAGACGGACATCAGAGTGATTTTGAATAGTTTTAAAATATTTTATTTAATTAGTTACTTGAATCTTAAGAAACATAGAGTTAAAAATTAATTTGAATTTTATTCATTTCTCTATAGAAACACTTGATTAGATTTTTGGGGACAAACATAATTAAGTACTTTTAACTAAAAAAATGTAATAAAATTATTGAACAAATTATTATTTAGTTTTAAAAGTAGTTTATTTGTTTGGCCGCCCCATTTCGATTTTGGGATTAAAAAATAAATTTAATTTAGATATTATTCAAATCAAACTTCTCAGTAAATCTATCTATTAACGTCTAATAAGTATTTATTTAAATTCAAATTATTAGTTATAATGCAATTATTAGAATAATGATTTTTTTGTGTATTAAATAATTGATTTAATATGATAATACCATTTTTATTAGCTTTTGCCATTGTTTTAATAAATTTTGTTCATACCCTTGCTTGAAATTTAATCCATTAATAAAACTAACAATGCACTATAAACGCATTAGAAAAAAAATGTAATTGAATTGCAAATGGCTTGTTAAAACTTAAATGGAATATTTCCGTTACCAAGTCAAGAATAAATCCCTCTCTTTCCCATTCCTTTTAGAAATGTTAGAAACTTGGAGCTCTCTCCCTACGACTGAGATAGGAAACTTGGAAGTTTTTTTTCACTTTATACGTACACGGAGATCGTTTGGTACATCTCTTCTATGTGGGAGATTATTTAAATTCCATAACAATGCAGTCCTTAAATATATACAGTGTGTTTTTCTCCATTACGATTTAAACACCATAGATGAAATCGAATATTAAAAATGTCTTAGATACCTAATTTAAATACGTAGTACATATAGTATGTAAGAGGGACCAAATTATCATTCTCCTTTAAAACAACTTAACTATGACATATCTGCTAAAACATATAAATAGTACAGAATGCTTCCTCTTTATTTATTTCACAAAATTTATATTTCTTTACCACTCTCGCAAATTACAACTTGGGTTCTCTTTTTGCAAACAACACATTAAGTAAGGTCAAATCGATGGAGAATCCAAGTAAAATAAAATTTTGCAAGAATACATAAAAATGCATTTGATATGAGAATTACAGCATAATTAAACAACTCTTTATTTTTCCCCTTAAAAGATAGAAGGGGGAGTAATACTCGATTAATTTTTTTTTTTCGGAATTTGAAACTAGCAAAGCCCTTGTGGCCATAACCAACTTATTAAGGATAAACCTCGATAAGGGATCTTAAACCTAAAATGGGGATAATTTTATAGTCACTAAAACCGGCATACGAAAAAAGTTTGGCCCATTCTTTCTTATCTCGCTCTGTTCCGGTGAGTAAGACCATCATCAACATATCAAAGAAGAGTTGTGTTTCAATAAACTTATCATCCCCTTTTTTATTCTCTCTGATCATGTCTATTATAATCACCTTCCCTTTCTTACCATCGCTTGTGATTGCTTCCTTACATTTCTTAAGAATCTTCACGCATTCTTCATCGTTCCAGTCATGTAATATCCACTGCTTGTCATCACCAATTATATTAGAATTTAGAATAATTGAAGACTCGAAACGGAAAATTAAATGAATATATGATGTGCATACGTAATCTGAGATCCTTCTAGATATAATTAATTTTATGCTCAAGAAAAAACTTTATTTAAAATATAGAAATTAGTACACGTACCTTGAGTAGAACAGCGTCAGCTGGGGAAATTGCCTCAAACATGTCCCCTCCAACATATTTGAGATTGGCCAAATCGCTATCGAGGCCATTAACCACATGTGGCAGATCAAAACAAGTGCACTCCAACTTTGGAAACGCTTTAGCTATGGCCTTGGCCGCGGTTCCTATGCCCCCGCCCACATCCACCAACGAATTCAAACCTTCAAACACATCCTTACACTTATGTATCATCACGCTTGTTGCCAACCGAGCATCACTTGCCATGGCTTCATTGAAAAAATTGTTAAGTTTTGGCTCGTCCCCAGCATACTCCCAAAGAGTCTTCCCATGTGCTGTATCAAACGGCGTCGGGTCATCGTTTTGAAACCAAGTTCTCAGTTGCTGCCACGGTGATAGCAAAATAGGATCTAGCATGGCTTGCAAGAAAGGTGTCACGCTTAAGGGGTTGTCTTTTAGGAGAAGTTTAGAAGCATTTGTTAGAACATAGCCTTGTTCTTCGTCATTATTATTTCGGCTGCTAATTAGCTTTTGCTGTGCAAAGAAGCCTGTGTGGATCAGAATGCGCATCAAGCGATACACACATCGGGATTTTGATGGGTTTATTGTTAGGGCACTAACAAGCTCATTGAGGGTCATGGGTTTGCCATGTTTGCTGATAATATCTGGGATGCCTAATTGAATAGCGCATTTAAGCGTCATGGAGTTTATGAAATTAAAAATGTGATTCCAGACATGAGTTTGAGCTTCAAGTAGCTCAGTATCATGATCTGCATCGATCAAATTCATCTTCACTAGACTAAATAGGGCTAATTGATATTTGATGCAAATCAGATGAGTTTGAGCTCTATATATAGCAGCGAAAGAGTCATATATAGTATTAGTTCCTCTTTCGTTTTGAAGTGTTGTTTTTAAGTTAAGTTCCTGTGAAAAAAATGTTGGGAGCACTTGACCTAAGACTTTCTAAGTATTTAACCTAAAAACTAATTTACTGGATTGAATGACTTATTTTACTTATTAAATCAAGTAAAGCCCCTTTATTAATTTTTTGGATCCATCTCATTTGGGTGGCCATGCCCAAAGTTTCTATTAATTTAGGTGTTTAAGTAATTATAGGAAACAAGTTAGGGCTAATTGAAAATTACCATTAAATTTGGTTTTGAAAATCACGTGGCTATAAAAGAAAAAGAAAAAGAAAAGTCCGTGGTGGCTACTACATTGCAAGGCATGAAAAATATGAGAGGAAAGAAAGAAGAAAGTATTGGCGTGAGACTTCTTTTCAAGATAAGGGTTTCAATTTTTGATTGGATGATTCAAAAGTGAATTTACTTTGTTTTCTCTTAAATTTAGAGAGCAAATTCCTGACACAACGCTCTACATTCTTATTAGTCTTGATTTTTATTTTATCCTCTCGTTGATTGTTATTTGATATACTCACTTGTTAAAAAAAACATATATCAAACTCTTATTGCAAGCCAAGATTGTTGAGGTTAGAAATCATGGGCCAACCCCCCCCCCCAAGTGGTATAAGAACTGGATAGTATTAGTCGAAATGTGATTGTAGAACAACTCAAGAGTGTTGGACAAAAAATATCGGGGCCCGATAGTGGTTTTATTCTAGTGAAAAATTGTTGAGTTGTGTCTCATATTAGGTAGTAAAAGGGAGTTACTTGGGTTTATAAGTAGCATTGACCAGTCCACTTAATAGGCTAGTCTTTTGAGTTGGATACCTATAAGTCCTAAGCCTAGCCCTACCAACAATTGGTATCATTATTTTACTTCATATGGATCACATGTTGATTGTTAGCCAGGATATTGGTGAGATTGATAATCTCAAGAAAGAGCTTAGTAAGTTTTTTGCCATAAAAGGACTTAGAACCAACAAAACAAATTCTTAGCATGAAAACATATTCTTGGCATGAAGATTTCCCATGATGGGAAAACTAGGAAGTTATGGTTATTTGAAGAAGTATTTGTTGAAAGGATTCTTGAAAGATTTAACATGGTCAAAGCAAGATCTGTTTATTCACAACTTGCAGGTCATTTCAACCTTAGTTTCAGGCATTGTCCTACAAGTGAAAAAGAGAAGCAAGAGATGAGAAGAGTTCTCTATACTTCAGCAGTTGATAGTTTGATGTATGTTATGGTTTGTACAAGGCCAAATATTGCTCATGCAGTTAGAGTAATCAGTCGGTTTCTCACTAATCCCGGCAAACAACATGAGACTGCAGTAAAGAGGATTCTCATAAATCTTAGAGGCATTTCCAGGGCATGTTTATGTTTTGGTAATGACAAATTTGTGTTACAAGTGTATATAGATGTAGAAATGGTAGGAGAAGTTGATTCTAGAAAATCTCAATTACGATATTTGCTTACTTTTGTAGGGGGAGCAACCTCATTACAGTTTGTTGTACGTTATGGTTTGTACAAGGCCAAATATTGCTCATGCAGTTAGAGTAATCAGTAGGTTTCTCTCTAATCCCAGCAAACAACATTAGACTGCAGTAAAGAGAATTCTCATAAATCTTAGAGGCACTTTCAGGGCATGTTTATGTTTTGGTGATGACAAATTTGTGTTACAAGTGTACATAAATGTAGAAATTGTAGGAGAAGTTGATTCTAGAACATCTCTATTACGATATCTGCTTACCTTTGTAGGGGGAGCAATCTCATTGCAATCACTAAAGGTTGCAAAGAAACTTTTTAGATGAAGAATTTCCTACAAGAGTTAGGTATGAACAAGATAGCTATATTTATTATGTGATAGTCAAAGTGTCATTCACTTGGTAAAAAATTCAACATACCATTCAAAATCTAAGCATATTAAAATCATTAGATATGAGATGTGCTTCAAAAGAAGCAGTTATAACTTGAAAAGATTCATACAACAAAGAACGAGTGGGATATGATGACAAAGTCATTGCTTAAGCAGAAAGTGGGCTTGCAGATGCCCCACATGATCTAGATGGAAAGATTTGTTAGGTCCATCTCATTTGGATGGCTCAAGCCCAAAGTTTTCATTAGCTTAGGCCTTTAAGTAATTAGAGAAAACAAGTTGGAGCCAATTAAAAATTACAACTAATTTGCGCTTTGAAATTCACGTGGCTAAAAAAGGAAAAAGAAAAGCAAGCGGCGATTGTTAGATTTTAAAATGTGAAAAAGAGAGAGAGAATAAAGAAGAGAGTGACGTGAACTTATTTTAGGGCAACGTTTTTAATATTTGATTGGAGGATTGGAAGACGAATTTTATTTTATTTTTTCTTAAATTTGTAGTGTAAGTTTCTGGCATCTCTCTTTACATTTTTATTCGTCTTGATTTTTATTTTATCCTCTTGTTAACTGTTATTTAATATACTTATTTATTAAAAAAATAATTATTAAACTGTTATTGTAAACTAATATTATTAAGCAGACAAACAGGTTCATTAATTTTTTTTTGAAAAATATAAAAATACTTTCGAATATTAAAGTTATTTTAAAATATATATATTATTACATTTATTTTAATGTCATATTTTCATTTATTATAAAATTTTAGATTTTTTTAGAAATTTATAAAGTTAAAGGGTATTATGATAAAAAAGAGATTTTAATATCTTTTATTAAAATTTAGCGGTTTTTGTCATTATTTTTCTAAACTTTGAAGGTGTAAAAATTCTTTTTCCTAATTATTTTATAGTAATGATAGGAAGCCCACGCCAAACAAAAATTGAACTGATAATATAATTTAGGATAAATTTTAATTAAACGAAATACTTACCCAAAAATTTATCTCCATAGAATTAAGATGAGACTGCATGTCATTTTTGATCGCTTTCATTCTACTTGTTGATTCAATAACGACAAGTCAAGTGGGGTTCATATAATTTGTGGTGGAAGACTTGACCAGCCAATGGCAAGTGAACAACTGCAAAGCTTCCCGAATCCCCGGACGATATTACTTGAGAAAAGTCTTCCTTTCGACAACGGTGCCCCTCTTATTAAATATTACCAGTCATTATTGGTGGCCATTTCCTCTCAAGTGTAGTACTCGAAGTTTCTAGTTTCTCTCAATTATGCATGTGGAGCACGTTTTTTCGAATACAAATTATTAAATACCCAACGTGTAACATCATTTCTCCGTTAAATCGATAATAATTAAACTTTTCCAATACGGCAACGACCTTTTTATATTTACTTTTATCAAATTTCAATTCCGCATCATGCTTAATCATGTCTTTTGAATCTAAAAACCCGCAAATTTTGTTAAATATCCGGAAAATTTTTATCTTCTTAAATTTGATTTTTTTTTACCATTACATAAAATATTTATGAATTGGTTTCCAAGAAAAAAAAAATTGCAGGTCGCACTCGTATCCTGCAGGCTTTTTCTTTGCAGTATTTTATTTTCAGAAAAGGTACGGGGACTGTTAAAGTGATTTGAGGTTGTCTGTTCACCATTTCAATTTGCACAGACAATTTTTGTAAGTGCAGGATCGTATATAGCTTCGTATCCCTCATTTTGTAAGTACAGGATCATAAACACACAGAGGTATGCATTTTAAAATAATTTTAATATTTAAAAAATATTTTAATACTTTTCAATCTTATATTATATTAAACTAAATTTTATAAATGGAAACATAATATTAAAATAAATATTTAAAAATTTAAATTATTTTCAATATTATATAAAATAGTTTTAATACTAGTAATACATGCGATATATCTCATGTCATGAATCTAGCTAATTCCTCTGTTGACTTATTTATCAATCCAGAGCAGATTTAGAATAATTGGGAGCACTCCAATTTATGAAATTCTTTTAGTTTTATAAAATTAAATCCTTTTTTTCTCCATTCTTTTTTATATTTATGGTAGCCATTTGCTCATATTTATCTTTTGGCTTAAAACAAAAAACTACCCGCAACGCAATTCTTTTAACGATTAATTGATTTTTTTTATGCTGCAACTTTAATTTCTTTTTTAATTTTTTGCTTCAATTGTGCCACGCTATTTTCCTTCAGCGACACTGTTGCTTATTTTTCATATTCCTTTTTCTTTCATTTCTACTTCAACTACAAAACTAATTTTTTTCAAGCAAACTAGCGCTTCACCTATCTTTTAGCAAATAAATTTTTATTTTTAAAAAAAATTGCAATGATCTGATGTGTAAATTACAAATAATTTTGTAGGGTATAAAGAGTCTCACCCTATTTTTAATTATTTATAAATTTAAAGCAATTCAGATTTATTTTTCTAAATTTTGAAAACTTTAATTTTTAAGAATTTGAGTACACAATAGCGATTTTAGTGTTAATAAATAATTTTACACATCCAATCGTTGAAACTATACTTCCATTAGATCTAATGATGAAATTCGGTACCATATAGCATTTGTATAACAGAATCTTTTACATTTCGAAATTACTTTACGTTTAGTTAGCGAAATTCACGAAATATGGTATTACGATTGAAATTAGATAGGCACCAAGTTCCTAAAATTCCTAAAGAGTATGACGAAAGCTAGACAAATAACAAAATATATGAAAATTTTGATATTAAATATGAGACATCACATATAATATATGAAACAAATATTTCTCCTTTATTATATAATTTTTTTTTTTTGATATCTATCTTTCATTTTTTGTTTATTATTTTTTTTACTATTAATATAATTTTTCCACAATTTCTAAATTAATATATATTTTTAAATATAATTTTTTAAATTTAAAAAAAGTGCAACCGGTTAAGAATTTGTTTCCCTCCCGCTTCATGTTTGGTGTCCTTGTTGCATGTTTAATGTCGGATGTCTGACGTTTGACGTGAAGTGTTGCATGTTCACATGGTCCTCATATTAAACCTTAGTTGTTGTATATTTGACCCCCAAATGTTGCGTGTTTTACGTGACCTTTTCACATATAAACTTCATGTTGCATGTTTGACCTCACATGGTGTATGTTTCACATAGATTGTTGCAAGTCTTGACTAATGCACAAAAAAGAAAGAAAATTTTCCTACTTGTTTCATATTTGACGCCCTTGTTGCAGGTTTGACATTGGCTGCTTTAGGTTTGACGTGAAGGATACCTTTCACATGTAAACTTTATGTTGCATGTGTTGACGTCACATGTTGCATATTTCACCTGGATTGTTCCAGGTTTTGAATAACTCCAAAAAAAAAAATTATTGCCCGTTTCATATTTGACGTCCTTATTGCATGTTTGAGGTCGGTTGTTTTAGGTTTGACATGAAGTGTTGCATACTCACGTGGCTATCATGTTTAACGTTAGTCGTTGCATGTTTGACCTTAGGCGTTGCATATTTTATGCAATCTATTTCCATGTAAATTTTAATTTTCATGTTTCACGTGAATTGTTATAGGTCTTGAATAACGCCAAAAAAAGGAGAATTTTCCTACCCTTCTCAAGTTTGACATCCTTGTTGCATTTTTTACATTGGTTGTTTCATACTTGCATTTAACGTGAGTTATTGCATGTTTGATCTCAGACATTGCATGTTTTACATGATCTTTATACATGTAAATTTCACATTGCATGTTTGACTTGGTTGTTTTAGGTTTAACGTGAAATGTTGCATGTTCACATGGTTTTCATTTTTTAACGTTATTGTTGCATGTTTGACCTAAGAAGTTACATGTTTTATGTGATCTTTTTATATGTAAATTTGACGTTGAATGTTTGACCTCACATGTTGCATGTTTCATGTAGACTGTTCCAGGTCTTGAATAATGAAAAAGAAAAAACCCTCTTGTTTCATAGTTGACGTCTTAGTTGAATGTTTGACGTCAGTTGTTTCATGTTTGACGTGAAATGTTGCATGTTCATATGGTTCTCGTATTTAACGTTAGTTGTTGCATGTTTTACATGTAAATTTCATATTGCATATTTGACCCCACAGGTTGCATGTTCTGCGTGGATGTTTGTAGGTAGAGGTGGCAAATTGGGTCATCGTGTCGTGTTCATGTCGTGTCAAATTTAGGCTGACCTAAACCCAACCCATTTAATAATCGTGAAAAAATATTGAGATCCAAATCCGACACGGAAAATAAACGAGTTACGCAAATTGCATTCCATCATGTGTGTGTGTATGTAAATAATATAATATATTAATATTATAATATATATATATATATATGTACCAAAATATTATACATTTAGACCATTAAAGTTCTAAGTTTATATAGAATTTTACAAAATAGACTGCCACAGTCCATATATATGTTTATCCTTCACAAAAAAAATAAGAATCATCTTTAATATGCGAGTTATAATAATTAGCACTTGCAAACTGATTTAAAATTAAAAAAATATAAGTATATTTAATGCAAATATGAATTTAAAAAAAAGAGAAATTAGTAAATGATTAAACTTGTCAGTTATCAGTTATTAATAACATCTACTTCGGATGGAAGACTATTAATTGTTGTGCTTGAGTATATCAGTGGTTAGATCATCCATAGAAACCATTGCATTTACTAAAGTGAATAAATAAAAAAAGGAACACAAGTCAGGAAGGACATGCATCAACACAATAAGCCAAAGAAACAAACAAAATCCAGCCTCAAAATTGTAAATAACCATAATTCAAAATCTACCATAACAAATATTATATTCATAAAGACAAGAGAATTGAGAAAAAAAAAACAAAAGATAACCTTCTTGTCCAAAAATCCAATCTCTACTGCAAACTATTGATTCCACTGTTTCGGTCTTAAGTGAACTCCGAAATTGATCAAGAACTCAACCACCTATGCTAAAGGCTGATTCAGATGCAACTGTTGATATTAGAACTGTTAAGACATCACGAGCCATAGAAGCGAGCTCAGGATAACAAACTTGGTTGTCTTTCCAAAAACTTAAAATGTCCAAGTGACTGCTCCTATCAACTCGTGGTTCACTCAAACAAAGCTCCGGCTGAGTTTTTTAGGTACAACTAGATTTCATGCTCTCAAAATTATCAAATTCTCGTTATACATGAAAAAAAAGAATAATTCACAAACATGAAATGTAACTAAAATTCATCAAAAATAAAATGTAACTATGAAATAAACAATAATAAGTCGCAATTAAAAATATCTATATAAATAAATAAAACTAATCTCAAGACGTGAATCCAATTTTCCTTTTCTGTCATCATTCTCATTTGAGTGAGAAACAGAACCTTGCATGGAAGGTGTATTGGTAGATTAGGTCGAAATAAGCATATATTCATTAAACAATAAAAACAACTTCTCTCTAATATTTTTTAACTCATTATAATTTTCACCATAAACCTTTTTGTATGTGCATTCAACAAATTGTAACTTGTAATGAGGATCCAAAATAGCAGCTATTGTTAAAATTGTACAAAAGTCAAACCAATACTTTACGAATTTCTCAACCATCCTCTTGCCCATGTCTTTTATATAGCCATCCCCATTTTCTGAGTATTCCCTCAAAGTTACATAAGCTGCAAATACTTTTGGAAAGTACAAATTTAAACTGGGGTACTTTGATATAGAAAATATGCAAGTAATCTCATAAAAAAGTATCAAAAAATTAGTAATTCTCTCCAATTTATTCCACTCATCTTCTGAAGGGCAGTACTTATAATTAGAATCACTTAAAGCTAAGTGAAAAAAAGCACTTTTGTAATAAAGTACACAATCAAGCATAATATAAGTGGAATTCCATCTTGTAGGGACATCTTGTCTCAAGCCTTTTTTCCTATCCAAGGACATTTGATTAACACACTCCAAAAGCTTTTGTTTTCTACCTTGAGATGCTTTCACATATTTCAAACTTGCACGAATTTTATAAAGTTCTCCCTCTATTGCTTTTAATCCATCTTGAACAATTAAATTGATAATATAAGCACAACAACGCATATGTAAATAATCACCATTGGACAATAAAGCTTTCCTAATTTTCAACTGAGATTTCAACATAGTAACACATGCCTCGTTAGCTGAAGCATTGTCCAATGTTATAGAAAACACCTTTTTCTCAACACCCCATTCTGTCTATAAAGATGATAACTTTTCAAACAAACAAAGCCCAATGTGTGGAGATGGCATCAAGGTGAAGTTCAACAATCTTTTTTGTAAAACCCAACTTTTATCAATAAAATGTGCACTCAGACTCATGTACCCATCAGTAATGCAGGCAATCCACAAATCAGAAGTGAAATAAATTCTACCAGGAACCTCCTCTAACATAGCTTTAATCCTAAGTTTTTCTACATTATAAGCTTTTAGGATATCTGCTTTTGTTGTATTTCTAGAAATATTTTGTACTTTGGAATTCAAAAACTACAAACAAGTTCTAATTGCATCAAACTCAACAAACTGAAAAGGTAACCCATCCTTCACAATTGTTGTAGACAACAACTCACAAAAGACATCCTGATCAAATTCTGGAGAACATGACCCTATAGAATCTGAATGGTCTAAAATCATTTGACGGGGGTCACATGGTTTTTTTTAACTTAGGACATTTTTTAATATGCTTTTCCATAAACACACACAAACCTTTCCTTTCCATCTTGATATGCATCTAATGGCAATTTAGTGAACATACCGCATGCTTTAGATGTTCTTCTCCTCTTGTGTTGTTTCTTTGGAACATCAATGTCACCATCTTGCTCTAATTCCTCTACATTCACTCAATGTCCATGTAAGAAGGCTTCAATGTTAATTGAATTATCATCATTTGGATATGGTTCCATGTTAGTACTGTACCCAAAAAAATTCATATCAATAATGTGTTAGCCTTAAGGGTTATACATAATGTAATTTTGATAATAACAAACATATGTCTTAAGTGATTTAATAAATATTGTATTTCATATTTTCACTAGTTTTTTAAGGATAATATTTATGCAAGTGAAATCAAGTTAAAGACATTTAACGGACAACGGCAAAATCAAGAATAAAGTTTAGAGCTCAACGGACAAATTATTGCGATAAATTCTTGTAAAATCAGTATGATTTAATTGATGCATGATTTAATATTTGAGAAGCTCAAGAGATTAATTTAAATAATTACTTTCCATAAACTAAAAGCTTTTATTTTCTTAAGGTAGAGTATTGGATTTGAGTAATTTGGACTTAAATAGCAGGTTTTGCAATCTTTGAATTTAATAAGTATTATTTTGAATTTCAGAGTTAGACCTTTTTGTAAATATTTGAAATATTTTGGGTCATACTATAATTTATAAACGTTTAAGAACCCGAATGTAATCCAAACATTTGAAATCCAAAATTGGACAGAGAGTAACCAGCTAACTGCCTGAGGAAAATCTCATATTTTCAAAATTTGGACTAAAGTGAAAGGTTTTGAGAACTTTGAAAAATATGGGTATTATACTAAATTTTGAAAAGGCATTCTTTGAAAAATACTATTATATTTAGGGCCATATAATAATTTCATAAAGTCTTGGGAATGACAAGTGTTTGAGATAGATTTTAGGGGTAGGAAAAGAGAAATCTATCTAGAACAATGAATTTGTATTTTATGGGGGAGACGGGATACCACTTTACTAGTAGTAAGACTTTTCTTTGTTGTTCTTCTGAAAGGTTGGAGCCTATTTTGACGGTCTTTATTAGATCGGTGGCGCAAATCAAGACTGAAATTGGGTCTTTAACCAAGGTACCTTATTTTTCATCTTTGGGTATTCGAGAATCCAAAGGTGCCTCCAATTCACATTTGGGCTCAATCTGGTCCCCGTGGGGTACCCCTGCATAACTCCGAAGCAACTTATTATGGGGTACCCCACCACCGAGGCCTTGGTGGTGGCTCTTACTGCTCTGGTAGTGGCGATCTTGGAGGTTGGGGTATTCGTGAGATATCCTGAGTATTAAACCCTCGTCCCCGCAGGGCAACCCGTGGAGGGCTCTGAATTCAGGGTACCCTTGGTATTGGAGCTTCTGTCCTTTTGGGCTTCTCATTGTTCTTTATGACCTCGGCTTTAACTTTTTGGTGCTTCAAATGGCATTTCTCATCCATCTCCATTTGCTGCAACACCTGGGAATGAGTTTCCCCATATGAAAGTGGGCGCTTCTTTTGAAAAGAACGCCATAACTTGCTCAACCGCAAATTTTTCTCGAAATGGGTCAGTGTGTGTTGGTTTCCAAATGCTCCGGTTCGCAACACTTCTTGGTGGAAACGGCTCACATACTCCGCCAAAGGTTCGGCTTCCTCTTGCTTGATAAAGGCAAGTTAGGAGGCTGCCCTATCTTGAGTGGAAGTATAAGAAAACTCTTTAGTAAATTTGGATAATAATTGGTGTAGGGAAGATACCCTACCCGCCTTTAAGGACCGGAACCATGACTTCGCGGGGCCCGTGAGTGTGTGTGTAAACATCCTACACATGGTGTTCTCATCTACACCCTTGATAAGCTTTTGGCCACAGTATAGCTCAACATGTTTCGAGGGATCAGTGGTACCCAAGTACTGGGGTATCTGAGGCATGGTCAATGCTTCAGGAAGAGCTACCGTCCGAATCTCCATAGTGAATGGCGAGTGGTAGGTCATTAGTGTTGGAGCACTTATGATATTTTGCTTCTTGGAGAGGAGCTTCCAGGTTCTCTATTTTTTCCACAAGTTCAAGGGGTACCTGATGATGTCGTCGCTCTTTGAGAAGCTCTTTCGGGGTTTCACTTTTCACGGAGATCCTCGTGGGTAAGTTTTGCACGCCTCGTACACTGGCTGTTGAGGGAATTACAAGAGGCAGTGGAACACTCGTCTCAGGAGCCCACGGTTTGAAACTTAGAATGGGTACCTGATGGCCCATGTTTTGGCTTGCTGGCCTCGAGTACCTTTTTTCTTACCATAGCTTGTTGATCTGTTTGAGGTGGTGGAGGATTTAGCGTCGCTGGTGGAAGTGAACTTTCAGGTACCCAAGATCCAACCGCCCTAAGTATTGCATGGGCAAGATCCAACCGTTCCTCTTCTTGGCGAATACTAGTCGATTGCTTGATAGCCTTGCCCTTGCTGAGATGGGCTACCCTTCTTGTGGGATCACTACCTTCTCTGCTGTTTTCATCTCTCATCCTTGTAGGATCCGCCATTAAACATTCGAGAGGTACGTCAGGTGCCATGTATTGCAGTAAACACAACAACTAATTTGGTAACCGCGGTGGAGGCTTTTTGTGCGCCTCCGCACAGACGGCACCAATTATTTTCAATATATTTTAGGGGTAGGAAAAGAGAAATCTATCTAGAACAATGAATTTGTATTTTTTAGGAAGACGGGGTACCTCGTTGGTTTATTGTGTGCGGTATATCTGAAATTCTAGGAGGTGAGAAGGGAAGAGGGAGTGACAACAGTGGAGAAAGGTTAGTTTCAAGAAAAAAGTGCTTCCAAATGAGCTTCACGCATGCAAAACAGTGAAATAGAGGTTAGAGGTGAAGCCGAGGTACCCGGGGTTCACACTCCGACACTCAAGTTAGCAAACTGAAGCTTTTTAATGGTAAAGAGAGCTTGCCAGCTCTCTGTAAATTAAGATTTAAGGTTGAAGAAAGCTTATTTTGTGGAGTCTGAGTTTTGATAAGTAAATGAGAACCTAATGGAGAATGAAACCTAAGCACCTTTATATATGGAGTACCTCAGCTGCCACATGGCGTATCCTTTTTAGCTAACGTCATTTTACCTTTTTATGATTTTTGGGCCATTTTGTGCATGTTCGCGGCGTATCTCATCCTTTGGAAACGCGGCGCTCGCTGGAGAGTCCAGGTACGTCTGCAGTGGATGTCGGGTAGGCGGCTGAGGATAATTGTCCTTGGGACAGTGTCTTTCACTTTTGGTAGAGATAGCAGGCGGTTGTCTCCCCCTTTTAGTACAACGTTTTTTATTCCTAATTCTGACAAAATCAAATATTATTTTTAAGGAGGTAGAGACATTTCTTATGGCAGACATTTTTAGAGGATTCTCTTGAGTCACATATGTTGGGTACCTCAAGTTAAATGGTGTACCCGAATTTATGCGGGGTACCTGGAATTACTCCGGAGTTATGTCAGGTACCTTTAATTAAGCCGAGTACCTCGAGTTATTCCAGGTACCTTCACTTCTGCTGGAGTTATTCTCGGTACCTTGAATTATGCTAGAATTATTCAGAGTATCTCGAATTATACAGGGTATCTTGAGTAACTCTGGAGTTATGCCGGGTACCTCGAGTTATTCCGGGTACCTTGACTTCTGCTAGAGTTATTCTGGGTACTTTGAATTCTACTGGAGTTATTCTGGGTACCTTGAATTATGTTAGAGTTATTCTGGGTACCTTGAATTATGTTGGAGTTATTCTGATTACCTTGAATTATGCTGGATTTATTTCGGGTGCCTCAAATTATATGGGGTACCCCAATCTATGCAAGGTACCTCGAGTTACTCTGGAGTTATGCTGGGTGACCTCAAGTTATTCTGGATACCTTTAATTATACTGAAATTATTCTTGAGTACCTCGAGTTATTCCGGGTACCTTGAATTATACGGGGTACCCTAATCTATGCAGTGTACCTTGAGTTATTTTGGAGTTATGCGGGGTACCTCTGATTATGTCAGGTACCTCGAGTTATTCCGGGTACTTTGAATTATACGGGGTACTCCAATCTATGCGGGGTACCTTGAGTTACTCTGGAGTTATGCGGGGTACCTCTGATCGTATCGGGTACCTCTAATCATGTCGGGTACCTCTAATCTTGACAGGTACCTCTAATCGTGCTAGGTATCTCTAATCGTGCGAGGTACCTCTAATCATGCGGGGTACCTCATATTACATTAAAGTTATTCCATTCGTCGACACATGGTGTTTTGTTATCTTTTATGTTTTCCCTCAAACAACAAGCATTATTTAGAAAGTCTGAAATTGAACCTGTTTGTAAAATTTTATAACATTTTGGGCCATAGTATAATTATAAAAAATTTTAGGCCAAAGTATAATTCTAATTAATAGTGTTACTATAGCAAGCTTTTCTCCATTTCCATTCCATTTCTCTTTATTTTTCATCATATTTATTCCAAATTCAATCATTCAGACCAATACCCATGCATTTCATCTTCATTAAATATTTATCAATTATCTTTTCTTCACTTGTTCTTCTCTCTCTCTCTTACGCGTGAATAGTGCTTCTCCATTTTCTTTCTCAAATCTCTTCATCTTTCACTCATTTTTTTGTTAAAATCAATCACTCAAATCATTATTCATCCATTACTCATTTAATGTTCACTCTCAAAACGACATTTCAAATGGTTAAACGACTAACCGATATTATCCATGAAGAAATAAATAGTTACCTGAAATGGCTAGGTTTGCATTTAATGTCAACAAAACAAAGCTCACCTTCTCTCAATTAATGTGGGATTATATAATGAGTGATGATACAACCACAAACTCTTATACAAACTTATTTGGCATTAATCCATTGGTTGAATGAAAATACAAAATAATAAAAATAGATCATGTGGGCCCAGAGATACTTAATTCAACCAATTTTATTATGTTACATCAATTTGTACAAAATAAATTTGTATAAGAGTTTGTGGCTATATTATTACTCTTATATAATGCCTCACCTTCTAGACTTTTTTCTCAACAAAATTCAGTCATCCAATACGAAATTATATGTTCTTAGATCTCCTACAACATCTCTTATTTTTTAGATGTCTTTTTCATTTTGGAGACAATTTTCGAATGTGTAGTTTGCCACCAAGTAAGGTATGTGTCTTCAATTGTTGCAATAGATTTATTATTTGTTTTATGGATATGGAATATGTTAAGTCATATTTTTTTTTTATTATATGGGTGTGAATTATGTTAATCATGATTCGTATATTATGTTATTAATTAATGATTAATATGGATATGAAGTATGTTAACCCAAATTAGTAACTCGTATAATGTTATTGTTGTACAAAGATTAAATATGAGTGCTCCATATAATAATAGAAACCTATAAAAGCCCATTACTGCAAATAGTCATGAATTATCATCTTTATATGATCAGTCAACTCAGTCAAGAATGAATGAGTTTTTGATGGCATCAAACATACTTCGTAGTCATTTCGACTCAATAAATGACATAGAATTATGGTATAACAATTATGCATGATTGATTGGTTTTGGTGTTAAGAAAGATAACATGCGACATGAAAACAGTCTAGACGAATCACAATTTGTTCGTATGTATGTCATTTCGAATGGCCTAGAGATAAAACAATATTCACATAACTGCAATAAGGTGCGAGAACTGCGACTAATGACACGTACTAGTGTTCGGCATCATTTAAGGTGAATTGTGATAAAACGGTTGGTAAGTACATTGTCAAAGAATTCAGACCTGAACACAGTTGTCTTTTGACTTCTGCTAATGAAGCCCATTTCATTCTTTCACATCAACAATGAGTGATATAGACCTTGTACAAGCTAAAGCATTAAGGCATGTTGGTGCAAAGATATGCCAATTCATGGAATACATGACTAATCAGGTAGAAGGGTCACAGAACCTAAGGTTTACTTACAAAGATATGCAAAACAGTTAGATGCCTCCACTTATGCTGAGATTGGAGATTCTGACTTAGATGCCACTACAACACACTTTTCCGTAAAAGGTGAACATGACCCTGGGCTTTGCTTTGAGTACAAATTTGATGATTAAAATAAGCTATGGAATTTATTTTGGACTAATTGTATGACACATCATCATTATCAGTGTTTTGGTGATGTTTTAGCATTCAATGCAACATACAAGAGCAATGAATATCAAAAACCTCTCGTTACACTTGTTGACACGAACCATCATCATAGAACTATGGTCTTTGGATTTGGTTTGTTTGTAGACGAGATAGTTGACTTATATATATGGCTGCTGTAAATTTTCTTGTTGAATAAGAGTAACCAGAAGGCCATATCTATTATCACTAAAAATGACAAAGCAATGTCAAAGGTAATAAAAATAGTACTTTCGGGGTGTATCCATCGTCTTTGTTGTTGGCATCTTAAGAAGAATGCCCAGGCCAATGTAAAAAATGAAGACTTTATGAGAAAATTTTGAGATTTGATGTTGACACCCATGATAGAATATGAACTTGAACTATAGTGGTCAGTTATCGTTGGTGAATTCAAACTTGAGTAGACTACAAGGGTTCAGAAAATGTATTCAAAGCGATACTATTGGACCAAAACTTATCTAAAAGGAATACTATTCTTTACTAGTATACGAAGCACTCAACAGTGGGAGAGTATGAACGCGTATCTTAGCCTATTTGTCCATTAAAAGCTAAAGTTGTATAAGTTTGTTCGACGAAATGATCGTGTATTAGCTTCATCAAGGACGCAATATTCTACAACATCCACTTTATAACAAACTTTTCTTGTATGTCTGCATGATTAGAACTTAATATTAATTATTTATCGAAGAAAAACTCTAAGATGCCAAAATAGGTAAAACTATAGACACTATACCAAAGTGGTATCAGAACTCAGGAGTAAAGTAGAGTGCAGAGCAATTGGAGCAACCATGGCATTGCTTTTCAATGGATAGCAAGGTCTAATGAAAAAAATGGCATACATTTTTTATAAGTTTTATGTTTAAATGGACTAATTAGTGAGCCAATGGACTAGAGAACATGAAGAAACCTCACAAGCTCCACCTAGAACATATGGTGCACAACAAAATAGCAATCTAAACCAACAGGATTCAACAACCACATATGCCCTCAAGCTTGTAAAATTGGATTTTCCCTATTGCAATGGAGGAGAAGATCCAATGAGTTGGTTATGCCAAGCTGAATAATTTTTTCAATTCTAAGAAACTCCAAAAGTTGATCAAGTCTCACTTGCTTCATTCCATCTAGAATGAGATATTAAATTGTGGTATCAGTTGCTGAAATAGGACATGATTAATCTCATTCTGGATGATTTTCAAAAAGAGTTACTTTCTCGCTCTGGCCTAAACCTATTTTGTGATTTTCTTCGTGAACTATCAAAATTGCAGCAACATGGAAATATATATGAATACTTATCATAATTCGAAAGAATCTTAGCCAAGGTTGGGCATCTACCCCAAGCATAAGTGAGTTACTTTTTCGTGGCCGAGATTCCATCTAAGCAAATGTCAAAATAGGAAGACCAATGACACTTTCTGAAGCCATTTGGTTGGCAAGATTATTGGAAGTTCGAAACTTGCTACAGAAAAAAGTGAATCCTTCAATGACATAACCAAATTTCCAACCACCTAAGAATAAAAACCAATGGCACCTCTACAATTCGAGTGAGAAAGCTATCAACTGTAGAGCTACAAGATAGAAGAAAAAAAGGACTTTGTTATAGTTATTTGTGATTGAAGCTTGCCTATAGGAAGAAGATACTAATGTGGTCATGGAGGATGAAGTGACAAAGTTTTTTATGTAGTAACCCCTGAGATATTCATTATGTGGTTGTTAATGTTCTGATTGATTTAGGTAGTACTCATAATTTTATCATTGAAAAGGTGGCTGACAAAGAATTTTAAAGCCCCAACAAGGAGGGAACTTGAAACTGATGGTGGCATTTAGTTCAAATCAGTTTGCAAGGATTTCTTATTTTTGTTGATTTTTATTTATTACCACTTGGGGAATATGATGTGGTTTTAGGGGCTCAATGGTTGAGTATACTAGGGCCTATTGTTTGGGATTTCTCGAAGTTACAAATGAAATTTTTTTTATAAGACAAAGAGGTGGCATTACAAGGGTTAACCATTCTAGAAGATAAAGTGATTGATCTAAGCTAGTTTGAGCAAGTAGCTAGAAAAAAGAGAGATGATATTCTTTTACACTTATTTTCCATCTGTAAGTTACTGTAACGGTAATATTGGTTGCTGCAATATTCAATTTTTTGCTCCAGCAACGGTTACATATTCTCCTCCAATAGTTAATAACATGTGGGTTGCCTATGTACTCTATCAATAATACAACCTCGATTGTCAGTATGGAATCCATTTGTCACACATTTTTCCCTTGAGAAATTTAAAAACAAATAAAACCAAACCTAAATTAAAGATAAAACCAAGCGTAAGAAAGTTAAAAAAAAACATAAATAATAAGAGTTAAATGGTCTTAAATAATGGAAATAAAATAAAAAAAATAAATAACAATAAGTGAATAATAAAATTAAAATGAAATAAAAGGAAAAGCATTTAACAAAACTAGGCAGTATCAATCTCAGTTGAAGTGACTGCCTCCACAATGGGTTGCCTTCCATTAAGTGCTTGATTTAAGGTCCTTTAGCCTAACATTCATTGACTACTCATAAGCTTGGTTCTTTAAGGAGTAGGATCTCCTTTGAACAATCTGCAGCTGAGTGTATGTAGTGTTTAACTATGTGCCCATTGACTTTGAATTCTTGGCCTGTCTTTTCATCTAAAAAATCCACAGCTATATGAGGGTAAATTTTGAGCAGCTTGAAGGGTCTAGACCATCGAGATTTTAGTTTCCCTAGAAATAGTCTTAGCCTTGTGTTATAGAGCAGTACTAGTTGACCAGAGATTAATTTCCTGTGTTGGATATGTTTATCATGCCATTACTTTGTTCTCTCTTTATAAATTCTTGCATTTTCATATGAGAACATACGTAATTCATTAAGCTCACACAGTTGAAGCTTACTTTGCTCTGCTGCAGCATGTATATCCCAATTTAATTGCTTCAGTGCCCAGTATGTTTTATGTTCTAGCTTGAGTGGCGAGTGGCAAGTGACAAGCTTTACCATACATAATTTGATAGGGAGACATGTCAAGTGGTGTTTTGTGTGTTGTTCTATAGGCCCATAAAGAGTCATGTAAGCCCAAAGACTAATCCTTCCTTAATGGATTCACCACTTTTTCTAAGATTTTCTTAATCTCTCTATCAGACACTTCTGCTTGGTCATTGGATTGTGGGTGGTATATTATTGCCACTTTATGCCTGACTCCATATCTTACCATAGCTGTAGCAAATACTTTGTTGCAAAAATGAGTACCCTCATCACTAATAATTGCTCTTAGAGTGCCAAACTTGGAAAAAATATTTTTCTGAAGAAAGTCCACTACTACTTTAGCATCATTAGTAGGCAATGTGCAACTTCTACCCATTTGGATACATAATCCACAGCAACTAGGATATATAAGTTCCCAAAGGATGGAGGAAAAGAACCCATGAAATCTTTTTCCCATACATCAAAGACTTTCACTTCCAGAATATTTATCAATAGCATTTCATGTCTTTGAGTTATGTTTCCTGTCCTTTGACACCTGTCACAACATTTAGCAAATTCATAAGCATCTTTGAAAATAGAAGGTCAATAATAATCTGATTGCAGTACCTTAGCAGTTGTTCTGTGACCACCAAAATGTCTTCATATGTTGCAGTATGACATGATTCCAATATGTGAGGAATCTCTTCCTCTGAAACACATCTTCGTATTACTTTATCTGAGCATAACTTATATAAATACGGGACATCCCACTGGTAGTTTCTAACATCATGAAGAAATTTCTTTTCTGCCGAAACTTCAATTTAGATGGTAGCAATCCACTTACTAAGTAATTAGCAAAATCTGCATACTATGGAGGTCCTGATTGCTGCAGCATCTGTGCTTGCGGTATTACTAACAATTGTTTATTATGAAAAGTTTTGGTGATGTCCTTTCTTGTCAATGTGCTTGTGTCTGCTTCTAACCTCGACAGATGATCTGCTACTTGATTCTCAGTCTATTTTCTATCTTTAATTTCCAGATCAAACTCCTGAAACAATAAGATCCATCTTATTAATCTTGACTTAGCATCCTTCTTTAAGATTAAGTACTTGATGGCTGCATGGTCTGTGTACACTGTCACTTTAGTACCCATCAAATAAGCTCTGAATTTATCAAAAGCAAATAGTACTGCTAGCAACTCTTTCTCAGTAGTGGTGTAATTAATCAGAGTTTGAGTAAGAATTTTGCTGGCATAGTATATAGAGTGGAAAATCTTATCGTTTCTCTGTCCTAACACTGCCCCAATAGAATGGTCATTGGCATCACACATTAGTTCAAGGTAGGGTCCAATCTGGTGATATAACCATTGGTGCAGTGATCAAAGCTTTCTTTAACTCTCCAAAGGCTTGAAGACATTCTTTATCAAAATGAAAAAGTTTATCACGTTCCAGCAATGAGCATAATGGTTTGGCTACCTTGGAAAAGTCTTTAATGAATCTTCTGTTAAATCCAGTATGACCCAAAAAATGCCTAATTCCCTTTATTAAAGTGGGAGGTGGCAGTTTATCTATCACTTCTATCTTTACTTTATCTACCTCAATATCATTCTTGGACACTTTATGACCCAATACTATGCCTTCTTGTACCATGAAATGTCATTTTTCTCAGTTGAGTACTAAGTTGGTCATCTTACATCTTTTAAGAACTTCTTCCAAGTTATGTAAACAATCAGCATATGTCTCTCTAAAAATTGAGAAATCATCCATGAAGACTTCCAAAGTTTGCTCCACCAAATCAGAAAAAATAGACATCATACATATCTAAAAAGTTGTTGGAGCATTACAAAAACCAAAGGGCATTCTTCTGAAGGCAAAAGTTCCATAAGGACAAGTAAATGTAGTTCTTTCTTGATCCTCTGGAGTTATAGCAATTTGGTTGTAGTCTGAGTACCCATCTAGGAAACAATAATATTGCTTTCCAGTAAATCTGTCCAACGTCTGGTCTATGAATGAAAGTGGAAAGTGATCCTTTCGAGTGACTTTGTTAGCTTCCTATAATCCATACATACCCTTCAACCAGTGACTGTCTTTGTGGAATAAGTTCATTCTTCTCATTTGTTATCATTGTTATTCCTTCTTTCTTTAGAACACATTGAACTAGGTTTACCTATGAACTGTCTGATATTGGGTATATGATTCCAGTATCTAACCATTTGATGATTTCTTTTTTCACAACTTCCTTCATAATGGGATTTAGTCTTCTCTATTGCTCCACTGAATTGCTGTAACAGTCTTCTAATAAAATTTTATGGATGCATATGAATGGGCTGATCCCTTTGATGTCTACCATAATTCATCCAATTGCTTTTCTGATTTCCCAAGCACATCTACCAGGCTCTGTTCTTGACTTGCATCCAAAGTAGATGAAATGATTACAAGAAGTGTGTTATTTTGACCAAGATAAGCATATTTCAAATGTGAAGGTAGTAATTTTAATTCAAGACTAGGAGGTGATTCAATGGATGGTAAAGTTGTTTTTACTTCCTTGTCTGAAAGATTCAGATGCTCAACAAATCTATTATGTCTATCATTTTTGCTTTGCTTTTATCCAGTCTATCTAGTTTGCTGCAACATCTTCTTTCTCAAAGCTCTCAAAAGTGGCAACTTTGATGATCTCATTACTGCAACATCTGTTGATTCTGTCTGCTACAATAAAATCCACAACACTCAAGAAATTACAATTTTCTACCTCGTCAGAGTTCTTTATAGCTTCTACACATTGAATGTGACTTGTTGATCATTCACCCTCATTGTTAGCTCTCTTTTCTGCACATCTATTAGAGTCTTCCCGGTTGCTAAAAAGGATATTCCAAGTATAATGGGTACCTCTTTATCAGGTTCAAAGTCTAAAACAATGAAGTCCACTAGAAAGATGAATTTGTCAACCTTCATTAGTACATCCTCAATTTTTCCTTGAGGACATGCATGAGATCTGTCATCTAATTACAGAGTGACTGTTGTTGGCATGCATTCTTCTACTCTCAACTGCTTAAATAGAGATAATGGCATCAGATTAATACTAGCTCCCAAATCACATAGTGTTATGTCATTGTACCTAATTCTAATGGAACATGGTGTTGTGAAGATTCCTATGTTAAAGCAACAATTTCAAATTCTCTTAATCTTCTCTTTCTTGCCAATATGTCTTTTAGAAAGTTCACATAATTAGGCATTTGCTCTAATGCTTCCACAAAAGGGATGTCAATGTGTAATTGCTTCAGCAGTTCCAAGAATTTACTAAATTCTTTGTTTTGTTTTTGTTTCTGGAATCTTTGTGGGAAAGGAGGTGGATGCCTAAATTGTTGAATAGTTTCAGGGGGTCCAATCTCTGTTTATTTGGTTTGTTGTAAGTTGTTACCACTGGTGTTGCAACTTCTTTTTCAGCATTTATTGGTTGATTCCCTTCTATAGTTATTGTAGCTTGACCATTAACATTAGTATCTTGATGACTGGGCTGCTGTAACACACTCTCCTCTTAAGGTGGTTCTTATGAAGAATTAAGTTTCATCATTTTTTTTAGTCACATTAATAGGAATATCAACATTCTTTTCAGATCTTAAGTTAATAACTTTGCAGTATTCATTTCCCTCTCTTCTTAGATCTTCTGTGTTGCTAGGCAAACTTCCCTGAGATCTGGTACTCATTGCTGTGGCAAGCTGACCAATTTGGTTTTCCAGATTTCTTAGAGATACAGCTTAACTCTGCACAATTGCTTCATTCTTTGCAATGTATTCCTTTATCAGTGTTTTTGGTGAAATGAGAGGATTATGGCTAGTGTGCTTTTGCCCTTGATTATACTGATGAAACCCAGGTGGTTGAGCATTTCTGTTCTGTCCACTTAGTGCCGTAGCATTTTGATTCTGATTACTCCACGAGAAATTTGGGTGTTGCTTCCATCCATGGTTGTAAGTATTTGAGTACGGGTTGTTTTGAGGCTGTCAGTTGTAATTACCCACATAGTTTACAAATGTTGGATTTCCAGGACAATTATCAAATTTATGTTCTTCACCACAGTACACGCGAGACAGTTCAGCAACTTGCTTTATTGCTACTGGAGCAGATGTCATAGATTCTACATTATGTACCTCTATTGCTCCTCTTGCTACTGGCTGTCTAGTTGATGGCCAATGATAGTTATTGTTGGTAATTCTCTCCAAAATTTCATAAGCTTCAGTATAAGATTTGGATAACAAAGGTCCATTTGCTGAAGCATCAACCATCAATCTCATACTTGGATTCAACCCGTTATAGAAAGCCTCCAACTGTATTCAGCAAGGAATGCCATGATGAGGACACCTTCTGAGCAGTTCTTTAAATCTTTCCTAAGCCTCATACAAATTCTCATCTTCAAGTTGATGGAAGGAAGTGATCTCATTCTGCAATTTTGAATTTTTAGTTGGTGGAAAATATTTCATTAAGAATTTATCAGCCAGTTCATTCCATGTAGTGATTGAATCATATGGTAATGAATTCAACCATGCTCTTGCTCGATCTCTTAAGGAGTAAGGGAAAAACCTCAATTTTAAAGCATCCTGTGTTGCTCCAGCAATTTTAAAAGCATCACTCACTTCCAAAAACAACTTAAGATAGAGGTAAGGATCCTCATTTGCAGTCCATTGAATTGACCCACTATTTGCAACATTTGAAACATCATTAATTTTAGTTCAAGGTTTGCAGCTTCCACTTCAGGTCTGATTATCCCAGGGTGTACAACTTGAGGAGTTAACACAATATAATCTCTAATCGTCATGTCTCTGTCATTTGCCATGTAGATGATATTGTTGTTGCCTGGCTGTCTCTGTTTAACATGCTCATTCTACTCCTCTTGAATGTTGATAGGTTGTAATGGCCCATGAGGGTCCAAATTTCCCACATCCTGCAGATTATCCATGTCTGAAGCAGTTTTTGAATTCCTTTGTTCTCTTCGCAGTCTCCTTATAGTCCTTTTAATCTCATAATCAAATTGGAAGACTACATATCTGTCTTTATGCATGCAAGTATTGATTTGTCAATAAATAGAGCAAATTAGATCACGTTGGCACTATCAAGATTTACTTTACACTTCGAAAATAAACAATCAATACCCGGCAATGATACCAAAAAAATTTTGGTTAATTTTGAATTCAATTGCTATTGATGCCAATATGCAAGTTAAATTTTGAGATAGAAAAAAAATTCCCATTTGACTGCTCCAATATTCAAAATGCACCCCTTCAAATATTGGAACTTGAATGTGTGCATATGAAAATAATGTGGATAGGGTATTTAATGTCATTTTGTGGGTGTTTTGGAAAGGCTTTGATACCAAATTTGTTGGGTGTAAGCGGAAGTGTAGAAATAAATTTACTTAAGAACAAAGTTTTTTGTTGGAAAATTACTTTTAACTTCATTACTAATCTTTTCTCTTTTTTTCAGTACAATTAGAGTTTACATTTATATATGGTGTACAAAACTCTAGATATTATGTTAATAATGATTTAGATTTCCCAAGCAAACATAAACTCCATTGAAAAACAAGGCGTAGACTAGGGGTGGCAAAAATATCCAGATTCGTATATTAAAAAATGCGGATTCGGATCCTTAAAACTAGGATGCATGCGGATTCGGATACAAATGCATTTGGAAAACTGGATATCTGGATATGCATTTTTTTAATTAAATTATTTATTAAATAAAAAAATAATAGGACTAATTAAAAAATAGAAGTAAAATTAAATTAAAAAATGTATTGGGCACATTATTTTTAATTAAATTATTTATTAAATTAAAATTAAATAAAAAACGTAATAGGATAAATTAAAAAAATTTAGAAGTTAAATTAAATTAATAAATTATTGGGATCCCCATTATTTTTTAATTAAATTATTTATTAAATTAAAATTAAATGAAAAAATATAAGTTAAATGAAAAAACATAATAGGATTAATTAAAAATATAGAAGTTAAATTAAATTAAGAAATTGTTGGGATCCGCATTATTTTTTAATTAATTTTTGTATCAAATTAAAATTAAATAAAAATATATATAAGTTAAATGAAAAAATAATAGGATTAATTAAAAAATATAGAAGTTAAATTAAATTAAGAAATTATTAGGATCCGCATTATTTTTTAATTAAATTTTTTATTCAATTAAAATTAAATAAAAAATAAAGTTAAATAAAAAATAATATGAATAATTAAATAATATAGAATTTAAATTAAATTAAGAAATATATTGGGATCCACATTATTTTATGTAGATTTGTGGTCTTTTTATAATTTTATTTGTGGATTTGTGGTGATGCTAGACTTGAATTTATGTTATTCTTGATGTTTGATTTATATTGTGGTATGTTTATTTGTGACTTTATAGTGTGGTATGTTATTTTAGGTATTAAATTATTGGTTGTTGAATTATAATTGAATTTTATTTAATATTATTAGATAAATTATTAAATTTTAAATTATTAAATTTTAATTTTTATGAATTCGAATATCTGAAATATCCGTCTGCAATCTGTGCGAATATTACTCGCATTCAGATCTGCACTTTTCTTTTGCGAATCCGAATATAAAAATATCAATCCCAATCTGGATCCGAATTTTACTATCCTCACATAGAAGCCTCAAACTACTTGCTCAATTTCGTATATTACTAATTAATTACATCTCAACATTAACAACATAAAAGGGTAATTTCCTTGCACCGGTTAGCCTCAACAACTTAGCCAGCCTCCTAAGTAAAGATCCACTTATGTTTTGTACTCTACAAAAGTATTGTCTTTTAAAATCCTCATATAACCCAAATAAAACACTTACCTAGCATCAACCTCAGTATCAACCTCTAACTCTTTTTCATCATTGACATCATCAATTACTTCCACATCATCACCATAAAGCAATTTGTATTCCTCATATAAACTATGTAAATTATTCCGCACTTTAACAACCAACTCATTAGCTTTAAATTCACCAAACAAAAATACAAAACAATATCTCAAAAACCGTTCTTTATGTCGAGGATCAAGCAAAATAGAAACAAACAAAAAAGGGTTGATTGTTTCATAATTTTCCCAATACTTATCATACTTGTTTTTTTTCATATTTTCAGCCATTGTCTTCAAAAATAAATCCTTACTATCCCTCCAAGCTTACAATTGTGTATGAATCAAACATAATTGGCACAAAAAAGTATTGGATGTCAAATATAAAGAACCCGAAAATGTCAAAGTGGCATCATGAAAAATCTTCAAGAATTTAATGAAATAACGAGCATATTCCCAATCAATTGAAGGACGCGTTTTTGGCTCGCTCAAACAAAACTCACGAATGTATTGTGCATCATGAAGCTCTAACCGATCAAATACTTTTTCATACTTTTCAGTAGCCTCTAACGTGAAAAAAGTGGAATTCCATCTAGTTACGACATTTAGACACAACTTATTTGAAGAAATTTTTTCTCGCTCTGCATATGCCTTAAACTTTTGTGTCCTAAAAGGTGAAGATCTAACAAATCTTACAATATTGCGAATTTTAGAAATCAACTGATGATACTCTTTTAACCCCTCTGCAACAATGAGATTTAATATATGTGCACTACACCTCAAATGCATATTTTGACCCCTTATGATTGCACCATTCCAATTGTTCACAACTTTTGACAAATAAAAAATAGTATCATCATTAGAAGAAGCATTATCAACTGTTATTGTAAAAACTCTCTCAATGCCCCAATCTAAAAGGCATGTTTCAATTTTCCTACCAATTGTTTCAACTTTATGGTCAGCAACTTGACAAAAATTCAATGTTTTTCTGTGCAATGTTCAATTATCATCAATAAAGTGAGCTGTAAGACACATATAACAAAGATTTTGAGCTGAAGTCCACATGTCTGTAGTGAGGCAAACTCTTTGATGACTACTAACAAAAAAATAATCAAATCTTTCTTTGTTTTTTTGTAAAGTTGCAAAATATCACGAGCAATAATAGTACGAGATGGTACTTTAAATCTACTTTCAAAAACTCCCAACATTTCCCTAAACCCTTAACCCTTAACCCTCTACAACTCTAAATGACATCTCATCTTTTATAATAAACTTAGTAATTGCTTCCCTACAAGCCTCAACACTATAGGTTGCTGATACAAGGCTACATGGCTCTCCATTTTTCACTGGTTGGTAAGACAAAGTTTTTTTTTATTTTTTGTCCACTTGAGCTCGGCCAAGATATTTTAGACATCTCTCTCTTATATGACCCAATAGATTATATGTTCTTTTATTAAAACCACATTTATATTCTTTTCCACAATATCGACATTTGGATCTATGATGTAGATCCACAGAAGCAACATGATTCAACCACCCCCCATAACAACTCTTTAATCTTCATTTTTTAAAAAAATAGCCCATCAAACAAGAAATTAACAGATTCAGCCACATGATTACAATTGTACACTCAACCAGCTACAATCTAAATTAATTTGCTCCTTGTGGTTGCATAATCAGTATTTTGAGTGTTCCAATGTATTTATATATTTGGCTACACTGACCAATAATTTAGACTAATCAAAATGCCTTTAATATTTCACAATGGCCAGGTATTGTGCAATTTCTCTCAGTTTTACTACAGAAAAAAAAAAAAGCAAAAGCAACCAGACTAAGACATGCAATCAACAAATAAAAGGATATCAAAATCATTATCCCAAGTCACCATTGACAAAAAAGAAGATATATAATAATAATTAAAAAAATCAAAACAAATGTTATTGAAGATAAAATCAAAATAATAAATCAGAAGAAGGTTTACGAGTACTGTACCTGTAGGGGTGGGCAAAAAAACCGCAGTGTGAAAAAAACCGAACCGAACCGGTGGTTTTTTTTTATTTGGTTTGGTTTTTTTTTTTAAGAAAAACCAAAAAACCCGTTTGTAAAAAAAACCGAAATATCGGTTCGGTATTCGGTTCATTTAGCTGAACCGAAAAACCAAACCGAATAACCGAATTTTTTTTATTTAATTTAAATTAAATATATATTAATTTTTAAGTAATATGTAACATAAGAAACATAAACTTGCAGTATATATATATCTTTAAGTGTTAACTGTGTTATAATTTCCTAACTTTTATTTCCACAAACCCTAAAGCTATCAAAATCAAACCAAAATACCAAATCGAAATCACCCACACACCCACCCACAGCTCACGGCCGACGCTGCTCAACTCACAAGCCTGAGGCCACCGCGCGACATCTTTGCTCTGCTCACCAGCCACCGCGCGACAGATTCTTCTCCGTTCGCCAGCCACCGCGCGACAGTTTCTGCTTTGCTCGCTAGCCAGTAGCCACCGCGCGACAGCTTTGCTCTGCTTGCCAGCCACCGCGCGATAGATTCTTCTCCGTTCGCCAGCCACCGCGCGACAGCTTCTTCTTCGTTCTCCAGCCACCGCGTGACAATTTCTGTTTTGACAGTTTCTGCTTCTTCTCCGTTCTGCATATCCGTTCTCCAGCCTAGCCAGTAACCACCGTAGTCCAGTAGGTATGTCAAGCCTTATTATCAAGTAGAAAGAGCTGATATGTTTGCTGTTGTGCCATAGTCTACTGCTTTGCTCGCTAGCCAGTAGCTCGCGAACATGTATTTCTGCATTTTCAATGTTTGCTGTTGTGCCATTGTGGTTGATTCATGTGACACCACCCGTGTGTTAGGAAATGGATGCATGTAAATAGAAGAGTTTGATTATTGTGCCTTTTTGCCGACTCCAGAATTGAACCCACTATTGCCAACCTCTGTGATTTCTGAGATGGATTAATTTTTCCTGCTTTTGGTGATTGACAAATATTTGCCCATAAATTTTGTGCTTTTAGTAGTCCATTTGATTTGAATTCTTTTTAGCACTTCTAAAAACGGGCGCACATCATATTAGTCTCATTTTTACTTGTGTTGAGAAATTAATTCTTAGAATGTAAATATGTAATATTATATTTAATAACTGAGCTCATCCATGCAATTTAATCTATAATATGCTTTAAGCAAATAAAGCTAATTATTAAATCTCTGAGTTGGCATTCTGTGCATGATACATAAATAAATTTTCTCACTGAAGGAATTTATTGATTGCATTTGAAGTTTTGGTTGTTCTAAGTGAATTTTCTTTAGCGGTAATTTGATGGAGGTCTATCTGAGTTGTCTGCATTTTATTTTGTTTATTATTCTGCTTTGACATTATAATAGTTCATGCAAAATGACATTTTTCTGGTATCATATTTCATGTATGGTGGACAGTGGCTATATTTACTTATTTAGATTTTATTTTGACATTATAATAGTTCTAATTTTACAGAATGGCTGACAATGTTGGTGAAGTACAAATTAGTGATGAAGTGCAACAAGTTAATAGTGAAGAAGAGGTCAGTGGTAGTAAAAAAAGAAAAACTGAGTTGAGATCATTTGTGTGGAAGCATTTTTCGAAGCTACCTGGAGGACTTAGAGCTAAGTGTCATTATTGCAGAAAAAGTTATGCAGCCCATAGTAATTCTGGAACAAGTGGTTTGTCGAGTCATTTGGATAATTGTAAATTTCGCAAAAAAATGAAGGTTGAAAATGATGCAACACAGCAGACATTAGTTTGTAAAAAGGGTAAAGGTAATGATGATGGTACTGCTAAGGTTATACACATAGGATTTAATAGAGAGGCTTGTAGAATGGCACTTGTGAAAATGATAATTAAAGATGAGTTGCCTTTTAGATTTGTAGAGGCTGAAGGGTTTTTGGAGTTCATGGAAGCTTGTTGTCCGAAATTTGAGGTACCATCTCGAAGAACAATTACAAGGGATATTCTTGAATTGTATCAAAATGAAAAGGGGCTGCTGAAAAGTATTTTGAGTGCAAATAAACAAAGGGTATGCATTACCACCGACACATGGACTTCAATTCAAATGGCAAACTTTATGGTGGTTATAGCTCACTTTATTGATGAAGAGTGGGTTATGCACAAGAGGATTCTCACTTTCACACCTATTTCTAATCACAAAGGAGATGGCATTGGGAAGTTAATTGAAAATTGTTTGATTGATTGGGGGATTGAGAATTTGTTCACAATTACAGTAGATAATGCAAGTGCTAATACACTTGCAATAGCTTATGTGAAGAAGAAGTTGGCAAATTGGAGTGGAAATTCGATGGTTTTGAATGGTTTATATATGCATGTGAGGTGCTCGGCGCATATAATCAACTTAATTGTGCAAGATGGGTTGTCACAAGTGAGTCAATCAATAGCTAGTATCCGAAATGCGGTGAAATATGTTAGATCATCTCCGGCAAGATTACAAAAGTTCAAAACATGTGTTGATAGGGAGAAAATCTCACGTGGAGGGCTTATGGTGTTAGACGTGCCGACTCGGTGGAATTCAACATATTTGATGTTAGAAAAAGCGGTAGCATTTGAGAAAGCATTTGAGAGGCTAAAGGAAGATGATGGCCATTATACAAACTGGTTTGATGAGGATGAGAGTGAAAAAAGGAGGGTGGGGCCACCAATTGATAAGGATTGGGAAAATGCAAAGAGGTTAGTCAAGTGTCTTTCGATTTTTTATCATGTGACTTTAAAATTCAGCAGCTCTTTAACAGTCACTTCCAATAATTTCTTGAATGAAATGTGGAAAGTTTATATTCATTTGAAGTCACTGGTTAATTCTAATGATTTTTTGTTAAATCAAATGGGTTACAAGATGGAGGAAAAATTTGTCAAGTATTGGGGTCATTCTTTTGAAAAGGTTAACATGTTGTTGATTGTGGCAAATGTGCTTGATCCTCGTTGCAAACTTGACTTTGTTATATGGTGTTTTAGTAGCTTGTATGATATTAGAAAGGTTGATGAATTGAGAGGTAATATTAAAGGGTTGTTGTTGAAGCTTCTTGAAAGCTATGGTGGTGAGAGTAATCTAAATAGAGGTGAGAGATGTACGGCTGTTCATGATGGTGCTAGTAGTAGTATTGAGTTATTTGATCCTTTTACACAATTTAAAAAGATGAAAGAAAGTTCAAATGATGACATTAGTGGAAAAAATGATGTGGAAAAGTACTTGTCAGAGACTTGTGAGAGTGCTAGTAATCCCCAGTTTGATATTTTGACTTGGTGGAAATTGAATGGGCCTCGGTATCCGATTTTATCTCAAATTGCCAAAGATATTTTGGCAATTCCGGTGTCTACTATGGCTTCTGAATCAGCATTTAGCACAGGAGGGCGCATTCTTGATCCTTTTAGGAGTTCTTTAACTCATAAAGCAGTCGAGTCATTAATATGCACTCAAAATTGGCTTCGCTCAACTCTATTAGGAGAGCATACAATACAACCAAGTCAGGAAGAAGCTGAATTCTATGAATTAGTTGAAACAGGTAATATTGTAATTTATTATGTTATTTTTTTCTATTTCACTTATAACATTTTGTATATTAGAAATAATTATTTTAATATAATTGTTTCAATTTCTTGAAGAATTTTTTAGGCCAATGCAATCTCAAGAACAACAACAAGGAGCTGAGGAGTAAATGACAGTTGATTGATGTTGCTTACTAGTATGTTTTCTTTATTTTTTTTAAACTAGCATCTTATTTATATAGATTGTTTATTTAATTATTTATTGTTTAAATTTTTTTAATAGATCCAAATTAATTGTTGAAAAAAATTATTACATTCATGAGGCCCAATAGACTAAAAATTTAAAAATTCAAAATAGGCTCATTTTATAAAAAGAACCAAAAAACCGAACCGAAAAGAACCGTTTGAATTCGGTTCTTTTTTAATTCGGTTCTTTTTATAAAATAACCGAATTAAAACAGTTCTACAAAATTTCGAACCGAACCGAACCGTGCCCACCCCTATGTACCTGGAGAAGGACCGTGGTAAGGTTTACGAGTACTCATCGGAATCGCGTGGGGTGTTGCTAGTGCGTGTGACTGTGATGGCAGGGAAGCAAGAAGCTTAGGGTTTTTTTTTGTTTGCAGATTGTTAGTGGCCACTAATTGCATTATGCTAGTGCTAGTTTACTTTGGGCTTTTGGCGTTATCTAGTTTACTTTTGGCGTTATGTTATTGTTATCTGTTTTTTTTTTTTTACAAAAGAGTTATGTTACTTTACTTTTGGTTTTGGATGATTTTACTTCATTTTTTTTACCACTGATTTAATATTTTTTATTTTTATTAGATAATGGATGTTATGTTACTTTACTTTTGGTTTTGGATGACTTTACTTTACTTCAATTTTTTTTACCACTAATTTAATCATTTTTTATTTTTATTAGATAATGGCTAAGTTATGTTATGGTGCTTATGTAACTATATAATGTCATATTTATAATATTTTTTAATTAAATTTATAATATTTTTTAGAATAAATAAATAAATTTTTTTTTTTGCGGATTCACATAAGTAAATCCATATCCAATCCAGACTGCAGATTTTTAAAATTTCAATCCAATCCAATCTACCAAACTACGGATCGGATTTTTATGGATCAGACGGATTGAACGGATCGGATCGAATTCTGAACACCCCTAGTTTTTAAAAGTTGGTTATGTAATTAGGAGGTTTATCCTTTGTCATACAATTATCAACGACATGTCGGATGTGGTGCATCCGGATCAGGATCCAAATTTATTTTTTTTTTTATCCGAATCTGCAAAGAAGAATGTAGATCTAGATGCACATAATGTATTAATGTCCACAACGAATGCAGGCTGGTATTCTGAATATCAATATTCGCAAAAATTAAAATTAAAAAATTTAATATATAATTTAAAAACTCAACAATTTACTTAATAATATTAAATAAAATCAAATTATAATTCAATAATTAATAATTCAACATGAATAACAAACAATAAGCTTACAAATCTACAAATAAAATTTAATTTTTTTATTTATTTCATTTTTAATGTATATTTTAATTTAAAATTTAAAATAAAATTCAATAATATACCTAATAATATCAAATAAAATCCAATTATAATCCAACAATATAAGCTCATAAATCTACAAATAAAAATTAATTTTTTTATTTCATTTTCAATATATATTTTTAATTTAAAATAAAATTTAATAATTTACCTAATAAAATCAAATAAAATTTAATCATGATCCAACAATTAATAATTCAAAATTAATAATATACAATAACATCACAAATTCACAAATAAATTTATTTTTTAATTTTTAATTTAATTTTAATTTAAAATAAAATAAAATGTATCCGGATCCGTGCAGATCCCAAATTTCCATATCAATATTTATATTTTTTAATATACGGATTTAAATTTTTTCGGATGCAGGCCGGATCCAGATTTAAATATCATCCCTAGAGCCATAAAAAAAATGTCTCGATATCAGGACATAAGGTACGGACTTGAAGGGTTAAGCCTTAAACGACAACTAGCTACTATCGTTTTGAAGAATAGAAAACTTGCATGCACTACACTTGTGGTCAAGGGTGGTCAAATGGTTATTGAGTGAGTTAGAGAACACTGGGTATTGGAACCAAGATTAGCAATTCAACATTCTTAACCACTAAGCCAAGCCAATTAAGGATTATATAATGTAAACATATATTTGAGTAGAGAAAGTTCAATCATTCAATTTTTTTAAACTATAATAAAAATAAAAATTATAATTCATTCACTCATGCATATTAAAAGAAATTATATTTGCATAACATAACAACTCAGATAGACAAAAAAAAAGCCCAATCCAAGCCTGCAGACTTAGGTAGGAGTGGCAAAATAAATAAATGAATAATATTCAAATCAAATCATAAATAAATTGGGTCAAAATTATGATGATTCAGTTTCGATTTGTTTATTAAACGAATTGAAATCTTAAGATTAAAATTCAATTAGTTTATTAAACGAATATTTAGATTAATTCATTTAATTCGTTTAGTAAATTTAATAAACAAATTGAATCGAATATGAATCCATTTACAATTCATTTATCCTATAAAAAATCAAATTGAATATGAATTCATTTACATAAATATAATTAATAAAAAAAAACTAAGCAAAATAAATATAAAAAGACCACAAATTTAACATCCTACAAACTACAAATTTATTACTATTTATAATTACTACATTAGCCTTCATACTTTAAAATTTTTTCATACATATATAAGTATAAATAAATAATTTAACTAAACAAATTTTAAACGTATGGATCATATTCGATTCGTTTATAACCCATTTATTAAATTAATCTTAAACGAATAAACGAATCAATTGTTTCAAACTCAAACTCATTTAATTTGCATCGAATCGAATCGAATAAACAAATCTGAACCCAAATTGCTACCCCCGAGCTTAGAGCCAACCCCACACATGAGGGCTTGTTTAAGGGCTTTAGGGAAAAATAAAAGCTTGGGCAGGCTTGGCCATCTATTTTTTAAAAAATAAATTTATAAATTAGAATAATAAATTAAAATTTAAAAAATAATAAAAATAAAAAACTTAAATTTCTGATTCAAAAATCAATAATGAGTCAAAAAAACCTAAAATAATAATAGTAAACTCTCTCTTAGGCATTAATTAGTTGAGAAGGTGCTTGAATTAAATAATTTAATATTAGAAAATTAAATTTCTGAGCTCTTATTTGTTTTATTTTCTTTATTTATTATTTTATTTTAAAATATGTATTTTTATTAATTTATTATTAATTATAATAACTTGTTGATTATTAACTCATTTTAAGTTTACAATAATTTAACAAAAAATTAAAAAAAAAAGTTAAAACTTAGGCCCAACCTAGACACAGCCTTTTTGCTTCCTTTATAATGGGCTTTGACCTAGGCTTAAAAAAAACCTAGACACAGCCCTTATGCTTTCCTCTATAATGGGCTCGGACCTAGACTTAAAAGGCCCAACCCAAGCCCATATTTACCATCCCTAAAACAACAATAATTGGAAGAAAACTTAAGAAACAATATTACAATTTAATTACAATACAAATTCAATTTAAATTTAATTGGTAACTTATTAATTTATAATTTAAAATAATGTGAATAATACAAATTCAACTCAATTGAAATACAATAAAATATAATTAGATTTAATGTTACTCAATTCAATTACATTTATTGAAAGAATATATTAGTCTAATTAAATTAAAATTAAACCATAAAATTAGATGCGTGCTTTTTGTGAGCCTTTTCACTTGTCGTACTTTGGCTCGTCCCAAATCATATACAAGGCTAGCCCAGTCCACGTGCATGTAGTTCCTTACCGCATGCCTTGTCGAAACATGTACGCGTCATGCCTGAATATGTATATATACGATGTATATGTAAGATGAACACCATCCTAGTTCGTGTTTGGATTATACTATGAAAAAGTACATATACTATTTCTAATTTATGATAATTCTATATATTTTATGAGAGTTGCGATCTAGTGATTTTCACTGTAAAATCATTTTTATTCCAACAGTTATAACTTTTGATTTGGTTGTTCTATTTTATTTGTTTTTTTGCTCCTGCTATTGATCTTGGATGTTATGAAGAAGTAATAAGCTACTGCCACCTATCCCTACTCTTTGGTAGGTATAAGTTATACATGGTTCATGTATGTGTAAGTTATACATGATTCAAGTAGTAGTTTGCAATCAATTTATTTCTGTGTTTAGTTTTTGTTGATTGTGGAATCTTCTGTGATTTCTCTTTCTCTTTGGGTGCAATTGACAAATCATCTCACTCCACACTGCTCTTCTCTTGACTTTTATATCCAAATTGATTTTGCTATTGATATTTCTTCTTATGTTTTTGCTTCTTCAATGATTATGATCACATGCTAATTTTTACAAAGGCTTTTATTGTTTAAGCTGCTAGTGCTATTTTTTCCTTGCGGTTGTAGTACATTTGATGCCACCAGTATGATAATTTGGATTTTATTTGCTTGTATACAATTTAAACTCCACAAATACTTAAACTATTGTCATGGTACTAGTCATTGTAACAAAACGTCTTTCGCTGCACAAAACAATCTTTGCACAAGAGAATGAACTATAGTTGAAATTTCATTTTTTGTCGGCACGTGTTGTGCTTGAGATAGAACATCCTATAGGACATGCTAAAAGCAAAGCTACATATGGTTTTACCAAAAAAGTGATGTGAAATAGGTTATCCCATTGCATTAGATATATAGGCCAATTATGAATGTAAATTTAGGCAAGTAACTGAGAGTGGAAACAAATAATTCTTAATGAAGACAATTCTTGATAGAGAGTCATGTTGTAGACCACCCAAGTTTCTAACCTAAAGAGACTAAATTCACAAGCCAAGATGTGCTAGCTTGGCTTAATTCTAGAAGGTTCCAACTTTAGCAATCTTTAGCATTGTCTCTTCACATGTAAATACTTAGGAATCTCTCTAGAGGGTGGTAGAATGTGGGCTTTCTAGCATGTTGCACATAGAATTCTCTAGAACCCTCTAGGCATTACTAGACATAGGAGCTCTCTACAATCCACAAGAACTTTCTAGACTTAGAATGCTCTAGAACTAGGCAAGTCTCTTTATAAATAGGGCTTGAAACTTTTTATTTGGAACAAGAGCAACAACCAACTTAAGTAACTAATAAGCATGCTTTCAAAGCTTTCTTGCCCACACACACACTCTTTTGAATAATAGTTTCTTTTTTTAGCTCAATTGCTCACTCTTCTCTTTATCTCTTCCGAAAGCATTTTCACTTAACCAGTCAAGAAGCCCAAAGCTCACTTAACAACTTTCAAATAAGAGTTGTCTAAGTATCGTAGAATTTTCTACGCAAAATATTCATCCGATCATACATGGCTATTGATCATGAGTTCCTCTAAAGCCAAGGTCTTGGTTAAGCACTTTGGATAGTCTTGTCGAGTTGATTCCATGAGGTTTAGATATCAAAGATTGCTTTGAAAAAACTTGGTTCCTCTCTTAACCTTTTGTCCAGCTCCTCTTGAGCAATAAATTTAATGACAAAATGCAAATTCTTCCCTTATTGATTATGTGATTCATAAATTAGAAAATTATTAACAGTTCTATTGAATAGGGCAAATACAACATAACCCTACTATAGAACGGTTACGTCCAATAATACCCATCTGAACTTCAAAATATAGAAAGCTAGTGTTTAGATTCCATGTCTAACCAGGTGTCTCATAAATGAACTAATAGATTTGAAGTGAATTCAATTGGAAATGTAAATGATCTTTAAGGATATGTTTGCTCCAAAATATGGGTAAGTCGAGAGCTTATCTCTCTGCAGCAGCCTTTCAATCTAGTGTTCACGCTTCGTCTTCTTGATTTGCTCATCACAAACTACACATTCAATTCCTTAGACAATCATGCAATAAAGACAGGAACCTTACACAATGAACAAGTCGGCTATCGCGAGGTTGCTTTCACCATCAGCTGCTCGTCATGAATGGCAACTGGACGTTGATCAAGATCTGGCTGGGTTCGTTCCGTTTGTGTTGTCGATGGTGTGAGTCACCGTGTGCGTCAGGTTGTGGCCTATGTGTGTGGTTTGTGGTCGTGGGTTGGTTTGGCTGGGTTGCATAGTGCGTCAGGTCACGTGGCTGGGTAGGGTGGGTTGTTTTGTGATTTAGGAATTAGGTTTAGTTGTTTAAGTTTTCAATTTTTCATTTAATTTCTGTTTTTTTTTTAAAGGAGCAATGCAATCCGATCAGATTATTCGGATTAATCCGATCCGATCCGATCCGATCCAAATCAAATCCGATCGGATTGCCCAAATTATATCTGATCGGATTTGAAGCAAAATTCGAATCTGATCCGAATTTGTTCGGATTGGATCAGATCGGATCGGAACGGATCTATCCAAATCCGATCCGATGCCCACCCCTACTAGCAAGGGCATCTATATGGCTCCACAACTAGGTTGAGGTAAGGTTTCAACCAAATCTGAGATTGAGTGTTCAAGTCTTCTCGTGTGTGTCAAAATGCGTGTGTGTGTGTGTGCGCACACACATTTATAGAGTCCTTTTTTATTATAAACGCCATCATTTTTTTCTTGCAGACATGCTATTAAATCATATGGACAAATATGTTATTAAACCGCACGATTTAACAACATGTCCACATTAAAAAAAAAAAAGAGAGAGAGCCCTGGCAATTGAGAACGACTATACATATATAATCCTTTCCTAGTGAGTATTTTCTCACTTTGTTTACTGAAAATGCACACTAAAATACAAAATCATAAAAATTTTAATCTATTGGAGACTACATCTTTTTATTTTTTTTTATATTGAAGTGTGCATTTTTTTTGTCCATTAATGACATCATCACTTTTTTAGAATAAGGATGTCATCAGTAGAGAATCATCATCATCATCATCATTCTCTAGTGAAAACATCCTCATTTTAAATATAAAAAAACACACATATTTTAGTTCATTAGAGACTATATTTTTTTGTCCATTATTATTTTAAAATTTGTGTTTTTTGGTATGATAGAGAAATCCTCACTTTATTATAATGATGATCTCCTCATTGGAAAATTAGTCATATATATATATAGAGAGAGAGAGAGAGAGAGAGAGAGAGAGAGAGAGAGTTCTTCTCCAATGAGAACATCTTTACTTTATTCTTGTGAGAATGTTACCAAAATACAAAAGGTACATATTTCAACACATTGGGAGACTGTGTTCATTTATCTGTTAGTATATTAAAATATGTATTTTATTTGTCTATTAGTATTATCCTCATTTTGTTAAAACGCGAATGTCTTCTTTAGAAAAAAAGCTCTAAGTGTGTGTGCATGTCTGTATATATAAAAATTCTCAAGTGTAAGTGCCTCATTTTTCTCCTAATGCCGACATGCTATTAAGTCATATGGTTTAATAAAATTAGTTTTTAATTAATTATAAAGAGATGTGGTTTAATAATAGTATGTCTACACTAACTTTATTAAACTACATAGGTTAATAGTGTGCCCGTATGAAAAAAAAGAAGAAGACTCGCATAAGAAAATGACTCTCTCTCTCTATATATATATATATAAGATTTATTAGTATTTGTCTTGTACTACAAAAATATTATAACGTAGTATTAAAAAAAGAATCTCCTTCAAATTTTTTAAAAAAACTAAATTTTGAATTTACCATTAATATAGTTCAAACCTCAAAGATAATATGCTAAACATAAAGATAATAAGTTCTAACTTGTAACAACCCACTAATTCGTGAAAAACCGCATCCGCATTATTATATATGACCGAGATCCGTGTAAGAGAATTACAAATTATTTGTGTATTTGTGATTTCATTAAATACAGGTTACCCCTACACTAATAAGGCAAAGCTTATCTTATAAATAATATAACAAACATCCAATCGATATAGATCATTAATTTTGATATTTCTTAAATCTAATGGATGAAAACAATTATAACATGAAATGAGGTATGGGTGTAATAGTAATTTATATTTACTTATTGTTTTTCAAATAAGTCCTCATAAATTTTGTATAACTAAATAATTTTGTAGTTCATCTCTTCTACATCTATTTTAAAACTTCATAAAAATTTTACTGTATTTTTATAAAAATTTAAATGATTATTATATTCATAAAGATTTAAAACTTTTGAAAATATTTTTCACTTGCATTTATAATTTCTTGTCTCTCTTGAGATATAAACGAAAATTTTCTTCTGACACACACACACACACACACATTTAATCTACTTTCTCATCCTAATACATACTATCAATATTGTTACATAGATTTTGTAATCTAAATTTATTATCCTAAATTATGAGATAGATTTTGTAATCTAAATCTATTATCCTAAATTATGAGAGATATTACATATGATAAATATCTTAGGGTAAAAGCTCGTTTCATCCCTATATTTTAATATGGGAAATTTACAATCGTCCACCTGTTTGTTTTCTCTTTTTTAAAAATACACAAACACTTTTTTTTTCAACGCGCCACCTGAAGTTTATTTTTTGTTGCATTCTTCCACTTTCGTCTAATTTCCGTTAGCAAATTTAACGGAATGATCTTTTTACCCCTCAAAATTACAATTTAACCCAAAATAAATAGAAATTGGAGATAAATTGGATGGATTTAATTTTTTTCAAAGGTGGATGCTAGAAATTGGAGGAAAATAATGTTTGTTGCTTGCTAAATTTAGAAAATTTGTATTTATTTTTTTGGAGGAAAATAGTGTTTGTTACTTGCTAGATTTAGAAAATTTGTATTTATTTTTTCTCTTTCAAAAAAATAAATACAAATTTTTAAATTTAGCAAGCAAAAAAATACTATTTTCCTCCAATTTCTAGCATCCACTTTTGAAAAAAATTAAATCCATCCAATTTATCTCCAATTTTCATTTATTTTGGGTTAAATTGTAATTTTGAGGGGTAAAAAGGTCATTTTGTTAACATTCCGTTAAATCCACTAACGGAAATTGGACGGAAGTGGAAGAATGCAACAAAAAGCAAACTTCAAGTGGCGCGCTAAAAAAAAAAAGTGTTTGTGTATTTTTGAAAAAGAGAAAACAAATAGGTGGACGGTTGTAAATTTCCCTTTTAATATTAGTGCCCATTTAGTTCCTATATTTTTTAAAATACCTCAAAACATCCTTACTCTTAAATTTTTGACATCCGTGTTGTTACTTTTTTTTCTTTTGACTTATTTTTATAATATTACCCTCTTATAATAATATTTATTTTTATGAAATTAATAAAAAAAATTAAATTATTAATTTAACCCAAAAAAAACAAAAAGAATATATATTAATTTTTGTGAAAGCTTGCATGTGCCCAAAAAAATTTATTGTAAAAATAATTAAATTAACTATTTTTTGGACATTATTAAAAAAATTAATATATTAAATCCTCAACAGTGTGTTCCAAAAAAGTAAAATATATTAATTTTGTTTCTATTTTATTTTTTAAGATTAAATTGATAATTAATTTTTTTACTAATGCCAAAAAAATTATTGTAAGAGAGTAATATTGTAAAAATTATGTCAAAAGTAACAAAAATTAAGAGGAAAGGTGCTAATAATTAAATATTGGGGATGTTTTGAGTTATTTTTAAAAATTTAGAGACTAAACGGATACTAATATCGAAATATAGGGACTAAATGAAATTTTACCCAATATCTTATGAATCTAACGAATTATTAGAAATATGGAACAATGAATATATTATCAGAACTTCTAATAATTTCATAAAACATAGAACCCAATAAGTTACCACCTTCTAGCTATAGGAAAAGAGGAATTTTCTATTAAAGATTTCAATCCTTTGATCTAATTAATGATTCAGAAATGTAGAGAAATAATAAATTAAATTGAATGTCACAATATTTATTAAATAAATTAAGAAACCCAAATTTATCTATAAATGATATAGAAGGTGTAAATAAAAAAAAATTAATAATTTCAATGAAGAAAATATAAAATAAATTAAAAAGTTAAGAGTTTAAGAGATTAACTGATATTTATTAAATAAATTAAGAAACCTAAATTTATCTATAAATGATATAGAAGGTGTAAATAAAAAAATTAATAATTTCAATGAAGAAAATATAAAATAAATTAAAAAGTTAAGAGATTAACTGAGTAAAGAATTTAATAAAGTTAAACAATTAATAAAATACTTCAGTATTAAAAATCATGATCTATTAAAGTAAGAGATCATTTATATAATTAATAAAAACTCAATAGATATAAGATTAAACAAGTTAGAGATTCAATTAAATAAAATAAAAAATTATTGAGTAATTTAGTACTAAATTTGCTATCAATATAAATAGAAAATTTTAAAAAAAATTGAAGTTCTAATAGTACTATTACCTGGCTGCAGTCTGGGTTTTAAAATAAAACTTAAAATTTTATTGATGTTTTTAATAATTATTACCTTTTCTAAGGATTTAAAAATTTATAAATGCAACGTACAGCTAATGTAAGATATGCTTTGCCCACTAATAAATAATAAATAGTATTGCCACTCTGTTGCCTCACTAAAACCCCCCAATTCACTTGAACCCTAATTCATCAAACTCGACATGGCTTCTCCTCTCAGTCTCTGTCTCTCTTTGCACTCCACTCCAAAACACTTAACCTCTAAATTCACCCCACGTTTGCCTTCCCTCTTCAGATCAACGGCCACGTTCCCAAACCCTATAGCCAAAACCGCCATCACTGCCTCCAAAAACTTGACGACTCCGGCAACCGACCGCATAATCTCTGCCGCCGCCTACACTCTCCCCTTCTTCAACTCCCTCCAGTACGGCCGCTACCTCTTCATGCAATTCCCCAATTTGGGTCTCCTCTTCGAGCCGGTACTCCCCTTATTGTCCCTCTACAGATCCGTCCCTTTCGCCAGCTTCGTTGCTTTCTTCGCGTTCTATCTGGGCGTCGTCAGAAACCCTAGTCTCAGCCAGTACGTGAGGTTTAATACGATGCAGGCGCTCGCTTTGGACGTTCTTTTGGTGGTGCCCTCGCTCTTGACCCGAATTTTCAACCCGGGTCGGGCCGGTATCGGGTTCAAGTTGATGATTTGGGGGCATAATGCGATTTTTGTTTTTACTTGTTTTTGTTTTGTTTATGGTTTTGTTTCTTCTTTGTTGGGAAAGACTCCGTACTTGCCGTTTATTGCTGATGCCGCCGGTAGGCAAGTTTAGGCTGTACCTTGCTGTTGCTTTTGCTTTCTTTTTTTTTTTTCTTTTAATGCCATTTTGGAAACAACGTACAACCCTAGGGATGCCAATTGTACCGCAAATCCGTAAATCCATCTAAATTCAGCTGTTAAAATTCATCCACTGCGGAAAATTTTATCTGTTGTTGGCGGATTTAGGATTATAAATTAAAATTTGTACATGTATGCGGGTGAATTTAATATTAATCTTATATCTAATGGATATCTCCTAAATTTATAATGATTTTTTTAAATATTTTTAATTTAAGTTTAATCTAAAAATATATAAAAAAATAATGTCTAAATAGTTAAATGTTCAAAATTGTGTATGTGTGTATGTGTGTATGTGGCTCATCTTTTATTTTAAAGTCATAATCTAAAGTATTTTTTTTAATTAATATTTAAAAATATTAATCTTAATTATTATTATAAGTATTGTGTTAATGGGTGTTTATGGTAGTGAATGAAATAAATATCTTCTCTCGAAGTTTGTTTTAAACGATAATATGAAATGTAATTATTATTTTAGATATTAATTTCTGATTTTTAAATGAATTTGTGTAATTTATATTTAAATTTGAGAATTTGTATTGGATTAATGTTGAAATTTTAATTTTTTATTTATTGTTTAAATATAAAATTGAGTATGTTATATAGAATTTGAAGTTATTATTATAAATTTATATATTAAATATTTTTTATTTTAAATACGAAAATTCGTGAAAAATTTACTAGGTACCATTGTGGGTTTAGTAATTGTTAAAATCTGTTGTGAGTGGTTTTTTTTAAAAATAAAACCAATTGCGAGTTGCAGGTGAGTTTAATAATTTAAATTTTATACGAGTTTGAATTTATTAATAATAAATTCGCTGCAGACGGTGCCCATTACCATCCCTAGACGTACTTATGGTTCATGCCATTCAGCAATACGTTTTAATTACCTGACGCTTAGTAGTTGAAGCATGGCTTACATAAGCTGAAGCAAAAGGAACTTGGCATTTAGGCTTTCTTATTTTATTTTTTCTGCATGGTAGATTAATGTCATTTTCTTTTATGTAAATTTTTTGAAGGTAATACAAAAATAACAACATTATTGAGGGAACAACTTATGTCTTGCCTCGAGAAGATTTTAGAAGTTGGAATTGGTTGCTTTCCGTTCAATGTGTATATAAATTAAGATTGCTACAATTTCCCAAATCCCCGTCGGCATTTGGATCACTGTTCATTGGAAACAAAATTTGCAACCTAAGAGAGGATGAATTGAGATTTTAAACAAAATTTGCAATCCAAGAGGGGATGAATGGAGATTTAAAAAATTTAAGTAATTAAAACTTAATGTAATTTAAACAAAACAATCAAATTAATGTGTAATAAAAAATAAAAAGATAAGATAAAAGAGAGTAAATATGCGATTTTTTACGTGGTTCGGCCAACTGCGTCTATATCCTTTCTGAGCTCATTGGGTTTGAGGATTTCACTAAGCGAACTTTCAACTAGTTTTAAGGCTCTAACAATGCTTACAAATGACTTTCAAGGGGTCAATGGATTTTTACATCAAGAGATTATCTCCAATCTCTTAACTCAAATGTATCCCAACACTTACAACTTCTCAACTTGATTTTACAAAAAGAATTACAAATAAATTTCTCTTACACAATGTGTTTGATTACAAATGAAAGTCTAATGCGTGAATGAATGAAATGAATACACAAATTTTAAGCTTAGATTGCAGATGAATGCTCAATGATAACAGTAGTTGTCGAATCCTTATTTGAATTTGATTGAGTCATTTTAAAGTTGGAGCAGAAAACTAGCCGTTATTAATTTTTTGGTGCTAATTGGCTTGCTGTTTATGCTAACCAATTTACTGCTTGATGTTACCATTATAGTAAAAGATTTGAATTTCTGTATAACCGATTTGCTGCTTCTCATTATCCAGCTAGTCGTTTTTATTTCAGAGAGTTTTTGGCTGATAATCGATTTGCTGCTTCTCATTATCCAGCTAGTCGTTTTTATTTCAGAGAGTTTTTGGCTGATAATCGATTTGCTGCTTCTTAATCTGGTTAGTTGTTTTGATTCCAAAAAGTTACTATCTTTTACCAGTTTGTTGTTTATTTTATCTCGTTATCTGGTTAATTCTAGAACTACATTTTTGTTTCAAACATACTCATTTTCTTGTTTTATAAGATTATAAAGTGTAATTCCTTATTGATCAAAGATATGTGGTTTGTTATTATCAAAATCAACATTTTATAATCATTTAGGCTAATAGGAATTTTATTTCAATTTATTATTTAGATCAAGATTTGAGATTTGAGTTTGTCCTGATTCATTGTTCCAGCAAGATTCTAGACATTTGGAAATCTCAATTGGGACTATGAATGTCTTGAAATTAGGGTTTTAAAAATGTATGGCTAGTCGGTTTAATGAATTATATAAATCTAATGTGTCGGTTGTATATGTATGATAAGTTGTCGTGATAAATAATACATCTTACATGTTCGTTATAGGCATATGATATATTGTTTATGATAAAATTTATAACATATGATGGAAAATTTATATCATTTGAAACAATTCAATATCCAAATGGGGACATGATTAAGTCATATTTTTATTTCAATGTATTATTTGAGACTTTTTTTTTAATCCAAAGTATCAATTACGACATAATCAAGATCCGTAAATTTAAGCTTATCCTGCCCATTGCCAATCTTCATTCAAATATTAAAATATTTTATAAAAAATTCCAAAAATTGATACTAAAAAATTATTTGATAAAACCATAATATCAACAATACTTTTTATGAAGCCTTACTTGTACCAAAATGCACACACAACACGCATCATCGTAGCCTACAATTTGGTTTAAAAAGTTAACTTTGTGTGATACAAATTTGTAAGTTCAATATTTCTTTTTTTTTCCCTGAAAAAGAAAAATGCCTCAAATGATGGAGCTGTTTTTATCTCTCAACATATTAATTGTAATTTTTAACAGATTTTTAATCTTAATTTACTTTCAATAAATTTCATCATGAAATCCTTTTAAATAAAATCACTTGAAATCGATTTTTTTTCAAATATTAGAATATTATTTTATCACAATATTTATCTGATAAAACACTACTAAATTTATTTTTAACCCAACTCAAACCAATCTAAATATTTTTAACCCAACCCAAACCAACCCATTTGGGTTTGGTTTGAGTTTGGTTTGAATTTTGTAATAAAAATATTTTTTATTTTGATAAATTTAATTATATCAAAATTACAATAATTATTAAATTAATATTAAACTATGAAAAAAATATAGTCAAAAAATTATAAATAATAAATTTCACAATAACTTCGTCCTTAAATATTAACCATATTACAATACAAATTCTAATAATGTCAATACAAATCAAAACAAGATAAGACATCCAAATCAAGTATCAAAACAATCCATAATAATTATTCCATCTGCAGCACTTTAATCAAAAGATCCCATGATCAACTAAGTCTGTACAATAGTTTACAACTCCCAGTACAGGAGCAGTAAGCAATATCAAAGTCATCTAAACCAACATCAGCATTGAAATCCTTGATTAGCTTCTTTCGAGGAGGGGATGAACAGGAGATGCTTGATTTGACTTCAACTCCATTAGGTCCAAATTACTTGCAAGCTACTTAAACTCTATAACTAATTTAATTGTATGATGTTAACAGCCCACTGGGTCAAACGCAATTTTATCTCTTTAATCTGGAAAAAGAATTTTTCTACCCAACTCTTTTATCTATGAAAAACCACCTCTTTAATGTTTTCTTATCACTGCTAGTTGGTGAGCGGTCCATCAAGCGCAAGCTTCCTGAAAACTGGGGATGAAATAATTATTCAACCATGTTATTTCTGCAGAGAAAAACAGAACACGTACATGTTCATAAATTCATAATATCATTATCTCCATACCTTCGCATCTCCAAATCTACACATCCTAAATCGTAAGAATAACGTCAATCTAAAGTCATTGCCTCCGTTGTTGCACTTGATCCAAACTCTACATTAAATAAAAATAAATTAATAAAAAAAGACTAATAATAAACAAATATATAATTTTTTCGCTTGTTATGATAAATAGTAGTTACCTGTTATCATGGCTTCATAAAACTCAAGCTCCTCCATCGTTGGTTCATCTTGTAATGGGACAAAAGTGTTACGTAACCAATTTTGTGTGCATATTAGAGCTTCCACCATCTTTGGACTTAAAGAACTACGAAATGAATCAATGATACGTCCACCGGTACTAAATGCAGATTCTGAAGCTACTGTAGATATTGGAATTGCAAACACATCCTTTGCAATATGTGAAAGAACTCGATATTTTATTGAGTTCATTTTACACCATGCCAAAATCTCAAAGTCGTCGTCATCAACATGTTCACATGGCTCCAACAAGTACCTCTCTACTTTATTTTTCATCTCAACACAATCATCTTTTCCTATTCTTTGTTTGAACTTTGCAACACTTGAAAGTTTAGAAAACCCCACCTTTTTATCAAATTTCCTACTATCAACAATTGACGACTTACTAGCACCACTAGATGATCCACAACCACCAATCCTAGTGTCAAAATCTTTATAGTATTCATAAAGACGTATTAAAAGATTTTTCACCTCTTCAGACTTTTTCCCAGCCTCATCAATAACAAAAATGTCTTCAAAGCAAAATCTCACATATTTTAACTTATAACGTGGATCAAGAATAACCGAAATAAGCAACAAATTATTTAACCTATCAATTGAACCCCAATATTTGTCATACTTATTTTTCATACCTGTTGCCATTTTAGATAAAACAAGATCATCACCACTTTCAATTAATGATGTCAAATCAGAATGAATTGAGCACATTTCATGAAAATATAAGTTTGAAGTCACGTACATTGATCCACTAAATTTCAAAGTTATATCATAAAATGACTTCAAAAACAACACAAAAACATTAGCATTTTCCCAATCATCACTATTAGGGGGTCCTCCATCTTCTTTAAAATATAAAACATAATGTCGATCATCATCTTCCATTCTCTCAAAAGCCTTTTGAAACTTTAAAGCACTCTCCAACATTAAGTAAGTGGAATTCCACCTAGTAGACACATCTTGAACTACAAGACCAGCACCTTCAATTCTTTCATACTCCACACATATTTTAAAATTTTTTAGCCTTGCAGGAGATGACTTTACATATTTGACAGCATTACGAATTCTAGAAATTGACACATGTAAGTCTTTCAACCCTTCATTCACAATTAAATTCAAAATATGCGCACAACATCTCATATGTAAAAAGTCACCATCTAGCACAAGCCCATTCTCACTCCAATTCTTCAATTTCTTTTTGACATAATTGATAGCTAACTCATTTGAACTAGCATTATCAACAGTAATGGTAAATACCCTTTCTATACCCCACTCAAGTAAACAAGACTCAATTACCTTTCCAATTGTCTCGCCCTTATGGTCAGGTAATGTGCAAAAATTTAAAATTCTTTTCTGCAATTTCCACTCACTATCAATGAAATGGGCTGTTATCACCATATAGTAATAATTTTGTATAGACGTCCATGCATCTGTGGTTATACAAACCCTTTGCTTATTTGAAACAAAAAAGTTCCTCAATTTTTGTTTTTCATCCCAAAAAAGTTTGTATACATCTCTAGCAAAGGGTTCTCCTAGATGGTAGATCAAAGTTTGGTTCCAATTGTTTACTATATTGTTGAAAGCCCTCTTTCTCCACAAAACTAAAGGGTAATTCATCAATAATAATTAACCTTGTAAGGGCTTTTCTACATGCTTCTTTATCAAAGACATGAGACTTAGATTCGTCTTTCATTTCATGTGAAGTTGTTTGATTTTCATCCTCAAATGTGTTCAAATAATCAGGACAACGCAATAAATGATTCCTTAATGTACTAGTCCCCATTTTAGTCCCATGTTTATTCTTACAAGCATAGTCATTACCACAATAATTACACTTGCATCTATTACCTGGATCGTATTTAGTGAAATGTTCCCATATTTCTGATCTCTCTGATGGCTTTTTCCTCTTGCTCTGAGTAGTTGCCAAAGTGTCCGAAGAATAAGTACCATGACAACTTGAGTTCTCATCCATCTAAAATTAATTAAAAAAAATCATGTAACTTTAAGCCAATTCAACAAAAAAAAAAATTACCAAATATAAGGAATAACAACAACAGTGGTAGTAATTATAACCGGAAAAAAAATTATAAGTTATGGTAGTGTTATTTATTCCATACAAAATTACAAATCCCGAATATGTGAAAAAACTGGAAAGCACTATTTCCAACATTTGAAACTTATCCAAATAATTACAGAGGTGGGTAAAATACAGAACGAGTTAACAGAATATCTGTCAAACATATTTGCAGGGTATAAAAGAAAATGGAATTACTGAGAATGCAACAAAAGAATATGTGAAAATCGTACTATTTCCAACATTTGAAACTTATCCAATGCTAGTAAAATCTTCAGAAGTAGCAATCACCATAATCAATATATAATTACTTTTTATCAAATATAAAATTTGCAAGCAAATAGCAGGATAAGATCACAGGAAAAGGAGATGGGAGTACTGAAATTTGAGGAAATATAAACAAATCTTGTAGTTAGCAAGAGTTTCAGATTGATATGGTGCACATCAAGTCTTGGAAACAGATTTCTTAAATTCACACAATTCCTTCAGTTCATAGCAACAGCCAACATACCCATAATCAAAAAGTGTTACTAGGTGCAACAAGTTCCAGCAATTCACCAATCTATTAAGCAGTGAAATAATACTGTATAGAGTTATTGACTGGCAGATTTGCGATTCTTGCTTCCTGTAGTATGCTCAATCCACAGCACTCAAAAAAATCTACTACTTTAATGCCCGATTCCCGATTCCCGATTCTACAGGATTTTATAATAAGAAGAGCTTGCAAATTAATCTACTAGATTCGTTAGAAACCCAAACAGATCCGTGATGAAGAAAATACAAAATTAACCCAAACAGATTCGTGACAGCAAGAGTTGATGAAAACAGATTCGTGACAGCAAATAAAAAAACCTCACCTTAGATCAATAGAAAGGTTGTAATCGAAGTTGGGTCTTCAAGAGTTGATGAAAATCGACTGAGAGATTCGTGACAGCACTTTTATTGGCAGAGATTGTGGAAGATAGAGTGAGAAATTGTGGAAGATAGAGTGAGGTCAGTGAGAGTGAACAGTTCTCATGAACTGGGGAGTCATGAATGCGAGATTATGGAAGTGAAAATAATAGAATTAATTTAATTTAATTTACTTTATTTTATTTATTTTTCACTCAGCTCAAATTTATTTAATCCATGAGTTAACCATACCCAAACTATTATAAAATGGTTTTTCCTATAAAAATCCAAATCAAACCATTTTAATAATTTATCCAATCCAAATTATTTTATTTAGTTTGAGTTTGGTTAAACCCATGGGTTGTGGGTTTATGCCCACCCCTACTCTCAACATATTAATTGTAATTTTTAACAGATTTTTAATCTTAATTTACTTTCAATAAATTTCATCATGAAATCCTTTTAAATAAAATCACTTGAAATCGATTGTTTTTCAAATATTAGAATATTATTTTATCACAATATTTATCTGATAAAACACTACTAAATTTATTTTTTTATCATAAAAGTCCAATAAAATAATTTTCAATTAATTTTATTTGATTGGCTGTGTGAGATTAATTTAAATTTATTCTGAAAAAAAAAAGACAAAAATTTATTGTCTTCGCAGCATTTTCTCAGCTCTTCACTTATAATTTATATGATAGAAGAACAAAACAGGAACAGTTTAATTCATTCAAGAAAAACGAAATTGAACTTTTTTTAAAAAAAAAAAGAAATTGAATAAAATAGCATTTCAGTCATTTCAATAGGGGTATGTGACATCTTATTGAAACAATGGATAGCTGTGTAAGAAATTATAAAACCATAAGGAGTTAATGGAATTTTACCTACTTCATTCTTTAATTGCATCTTTTAAACGCTTCTCCATTTTCAACTTCCAGGGTTTTACTCCCTCCATTTTGAAAGACAGAGAAGAAATCTTCGCTTTCACATATACACAATTTGGTGAGCACTTTCTGATCATGTAAGATTTGACTCTGTTTGAATCACAAAGTTCTTAATGTTCTATTAAATTTTTACTGAGAGCAATTATGATATATCATCTGGGTTTTTCATTTTTGTTTTATGAAGTGCTTTTAGCGATTTGATATAGTTAAGAACTTAAAAGCTGAAGGGGTATAGTTAAGTGCTTTTCTAAAAGCTCGCAAAGCAATAGCTTTTTGGACAGAGAAAGCATTTACTAAGAAGCTCCTTTCAAGTGCTTGTCTAAAATTCACTCCCAACAATTTTTTGTTTATATAGTGTTTTTCCTTTTTTTTAGCCGATAATAGAAAATGGAGAGGACTTTTAAGAGTCACAAAAGAACTCCCAAAAAGACTATTAGTGCTTTGATTCGTATTATTGGTTGCGTTAGCAATATGTGTTGTGCCTCATTCAGATAATTTCTTCGTAACAGATGATTTGTTGAAGATATCAGAAATTCGGAGTTTAAGGAGGCTTCTATTTACTGAGCATAAGTTTCTATCCTGGATATGTTTGTTTGATGAAGATATTGGTGAATAAAGTTTTGGTGCTTGGCTTTCTGGTCTTGGAAATGCTATAGATCTGTCCAATGGAGTTTGTTTTGGCATAATGGCACTAACATTGCCAAGAAAGATATTAGTGCGTGGCTGCTTTCTTAAGAGCAGCTATCCTTTGCGATTCGTTGTGACTTCAGCTGCTCGGAAAACTGTGTTTGTTAGCAATAGTTTTGGAAAGTTTCGAGTATCATATGTGTTATGTGCTTATAGTCATCTGTTGAATCTTCAGTGCTTTTGTTCTAGTAGTGTTCAGCAGGAAAAATTATCTTGGGAAGGTTCTTCTCGTGAAGTTCTTCTGAGAAAGCTTGAATCTGCATCAAAAAATCATCAAGTGGGTGAAGCATGGGAAACTTTTAATGATTTTCAAAGATTGCATGGTATCCCTGAGCGTCATGTTGTGAATAGGTTCATTACTGAATTGTGTTATTCGGCTGAGCCTCACTGGCTACAGAAAGCATGTGATTTAGTTTTAAAAATCCAAAAAGGAAAAGCAGATTTACTTCAGCTTGATCTCCTTGCTAAGCTGTCCCTGTCTTTAGCAAGAGCTCAAATGCCTGTTCCTGCTTCAATGATACTTAGACTGATGCTTGGGAGAGAGAATCTACCTCGCAGTGATTTGCTGTCGTTGGTTTTTGTGCATATGGTGAAGACAGAAATTGGGACATGTCTTGCATCTAATTTCTTGATTCAGTTATGTGATGTTTTCCTACATCTATCTGCTGAGAAAAGTAATGGTGCTGAGCTGATCAAACCTGATACAATGATCTTTAACCTTGTGCTTCATGCTTGTGTGAGATTTGGATCATCTCTTAAAGGCCAACATATTATGGAACTTATGTCACGAACTGCTGTTGTTGCTGATGCCCACTCAATCATTATTCTTGCGCGGATTCATGAAATGAATTGCCAGAGGGATGAGCTGAAAAAATTTAAATGTTACATTGATCAATTATCGACCCGTTTTGTTTATCATTACCAGCAGTTCTATGAAAGTTTGTTAAGCTTGCATTTTAAGTTTGATGACATTGATGCTGCTGGTGAGCTTATATTGGACATGAATAGATATCGGGAGCCTCTTCCTAATCCAAAACTTAGGCAAGATGCACAAAAGCCTTACCTTATTTCAATAGGATCTCCTAATCTCAGGTGTGGATTGAAGTTACGGATTATGCCAGAGCTGCTGGCGAAGGATTCTATCCTCAAGATGGAATGTAAGCAAGAGCTTGTCCTCTTCAGAAATGGTAAACTTCTTCTTAGTAACAGGGCTATGGCAAAACTCATTAATGGATACAAAAAACATGGCAAAAATTCTGAGCTCTCAGGGCTGTTACTTAGCATTAAAAAGGAGCATCATTCATTTGGAGAATCCACTTTGTGTTCTGATGTGATTGATGCATTAATCCAATTAGGTTTTTTGGAGGCTGCTCATGACATTTTGGATGACATGGAATTAGCTGGGCATCCCATGGATTCTACTACATATAAGTCACTTCTGACAGCTTATTACAAAGTAAAGATGTTTAGAGAGGCTGAGGCACTATTAAAACAGATGAGGAAGAGTTGTTTGGTTCAGAATTTGTCTTGTGAGATGGTTGTCTCTGAAAGATTTTCTGAAGTAGCAGATAAAAGTGCTTCATTTACAGACACATCATCTTTGATGGATAAATCAGATTTAGCTGAGTCCTTGATTCAGGAGATGAGAGAGGAGGCAGTGCTTTCTACGATATACAAATTAAATTCTTCTATTTACTTTTTTTGTAAGGGAAAAATGATTGGGGATGCTTTGAAGATATATCGGAGAATGCAAGAGATGAAAATCCGACCGACAGTTGAAACTTTTTATTATTTGGTATATGGATATTCTTCTTTAGAAATGTATCGTGATATTACAATCTTGTGGGGAGATATTAAGAGGAACATTGAGAGTGGAGTTTTGGCAGTTAGCAGGGACCTATACGAGTCCTTACTACTGAACTTTCTTCAAGGTGGATACTTTGAGAGAGTGATGGAGGTCATTGGCTACATGAAAAAGCAGAATATGTATGTAGATAAATGGATGTATAAAAGTGAGTTCTTAAAGCATCATAAGCATCTCTATAGAAGGTTAAAAGTATCAAATGCCAGAACCGAGGCTCAAAGCAAGAGGCTTGTGAATGTTCAGGCATTTAGGAAGTGGGCTGGCATTGATTAAAGTTCCTTGTAAGTATTCCTGTATAAAGGAGATTTGAATTGAAAGTTCTTACTGACCTAGTCTTGCAAGTGACCATCTTGGACTTGCCTATGTTACATTTTTTTTTTTTTTTGGCTGCTGTACATGAGGGTGTATGATTTGGATTGTGTTGTGCCAATGTAAGAAGAGCTCAAGATCAAGCTAAAGATGTAACCTTCACTATTCCCAAAGTGAAGGAAAGCACAAAAATTAATTTAAGGTGCTCAATCTTTCTAGTTGGTAATATGACTTTTATAAATGTTTGCTGCACCATCAGCCTGTCTGGTGAGGGTGCCTTACTGTTGCATCTAGTACTTTGTTATATTCCCTATATAAAAAAAAATTGTTGAAAACAGGGACTTTGTATCGTAGTTGTTGATTTCATGTACAAGTTTGCTACAATTTGGTTCTTTGGTTTCATAGTGAGGAGTTTGTATCTATTTGCCTATAAACTGATAATTATGTGTGTTTCAAGTTCCATATTTGCCTATAAACTGATAATTATGTGTGTTTCAAGTTCCATTATTCATTTATTTGCCCCTCCTGTGGTGCATAAGTGGCTGATAGTTTTGTCGTTAAGAAATGTGGCTACTGGTTGCAGAGGTTAGTATTAATTTTGGTGGAGATATAGTGTGTATGTTTTGGCTACAAGTACTCACGGCATTAAGGCACAGTTAAATGAAGAAGAAAGTATGAGATTGACTAACGTAAGCTGTTAGGGACAAACCTGTAAATCCGTGTCTTACCTTGTCTCTGTTTTAGTTCAAAAAATGGGCCAGAAGGCAAGAATTTAAATGATCTAAATTGTTGGTAGCAAATCTTGATTCTATTTCTCTCCTCCCCGTTTTCTTAACTTTTTCTTTTCTTGTCTTCCTGCTCATGGCTGTATGACGCTGGGAAAATAATAATCGTGGTTACGCTTCTGAGATGGTGACCAATGAGCAGCGTAATTTGATTAGTAACTCGGTGAACTGTTGTGTATGGTTTGAAGACATGACGACCATTTGTCAGCAGTATCAGATTTCCAGGCTCTTGTTTGTAGTTCAAGTACAACTGGTCTAAATTTTACTTGCAATGATTCTTATTAGTATTGTTATGGTGTAATAAAATTAGTTTTTGCCATGCGGGCTGCTGCAGCTAGTTAAACTACTGAGATTGAGTTAAAAGTTAGCTTAAGGGGTGGAATAAAAGCGCAGTATTTGTAAACTCCGTGTTGATATTTGTATACAGAGAGGTTGAAGAACTACCAATGTCAAAATTTTGTCACACCCATCACTACCACAGCTGCATGTTGCAACCATCATAATTGCCCTGAGTTCCCCGCCTGGATATTTGTTTAGATAGGACTCCGACAATTCATGCTTAATGGCGAAAGGTTAAGACGCAATGATGCAGTGATTTGTTAAGTATCAAAAGTGTGGAAATAAAAGAAAAAAATTTCAATATTTATTTTTTTAAAAAAAATTATTAGCTATGTACACCATGTTGTGCTTTTTCAAGAGCTATTTTCTCCTGTGTTTCATGAAGGGATGAATATATATTGAAATATGAAAGTAAAAAGATTAAACAATATCAAGTACCATACTAATATTGGTATTGCGTTTGGATATGCATGTTCCTCGGCTGATTCTTATTGCATATGTTGATTTCTGTACTAGCAGGAGGACACATACCGATCATCGGCGATATCGGAGTCTCTTGAAGTTAAAGTGTAACTGCAGCAGCCCTCGTTCAAAAGTGCACTTGAATCCTTGCTGTTTCATGGCAGCCTTAAAATTTAACCCAACCAATGCTAATTGAGCATGCTAATGGAAATATTTTCCACCATTTCTGAGCAACGTAACACGATAACATTAGAGTCAATGTTATATTTAGTATATTGTTAAGCTAATTTATGGATTTAGATTGTTTCTCTTATTGGAGAAGGATTAGGATTTAGTAGCTACCAGTATAACTACTTTTATTATCATAAACTTTCAGACATTTCATTAATAATATTTTAAATACCCAAAATTCCTAAAATAAAAAAATTCTAAACACTTTTGAGACCTTTCTGTATCAAGCCTCCTCCCAATCGATATCATCTCCTTCTTCATCCTCTTTCCGTTTGCACTTCATGCCCACTTGGCGATTAGAAGATAGACCAAAAAGACCATCAAGCACATGTTCCTGTTGATTCTTAGCAGCTTCTTCTAATTCTTGTTGTTTCTTCGTAAGAGCAGCATTATACTCCTTAATATACTCATTTCGTAAACTTGTTTTATCATCTTCAGCATTTGACTCCTGCTTAACCTCTCCACATTGTTCCATTGTAAAGTTCATTTCTTTTTTGATCATCCAAGGAGGTAAGACTTTCGGAGATGTACTGTCGGTTTCTGATTTGATATCCACTTGCTTGCCTTAGCCACCAGAAAAGGCAACTTCAAGCTTTCTGTCTCCAAGAATTGGCATTGTTGTCCAGCCATATCCCTGGGAAGATTTTTTTTGGATCATTGGAACTAGAATCTCCATTTTTTTTTTTTTTGATATAAAAGGGGTTCTAAAAAGAGCTAAGGACAAACAAAACATGGGTAAGCTACCCCATATACCCCATATATGTCATGTTGAAGGTAAGCAATAATACCAGGAGAAGGATTTGGGAACAAATTAAGACCCAAAGGAAAAGATAGGACATGGTTTGCTAAAAAGTCCGCTGCAAAATTAGCCTCCCTGTAAACATGATTAATGGCAATGCACCAGCTGCGACTAATGAGATCTTTAATTGACTTAATCAAAGGAGATAGCTCATTAGTTGTGATCATAGGGGTGGTGACTAGTTGGAGAATACAGATGCTGTCAACTTCAACTTGTAACCATCGGATCCCATTTTGCCAAGCAATATTTAAACCTTGATATAGGCCCCAAAGTTCAGCTACTGTAACCGAGCACGATCCAATATTCATTCCAAAGCCGGCCACCGAAGACCCATTATGATCTCTGATAAGACCGCCTGCACTTGCTTCCCCTGTCTTTTTTGCAGCACCATCAGTATTTAACTTACACCAGGGCCAGAATGGAGGAGACCAACATATCCACTTCGCAACCCGGCGATTATTCATGCCCATGTGTGTGTTACTAATCCGTTGAAATTCTGTAGCTTTTATCTTGACTTCAGATAACATAGTATCAATAATAGTTAAATAATTAAAAAAATGAGTTCATTTTGTTTCCAGCTAAACTTATCCACAAAGGGCACAAAGCCACAAATTAAGAAGCGACACGAACTGGATTTGGATTTAACTAGATAAGATTATCTATTCAAAATTTTGTTCTTTGTTTATATAAAAAAAGGTTAATTAGACTAATTCTCGCTTTAGTATTAAGATATTGTAATTTTTTAAGCTATAGCAGTGGAAAAAAAGTTGTAATAATAAAAAATAATTTTGACAAAATAATAAAGATATTATATATTTTTCATCATACAATTGCCGGATCAAATAAACTTAACTTCTAATTCACAGTAGTTGATATTTACCAAACACTTTTGTAGCTACAGTTGCCCAACCTCTAGGCCTAAATTAGTATTTCGAACATTTAAAATGCTTGGATTAAGTTAAATTTTTTAGGGTTTGATTTGTTATTACTTAATGTAGCTCTAAGCTTGTAGGGTTTTGATTAAGGTTATTTTTCAATGCATGAAGAGAGAAAAATCAAAATCCAAATCATATTTTGAATGTTGTAAAGACATATGAAAGCCATGTATCCCATTTTCATAGTATATTTTGTCTCTTTTATCGAACCTTGATGCACGATAACATTCTATTATAGATAATTAAGAAGAATTGGACAAGACAGAATTAAAAAAGTAAAAAGAGGCATTGCTAATAAAAGAAAAAAATGGCAAAAAAAAAAATAGAACAAATTAGTTTTTAAGCAATGTAACGCTTAATAAGTTTTCGGAGGAGGTATTGCTATTCTGTAAATTGTAGATTTTGAGAGACAAACGACTATGTCTAATGATCAAAGACAAATTTTTTGTTCATTTTAAAAAAAAATTACAAGGACAAGAATTGAGAGATCAATTTATACAATGGTAATTTTGACCTTCAATGGGGTTTATTAACAAAATAACACATTTTAAGACATTATAATGGGGGCATATTTAAAACTTGAGTGTTATCACAGAAAATTTGAGGGAAATATCAGCGTTCTCTTCTTTAACACTAACGACTACTGGTCTCTGGTCATATTAGAGTCCTGAATTTTGATTGTCATGTGCTCTATAATCATCTTAAGTACTTAATTTTGCTGAATTGGAATTACTGTAGATTGGGAGGAATTGAATAACAAAAAGTTATTTACAGAAGCATTCTCAGGATTAATTGTTTCGGAATTAGGGAGTTCAAATTCTGTTGGGAATGATTTTATATTTCGTCAGGAGATTGTCAATTTTCCTCCTACTGTAATCAATATATAACATTTACTTCTATTGTTTATAGTAGCCAATAACCCTTGTAATAATATAAGTTTACAATATTGTCCTTATTTTTAAATACACTTTTATTTATATTTATTGTAGATTAAATAAATCACATGAATGAAAATAAAAATAAAAATTAAGTATTAAAAACAAGAAATATGTGTTTTGAAGTGAAAAATTTAACAATAATTTTTTTGCACTTTTTTATTTTGTAAACATTTTCTTATAATAAATATTTTATAATATTTTAAAATTAAATGTAAAAAGTACAAGAAAATATTTTATTATTAATTTTTTCCCATCAAAATATATATTTCTTGTTTTTAATACTTAATTTTTTATTTTAATTTCCATTCATATGATTTATTTAATCTACAATAAATATGAATAAAAGTGTATTTGAAAATAAGAGTAATATTATAAACTTATGTTGTCATGGGGGTTATTATCTATTATAAAAACAGTAGGAGTGTAAATGGTATATACTGATTATAATAGGGAGTAAATTGGTAATCTTCCTATTTCACCACATCTAAGGATCTTGGCAATGAGGCAGCCAATTGGCTATCTAAGTTAGCTTTGATGAATTCTGATGGTATATACTGATTATAGTACTTGGATTTATATATTTATCGTTAAAAGACTTGCCCTCTTTGTTTATTGAAATATTTTATTTAAAAAAAAGTATGACAAAAACTGACCAAATGTGGATTTTAAAAAAAAAAGAAGACTTTTCCAATAATTGGAGGTAGATTTACTGAATTTGGCAGAATGGCCTGCATAAAGATAATTGTAAAAGGTCTTGCTCTCTTTGTTTAATGAAGTGTTGGAAATATTTTACTTGTGCTGTCAAGACATCAACAACAAGTGCAATAAATATTTTACTTGTGTTGTCTTTGTTTAATGAAGTGTTGTAAAAGGTCTTCCTCTTTATTTATTATTGTATTATTATTTTGGGAATTTTTGTTAAATTTTTTCTACTATCACATATTCGTGTTCGTTGTCATTTACAAAACAAACTTTTTATGTTTGAACAACTTCATCGTGTTCTACTATGCTTCTACTTACAATCTTTATGCAATGTTTAACAAAGAATCTAAGGTCATAATTTCTATATATATATTCTTTAATTCAGTTGATAAAAACAAGTGCAATAAGTCAATCACAATAAGATGTGCACAAGTATTAAGGGAACAATAGTGAAAATTATTGTAACGTGAAATTAATTAATAGGGATTTGATTGACATCAAAATGTCCAAGTTAAATAATTTATTTAGGATTTAGATACAAGAGGAAACTAAGATATCAACATATCACCTTAAGAATGGGAGTTTAATTCATCAAATTGTATCTACACGGGGCGAGTTGGCTGGACTTTCGCATGAAATTGAAATGTGAAGAGGATGAGGGAGATGATCATGTTAATTGGGAAGAGGCTTCAATTGCAGGTAACACGAATGAAAGTTTCAAAGTCAATTATTTGACCATTGATGCTGAGGCTTTTGCAGAGGATGTCAAAATAAGAAACTGATAGTACTCCATGCAAAGTCTAACCTTGGATGATCAAGCAAGGAATGAACCTTACAAAGCAACAACGTGGAGAGGTTGGAAGTTCATCAACTAGCTAGAGGATTAACGGATGACAAAAAATCAATTGTTTAATATGATAAACGAATTGAGAGAATGAGTATATTAAAGTGTATCACGCCGCTCTTCTAAAGAAATAACAATAAATCTTGATGGTCTTTCTAGGGTATTTTTTAATCATCAAGTGAGCGTGAAGTCTAAATGGGAAGAGAGTGTTTTTGATATTTGAAATATTATTAATGAAAGGCAGGGAACGTTATCATAATAAAATAATTTAATAACTCTATTTAGGCTCTATTTAAGATTGAGATTGAAACTCAATAAAGTACTTATTTTATAATTTGTGACAAAAATAGTGTTTGATAAATTTTGTAATAACTTCTTATTTCATAGTTTTCTCTATTTCAATAGAAGAATAGCTTTACATAAATAGTTTATTAAATAAACTACCACATCTTTTTAAAGTTCTTATTATAACCTTAATTAATATTTTAACATAAAAAATATAATTATGTCATATTTTTCCATACACTATAATATATAAGTCATTAGATATCATATTATCACCACAATCAAAACTACCAACACAACTACTATATATTCTCTCCAATATCAAAGTTTTGATATAATAAGTTCGTATTTTCCATATTATACTTGTATTTTCTATTATAAGATTAAAAAAGACTTGCATATAATCATGTAAAAGTTTTTGAACAATGAACAATTTCACATGAAAATTCAACATAACTTTTAAAATCAATTTTATAACCATAACTTTTAACATACAATCTATTTATATTTTTCTATAGTCATGGTGTTTATTGCAACAAGGTTAAGGTAAAAGTAATGTATATTACTATTTTATTTTATCTGGATTATATATTAGTATGAATTTTTATCATGTTTTATGTAACAAATTATTAATTTTTTTAACTTAATATAATTTTACGTGTTTTAAAAAGAAAATGGCATGTCTAAACATTATTAAACATACTTCAAAAAAATAAAAGATAATTTAAACTTATATCTATTTTGGTCATTATATGATAAAATAACACGTTTGTAATAAAATTTACCAAACACATATACATTGCTTTAAAATTCACAACAATAGTAACAACATAGTTTATCAAATATCAATGTGCTTTTTTAATCATCTGCTTATTGTATCCACAAAGTAGAAGCAGCTTATTCAATTAGCAACCGCATTCCCAAACTAGTCCTTATACCAGTAGCTATTAAATTTTAATTCTTCTCAAATAAGCATACTAAAATAAGATAAATTCTAATAAAATACGAAATATAATATTGATTCAAATGTTAGAATGTTCAATTAGCACTAGGTAGGATATTTTTTAGCGTTGCCCAAACAAGGGAAAATACTTCCATATCCTCAATCTGATGATGAAAAAAAAAATCACCATTACCGCATGATATGTGGTAGCGTATTTTTTAGGCAATTTTGAAATAGTGTTGTTCAACTTACAATAGATGTTATAATTCATAGTATATTACGCACATAATTGAGTTGCAATCTCAATATTTTTCTATTTATCCCATTTCTCCCAACTTTCCATAGCATTTCATATAATTCAATTTTTAATCAGTTGAAGTTAGATCACAACACACATTACTATATATTTTGCATTCTCAGCACGTTTATTTTTATAAGGATATATTTTGAAATGTATATATATATTTATAAAGAGAGAGAGAAAGTTGTGAAGTAATATGTTTTTAGATGAGACACGGATACTATTATATGATTATAGTAGAGGCCTGAAGCAAGATCTATATATTCTCCTATATTATGAGCTTTAAATAGGAGCTTGAGATAAGAAATATAGTGACTATCGTATGACCACGGCCGACAGAGAGGTCGGGTCGGGTCGTGTCAGTTACTTTCATCATTCTTCTATTGCTTCTTTTTACCACTCCATTTTCGACTTCCAGGATTTTACTCTTTCCATTTTGAACGATAGCGAGAAGAAAACTTCGCTTCATATAGAATTTGCTGAGTACTCTATGATCATATAAGCTTTTATCAATTATTTTTACACTATTGTTTGAAACACAATAGACAGTGATCTTATTATTCTACTAGATTTTTTCTAAAAACAATTATATATCTCATCTGGGTTTTTTCGTTTTGTTTTATAAATGTGCTTTTAGCAATTGAGAAATTTCTAGCGAGTGACGCCTGAGTATAAGAACATAAAAGCACTTTCTGAAGAGGTAATACTAAGTGCTTTTGTAAAAGCTCGCACTGCAAGAGATCTATTTATTTATGCATTGCGACTTTCTGAGGACGTGATATTTGTTTTTGGGACCAAACTGGAAATGAGAGAAAAATTTCGATCTTAGTACAGATAAACTTCAGTTTAGGGGTCGTATTGAAATTAATCTGCTGACGTGGCCAAAAGCCGTTCGCTGTTAAGTTGTTTCTGGAAAAATTCCAGAAACGTTAGTATAAAAGGAGCTGTTGCACAGCACCTAGTGCATCAAGCTTTTCTCATTCATTTCTTTACCAAATTCCATGATTCTTATTCCGCTGTGAAGCTTGTAATATCTTATGTAAAGGGTGATTGATTTGTAGCAAGTTTGAGTAATGAAAGCAAGTTGATTTTTCTTTCAAATTAAGAAGCTTGTTCTCTGTGATTGTTTCTGATTTCATTGATCTTGTTATTTTGTTCTTTGATTGATTGCTTTGTTTCGAGTTTCTTGGAGTCAATAGTCTTCTTAAATTCAACATTTATTTAGTTTCTTTTGGGATGTTGAAAGCATTTACTAAGAAGCTCCTTTCAAGTCCTTGTCTAAAATGCACTCCCGATAATTTTTTTAATGAAGTTCTTATTTTCTACTTTGAGCAGACAGATGATTTTGTCCCTCATTCTGATAATTTATTTGTGAGGCAGAATTTAAAACGACACTTTCCATCTCTTGCTTTCATAAAGAAAAAAAACATAGAATTTAGGAGATTTTGGAGACAATCAGAAATTCAGATTTTTGATAAAGTTATTAGGTCAAAAAAATTTTGGTGCCTCTTTTTTGGGTCTCGGAAATGCTATAGATCACTCCAGTGTGAGAATATTTTGGCATAATGGCACTTTGACAAGAAACATATTAGCACGTAGCTACCCCTGGACTTACTGAGTTTCACTGGCTACAGAAAGCATGTGACTCAGTTTTAAAAATCCATAACGTAAAATCAGATTAACTTCAGCTTGATCTCCTTGCTAAACTGTCGCTGTACTTAGAATGATGCTTGAGAGAATCTACTTTGCAGTGATTTTCTGTGGTTGGTTTTTCTGCATATGGTGAAGACAGAAATCAGGACATGTCTTGCATCTAATCTCTTGTTTCAGTTATGTGATGTCTTCTTACGGCTATCTGCTAAGAGAAATAATGGTGCTGAGCTGATCACACAAGATATATTGGCAGGCAAGCATAATAATTACAGAGCACATGCAAAAATATAATGATGACATGCAATGATGACTTTTGACATGTAACGATAGTTTTTGAAATAAACATAATAATTGCCACCAACCCCATTAGACAACTGCTACCCTCCTTTATTTATTTTTCTCTCAACAGACAATTATTATCCTCTTTCATTTATTTTCGTCAGACTTTCTTTTGTAATTGTTACAATAACTTTGTATTTATATCATTGTAAAATAGACGATAAATGATGAATAAAAATTATTTCCTTTCTTTTGGCCTCTTAATAGGATCGGATGATCTTTAACCTTGTGCTTCATAGTTGTGTGAGGTTTGGATAATCTCTTAAGGCCAAATTATTATGGAAAATTTTGTCACGAACTGGGATCCACGCCGATGCCCACTCAGTCATTATTTTTGCCAAGATTCATGAAACAAACTGCCAGAGAGATGAGCTGAAAAAATTTAAATATTACATTGATCAAGTATCGATCCCTTTTGCTCATCATTACTGACAGTTTTATGATAGTTTGTTAAGCTTGCATTTCAAGTTTGATATCATTGATGCTGCTGGTGAGCTTATATTGGACATGAATAGATATCGCTAGTCTCTTCCAAGTCAAAAACTTAGGCAAGACTCACTAAAGCCTTACCTTGTCCCAATAGGATCTCCAAATCAAAGGTGTGGATTGAAGGTACAATTATGCCTGAGCTGCTAGAGATGGATTCCTTCCTCCAGGTGGAAGGTAAGCAAGAGCTTGTTCTCTTCAGAAATGGTAAACTTCTTCGTAGTAATAGGGCTCTAGCCAAACTCATTAACGGATACAAAAAAAAAAAAAAACAGGAAGAATACTAAGTTCTCAAGGCTCTTACTTAGCATTTAAAAGAAGTTAGCATTCAAAAGGAGTATCATTCATTTGGAGGATCCAGCTAGTGTTCTGATATGATTGATGCAATATTTCAATTAGGTTTTCTGGAGACTGCACGACATTTTGGATGACATGTAATTAGATGGGCATCCTGTGGGTTCTACTACATATAAGTCGCCCCAGACAGCTTATTACAAAGTAAAGATGTATAGGAAGGCAGAGGCACTATTAAAACAAATGAGGAAGATTGGTCTGGCTCAGAGTTGGTCTGATGAGATTGTTGCCTTAGAAAGATTCTCAGAAGTAGCAGATAAAAAAGCTTCATTTACAAGCACATCAACTTTGATAGGTAAATCAGATTTAGCTGAGTCCTTAATTCAGGAAATGAGAGAGGAGGCATCACTTTCTATGGTATATGAGTTAAAACTCTTCTATTTACATTTTTTTGCAAGGGAAAATTGATAGAGGATGCTTTGAAGATATATCGGAGATTGCAAGAGATGAAAGTCCGACCCACGATTGAAATTTTTTTCTATTTGATATATGGATATTCTTATTCGGAAACGTATTGTGATATTACAATCTTGTGGGGAGATATTAAGAGCAACATGGAGAGTGGAGTTTTGGCAATTACCGGGGATGTAGGAGACTTTACTACTGCCTTTTCTTCAAGGTGGTTACTTTGAGAGAGTGATGGAGGTCATTGGCTTCATGGAAAAGCAGAATATGTATATAGATAAGTGAATGTATAAAAGTGAGTTGTTAAAGCATCATAAGCATCTATATAGGAGGCTAAAAAGCATCAAATGGCAGAACCGAGGCTCAGAGCAAGTGGCTTGAGTATGTTCAGGCATTTAGGAAATGGGCTGGCATTGATTAAAGTTCATTGTAAGTTTTCCTTTATACAGAGCATATGAATTGAAAGTACTTACTAACCCTGTCTTGCAAATAACCGTCTTGGACTTGACGATGCTACAGTTTTCATTCGCTTGACCTGAGGATGTATGATTAGAATTGTGTTGTGCCAGCGTAAGAAGACTTTAGAGCAAGACTTTAGAGCAAGGCTTGGTTAAATCAGTTTGTGGACAGCTAGTTTTGTAGTTTCAGAGAGAAACTAGTTTGCAAGAGTGTAGTTGTGTAGTTTCAGGGAAATTTACAACGGCAAAGGACAAGTTGGTGCGCTTGGGAGGCAATTGTGAGTATATTACAGCCTGACTTGGAGAGTTTGGCTAAGAACACAAAAATCAACTCAATCGAGATGGCGGGTGTGAAGCAAACTTGTGCAGAGTTTGTGAGCGAATTGTCGGATAAGCTGAACAAGGTGACAGAAGATATTGCCGCACTAATGGAGATATTGAAAGGCCACATTGGGGATCTTGAAAAGGAAGTGGGATTGATTGCAGAAATGTACAGTAGACAACACTTCTTGGGCAAAGGATGGACATTGGAAAGTCAAGGTGCCCAAAGCGAAGGCTCATAACAAGACTCAGAATGCCAAAAAGTTGGAGAATTTTTTATGGATATGGAGCAGTATTTTCGAGCTGCTCGTGTACCTGAAGCTGATTGGGTCACTATCACGAGCATGTACCTAGAGGGTGATGCTAAATTGTAGTGGTGGAGCAGGCTTCAAGAGGATGCTGAAGCGCAATGACCAGTAATTAAAACTTCAGACATGCTCAAACGAGAACTGAAGGGATAATTCTTACAGAGGAATGCTAGCTGGCTCGCGAGGGAGAGTTTGAAAAAGCTAAAGCATACCAGATCGGTGAGGGATTAGGTCAAAGAATTCAGTTCGTTGATGTTGGACAACAAGAACATGTGTGATGAAAACAAACTCTTCAATTTCATGTTGGGTTTGTAGTCGCGGGCTCTAAAGGAATTGCGAAGACAAGCTGTGAGGGTTTTACTAGCAACAATAACAGTGGCCAATGGCTTGGTAGATTTCATATTCGCGAACGTTTCTCTTTCCGAATCTAAGAAATCAAAGGATGGCAAGCAAGGCAATTTTTCGTATGATGGTGGGAAAAAAATAACAGCCCAAACAAAGCCAAGCAAGACAATCCGCAAGGAAAGAAGAGTTCAGCGTGCTTCATTTGCGACAGACCACATCGGGCAAAGGATTATCCGAAGCATGATAAGCTAATTTTTTAGGTGAGGGATCAGAAGGGGAGTATTTAAAACCTTCAGAGGCCAAAGTAACGACAGCGCGCATGAATCCGTTACAACTATTGAGCAACACAAAAGTCAAGATAGAGGAGGAACCCATCGATCAAGAGGTGCTAGCGAGCACCATGAGGGATAAATTCTACCAAATAGGACTAATGTGTGCAATTGTGAAGTTAAATGGGGTTGAAGTGAGGGCAATGATTGATACGGGTGCTATGGCGACTCTTGTAAAGGCGAACTTGGTACCACGCATTGGTCTGCAAGTTGCTAGAGCCAACATTGCCGTGTATCTTATTTCGCATCATCGGGTGGTTCCGATTCGCATAGCGGTGACCAACCTAAGTGTGGGCTCTTGGGTGCTTGAGACAACGTTTGTGGTGATGGCTATGTCTAGATTTGATGTAATTTTGGGAATGGAGTTCCTATATAATGCAAGGTGCATGTACTACCTCACTTGTCATGCATTTGGATCGTGGGCATAGAGGAGCCGTGCATGGTTGAATGCGAGTATCAAAGTTTGAGTAGGCTGGAACCATCACTCTAGACTACCAGTAATGGTTTAGATCAAGGGAATTCAGTGATAATGTCGATCGTTGAGGAGAAAGATGAAGTTGAAGAGGGGTTTGACGGGTATACCAAGGCATCTAGACAAGCTAACAGATGACGATAAAAACCAAGGCAAAGAAGAATCACAAGTTGAGTCCCAGCAGGTAGTTCTAATTACCAAAAGGTTAACAATAGTAAGAATGAGACATTTGAGAAGGTACCAACTGTGGTGAGTCTTTGTTGTGTAAAAGGAAATGCGGGTGCATTGGCAATGAAGCGCAAAGATTCACGCACTTTAAAACAACAAGTGGGAATCCAGTAAAAGCTTCACAATGGGCTGCCTGGTTCATATTGGTGTTGTTGGGTGTAACGACATTGTTTTCTATTTATTGGTGCACACGAGGGTGATGTGAGCATTAAGCATTGGACGACGAAATGCGATTTAGCAGGCTAAAGTGGAGAGGGGCATGTGTGGTAGCCGAATCCATGGGAATTTCAGTTTTCTCGACAACATGGCAATAAGGTTGGAGTTTTGTTGCGGGCTATGTAGAATAGACAAGCAGGGGCTTGTGTGGACAGAATGACTCATGGGAATTCGAGAGGGAACAACTGGTAGCGACAAGTGCATTCTTAGAGAGAATGGCCAGTGGGAAAATTGCTGGTATGGAGTCATTTCATGGGTGGTGAATGATTCCACCACTTAGACAAAACATCCAAAGGACCAAGGGATGGCGCAACAGATGCGTGATGAGCCAACGTTGACACATAGATGTGTGTCGAGTAGAAGAAACTGCAAGCTTTGATATGGCTTTGCGTGGGGGAAGTTATGGTAGATGTAAGTACCCTGCTGACAAGGACGTTGCGCTTTTTGGGTAGGGGGGTTTGTCACTACCGAGAGTCATAATGGCCAACTGTATTAGCTTGGCTTGGGGCCTTGTGCCAAATTGTGACAGCAGCATGCTTGTGCTTGGGGGTGACCAAGAAAGTAAGGGAAGTATGATGCGTGGGCTGGGGTGCGGTAGCAAGCGTACGTTGTGGCATAAGCGCAGGGAATGTAGAATGGCGCAGGCAAGGGCATGCATGGGCAGTGCACGTAACATCTCGCAAGTGCGTGGGCACATGGGCGTATGTTTGCTACCGCGCCCCAGTGATGGCGCTAAGTACTTCGCTTAGCCAGCCACTAAAAAATGCCCAACGAAAGCTAATGCGTCGCAAGAAATTCAAGACTCACAATGAAGGTTATGCAAGAGAGATTTCTCACTAACACAAAGAACAACGCATATAAGCCACAAGAATACAAGTGATTTTACTTTCTACGGAGGCATCAACCCCCAACATACATCACCATTACTATTTATATACATAAGTTTGCAAATGACACCCCTATTTGCTAAGGTTAAGTGGCGCCCCACCCTTGCGACCATCTCAATTTTCCTCTCTAAATTTTAGGCACCACCAAGCAAGATTTAAGGATCACATCTCCACTTCCCCTTGACTCAAGCAACCATTGCCTATTTAGGGTGCGTTTGGGATTGAGGTGCTGTAGCTTCTACTATGAAAAAAAACTGTAATTATGAAACAAAAGTTAATAATATATAGTAAATATAAATTTTAAATAATAATTTTGATAAAATTATTAAAGATATAATAAATTTTGTATTACATAAGTGAACAATTATATCAACATAGCTTAAAAGTTATAGCAGCTAGTGTTTACCAAATACTTTAGTGCTGAAGCTTTTAAGCTGCAGCTGCCCAACCTCAATCCCAACCGCACCCTTAGTGTACTCAAAGAAATCATGGGATGTAACCACTACTGCCCACCTCCTTGATGAGTAACCACCACTGCCCACTCTCTTTGCCTCTCATTTTTAGGCATATGATCCAAGGTCATGTTCCTTCATTTAAACTAAGCACTCATGCTTGATTTTAAGGCCACTTTTAAAGAGTTGCAGCCATCATGCTTCCATGTTCAACTGCCACTATCTGCGCACAACCTGCACATGAACGCCTCTTATTTTTCACATGATTTGGGACCCCGTGCATGCCTCGTGCTTCTGCACGCTTGTGCGCATACGACACACAATTACGCCACTATCTCGCGTTATTCTGCAAACTGCACACGCAATTGAGCCACTGTCCCGTGCACTACTGCGCCGAGTGCTCGTCCTTGCACGCTGCTATGCCTTGTGCTCGAGAACCCCTGCGCCTCGCGCCTGCGGGACAGCGCGCACAACTCCCATCTTTTCGAGGGGCCTCGTGCCGTTCGCAGGAAGGTGCGTGCAGAGGCCTGTTTTAAAACAAGACTTCTATCTCAGGGGGCGTGGCCAAGAAGGCGCCGAAGCCGGTGTGTTATAGCCTTTGGCCTGTGTGGGATGGGGAGGGGAGCTTCAGCCACTTCGGATCACCGAAATGACTCTCATCTTTTCAAGGGGCCTCACGCCTTCCGTGGGAAGGTGCTTGCAGAGGTCTGTTCCAAAACAAGACTTCTGTCCTAGGGGGCGTGGCCAAGAAGGCGTTGAGGCCGGTGTGTTGTAGCCTCTGCCCTGTGGGGAGTGGGGAGGGGAGCTTCAGCCACTCCAAGTCTTCAAAATGACTCCCGTATTTTTGAAGGGCATCGGGCCACCCGCTGGAGCGCCTATGCCACAGCGTACGCTTACTGCCGCGTCCTGTTGTGCAAATTTTATTGAACTCGCAAGCGCACAAATCTATTGTAGAATAGACTAATAGTGCCGAGTGTCGATCCCAAGAATAGGTGAATTTGTAGAATTAATTTTGTAAATGGGTGGTTGGATTTATGGTGAAAATGACTTAGATTATACTAAAATTAGAATTGAAATGGCGAGAATAAATTGAAGAAAAATCTATTGAAATGACGTACTTTGGTATCTGGATCCGTATTAACATGCACTATGGGCTAAATATTCCTTATTAATATCAATTAAATCATGAGGGGGGAATCCATACCTCATGAACCACACTTTAATCAATATGGTGCTAAAGGCTTATCGTGCTAAATAATAACAACCTTGTACTAGAGAGCTGGAGAAACCAAGACTGTATCTAGACAAGATTATTATTATTTGTCGACGAAAAGTCAAATCATCCACAAAAATTAGAGGGGAAAAAATAAATTTACCAAATAAAACCCATGACACATGTTGAGACTTCACCTTCAATCCAAGCTTGAAAAAAAATTAGTTACTCATAATTAAACTAGGGACAAAATAGAAATTTATTAAAATACATAGAAAATACAAGATGGAAAAAGAATTACAAAAAATGGAGTCCAAAAATGGATTCAGAGCTATCAAATAAGGGGGGGAGGCCCCCTTTCTATAGATACATTGAGTAAATTGTGGCCATCTGATTAAAAACAGTTTGGACGCTCAGGATTACGCCACGTCATCAGTCAACAGTACGCGGTTTGACCACACAGATGAACAGTAAAACGGTTTGACCCGGGTTGAACAGTAACGCGGTTTGGTTGAAAATAATCATGTGTAATGCATGTACCGTACGCGAGATTTTTGGTCCACTGATATGCTGCCATGTCATCGATCAACAGTGCATAAGAATTTTAGTCCAACAGGATCTTGACACCTCATCAGTCAATGCCACATCATCGGTCAATGCCACGTCATTGATCTGTCTATGTGAATAGTATCGTGAATAGTAACGTAGACAATACCGTACATGTGAATAATACCGTACATGTGAACAATGCCATTTTTTCTTTTATGCTCCTTCTAAGGTTTTCGACCGTCCTGAGTTCAAAAGTGATGTCCGTTTTGCCGTCTAATCACTCGTTCATTGTGAAATGACTATGATGCCCCTATAATAAATAAAATACTTAATGAAAATAAAACACATAATTAAATTGCGAGAAGCTTTAATACATAAAAGTAAGGGTTGTTGTAAGACGTGAAATGTAAAATGACGATTTTCTCCTTTATAAATATACATTTTCTAACACTCAACACACCCCCAGCCAACTTATTGCTAGTCCTTAGCAAATAAAGTGAAAACAAAATTCAAATCCAAAATGATTTTTTTTAACAATCATGTTTATTCAATCAGACTAATGATGGTAATCAAATAAAAGTATAAGCATTATCTCCAGTCTAAAGAAACATCACACCTACATCAACCATCCACATGAATCAGCCCAGTAGACTTTGTCATAGCTACTTTCAAGAATGACATGTCAAACCCTAAAATCTCACTGGAAGTAGTGACACTCTCACAAAGAAATTAAACCCAATAAAAATAGTCACTCCAATGAATGGTAATTGAGAGAAAATAATAAAGAAGTGATATCACATGCTCTCACCAAGATGAAAGAAATATGCTCTCAGCTTAGAAATAATACAATCTCAAGTCAAATAAAAATGCTAGTCAACCCAATTTATTTATTTATTTTTTTATGCACCACTACATTTTTTTAGCCCATATAACTAGCTTCTACTTCAGACTATAGTTCCCTAAAATCAAGAAGGACTTTTATTAGGACGTAACATAGGCTAGGGACATGGCTAACAAATAAAGGAAATAAGGAAAACAAAGTGTATGTTTGAGAAAAATGCAAAGGATTTTTTTTTTGGAAGTTGCAAGGTGGATTTCTCCTATTATTGTTATTTTTTTTTCTTTTTTTTTAAACAACAATTTTTTTTTAGCATAACTTCACTATATAAATTATTTATTTACATTTTTCTCAAACATAAATAGGTGATGAAACTTGTAAGATATTGAATAATACTCCAAATCGGAGTGGGTTAAGATGATAAGTTTGACAAAGAATTTTTTTTTTAAAGGCTCAAAAGGGTTAACTATGGATATTTGATAAAAAGGATGGCTAGAAAGACTCAAACGGATCAAAAATGACATTTCCATCGTCTTTTAGGGCTCTAAATAATCTTCCATATCTACCAGTTAGATGGGCCTCCATATGTAACAACACAAATTTTTTTTTTAATTTTATAATTTTTTAAGGGTTAACTCAAAAGAAATCTAGAGATCGTGTATACAATAATAAACTGCTAAGTTGTATAAAGAATGGGCAAAAAAGTTATTCTCCAAGAAAAATAATAAGCTCAAAAACTCACTTGGTACTTATTATGACATGTTCACTCCTTCAAGCAATTCATATTTGTCTCCGATATCAACATGTAGAGTAACAAACATAGTGTAACATCACTTAAGACCAAAGATAATACAAATACTAAAATTTGAAATTAATCATGTCATCCAATGTTAAAACAAATCACAATTGTTTTTTAAACAACATTCTATCCCCCAACCTATTCTAAACATGAAAGGAAAATATGCATGCAGAAATGTGAAAATGATGCAGAAAAACTAATTAGAAAAGTTATACTTAAGATGATAGAAAAAGAAAATATTTTTTTTAACTAAGAAGATGCATTTCTAGAGGCATTACACTCCATATTTGAAAATGTATATTTATAAAGGAGAAATTAAGAAGAAGAAGAAAAATGAACATCAAAACTTAATAAAGACAAAGAAAATATCTAAATTTTTTTTAATTTTTTTAAACAATGAAGATGCGTTTCTAGAGTCACTACACTCTATATTCAGCCATCTTCAACACAAAAAGTTAGCCACAATTAGTTTCTATGACAAAAAGTTAGTAAAAAATTATCCAAGATTCCACAATTATCGATTATTCCCTCCCCCCAACCAGAACGAAACATTGTCCTAAATGTTTTAAAGGAAAGAAATAGAGTTTAGAAGACATCACCTGGGTGGTGAAATACAGAAGAAAATATTTACAAGCGGAGAGTTAAATCTAATTTGTAATTCTTACTGCGGCGACTGTTACCATCATTATTTAGATGCTTCAACACAAAGGTCCATGGGTCTGGCTCCAGTCTATAAGCTTGTAATAGATCAAGTAGTTCATTTGCAGAGCACAAATAAAAAACTTTTTGGCATTGGAAAGAACGAAATAGTTTTTTATTTCATGGTTAAGGAATGCGATAAAGTCATCATAAAAATTATTGACATTTAACAAACCGATGGATTTCTGGTGAATGTGCAGATGGGCCCAAGATGCTAGTGTGATAAGTGCCTCTAGAGTTGCAAGATCTCTTGGAAGGAAAATAAAAGCATCAGCATGATTAAGCATTTCAGTTATTCTTTCTTGCATACCTGAGACGACTAACTATTCTCCAGTCGGTGGGTCAGACAAACTGCCCAAAGGTTTTAGGGCTCTTGAAATGATGCCTAACACTTGGCTTCCTCTGACAAAAGCAGCTTCTGAGACCAATTTTGATAACCATAGGTTACCTCCTCCATACACCAAGTGTAATTTTCTCTCTGCTATGCTTCGATCAAGATCTACGCCTACCTCAACGAACTCTTTATGTTTGCCATAGTTAAATCCAGAAAGTATACAAATGTTCTTGAATTGTCTATTGAGAGTAACTGCCATCAGAATTTTTCTTAAAAATAATTTGTGAGTGCTTAAAAAAAGTCATATTTAAGAATCTTGATGACAGTGGATCACAACTGTGTATGAGGTGGCATGTCAGTGTCAAATAACACGTAAAGCACATGGCTCGTGAGTAAAAAAGGAAACAGTAAAAAGAAAAAATAATAATAAAATAAAATTATTAAAGACAATAATGAAAAGATAAAATAACAGTGAAGTAAAAGAATATTTACAGGTAGTTACGACTGTGGCTCACATCTTCCTCTGGTTTTACGTTCAGAAACGGCTTGAACGCCCTCTATGGGTCGATGATAGGCTTCCCATCCAGTTTTCTTATAAACTGGCAAACAAGGTCGTTTATAGTCAGATTCCCGAGACTATAACGTGTATGCTCTTTCTGGAATAATGGTCATAACTGGAGAATCGCTCTTTGCACATATCCACTGGAATGCATTTCAAGAAACAGAAGGATATCATCCAATGACTCCTTATTCAAGTCGTCCTTAATGAATTGAATCTTATCTTCTCTATTATCAGACATCATTCCTAAAGAACATGATTTTTTGTCGCAACTCATTCTGGCAAACTTATGACAAGCAACAGAAATTTTTCGAGCTCGTCGTTTCTTGCATAATTTCCTTTACCATAACCAGGCATGTATCCAATAAATTTTGGATCGTACTTTAGCCTCAATTAACCAATGGATGTCAGCAGGTATGTTATTCCTTATGAGCAATGGCATGCGTTCAAACCGGGCTTTATAGATTGTAAGGAGAGCATTCTAAGGAAGCGAAGGGAATCGCTTGTGAATTTTCGCTAGAATATCGTTTCTGTCCATACCTTCACCTCATAATATCAATTATTATGGGAAAACTGAAGTAACTGACTTGATTGTCACGGAGTACCGTTATCCACCACTTCACCGAGGTAACAAACTAAAGCACACAAATAGAAAAACAAATTAAAACACATAAAGAAAATTAAAATCGTCCTCTTATTGAATTTACCTCAAGCTCCAATTGAATGTCGTAAACACTTCTCTCAATGTCTCTGAGTTGGCTTTCTAAACGCTCAACATAAGATACTAACTCTGGTGGTTGCAGAGCCCAAATACGATGTGTCTTACAAAATCGAATCTGTCTTTTGAGATGAGATTTTATACGTTGAAGTGGTTTAAGAATGTTCAGGAGGAACGGTTTAAGTATGGTACTCATGATTAACAATGATAAGAAAAAAAAACAAACACACTTATGCAAAAATAATTTCAATTAGCAAAAGAATAATAAAAAGAAAGAAAGAAAAAAAAATCAAATCACTGAAAAGAAAAAAAATCAATTCAAATCTGGTGGGTCACTCAAATTTATTTCGGTGTCTTCTCTATGTGGTTGGTACTCTAGATATGGCTTTAATCTTTGACCATTAACTTTAAACGTAACACCGTTCTCTGGGTCCTGAATTTCAATTGCCCCATGTGAAAAAACAGTTTGAACAATAAAGGGGCCAGACCATCGAGAGTGTAATTTACCTGGGAATAGGTGCAAGCGAGAATTGAATAAAAGCACTTTCTGACTTGGAGTGAACGATTTCTCATAATTTACTTGTCATGGAAGACTTTCATTCGTTGCTTGTAAATCTTGGCATTTTCGTATGCATCATTGCGAATTTCTTCAAGTTCTACCAGCTGTAATCTTCTTTCTGAGATGGCTTGCTGCATGTCAAAGTTGAATTTCTTGATGGCCCAATATGCACGATGCTCGAGTTCTACAGGTAGGTGGCAAGCTTTTCCATACACTAGCCTATAGGGTGACATCCCAATCGGAGTCTTGAAAGCCGTTCAATCAACTATTATTTCTATTAAATCCACATCAACAATTCCATCATCTGCATTGTGAGGTTGTTTGACAATGTTGAAGATGTTCAACTCCATAGTCATGTTGCCGAAGGACCACTGCATATTTCTAGTTCTGCATTGAATGTGAGCATCCACAGTTGCCAAGAAAAGTCGGCCTAGAATAATATGGATGCGCTTCTTTGAATCCTGTATTGGTTGAGTGTCAATTAAAATGAAATCAGCAGGAAAATAAAACTTGTCTACTTGGATAAACACGTCATCTACAATACCACAAGGTATTTTCGTGGACCGATCTGCAAGCTGTAACACCACTGGAGTTGGGTGTAATTCTCCCAATTGAAGTTTCACGAACACAGAGTAAGGCAACAAATTTATACTAGCTCCTAAATCCAACAAAGCATTCTCAATTATGTGGTTCCTTATACTACATGAGATAGTGGGGGAGCCTGGGTCTTTGCATTTTAGAGGAATTTTATGTTGGAGTATAGAACTAACGTTTTCTGTCAAAAATGCATTCTTTTGAACATGAATGTTTCTCTTTTTAGTACAAAGGTCTTTAAGAAACTTGGCATAAAATGAAACTTGTTTTATAGAATTAAGTAAAGGGATGTTAACACTTACCTGTTTGAAGATTTCAAGAATCTCACCTGTGGATTTTCCCTTATTTCCTTTAGCTAACTTCTGAGGAAATGAAGCTTTGGGAACATATACTCGTGGGTTGGTTTCTTCTTTCTCCTCCGGTGGTAAGTCCTCAACATTCATAGGTACAATTTGATTTTCTTTTGCCACCGGCATCTCCACTTTGTTGCCGACTTCTTTTCATTTTCGCAAGGTCATGACTGCTTTGACCTCTCCATGCTGCTGCGGTGAACTGGTACTTGCTTCATGCACTCCTTTAGGATTAGACATTGGTTGACTTGGAAACTTGCCTTTTCTAACAGTCATTGTCAAAGTCTGAACTGAAGAAGCAAGTTGTCCCACCATCTTCTCAAGGCTTGAAACTGATTGGGCTTGTGAGTTGAAGCATGCTCGTAACTCATTTCGTAGTCCATCAATGTTGCGGTTCTGTTGCTCAATCGTAGAGTGAGTAAGATTCTTGAGATTCTGGAATGAATCCTCCCATGGTCTGGGTTGAGACTAGTTCTGGTTCTGATTGTATGGTCTAAATGGTGGCTGAGAGACTTGAGGATTTTGAGGAATTGGTGGAGCTGGAGCTACTGGTCCATTCTGTTAGAATCTTTGAGACCATGAAAAATTAGGGTGGTCTCTCCATCCAGGGTTATATGTGTTGGAGTATGGGTTGTAATTCGATGGTTTTTTCATTACACCTATTGCATTGGCTTGATCTGAGTATGAGTCATGGTCATGTGGCTCTGTTGATTTAGCAGTCGATAACGATGCTATTTATCGCGCGAGACCTTCAACCATCTCCTTGACTTCTTTGATTCCTAATGTTGACTCGCCAATGTGAACCTCATTTACTCCCTTAATTCTTCTAGTATTCCTGAGTGATCGACTCCGTTATTATGAATTATCCGTTTGTCGCTGGAAGAATTCCCAAATCTCTGATGCACTTTTTGACATTAGCTCTCATCCACTTGTTGCCATTAGCCATTCTTGCACATTCGGCAATAATCCCTCCAAAAAATATTGGCATTGGTGTCATTTCTCGTGCCCATGATGTGGACACTTCAAGAGTAGCCAATTGAATCGCTCCCATGTTTCGAAAAACTGCTCGTCTTCTTTATGGGTAAACTCTGAAATTTCCCTGCGAATAACATTGATTTTATGCCCTGGAAAATATTTATTCAAAAATTTCGTTACCATTTGTTCCCATGATGCAATGTTATTAGCAGGCAATGTATTAAGGCATGAACGAGCTCTATCCTTTAAAGAAAATGGGAATAGTCTAAGTTTTACATCATCATATGAAAAATTCTAATATTTAAATGTTTGACAAATAACATAAAAATCATTCAAATGATTATATGGGTCCTCATTTTCTAGGCCATAGAATGTGGGGAGACAATTTATCACACTAGATTTTAATTCAAAACTCCTAGCAATTACATTTGGGTATCTTATACATGATGTGCTTAAATTAGCTAAAGGACTGAAGTAGTCCTTAAACGACCTCTCCTGTGGTGCTTGTAAATCCATTCTAAATTTATTTTTAACGTGCTTGTGTGTGCGAAGTGTTTTTTCTAATTCAAGGTCTATAGGTTCAAGATTAGGTAATAATGACTTACGACCATGCATGCAAGAAAAACAAAAATAAATGGGAACAAAACAAATAAAAATAAAGAAGAAAGAGAAATTACGTTACTAACCTTATCACGATGTTAAAATCTTTCTATAAAAATACACAAGAATAAATACGTGAAATAAATTAACTAAAAATAAATTAATAAGATAACAAAAAAATTCACAAAGAAAAATAAATTGAAAATTAAATTACAAAATTTTAAAGAAGATAAAAAGAAAAGAAATACTAAGCTTTAAATGTAGATTCATTTTTTTTTATAATAAGAAAAAAATACAAGAAAACAAATAAAAGAAATTATTCACAAACATTAATTCTACGAATCAAAACAACTTACCTTGTAAATTTTATTGAACTTGCAAGCGCACGAATCTATTGTAGAATAGACTAATGGTGACGAGTGTCGATCCCACAAGGAGGTGAATTTTAATTGTGTGTAGAATTAATTTTGTAAATGGGTAGTTGGATTTATAGTGAAAATGACTTAGATTATACTAAAATTGGAATTGAAATGACAAGAATAAATTGAAGAGAAATCTATTGAAATGATGTACTTAGATATCTGGATCCGTATCAACATGCACCATGGGCTAAATATTCCTTATTAATATCAATTAAATCATGAGGGGAGAATTCATATCTCATGAACCACACTCTAATCAATATGATGCGAAGGGCTTATCGTGCCAAATAATAACAACCTTGTACTAGAGAGCAGGTAAAACCCAGACGATATCTAGACAAAATTATTATTATTTGTTGACGAAAAGTCAAATCATCCACAAAAATTAGAGGGAAAAAAATAAATTTACCAAATAAAGTCCATGACACATGTTAAGACTTTACCTTCAACCCAAGTTTAAAAGAAAATTAGCTACTCATAATTAAACTAGGGGAAAAATAGAAATTTATTAAAATATATAAAAAAAATAAGATGGAGAAGGAATTACAGAAAATGGAGTCCAAAAATAAATTCAGAGCTATTAAATTAGGGGGGGAGGCCCCTTTTTTATAGATACATTGAGTAAATCATGACCATTAGATTAAAAATAGTTTGGACGCTCAGGATTACGCCACGCCATCAGTCAACAGTACGCGGTTTGACCACGCGGATGAACAATGTCATGAACAGTAACATAGATAATATCGTGCATGTGAATAGTGCGGTACATGTGAACAGTGCCATTTTTTCTTTTATGCTCCTCCTAAGGTTTTCGACCGTCCTGAGTTCAAAAGTGATGTCCGTTTTGTCGTCTGATCTCTCGTTCATTGTGAAATAACTATGATGCCCCTACAATACATAAAATACTTAATTAAAATAAAACACACATAATTAAATTACAAGAAGCTTAAATACATAAAAGTAAGGGTTATTAGTAAGACGTGAAATGTAAAAGGACGATTTTCTCCTTTATAAATATACATTTTCTAACACTCAACACGTCCCAGCTCACTCCTCACACTTGCCTTGCTTTCGTGCTCGCCCCAAAGCACGCCCATGTTGCCGCCACAACTTAACACAAGGCCCCAAGCTAAGCAAACCATTTAGCTTCTCATGCTTCTAGCAATCCTTTGCCCCATGTAGTTCGTCTCAAATGAAGTACTCCGAACTCTTCTTTCCTTGTGGATTGCGATGCTTGCCTTTGTTTTAGCCGCCATTCTTCTTCCCACCATCACGCGAAGAATTGTCTTCTTGCCACCATTTGATTTCTTAGATTTGGAAGAAGAATCATTCACGAATCTAAAATCTACCAAGCTATCAGCTACTGCTGTCGTCGTTGGTAAATCCCTCACAGCTTGCCTCCGCAATTCCATTTAAGCCCATGGCTGCAAACCAGGCATGAAATTAAGAGTTTGTCCTCATTCGACATGTTCTTATTGTCCAACATCAACAAACTGAATTCTTTAACCTAATCTCTCACTGATCTGGAATGCTTCAGCTTCTTCAAGCTCTCCTTCGCGAGCCAGCTAGTAGCATTTCTCGGTAAGAACTATCTCTTCAGTTCTTGTTTGAGCGTGTCCCAATTTTCAATCACTAGTTATTGCGCTTCAACATCCTCTTGAAGATTGCTCCGCCACCACAACGTAGCATCACCCTCAAGGTACATGTTCGTGATAGTGACTTGCTTTGCTTCATGTACACAAGCAGCTCGAAAATAATGCTTTGTATCCCACAAAAAGTTCTCCAACTCTTTAGCATTTCGAGTTATGTTATAAGCCTTGGTTCGGGCACCTTGACTTCGAAGGTCTATCCTCCACTTGCGAAGTGTTGCCTACTGCACGTTTCAACAATCCTATTTTCTTTTCAAGATTTACAATGTAACGCCCAATTTTATTTATTTATTTTTCCTCTTTTGCCCTTATTAAATTGAGTAGGATAGTTATTATTGAGTGTTTGTGTGTGAGTAAAATTTATCGGATTGTTTTAAATAAGTTACGTAAGTTATTAGTTTTTTTTAAATATTTATTAATTACCAAGTATTTAAGAGAAACCCATCCTTTTAAGAAGCCGTCTTTTATTTTTTTTACACTGTTACAAACCCTGGAAAGAAAAGAAGGAAATATAAGTCTTTGGAGAAGGAAAAGAAAGTTTTATCACTTCTTTTGTTAGTGTTTGCCTTAAGGTATTAATTATTTCTTCGACTTATATGATTTATTTTATGGAATTGTTTGCCTTTAATTACTTGTAGTATGCTTTGGGTAATATATGTGTGTTTGTAATCTTGTGATGATATGAACAGTGTCTATTCCTTGCTTGAAATAGTTTTATTTATGTAGAATCACGTGAATATCTTACATATCATGGAACTAGACATCCTAGGCTTTCCATTGATAGGTTTTGTGTTGAAATCGTCTGAGTATGCAAATTGTTATGGGTTTTTGAAGTTGGGTTACTGGTGCTGGAAATTCCGATTTTCAGCAGCAGTTCTCAACTCTGGGAATTTTTCTATAAGGTTACACATCCTTTAAAATTATTCCGATTTTTGTACCAACAGATCTATGTCTCCTATGCGTGCATGTTTAATTTCGTAGTTTTATTCTGTATGGTTGAATTATTAAAATCGTAACATATGGCTGCTGCAAATCTGGAAACTGTTTTTCAGAATTTCAGAAGCTGAAACGTGTAACAGTTGGGCTAGTTTATGAATATTACAGGCCATGTTAGGATTTTATAATGAAATTTCAATCTTTCCTCTGTCTTTAAAAACTGGAATCGCGATTTTTGGGCATGTAAAATAAAAGATACGAATTTTTGAAATTTTGTTTTCAAATCTGAAATTTTCTGGACGGGTTAGATGTTCTCGAAATAAAACGTTTTAAATTAGTTTCAGGAGTCCAAAAATTATGAATTTTAATTATATGCTTTTTGAATGTGTCTTCTGTAATTAGAAAAAAGAAGCATATTATTTCGAGTACCAAAGAATATTTTATGAATTTTCTAAGTGGAAAAGGTCTGTTTTGGTCAGTGCTGGACAGTTTTTGTTACTTTGGTGAAAGGTCAATATTTTGCCTCGATTTTGACTTGTGCTGATTTTTGTGAAATATTGTATGCAATGCTATGCATGTTCACAGTGCCTCTGTAAATTTTCATGGTTTTCCAACATGTGTATTGGTTATTAAAAAAATCAGCATGTGCAGGATACTCATAAGTATAGGATATGTTTAGAATATGCACAAGTATTAAGGTAGTATAGTGTCTATGATTTAATGATGATTGAGATTATGTTTATGGTTAGAGATGATATTGATAAGAATATTTTTATGATGATTATAGGACGAGGGTGAGCGTTGGTTATTCTTGAGGTATTGAATTGATTGCTACGGATCGAGGTAAGTAGATTCATGCATGATATGCTTTACAATAAATACAATTTATGTTACAAAAATTATGTTTAAATGAAAATTTTTACAAAACTGATTTCTAAAATATTTAAATGAATTTATATAAAATTGTTTTAAAATGAATTTTTCTCAAGAAATTAGTTTTCTTAAACAAAATGTTTTCTTAAAGAATTCTCTAAAAGAATTAAATGATCAAAGAAAGGTTTTTAAATGTTTTAGAAGACTTTAAATGCTATTTATGAAAGAATGTATGATGGATTCAAAAATGTTTTGGCTCATAGTCCGTAGTAATGTATATGATGTTATGAAATGTTATGGCCAGCTTGTTGGTATGATGATCTTGTGCACAAGGATGTTACGAACAATGTGGGGTATAGTACCCTAAATGAGGAACAATGCGAGGTTAACACCCTAAATAATGAATGATGAATGATGAATGATGATGATGAATGATGATGACTACGAGGCATGAGCTACCAATGTTTACACTTTAATATTTTAATAAATGTTTTAATGTTTTTATATGAATCCACCCCTTTATGCTAAATGAAGATGTTGCTATAAAATGTTTAACGATACATGACAAAAGTTTTCAAATATTGTGCATGAATTTACTTACCGAGTTGACAGCTCACCCATCGTCTCTAATATTTTGCAGAATGATTAAAAATGTGGCTTGGGTACTTAGATGGAGAATTTGTCTTAGTGGGTCTTTAAAGTTACTTTAAAGATTAAATTTGACTAGACTTTTATATTTTGAATTAGAGAATTTACTTTGGAGAATTTATTTCATATGTTTTATGTAAGGATTCAGTTGGAATATGAATAATGATTGTTTATCTTGAGATTTATTAATAAGAATAAATGATAGGAGATTTCATTTCAATTTTACCCTTAAGTTTTCATGGGTAATTTTTGGGGTGTTACATACAACGTCACCTTTCAGCACTTCCACTAGTACTGCAACATCTTCCGTCACCTTGCTCAGCTTATCTGAAAACTCACTCACAAACTCCGCACATGTTTGTTTCACACTCGCCATCTCGATTGAGTTGATTTTTGTGTTCTTAGCCAAACTCTCCAAGTCACGCTGTAATGTATCCACAATTGCCTCCAAGCACACCAACCTATCCTTCGTCAACTCCCCGTCATGTTGGTTTCTGCCGTTATGAACAAGCTGAACGTCAAACAACCAGGGTGGGTACACAATTGGACAAACATACCCACCATGTTCCCTAACAAAAGAGAAAAGAATGGAATAAAAAAAATTAATATCTTGAAGGAAATTGGTGCGACAAAGAAAAAAGCATACTCTAATTCCAAAAATCAGCATAAACAATTAGGCTAAATGATATCACCTTTGTCCTAATTCTGATTTTGATTCCGACTCCCTTTAAGCTCCATTGGAATTTGCCTATCAATTGGCTCATCAACTTTCAGAAACACTACAAGCATAAAAGGAAAAAGGAAATTAAAGAAATTAATTTAAAAAATCAGCACAACTTGGACAATCTAAGATGAGATATAAAAGCAGAATATAATTTCAAGAAATTAGTTCTACTTGCAGAGATTGAGATACAAATCCTACTTTAACTTGGTGAACTAGGCAATTATCAAATATCAAAAGAGAGAACGATATTAGGCAGAAAGCATGAGAGGTACATAATTAAAATGCTGACTCCAATCTGAACCTATTGTCTGTCCCTCTCCATTTTTAAAAAGTACTTTTTTATACTCAGGTAATTTATCAGCCCTTGCAAAGATGAATTGCCTGAGGGCATTTTCCAGATGAAGGTATGCATAATTCTTTTAATGCAGCATTGCCGCTGTAGAACAGTCAATTTCCAAATGAATAGTAGCATAATTTTCAGGGAAGGACCTTAGCCTATGATTGTAAGGCCTCTAGAAAACCTACAAGATGGGAGAACAAGTTAAGCTACAAAAGAAGCTCTTAAAGAATGTAAATATAAAACCAGAGATCAAAATTACTCACATCAGCCGTTGTCTTTTTGAAATGCTTTCTGTACAACTTTCTTGGCCGATTGGACAGACAGTTGTGGACGGGAGCCAAAACGAATGCCCACTCCACAATTAGTTGAAATTGAAGCTTAAAGCTTACAAAACAAAGATAGGATTAGGATTCTCTAACTGCAGGAATCCTTTCAAACACAAAAAACCGTAGAAGAACTAAAAGAAATTAGTATTTAGATTTTGCAATAATATAAATGCTAATAGCAAATTCAAAGAACATGAGGTTAGTACTCTCATAAATATATACAAAAAGCCACCAACATCCGCAGTCTTTTTCTTTTTCAAAGTCCACAAGGATGGAAGAAGGTAGGCTAAAACTGCTGAGCCCCAAGCATAATCATTTACCTTACCCAAATCTTCCAAAAAAGGAAGGTCAGCAAATGAAACAATATTTGTACCTATAGTTTTAAAGGAAAATGACCCGAGCAAATATAAAATATTTGCTCGGTTAGCATACAAAACAGACTCTTCACTGTCCATTGGCATATCTTTAAAGTGAGCTTTAAGTTTGCCAATGCTAACTAATTTCCCTACAAAAAAACCTACATCTTGCCTAACACATAAGTATTGTGCACTTTGCTCTTTACTTATCAATTTTCCTGTAATTGACGGCCATCTATTTGCAAACCAGTATGAAAATAAACATCCTCTAAACATAAAACAAGGAAAATTTTTGAAAAACAGAGCAAGTCGATTGTACATCATATGACCTAACTAGATAAGCTACTAGGTCTATATCTTTATCCATTTATCTTTTACTTGTAAAAAAGGTAAAAAAACTCGTATATATACAATTTTTTCTTTAACTCTGGCATCCAGTCTCCAGCTGAGCAAGTCGTTCATGAAGCAACTAATGTTTTCCTGCATAATATAAGATGGTATTAGCAAAATGTATCTTATAGTTTAGATCTAGAAATAATTTAGCAAAATGTAGCTTATAGTTTAGATTTAAAAATAGCTTACTCTTCATGCCATATTAGCTACTATATATAAAAGTGTACTTGCCACTGAACAAGAATAAATATGGTTAGATTGAACAAGAATAACTGATTGAAAAAAATTTCAAGAAGAATAAATAGTTGAAATGAAGAGAATACAAATAACAGAAAAAAAAAATGCTAAGAACTAACTGGCAAAATTAATAATCAGCATTAATAGATTTTAATAAACTTAATTAAACAAATGTATTTAAATTTCAACTCAAAACTAAAATAAAATGACTACAATGAAACAGAGCATTTCTTTTAAATTTCAACTCAAAACTAAAATAAAATGACTACAATGAAACAGAGCATTTCTTTTAAATTTCAACTCAAAACTAAAATAAATGACTATTAGAAACAGAACATATCTTTTATAAATTACAACTATATTGATCGCTTTAGAACCAGAACATTTCTTTTATAAATTACAACTATATTGATCGCTTTAGAACCAGAACATTTCTTTTATAAATTACAACTATATTGATCGCTTTATCATATAATATTAATAATGTCAGAATTATAGATCCCACAATGCTTTGTTAAGTTTCCTCAGGAGTCAAGAGGACTCGACTGATGGTGGAAGACATGTAATATAAGTCATATAATTTTCACTAAGAATTAAAAATTTTCCTACAAATCGAACATAAACTTACAATCCATACAACTTGCAGTTTGGCCTAAAGTTAAATGACAAATTTTACAAGTTGAATGAAGTTAAATGACAAATTTTACAAGTTGAATGAAGGTAAATAATAGCCAGAAAATCATTAAAAAAAACATAAGCAGCAAGACAAAATCAAATAACCAGAAATTAGCTGATAAATCTCTATTCTGCTATCCCATTTTATTCCATTGGTCTGATATTAAACAATGGAGCTTAGTAGGATATGTATTCTTTTTCTATATTCCATAGTTGCTAATAGATGCATGGTAAAATAATGCTTCTGAATTTGTGAATGAACTAACTATATCCTACATTTATATATTTATTTATTCTTTGATTTTCAACTGAGCTAATTGTCCAGTTTAGCAAAGTACTGAATGAAAAAGAGGTGGACCTAATAAAAAAACAACACAAGTTTAATTTAATGGACTAAGATTCTTTACTCATCTTATCCTGTACCTTAGCAAAATACACGGATGTGATTTGTGAAAATCGTTAAAAGCTAAGCATAACTGAGATGAGTTAAGGATCCTGAACTTTACTTTCCCTGAACTTCACTATTCCCCAAGACTCATTCCTTGAAGCTACATGCTCTCAACAGAAATTCCCCCACTTTTATAGGTTATAGGAATATCTCCATTTTCTCTAGCATGGCTTTCTCCCCACCCACAATGAATTGGAATTGGAAGTTCAATTTTAAAAGAAATTTGAATGATAGAGAGGTGGAAGAACTTGCAATGCTAATGTTGAGAATTGAAAATATCATTATTGAAGAATTGGACGAAGACGAGGAAATGGAAGCTGGAAACCTCTGGACAATATACTTGCTAATCTTATTTTGAGAAACTGTACAATTATGATTCTGCTTGAGAGTTTTTACCCTTCAAAATGATTTGGAAGGCTAGCATTCCCCTAAAATTCAAGTCTTCTTGTGGGCCTTGGCACAAGGAAAATTAAATTCTGGAGAAGTAATGCAAAGAAAGTTTCCAAACTGGTACTAAATTATTAAGTGTTAGTAACCAGTGGCAGTATCAAACACACATGATAGTATTCTTTCTTGTCTGATATGCGTGTTAAAGAAATATAGATATATGACGAGTAAGGCAACGAGTCATTATTATAATTTCTTCATTGTCTGATATGTGTATTAGAGAAATATTTATCAAACACACATTATTATAATTTATATGACCGGGCATGCACATACTTATGCACCCATGCATACACCCATTATAAGCTTCGGCTACAAGAACTCTTTATTCTTGAATGACTGCAGTCGAACTAAAGCATTTACAGTGAATCTTGTAATGATCAGGAACAGGAACAGTCAAATTACAAAAAAGCTACAACATGCAAGCAGGAATAGGAACAGTATTATTTACAAAATACTCACAAAGGTTTGGCAGAAGTTTCCAAAGATCCGGTACTGATAAAAAGAAGGAAAATTAAAACTTCAAATTCAAATTCAAACTCAATTGCTTGTGTTCATGCAATGAAAGATTTTAAAGTAAAAATAAGCCAAAAAAAATCAAACTGAATTTCTTCTTCTATCCATTACTAAATTCTTCAACGATCAGCCAAAAAAAATGAAAAATTAGCAATTGACAGAGAAATTACTCACTCAACTTCAGAAATTACAAACTTCAGACGTTCAATAACAAAGAAATTACTCACTCAACTCCAGAACTTGAGTAAAAACTTCAGAAATTAGCGGCGGTTTCTCTTCAGAAATCAGCAGTTCTGTGGTGCAATTTTCTCGGGTTTCTGAGGTGCACTGACAGAGGATGAGAGAGGAAGAGGCGAAAAATTTGATTACGTTTATTAAACCGCTATTTGAATATGTTTATGGGCCTATTCCGCCGAAGACAAAAGGCCATTGCCCCATAATCTGATGTTAAGCCCGTCTGGTTTAATCCTTTCACGAAACCATAAATACAAAAAAGAAAATTATAATTTGTTCGATAGGATAAATATCTGAAATTTCTATAATCTTTATTTAAATTTATAAATAAATATAAAACTACTCACCGTCGGTTACCATAGGCTACAATGAACGACCCGCGACATTCGTATTCTAGTATTTATTGACGTCAATTTTAATACCATTAGAATTTTTATCACCGAACATACACAACAATGCATGTTCATTAGTAAAAAAGTTTCCTCATTCCTAGGTGTGATCTTGGTTTCCCACAAGTCTTGATGGTACATCTTAACTTTAAGAAGAAATGATGGCAGTCAAAAATATTTTATAAAGGGACATAAATTTTGATGATTTATTATTCGGTTCGAAATTTAAGACATTTGAAAATTCTGATTGCGATCCTGATTGTACCTAAAAATGGATTTTTAGAAATTAATGACAAGTCAGTGTACTAGAAATGGCAGAAATTCTCATAGGAATGGAGTCTTGAGAGATTCTCCCTATTCCAAAAAAGTATGGAATTAATTTTATATCTAATTTTTTATTTAAAAAAGAGGTTAGAGATAATATTTTATCCCATTTCTTATTTGGGAAGAGATGAGAATGAGGTGGAATCCCTATCCTCATCCCCTCCCCATTTTAATTTTTTTTATTTTTCTAAAATTATTAGTAAATTAATAATAAAATTTAAATAATAAGATATTAAATATCGGTGTAAATAAAAAATATCAAAATATTTATACAAATGATGGACATATAAGTTAATGTAAAAACTTTAATGTAATTTAGACTTAACCACAGCCCAAAGTCCACAACCCCACAAGCCCACAATTCTTGAAACCAAACCCTAAGCTATTATCTCACAGTCTCTTTCATCCTTTACAAATTATTCGCGCTGTAACCATCACCTAGTACATCCTCATCTCATCATAACCCAGTAGCACTTTGCATTGTCAGACCAAGTAGCTAGTTTGTCACGTCATCAACCAGTAGCCTGGCTCGCGGCGTTCATCGTACCATGGTTGGTGGCCAAGAGGTATCATTGCTCATAGATAGCACTCATGTTAATATTGTATAAAGATCACATTATTTGAATTTTGTTTTGAAAAGTATTATTTAAATATTATATATACCAAAAACTATTTAGAGTAGAATGAAATAAGATCCATTTATGATCATTCTCATTTCATTTTATACATTTTAAAGTTAATACGATTAAGTTGGTTTGGAAAATTGAAAACGTATAAGTTACTCAAGGATCGAGGAACCTCAGGGATCCCCTATTATTATTCGAGAATCTCCATCTTCTCCCCTCAAGCAATTCTAATGGGGATGGGGAAGGGACAGAGATGTTGGTCCCCTCCCCTCCTAATTGCCATTCCTACAATTTACTGAATTACACATATATGACATATATTAGTCATTTTGTATGACTAGTCATTTTAATTAATAATATACATGACATATCGGTTATATTAGTGTGACATATCATTTGTGACAGAATCTGCGGCGCATGACCCATGTCATCTGAAATAATTTGGTTTTTCGTTTAGAATTTAGTATCCCAATCAGAAGGACATTAGCACATATTTTTGTCTAGATTTATTGTTTGGAATAGGATCAAGATCAATAAATTCCAACCTATCTCGTTTCATTGCCAACTTTACATAAGAGTGAATTTTTTTTTAAAAAAATCTCAACCCTCAATATATAAGTCAACCAAATATTACCATTGTTTAACATTTTAAAACAGTGATGCCGAATAAATTTAAATTCTCAGTTTTAATCAGTTTGAGTATCGAATCCATTTTAATAACCACCTAAAATCCAAATTTCTGTACTCTTTATCAAATTGTATTTACTTTATAACTAAAGTTACAAGTCATAATTATGACTTGTCATTTCATAGTCACAATTCAACCGCTACTTAAATAATTTTTATATTATTTAATTTACAATATGCAAAAATAATCTAAATACCATTTAAATTACAAAACTCAATTAAATTTTCATTTTCCTAATTAACACTTATATCTCTCTTGTTATGGCAACTGTCCAAAAAATCAAACCAAAGCACTAGAATTGATCAGATTTCTCTCGCTGCGTAATATTTCAACCGCATAGTTCAATAACGTGATCACTACAGATGAGAAAAAAATTTGTTCTTTTTTGTTCTTTATTAGTTTTATGAAATTTTTCTTTACAATTTATTTCATAAAAAATGGTAATGTTACGTTCAATATTTGATAATGAAGTATTCTCAGCTAAAATTTTCATAGTTCGTTTAGGTTTTTAAACTAAGCAATTTCAAGCTTAAAATTCACTTTGCTTTAAGGCTTTTGGGCCCGACATGTACGAAATGGAAATTGATTATTCGTTTTTTCTCATTGTATTGAAGTGTAACACCTTAGGTGAATCCCACATCGACAAAGTATAGGAGAGATGTTGGGTTTATAAGGGATGATCCTCACCTTAATTGGCAAAACGCATTTTGGGGTGTATGAGCGTCCCGAAAACAAAACTGTGCAGGCCTTGTTAAGACCCAAAATAGATAATATCTTGTCAGGTCTGGGTTGGGTCATGACAGATGGTATCAAAACGGCTCTGCGTGTCCTCTTGAGCGATGGTGGGGCAAACCTCAGGTAGGATACTGAGTCCCTAAGGGGGGTGTATGTAACACCCTAGGCGAATCTCACATTAACAAAGCACGATAGAGATTATAAGTTTATAAGGGGTGATCTACACCTTTGTTAGCAAGACGCGTTTTGGGGTGTATAAGCGTCCTTACTAAGGCCCAAAGCGAACAATATATTGTCAGATCTGGGTTGGGTCATGACATGACGTATATCTCTATTATGTTTCTCATTGTAATGCTAATTGCAATCTTTTATGGGACTGAGACTGATAGTGGGCTTGATGCTAGTGGAGCAGCTGCTAAGGGTTGTGACAGTGAAGGTGAGGAAGAATTTGATATAGAGAAAGGGGGAAAGAGAGTTTTTTTTACTTGACAGGAGAGGTAAAAGAGAGTTAACTGACTTTTTTTGTAACTCCTATAGGTTTACACTTCTGTTCTGTTTTACAGATGTAAGAATTATAAACTTTTTGTATATGCATGATGTAATAGGGTGGTTTTGTAACTCTTAGAGTTAGGGCTGCATTTTTATTTTGTTTTGTAGATGTAATAATTACAATTTTTTTTATATATGCATGATGTAACTCTAAAATACAAGATATAAAACTCAAATGCTTTAAGGATATCTTAAAGTTTATTTTCCTAACATCTATTATTTAAAGTCTATTAAAACGTTGTGTCATCCATTCTTTCTAAACTTTATTTTTGAGATCAATTTTCCTTGTTGTTGGTTGATCAAAATCACCTGTAGAATAAAAAAAAACCTTTAAATAAGATCATGGTAATCAAAATTTGATTGTTTGTGAAATTTGTTCACATATGTCCTTGGTTTCTCACCCTTGCATATTGTGATTCTTTTTTTTCCTTTTTGTTTTAAAAATATGTTAGGGAAAATATTATTTGTGTTTGAGAGTTGAAGACCGAGGATCTATGACTTATAGGATGCATGTAAGGAATAAAAATTTCATCATGCACAACATAAGTCATTTACTACTCGACAAGAGACAAGGAAAGAATATAACTAACATTTGATGAAAAAAAGAATTACTTACCAACTACTCCTCGCTCAAAGTCAAGTTGCTGTACTTTTACTAGTTCTAGTTCAAGTTCAAGTGATGCAGCAAGCTGTGATGGCATATGGTTGAGTCATAAAAAAGGATTAACTATGTGATGAAGGTTACTGAAATAGGAAACAAATTGGCGGAATTTAAAATCTCTATCTCTAGAACAATTAGGGCATAATAGTTGACTAAATATTTGAGTTTTTTACTAATATGTGCATGTAGATGTAAACATTGTTTTGAAACACCACTAATTGTTTTTATCTTTGTACTTATGCTACCAAATTATGACTTCCTTTTTTTATCATTTTTGTTTTTTAGTACGAAATAATTTATTACATTGTAGCAATCACTGTAGCAAGCAGCTAACTGGATTTGATAAGCGGTAGACCAGATTTTGGACAGTAGCTTTCTGGAATGAAAACAACTAACAGGATTCCGAAAGCAGCATGCTGGATGTTCTAAAATTCAAATATTTATTGTAACGGTAACATAAAAGCGGCTAGCCAGATTCCAAAAGCAGCAAGCCGATTATCATCAGAAAACTCATAACAGCTAGTTTTTGGGCTCAAACTATATAAACTCAAATCCAATTCATTTTCAAGCTCTCTTGCAAGCAAAAACAAAAAGCACACAACATATATTGAGCTTTCATTTTGCAAATCATCATACTTTGAATTATTTTTGTACTTCAATTTGTATATCTACTCTTTAAGAGAGTTTTTGTTGTAATCTTCATTTCCTCATAAATTTGTGAGTGTATAAGTATGAGAAACACTTGATTGAAGAGATTGGGAGATAATCTCTTTGTTGTAAAAGTTTATTGACACCTTGAAAGTCAATTGTAAGCTTTTGAACCCTTGGAAGGCTTGGATAGTGAAATCCTCAAGCTTGAGTTGCTTGGAGGTGTGGACGTAGGCGGGGATTGCCGAACCACGTAAAAATTATTGTGTTTGTTTTCTCATCCCTTGCTTATTTATTAATGTGCTTTATTGGATTTATTGTTTTCAAATTTATTAAGGCATTAGATTGTATTGTTGTGTGGTTTGGTTAGGACAAGTTTTAAAATATCAATTCACCCCCCTTCTTGGGTTGCTTAACTTGTATTCCATTTGGTATCAGAGCAAGGTGCTCTTGTTAAGACTTAACCGTCTGAGCTAAAGATCAATAGCAACTCAAAATGATTCTACATTTAGAGAAGGATAGTTCACCATTAGACCACCATTTTTTAATGGAAACGATTACCCGTATTAGAAAAGTAGGATGAGAATTTACTTCCAAGATTTAGATTATGAGATTTGAAAAATCGTTAATGATGGTCCTTTTATGCCAATTACTAAAAATGAAGAAGAGTAAGAAATTCCAAAACCTTCTAGTCATTAGAGTGAATTAGAGAAGAAAAAGATGTCTTTAAACTCCAAAGCAATAAATGCTCTATTTTTTGCTTTAGATAAGAAAAAATTTCATAGAGTTTCGAGTTGTGAAAGTGCTTATGAAATTTGGAAGAAACTTGAAGTTATGTATGAGGGAACAAATCAAGTCAAGGAGTTTAAAATTAGTAGATACACTCGTCAATACGAATTGTTTCAAATGGAACAAAATGAAAGTTTGTATTCTATGTATACACGATTTAGAGATATAATGAACACCCTAAGAACCCTAGGAAAAACTTTTTCGAATAACGAGAAAGTCAAGAAAATCATTAAGTCACTTCTAAAAGAATGGAGACTTAAGAGTGAAATACAAGTGTGCAACCGAAGAGGGGGGGTGAATTGGGATTTTATAATTTATGCAATACAATTCGCAAACCACACAACAATCCAATCTAATGCCTTAATAAATTCGAAAACAATAAATTCAATGCAAGCACAATAATAAAAGAGTAAGGGAAGAGAAAAACGAACTCAAGGATTTTTACGTGGTTCGGCTATCCCCGCCTACGTCCACGCCTCCAAGCACATCCGCTTGAGGATTTCACTATCCAAGCCTCCCAAGGCTTCAAGATTTTACAATTGACTTCCAAGGTGTCAATGAACCTTTACAACAAGAGATTATATCCCCAATCTCTTCACCCCAAGTGTTTCTCACACTTGTACACTCACACTTTGATGAGAAATGATAAATACAACAATGAATCTCTCTTTAAGAGTGGATATACAAATTGAAGAATAAAGATGAGCTAATAAATGATGAGTTACGAAAATGAAGCTCAATATGTGTTGTGTGCACTTGTTTATGCTTGCTTGGATTACCAAAAATGAATTGGTTTTGAGTTTATATAGTTTGAACTCAAAAACTAGCCGTTATGCACACTTTTGGTCGGAACCGGATTGCCGGTTATGGGTATCCGGTTAGCCGCTTGAAGTTACCGTTAGAGCACAAATTTGAATTTATGAACATCTGGATTGCTGTTTATCACTTTCGGATTGCCGCTTTCGTTTTGCATGAATTCTGCCCATAAACCGGATTGCCGTTTGTGATAACCGGATTGCCGCTTGTATTTTGGTTACATTCTGCCTCGAACCGGATTGCCGGATGTCAAGAACCGGATTGCCGCTTTCGATTCGGTTACTTGCTGCCCGAATTCGGCTTGCCGGATTTCCTTATCCGGATAGCCGGTTGCTACAGTAACTGCTACAGAACGGCTACAGTGAATTATTTTTTGAAATTATAGTTTGACCCCAATATTTTATAAAACTGTATTATGACCCAAAACGTCAGAAAACTTTGCAAATAGGTCCAATTTCAGAATTCCTAAAAATTACTTTGCTGATCCAAAGACGTTCTGAAATTATGCTTTGGCCCCAAAGAGTTTATTGTTTCGCACAAAGGTCCTTTTCAACATAATACCCATATTTTCAAAGTTTTCAAAACCTTTCATTTTAGTCCAAAATATTCATAAATTATAGTGTGACCCAAAACATGTAAATAGTTTCAAATAGGTCCAAATTCGAAATTCAAAAACAAAATCAAAGATTTAAAACACATTTATTTTAGTTCAAAACACTTGATTTTATAGCCTCATTTTCTTATTATAAAAACAAAATTTATAAATCTTTGTTTAATCAATACATGTGTTTTGTTATCATCAAAATCAATATGTATAGTTATATAAGCTAACAAAGAGGACTGTCATTGAAGAAGCCAAAGATTTAAAGTACATTATTTATTGATAATTTAATTGGTTCTTTTATTTCTTATAAGGAAGACTTGGTAGCCGAAAAAGGTAATGAAGAGAAAAAGAGAAGCATTGCTCTCAAAGCCTCGAAACATGAGAGTGATGAGGAAAGTGAGTTGGATGATGAAGAGTTGGCTATGTTGGCTAGAAGATTCAAAAAGTTTTACAAGAAGGCTAATGAGCGGGGAAAGTTCAGAAGTTACAAAAATAAAAAGGAGAAGAAATAGCCAATTACTTGTTATGAATGCAAGAAGCCCGGACACATATGACCGCAATGTCCTCTCCTCAACAAACTCAAGAAGAAAGTTATGGTGGCCACGTGAGATGATAGCGATGAGGAAACAAGCAATGATGAAGAGCAACAAAAGATGGCAAATTTATCTCTTATAGCTTTTAAGGAAGAATCATGTGATGAACTTGATAAGGTAAGTGATCTTTCTACGTAAGATGAGTTACATGATGCTTTCAAAGAATTGCATGATGAATGGATGAAAATTGGTAAAATGAATGTATGTCTTAAAAAGGAAATGGTAGAGCTAAAAAATGAAAATAAATCTCTAAGTGCAAAGATTACATGCCTAGAATTAGAGAATAAAGCATTGCATGATAGAGTTGCACTATCAAATAAGAAACCTAGCACTTCACACAAGCATCTAAAATAAGACATAGATGACTTGAACAATAAAAATGAAACGCTTAAGAAGAAGAATAATGATATAAATGAAATTGTGTTGAAATTCACATATAGGCAAAAGATATTGGATAACTTCCTTAATTCACAAAAAATATGTGTCTGACAAAGGAGTTATTGGCTATAACTAAATTTAAAACAAAAATATTATAAAACTTACTTTGTGAAGAACACCTCCATTAACAATAAAATTGTATGTCATTATTGTAATCAAGATGATCACATGAAAAATAGATGTCCAGTAAAGAGAAATACATATTATGGTGTGAAATGTGTTTGGATTCCAAAAGGAACCATCGCTAACACTTAAGGACGCAAAAATGTTTGGGTACCTAAGACTTGAGATTTTCTCTACAGGACTTGAAGAAGAAGAAAAATAAATGATAATTGGGCAGTGGGTATTCAAGACAAGTGATAGGAAATTATTCTTGGTTTTCAAGTTTTACCAAGATCGAAAATGGCAGATATGTATTGTTTGAAGATCATTGGTATTGGCAATGTTAGTAATATATCCTCTACTCTTATTGAAAATGTGTGTTCGGTTAGAAACTTAAAACACAACTTGCTCAGTATTAGTCAATTATTTGATAAAAGATATAGAGTAATCTTTGATGAATCAAAATGTATTAATGAGAATTTATATGATGGTAAGATTTTATTTGTATGAAATAGATGTGTTAATGTTTATACTAATAATATAGATTGTGTGTCTACAAATGATAAATGTTTATCTGCATTGCATAATGACGGTTGGTTATGGCATAGAAGATTAGGTCATGCAAGTATGGATTTGATCTCAAAAATTTCAAAAAATGATTTGGTTAAAGGTCTCCCAAAAATCAATTTTTAAAAAGATAGAATTTGTGAAGCTTGTCAATTTGGAAAACAAATCAAAACTTCTTTCAAAAACAAAAATAATGTTTCTACTTCAAAACCACTTCAATTACTTCATATGGATTTGTTTGGACCTTCTAGATATGCTAGTTTAAGTGGCAAATATTATGCATTTGTAATTGTGGATGATTATTCTAGATACACATAGGTATTGTTCTTAGCTAATAAAGAATATGCCTTTGATGCATTTAGGATTTTCTGCAAAAAGGTTCAAAATGAAAAGGGGTATGTTATTTCCTGTATTAAAAGTGATTATGGTGGAGAATTTGAAAATCATGCATTTGAGAATTTTTGTAATAACTTTAGCATTTAGCATCAACTTTCATCACCTAGTACTCCACAACAAAATGGTGTTGTAGAGAGAAAGAATAGGTCTATTCAAAAAATGGCTAGGACTATGTTGAATGAAAATATTTTGCCTAAATATTTTTAGGTCGAAACCATCAACACCATTTGTTATGTTTTAAATTATGTGTTGATTAGACTTCATCTCGATAAAACTCCTTATGAGCTTTGGAAAGATAGAAAACCCAATATTAGTTATTTCAAAAATTTGGATGCAAATGTTTTATTTTGAACACAAAAAATAATCTTGGTAAATTTAATTCAAAATCTGATGTTGATATTTTTCTTGGTTATTCAAACTTAAGCAAAACTTATAGAGTGTATAATAAAAGAACTTTAGTTGTGGAAGAATCTATACATGTTACATTTGATGAGTCTAACCCTTTCTCTACGGAGAAAGTTGTTGTTGATGATGATATAGATGAAAAGCTATAAGAAGATTCATCAAAGGATATCCAAAAAAATGCAGAAAACTAAGAGGAGCAACATGAAGAGACAAATGCGGAGCAAAATGAATGTACTTCTCAATCACTCTCCAAAGAGTGGAAGTATGTTTCTTCTCACCCTACAGATGTAATTTTAAGAAATCCCTTACGAGGTGTAACCACTAGATCATCACTTAGGAATACATGTGAGCATGCTACATTTATTTCTCAAATTTAACCAAAATCCTTTGTGGATGCGGAAAATGATTAATCTTGGATTATAGCAATGTAAGAGAATTGAATCAATTTAAGAGAAATAATTTATGGGAATTAGTTCCTAATCCGGAACATCAATCCATTATAGGCACTAAATGGGTATTTAGAAACAAAATGGATGAATTCGGTGTGGTTGTAAGAAATAAAGTTAGATTAGTGGTTCAATGTTACAACCAAGAAGAAAGAATTGATTTTGATGAAACATTTGCACCTGTAGATAGATTAAAATCCATTAGGATATTTTTAGCATATGCATGTCATAAAGATTTCATTTTATTTTAAATAGATGCCAAAAGTACTTTCTTAAATGGTTACATTATGGAGGATGTGTGTGTAAAACAACCTCCTGATTTTGAAAATGAAAAATTTTTAAATCATGTGTATAAGTTGTCTAAGGCATTGTATGGACTGAAACAAGCACAAGCACCTAGAGTATAGTATGATAGGCTTAAGAACTTCTTATTGGATAACAATTTTTCAATGGGAAAAGCGGATACTACTATCTTTGTTAAGCATAAGAACCAAGATATACTTGTAGTTCAAATTTATGTTCATGACATTATTTTTTGTTCTACTAATGAATTGTTGTGTAAAGAATTTTCATCTTGTATGAACAAAGAATTTAAGATGAGTATAATAGGAGAGTTGAAGTACTTCTTTGTAGGGCTGGGCAAAATCGGATTCGGATCGGGTTTGGTTCGACCCGATCGGATTTAGGGTTGGTCGGGTTAGGCAGAAATCCATCTGAATTCAATCCGAACTTGTAATCTGATCCGATCCGATCTAAATATATATTCGGATCGGGTCAAAAAATCGGTTTGAGTTTGGTTCGGATCGGATTCGAATTAAAATCGGTTTGGACTGAAAAATGAAAAAATTTATGCCCATCATTGGAAAAAAAAATACATTACAACTTTCTTTATCACTGATTTTCTTTATCATTAGCTGGTGAACATTAAAATTTTACAATTTATATATGATAATAATCACAACATCAAGAAAAACCATCAAAATTTCAAAACACAAGGCTCGGGTTGCGGGTTGGAGAAGTCAGGTTGCAGGGTTGAAGTGGAGCTTGGAGGCAAGAAACTTGATGATGGACGGAACCACAGATCCGGTGGCTATGTCTGCAAATGATCATCGGTTCTTGCGCTGCATCTTTGAGTGACCATCGGTTTGCTTTTATGACTGATACCCGATCTGTGAAACCCGATTGTGTGAGAAATCGATTTGTGAAAACTGAAGAGTGAAGACTTAAAAAGAAGAAAGCGAGGTTGTGAAGATTTAAGGGTGAAAATTGGAGAAGAACCAAAGAAGAGAGTGAAGCGTGAGGCTGTGAAATCTGAAATGTGAGTAAAATGCTATCTATTGCGATTTTTTGTATATGGGAGGTGGGTGGTGGGTCTGTCAGTGTGTGTGTGTGTGTGGATGGGGGGTGGGTGTGTGTCAGTGGGTTTGAGTGTGCCAGTGTTCTGTTTTTCACCCCTTTGTGTGTGGGTGTTTTGATTTTTTTTTCAATAGCCAAATCCGATCGGATCGGATTGACGAAATTAAATCCGATTGGGTTATGTTAAAAATCCGATCCGATCCGAACCCAATTGTTTTCGGATCGGATCGGGTCGGGTTATTTGCCCAGCCCTACTTCTTTGGACTCCAAATCAAACAAAACGAGGAAGAAATTTTCATAAATCAAGTTAAGTATGTGAAATATCTAGTCAAAAGATTTAGCTATGATAATAGAACGGTAAAAAGCACTCCAATGAGTACTACCATTAAGCTGGACAAAGATGAGAAGGGTAAGGAAATTGACATCAAGATTTATCGAGATATGATCGGATCCTTACTTTACTTAACTGCTAGTAAGCCTGATATTATGTTTAGTGTATGCTTGTTTGCTAGATTTCAATCTTCTCCTAAAGAGTCACACTTACTTATTGTCAAGCGAATTTTTGGATATTTGATTAGCACCATCAATCTTGGCCTTTGGTATCCTAGGAGAACTCATATTGACTTAACTTGTTATTCGAATGCCGACTTTGCCGGATATAAGGTTGATAGAAAAAGTACTAATGGAACTTATCACTTCTTAAGTCATTCACTTATCTTTTGATTTAGTAAGAAACAAAACTTGGTTGCACTTTCGACCACCGAAGCATAATATATTGCCGCTGGTAGTTGTTGTGCACAAATTCTTTGGATGAAACAAACCCTCAGAGACTATGGTATTAAATCAAATACTTATCTTGTGTGATAATACTAGTGCCTTTAATCTATCCAAAAATCTCATTCAGGGTTCTAGAACTAAGCCTATAGAAATTATGCATCATTTCCTAAGAGACTATGTTAAAAAATGAGATGTTGTGATTAAATTTGTTTATACTGAAAATCAACTTGCGGATATCTTTACAAAAGCTCTTGGCAAAGAATATTTTATAAAGATAAGACATGAACTTAGAATGATGAATGTTGCAAATTGAATTATGATTTGATTGATTAAGTTGATATGTTTACTCTTGTATGCATTTATGTTTCACGTTTTTAAATGGCATATTGAAAAATTTTGAATCACAAAATGATTTAAAATTGATCAATTTTTAAGCAAAAAATAAATTGGTGTGTATAATACAAGTATAAGAGCTTACCAAAATTCAATAAGAGGTAAAATGATTTCAAAGAATAAATCGATATACCGCTTTTAATCAACCGAAAATTCTTTTTTCTTATTGATTATTCTTTGGATCAAATCCAGATAACCGAATTTAGCAAACTGGTAAGCCGAACTGGCTTTAGAGCTCTCTAGATTAAATCCGGATAACCAAATTTAGCAAACTGGTAAGCCGAATTGGCTTTGGAAGTTGCTGGAAAACATTCAGTTAACCGGTTAAGGAAATCGGTAAACCGTTTTCGATTTCACACACTCTGGACTAGGGATGGCAAAATAACCCTGACCTAGCCCTGACCCGCACAAACTCAGATAATTGGTACCGGGTTCAACCCGTACCAGATACAAATAATATTCGGATCTGGAAGTAAAATAATAAACCTGGACGTATCCGGGTCCGGAACCGGAATGAGTCAACCCGTATATCCGGAACCCGGATTTCTTTATTCTTAATATTATATTTTTAATTTTTCTTAATATAAATGGAAAAACAAAAAGTTAAAAGAATAAAAAAGAAAATAGGAAACCCTAGTTTATATTTTACAGCTTTCTCTCAACACAACCACTAACTATTGCCATTCTTGCTATCGTCATGACGCCGCTTTGCTGCCATCGTCATGACGCCGCTTTGCTGCCATCGTCATGACGCCGCTTTGCTGCCATTGCGGCTGTGTTGTTCATTATTGTCGTTAGCTGCCATTCAATTCATTGATTGGTGTCAAATTGGATTCAAGTGCGGTATCAATTACTAGCCTCCAACTGTTGTTCCAGGTGGTGATCTTGCGAAGGTGCAGAGGCTGTGTGCATGATATTGAACTCAGCTTGTGAGGCCAAGGTGTTTTCTCGCATTGACCACAAATTTGATTTGATGTAATGTTTAGAGGGCATAAAGAAAGGTGAGTTCTTTGAAGCCCGCGAGGATCTTGCGGCTTTAGGGAAGGATTATGAGGAGGTTGGTGTTGAATTTGGTGACGGTGAACAAGGTGATCAGGGAGATGATCTGTGTTTGTAATTTTTTTAGCTGTGTTCTTTTGCTTGTTTATTTGTTGTAGTAGTTGGATTCTATAATTACATTGCTTCACATTCTGCTGCTTTTGCTTTTTTGGGTGAAATTGCTATGTGGCTATACGATTTTTCCCATTGTATCCATGGCCTTTCAGAGAAGTGGAAAAGAAAAATTCATGTAGGTATTCGGGTTTGAAAACTGCAATTCGAAAACCTAGATTTTTTTGGGTTAAATCCGCTCCGGACTCGGGGTCTAATTATCCGGGTTTATATTCGGATTCAGAATAGTAAATTCGCATCCGGGTCTAGAACCGGAATGACCAAACCCAGACCCAGACCGGGACCTGAAATTTGCCATCCTTACTCTAGACACTAACCGGTTTTTGGGTTAAATCCGCTCCGGACTCGGGGTCTAATTATCCGAGTTTATATTCGGATTCAGAATAGTAAATTCGCATCCGGGTCTAGAACCGGAATGACCAAACCCAGACCCAGACCGGGACCTGAAATTTGCCATCCTTACTCTAGACACTAACCGGCTAACCGGTTAGTGGAATCCGGTAAGCCGGATTCGTTTTCTCACTCACTAGACACTAACCGGCTAACCGATTAGTGGAATCCGGCAAGCTGGATTCGGGCTATATTTAAACTGTTCATCTTCCTTTCTTTTCTCGGCAAACCGGATATATCTCTCTCTAAAATTGTTTTCATCATCTCTCTTTCTCACTCCAAAATCCGTCATCTTAATCCATTTTCACATTAAATTAATTCACAAAAACCATTCCCTATCCTTCTTTGTGCTCAAAATCATTTTCAAAAACCCTTTTATCATCAAACTTTCAAGATCCCAAATCAAACATAGGTTTTTAATCGCATTTTCTCTCTCTAAATTTCCCCATTTTAAGCAATTTTTAAATCGAATTGCACCTCAATATCTATTTTAATCCTCATCATCTTCCTTCTCATTGTGTCATTTATCCTCAAATCACTCAAAACCATCATGTCTATTTCAAGGCCGGTTAGAGCAAAAGGGAAAGAAATTGTTCAACTAGCCAAATGACCACAGTAAGCAGGGGGCACCTCCAATCAATCCAACTTTGAATCCAAATAGTTTCCGAACAAACATTTAGTCAAATGATCTCACCAAAGTTTCATGACCCTTGAGGTACTCTCTACATTTTTTGTTTTACCAGATTGGCTTCATAGTCTTAGTATTAGTTATAGAAATTTGTTTCAATTGTTGGAAGAAGTTGGTTTGATTAATGCTCTTTTGATTGAAGAGAATGTGTATCCCGACTTGGTTAAAGTGTTTTACTCGAATATGGACATTTCTGAGGAGAAAACAATCGAGTAATCACTAATGTTGAAGGAGTTTTGATTGATTTTCATGTTTCGAAGTTAAATTCTATCCTAGGAACCTCCAATTATGGCCTATAAATTTTTTCACCTAGGAAATCTCCTAAAATTGGTCATTATGTTCATGTTGACGCCGTGAGAAATATATGCTGGCGTACTGATCTTTCTGTTGAAAACTGTACCATTCATTTCCGCACTCAATGTCTATGTCTCCAAACTCGAATTTTACTTCGTTTCCTTCAGTCTATTATGCTTCCTAGATCAGGGCATTTGGATGAGATTCCCACATGGATGTTGTTTTGATTGATTTCATTCTTAGACGTTGTCTGGTTAACTTGGGGTATACAATTATCCGAACCATGCTTTTCATACCTAACTTGATTACCCATTCCTAGGGTTGGCAAAAGGTCGGGTTGGGCTCGGGCTTTACCAAGCCATGCCCGACCCGATCAAAAACATTTGAAACCCGACCTTAAAAAAATCCGAACACTATTTAGTTAGGGTTGGGCCAGGCCCGACCCGAATCGAGTCAACATTGGGTCGAGTCTAACCCTACCCTACCAAAATAGTTAACCCTCTCATTCAAGCTTTGAATTCACGTGATTTTGCCATTTTGGGGATGATATTTCAATAGCTAGCTTTGATAGAGGGGTCCCCTTTATCATCTATATAATCAATTAAAATAGTACTTTTGCCTTTGCTGGAGTACTTATAGAACATGGTATGATATGCTTGACTTTGACAGTAACCATAGCTCCTTACTACCTTTCCAAAGTGTTTAAACCATACTCTAGGAGACTGTTTAAGACTGTATAGTGATTTTTTTAATTTACAGACTTTATTTTTGCCATGTTTCTCCTCAAAGCTAGGTGGTAGGCTTATAAAGGCTTCTTCTTCTAAGTCTCCATTTAGGAATGCATTTTTTATATCTAATTGATGTAAAGGCCAATTTGAATTCACAGCCCAGGATAATAAAACCCGAATTGAGTTTATCTTGGCTACTGGTGTAAATGTTTCTTGGTAGTCGATCCCATAGGTTTGTGTAAAACCTTTTGCTACTAGCCTCCCCTTGTACCTCTCTATGCTTCCATCTACATCGCATTTCACAATAAATACCTATTTGCGACCCACTATCTTCTTTTCTCTTGGCAAGTCAACTATCTCCCAAGTATCATTTCTTCTAAGAGCATTCATCTCTTCCATCACTACTAATTTCCAATTCAAATCATTAAGTGCTTCTTGAATGTTTCTTGGAACAAACAAGTGAGAGATTTTAGAAGTAAATGCCTTATGGTTATGAGAGAATCTGTTATAGGATAAATATCTAGCAATATGATGATTAGTACAGGTTCGAGTTCCTTTCCTAATTGCTATAGGAATATTAAAATCTGAGAATTCTTTTCTATGAAATTTATTTGAAGTAGAAAGTGGAGATGAAATATGAATAGGATTATCTGAAATATTTAAAGGATTGTCCCCCGGTGATTTTGATTGATTCTGTCCAAGAATAATAGGCAGATCTTTCCTCGTATAAACGAGAAGCTCAGAACTTTGATCACAATGGTTCTCTTGTAGTATTTCTCCCCCTATTTATGATACATCTAAATTTGGCATTGGTTGACAAGGACTACCATCATTTATAATTTCTTGAACATTTTTTTCCTTATTTTGAAAATCAGAAAGAAAATGAGAATTAGAAATAATTGAGGTTGGTAGAGTAGCTGTGGAAAAATCCTAAAAACTTTCTTCTTCCTTGTCTTTCTCCCCCTGAAGAGAATTTTTATGAAAATAAAGTTGATTTTCCAAAAAAAGGGACATTAATGTTAACATGTATTCTTCCAGTTTGAGGGTTATAGCATTTGTACCCTTTTTTGTTTGGAGCATACCCTATAAAAACACATTTGTCAGCCCTAGGATCAAGTTTAGTTCGAAATTTACTGGGTATATGGACAAAGACAGTACAACCAAAGACTATTAAAGGAAAATCAGAGTATATTCTTGACTCTAAAAAAAAATTAAAACAATCTAGGGGTGTGTTATATTTTAGAACATGTGTAGGCATTCTATTAATAAAATAGGATCCTATTAAAACACCATCACCCCAAAGATATTTCGGGACATGCATTGAAAACATTATAGCACGAGCTATTTCAAGTAAATATTTTTTTTTCTTTCAGTAATTCCATTTTGTTGTGGAGTATCAATGTATGTAGATTGATGATGAATGTCTTTTTCTCTCAAAAAATTCCATAAGTGCTCATTAAAATGCTTTGTACCATTATTAGTATAAAGAATACTAATTTTGGTCAAAAATTGGAGTTCTACCATTTTATAAAATTCTTTGAACATGTTTTCCACTTCAAATTTTTTACTCAATAAATATACCCAACACAAACGAGTATGATCATCTATAAAAGTCACAAACCATTTTTTACCAGATATAGCAGTAACCATAGAAGGCCCTCAAACATCACTATGAATTAGATAAAATGGTTTTGAAGTATGATAAGGTTTTGATGAGTAAGTAGTGCGATGACTCTTTGATAAATGACAACTTTCACATTGAAACGATGAGCAGTCTAAATCTTTAAATAAAGAAGGAAATAAATGTCTTAGATAAGGAAAACTAGGACGTCCTAGTCGAAGGTGCAAAAGTATTATTTGTTCACAAGCAAAAGAAGAATTAATACTACTGAAGCCTTGAGCTTTGTTATTACTGGAGAAGTTGTTATCAAAATAGTAAAAATCGTCTATCATCTTAGCACTGCTAATCATCCTCCTTGAGTTCTAGTCCTGAAATTCACAGTGAGAGTCCAAGAAAGTTATTCAACAATTAGAATATTTAGACAATTTACTCACATATAAGATAAGAGATTGCAGGCAAGTTTAGGAACATGTAGAGAAGATCTAAGATTTATATTTTTGGATAATTTTACCAAACCTTTTCCTGCAATAGATGAAAAACTTCCATCGATGATTTTAATTTTTTTATTTCCAGAACAAGGGGAATAAGTGCAAAATAGGGTAGAGAAACTGGTCATGTGGTCAGAGGCTCCATAATCTATTATCTAAGGAGCAGAATTTAAGCTATAGGCTAAGGCATTAGAATCACTACCTGTTTGAGCAAGAGAACCAATAGGAATACTAGATTAAGAGTTGGATTTTAGCAGTTTAAGAATGTTAATTTCAGAGAAAAAGAGTTATTCTCATTAGGTCTTATTCCAATGAACTATATGAGTACATATATATTAAGGTGGCCGGTATTCTAGCTCACTAAATCAGAAGTAAATTCCTTCAAATCAGGAATCCCACTAAATTAGGAGACTAACTAAAATTAGAATTAGTCAACAACTAAATATCCTTAATAGGTAATAAAGTAATAAATAAAATCTAAATGCTAATATGTACAATGATTCTACACTCCCCCTCAAGCTGGTTTGCACAAATTGTACATGCCTAGCTTACAACTCAATTCTTCAAATCTAGTTCTTGGAAGAGCTTTAGTAAGGATGTCTGCAGTTTGATGTTTAGTAGGAATATAGACAATATGGACAGTGTTATTTTCGATCTTCTCTAGGATGAAGTGGCGATCAATCTCAATATGTTTCATCCTATCATGGTGCACTGGGTTTTTAGCAATGCTGATTGCTGTCTGGTTATCACAGAATAGCCTGATAGGTTGCTTATCTATAATTCTCAGCTCTCTAAGTAATCGATGAATCCAAATACCTTCACAAATACCCATTGCCAATGATCTGAACTCAGATTCTGCACTGCTCCGAGAGACAACCGACTGTTTCTTACTTCTCCATGTAACAAGATTTCCCCAAACATATGAACAATAGCCAGAAGTAGAGCGCATGTCCATTATGTTCCCTGCGTGGTCTGCATCAGTGTATACATTAATCTCCCATTTGTTGTTTTTCCTGAACATTAATCCCTTCCCAGGTGTCAACTTAAGGTACCTTAGGATCCTATACACGGCCTCTATATGCTCTTCCCTTGGATTGTTCATGAATTGACTCACTAAACTGACAGCAAATCCAATGTCTGGGCGTATATGGGAGAGATAGATTAGTCGTCCAACAAGTCTCTGGTATCTCCCCCTGTCCACAGGAACACTCTCTGATTCTATGCCAAACTTTTTGCTTGAGTCCATGGGTGTATATGCTGGTTTACAGCCGAGCATCCCTGTTTCCATCAACAAATCCAACACATATTTTCGTTGGGTCACTGCAATGCTTTCTCTTGACCTTGCTATCTCCATGCCAAGGAAGTACTTTAAATTACTGAGGTCTTTAATATCAAATTCTTGAGCTAAACGTTGTTTAAAAAACTATAATTCTTCCTCAAAATCACCAGTAAGAATGATATCATCAATATAGACGATCAAAACTACAATTTTCTTCTCTATTAAGAACTTAACAAACAAGGTATGATCTGATTGGCACTATTCATACCCACATTTGGTCACAAACTTGGCAAACCTACCAAACCATGCACGAGGAGACTGCTTGAGTCCATAGAGAGACTCTAGCAGTTTACATTCCTTGCTTTTAGTGTGAGAACTTTCTATCCCATGTGGCACTTCCACAAAGACTTCTTCTTCAAGGTCGCCATTTAGAAAAGCATTCTTAATGTCTAGTTGATGTAATGACCAATCAAAATTAGCAGCAAGTGAAAGGAGTACTCGGATGGTGTTAAGTTTGGCAATTGGAGCAAAAGTTTCTGATAGTCAATACCATAAGATTGTGTAAATCCCTTAGCAACTAACCGAGCTTTGAGTCTTTTAATGCTTCCATCTGCTTTGTGTTTGATGGTAAATATCCACCTACAACCTACTGGTCTTTTTCCAGCTGGTAGATCTGTGATTACCCATGTTCTATTCTTTTCAAGTGCAATGACCTTATCCTGTACAGCTTTCTGCCATCCTGGATGTTTAAGAGCCTCATGAATAGTTCTCGAAATTTGTACACTGTCAAGGGAAGTAATGAATGCCCTGTATGTTGGAGAAAGAGAGTTATAGCTCATAAAATTTCCAATCGGATGACTGGTATAGGATCTTACACCCTTCCTTAGAGCAATAGAAACATCAGTATCATCAATCACCAGCACAATTAACTTGGGAGAATGATCGGCCTCACTCGAGTGAACTTGAGCAGGATTAGAATTCGGGTTTAAGTCATGGCATTGCATGAAAGGTGCAAGGTTCTCACTCTCTTTGTTTTCATTTTTCCTCATAGTATAGACACGGAGCTGGGAAGATTCAAGTTGTGTAGACCTATGTTTTGAGGATGATGGACTGTTAGACGATGGAATATCAAGGTTGGGGTTTGGTGCATAGTTTGAATCCGAGGGAAGAATGACAATATGTGGTGATGCATGCTGAATTTCAGAGGATTCTTTGATGAGAAGTTCATCCCAAAATTGAGATTCCCTTACATTCTCCCCCTGAATGTCAGATTTTGGGTAATAAGGTTTATGTTCAATGAAAGTGACATCCATTGAATTGTAGACCCTTTTGGTAATGGGAGAGTAGCATTTGTAACCCTTTTGGTTTGATGAATAACCTAGGAAGACACATTTGATGGATTTAAGATCTAATTTGGATCTATCTGGGGAATGATTATGAACAAAGGCTGAGCACCCAAAAACTCTTATAGGAACATCTGAGGAGATAAATTGGTGTGAGGATAGGTTTTGAGGAGAACTTGATGAGGACTTTGAAATTTATGAACCCTAGAAGGCATCCGATTAATTAGGTAAGCCGCAGTAAGGATTGCCTCACCCCAGAAATACTTCGGCATATTGGATGTAAATAAGAGTGCTCGAGCTACCTCAAGAAGGTGGCGATTTTTTCTTTCAGCCACTCCGTTCTCCTGAGGGGTATCTATACATGAGCTGGTATGTATTATGCCACAATGTGAAAGATATGACTCAAGATGGGACTTGAAGTATTCTCTAGCATTTTCGGTTTTAAAGACTTGGATTTGAGCATTGAACTGATTTTGGACCATTATATGAAATTTCTGGAAGATATGGTTAACTTCAGATTTTTCTTTCATGAGAAATATCCAAGTCAGACGAGTGTGATCATCCACAAAAGACACAAACCAGCGAGCCCCTGTGAGGCTTTTGTTAGCTTATTTAAGCTATACATATTGATTTTGATGATAACAAACCACATATATATTTTAATTAAACAAAGATTTATAAATTATGTTTTATAATAAGAAAATAAGGTTTTAAAATCAAAGTGTCTTGAACTAAAATGAATATGTTTTAAAACCTTTAATATTGTTTCCTTTTAATTTTCGGATTTGGATCTATTTGAAATAATTTAAATATTTTGGGTCATTCTACAATTCTACAAAGTTTGGGAGAATCATCATAATTTCATAAAGTTTTGGGATTAACAAAGTAATATTTATAACTTCTGAAATTGGACCTATTTGCAATATTTCATAACGTTTTGGGCCATAATACAGTTTTATGAAGTTTTGAGGTCAAACTGTAAAATTGGAAACTATTTCACTGTAGCCGTCACTGTAGCAACCGGCTAACCGGTTGTGTAAATCCGGCAAGCCGGTTTCGGGCAGAATGCATGCAAAATTCAAGCGGCTAACCGGATGTGAAATCCGGCAAACCGGATTCGAGGCAGAATGCAACCAAAACGCAAGCGGCTAACCGGATTCGACAAACGGCAAACCGGATGTTCAAAATTTCAAATTTGTGCTTGTAACGGTAACATCAAGCGGCTAACCGGATTCCATATCCGGCAAGCCGGTTCCGGCCAGAAATGAACATAACGGCTAGTTTTTGAGTTCTAACTATAAAAACTCAAAACCCAACTCATTTTGAAGCTCTCCAACAAGCAAAAACAAAAAGCACACATGATATCTTGAGTCTTCAAAGCTTCCAAACTACAAACATTGAATCATTTTCTTGTTCTTCATTTTTGTATATCTACTCATTGAGTGGGTTTCATTGTACTCTTCATTTATTTATCTCATTTGTGAGAGTTTGAGTGTGTGAGACACTTGAGTGAAGAGATAGGGAGATATCTCTCTATTGTAAAGGTTTATTGACACCTTAAAGTCAATTGTAATCGGTTGAAGCCTTGGAAGGGCTTGGATAGTGAAATCCTCAAGCTTGGATCGCTTGGAGGCGTGGACGTAGGCGGGGATTGCCGAACCACGTAAAATTCGTGTGTTTGTTTTTTCTTCTCCCTTGCTCTTTAATTATTGTGCTTTTATTGAATTTATCATTTTCAAATTTTATTAAGACATTAGATTGCTTGTTGTGTGGATTTGCTAAAATAGTTTTTAAATTTCCAATTCACCCCCCCTCTTGGGTTGCACATTTATATTTCAATTGGTATCAGAGCAAGGTGCTCTTATTTAGACTTAACCGTCTTGAGCTAAAGATCAATGGCAACTCAAAACGATTCTCAATTTAGGGAAGGACAATCCACCACTAGACCACCTTACTTTGATGGAAATGATTACCCATATTGGAAAACTAGGATGAGAATTTACTTGCAAGCCTAAGATTATGAGATATGGGAAATTGTTAATGATGGTCCTTTCATACCTTTGATTAAAAATGAAGTCGGAGAAGATATTCCAAAACCGTCACGGGATTGGAATGAGTTTGAAAAGAGAAAAGCCTCTCTAAACTCCAAGGCCATGAATGCCCTGTTTTGTGCTTTAGATAAGAAAGAGTTCCATAGAGTGTCTAGTTGCGAAAGTGCTAATGAGATTTAGCACAAACTTGAGGTTGTCTATGAAGGGACAAACCAAGTAAAGGAATCTAAAATAAGTAGGTACACTCGACAATATGAACTGTTTCAAATGGAACAAAATGAAAATGTGTACTCTATGTATACTAGATTTACGGACATAGTGAACACTCTAGGAGCTCTAGGGAAGACTTTTTCAAATAGCGAAAAAGTCAAGAAAATCATTAGATCACTTCCTAAGGAATGAAGACCAAAAAGGACTGCCATTGAGGAAGCAAAGGATTTAAATGTTTTACCTATTGATGATTTAATTGGTTCTCTAATTTCCTATGAAGAGGATTTGGCAGCTGAAAAAGGGCATGAGGAAAAGAAGAAAAACATTGCTCTCAAGGCCTCAAAACGTGAGAGTGATGAGGAAAGCGAAATGGATGATGAGGAGTTGGCTATGTTGGCTAGAAGATTCAGAAAATTTTACAAGAAGAATAATGAGCAGAGAAAGTTCAGAGGCAACAAGAATAAGAAGGAACCAATCACTTGTTATGAATGCAAGAAGCCATGACACATACGACTGGAATGCCCTCTTCTCAACAAACTCAAGAAGAAAGCTATGGTGGCCACATGGGATGATAGCGAAGAGAAAACAAGTGATGATGATGAGCAACAAGAAATGACAAACTTAGCTCTCATGGCCGTTGGGGAAGAATCATGTGATGAACTTGATGAGGTAAGTGTTCTTCCTACATATGATGAATTGCATGATGCCTTTAAGGATTTGCATGATGAGTTGATGAAGATTGGTAAAAAGAATATATGTCTTAAAAAGAAGATGATAGAGCTTAAAAATGAAAATGAATCATTTAGTGCAAAGATCACATGCCTAGAATTAGAAAATAAGACATTGCATGATAGCATGGCTTTATTTGAAAATTCCAGCACTTCACATGAGCACTTAGAGTCACACATGAATGACTTGAAAAATGAAAATGAAATGCTTAGGAAGAAGAGCAATGAATTAAATGAAATTGTGCTAAAATTCACAAACGGGCAAAAGATGTTGGATAATTTGCTAAACTCACAAAAATGTGTATTCGACAAAAGTGGCATTGGTTATAAACCAAACTTGAAACAAAAATCTTACAAGAGCTATTTTGTTAAGAATACATCTATTAACAATCAAATTGTATGTCATTATTGTAATCAAGATGGCCATATAAAAAATAGATGTGCAGTGAAGAGAAATGTACATTATGGTATGAAATGTGTTTGGGTTCCGAAAGGAACCATTTCTAACTCTCAAGAACCCAAAAAGATTTGGGTACCTAAAATTTAAAATTTTCTCTATAGGGCTTGAAGAAGAAGAAAAAGAATAAGTGGTACTTGGACAGTGGTTGTTCAAGACACATGATAGGGAATTATTCTTGGTTTTCAAGCTTCACTAAGATCGAAAATGGTGGAGATGTATCATTTGGAGATAATTCAAAAGGAAAAATCATTGGGATTGGAAATGTCGATAATGTATCCTCTACTCTCATTGAAAATGTGTGTTTAGTTGAAAACTTGAAACACAACTTGCTTAGCATTAGTCAATTATGTGATAAAGGATATAGAGTTATCTTTGATGAATCAAAATGTGTTATTGAGAATGCATGTGATGGAAAAGTCTTGTTTGTGGGAAATAGATGTGTTAATGTTTATACCATCAATATAGATTGTGCATCATTACATGATAAATGTCTCTCCGCATTGCATGACGATGGTTGGTTGTGGCATAGAAGATTAGGTCATGCAAGCATGGATTTGATTTCAAAAATCATGAAAAATGATTTAGTTAAAGGTCTTCCAAAAATCAATTTTCAAAAAGATAGTATTTGTGAAGCATGCCAATTTGGAAAACAAATCAAGACTTCTTTCAAAAGCAAGAATCATATCTCTACTTCAAAACCACTTCAAATGCTCCATATAGATTTGTTTGGACCTTCTAGATATGCTAGTTTGAGTGGCAAATATTATGCATTTGTGATTGTGGATGATTACTCTAGATACACATGGGTATTGTTCTTAGCTAATAAGGATGATGCCATTGATGCATTTCGAACTTTCCATAAAAAGGTTCAAAATGAAAAAGGTTATTCCATTACTTGTATTAGAAGTGATCATGGTGGAGAGTTTGAAAATCATGCATTTGAAAATTTTTGTAATGACTTTGGTATTGAACATCAATTTTCATCACCTAGGACTCCACAACAAAATGGAGTAGTAGAAAGGAAAAATAGGTCTATTCAAGAAATGGCTAGAACCATGTTGAATGAAAACTCTTTGCCTAAGTATTTTTGGGCCGAAGCCGTCAACACCGCTTGTTATGTTTTAAATCGGGTGTTGATTAGACCTAATCTTAATAAAACTCCTTATGAGCTTTGGAAAAATAGAAAACCCAACATTGGCTATTTTAAAGTTTTTGGATGCAAATGTTTTGTTTTAAACACGAAAGAAAATCTTGGTAAATTTGATCCAAAATCTTATGTTGGTATTTTTCTTGGATATTCAAATTCAAGCAAAGCTTATAGAGTTTATAATAAAAGAACTTTGGTTGTGGAGGAATCTATGCATGTTACTTTTGATGAGTCTAACCCCTCCTCTACGGAGAAAGCCATTGTTGATGATAATGCAGAAGAAGAACCACAAGAAGAAGCATCAAATGACAATCAAGAAGACACAACAAATGGAATTCAAGAGGATCATCATGAAGAACCAAATGAGGAACAAAATCAAGGTACTTCTCAAACACACCCCAAGGAGTGGAGGTATGTTTCCTCTCACCCTAAAGATGTCATTTTAGGAGATCCCTCACGAGGTGTTACCACTAGATCATCACTTAGGAACACATGTGAGCATGCTGCATTCATTTCTCAAATTGAACCAAAATCCTTTGCGGATGCGGAAAATGATGAATCCTGGATTATGGCAATGCAAGAGGAGTTGAATCAATTTGAGAGAAACAATGTGTGGGAGTTAGTCCCTAATCCAGAACATCAATCTATCATAGGCACTAAATGGGAATTTAGAAATAAAATGGATGAATCCGGCGTGGTTGTAAGAAATAAAGCTAGATTAGTAGCTCAAGGTTACAACCAAGAAGAGGGAATTGATTTTGATGAAACATTTGCACCTGTAGCAAGATTAGAATCCATTAGGATACTATTAGCATATGCATGTCATAAAGATTTTATTTTATATCAAATGGATGTTAAGAGTGCGTTCTTGAATGGATATATTATGGAGGAAGTTTATGTGAAACAACCTCCTGGTTTTGAAAATGAAAAATTTCCCAATCATGTGTATAAGTTATCCAAAGCTTTGTATGGTTTAAAACAAGCACCTAGAGCTTGGTATGATAGGCTTAAAAACTTCTTGTTGGATAACGATTTTTTAATGGGAAAAGCGGATACAACTCTTTTTGTCAAGCATAAGAACCAAGACATACTTATTGTTCAAATTTATGTTGATGATATTATTTTTGGTTCTACTAATGAGTTGTTGTGTAAAGATTTTTCATCATGTATGAGCCAAGAGTTTGAGATGAGTATGATGGGAGAGTTGAAGTACTTTCTTGGACTTCAAATCAAACAAAACGAGGAAGGCATTTTCATAAATCAAGCCAAGTATGTAAAAGATCTTCTCAAGAGATTTGGCTATGACAATGGAACGGCTAAAAGCACTCCCATGAGTACTATGTTGTGCAAATTTTATTGAACTCGCAAGCGCACGAATCTGTTGTAGTATAGATCAATGGTGACGAGTGTCGATCCCACGAGGAGGTGGATTTTAATTATCTATAAAATTAATTTAGTGAATGGGTGATTGGATTTAAATTGGAAAATGATTTAGACTATGCTAAAACTTAAATTAAAATAACAAGAATAAATTCTAGAATTGGAATTAAAAGGACAAGAATAAATTGAAGTGAATTCTATTGAAATGACGTACTTGGGTATCTGGATCCGTATCAACATGCATCATGGGCTAAATATTCTATATTAATACCAATTAAATCATGAGAGGGGAATCCACACCTCATGAACCACGCTCTAATAAATATGGTGCTAAGGGCTTATCGTGCCAAATAATAATAACCTTATACTAGGGAGCCGGTGAAACCAGGGCGGTACTAGACAAGATTATTATTATTTGTCGATGAGAAGTCAAAACATCCACAAAAACTAGAGGGGAAGAGAAAATAAATTTACCAAATCAAGCCCATGACACATGTTGAGACTTCACCTTCAACCCAAGCTTGAAAGAAAATTAGCCACTCATAATTGAACTAGGGGCAAAATGGGAATTTATTAAAATACATAGAAAATACAAGATAGAGAGAGAATTACAGAAAATGAATCCCAAAAATGGATTCAGAGGTGCCAAATTAGGGGGGGGAGGCCCCCTTTTTATAGTTACATCGAGTAAATCATGGCCATCGGATTAAAAACAGTTTGGACGCTCAGGATTTCGCCACGTCATCAGCCACTATTTGCACAGTACAGTCAACAGCCACTATTTGCACAGTACAGTCAACAATCACTATTTGTACAGTATAGTCAACAGCCACTATTTGCACAGTATAGTCAACAGCCACTATTTGCACAGTAACGCCAACAGTACCCGTACATGTGAATAGTATCGTACATGTGAACAGTGTCATTTTTCATTTTATACTCCTCCTAAGGTTTTCGACCGTCCTGAGTTCAAAAATGATGTCCGTTTTGCCATTTGATCTCTCGTTTATTGTGAAATGACTATGATGCCCCTAAAATACATAAAATACTCAATTAGAATAAAATACACATAATTAAAGTACAATAAACTTAAACACATAAAAGTAAGGGTTGTTAGTAATACTTGATATGTAAAATAAAGATTTTCTCCTTTATAAATATGCACTTTCTAACACACAACACACCCCCCAACCAGCTTATTGCTAGTCCCTAGCAAATAAAGCGAAAACAAAATTCAAAAATGATTTTTTTTTTTAACACTCTTGCTTATTCAATCAGATTAATGATAACAATCAAATAAGAGTATAAGCATTATCTCAAGTCTAAAGAAACATCACACTCACATCAACCATCCACATGAATTAGCCCAATAGACTTTGTGGTAGTTACCTTCGAGAATGACATGTCAAACCCCAAAATCTCACTGGAAGTAGTGACACTCTCTTAAAGAAATTAAACCCAAAAAAATAGTCACTCCAATGAATGGTAATTGAGAGAAAATAATAAAGAAATGATCTCACATGCTCTCACCAAAAAGAAATATGCCCTTAGCTTAAAAATAATACGATCTCCAGTCAAATAAAAATGCTAGTCAACCCATTTTATTTATTATTATTATTTTATGCATCATTACATCTTTTTGGCCCATATAACTAGCTTCTACTTCAGATTATAGTTCCCTAAAATCAAGAAGGACTTTTATTAGGACGTAACGTAGGCTAGGGACATGGCTAACAAAGAAGGGAAATAAGGAAGACAAAATGTATGTTTGAGAAAAATGCATAGAAGTTTTTTTTTTTTTTTTTTTTTTTTGAAAGTTGCAAGGTGGATTTCACCTATTATTGTTTTTTTTTTTAACAACAATTGTTTTTTTTTTTTTTGAAGCAACAATTTTTGTTTTTTTTTTTAACTAGCTTCTATACAAAATATTTATTTACATTTTTCTCAAACATAAATAGGTGATGAATCTTGTAAGACATTGGGTAATACTCCAAAATCGGAGTGGGTCAAGATGATAAGTTGACAAAGAAAAGTTTTTTTTTTTTTTTTTTTTTTTTTTTTAAGGCTTAAAAGGGCTAACTATGGGTATTTATAAAAGGGATGGCTAGAAAGGCTCAAACGGATCAAAGACGGCCTTTCCATCATCTTTTAGGACTCTAAATAATCTTCCATATCTACTAATTAAATGGGCTTCCAAATGTAGCAACACGCATTTTTTTTTTCTTTTTCTTTTTTTTTCTTTTTTTTTCTTTTTCTTTTTTTTCTTTTTTTTTTTAATCAATTTTTTCTAAGGGTTAACTCAAAAGAAATCTAGAGATCGTATATATAATAATAAACTGCTAAGCTGTATAGAAAATGGGCAAAAGGGGTTACTCTCCAAGAAAAATGATAGGCTCAAAAACTCACTTGGTATTTATTATGACATGTTCATTCCTTTAAGCAACTCATATTTGTCTCCGACATCAACATGTAGAGTAGCAAACATAGTGTAACATCACTTCAAACTAAAGATAATACAAATACTAAAATTTGAAATCATCATGTCATCCAATCTTAAAACAAATCACAAATTTTTTTTTTTTTTTTTTAAACAACAGTCTACCCCCCAATAATAAACTGCTAAGCTGTATAGAAAATGGGCAAAAGGGGTTACTCTCCAAGAAAAATGATAGGCTCAAAAACTCACTTGGTATTTATTATGACATGTTCATTCCTTTAAGCAACTCATATTTGTCTCCGACATCAACATGTAGAGTAGCAAACATAGTGTAACATCACTTCAAACTAAAGATAATACAAATACTAAAATTTGAAATCATCATGTCATCCAATCTTAAAACAAATCACAATTTTTTTTTTTTTTTAAACAACAGTCTACCCCCCAACCTATTCTAAACGTGAAAGGAAAATATGCATGCAGAAATGTAAAAATGATGCAGAAAAACTAATTAGAAAATGATTTTTTTTTTAACTTAAGAAGATGCGTTTCTAGAGGCACTACACTCTATATTCAGCCATCTTTGACTCAAAAAATTTTGTTTGAAAATGTATATTTATAAAGGAGAAATTAAAAAGGAAAAAGAAAAACAAACATCAAAACATAATAAAGAAAAAGATTTTTTTATTTTTATTTTTTTGTATTTTTTATCAATGAAGATGCGTTTCTAGAGTCACTACACTCCATATTCAGCCATCTTCAACACAAAAAGTTAGCAACAGTTAGTTTCTACAACAAAAAATTAGTAAAAACTTAACCAATATTCCACAATTGTCGACTATTCCCTCCCCCCAACCAGAACGAAACATTGTCCTCAATGTTTTAAAGGAAAAAAGTAGAGTTTAGAAGACATCACCTGGGTGGTGCAACACAGAAGAAAATATTTACAGGCGGAGAGTTAAATCTAATTTATACTTCTTACTGCGGCTACTGTTACCGTCATCATTTGAACGCTCCAACAGAAAGTTCCAGGGGTCTGGCTCCGGTTTATAAGCTTGTAACATACCAAGTAGCTCATTAGCAGTGTGAGCACAAATAAAAAGTTTTTTCGCACTGGAAGGAATAAAGTAGCTTTTTATTGCATGGTTAAGAAATGCGATAAAGCTATCATAAAAATTATTGACATTTAACAAACCGATGGGTTTCTGGTGAAGGTGCAGATGGGCCCAAGATGCTAGTGTGATAAGTGCCTCTAGTGTTGCAAGATCTCCTGGAAGGAAAATAAAAGCATCAGCATGATTAAGCATTTCAGTTATTCGTTCTTGCATACCTGAGACGACTAACTCTTCTCCAGTCGTTGAGTCAGACACACTGCCCAAAGGTTTTAGGACTCTAGGGATGATGCCTAACACTTGGCTTCCTCTGATAAAAGCAGCTTCTGAGACCAATTTTGATAACCCTCGGTTACCTCCTCCATACACCAAATGTAATTTTCTCTCTGCTATGCTTCGACCAAGATCTATGGCTGCATCAACGAACTCTTTATGTTTGCCATAGGTAAATCCAGAAAGCACACAAATGTTCTTGAATTGTCTATTGGGAGTAGCTGCCATTGGAATATTTCTCAAAAACAATTTGTGAGTGCTTAACAAAAAGTCTTATTTAAGAATCTTGGTGACAATGGATTACAACTGTGTATGAGGTGGCATGTCAGTGTCAAATAACGCGTAAAACACATGGCTCGATAGTCAAAAAGCAAACAGTAAAAAGGAAAAAAAAACAAACAGTAATAAAATTATTAAAGACAATAATGCAAATGATAAAACAACAGTGAAATGAAATAAAATAGCAGTAAAGTAAAAGGATATTTACAGGTAGTTGCGACTGTGGCTCACATATTCCTCTGGTTTTACGTCCAGAAACGGCTTGAACGCCCTCTATGGGTCGAGGATAGGCTTCCCATCCAATTTTCTTATAAACTGGCAAACAGGGTCTTTTATAGTCAGATTCCCGAGACTATATCGTGCATGCTCTTTCTGGAATAATGACCATAACTGGAGAATCGCTCCTTGCACATATCCATTGGGATGCGTTTCAAGAGACAGAAGGATATCATCCAATGACTCCTTATTCAAGCCATCCCTAATGAATTGAATCTTATCTTCTCTGTTATCAGACACCATTCCTAAAGAACATCGGTTTTTATTGCAACTCATTCTGGCACACTTATGACAAGCAACAGAAATTCTTCGAGCTCGTCGTTTTCTTGCATAATTTCCTTTACCACAACCAGGCATGTATGCAATAAATTTTGGAGGTAACTCACCCGCCAATCGTACTTTCGCCTCGATTAACCAACGGATGTCAGCAGGTATGTTATTCCTCATGAGCAATCGCATGCGTTCGGACCGAGCTTTATATATCGTAAGGAGGGCATTCTGAGGGAGTGAAGGGAATCGCTTGTGAAGTTTTACTAGAATCTCGGATCTGTCCATACCTTCGCCTCAGAATATCAGTTATTATGGGAAACTGAAGTAACCGACTTAATTGTCACGGAGTACCGTTATCCGCCACTTCACCGGGGTAACTAAAGCACACAAACAGAAAAACAAATTAAAACACACAAAGAAAATCAAAATCGTCCTCTTATTGAATTTACCTCAAGCTCCAACTGGATGTCGAAAACACTTTTCTCAATATCTCTGAGTTGGCGTTCTAAACCTTCAACATAGGCTACTAACTCTGGTGGTTGTAGAGCCCAAATGCGATTTGTTTTACAAAATTGAATCTGCCTTTTGAGATGATTTTTGACACGTTGAAGTGGTTTAAGAATGTTCAGGAGGAACGGTCTAAGTAAGAGACTCATGATTAACAATGATAAGAGAAAACTTAATGATAAAACAAACACACTTATGCAAAAATAAATTTCAATTAGCAAAAGAATAATAAAAAGAGAAAAAGAAGGAAAAATCAAACCACCGAAAAGAAAAAATCAATTCAAATCTGGTGGGTCACTCAAATTTATTTCGGTGTCTTCTCCATGTGGTTGGTATTCTAGATATGGCTTTAATTTTTTACCATTAACTTTAAACGTGACACCGTTCTTTGGGTCCTTAATTTCAATTGCCCCATGTGGAAAAACAGTATGAACAATAAATGGACCAGACCATCGAGAGCGTAACTTACCTGGGAATAGGTGCAAGCGAGAGTTGAATAAAAGTACTTTCTGACCTGGAGTGAAAGATTTTCTCATAATATGCTTGTCATGGAAGACTTTCATTCGTTGCTTGTAAATCTTGGCATTTTCGTATGCATCATTGCGAATTTCTTCAAGTTCTGCCAGTTGTAATCTTCTTTCTGAGCTGGCTTGCCGCATGTCAAAATTGAATTTCTTGATGGCCCAATATGCACGATGCTCGAGTTCCACAGGTAGGTGGCAAGTTTTTCCATACACTAGCCTGTAGGGTGACATCCCAATCGGCGTCTTGAAAGCCGTTCTATATGCCCATAATGCATCATCAAGTCTTAATGACCAATCTTTTATGTCTGGCCTCACCGTCTTTTCTAATATGTGCTTTATTTCTCGATTAGAGATCTCCACTTGGCCACTGGTTTGCGGATGATATGGGGTCGCCACTTTATGAGTGATTGAATATTTCGTCAAAAGGGCTTTGAAAGCTTTATTACAAAAGTGGGCACTACCATCACTGATTATTGCTCGAGGGAATCCAAAGCGCGAAACAATATTGCTTTTCAAAAACCCTATCACCACCTTATGATCATTGGTTCTGCATGGAATTGCTTCTACCCATTTTGATACGTAGTCAACAGCAACCAGTATAAATTGATGGCCAAAAGAAGTGGGAAAGGGTCCCATGAAGTCGATACCCCATACGTCAAAAATCTCAACCACTAAAATTGGATTTAGTGGCATCATGTTCCTTCGTGTAATGCTCCCCATTCGTTGACACCTATCACATGAAGAACAGAAAGTGTAAGCATCTCGAAATATCGTTGGCCAATAGAAACCACATTGTAAAACTTTAGTCGCTGTTTTCTTAGCACTGAAATGGCCTCCACAAGCTTGTTCATGGCAGAATGAAAGGATATTCTGAATTTCATTTTCTGGGACACATCGTCTGACAATTTGATCTGCACAATACTTGAATAAGTACGGGTCATCCCAAAAGAAATTCTTTATTTCTGCAAAGAATTTAGCCTTGTCTTGCTTGGTCCAATGCTCTGGAAGTTGACCTGTAACAAGATAATTAACGATATCAGCATACCAAGGTAATACTTCCACACTCATTAATTGTTCATCTGGAAAGGACTCATGCAATGTTAATGGCTCTGTAATTGTGTCAAAATGGAGGCGAGAGAGATGGTCTGCCACAACATTTTCTGTGCCTTTCTTATCTTTGAATTCCAAGTCAAATTCCTGCAAAAGTAACACCCAACGAATTAGTCTAGCTTTTGCATCTTTCTTTGTAAAAAGGTATTTAAGAGCAGCATGATCAGTGAACACAATTATTTTACAACCAATAAGATAAGATCGAAATTTTTCCAATGCAAACACTACTGCTAGCATTTCTTTTTCAGTAGTTGAATAGTTCAACTGTGCATCATTCAATGTCATACTAGCATAGTAAATAACATGGGGAATCCGATCAACTCTTTGTCCTAATACTGCTCCTACTGCATAATCAGATGCATCACACATAAGCTCAAATGGTAAGCTCCAGTTTGGGGGCTGAATGATGGGGGATGATGTCAACAATTGCTTTAATTTTTCAAAAGCCATAAGACATGAATCATTAAAGATAAAAGGTGCATCCTTAGCAAGTAAATTGCATAAGGGTCTAGAAACTTTGCTAAAATCTTTAATGAAACGTCTATAAAAACCAGCATGCCCAAGGAAAGATCTTACTTCTCTGACTGTTTTGGGTGGAGGAAGATTAGAAATGAGATCCACCTTGGCTTTGTCAACCTCAATACCTTTGCTCGAAATGATGTGACCGAGAACAATACCTTGTTTTACCATAAAATGGCACTTCTCCCAATTTAAGACCAAGTTCTTCTCGATACATCTCTGCAGAACTAATGTTAGATGACGTAAACATTGATCAAATGAATCTCCAAAGACAGAAAAGTCATCCATAAAGACTTCGAGAAATCGTTCGACCATATCAGAAAAAATGCTCAACATGCATCGTTGAAATGTAGCAGGTGCATTACATAATCCAAATGGCATCCTCCTATATGCAAAAGTGCCAAAAGGGCAAGTGAAAGTGGTCTTCTCTTGATCTTTTGGTGCTATGGGAATCTGATTATATCCTGAGTAGCCATCTAGAAAGCAATAAAATTCATGGCCTGCTAATCTATCAAGCATTTGATCGATAAATGGTAAAGGAAAATGATCTTTACGTGTGACAGAATTCAACTTCCTATAATCAATGCATACACGCCATCCTGTAGTTACTCTAGTTGGTATCAATTCATTATCGGCATTGGTAACTACAGTGACTCCTGACTTTTTGGGGACAACTTGTACAGGACTGACCCATGAACTATCAGAAATTGGGTAAATGATACATGCATCTAATAGCTTAAGGACTTCAGTTCTAACCACTTCTTTCATATTAGGATTTAACCGACGTTGCATTTCCCTAGTAGATTTAGCATTTTCATCAAGGTGAATGTAATGCATGCAGTCTACTGGATTTATACCTTTTATGTCTGCTATGGTCCATCCTAATGCTCCTTTGTGCTCTTTTAAAACATCCAACAACTTACCTTTTTGTTCTTCGTTGAGGGATGATGAGATGATTAACGGTAAAGTACTTTCTTCCCCCAAGAATGCATATTCCAGAGTGTTGGGCAATGGTTTGAGCTCAAGTTTTGGTGGTGATTCTGATGATGGGATGAGTTTCTTCTCTGATGGTGCTAGTTGTTCAACTCTTGACTTCCATTTATTAGTGTCCATAGATGGTGCTGAGTCAAGTAGGGCGTTGACCTCATCAACCGATCTGTCAATATCAAAATTCAAACCAAAGTGAGTTAAACATGTTTACAAAGGATCATCACTAAGGTTTGAAACAAAAGTGTCATCAACTAATGCTTCAATTAAATCCACATCAACAATTCCATCATCTGTGTTGTGAGGTTGTTTGGCAATGTTGAAGATGTTCAGCTCCATAGTCATGTTACCAAAGGACAACTGCATATTTCCAGTCCTGCATTGAATGTGAGCATCCGCAGTTGCCAAGAAAGGTCGGCCTAGGATAATAGGGATGTGCTTCCTTGACTCCTGTATTGGTTGAGTGTCAATTACAATGAAATCAACAGGAAAATAAAACTTGTCTACCTGGATAAGCACGTCCTCCACAATACCACGAGGTATTTTCGTGGACCGATCTGCAAGTTGTAACACCATTGGAGTTGGGTGTAATTCTCCCAATCCAAGTTTCACGAAAACAGAGTAAGGCAACAAATTTACACTAGCTCCTAAATCCAACAAAGCATTTTCAATTGTGTGGTTCCCTATGCTACATGAGATAGTGGGGGAACCTGGATCTTTGCATTTTAAAGGAATTTTATGTTGGAGTATAGAACTAACGTTTTCTGTTAAAAATGCCTTCTTTTGAATATGCATATTTCGCTTTTTAGTACACAGGTCTTTAAGAAACTTGGCATAAGATGGAACTTGTTTAATAGCATCAAGCAATGGAATGTTAACACTTACCTGTTTGAAAATTTCGAGAATCTCACCTGTGGATTTTCCCTTCTTTCCTTTAGCTAACCTCTGAGGAAATGGAGCTTTGGGAACATACTCTCGTGGGTTGGTTTCTTCTTTCTCCTCCGGTGATGATTCCTCAACATTCACAGGTACAATTTGATTTTCTTTCGTCATCTCCACTTTATTGTCGACTTCTTTTCCTTTTCGCAAGGTCATGATGGCTTTGACCTCTCCATGCTGCTGTTGTGAACTGGTACTTGCTTCATGCACTCCTTTAGGGTTAGACACTGGTTGACTTGGGAATTTACCTTTCTCAACAGTCATTGCCAAGGTCTGAACTGAAGAAGCAAGTTGTCCCACCATTTTTTCCAGGCTTGAAACTGATTGGGCTTGTGAGTTGAAGCCCGCTCTCAACTCATTTCGTAGTCCATCAATGGTGCGGTTCTGTTGCTCAATTGTGGAGTGAGTAACATTCCTGAAATTCTGGAATGCATCCTCCCATGGTCTGGGTTGAGAGTAATTCTGGTTCTGATTGAAAGGTCTGAATGGGGGCTGAGAGGCTTGAGGATTTTGAGGAATTGGTTGCATTGGTGGAGCTGGAGCTGCTGGTCCATTTTGTTGGAATCCTTGAGACCATGAAAAATTGGGGTGGTCTCTCCATCCAGGGTTATATGTGTTGGAGTATGGGTTGTAATTTGATGGTTTTCTCATTACTCCTATGGCATTGGCTTGATCTGAGTATGAGTCATGGTCATGTGGCTCTATTGATTTAGCAGTCGATAACGATGCTATTTGTCGAGCGAGACCTTCAACCATGTCCTTGACTTCTTTGATTCCTGAAGTTGACTCGCCAATTTGAACCTCATTCACTCCCTTAATTCTTCTGGTATTCCTGAGTGATCGACTCCGTTGTTGAGAATTATCTGCTTGTCGCTGGAAGAATTCCCAAATCTCTGATGCACTTTTGGACATTAGCTCTCCTCCACTTGTTGCCATTAGCCATTCTTGCACATTCGGTAATAATCCCTCCAAAAAGTATTGGCATTGATGCCATTTCTCGTACCTATGATGTGGACACTTCAAGAGTAGCCCATTGAATCGCTCCCACGTTTCGAAAAACTGCTCGTCATCTCTCTGGGTAAACTCCGAGATTTCCCTGCGAATAGCATTGGTTTTATGCACTGGGAAATATTTATTCAAAAATTTTGTAACCATTTGTTCCCATGATGCAATACTATTAGCAGGTAATGTATTAAGCCATGAACGAGCTCTATCCTTTAAAAAAAAATGGGAATAATCTAAGTTTTACATCATCGTCTGAAAAATTTTCATATTTAAATGTTTGACAAATAGCATGAAAATCATTCAAATGATTATATGGGTCCTCATTTTCTAAGCCATAGAATGTGGGGAGACAATTTAGCACACTAGGTTTTAGTTCAAAGCTCCTAGCAGCTACATTTGGGTATCTGATACATGATGTGCTCAAATTGGCTAAAGGACTAAAGTAATCCTTAAATGGCCTCTCTTGTGGTTCTTGTAAATCCATTTTGTTTTTAACGTTTTTGTGTGTGCGAAGTGTTTTCTCTAATTCAAGGTCTATAGGTTCAAGATTATGTAATAATGACCTACGACCATGCATGCAAGAAATATAAAAATAAATGGGAACAAAACAAATAAAATAAAAATAAAGATAGGAACAAAACAATTAAAAATAAAGAAGAATGAGAAATTATGATACTAACCTTATTGCGCTATTACAACCTTACTATAACAATACACATACAAAAAATACGTGAAATAAATTAATTAAAAATAAACTAATAAGATAAATAAAAATTACAAAGAAGAGAAAAAAAAATAACTTGAAAATTAAATTACAAAATTTAAAGAAGAGAAAAAGAAAAGAAATACTAACCTCTAAATGTAGATTCACTTTTTTTTTTTTAAATAAAAAAAAATACAAGAAAACAATTAAATGGAAATATTCACAAAAATTAATTTTATGAATTAAAATTACTTACCTCCCCGGCAACGGCGCCAAAAACTTGTTGTGCAAATTTTATTGAACTCGCAAGCGCACGAATCTGTTGTAGTATAGATCAATGGTGACGAGTGTCGATCCCACGAGGAGGTGGATTTTAATTATATATAAAATTAATTTAGTGAATGGGTGATTGGATTTAAATTGGAAAATGATTTAGACTATGCTAAAACTTAAATTAAAATAACAAGAATAAATTCTAGAATTGGAATTAAAAGGACAAGAATAAATTGAAGTGAATTCTATTGAAATAACGTACTTGGGTATCTGGATCCGTATCAACATGCATCATGGGCTAAATATTCCATATTAATACCAATTAAATCATGAGAGGGGAATCCACACCTCATGAACCACGCTCTAATAAATATGGTGCTAAGGGCTTATCGTGCCAAATAATAATAACCTTATACTAGGGAGCCGGTGAAACCAGGGCGGTACTAGACAAGATTATTATTATTTGTCGACGAGAAGTCAAAACATCCACAAAAACTAGAGGGGAAGAGAAAATAAATTTACCAAATCAAGCCCATGACACATGTTGAGACTTCACCTTCAACCCAAGCTTGAAAGAAAATTAGCCACTCATAATTGAACTAGGGGCAAAATGGAAATTTATTAAAATACATAGAAAATACAAGATAGAGAGAGAATTACAGAAAATGAATCCCAAAAATGGATTCAGAGGTGCCAAATTAGGGGGGGGAGGCCCCCTTTTTATAGTTACATCGAGTAAATCATGGCCATCGGATTAAAAACAGTTTGGACGCTCAGGATTTCGCCACGTCATCAGCCACTATTTGCACAGTACAGTCAACAGCCACTATTTGCACAGTACAGTCAACAATCACTATTTGTACAGTATAGTCAACAGCCACTATTTGCACAGTAACGCCAACAGTACCCGTACATGTGAATAGTATCGTACATGTGAACAGTGTCATTTTTCCTTTTATACTCCTCCTAAGGTTTTCGACCGTCCTGAGTTCAAAAATGATGTCCGTTTTGCTATTTGATCTCTCGTTTATTGTGAAATGACTATGATGCTCCTAAAATACATAAAATACTCAATTAGAATAAAATACACATAATTAAAGTACAATAAACTTAAACACATAAAAGTAAGGGTTGTTAGTAATACTTGATATGTAAAATAAAGATTTTCTCTTTTATAAATATGCACTTTCTAACACACAACACACCCCCCAACCAGCTTATTGCTAGTCTCTAGCAAATAAAGCGAAAACAAAATTCAAAAATGATTTTTTTTTTTAACACTCTTGCTTATTCAATCAGATTAATGATAACAATCAAATAAGAGTATAAGCATTATCTCAAGTCTAAAGAAACATCACACTCACATCAACCATCCACATGAATTAGCCCAATAGACTTTGTGGTAGTTACCTTCGAGAATGACATGTCAAACCCCAAAATCTCACTGGAAGTAGTGACACTCTCTTAAAGAAATTAAACCCAAAAAAATAGTCACTCCAATGAATGGTAATTGAGAGAAAATAATAAAGAAATGATCTCACATGCTCTCACCAAAAAGAAATATGCCCTTAGCTTAAAAATAATACGATCTCCAGTCAAATAAAAATGCTAGTCAACCCATTTTATTTATTATTATTTTTTTATGCATCATTACATCTTTTTGGCCCATATAACTAGCTTCTACTTCAGATTATAGTTCCCTAAAATCAAGAAGGACTTTTATTAGGACGTAACGTAGGCTAGGGACATGGCTAACAAAGAAGGGAAATAAGGAAGACAAAATGTATGTTTGAGAAAAATGCATAGAAGTTTTTTTTTTTTTTTTTTTTTTTTTTTTGAAAGTTGCAAGGTGGATTTCACCTATTATTATTTTTTTTTTTTAACAACAATTGTTTTTTTTTTTTTTGAAGCAACAATTTTTGTTTTTTTTTTTTTAACTAGCTTCTATACAAAATATTTATTTACATTTTTCTCAAACATAAATAGGTGATGGATCTTGTAAGACATTGGGTAATACTCCAAAATCGGAGTGGGTCAAGATGATAAGTTGACAAAGAAAAGTTTTTTTTTTTTTTTTTTTTTTTAAGGCTCAAAAGGGCTAACTATGGGTATTTATAAAAGGGATGGCTAGAAAGGCTCAAACGGATCAAAGACGGCCTTTCCATCATCTTTTAGGACTCTAAATAATCTTCCATATCTACTAATTAAATGGGCTTCCAAATGTAGCAACACGCTTTTTTTTTTCTTTTTCTTTTTTTTTTCTTTTTCTTTTTTTTTCTTTTTTTTTTTAATCAATTTTTTCTAAGGGTTAACTCAAAAGAAATCTAGAGATCGTATATACAATAATAAACTGCTAAGCTGTATAGAAAATGGGCAAAAGGGGTTACTCTCCAAGAAAAATGATAGGCTCAAAAACTCACTTGGTATTTATTATGACATGTTCATTCCTTTAAGCAACTCATATTTGTCTCCGACATCAACATGTAGAGTAGCAAACATAGTGTAACATCACTTCAAACTAAAGATAATACAAATACTAAAATTTGAAATCATCATGTCATCCAATCTTAAAACAAATCACAAATTTTTTTTTTTTTTTAAACAACAGTCTACCCCCCAATAATAAACTGCTAAGCTGTATAGAAAATGGGCAAAAGGGGTTACTCTCCAAGAAAAATGATAGGCTCAAAAACTCACTTGGTATTTATTATGACATGTTCATTCCTTTAAGCAACTCATATTTGTCTCCGACATCAACATGTAGAGTAGCAAACATAGTGTAACATCACTTCAAACTAAAGATAATACAAATACTAAAATTTGAAATCATCATGTCATCCAATCTTAAAACAAATCACAAATTTTTTTTTTTTTTTTTTAAACAACAGTCTACCCCCCAACCTATTCTAAACGTGAAAGGAAAATATGCATGCAGAAATGTAAAAATGATGCAGAAAAACTAATTAGAAAATGATAGAAAATGATTATTTTTTTTTAACTTAAGAAGATGCGTTTCTAGAGTCACTACACTCCATATTCAGCCATCTTCAACACAAAAAGTTAGCAACAGTTAGTTTCTACAACAAAAAATTAGTAAAAACTTAACCAATATTCTACAATTGTCGACTATTCCCTCCCCCCAACCAGAACGAAACATTGTCCTCAATGTTTTAAAGGAAAGAAGTAGAGTTTAGAAGACATCACCTGGGTGGTGCAACACAGAAGAAAATATTTACAGGCGGAGAGTTAAATCTAATTTATACTTCTTACTGCGGCTACTGTTACCGTCATCATTTGAACGCTCCAACAGAAAGTTCCAGGGGTCTGGCTCCGGTTTATAAGCTTGTAACATACCAAGTAGCTCATTAGCAGTGTGAGCACAAATAAAAAGTTTTTCCGCACTGGAAGGAATAAAGTAGCTTTTTATTGCATGGTTAAGAAATGCGATAAAGCTATCATAAAAATTATTGACATTTAACAAACCGATGGGTTTCTGGTGAAGGTGCAGATGGGCCCAAGATGCTAGTGTGATAAGTGCCTCTAGTGTTGCAAGATCTCCTGGAAGGAAAATAAAAGCATCAGCATGATTAAGCATTTCAGTTATTCGTTCTTGCATACCTGAGACGACTAACTCTTCTTCAGTCGTTGAGTCAGACACACTGCCCAAAGGTTTTAGGACTCTAGGGATGATGCCTAACACTTGGCTTCCTCTGATAAAAGCAGCTTCTGAGACCAATTTTGATAACCCTCGGTTACCTCCTCCATACACCAAATGTAATTTTCTCTCTGCTATGCTTCGACCAAGATCTATGGCTGCATCAACGAACTCTTTATGTTTGCCATAGGTAAATCCAGAAAGCACACAAATGTTCTTGAATTGTCTATTGGGAGTAGCTGCCATTGGAATATTTCTCAAAAACAATTTGTGAGTGCTTAACAAAAAGTCTTATTTAAGAATCTTGGTGACAATGGATTACAACTGTGTATGAGGTGGCATGTCAGTGTCAAATAACGCGTAAAACACATGGCTCGATAGTCAAAAAGCAAACAGTAAAAAGGAAAAAAAAACAAACAGTAATAAAATTATTAAAGACAATAATGCAAATGATAAAACAACAGTGAAATGAAATAAAATAGCAGTAAAGTAAAAGGATATTTACAGGTAGTTGCGACTGTGGCTCACATATTCCTCTGGTTTTACGTCCAGAAACGGCTTGAACGCCCTCTATGGGTCGAGGATAGGCTTCCCATCCAATTTTCTTATAAACTGGCAAACAGGGTCTTTTATAGTCAGATTCCCGAGACTATATCGTGCATGCTCTTTCTGGAATAATGACCATAACTGGAGAATCGCTCCTTGCACATATCCATTGGGATGCGTTTCAAGAGACAGAAGGATATCATCCAATGACTCCTTATTCAAGTCATCCCTAATGAATTGAATCTTATCTTCTCTGTTATCAGACACCATTCCTAAAGAACATCGGTTTTTATTGCAACTCATTCTGGCACACTTATGACAAGCAACATAAATTCTTCGAGCTCGTAGTTTTCTTGCATAATTTCCTTTACCACAACCAGGCATGTATGCAATAAATTTTGGAGGTAACTCACCCGCCAATCGTACTTTCGCCTCGATTAACCAACGGATGTCAGCAGGTATGTTATTCCTCATGAGCAATCGCATGCGTTCGGACCGAGCTTTATATATCGTAAGGAGGGCATTCTGAGGGAGTGAAGGGAATCGCTTGTGAAGTTTTACTAGAATCTCGGATCTGTCCATACCTTCGCCTCAGAATATCAGTTATTATGGGAAACTGAAGTAACCGACTTAATTGTCACGGAGTACCGTTATCCGCCACTTCACCGGGGTAACTAAAGCACACAAACAGAAAAACAAATTAAAACACACAAAGAAAATCAAAATCGTCCTCTTATTGAATTTACCTCAAGCTCCAACTGGATGTCGAAAACACTTTTCTCAATATCTCTGAGTTGGCGTTCTAAACCTTCAACATAGGCTACTAACTCTGGTGGTTGTAGAGCCCAAATGCGATTTGTTTTACAAAATTGAATCTGCCTTTTGAGATGATTTTTGACACGTTGAAGTGGTTTAAGAATGTTCAGGAGGAACGGTCTAAGTAAGAGACTCATGATTAACAATGATAAGAGAAAACTTAATGATAAAACAAACACACTTATGCAAAAATAAATTTCAATTAGCAAAAGAATAATAAAAAGAGAAAAAGAAGGAAAAATCAAACCACCGAAAAGAAAAAATCAATTCAAATCTGGTGGGTCACTCAAATTTATTTCGGTGTCTTCTCCATGTGGTTGGTATTCTAGATATGGCTTTAATTTTTTACCATTAACTTTAAACGTGACACCGTTCTTTGGGTCCTTAATTTCAATTGCCCCATGTGGAAAAACAGTATGAACAATAAATGGACCAGACCATCGAGAGCGTAACTTACCTGGGAATAGGTGCAAGCGAGAGTTGAATAAAAGTACTTTCTGACCTGGAGTGAAAGATTTTCTCATAATATGCTTGTCATGGAAGACTTTCATTCGTTGCTTGTAAATCTTGGCATTTTCGTATGCATCATTGCGAATTTCTTCAAGTTCTGCCAGTTGTAATCTTCTTTCTGAGCTGGCTTGCCGCATGTCAAAATTGAATTTCTTGATGGCCCAATATGCACGATGCTCGAGTTCCACAGGTAGGTGGCAAGTTTTTCCATACACTAGCCTGTAGGGTGACATCCCAATCGGCGTCTTGAAAGCCGTTCTATATGCCCATAATGCATCATCAAGTCTTAATGACCAATCTTTTATGTCTGGCCTCACCGTCTTTTCTAATATGTGCTTTATTTCTCGATTAGAGATCTCCACTTGGCCACTGGTTTGCGGATGATATGGGGTCGCCACTTTATGAGTGATTGAATATTTCGTCAAAAGGGCTTTGAAAGCTTTATTACAAAAGTGGGCACCACCATCACTGATTATTGCTCGAGGGAATCCAAAGCGCGAAACAATATTGCTTTTCAAAAACCCTATCACCACCTTATGATCATTGGTTCTGCATGGAATTGCTTCTACCCATTTTGATACGTAGTCAACAGCAACCAGTATAAATTGATGGCCAAAAGAAGTGGGAAAGGGTCCCATGAAGTCGATACCCCATACGTCAAAAATCTCAACCACTAAAATTGGATTTAGTGGCATCATGTTCCTTCGTGTAATGCTCCCCATTCGTTGACACCTATCACATGAAGAACAGAAAGTGTAAGCATCTCGAAATATCGTTGGCCAATAGAAACCACATTGTAAAACTTTAGTCGCTGTTTTCTTAGCACTGAAATGGCCTCCACAAGCTTGTTCATGGCAGAATGAAAGGATATTCTGAATTTCATTTTCTGGGACACATCGTCTGACAATTTGATCTGCACAATACTTGAATAAGTACGGGTCATCCCAAAAGAAATTCTTTATTTCTGCAAAGAATTTAGCCTTGTCTTGCTTGGTCCAATGCTCTGGAAGTTGACCTGTAACAAGATAATTAACGATATCAGCATACCAAGGTAATACTTCCACACTCATTAATTGTTCATCTGGAAAGGACTCATGCAATGTTAATGGCTCTGTAATTGTGTCAAAATGGAGGCGAGAGAGATGGTCTGCCACAACATTTTCTGTGCCTTTCTTATCTTTGAATTCCAAGTCAAATTCCTGCAAAAGTAACACCCAACGAATTAGTCTAGCTTTTGCATCTTTCTTTGTAAAAAGGTATTTAAGAGCAGCATGATCAGTGAACACAATTATTTTACAACCAATAAGATAAGATCGAAATTTTTCCAATGCAAACACTACTGCTAGCATTTCTTTTTCAGTAGTTGAATAGTTCAACTGTGCATCATTCAATGTCATACTAGCATAGTAAATAACATGGGGAATCCGATCAACTCTTTGTCCTAATACTGCTCCTACTGCATAATCAGATGCATCACACATAAGCTCAAATGGTAAGCTCCAGTTTGGGGGCTGAATGATGGGGGATGATGTCAACAATTGCTTTAATTTTTCAAAAGCCATAAGACATGAATCATTAAAGATAAAAGGTGCATCCTTAGCAAGTAAATTGCATAAGGGTCTAGAAACTTTGCTAAAATCTTTAATGAAACGTCTATAAAAACCAGCATGCCCAAGGAAAGATCTTACTTCTCTGACTGTTTTGGGTGGAGGAAGATTAGAAATGAGATCCACCTTGGCTTTGTCAACCTCAATACCTTTGCTCGAAATGATGTGACCGAGAACAATACCTTGTTTTACCATAAAATGGCACTTCTCCCAATTTAAGACCAAGTTCTTCTCGATACATCTCTGCAGAACTAATGTTAGATGACGTAAACATTGATCAAATGAATCTCCAAAGACAGAAAAGTCATCCATAAAGACTTCGAGAAATCGTTCGACCATATCAGAAAAAATGCTCAACATGCATCGTTGAAATGTAGCAGGTGCATTACATAATCCAAATGGCATCCTCCTATATGCAAAAGTGCCAAAAGGGCAAGTGAAAGTGGTCTTCTCTTGATCTTTTGGTGCTATGGGAATCTGATTATATCCTGAGTAGCCATCTAGAAAGCAATAAAATTCATGGCCTGCTAATCTATCAAGCATTTGATCGATAAATGGTAAAGGAAAATGATCTTTACGTGTGACAGAATTCAACTTCCTATAATCAATGCATACACGCCATCCTGTAGTTACTCTAGTTGGTATCAATTCATTATCGGCATTGGTAACTACAGTGACTCCTGACTTTTTGGGGACAACTTGTACAGGACTGACCCATGAACTATCAGAAATTGGGTAAATGATACCTGCATCTAATAGCTTAAGGACTTCAGTTCTAACCACTTCTTTCATATTAGGATTTAACCGACGTTGCATTTCCCTAGTAGATTTAGCATTTTCATCAAGGTGAATGTAATGCATGCAGTCTACTGGATTTATACCTTTTATGTCTGCTATGGTCCATCCTAATGCTCCTTTGTGCTCTTTTAAAACATCCAACAACTTACCTTTTTGTTCTTCGTTGAGGGATGATGAGATGATTAACGGTAAAGTACTTTCTTCCCCCAAGAATGCATATTCCAGAGTGTTGGGCAATGGTTTGAGCTCAAGTTTTGGTGGTGATTCTGATGATGGGATGAGTTTCTTCTCTGATGGTGCTAGTTGTTCAACTCTTGACTTCCATTTATTAGTGTCCATAGATGGTGCTGAGTCAAGTAGGGCGTTCACCTCATCAACCGATCTGTCAATATCAAAATTCAAACCAAAGTGAGTTAAACATGTTTGCAAAGGATCATCACTAAGGTTTGAAACAAAAGTGTCATCAACTAATGCTTCAATTAAATCCACATCAACAATTCCATCATCTGTGTTGTGAGGTTGTTTGGCAATGTTGAAGATGTTCAGCTCAATAGTCATGTTACCAAAGGACAACTGCATATTTCCAGTCCTGCATTGAATGTGAGCATCCGCAGTTGCCAAGAAAGGTCGGCCTAGGATAATAGGGATGTGCTTCCTTGACTCCTGTATTGGTTGAGTGTCAATTACAATGAAATCAACAGGAAAATAAAACTTGTCTACCTGGATAAGCACGTCCTCCACAATACCACGAGGTATTTTCGTGGACCGATCTGCAAGTTGTAACACCATTGGAGTTGGGTGTAATTCTCCCAATCCAAGTTTCACGAAAACAGAGTAAGGCAACAAATTTACACTAGCTCCTAAATCCAACAAAGCATTTTCAATTGTGTGGTTCCCTATGCTACATGAGATAGTGGGGGAACCTGGATCTTTGCATTTTAAAGGAATTTTATGTTGGAGTATAGAACTAACGTTTTCTGTTAAAAATGCCTTCTTTTGAATATGCATATTTCGCTTTTTAGTACACAGGTCTTTAAGAAACTTGGCATAAGATGGAACTTGTTTAATAGCATCAAGCAATGGAATGTTAACACTTACCTGTTTGAAAATTTCGAGAATCTCACCTGTGGATTTTCCCTTCTTTCCTTTAGCTAACCTCTGAGGAAATGGAGCTTTGGGAACATACTCTCGTGGGTTGGTTTCTTCTTTCTCCTCCGGTGATGATTCCTCAACATTCACAGGTACAATTTGATTTTCTTTCGTCATCTCCACTTTATTGTCGACTTCTTTTCCTTTTCGCAAGGTCATGATGGCTTTGACCTCTCCATGCTGCTGTTGTGAACTGGTACTTGCTTCATGCACTCCTTTAGGGTTAGACACTGGTTGACTTGGGAATTTACCTTTCTCAACAGTCATTGCCAAGGTCTGAACTGAAGAAGCAAGTTGTCCCACCATTTTTTCCAGGCTTGAAACTGATTGGGCTTGTGAGTTGAAGCCCGCTCTCAACTCATTTCGTAGTCCATCAATGGTGCGGTTCTGTTGCTCAATTGTGGAGTGAGTAACATTCCTGAAATTCTGGAATGCATCCTCCCATGGTCTGGGTTGAGAGTAATTCTGGTTCTGATTGAAAGGTCTGAATGGGGGCTGAGAGGCTTGAGGATTTTGAGGAATTGGTTGCATTGGTGGAGCTGGAGCTGCTGGTCCATTTTGTTGGAATCCTTGAGACCATGAAAAATTGGGGTGGTCTCTCCATCCAGGGTTATATGTGTTGGAGTATGGGTTGTAATTTGATGGTTTTCTCATTACTCCTATGGCATTGGCTTGATCTGAGTATGAGTCATGGTCATGTGGCTCTATTGATTTAGCAGTCGATAACGATGCTATTTGTCGAGCGAGACCTTCAACCATGTCCTTGACTTCTTTGATTCCTGAAGTTGACTCGCCAATTTGAACCTCATTCACTCCCTTAATTCTTCTGGTATTCCTGAGTGATCGACTCCGTTGTTGAGAATTATCTGCTTGTCGCTGGAAGAATTCCCAAATCTCTGATGCACTTTTGGACATTAGCTCTCCTCCACTTGTTGCCATTAGCCATTCTTGCACATTCGGTAATAATCCCTCCAAAAAGTATTGGCATTGATGCCATTTCTCGTACCTATGATGTGGACACTTCAAGAGTAGCCCATTGAATCGCTCCCACGTTTCGAAAAACTGCTCGTCATCTCTCTGGGTAAACTCCGAGATTTCCCTGCGAATAGCATTGGTTTTATGCACTGGGAAATATTTATTCAAAAATTTTGTAACCATTTGTTCCCATGATGCAATACTATTAGCAGGTAATGTATTAAGCCATGAACGAGCTCTATCCTTTAAAAAAAAATGGGAATAATCTAAGTTTTACATCATCGTCTGAAAAATTTTCATATTTAAATGTTTGACAAATAGCATGAAAATCATTCAAATGATTATATGGGTCCTCATTTTCTAAGCCATAGAATGTGGGGAGACAATTTAGCACACTAGGTTTTAGTTCAAAGCTCCTAGCAGCTACATTTGGGTATCTGATACATGATGTGCTCAAATTGGCTAAAGGACTAAAGTAATCCTTAAATGGCCTCTCTTGTGGTTCTTGTAAATCCATTTTGTTTTTAACGTTTTTGTGTGTGCGAAGTGTTTTCTCTAATTCAAGGTCTATAGGTTCAAGATTATGTAATAATGACCTACGACCATGCATGCAAGAAATATAAAAATAAATGGGAACAAAACAAATAAAATAAAAATAAAGATAGGAACAAAACAATTAAAAATAAAGAAGAATGAGAAATTATGATACTAACCTTATTGCGCTATTACAACCTTACTATAACAATACACATACAAAAAATACGTGAAATAAATTAATTAAAAATAAACTAATAAGATAAATAAAAATTACAAAGAAGAGAAAAAAAAATAACTTGAAAATTAAATTACAAAATTTAAAGAAGAGAAAAAGAAAAGAAATACTAACCTCTAAATGTAGATTCACTTTTTTTTTTTTTAATAAAAAAAAATACAAGAAAACAATTAAATGGAAATATTCACAAAAATTAATTTTATGAATTAAAATTACTTACCTCCCCGGCAACGGCGCCAAAAACTTGTTGTGCAAATTTTATTGAACTCGCAAGCGCACGAATCTGTTGTAGTATAGATCAATGGTGACGAGTGTCGATCCCACGAGGAGGTGGATTTTAATTATATATAAAATTAATTTAGTGAATGGGTGATTGGATTTAAATTGGAAAATGATTTAGACTATGCTAAAACTTAAATTAAAATAACAAGAATAAATTCTAGAATTGGAATTAAAAGGACAAGAATAAATTGAAGTGAATTCTATTGAAATAACGTACTTGGGTATCTGGATCCGTATCAACATGCATCATGGGCTAAATATTCCATATTAATACCAATTAAATCATGAGAGGGGAATCCACACCTCATGAACCACGCTCTAATAAATATGGTGCTAAGGGCTTATCGTGCCAAATAATAATAACCTTATACTAGGGAGCCGGTGAAACCAGGGCGGTACTAGACAAGATTATTATTGTTTGTCGACGAGAAGTCAAAACATCCACAAAAACTAGAGGGGAAGAGAAAATAAATTTACCAAATCAAGCCCATGACACATGTTGAGACTTCACCTTCAACCCAAGCTTGAAAGAAAATTAGCCACTCATAATTGAACTAGGGGCAAAATGGAAATTTATTAAAATACATAGAAAATACAAGATAGAGAGAGAATTACAGAAAATGAATCCCAAAAATGGATTCAGAGGTGCCAAATTAGGGGGGGGAGGCCCCCTTTTTATAGTTACATCGAGTAAATCATGGCCATCGGATTAAAAACAGTTTGGACGCTCAGGATTTCGCCACGTCATCAGCCACTATTTGCACAGTACAGTCAACAGCTACTATTTGCACAGTACAGTCAACAACCACTATTTGCACAGTATAGTCAACAGCCACTATTTGCACAGTAACGACAACCGTACCCGTACATGTGAATAGTATCGTACATGTGAACAGTGTCATTTTTCCTTTTATACTCCTCCTAAGGTTTTCGACCGTCCTGAGTTCAAAAATGATATCCGTTTTGCCATTTGATCTCTCGTTTATTGTGAAATGACTATGATGCCCCTAAAATACATAAAATACTCAATTAGAATAAAATACACATAATTAAAGTACAATAAACTTAAACACATAAAAGTAAGGGTTGTTAGTAATACTTGATATGTAAAATAAAGATTTTCTCCTTTATAAATATGCACTTTCTAACACACAACATACTACTATAAAGCTGAACAAAGACGAGAAAGGTAAGGAAGTTGATATCAAGACATATCGAGGTATGATCGGATCCTTACTCTATTTGACTGCTAGTAGGCCTGATATTATGTTTAGTGTATGCTTGTGTGCTAGATTTCAATCTTGTCTTAAAGAGTCTCACATGCTTGCTGTCAAACGCATTTTTCGATATTTAATTGGCACTATTAATCTTGGTCTTTGGTATCCTAGAGGTACTCATATTGATTTAACTTGTTATTCGGATGCTGATTTTGCTGGATATAAGGTTGATAGAAAGAGTACTAGTGGAACATGTCACTTCCTAGGTCATTCTCTAGTCTCCTGGTTTAGTAAGAAACAAAACTCAGTTGCGCTTTCAACCACCGAGGCAGAATATATTGCCGCAGGTAGTTGTTGTGCGCAAATTCTTTGGATGAAACAAACCCTTAGAGACTATGGTATTAAGCTTGATCAAATTCCTATCTTATGTGACAATACTAGTGCTATAAATCTTTCCAAGAATCCCATTCAACATTCTAGGACTAAGCATATAGAAATTAGACATCATTTTCTTAGAGATCATGTTCAAAAAGGGGATGTTGTAATCAAATTTGTTTCTACTGAAAATCAGCTTGCATATATCTTTACAAAACCTCTTAGTGAAGAGCATTTTATAAAAATAAGACATGAGCTTGGTATGATGAATGTTGCATCTTAATTTATGCTCTACTACATGACTTGATATATTTGTTATTGTATTGATTTATGCTTCATGAGTTAGATTGCGTGATATGCTTGTAATTTTATGATTTTATGATTTCATGTCTCATGCATTACAAGGCTAATTGAAAAATTTTAAATCTCAAAATGATTTAGAATTAATCAATCTTAAAGCCAAAAATAAAATGGTGTGTGTAGTACAAGTATAAAAACTAGCAATTCTTTTTTCTTTTCACCCATCCGAAAAACCATTTCTTTTCTTTCCTTTATTGAATTCTCTCGGGACAAATTCCGGATATCTGGATTTTCAATCCGGAAAACCAGATTATTTTTTATTGCTCTCGAGACAACTTTCGGATGACCGGATTTTGCATCCGGAAAGCCGAATTTGCTAAGCACCCTTTCTGCCTCAAACCAGTCTACCGGTTAGTCATTTCCGGATAACCGAACTATCTTGCATGGTTACTGGAATAAACCGGTCTACTGGTTAGCTCTTTCGGCAAGCCGAAATCGAGTTCTATACTCACTGGACAAAACCGGTCTACCGGTTATATGCATCCGGCAAACCGGTTGCGTTTTGCAATGTTTTTGGTCAAAACCGGCTAGCCGGTTAGTGACAACCGGCAAGCCGGTTTCGCAACATATAAAATCTGTTCATCTTCCTCTCACTTTCGGCTATCCGGTTCACTCTCTCTCTAAAAACCGATTCTCATCTCTCTCTTTTCTCATCAAAATCCACCATTTGAACCTTATTTTTAATGCAAATTAATCCTTCAATCTTAATCCTCATGTGTTCTTGTACCTAAAATCACTCTCAAAACCCGTTTGCAACATCCAAATCCTTAAATCCTAATCTAAACCTAGGGTTTTGTCTCACATTTTCTCTCTCTAAATTTCTTCTTTTCAAGCCGTTTCTTGATCAAATTGCTTCACAAAACTTGTTTCAATCCTTCTCATCATCATTCTCCTCATAGTATTTAACCTCAAATTGGCCATATCATCATGTCTAGCTCTCGGCCGGTTCGAAGAAAGGGCAAGGAGCCGGTTCAACAAACCGACCGGCCACATGAAGCAAGGAATACCACCAATCTATCTCTTTTCGAGTCCACACACTTTCAGAATCAAAAACATCTTGCCAAATCTTTTCGTCAAGAATTCATGACTCGTGAGGTACTCCCAAGCTTTTTTCTTATACCGGATAGTTTTTATCATGTCTTTATTAATAATAGATCCTTGGTGCAATTGTTGGAAGTTGTTGGTTGGTTTGATGCTGTTGTTGTTGAGGAGAGTGTTTATCCCGACTTGGTGAAAGTATTTTACTCGAATATGGATTGTTCCGCGGAGAAAGAAAATCGAGTAATCACCACAGTTGGAGGAGTTTCGATTGAATTTGATGTCTCAGATTTGAACTCTATTCTAGGATCTTCCCATGATGGCCTACGCTTTTTCTCTCCTAGGAAAGCCCCTGATATTCATGACTTTGTTTATATTAATGCCGTTAAGAACATTTGTCGTCGTGTCGATCTTTCCGATGAAGACTTTACTGTTCATTTTCGTGCTCAATGTCTTTGTCTTCAAACCCGGATTTTACTCCGCTTTATTCAGGGTATTATCCTTCCTAGGTCCGGCCATTTGGAGGAGGTCTCCAATATGGATGTTGTCCTGCTTGATTGTATTCTTCAACAACGTCCAGTCAACTTAGGATATTTCATTATCCGCAACATGCTCAGCATTCCTAAACTGATTACCCGTTCACTTCCTTATTGTTCTTTCATTACCCGAATTCTGAAATTTTTCAAAGTACCTATTAAAGAACCTTCTTGTCGACCTTCTAAGAGTATCGGGGAAGACACTATTCTCAACTTAGGCTTTGCTTGGCAAAATGGGACTTGGGTCAAATACTCGGCGAACAAGTTTACTTTTCTGGCTCCAAGTGACGATCGGCCACTTAATGATGTGGTTCCAGCCGATTAGCTACCCATTTTCTCGCTCTCTTTTCGAGGGCAGCGCAGACGTCGAGATCCTACTGAGATTGCTCCAGCTCCTGGTGTCTCTGCATCAGCTTCCTCACCTCCACAACCTTCACCCTCTACAGAGGTTACGCTTCAGCAGGTTATGGATGAGGTGCGGACGCTCTCGGTGCGGCAGACTGAAGTTCAGCAGCAGCAGCAGCAGCTCCTTCATGGACAGCGACTTCTCTTTGAGCATTTCGGCCTTACATATCCCTATCCAGCTCCATCACCACCATCTTCACCACCTCACTAGTTTTCTTATGCTTGTACTTAGACACACCTACATTTTGTTTACTGCATCATGTACTAGCTTTTGGATGATTATTATGCTTTTTGGATAATATGTATTCGTTTTGGATGATATGGATTTGGTTTGATTGTTTGTCATGGATTTTATGGATTTCTTTGTACTTATGGTTATTTTGTTGGACTAATGTGCTTATATTGTGATGATTGATAATTGAAAGGGGGAGCTCTCACTTCTATTCTTCTTTTTGATGATGAAGGGGGAGAATTATTTAATTTGTGTATTATAAAAAGTGTTTTAAAAATATGCATGTATGCAGGGGGAGTTTGTTTCAAATAAATTTTTGTGTAACCTTGCATTGATTTAGGGGGAGCTTTTTATAACTAGATTAAATTTTTGTAATGTGTTTTGTCATCATCAAAAAGGGGGAGATTGTTAGCTTATTTAAGCTATACATATTGATTTTGATGATAACAAACCACATATATATTTTAATTAAACAAAGATTTATAAATTGTGTTTTATAATAAGAAAATAAGGTTTTAAAATCAAAGTGTCTTGAACTAAAATGAATATGTTTTAAAACCTTTAATATTGTTTCCTTTTAATTTTCGGATTTGGACCTATTTGAAATAATTTAAATATTTTGGGTCATTCTAAAATTCTACAAAGTTTGGGAGAATCATCATAATTTCAGAAAGTTTTGGGATTAACAAAGTAATATTTATAACTTCTGAAATTGGACCTATTTGCAATGTTTCATAACGTTTTGGGCCATAATACAGTTTTATAAAGTTTTGGGGTCAAACTGTAAAATTAGAAACTATTTCACTGTAGTCGTCACTGTAGCAACCGGCTAACCGATTGTGTAAATCCGGCAAGCCGGTTTCGGGCAGAATGCATGCAAAATTCAAGCGGCTAACCGGATGTGAAATCCGGCAAACCGGATTCGAGGCAGAATGCAACCAAAACGCAAGCGGCTAACCGGATTCGACAAACGGCAAACCGGATGTTCAAAATTTTAAATTTGTGCTTGTAACGGTAATATCAAGCGGCTAACCGGATTCCATATCCGGCAAACCGGTTCCGGCCAGAAATGAACATAACGGCCAGTTTTTGAGTTCTAACTATAAAAACTCAAAACCCAACTCATTTTGAAGCTCTCCAACAAGCAAAAACAAAAAGCACACATGATATCTTGAGTCTTCAAAGCTTCCAAACTACAAACATTGAATCATTTTCTTGTTCTTCATTTTTGTATATCTACTCATTGAGTGGGTTTCATTGTACTCTTCATTTATTTATCTCATTTGTGAGAGTTTGAGTGTGTGAGACACTTGAGTGAAGAGATTGGGAGATATCTCTCTATTGTAAAGGTTTATTGACACCTTGAAGTCAATTGTAATCGGTTGAAGCCTTGGAAGGGCTTGGATAGTGAAATCCTCAAGCTTGGATCGCTTGGAGGCGTGGACGTAGGCGGGGATTGCCGAACCACGTAAAATTCGTGTGTTTGTTTTTTCTTCTCCCTTGCTCTTTAATTATTGTGCTTTTATTGAATTTATCATTTTCGAATTTTATTAAGACATTAGATTGCTTGTTGTGTGGATTTGCTAGAATAGTTTTTAAATTTCCAATTCACCCCCCCTCTTGGGTTGCACATTTATATTTCAGCTTTTAATTCTTGATGCACCCCAAACATCACTATGAATCATGGTGAATGGACGGGTAGGTAAGTGAGGAATTGAAGGAAAATTTGCACGTGTATGTTTAGCAAATTGACATATTTCAAAATGAAATAAATTTGGGTTTTTATTGATGAACAGTTTAGGAAATATTTTTCTTAGATACACAAAGTTGGGATGGCCGAGGCGAAAGTGCCACGGCATGATTTCATCCACATTATTGACACTAGAATTGAAAATAGAATAATGAAGTGACGATAGACTCTTTGATACACTAGTGGACATGTTGCAACTTGAGTAACCAGTTTGTCTACTTGGAGGATTATTGGCTCTAAATAAGTAGAGACCTGACACCAACTCAGCACTGCCAATCGTCTTCCTCGATTCCATTCCCTGAAATTCACACAAGCGTGGGAAAAATTTAGCAACACAATTAAGATCTTGGCTAAATTTTCTAACTGAAAGTAAATTACAGTCCAGATTTTGAACGTGAAGAACATGGGTGAGAATTATACCTTTTGTTAGATGAGCAGATCATATTCCCAAGACCATGGAGAGAGAACCATCTGCTATACGAACAGAAGAATTACTCGTTTGAGGACAGTAATTGTACAAGAGTGTTGTATCCCCTGTCATATGGTCGGATGCACCAGAGTCTACAATCCATGATTCACCTTGGTCACTACTAGTATTCAGAGCAACAGGAAAACTACTTCGCTGTGCCTCCATACTGGTTGCTTGAAGTTGGCTAGTAGATTGTGAAAGACTATGGCAGATCATTTTCTGCAGAATTTCCATTTGTTCTTTGCTGAATCCACTTGTTTCACTTGAAGTTTTCTCCTCCGTTGATGAAGCTGCATTAGCACAACTTTCTTTATCACAGTTAGGCTTGTTTGGCTTCCAATCAATTGGTTTCCCGTGAAGTTTCCAGCAACTTTCCTTCCAGTGTCCAGACTTGCGGCAGTGGTCGCACCAGGGCCTTCCTCGTTGTTGACGGTTGTCATTGGAGCTAGTGTTGGTTCCTCGGACAGCAAGCGCAGAACCGTCAAGTAGTGACAGATTAATTGTAACTTCTTGAGATCACATCATCACCTTGCGCCTGCTTTCTTCATGCCTAACCTCAGAGAACACGTTTCTAATACTGGGCAGTGGTTTCGTCCCCATAATTCGTCCCCTTACTTCATCAAACTCCTTGTTTAATCCTAACAGGAATTTAAATATCCTTTTTTGCTCCACGATTTTTTTGTAAGTGACTGCATCATCTACACACTTCCATGTATGAGTATCAAACATATCAAGTTGCTGCCAATGCCTTGTTAGATTGTTAAAATACTGTGTGACAGAGAGATTCTCTTGACGGAAATCGTGCAAGATAGTCTCAATTTAGAATAGTTCTGCTGTGTTCTCAGAACTTGAGTATGTCTCCTTTGCTGCGTCCCATATTTCCTTCGCGGTGCCATAAAGAAGAAAGTTTTCACCTATATAATTGTTCATGGAATTTATCAGCCATGACATAATCATGTTGTTGTCACTCTTCCACAGCCTGTATTTTGGATCTCCTTTCTCAGGATTTTCAATCTCACCGGTGAGATATTTATCTTTACCTTTCCCGGAAATAAACATTAACACAGATTGGGACCATTGGAGGTAGTTCTGTCCATTTAATTTATGGCTGGTATTGAGAATGGATCCAGATTCGGAATTACCATGGGTGGCTATCATCGGGGTTGAATCTAATTTAGATGTGATCTCAGAGGAGGAGGTTTGCAACGCTGCTCCTATTTTTGTCATGTTTTGGTTCAGAGGAATCGAGGGAAAAAAAATATTACAGATGAAGGCTTAAAGGATAGAAGATCTGTAGGATATTGATTGGAATGAGAATAGGGAATGAAATTCACAAGATTAGGTTTTCAGAGGAGGATCATATGAGGCTCTGATACCATGTTAATTTCAGAGAAAAAGAGTTATTCTCATTAGGTCTTATTCCAATGAACTACATGAGTACATATATATTAAGGTGGTCGGTATTCTAGCTCACTAAATCAAAAGTAAATTCCTTCAAATCAGGAATCCCACTAAATTAGGAGACTAAATAAAATTAGAATTAGTCAACAACTAAATCTCCTTAATAGGTAATAAAGTAATAAATAAAATCTAAATGCTAATATGTACAATGATTCTACAAAGAAGCTAATCCATATGCTTTTTGTTGAAGGGACATGTCTCGACTTCATTTACTGATGGAAATCCATGGTTAGATTTGTGACCCATTTTGCTACCTTGCCAATTTGCTGGTTTACCATGAATCCTCCAGCATGTTTCTTAAGTATGGCGAGGTTTGTTACAATAGTCACACCACACATGAGGCTTTTCATCAGTCTTCTTTTGATTTGTAGTGCCCCTGCTAGCATTTACATCAGAAACAACTAGTGCTGAGTTCTCAATTGAATTTTTCTTTCCAATCATTACATTCCTACGACTTTCCTCTCTTCTAACCTCGGAGAAAGCTTCGCTTATCGAAGAAAGAGGTTTTTTGCCTAATATTCTCCTCTTCACTTCATCAAACGTTGTATTGAGACCAAAAACGTTATATTGAGACCAACAAGAACATTGTAGATGAAATCGTTATCTACAATTTTCTTATAGTGATTGAAATCCTCTAGAGATTTCCATTCATAATTGCTGAATAAATCCAGATCTTGCCACAACCGTTTTAGGGAATTAAAGTACTTGGTGACATTGTTTTCTCCCTACCGTATCTCGCCAATTTTCAGCATCAATTAATAAACTTTAGACTGATTTCCCAGGTCAGAGTACATTTCATTAACGTTGGCTCAAAGTTCTTTGCCATTGAGTAGCACAAATAGTTAGAACTTATATCCTCATTCATGCAGTTTACTAACCAAGTCATTACCATCGAATTTTCTGCATCCCAGGTCACATACGTCAGATTTGTGGGGTCTGGTGCCATTGAATCTCCAGTCAAGTAGTCAATCTTCCCACGTCTACGGATATACATCCGAACAGAATGAGACCAGTGCATAAAATTACCATCATTCAAGCGAATAATGGTGATTTGAACATGATGCAATTCATGGTTAGAGGCTAGGGTTTTTAAAAAGATTTTCTAGGTGTTAGATGAGTTGGACTCATATGAAATATCAGACATGCTTGATCAAAAATACTTTCTTTAGATAAAGTGCCAGAGATCGTATTTCTGCTATGATACCATATAGTCTTAGAAGAGAAGATGCAAAATAGACTCTTTGTTATTTTTATTCTCTCTTGATTGAATAACTTACACAACTTCCTACTTATAGAAGAATACACAAAATAAACATAGGAATTAATAATTACACCAACTAGCCTAATATCTTACTTTCCTGATTTATATATATAAATAAACAGCTAGAAGGTTCCCAAAAATATCTCAACCAAATCTCCTAAAATAAGGTCATATCTCAGCCAAATCTTCTATTTTCCAACAGAAGAAATTACCTAAAATGATTGATCTTCCTCTTACAAAAATAGAGAATCCACCTTTTGAAAGTAACTTGAAAGTCCAAAAGAGAACTTTGTGTTCAGTAAACCATAGAAAACCAAAAATATCTTCTTCTCTTTCTTTCTTTGAAAGTATGATATATGAGTGTTGTTTTCTCTCTTATCAAGAAAAATAAATACCTTAATTAATAATATATAATATTAAAATATTTTAAAATATTAAAATCAAAACATTATCTAGGATATCATAGTTATCTAGATATTCTTAAAAAAAATCAAAACATTATCTCTTTCTTTTAAAACCACACATTTTATCAAGAAAAATCCATACCTTAAATAATAATAGAAACATACCAATGATAAATGATATATCATAAGATTATTTTTAATGATGGTTTTTTAAATAAAGCATCATCAATTTCATGTCAAAAACAATTGTTTTTTATGGAAGAACTGAACATTTGACTCATCCTTATTGCATATTTACTACGTGCAACAGAGTCTTTACAAATGACACAGTCATTAAATGCGTCATTTTAATAACAATTCATAGTAAGAACCGTCATTAAATATTTAATACAACATTTAATAATGGTTCTCTTTAAGAATAATCATCTTTGTGGTTGAGCACTACATTTAATTACGGTTCTTTACAAATAACTATCATCTTTCTTGTTGATTATTAAAAAATAAATAATTGGCAATTTTAAACCATTTCAAGCCCTTGTTTCAATTCCAATTTCAACATCAACTACGAGAATTTTAAACCTTGATTCAGGTCACTAATATATGCAAATGTACTAGAACAAGGCACATTTTGGGAAAAATGTCATCACCTCTTCAAACTCCTTACACGTTGCACAACGCAAGTAACCTTATAATAAAAGGAGAAGTTGAAATCGAGAAACTACTAAGAGATTCTTGAGGAGTGCTCTCATCACAGCAGCAGCGAGATTTTCTTCATCACTCCCGAACATTGAATCTTGTTTGGGTTGGTGCATACAAACTTGGACTTATAAATCCTGAATATGTAGATATGTCTTGAATGTCTTCTATCTACACCAAATCTCCTGTTTGACTAGGGATGGCAAGATAACCCAGACCTAAACAAAATTGGATGATTCGGTTCGAGTTCAACCTACACCAAATGCATATATTATTATAAAATTTAACATTGTCTTCCTAAACCCGGCTCGGTTTAGGTTTGGTTTCAGGTTCATCTGAACTCTAATTTCTAGAACTTAGAATGGATTGTTTTATTTTAAATATTATTATTTAATTATTATTTATAAGTGTTAAAGCAAAAAAAATGAGAAAAACAAAACAAACCCCACATTTTAGTTTTTACACGTCGTTTCTTATAATCTTGTTAATTCCCTAGAATTAAATAAATAAATTCAGCATCATCATCATTGCTTGATTCATCAATATCCATGAATCTTCAGCAACTCAACACACAACTGTGGCCGCACTTCTATGCACGTTCCACTTTCTAGCTTATGTGTTAAAATTAGATTTATACTAAGATTTGGGTTCATGGAATCATGGGACTTTATTTTTAGTTTATTTAATTTCTCATCTTACTCATCATCCACTATCAATTCAATATTTCAAGAGATCCCATGAATTTGTTCTATTTACTTCTGTAACAGTCAAAGAACCAAAAGTGGCATGAGTCTTTTTTTTTTTAGTCTAATTTCATGTCTTCAATACATCTATCTGAGTTTAAAACCGCAATTTGAAAATTTAGATTTTTTCAAGTTGAACATGAAGCTAAAAACTTTGGTTATGATATATGTTAAATGGAAGCAGGTGCCCTCACTTGTCCCTTAGTGGATCCACCACTATTCATAAGGAACTTTTTCCACTGGATAAAATTAATTCAATCCATTCTAAATTCAAATATTTTGGTTGCGTCATTATAGAGTCATCAAAATAAGATATAAGTATTATCCGACTTATATAAGAATTTTAGGTCATGAAGTTGATCTTCAAATTGATTAGGATAACTTCAACAGTAGATGAAATTAATTATCTTCTAATTTGTACTATTACTCAGGAAGTTAAATTTAATATTAATTCCATTAGAGTAAAAAATGTCGTAGGATGCGACTATACCAACACCAATATAGTGCATCATATTAAAAATTAAAATTGAAAATGATCCAGTTAATTTTAAGACTTATGTATATGGGCTATTGATGTGGATTCTAAGAATGCATTTGGTAGCATTTTCAATATATTGTTTTTCGTTTTGTGAAAAAGGAAAATGCAAAAAACTTCTTTGGAGAGCTCATTTTGGGGGAAAATTGTACAGTGATTAGAAACAAAAGTTTTCCATTTTCCAATGCTTACAAAGAAAATAAGAGAACACTATTTATTAGCGACTTCCATTTTCTTTCACTTCTAGCTCTATGCTAAGGGCCCCACTATCTTAACTTTATAATATAGTGTAATAAACTACCTGGACCTTATCAATAAAGAAATAATTTAGTAAATTAATTATTATAACAAATATTTAATAACAGTAACAAGAATTTATTTCATACCATACAGCCTAATTACTTAATATATTACATAAATTGTTCTAATAGAAAGTAATATCACATAATTGTTATACTAAATTATTATATTGTTTGACCAATATGCAGGTATTTAAAAATATCACAAACTTCATATATTGATGAAAATATATCAATAAAGAAGTTACACTTCACAACTAATATAAACAAAAATATGATAATTATTAAATAATTATAGATTTTCTCAATTAATATTATCTTATAACTACAATTTGTTTACATAAATAAAGGTTTTTAAGAATATATTCATTGTATTATATTATTCTTTCATAATAGTTTCATTAAATAATTTTTTACTCTCTTTTTTTGTCTTCATTTTTCTAGACAAACAATCAAATGTCTTTTTACTTTTTTTCTTTTAAATACTATTCTTAAAATGAGCTACTAAATACATTTTTATTTTTTTAAAAAAAACTAATTATTCTTATTCTATAAAATAAATTTAAAAACACTATCTGAAAAACCATAACAAACGCACCATAAATTTTCAATGCATAGTGCAAACCCTACATGGAAGTCAAAATAATTTGCAAATTCATAGACAAATTAGGAAAATGATTAAAAAAACAAAAAAAAACAAACGCCCGTTATTTCAGAGACCCAAATATTAAACGACTGTTCGTTTCTTTTCTTCTTCCTCTCTCAATCTAAACCCTAAACCCCATTTAAACCCTAAATCTAATTAGTAACAAATTCAATTCCATCTTTATTCAGGTAAAAGTTTCAAATTTTTTAAATAAAACTCAATTTCAATAGCTGAGTTCTAATTATTTTTATCTGAGAATTTCAATTAACGGGTTTTTGAAAAAATGATAATTTTCAGTGAATTGGCTTGCCATGGCTTACGGCGGCGGCGTACCAGCGGCGATTAGTGGCTTGGCTTCGGCTTCGGCTTCAACAATAAAGCAAGTGAAATTGGAGAGAGAGAGTGAGCTGAGAATTGAAGTGGGTGAAACGCCATTGCGGCTTCGGCTTCTTAATGGTAATGCTGAAATTTATGGCACTGAATTGCCCCCTGAAATCTGGCTCACTTTTCCTCCTCGTCTCAAATTTGCTGTAAGTTGTTTTTTTTTTTAATTTATTTCATTTTTTTAATGAAGAATTATTATTATTTTAATTGGTTTATTAAGTAGTGTGATTAGGTATTATAATGAAGATGATTAATTGTTGATTTTATGCACTAGGTATTTACTTGGTATGAAGCCACTATTGAAATGGATGGCACTCCTGAAACTGATTATACAGCTGATGAGGTCTGTATCTGTTCATCTTTTACTCTTATTTTATTATTATTTTTCATGCAAAGTTGAATTGTTTGAAGATTTATTTTATTAATTGTAGTTTTTCGCTTATGGGAAATGCTAGAATAGCGGTTGTATACAGCCTGTCAATTTTTAAATGATTAAAATATAATGCATAGTTGGGAAATTTAATGAAGAGTCGAGAAATGTAAAGAAAACTCGTTGTGTCATATGGATAAAAATGCTGTTCTTAAGACCATTCTGCTTGGTTTACTCTTCGTTTTTTTTTCCCTCATTTCTATTTTCGATATTGAACTATAGAAGATTTATTTGAATGATTGATAGTGGTTTTGTTGTTTCTTGATTTTCAGACGCCCATGGTTAGTTATGTAAACGTGAATGCAGTGCTAGAAGGAAGGAGGAACCGTGCTAAAGCATCGCCATCGAAGGACTCTGATGCTTCTCAGGTATTTATTTGTTGTATTTAATGTCCATATTGAAAAGCATATTGGTTGCTCTTTTTGCAATTTTATTTACTATTCAGTGAAATACATACGGTTGGTTCAGGGTCCTCGAGTAATTGTTGTAGGACCTACAGATTCGGGTAAAAGCACACTGTCGAGGATGCTTCTTAGTTGGGCAGCAAAACTAGGTTGGAAACCTACTTTTGTTGACTTGGATATTGGTCAAGGAGCAATAACAATTCCTGGATGCATTGCCGCTACTCCAATTGAATTGCCCATTGATCCTGTGGAAGGAATCCCTCTTGAAATGCCTCTTGTTTACTTCTTTGGACACGCAACTCCTAGGTAGGCAATTTGTGCTCTTTCGCGTCAGTAAACCTTTTTGTGACCAAGTATTTTAAGTCAGTTGGCAGATACTTGATGTACTGGTAATTTCATGGTTCTTTGCAGCAACAATGTAGAGTTGTACAAAGTTCTTGTGAAGGAGCTTGCCCAAATGCTGGAAAGGCAGTTTAATGGTAATGCGGAATCTCGAGCAGCTGGCATGGTGATAAACACCATGGGGTGGATAGAAGGTGTAGGGTACGAGGTGACTATATTATGAAGCTTCGTTCGAATAAACTTCAAAATGCATGTGTGGATATCAAATGTTCAGATTATGTTGCCTTTTGGTCATGATGTTTTGTTTCATTTGGCAGTTGCTTCTCCATGCGATTGATACTTTCAAAGCCAATGTCGTCTTGGTTTTGGGTCAGGTAAATCATAAAATCCATCGCTTTTAACTCATAATTTTTAAATACTCATTTCAAACTTGATTCAGGTGCAATCTACAAGAATTATACACAACATCTTCATTTTCAGTTAGCCAATTTCTTTTTATGTAGTGCTTTTGTGGACTTGAAAATCTTATGCTTGCCTGTTTAGATAATAATATCCCATGATTCAAAAGAAATTATTCTCTTTTTTTTTTACTTTTTTTTTTCTTTTAACACTTTTGGTCTCAATAATATCTCTTGGTCTACATGTTGGAAGCTTGCTTTGTATTTTCATTTCTTCACATCTTAGTACTTTCTGATAATCAAATTATGTTGTATTTTCTTATGAACGTTGAAGCAGCTATATCATTGAGGTTTTTGAATACTCATTCAAGGATTGCCTATGCTTGGATTTCTTTATGTTATTTTCTTCATTTTCTAATACATGAGACCTGATTTGATGTGTGCCTTTGAAATCCGTGCAGGAAAAACTTTTCAGCATGTTGAGGGATGTATTAAAGAACAGGCCTAATGTGGATGTTGTGAAACTTCAAAAGTCGGGTGGTGTTGTATCCCGAAATTCAAAAGTTCGTCAAAAGGCCAGAAGTTATAGGATAAGGGTAAAGACTTTTTTATTTTCTATTTTTAGTCTTGATTTATTTGTTAAGTTTAAGCCATATAGTACCCCATAACATTTCTGCTTTGTCCAAATTCATATTACAATATTCATGGTTTTGCTTCACTAAGGAGTTCAGTTAGAATTAAGGAGAGGCTTTATTTTATAATGCTTTTACACCATGGCTTGTTCTTGAACCATAGCGTAGAATGTACTTGCTGCAGCAACAGTGTCCGAATACTGTATCTTGGATCATTAAAGTAGAATTAAAGATTTAAAATTGCTTAATTTTTTCTATTTGTCATTTCTTGATTTTCTAAGCATGCACTACTCTAATGTTATGACAGCCAAAGATTGCTGCCTATGTGCATGGTATTGTCTCTTTGAATCAGGGATTTCATGTTTTGAAACCTGATATGCATCTTTGTACGAGCACTCATTATCTGTTAATCTACTGGCCAAGTGGAATTTCATTATACTCTGTGTCTGTTGAATAACATGTTCTTACTGGAATCAATTGTATTCTTGTTTTGTTGACATGTTAATGTTATCATTGGAATCAATATATTCGTGTTTTCTTCCGTCCTTAGTTCTTAGCTACATAGATATGTTTCCATTCGTAATGACATGTTAACATTATTTTCACCAGGAATATTTTTACGGCCTCACAAATGATCTTTCCCCGCATGCTAATGTTGCTAATTTCAGCGATTTCCTAGTCTATCGAGTTGGAGGAGGACCACAGGCCCCAAGATCAGCTCTGCCAATTGGAGCTGATCCTGTTGCCAACCCTCTAAGAATAGTTCCGGTGAATGTTGACAAGGAGTTGCTCCATCTTGTTCTTGCTGTTTCATATGCAAAAGACGCTGATCAAATTATCTCAAGGTACGCATGACACTGTGCATTGAAATGTCACTCTCTGCTTCTAGGGTGAATTTTGTTTTTGAAAATAGTGTTTTTCAAAAGTAGTCTCTAAACTTAAAAATAGTGAAATCATGTTTGGTATTAGTTTTGAAAACAATGAAAAACAATAAATCTGTAGTTTAATGATGATCTTTTTTGTTTTCGGATGCAAGTTTTGGAGAAGCTCTAATCAAACACATCTCCAACAGATTTTCACTCTGGAAAATGAAAACTATTTTGGGAAACATCTCAAATCAATTAGCAATTTAGCAACATACCTAATCTGGACATTGCAGAATGAAATGTTCCGCTACATATTGCCCCCTCATTCTATTTCGAAATTACTGGTGACAAATTCTCTTTTGTTGCAGCAACGTGGCTGGTTTTATATTTGTTACAGACGTCGACACACAAAGGTTTGGAGTTTGAATTTTCATCATCATAAGAATTTGTCATAGTGATGCTTAGTTCTGTTTTTTCGTTCAGTCATAATTAACATTTTCAAACTTCTTGCACCTTCAGGAAGACAATTACATATCTCGCACCCTCACCTGGGATGCTCCCAAGCAAATATCTGATCGCAGGAACATTGACATGGCTTGAAACATGAAGCATTTAGGAAAGAATCCAGTTATTAGTTTAGCATTTAAACTTCAGCATGTAAGTGGGATGATGGAATTTTTATTTTTATTTTTATTTTGTATAGTTTTTACAAAATTGTGATGTCAATACAACGACAAAAATGCTTCTTCCTCGAATGGACACCCTTGATATTCAAATTGCTTAATGCTTTTGGCATCGGTAATTTTCTTAGCAAAGTTTAATTGGGAAACAACAAAAAATTCTTAAAACAATTTTTCATTTACAAATCCAGAATCCAAAATTTATTTATTCACAAATATATATATATATATATAGAGAGAGAGAGAGAGAGAATAATTCTCTAATAAGGATAGTCTCATTTTAACAATGTGAGGATCCTACTAATAAACAAAAAAATATGTTCTCTGATGTATTAAAATATGTGTTATTTGTACTTATGGTAATAAAGTGAGAATGCCCTTATCTAAATACTTTATATATATATATATCCCTGTTTCCTCTCACTTGTAAAAATTTTCTTTGGCATTATCATATTTTTTCGTGTGAAATCAAATTTGAGTTTTTTTTTCTTTTACAAATAATTTTGTTCAGAGAAAAGAAAGGAGCTAAAACTCTAATTAATTCTATTTAAAAAAAACTAAATGATTTTGAATGAATATCAATGAAGCCATATATATATATATAGCTTTGCTTTATGTAGTAAGACCAAAGAGTTTTATTATCATATTTGGAGAATTTTGATGATCTACTATGGACTGAATAATACTCCAAATATTCAATCTAAACTTAGCTGTAATTTCATGTGGATTTTTTTTATCTGAAAAGAATTCTATATGGATTGAACCAACAATTTTATTACAAACATATTGTTAATCTCATCAAGCTACATGTCATAAGGATTAGTTCCTTCTCGATTGAAATAAGGTTGGGCTTACTTGATAATTCAAGTATAGTGGTCTACGATATGCTTGATTCGATTGTGTGGTCGGAGAGTAAGACCCAAAAGTGCATTCAGACCAGTATATGGGAATATACGTGATATTACTTGAGAAAGGCAATAAAAAAGAATTATGATTATTTAACTGTCAACATAAATAATAAATTTTTGATAACATAAATGGAGGAATTAAGTTGGAATGCTTATGATGAATTCGATTGTCCTACTATCTTTAATTTCTTAATGATTTTTGTTACTATTTGCATCTTTATTCAATTGGAATTGTTTTATCATCTTTTGGTATAAGGTTAGAAATTCGTTAACTAATAGAAAAAATAATTTTTGTGGAATAATACTCTAAACTACTTGTATTATTTGTGCCGACTAGTACAATTATTAGTTCATAAAACATTTTGCATTGCAAATTCCATTACTCATTGACAACATTCATTACAAGAATAATCTCTTTTAGATTTGAACAACGTAATCACTATTAAATTGTATTTTTGTGATCATTGTTAAACTATACTTGGTGGCTATAGTTTAACAATTTAAGATGTCAAATCTATTAAATAAATAGATATTTGTTCGGGAGCGTAACAAACACAGTAAGATCGTTGAAGCATGCATGAGTAGAGACCTCTGTTGGTTATGAGGATATATATTCTCTTAGAATGGGTACAATTACATTTCAAATTTTAGGGTGCGTTTGAAATTGAAATTGGGCAATTGTGGTTTAAAAGTTAAAGTACTATAGTGTTTAGTAAACACTAACTGCTATACCTTGGAAAGTATATTAATATGATTTTTCACTTATATGATAGAAATCTATTATATTTTTAATAATTTTATATTTATTACATATTATTAATTTTTATTTCATAGTTACAACTTTTTTTTCACAACAGTTGTAGGTTAAAAACTGCAGCACCTCAATTTTAAACACGACCTTAATAAATCTGGCAGTTTAAGAAAGACTTAAATATGTTTTAAAAATATATTAACAATATATTTGTGTGGGTCACTTGACACTCATAATTTTTTATAAAAATCATTAAAAGATTCAATATGCCTCAAGCATAAAAAACAAATGATCATAGTTTGTATTTATTCAAGCTAGAAAATCCATGTATGGATTAAAATAAACCAGGTGCACATGGTACATCCATTTTAGTGATTTTTTTTAATAATCCATATGCCCATATCTATCTATTACAAAGTTAAAATATAAATTTTCCATTGTAATAGTATATGTAAATGATATATAAATGTATTAGAACTCCAGAAGAGCTTATTGAACTGATTCATTTTAAAGTGAATTTGAAATCAAAGATTTGAGGGAAAAACAAACAAAAAGAAAATTATATTGGCCTACATGTCTAGCAAAAAGGCAATAGGATATTTATCCATCAATACGCCTACTTAAACAAACTTGAATCATATTAACATGGAAAATATGTTCATCCATTCAGTATCATGTGTTTGTTTATTCTTTCGATCCTTAATAGAGTATGTTCTACCCTGAAAATAATACTAAAGAGATTCTTGGTTTAAAAGTATCGTATCTAAATGCAACACATCTCATACGAGATCTAGCAAAGCAAGCAAATTAATATTAAGCAAAGGCGCCCAGTAATACCTTTGCAAATTTATTTACCATAGCTTTGCCAACATCAACTTTTTGAAAAACTTTTACATAGCATCGGCATGCGTTGGCTCAATAGACTACTAGGTTGATTTTGTCATTTTGAGGGGAGCATTTTATTAAGGGGAGAATATTCATTGAAGTAAACAACTACAGATAGACCAAAGTACAATGTACTCGTTTTCGTTCAATGAAGTCTTTTTCCATTGAGTTTTACTGACGAGGTTTTAATGAAACAATAGTATGTACATTCACAACCATAGAGAAAAATTAAAGTGATTGGGCAAAAGGGAGTATTGCAAATAAATGGTCTCTCATCACTTTAGATATAGATTCTAGAATAGATTATTTCTATCTTCATGGTTAGATAATTAGTAGGTACCTATCAAGAAAAATAATAATAATAATAATTAGGAGGTAATTATCTTTTTATCTTTATATTTATCTTTGCATTTGTCATAACTAAAGATGGCCAATGGACCGGGCAGCACGCGGCACGGGACATGTCCGTACAATACGGCACGGCACGACACGAGCATGTTTCGGTAGGGCACATGGCACGACACAACACGTGTGTGGGCTAGGCCAGACCTATAATTTTAGGCATGCGACCCTTAAAAGCACTACACGATTAGAGATGGGCCAAGGCACGACACACGAAAAAGACATGTAATAAGCCCACTTTATTGGTGGACTAGCACGTAACCCGTGGGTCAAAGTATATCAAAATAAATTTTTTTAATGAAAAGTAAATATAAAATGTTATAATTTTACAAATATGTTGAAATTAATTTTTTTAATATATTTTTTTAGCATAGGCTTTTAAAAATTAATTTGAATGTTAGTTTAAATAAATATTCTAATTATTTTATGTTTATAATTTATTAAATAATAAATAAATATCCTGATTTTAATAAATAAAATTATAAATATCATGATTTTATGAATGATGAATAAAAAATTTTATGACATTAATATTTCATTTATGAAATCATAACTTAGCTAATGGAGATATATTTCATTTGTGAATGAAATATTTTTCATATTTATACACAAAAATAAAATTACGAACGAACTATTTTTTATGATATTTTAATTTTAATTAATCATTAATATGATCTATGGAATTAAATTTATATATTGTTGTGCTATGATTGGTTGTTGTGAAATTAGATATATAGTTGTGAAATTATAATAAACTGATAATAAAATATTAATTGCTCTCTTAATAAAAATTATTATTGTTGTTGTTGTTATTAGACTTGTTGGACCAAAAATAAAATAGGCCTAATAAGGCCCAAATAAATTTAATCTCAATAAGGCCTATCTAATAAATTTTCTCTTAATTAAGCTTACGAAGTGGTGGACAAATCACCTAAAATGATCATCTTAAGTAACAAGGTTTTCAAAACCCAAAAGGAGCCAAGGTATTAGATTGATATCCTAAGGCAAACCACCTAAGATAAATCAACTAGGTGGAAATGATTCAAAGGCCAAAACGTGTCGAGGTTCTAGGCTCTTATCCTAGGATAAACATCCTAAGTCTGAAGGCTTCTATGATCCCAAGGTCTTATTAAAAATAACCTAAGAATAAAATATTTCTTCTTTTAATATGTAGACAAGTTTGCATATCCATGTGTCAATCAACATGAGCACTAAAAGACAAATGTTGCCAAATGTCACAAGAACAAGGACATTTGTCATCAAAATAACTAGGACTCAAGTCAAATCAGTTTGGGCGATTAATATGTCTTTCATTCTCACAAAAAGGTAAGAAAAAAAGAAACTCAAAAGTAAAAAAAGCTAACTTTCTCCCTCTAATGTTTTTCTTTCTAAATTTATATTTCCGGAGACTAACTTGATCGTCGAAGAGTTTACGCCGGTAAAACTGGCCCTCTGATCTTTTTCTTGTGTTTGCAGACTATCACTAGACAAGAACATTCTGATTGTCTAAGGAAGTGAACTCATAAGAGGATATCCTTGTCTTATAGCTTTGTTACTCTTCTCCTACCCATCATAAGGCCAATGGACTAGTTGAAGCTACCAATCGAGTGATTAAGCAAATTCTTAAGGCTAAGTTAGAGAAAGCCAAAGGAGCATGGCTAGATGAATTGCCATTTGTCATATGGTCTTATCGAACTACACCAAGGACTCCTACAGGAGAATCTCCTTTCTCCTTGGCATTTGGGGCAGAAGCTGTCATCCCTCCTGAAATAAAAACACTGACTTATCGAGTACAACACTTTGATCCTCTCATCAATGATGAACTACAACGCCAAAGTTTAGACCTCCTAGAAGAAAAGAGGAATCAGGCTATGATCAAGGTCTCTGCCTATCAGAGCAAAGTAGCTCGTTACTACAGTGCTCGAGTTAAAATTCAGAGGTTCAGAATTAGAGATCTTGTTCTAAAAGGTCTTACCTAATGCTCAGGAGCCAGGTGTTGGCACCTTAGGTCTTAATTGAGATGGACCTTACATAATCAGAGAAGTAGTTAGGCCATGAACTTATGTTTTGTCTACCTTAGGTGGAAAGATCTTGAGGCATGCTTGGAATGCTGAGCATCTCAGGACTTACTATTAATAATATAATCTTGTACTTATGATCATATAAGTTTGATATTCCCTTAATGGTTAGACAAGTTTTGTAAAGACGCAATGCAGATAAATAAAATACTACTTCTCCCAATTATATAAATTCTCCATCTTGGTTATCCATGAGATGTTTTAAATAAACTAGTGACGATGATGAATGTCTTTGGATCAATTCTAAATTTTCATAAACTTAACATATGAAAATTTTGTATCTTTATTCAAGTTCAACAAAACAAAGGAACATGTCATTTCAGGGATAGAAACTTAAAAAAACACATAAAATAAAAATTCAAAGTTCATCTCCTAAGCAATCAGCTTACATAAAATGTTCAAAACTCCTAAATTAAGAAAAAAACCCTCAGAAAATCCTAATATGCTGAAAGTCATCATTCCGCTGTTCAGGATGCCTCCCGAAGAGATCATCAAACCCTTCTGGTATAATTGTGGATATCACCTCGGTCAAATGAGTATCTCTTGTTCCATCTGTACCTCCCTCATCAATGTATGTCTTGGAGCCATTATCCTCATTCGGCTTGTTATCATCAAATTTCACACCAAGCTCTTTCAAGTATTGGTCAACCACTTCTCTGTCAGTATCAGCATTGTAGCAAGCAAAGAACATACGACAATCTTTTAATCCCTTCAGGTATTCCTCGTAGTCTTGGTCAAGTATACCTTCAATTTGCTCCTTAGCTGCAGAAAGTTCTTTCTCGAGCCCCTTGGTTTTTTCCATCTCAATATTTGCTTTATCTAAAGCTGCTCTTTCCTTAGCCATAACATCATCTAATGAACGTTGCATCTCAAAGTTATACTCTATAGTCTTGGAAAGTTGGAGACTCAATTCTTGGACTTTTCTTTCAACCGTCTTAACCCTGTCCTCAGATGTGGATAAAGAGACCAAGATTTGTATAAGATAAACCTAAGTTAGCAAGCAAATGACCTTAAAAAATAAATAAATAAATAGGAAAATTAAATAACTTTACCTTAGAAAGAAGGCTTGAGGCAAGCTTGAGGGATTCAACTGGATCAAGACTCTCAATTTCCTTCGTCAAGGTTGAGGGGTGAGGAGATAAAGATGACTGATGCACTGAAGGATTTTGTGGCGCGGGAATACGAACTCCCTTCTCAGATGGAAGAGGAAGAGGAAAATGAGGAATAAAGGATGTAATCTGCTGAGCTTGGGATACAGACTGAGAAGATGATCCACATTGTTTCTGTTGTTTCTTTTTAGCAACGTCTGAAATCACAAATCTCTTTCGTTTCTCACCTTTGAAAGTTACATTAGGAGAATTATTTGAAGCCATCACCGAAGCTTCATTCTCAGAAAATGAGATGCTTGGAATAATACCACACTCAACTAAGGTTTTTTCAGAACAGGCAGCTGAGATGCTATGCTTACCCAAGCTTAGGCTTAAAGCTTTTGCTATAATTCTTTCCTCATCTACTGAAAGGTCAGGGCAAGTCCACTCATTTGCAAAACCAAGGAAGAAAATTAGTTTCTAAGTTATAAAAAGAACTCATAATAAGATATAATAAATTATTATAAGAAAATGAGATTCTACTTAGTTGACAAAATCATGTCTGGATTCTAGCCTCAGGATACTCTGTACTTGTCCCGAACTCCCAATCACCTATAACAAAAAAATGGTAAGGTTTCCAAGTCTTATCTTGGCGACTAGGTTCACCATAAAGAAGAATCTTGTCCGAATTAGGATAGATAGATAAACACCAAAATCCTTCAGCCTTGGGACATCTCTGTGGATGAAAAAGACTTTGAAATTCAGCTACAGAAGGATCATTGAATCCTAGGTAACGCCAAAGAGACCACATCCCAACAATACAACACCAAGCTTTAAGAGAAAGCTGAGCTGGAGCAAGTCCTAAGGCATGTTATATCCTTCGAACATAAGGATGAAATGGGAGTCGTACTCTAGAATTCAACATACACCTAGTAATCCCAACAAAGCCCTTAAGAGGGTTGGTAATGCTCCTTTTAAGTGAAGCACAACGAAGTGTTATTGATCTAGGAATGCTCTATCTAATCATTAATATCTCAAGGGACATTTTACCTAATCCACATTTAATCCTCTTCATCTGCCATGGATATGTATCTTCAACTACAGGCTCATCCTCATCCTCAGAATTTTCTAAGTTAATCACCTTCCTTCTTTTTATAATTTCATCTACATATCCATTGCTATCCTCGTCTATCTCCTCTTTTAACTCACAACTACCTACATCACTCGTAGTAGCATGAATGGTAGTCAAGGGAATAGCATCCACCACAATATTTTTGGTCATTTTGATATTAGGTCTTGTTGAACTAAAAAAAACCTACAAAGTGAAAATGACTATGATTACTCTCCTAAGGATAGCAACAAATAATAAAAAGTAATGAATAAATAAATATTCACAGAAAGTCATCGGAAAGTCGTAGGAAAATCACCAGAGAGTCGACAAAAGGCCGCCAAAAATTCATCGCCAACAACTATGAACACCATCATTGGGCACCTTGAGAACTTTTCTCTCTAACCTCTTCTCTTTTCTCTTGCAAACTATTGCATGAGATAGGATAATGGGAAATGAGGGTTATATAAGAGAGGAAGAGGATCTTGGCCAATTAAAGAGGATTTGCAATTAAGACAATTAATGATAGGAATCAAACATTCTTATGAAGGAATCAAATCCTCCTAAGATAGTTTAAATCTCCAAAAATCATCCTATGATGGAAATAAAATTATCCAAAGATTGAAAGAATAATCCCATGATGGAAATTGAATCATCAAGGAATCATCCTAGGATGGAAATAAAATTATCATCCTAGGATGGAAATAACATTATCCAATGATGGAAGAAATCACCCTATGATGGAAATAAAATTATCCAAAGATAGAAAGAATAATCTTATGATAGAAATTGAATCATCAAGGAATCATCCTAGGATAGAAATAAAATTATCATCCTAGGATGGAAATAAAATTATCCAAAGATAGAAAGAATAATCCTAGGATGGAAATTGAATTATCAAGGAATCATCCTAGGATGGAAATAAAATTATCCAAAGATGGAAAGAATAATCCTAGGATGGAAATTGAATCATCAAGGAATAATTCTAGGATGGAAATAAAATTAAAAATAAAAATTAAAAAATCCTTGGAAAAATCTTCCTAAGTATGAAATTTAAGGAAAAATTCCTTAGAGAAAAATCATCCTAGAATCAAATCCTCCTAAGGATAAAATTTAAGAAAAATTCCTTAGAGAAAAATCATCCTAGAATAAAATCCTTCTAAGGATAAAATTTAAAGAAAATTCCTCCCAAGGATGACATCTAAGGAAAATTTCCCTAAAGAAAATCATCTTAGGATGAAATCCTCCTAAGGATAAAATTTAATAAAAATTCCTCTTAAGGATGAAATTTTCGGAAATTTTCCTTAAAAAAATTATCCTAAAATGAAATCCTCCTATGGATAAAATTTAAGAAAATTTTCCTTAAAGAAAATCATTCTAGGATGAAATCCTCCTAAGGATAAAATTTAAGGAAAATTCCTCCTAAAGATGAAATCTAAGGAAAATTTCCTTAAAGAAAATCATTCTAGGATGAAATTTAAGGACAAATTCCGTAGAGAAAAATCATCCTAGAATCAAATCCTTCTAAGGATGAAATTTAAGAAAAATTCCTTAGAGAAAAATCATCCTAGGATATAATCCTTCTAAGGATAAGATTTAAGGAAAATTCCTCCTAATGATGAAATCTAAGAAAAATTTACTTAAAGAAAATTATCCTAAGATGAAATCCTCCTAAGGATGAAATTTAAGGAAATATTTCTTAGAGAAAAATCATCCTAGGATCAAATCCTCTTAAGGATAAAATTTAAGGAAATTTCTCCTAAGAATGAAATCTAAAGAAAATTTCCTTAAAGAAAATCATTCTAGGATGAAATCCTCCTAAGGATTAAATTTAAGGAAAATTCCTTAGAGAAAAATCATCCTTAGAGAAAAATCATCCTATGATAAAATAAAATCCTCCTAAGGATAAAATTTAAGGAGAATTCCTCATAAGGATGACATGTAAGAAAAATTTCCTTAAAGAAAATCATCTTAGGATGAAATCCTCCTAAGGATAAAATTTAAGAAAAAATTCTCCTAACGATGAAATCTAAGGAAAATTTCCTTAAAGAAAATCCTCCTAAGGATAAAATTTAAAAAAAATTCCTCTTAAAGATGAAATATAAGGAAAATTTCATTAAAGAAAATCATCTTAGGATGAAATCCTTCTAAGGAAAAAAATTTAAAAAAAATTCTTAAATAAAATCATCCTAGGAAATTAAGAAAATCTTCTCAAGGATGAAATTTTTAGAGAAAATCCTCCTAAAGATATTAAAATAAATAAATAAATAAAAAGTGAAAATTTTTCATTTTAAAAATTTGAGACTTGGGGGGCAACTGTTGAACCAAAAATAAAATAGGCCTAATAAGGCTCAAATAAATTTAATCTCAATAAGGCTCATCTAATAACTTTTCTCCTAATTAAGCCCACGAAGTGGTGGACAAATCACCTAAACTGATCCTCCTAAGTAACAAGACTTCAAAACTCAAAAGGAGACAAGATCTTATATTCTTATCCTAAGACAAACCGCCTAAGATAAATCAACTAGGTGGTAATGATTTAAAGTCCAAAACGTGCCAAGGTTCTAGGCTCTTATCTTAGGACAAACCTTTTAAGTTTGAAGGCTTCTATGATCCCAATGTCTTATTAAAAATAACCTAAGGATGAAACGTTTCTTCCTTTAATTTGTAGACAAGTTTATATATCCATGTGTCAATCAACATGGGCACTAAAAGACAAATGTTGCCAAATGTCACAAGAATAAAGACATTTGGCATCAAAATAACTAGGACTCAAGTAAAATCAGTTTGGTCGATAAATATGTCTTTCATTATCACTGAAAGGTAAGAAAAAAAGAGACTCAAAAGTAGAAAATGCTAGCTTTCTCTCTCTAATCTTTCTGTTTCTAAATTTATATTTCTGGTGACTAACTTGACCGTTGGAGGGTTTACGCCAATAAAGTCGGCCTCACTAAATAAGAACATTCTGATTGCCTAAAAAAGTGAACTCAGAAGAGGATATATAAAGGCCCACTAAGATCAGCCCAAAGGATAAACTCACCATGATCAAATCCAACAAAGAGGAACCCAAGTTTTAAGCGGGTCGTCCTCATTTGAAATTTCCACATCATAAGTTAGGACAATTTGCACCAACAATACTGATGGGCTTAAAAAGCACAGCAGACACGTGAGTTTTTTTAAGCACGCTAGACATATGGGTTTGAGGGGGAAAAAAAAAGTTGAGCATTTTTTTAGCACAACCCACGGCATGGCACGAGTGAGCTTTTGCCGTGGGCCATGCCGGACCCTTATAAAAAAAATTGAGCACATTGGTGGGCCATGCGGTGTCGGTCCATAGGCCCTAATGGGCCGAGGTTTAACAACCATCACTGCCTGTTGGCCATCTCTAGCCATAACTCTAATCCCTTCCAACAAATTAAGGAGGCCTCTTGTAGTAATTTCAATTCAATAACAAATTAATAATAATGCATGAAGCCTACATGTTATGACGAGCCGCTCAAATTTGCCACCAACAGAGGCTAACTTTGCGCACATGGGTATGTTTAGTAAAAGTTCACCTAACAACGAGATGCGTTTAAAGTGAGGTGCATTCCGCTTAACAACGGGATATACTTAGCAACACGATGCGCTCAGCACTAGGCCACCTCATAAAACTAACCATACATGGTGCGCTTAACAACCAACCTAGCCCGGCCCGAATTCTCTACAATTTGTAAATAGCTAGAAGTTTCTATAAAATTGCATTCTAGTCCTAGGAAGATATTTAGGCAAGTTGCCAACTTGCATGGTGAGCTCTAGAACTAGCATCCAACACTATAAATACCCCATCACTCTTGCCATTTTTGTTCACCACACTAACACACCAACGCACCACACACACAAGCTCTCAAGCTCTTGTAAAAAACTCTCTTATATTTTCTCTTTGTGAATAATAAAATTATATTAGGCCATATTAGTCTCTCTTCTCTCTAACATTGTCGTAAACATCTTTATTTGGCTAATTTGAGAAGATCATTAGACTTATTTAACAACTTTTGTGCTAAAAATTACCTAAATACCGCACGAGTTTGTTGTGCACAATTCTCATCCCATGACTTCTAAAGCACTTTATTTATTGTTCAAAATATATTTCTTCTCTTACTAATTTCTCTTTATTTCCCGTTTATTTTGGACTAAATTTATATTAATGCTACGTCATTTGGTTGAGTATATCCTATGGGAACCCATGAAATAGTTACAATTCGATTATTTTACATAAATACTTTGAAATACTTCTACAATCAGCTATTACTATTCAATTGTCAGTAAAAAGGTTTATATTTATTAATTTGCAAGGCAATATTAGTATGTGATGAGTAGCCAAAAATTCTCAATCTCGTCAAGAAGGATTGAGAAACCTAAAAGTTTAGAGTATCAATGTATTATGTCATTGAAGTAAATGACAGTCACATTCTGGCTTGCAGGTTGAATTACGAAAAACACACCAATGCTCTTTGAATGGGATGAACATCCAAGGCATTGTCGAAGGAAGCTTGGTCCCGGAAGTAGATGAAATTCTGAGATTGAGATTGACGAAAGAGACACACACGAGAGAGATTCAATTGAATATCCCAATTCGAAAGATCCACACTCGCACATACTAATGCACAAATCAGTAAAACATAAAACGTTGAGTACTCGTACTGGGTATGGAAGAAAATTCACCTTTTCCCGGTAAGAACTCCATAAGCTGACTTGAGTGAAATATGATCTTGAAACCCTAGTAAAAACCTTTATATAGTGAGGTATGACTATTTGTCCTGCACGATATTTTCTTGATCAAGTTAGGACAAAGTCAAAAAGAAATACATTCCCATAAATGATAAACTGGAACAGCTAACCCTTCTTATGCCCAAGAGTAATCAACACTTTCAGATGTTACTGCAGTGTGTATTTGGAAGAAATCGGATATTTGCACAAGGCCCTCACCTACAGTCAAAAAGTTGCTGTGCAGAATTGAAACCAGAACGTGAGATCTTCCACTTATATTTTCTAGGTGCAGTGAATTTTTAGAAGGTGAATGGATTGTATCAAGGCTAACAATCTCTGGAGGATTATCACTACTACCATGACAAGATACAATTTCAAACCATATTCCAGCTGGAAATCTTCTTCGTCTCACCAACCAAAGTTCTATTTTAATATAAGGTGTGGCATGCATGATGGATATAACGACTTCAATCAGCATGCAAACAAGGCTGATGCTTGAGTTCATCATAGTAAAGAAAATATAGAAAACAGAAGTTGGTAACAGAAGAAGCAGCGGCGTAAAAATAAGAGATCCGATAATATGTTGCTTGAGGGTGTACTCATAGCTATCTAGCCTTTGTCAAAGAGGATTCCAATTACGACCCCTGCCAAAATGATTCAGCAACTGTATGAACAACTTGAAATAAATAAACATAAAAATCAAACACATAAGATATTTTCCTGTTTTCTAGCAAAAAATAAATAAATCAATCAATAAATCACTCATTAATCATAACAAGGGCCTAGTCTTAAAAGTAGGTTTCATTTGTAATTGAAACGAATGATGCAGTAAAGTTGAAATATGCCCATCCCCCAATCGCAACCAATCACCAGCCAACCTCTTCCAACATAATACTGGCCTCCGTATATAACAAAAATTAATGAGATCAACAGATATCAAGCACCCATGAGATTATGTCAAAAGAAAGGCCTAGTCTTCATAGTAGGTTTCATTTGTAATTGCAAGTGAGATTCTTAATGGTTTTAATTACAAAAAGTTTTGGTTCAGGCTAACCTGAACAAGCGCCATAAAGCTGCTAATGCTTGTTATCTGCTGAGAATACAAAAGTGACATCACCCAATGGAGAGTTGACATATGCAATGTCACTAGCACAATCATGTCTCTAATGAAGGCAGCAGGTGCGGTCATCCCAAAAAGAATTCCTAGCATAGCAAGTCCTTTCACCAAATAAAGCAAGAGGGCATCCATAAAGAACTAGAGGGCAGACCATATTTGGATGGCATGAAGGGAAATCATGGCAAGAACTCCGGCCAACTTGGTATTCAACTTGAAACCTGCATGCACTCCCTTCAACTATACACAACAGCTCCGTTGTAGCATCATTGGCAAAGTTCCAGAACCCATAAGCAGACTGATTCTGCATAAAACAGCAGTGAGAAACCAATCAAGTTTACCAAAAGCACATCGACAGCTAGGCTTGACCACATGGAGCGCTTAGGTAATGCAGCTTTCTCAGCATATTCAACACGACTAAGACCTTACAAAACAAAATATTTAAATTATGACACGAAATAGTAAGGGCCTGCTACAAAAAATGAAGAGAACAATATATCAAATGTAATACACTTATTTTTTTTTTGGGATAAAAATTAATTACCCTTCAGACCACAGTATCATGTCCATCTAAGTTAGACCAAATAGTCTAAAAAATCAACGGGTTAACCATGAGCTTTTCGAATATTTTCTTTTTCTTGGTAGGAGATACAAACTCCTTAGAATAGAGAAAATAAACACATTCTAAATTATTTTAAACTAAATAATCAAATATAATTTCAATTATCACCACAAAGTAAAACCTTATAAATCAAAAACCCCAATATATGTTACACAGAGCCTCTTGTCACCTGAGGTCATTGACCTGAAGAAGGATAGGCCAAAACAAGATCTGACCACAGCAAATTTGGATATTTATCCAAGCAGTATCAAATAAACTTTTGATGTAGTGCATATCCACTATTGTGATCCAAAACTCAGAAAGGTATGAATAAACTGAAGGAAAATATAGAATATCATGGACAACGAAGCCATAGACACAGCCAATAATTGCCACACCAAGGCAACGAGCCTGAAAACCATAACACGTGTTGTTAGAAAGTGCATATGAAACTAGGATTGTGTAAGCACCAAAGTCTAGAATAATACATGCAAATGATAGAAAACTTAGTGGAAAGCCACTTGAAGCTGACATGTCTCTCAAAGCCCATTTTGGAAGCAGTGGCACTGTTCATTGCTAGAATGACTGCATCCTGAATTGAGGAAATCAAAATGCAAATTCAGTCACAAATTTTTTTTTGAAAAGTGGTATATAGCACTTTCTAAGCATACCCTCCCTATTCAGTTCACAAGCAGTACCACAAGTGTAGTACTTTCTTTGATCACTATCTCCCACTCCAATCCTGAACAACTGATCATTATCACTGGGATACACAGCACACTGACCAAGCAAACAAAATATTAACTTACCCTGTAAAGTTACAGCCATGCTCCCATTTGTATCACAGAGGATCTCCTGATAACAAGAAATAACATACAATGTCAGATATAGTCTCCAATTAAAATCCTTCACATACCCACTTCAAATGCAAGAAAATATGCTTCATAAACTCCATAAAGCTTTTAACACACAATTATCAGAGCACCCTCCATTGCAGATTCATCATCCACCCAATCAGACCAACATCCGCAAAATGAGTTAGTGTAATCAAACCTCATCACAACATCTCCCCCAACTCAATAACGTGTTACTAAGAAAACTGTATGAAAGTAACACAGCGAGAAACACGAAGATGAGAAAATAATCTAAAAAATTTCATAGCTCTAACCCATTTAAATGTTTATGATATCAGGTCTCCTAATTTCTAACTGAACATAGTATACTCACCAATGTATCCAAGTTTCTAAGTGAACATAGTAGACTTATCATTAATGTTTCATAATATCACAGTTATAGCATTGTCCTGTTGTTCAAAAACCACATAAATTATCTAAACTAGATATGAACAGTGACAGTAAAACAATCGAAAGAAATGCAACTAAAATACTGAGTGTTTTGAGAACTACATGTTCTTCTCAAACTTCTATCTGCATGATAACAATTATTATTGATATCTTAAGACTGGATTGGCAGCCAGACAAAGAGGAGTCATCACAAGCCAAAGCCACAACAATGTCGAGAGAAGCCAGTGTGCAGGAGACAAATCAGCCAAACAAGAAGGTGTATGATGAAGAAGGCTCAGTTGATGACAGGTGTTTCAGCCACCAAATCCTACATTGTTTTCTCATTTTTCACCTCATAATCATCTGATATAATTAATTATTCAATCATCAATCTCTCTCATATTCACAAAAGCCAGCACATTAGATTGAATTAAATTATCTTTTATTTAAAATAATATGCAACGTATGATAATAGATCCAAAGCTTAAAACTTTTCTCCTCCACTCTCCCAAACTTTCTCGAGAAACAAATACAGGATCATGATTAAACTCATTAACTGTAGTTAATTAGATAATTAAAGTTCATTATTAGAAATAAAGGGAGAATAAATAAGCATATTAAGAGTTGCCAATCATAAGATTTGGACGCATGTAAACAGATAGAGAAAGAGAGCTTACAAACTGAAGAAATTGGTGTCATTACTTCAAGATTATTCAGCCAGAGAAAGCAAAAGGAAAAATCTGAGACAAAATGATGAGTGTTGTACCTATGTATGTCTATGGCTGCCAAATCTCAAAAATAAAATTAATAAATTACAAGCTGCTGCAAATATTATGCTTTTAGAAAGATACTTTCAGTTTTGTTGCATATTTGGTACCCTGTCAAAAGGTTACATATGGACTTCATCGGTTCCCGGTATCAAAAACAAAGAGAAGCCACATCATTTTTCCTCAATGAATGAATATCATCAAATTTTCATGGCTCTAACATTCAATTATTACCCCAATCTTGTTCTTTTCAAATGATCAAACTGAGTAAAACTCAAGTCTTTTACGAGTATTAGATGTCCAATACAAACGAAAAAGCAATGCTTGGGATGTAACACTTTTTACGTTGACAAAAATAATTCCCCAACTACATGCTCCTTCCATGGCCACACAACTGATACAATATTTCTTACTCTCTAATAGCATTAGCACCCACATGCCAAATTTTTGATGTTTTCTTTCTGTATTTCGCTTGAAAGATTATCTTTGAAATAATTGTGTTCTATTAATTAATGTTTTGATTGCTGGGGAGAAAAGGTTGTTTTCTATGGCGCACCACACCAAGGGATTGACGGAAAGTGGATCAATCACTCTAGGGCAATGGTTTATAAGTGAAATGAAAAGGATGATAGGGCAGACACCATAAGTGCTAACCGGAAGAAAAGATGGAGCTGCTGTGCTAAGTATGATGAAAATTGTTCCTTATGATAATGGCTTCTGATGCAAATGGAAGCAAGAACAAAGAGAAAACACAAATTCCCAATGGAAATTTTATAAAACTAATCACCAGTCTTACAAATTAGGTTTTTCCCCTTTTATAATAAAACCCAAACACATGAAATTACGAATAAAATAAAATCCTAACCACTGAAAATAAGAAAATAAGAAGAAGAAAGAGCACTTAGTTCTTACATTGGGATAAAAAGATAAAAATTTAAAAAGAAATACAAAAAGTTGGCAAAAGTCTTCGTCTCGCAATTCGGGGCCTAAAGAAATGGAATTTCCTGTCGATCAAGTCTCGACGGCAAATTCCAAGAATGTTCATTGGAGTGAAATAACAAAGAGAAAAAACACCCATTAAGCAATCAATGAAGTCCAATGAATAATATAAAAGTTAATGCTTAATCTCAAACGTAAAATTTCATAAAGGCATCTAGTTGTGCTAGTAATGCCCTATGATGATCTAGGAACCAACACTTGTGATACCAGTGATTTAACACTAGAAAGTGTATATTTAATAAAGGTTAAAATTATCATTTTTCACTTGTAATGTTGATTGATGTGATCATAACTTACAAATTATTTTAATATTTTCCTAACTTAATTTTATGTTAAATTTTATTTTATTATGTTAATTTTATTTTTATTTTTATTATCTTTTGTTATTGCGTATATTTTAAAAATAAAGAGTAAATCAAAAAGAGTGGAATATAAAAGATGGTGGACAGCTTACATTATATTATAAAAAAAAGTGAGCTGCTGGAAAAAAAAAGAGAAGTGAGCTGCTGAAAAGAAAGAAAAAAGGACATAAGTGGGGCTGCTGGTTGGCATTTCATAAAGAAGGGGAGAGGAAGAAATTGCAGGAGAGAAAAAGGCGAGAAGGAGGGTGGAGCAAGAGGGAGAGGAGGGCAAGAAAGATGTGTAAAGGAAGAAAAAAAGGAAGAAGTAGGAAAAAAAAGGAGAAAGAAAAGAGGAGATTTTCCCCTAAAATTCCCTCTACCTTCTTTCTCTTTCTTTTTTTTCCTTTTTTTCCTCTGTCTTTCTCCTCCCCAAATTCTTCCTCTCCCCCTCTTTATATAATGTCAGCCCCACTTGTGTCATTTTTTTTTCTATCTCTTTTCAGCCGCTCACATCTCCCCCACCCCCAAACCTGCCCACTTACTTTTTTTTTATAATAATGCAAGTCACCCATCATCCTTTGTCTCCCACTCCTTTTAATTTCCTCTTTATTCTTAAAATATACCTACAATAATAAAATATAAAAATTAATATAATAAAATATAATTTAACATAAAATTAAGTTAGGGAAGCATTAAATAATATAAATTATGAGTACATATCAAATACTTTAAGTAAAAAATGATAATTTTAATCTTTATTAAATATACAATTTCTAGTGTTATTCAATGAGAACCAAACATAAATCATTTGTCTAACTTTATGATTTAAACATCCAATTTAAAGTAGCACTATTGCCTACGATGAAAGCAAAAGCAGCATCCTAACAGCAGACTTATCACCATAGGAAACAACAGAACCATAGCGTAAACATAAACAGATCTGTATTTTTCATACAGTAAAACCTCATGATTCTCATCTAAACATGACAAAAACTTGAGAACCTAAGAATTTGTAACCAAAAAAATACTAATTGTAGCACTTAGTATATTTGATTATTCACACTAACAATCACTTACGAATACTTGTCGTTCAAATATTAGGTAAAAGTAGATTTAGACAAGCACACAACTAATTAACTAACAATTTTAAAGACATTGCCAGCCTAGAGGATCTATGACAAATAAAAAGGAAAAAAATGAAACATATAAAACATAAAGTGACAAAAATAATAAAAATCGTACAAGTAGATACAAGAAACAAAAATCGATCTATTTAATCTAAATGACTAATAATAAGATTTGAACAAGCTTAAAAATAAAAATTACGTTCAACTAAAAATCAACAAAGCAATAGATCTGACACATTATTAGGCATTTCGTTCAACTAAATTTCAGCAAAGCAATAGATCTAACAATTACTAAGCAGCTCATTCACAAATGTTTCAGAGAAGCCGCAAAATAAACAACAGTTACAGATCTGAAGCAAAAAATGAGCCGACGAATAAGTTAAAAAACAGATCTTACAGAATGAGATCAGATGTTGAAGAGTGATTAATGTGTTTACCACTAAAAGGAAAGGCATGAGAGAGAGAGAGAGAGAGAGGGAGAGAGAGAGAGAGAGAAATATTTGCTCTTTGTGGTTGCCAGCATGCTTTGAAATGAGCAATACTTGATTTTTATTGGCGCTACATGTGCGTTTTTCACATGATTTCATGCGTGTGAGCTGGGTGTTTTATTCGTTGTATACAGCGGCTTACATGCGATAAATTTACACTAATAACCATAAAAATTTTAACTTTTTTTATCTTAACCTTTCAAATAAATTTTTATCAATATTAGCCATAAAAAAAATTTTTAGACCAAAATACTTCCCTCTCTCATCTCTCCCACAGCAGCTCCAGTCCCACCATTTTTTTAATGGAAGTTCCCGCATATTCTCCCACGGAGGATACGGACTTGGATCTCTGAAACTGAAATGCCCATGATTTCGTTTGTGCCGACATTGGCTGGATCTTTAGTGACAGTGATGATAGCCTTCTGCGCAGTGAGCCCCCCTATTCATTCCCAGCTAGCTGTGACATTAGGAGTAGCAAGGCTAAGTTAACTTGGTGCGACATGTGCCTGTCGCACCAAGTTATTGTTTTTAGCTTGTGAATTTTGTTGTTATAAGTGCTGTTAGATATTGGAGACTTATGCTCTGCCCTTATAATTCTGATACTTATTATATCTTTCTGCTTGCAGCCTGCTGCTTCAATTGGACATAAATTGATCTCTATCAAAGCATGCAGATTGATTTTTATCAAAGCTCTGACTTAGTGATGCAAGAATGAACAAAGCTAAGAGTGCAGGAGTTCCAGAGCTATATGGTATCTATCTATGGTTTGTTGATAGAATGAACAAGAATGAACAAAAGCATCTTTCGACGCCATGTCAAACCTCGTTTTAAGTAATCTGCAATCTCCACAGTAGTAAGGGAGGACCCTTCTCGACCGCCAGCATTGCGCACCATGCTCTTCAGTTCTTGAAATTCAGGTTTCGTTTGCAAATGAAATTTTGCCATGTCCATGGCTGTCTTATCTTTTGAGTTTCAGGCATTTATTTGATCACGTGCCCTGTTGACTATTAGCCTCACCATCTGTGTTATGGAAGCAAAAGAATCAAAAATTAAATTCAAGGAATAACTGGACAATTAGCTCAAAATTAAATTAAAATTTTCGTGCCTGGATATGACTTCGGGAGATTGAGATGTGCAACAATGTGGTGCCTTCATCATCCTTCCAGTTAAGGATATCATCCTTGTTGAAAAATCAAAGCCATCCTAGCATGACTTCAAGGACTTCCAACTTGTCATTTTTTGCAGCAACATGCAGAGCAGTTTCTTTTCGAATTGTCACCGCATGATAGACTCAACTTATTTATTTTATTTTTGTGTATAACATCCTGCTCCTGCACTAGCTTTTTAGTTAGAGAAACAAAAACAGAGACTGGAGTGAAAATCTTACATGTTTAAAAAACACTTACCCCGGGTATGCCCACACCTACAGATCAAAGGTGGGATTGAACCTTCATATGCCAACGAGTTTCTTCTTCTTCTTCTTTTTCTTTTTCTTTTCAATGTAAGCTACGAGCTCTTCTTGCCTAGCACGTCAGAAACATCGGACACAATTATGCAACAGTAAACTCAAAACAGAAGAGGTCAATTTCGAAAATGAAAAACCAAGTTTATATTAATTATGTACCTTCTTGGTGGCTGATAGTTCTTGCTCCAGGGCGTTTACTCAGTTTACTGCAGCGTTCAACATTTCCTCCTTCTCTGGTGGCATTGTTGATGGTTTCACGGTGAGCATCTTTACCTTGTCTTCTAGTTCTGCCATGCGCTTTGCCATTGCCATGTAGTCAGCACCGGAGATGGAGGGTGTTGTCAACTTGTGGTGGCCTTTCATCATTGAGTAAGTATAGTAAACTCGGTTTACTGCAGCATTCAACTTGGCCTTGGTGCGACATGCACCTGTCGCACTTGGCCTTGGTACGACAGGTGCCTGTCGCACCAAGCCACAGGTGCTTGTTGCACCAAGGCCAAGTGCGACAGGTGCCTGTCGCCCCAAGGCCAAGTGCAACAGGTGTCTGTCGCATCAAGGGTAAGTTGCGTTTTGTTTGACGATATGGGAGAAAAGTTGTTGGTTTTGGTCTGTAAAGAAGGGTAATTTTGGAAGAAAGACTTGGATTTGGCTAATGTTGATAGAAAAAAGTTGCTATGGTTAATTGGGAAAATAATAAAATAATTATGACTATTTTTGTAAATTTCCCCTTACATGCAGGGATGCAGGAGCGTTGAATTTGAATATTAGATGCACCTATTACCATTGATCTTGCTGTTCACATCTGTTGACCAGACCTAGTGAAAATTTAAAAATTTAACTTATTCATAAAATAGCATGCAATTTTACTTCTGATCATTTGTGCAGTGGCTGGGCTAATACTTGGTTGTTGTTTGATATGTCTAAAAAGAGAAAAAAAGAAACAATTTTTTTTCAAGAACCGGGCTAAGTGATACAGTTAGTGATGAATATGAAATGAATTGTTTTAATGTCAGAAAATTTATAGACGTTGGAGCAGATGTAAATATATTAGTGCAAATGAAGAGTTCTTTGTAATTTGAAGTTCATTTATTAGAATGAATTGTTTTGGTTTTTCCTTGGTATAAATGTAAATATCGTTAGATGCTGTCTTAATTCTTTATTTATTCTTTTTTAACTCTTAAATAATATTTTAACTTTTTTCCATTGTCTTTTAACATATTTAATTCTTTTTTATATAAGATGCGGATTTGAACTCACAAAATCTCAATTTCAAACATACTTCTAAAATATAGAATTGTTTTTTTATACTTATAACGTGTCATTGTTGTATGTTCCAATATCAGAATTTTAAATTATAATATAATTTTAGGGTTCCGAATACAATTTAAACATTGTAACCACCGGAAGCTTAATAGTAAACTACTTTCTTTTCCATCCATGCGAGTAAGAGTCAAATATTCCCCTGGGTAAGAATCAAGTGTAATACAACTAATTTACAAACAACCTCTTGGTTGGAATGGCTGCACCTTCTCTACTTACTTCTGAGGTGGAAGATTCGAGTCTTCTCAGTGCGAATGAATGTCTATTTTCTTAGGGCTTCTATGAAAGAAAGGGAAAAAAAGAAGAAGCTAATTTAAATGGTTTTAATTGATTTTTTTGTTATAAGATATTAGTAGATTTGTTGTGTAATTAAAAAATATTAAATTGATAACCAAACGAGGCTGAAGAGTATGTGCTCTAAGAACATGTTTGGTTGCTGTATTATAACTCCTCATTGCATTAGATTTATACAAGCTCATGTTTAGCAAGTTAAAAACTACAGAAACGCTGCATAATGGGCAATCTAATGCGGCAAACTGCTGCTTGCTCTTTTTTTTTTTTTTACTTTTCATTTTCAACTTTGCAGCTTTTTTGCTAACTTTTGCTTTTATTTTAATTTTATAATAATAATAAATATTATTTTTTAATTTAATATTATATTATTTAATATTTGTTTCCTTTTCGTTTGCTCTTTCTTTTTTTTTTGTTTCTTTTTCGTTTCCAACTTTACAGTTTTTGCTAACTTTTGCTTTTACTTTAATTTTATAATAATAATAAATATATTTTTTTTAATTTAATATTATATTATTTAATATTTTTATTTTTTTACATTATAATTATTAATATAAATAAATGATTTATTATTCAATAATATTATATTATATTTTTTATTTTTACATTTTAATTTATTAATAAATTTACAATTTATTATGACTAATAATAAATATTTAAATATGAATAATATTAATTTAAAATTAATAATAATATAAAATATTAATACAATTTAAATATATTAATATAATATAATATTTAATTTAAATTAATCAAAAAAATTATCACAGTACAATATTTGGTACTACATTGTATTGTATTATACAGTATTATTATAATACAATACTAATGCAATACAATATAATACAATACACCAACATTAAAATAATACAATATAATATAATACAATACGTGTACCAAACACACCGTATTGGGTGCGTTTGGTAGTCCGCTTAACTTGGGATAAAAATATTGTTTGTATTAAGTTAATACTAACACATGTTTGGCTCTTAAATTATATTGCATTAACTTATAAAGTTAATGCGGTCAAATCCGCATAAATCAAACCTGAGGGGGTGACGGTTTTATACCGCATTGCATTACAGAGGAAAAAATTAAGAAAATTTTTCAACATTTTCACCCTAATCCTTCACGATAAACTTCATATCACCCGATCCAGCACCACCAAATCGACTTGTCAATCGTTGCTCGATGCCATCACCGACGCCTTCACAGTGCTGGGCGACACCACAACCACTGGTCCACCACCATCGGCTTGCTCTGTGGAGAAGATGATATGAAGACGCCTTCACTGTGGAGAAGATAAAGCCAGAAAAGAAGAAGAAGACAAAAGAAGGAGAAAAAGAGGAAAAAAAAGGAAAAGAAACTGAAAAAGACGAAGAAAAAAGAAGAAAAGGAGGGGAGAAAAAAATAATGCAAACCGAAGAAGACAAGAAAGAGAAAAAAAATTGGAGAAGACGAAGGGAGGAGACACAGGTAGCAAATAATGACAAGGAACATTATCGAAAGAAAAGAAAAATTAAGAGAGAGAGAGACAGGAAAATTAAAAAAATTATTTTTTAATAAATAAATATATAGTTAATAAATATTATTTTTTAAATTAATAAAAAAATTAATAAATACAGTGCAGTACCAAACATAATATAGTTAAAAATTAATACAATTTAATATAACATCAAATGTTGTATAGTAGTATTATACAGTGTTAATGTAATATATTATAATATAATATATTTATATTAAAATAATATAATATAACATAATTTAGTGTGACAAACGCAATCAATAAGAACAAACAATTTATATACATGGAAATTCGATTTTTCTATTTATTTCTTTAATATTCATATGATATGCCTCTTTTCTTCTCTAATTTATCTCAATTCTAAGTTTCTAATTCCTAACAAACAAGATGACTACAAAATTCAAATAAAAAACCAAAAAAAAGTGAGAAGATTAAACTTTTAACACCTAAAGGCTTAAACAAGGGAGTTAATTCTCCGGGGCTTTTAACCAATATATTTGGCATGACAAAGTAAAAAATGAGTTATTTAATTAAAAGAAAAAAATACAAAATTGAACCTTGAGATGGCTGGGGTTGTCTTTGATGATGGAGACGAACAAATTGAGAGTGGCCGCCGATGGCTGCAGCTGGTGGCGATCGGCGCGGCGGGTTGACTCGTCTGTGGTGGATTGGGGCTAGAGAAAACGTGAAATTAGAGTACGAAATTAGGGATTTGATTCCTCCCCCCCCCCCCCCTCCACCAACAATGTATTCACGGTATGTTATTAAACAATTTGCATCGAAATAAAAAAATAAAACTACTGGGTATTGGGCGTTTACTCCTTTAAACGATTAGTTGCTGAAACTTACCGGTTCAAAAGACTAAGGGCCGGTTTAATGAAATTGGGTTGAAATTAAGAGTTATTCTCTATTTATTATTTATTGTTAATAAATAGGTCCAACAAGTATTGTATTTTAATATTTTACTATTGAAAAATTATAAAATCTTGTATTTTACTACATTTTTTATTTGTGTTAGTTGACATAAAATGTCAATTTTACCCTTACAGTTGACATAAAATATCAATTTTACCCTTACAGTTGACATAAAATGTCAATTTTACCCTTACTTTAAGGAAAAATAATTAATTATAAATAAAAATTAATTTTAATTAACTATTAATCACTATACTAAATAATTTTTCATTCAATTTAATTTTAATTATATCGATAAAAATTAAAAAAAAAATCAAATTTGTATGTTATCAATTAAACATAAATTTTATTATTTGATATTTGAAATGTTTGCGATTGTTTGTATGTATCAATGTATGTACGCATATATGTGTATATGTATGCATGCATGTGTGTTATATGTATTTATTTATTAATTGTCTTGGTTTGTTAACTTTAATCGATAAATAAAAATTGAAATAAAACTATATCTAATTGAATGAAAAATTATTGTAATAAATGCATTACAGAAGCCTTAGACTACAGGATTCTTAAATAAATGTAAACTTTTAATTAATTTTTTGGGCTCTTGATACAATATTGAAAATTGTTAAGCTTTAATAGAATTTATTTGTTTTTTTCCCGCTTAAAATAAGGCAAATTTGATATTTTATAGGTCAACTAATGGAAAAATAATATAATATAATATAATATTTTATAATTCTTTAATAATAAAATGTTACGGTGCAATACTTATTATACCAAATTGTTATTTCACAATAATTTAAGTAGTAAAAAGAAAATAATCCTAAAATAAAAAGTTTTTCAAAATATCTATTAATATGATTTGTGCCTAAAAAAATACTTTTTTGAACTATTGTCTTCTAAATTTAGGGTTTGGAATTGCATTACAGTCTTACATAATCACTTCTATATTAGATTCATAATAATCAATTTTTTAAAATAATTTCATAAGATGTTTGATAAATTTAGATTATGAGAAAATCACTTTAAAAAAAATTTGTTATACATGTTTCTTTATTGTTAAATGATTATTCGAGAGTAGGCATAGCGAGAATACTCAGCTCGCCTGAGATCCGACCCAGGCCCGGGCAATGCACAATTAAGTATATTTGAGATAATGGAGCAAACCATACATATAATTTAAAAAAAATAAAAAAAAATTCACACCTATACTTGTTGGGTTGGTAAATTCACTAGTTTGTCATTCTTTTGGGTGGTTATTGGATTGAAAGTAATGTAATCCAATGATTGTAGTTGAAAAGGGTGGATAGAATTAGCTGTGAGCTATCGGCTTATTCGGTCTCTTGATGATGAGTCAAGTTTTCTACTTGATTAAATGAAATAAGGAAGTTTTCTGCTGGGCAGCAAAAGAGAACAGTTATATTAGTTGCCAGTTCAAGTCAATTCCTGAAGCAATAGACCGTTTGCTCCAACAATGTAAGCCAAACCATAACACAAAAATCTCAAATAAGGAGCCGACCTAAAAAATAAATTTAGAGAGAAAAATTGTGTCTTGCACGGTATTGAACTCGGCCTTTTTTTTTTTTTTTTCCTCCGTTGAGGTTGTTTTTTAATACATACCAATCCAATACCGACTTTTAGAATCCATGGCCAACAATTAGCATTAACACCACCACTTTGATTCAAATTCAAGATGGAATGAAAGATGATGTAAGTACTTCAGTTTTGAAGAGGAAAAAAAGTTGAAATAAGTTCATTAAACAAGTATGAGAGTAACCAAAATTAATACGAAAAAAGAAAAAGAAAAAAGTCAGTTGTTCTCGGATGATGTAACAGAGGATCAAACAAAGTTCATTTCATATCTATATCTACCAACTCATTCCAATTTAAAAAATAAAAATTATCACAACCAGACAAAGCCGCAATCTTGGAAGCATAAAGAAGTGCACCTACTAGCCTTTAGTTACTCCATTTACTCGGACAACTTGATAACTCTAGGGTTCAATCACAAATAAAGGCTGTGAAGAGAGCAAAAAATCAAGTCATTACTGCTTACAAAGAATTTATATCATATATCCATGACTTAATCATCAAGTGAGGTGGGTAAGGAAACTTACAGTGTCAACGCTAACAGGCTTTCTGTCTTCTGCAATGATCTCAACTATGGTTCCTGATCTGTCAGCCTGAAGAGAATAATGCATTTAGATGAGATACTTGAAGGAAAAACTTCTTAAACTCGATCATCGAAATAGATATGCCACATTAAAATTTTAACTTTGTGCTAGTGTATGGTTTGGCAAGTTTCTAAAAAGTATTTTATCTTAATCTTATTACATACACAATAGGGGTTCATACTACAGATTTTATGGATTGATCAAACAGAAGACATGGAACTATTACTGCATCACTAGTGACAAATGTAAATAATAAACCATGCAAGGAGTGAAAATTCAAGATCAATGCCAGATATTAAGATAGAAAAAGTTAAAAAGGATAAGAAAAGGTTAAAATAGTATTTTAAAAAATAAATAAAGCAAAGTTTAAATGTGGAAGAGACATGATACTTACTTCTATTTCATTCATCAACTTCATGGCCTCAATGATGCATAAGACCTGTCCCTTCTGTACTCTGTCTCCAACCTATAAAAAGCCACTCATGTGAGTAAACACTTGTGGGAACAAATATGACGTAACATTTACAAGGGTCTATAGAATGCAAGATAATCATTAAGCAGAAATGATTCACCTTTACAAATGGTGGTTCACCAGGTGCTGGACTCCGGTAAAATGTACCTGCCATTGGACATTTAAGAGGTGGAAGCGATGACTTAACCGATTTGCCAGCCGTAGAAGAAGGAGGCGATGCCGGTGGAGCTGGAGAAGCAGAAGGTGCAGAAGATGTAAGCGCAGGTGCAGGTTGGGTCGGTGGCATTACAGGTGGTGGAGAAGGTGAATGCATCATAGCCATTGAAGCAGGAGCTGGTGGTTGAGGCAAGGCCTCTTTTTTCCGGATTATTAGTTCACAGTCTAGCTGCTTTAACTGCAACTCCACAATATCCCTAGAATCAACAAGCCTGAAAACACAGATAAAATATAAAGTTTTGAATCACTCTCTTATGTATTTAATGATTTCATGTACAAGTATGACTTAACTTGCTTACTTAATAAGACTTGAAACTTGGGATATGAACTCTGATATTGATTCCTCCGAAGCCAAAATTGAAGGTGAAGGTTCATTTGGTTGCTTAGCATCCTTTGTTTCTGCTGCTGGTGTAGCCGAAGCATTTGATGATCCATCGAAAGCAACCTTGAATTCAACAGGTGTTCCCAGAAGAGAGTCGAGGAAGGAACGAAAATTTGAAAATATATCCTCAAATGAAAACCATTGGAAGAAGCTTACCTCATTCAATTGGGATTTCACCACAGTGGCGCATTTCCAACTAGGCTGTGAGCCATGAATACGGAGAACAGTTTCAGTCTTCCATCACAACATGTTAAAAAAGGATTTCAAGATCATTTATTAAACTATCAAGTACAGTTGACATAAAAAATTTCCATAGGATGATCCTGTTAATTCAAATTACTAGAACTAGATAATAGAGAATTGTGACCTGAGTTTCATTTAGAGAGACAGAGGTAGAGACAGCAAGCCAAGAGAATGCCTCATCTCTTAAAGCTTAAGTAACCATTTGTTTTCTTGATAAGTAAACCTGAGCAACTATCTAGTTAACATTCTAATTTTTAGTGCAGTTAACTGGGAGTGAACCACATTGTCAGGATGAAAACTCTCTACTAATCAATTCAAGATCCAATTGTCGTGCAGCATTTGTAGCAAAATTTGTGGAGCAGACCCATTCTTATAGTATTTTCTTCGAAAACATTCCTTTCAGATTCAAACTTCACCTGATAACATACGAATTATATAACTAAAAATAAATAAATTTGAGCAGAAAAGAGAAAAAAAAGAAAGACCTAAGCACAGTATTGGGAGAATCGGCATATATAGGATTATTAGGGCACTAGAACAAATTCAAAACTGTGACACATGTAACATCCCTATTCCCACAACTTACAGGCTCAGTACAGATTTTCAAAAGAAGTGACCAGCTCTACAATCTCCAACCAACACCAAATGAGTCAAGTTCTTCAGATTGACATTCAAGCACAATGTGAAGGACTAAACATTTCTTGTTCTTAACAAAATGAAAACTAGCTGCATAAATTGATTCAATGAAGGGAAATTGACAAAAAAATCCCTTTGCAAATTCTTGCCCCAAAAGAACCTAAAGAAGTCAAACACGAAGGCCGATTTCTGAACAATGTGAATGTTCAACAATGCAATTCATAAAGGAGACATCTATCAAATTGGCTCAAAAGTTAGCATCAGAACTGCACCAGCCACCTCTGTCCCCTACTCCCAAAAAAGAATATTGTAGCGTTGTATTTGGCTAGGACATATAATATCCCAGACATAATCTATCTATAAGATTCAACTATCTATGATTTATTGTTATTGTATAGGGAATGATCATGCCAAACATTGCAAATTTGCAAGGTTTCATACTCTAGAAGGGTTTCTCTAGGAACTCATTTAAGCATTACTTGTAAATATTTATACAGCATATCAATGTAAGGAAATATTAACATCATTTTCTAATGATCACAAGAACTTTTGAGTCTATATTAACCAAAAGTACTTTTTGGTTGAAGTGCTTTCGGAAAAGTAATCATATTTGTCCTTACTCAGTGTCTACTTTTGCACCAGTAGGCTAAATTCGGAATCAGAAAAATGTTCTGCAGCAGCAGAAGAGCTATCTAGAGAAGCACTAGATAGTAGATAGATACTGCTTTCCGATAAGAGAAGCAATTCATAAGTGCTTTTTCAAAAAGTGGATTTAGCTGTTTTCACAAAATAAACAAATTAAAAGGTTATACGACCAGAAAGTGCTTTCAACAAAAACACTCCCAAACGCAGCCTAGAATTAATTAATTCAATTTTCGCGCACCTAATATTATCTCAGCTAAAATCTCAAAAAATAAAATACTTTCGAATTAATATTAGTTAATTAATCTTTTGAAAAAAAACTACATTTTTTTTTAGTAAAGAAAAGAAAAATGAATAAATCATAATAAGAAACCAATTCCACTAACGGAAGTGTAAGTGAAGTTTCAATTATTACTCGAACTAAATTATAATATATAACACATGTATTATAAACGACAAAAAAAAATCTAAATTGAGCTTCATTTCAGTGAAATTAACAAAATTTTTAGTAAAAAAATAAAAACAATTACAGAAAGAATTAGTTACCTTGGCGAAGAATCTGAGCTTGGGCTTGGAAGAAGAGAGGCGAAAAAAGACAGTGCCATTACGGTAATAATGGACCAAACTGGAGGAGTTTTTGGAGAAAGCTGAAGCTGATGGAGTGCCGGTGGAAAGAGAGGAGGAAGCCATTACAATTTTTTTTTCTTTTTCGATTTGATTGGGAAGCAAAATGAGTTCTAATTTAGAGAGAGACGGAGGAAATTGGAGAATCCGTCAAAAGCTGAGAGCACAACAACGGCAGCAGCAAAGGTCGTTTTGTATTGAACTTGGGTCGATAAAACCAAAGAACTCACGTACTCAATCCAGGGGTGGGCTGGCTACTCCAACATTTTAGGGAAATTTTCATCGGTGTCTCGTTAATTTTGTTATTATTATTATTATTTTGTTTATTGTCACCTGATATATTTTTCGACAAATATTGATAGATTTTTAAAAAATAAGTAGTGAGGTGATAAATAGTTAATTTTTACTGTTGTCTTTTGATAAAATTACGCTTCTGTCTATGACTTTCTTTTAATATTATGATGATATCCTTAATTACTTATTTATTTACAAATATATTCCACATGAGAAAAAAAAGAGAACGAAATTCAACTCATACAAAAATAATAATATTAAAATAAATTTAATAATATATATACATTTTAAAATAATTTTCATATTTAAAAAATATTTTAATACTTTATAATATTATATCATATTAAAATAAATTTTATAATAAAATAGAAATATAATCTAAAATAAATATGTAAAAAAATAATTTTTTTTTTCAAAATTATATAAAATAATTTTAATATTATTAATATATGATAAATTATTTTAATATTTTTAAAAATATAGAAATTATTATAAAATATATATATTGTTAAATTTATTTTAATATTATTATTTTGGTAAAAGCTGAATTTTGTTCTCATTTTTTGGGTATTGGGATGTAAATAAATAAGTAATCAAGGACATCATCATAATATTTAAATAGTCATAGAGGCAAAAACTTAAATTCATCAAAAGACAACCAATTCCGTTAAAGTTAACGGTTTGTCACCACTTATTTTTGAAAATTCTATCAACATTTTTTTTATATTTATTGAAAAATGTGTCACTCAAGTGACATTAACACTTCTTTTTTTTTTAAATATTTATGATCAAAATTTTTATCTTTCCATGTAATACTGTATCTTGTTTATTTTTGTTTTTTACAATACACTTTCTTTACCAATTATGAGATTGAATTTGAAATTGTATATTAAAAAATAGTAATAATGTAAATTCATAACTTCTTCTCTTGTACAAAGAATCAACTATATGATACTTCAATTATAAAATTGATAAAATTTACTTTCAAAACTTTATTTTTGGGGTATAACCAAGAGCATAAAAAGTATGATGAAGGGTAATGATATTCTCACAAAGTGCACCCACAAACTTTATATCTTAACTTTATAAACTAAACTAAGACTGTATTAAAAAAAAAATGAAGCAAGTTGCAATAATAGGAAAATATATTGCAAAGAACTTCTTAATTATTTTGTCCTGCTACTTGTCCTAAAATGGCTATATTACACCAACTTCACTAGACCTAATATCAATTTCATTGTTGGAAATTGGGAATTCCTAGTTGTCCTATTACACTGATATTGTTTTCTCCCTTTAAATGGAAAACATATTAAAACAATGTAGTATTTTTCTTCAATTCTCTCTTCATCTATATGTTTGTTCATCAATGAAGAGACATTATAATAACACCCAGTTGCCCCATTTTACTGATTGTAGCTTTTAGGAGAGAAATGTTTCAAGAAGAATTTAGATGTGCAATGAGACATGCTTTTAACCAACTTCTAAGCTATAATCAGGGAGTTAAAATCCAAAAATTTTAGATGGTGCTGGATGTTGGGGCACATTCTGTTGGTGATCTTCGAAATATGGAGGCAAAGAACAAAGAAATTTACGTAGGATTTGAGACGTGTTTGCACACTTTCCTTTAAGGTTTTATTTGCCCTCACCAATCTTGATTTGCTATAGAGTTTTAATGGCAAATTACCCCCAAAATATATCAAATCCTGAATACAATCTCTAGCAAATAAGATTGTATTTCCAGAACATATATGAAATCTACAAAATCTGATACTTTATCTAATTGTGTGTCTTTCTTTTATTAAGAAGAAGTTTATTTGAAAGAATATAACCATTAGAAAGGTACTTCTTCGAAGACACTCTTTTGGTTTGAATTTGCATCGATTGACAATTAAAATATTTTAATCTTGCTAACCGTTTTTCAATTAATGCATTTATGGAAATAAAACGGTTAGCCGTTTTCTCAATAAACGGTGAGCCGTTTTCTTCCAGAATGTCAAATAAGTTGCTCTCTGTAAAGAACGGTTTGCTGTTTTCTTCAAACAGTGAACCGTTTTCTCCAAACGGTTATCCGTTTTCTCTAGAACAGAAAACGTGCTCTCTGGAGTTAAACGGTTAGTCACTTTCTCAATAACGGTAAGCCGTTTTAATCCACAGTAGCAAACATGCTCTCTGAACTTAAACAGTTAGTCGTTTTCTCCTGAAACGGCACACCGTTTTCGTCCAGAATATCAAACCAAAAAACTTAAAAAATGTTATAATCTCTCTTACAATCCCCCACTAGATTGTAATAGTTTTTCAGATTTATTAATGATAAACTTATACATACAAAAAGGTATCTTTCGATTTTAACCTTTAATTAGTGAGTGTATTTCAAAGTATTTACAACACAATAGTGTGCTAAGCATTAAACTTTGTCTCTTAAGTAAATACCGGAGATACATCACATATAAGCTATCTCAGATTTCAAAGTTGTGTTCCAATATTTAGCACTATTCCAGCCTTGTGCTCTATCTTGGATTCATGAACATTTACAAGATTAAACCATGACCTTGTTAGAAACGGCACCATTTCTTATGTTCACTTAGGTGAAGTTTCAAATCATGTCTTTAGCTACTATAAGACTTGAACTTCATTAAGAGTAAATACTCAACCTCAACCTCGTAGCTATTTGCACCAAAACTCTCAAATGGGATTATTCATTACTCAGTGCCAAACCAGTCACATCACAACAACTTGTTATTACCCATTTAACTATGGAGTAGCGGTACAACTACTACATAGTTAGGTTACCGTCGTTGGTGACTTTATTATGCAAAGGTTTCAATCCCATTCCAAAAGATGTATCCTTAACTAAGTCTCTTGAAAGACCTTTTGTTAAAGGATCTGCTAGGTTCTTATTAGTCCTAACATAAACAATATTAATAACACCATATGCTATTAATTGTTTCACATATTCATGTCTTAAGCTAATATATCTAGATTTTCCATTATACACTTTATTATAAGCTCTAGACAATGTAGCTTCACTGTCGCAGTACAAAGAAATAGATGGCATCGGTTGTGGCCACAACAAATTTCTCAGCCATTCTGCTTCTTTGCCTGCAGTTGCAAGTGCTATAAACTCACTTTCCATTGTTGGATGAGTTATGCACGTTTGTTTCTTTGAAGCCTAAGAAACCGCTCCTCCAGCAATTGTAAAAATCCAACCAGAAGTGGATTTATTATCTCTTGTATTGGTTACCCAACTAGCATCTGAATATCCTTCCAGTACTTTAGGATAATCATTATAAAACAAACCCAAATTAATGGTCCTTTTAAGATAACTAAGTATCCTACCAATTGTTTTCCAGTGTTCAACACTAGGGTTACTCGTGAATCTTGACATTTTGCAAACTGCAAATGCTATATCAGGCCTCGTACAATGTATAGCATACATTAAGCTACCAATTGCACTAGCATATTCTAGTTGTGCTACTACTCGGCCTGAATTCTCTAGTAATTTAATACTAGAATCATATGGGGTATTAGCTTCTTTAAATTTCAAATAATTGAATTTAAGAAGCACTTTCTCTATATAATGAGATTGACACAACGAGTAACCCCCACTATGTTTATTCACTTTGACACCTAAGATAGTATCTACTTCACCAAGATCTTTCATCTTAAATTGTGAAGTTAAATACTTCTTTGTATCATCTACTCCTTGCATATTTGTTCCAAAGATAAGCAAGTCGTCAACATACAAGCATATAATCACACCAAAATCATTCGTAAATTTAAAATATATACATTTATCAGCATTATTATGCTTAAAACCATGAGATAAAATTATCGAATCAAACTTCTCATGCCATTGTTTTGGTGCTTGCTTTAAACCATAAAGAGATTTGACTAACTTGCATACTTTATTCTCATTTCCTGGCAAAACAAATCCCTCAGGTTGTTCCATATAGATTTCTTCATCAAGATCACCATTAAGAAAAGCTGTTTTAATATCCATTTGATGCACATACAAATTGTTCAATGAAGCAATTGCAAATAGCACTTTTATAGAAGTTAACCTAGCTACCGGAGCATATGTATCGAAATAATCAATATCATTTCTTTGCTTAAACTCTTTGGCTACTAATCTAGCCTTAAAAGTTTGCAAAGTACCATCACTATTGTACTTTCTTCTAAATACTCATTTGCTGCTAATTGGTTTAGATCCTGGAGGAAGATCAACCAAGACCCATGTTTGATTCGACATAATCGAATTCATTTCATCATTTACTGCCTTTCTCCAAAAAGAAGCATCTCTAGAAGACATAGCCTCGCTAAATGTCTTTGGATCTTTTTCAATATTTAACAACAATGGTACTTTGTTAAGTACATTCTTTCTATCCCCTTCAACCAAGAAGAGTAGTGCTTGTGATGAAATAAAATCCGGAGCTAAACTCTTTTCTTTCTTTTCACGTTGACTCCTCCTTGGTTCGAAAGATGTCATAGACTCTTTCCTTTTATTATTGTTAGTGGAGGTGCCAGGAGTGTTGACACATGGTTGATCAATACTTGATTCTAATTCAATATTATAATCATGTTGAAATTTATTCTCAATAAATTCAACATCTCTAGATTCCACAATCACATTAGAATCTAAATCTAACAACCTATAAGCCTTGGAATTTTCAGCATATCCTACGAAAACACTTTTTATACCTCTAGCACTCAATTTTGATGACTTATGGTCATGTATTTTATAAAAAGCTAAACAACCCCAGACCCTTAAATACATCAAGTTTGGTTTTCTTCCTTTCCAAATTTCATAAGGAGATATATGTGTTTTCAAGGATGTAATTCTGTTATGAATATGACATGCAGTGAGTAATGCTTCCCCCCACAAATTATTTGGTAGTTTTGCATTAAGGATCATGGAATTTATCATATCCGTGAAAATCCTATTCTTCCTTTCAGCCAAACCATTTTGTTGAGGAGTAAATAGAGCTGATCTTTGGTGAATAATTCCAAATTCTTCACAATAATTATTAAATTCAATTGAGAAATATTCACCACATCTATCACTACGAACCATTTTGATTTTCTTATCTTTTTGGTTCTCAACTTCAGCTTTGAAAATTTTAAATTTATCAAAAGCTTCATTTTTTGTTCTAAGTAAATACACATAAGTGTATCTAGAACAATCATCAATAAAAGTGATAAAGTACCTCTTACCTCCTCTTGTAAACATACCATTATACTCACAAATATCGGTATGTATTAAATCCAATATTTGAGTATTTCGTTCAGCTTTAGGAAAAGGTTTCTTAGTTAATTTAGCTTGGATGCAGATTTCACACTTATGACCTTTAACATCATTGCAATTAATCAAACCATGCTTAGATATGTATTTCATAGATCTAAAGTTCAAATGTGCTAATCTAGCATGCCAAACATCACAAGACTCAACAATATAAGCTAAGTTGATATTATTATTATTAATGTTGAGTTTGTACATTCCATCACAAGAATACCCTTTCCCAACAAACAAACCATTCTTTGAGATAATACAAGTATTACCTCAAGAACAATCTTAAGCCCATGCTTACACATACAACTTGCAGAAATAAGATTCTTCCTAACGGAAGGTACATGAAAGACATTATACAATGTGACTTTCTTTCCAGAAGTGAAGTTGATCTCAACTACTCATTTCCCTGCTACTATGGCTGCATTATTGTTCCCCATGAGAACCATTTGTCCTTCCGTTTCTTTTTTGTATGATAAGAAAAATTTCTTATCATTACAAACATGAATTGTTGCACCCGAATCGAGCCACCAATCATAGGACTTAGTTTCAGCCATATTGGTTTCGGTAATCATGCCAATTTGTATTTCAGAAACCATAGCACAAATCTCTTCTGATTTGTTTTCAATAACATTAGCTTTATGGGAATTCACTTATTCTTTTTTCTTCTTGAATCTACAATCACTTTGGCGATGGCCTTTCTTACCACAAAAGAAATAATTTCCAGAAAACTTTTGTGTGTTGGACCTCTTGAATTTCTTGTCATTCTTGACTTTAAAATTCTTTGAGAATTTACTAGCTTCAACAACATTAACTTTAGTAGAATCATACATATCCTTGGATTCACGAGACCTAGTCTCTTCTTCAATTACCAAGTGTTTTTGTAATTCTTCTAAAGTTATGTTCTCTTTACTATTAAGAAGTTTCTTTCCATAATCATTCCAACTTTGAGGCAATTTAGCAATAATAGCCCCAACTTGAAATGATTCAGAAATTTCAACTTTTAATTCTCGAAGCTCAGCAACAATAATTTGTAACTCATGTATTTGATCAAGAATGGATTTTGTATCTACCATAATAAATTCAAAATATTTAGATACAAGGAATTTTTTAGTACATTCTTTCTCCGTTTTGTATTTGTACTCAAGAGCATTCCAAATTTCCATCGGAGAAGACATAAAATTGTAGAGATCATATAACCTGTCAGAAAGCGTATTGAGTATGTGACCCTGGCACATCAATTCATCATCTTCACGACGTTTTCTTGCAGCCTTAACAACTTCGGTATCATCTTCTCTTGGTTCTGGAAATGGTTCCAATTTCGGATCAAGAACATGTGCCACTTTAAGAACAGTAAGGAGAAAGAACAATTTTCCCTTCCAACGAGTGAAGTTAGTTCCATCAAAACGATCGAGATGGACACTAGGATTCAGAATGATGTCAAACTCTTCTCAGCCTCCATTTGCATTAAATAAATAATAAAACCTTAAAGATTGTTGGTGATCTTCGAAATATAGAGGCAAAGAACAAAGAAATTTACGTAGGATTTGAGACGTGTTTGCACACTTTCCTTTAAGATTTTATTTTCCCTCACCAATCTTGATTTGCTATAGAGTTTTAATGGCCAATTACCCCAAGATATATCAAATCCTGAATACAATCTCTAGCAAATAAGATTGTATTTCCAGAACATATATGAAATCTACAAAATCTGATACTTCATCTAATTGTGTGTCTTTCTTTTATGAAGAAGAAGTTTATTTGAAAGAATACAACCATTAGAAAGGTACTTCTTCGAAGACACTCTTTTGGTTTGAATTTGCATCGATTGACAATTAAAATTTTTTAATCTTGCTAACCGTTTTCCAATTGACGCATTTCTGGAAATAAACGGTTAGCCGTTTTCTCAATAAACGGTGAGCCGTTTTCTTCTAGAATGTCAAATAAGTTGCTATCTGTAAAGAACGGTTTGCTGTTTTCTTCAAACGGTGAACCGTTTTCTCCAAACGGTTAGCCGTTTTCTCTAGAACAGAAAACGTGCTCTCTGGAGTTAAACGGTTAGCCGCTTTCTCAATAACGGTGAGCCGTTTTAATCCACAGTAGCAAACATGCTCTCTGGACTTAAACGGTTAGCCGTTTTCTCCTGAAACGGCACACCGTTTTCGTCCAGAATATCAAACCAAAAAACTTGAAAAATGTTATAATCTCTCTTACACATTCAAGTCTTGGAATGGAAACATCCTTTACAGAAGGGCATATTTAAGGACTTTCTTTTATGTAGTTGCATGAATCCTTTGGAGCCCAAAGGTCTCTTGAAGAAATATGGGATGGTGAGATGAGATGACTGCAATGAAAACTAATCACCACCATCATCATCATCTCTGTGATCCTCTTGGCATTTTGACTTCCTGGCCACTTGACAACGATCACAAGATTTTTGTTCATTCTTAGTAGCTGCTTCTTTTTCTAATTCAGTGTCAAACTGTTTAGTAGGCTGCAATATATAATAAACAGCATAAACTCCGTCAAATTTTAAGCCATCAGAAAATTGAAACCCTATATCAATATGCGGGACACAGATTAAAACAATAAATCTAATACTTCATCTCATAGCCACATGCCCGTAAACTCATTTCTAGTACTTCAAGAGCTAATTTTTTGACATCTGATAATCCTTCAGTGATAGGTCCCAGCCAGAGCTGTTGTATTCTGTATGTAAATAGGATTCTACTTAAGGTGAGAATCAACCACAAGAATTTGTTATTGAATCAACTTCATTTATTCTGCATAATACTCGAGTTTAAATACATAACGGAATAACAGACTCCACCTAAAAATAATACCACAACTACTGAAAATCAATAACTGAATCCAGCTAAAGTCGGCACTAATTAAAATAACAAAATACTTGCTAACAGAACTTGACTAAGCCTTAACTTACACGTGACCACTCCACTAAATCCTCAACGGCTCCATTCATTCTTGACTCATTCCTTTTAGACAATGAACTTGTAATTCTTGATGGGCACACGTTGAGACCTTCTTGGCTTATCATTCAGCTGCTAAACTTTCATCCATTTCTGAATCTTGCTTGAATTCTTCATGTTGTTCTTTGGTAAAGGTTCACAGGTGTACTCTCAGTTTCTGTTTTGACATCCACTTGCTTGCCTTCAGCACCAGGTATGGAAACTTCAGTCTGCAAGAAACCTAGCCACATATTACCTATTAAGCAATCTAAATGATTTAAAAGTAGAATAAGCCCAACATCTTACGTTGAAAGAGTAGAAAACCAAGAACCTAGGACAGCTCCTGTTGTGAAAAATTATTGTGATAATAGGGCATTATGTCATTACATTTTACTCTTTCTCGACAAATACATAATAGAATTCAATTGAAATGTCATAATGACAACACACAAAACAAGCAACATATGTTATATATTTCATCTGCTGAAACTTAAAACAAAATCAATCGTGTAAACTTCAAAACTTATTAGATAATCATAAAAACATCACCCTTAGGGTCTCTAAAATACTAGATACACTGCACGAAGACCATCTTTTTTCACAAATCTTGAATATGAATAAATATAGCGGAGATAAATAACACCATGTATACTAGCTTGTTAACTTCTAAAATCTTCAATTGCCCGAGTGACAATCCCCGTGTATAAAAGGTTGGTTCAAAGTGTAGCAACAGTAGCATTTGATATTGTAAAATCACTGACTAATAATATTTGAACATATGGCAATAACTTTTAAAACTTAAAAATTAATTTATTAAAAGTCAAATAAGTTTTTTCTTTCCTTTTATCTCTCTTTTCTCTATTTGAAAAATTCATTTTCCCTCTTGCAAGTTTCAAAAATGGAAAACTAAAACGTTAATTTATTAAAAGTCCTAAAAATAATTAATTGAGTAAAGAGAGACTTTTTGAATGCTTCTTATCTTCCCTGCAAACTCCTCCATTTTTCTCTCTCTCCAGCCATTGTGAGCTTGTCATCATCTTCTTCATCATTCCAACCATCTCATTAGATTCAGCACCTTCCTATTAGCTGTTGGGAAATTGAGCTTCCTCCCAATATCACTCTAAGCAATTTATCAAGTAACAAATTAACAGAAAAAATTAAATGGAGAATACACAAATCACACAACATAATATTTACGCGGAAAACTCCAAATCCGGAGAAAATACACGGTCGTAGAGACAACTAGAGAAAAAATATTCACTATGTGGAAAAATTTTACAATCACTTTCTCAGAAATAATTTTCTCTCACCCAACCCCCAAATTCATGATCTTGAAAAATATTCCTTAACAAAGTAAACCTGTAATACCCATATTGAGGAGCTAAATGCTCATTCAATATAACTACATGCTTAAGAACATTTCTCTCTCTCAATATCTCACCAAAATTTGGATTGCTTCTGTGGGATTTTTGGATGCCAAGCTCTCAAATGAGATCTTCCTTTTATAGGCAAAATTTTGCCTAAAATCAAGCCAATTTTTCAACATTCAATAGCCACCATTTCAATAGTTTTGGCCACTTCCAATTGCTTGTTAAAGTTCTCGGTCACCTCCAATTTGAATTCAAATGATGTGTTCCAATTTGACTTTTCAACTCTCTTTTTTTTAATCAATTTTCAACAATCTCCACCTTGATTAAAGAAAAAAAAATTCATAGCCACTGCTACAAAACATTATTTTCACCAACAATAATAATTTTTAACATAAAGAATTATCATACTCCGCCATAAAGAGTACACCACTTAGAATCAACCATTTTAAGATTTTTCTCGGCACATGTCAAAATATCATGCTGAAATTTATGGTGCAATTCTCATGCTTGATTTCTCTGAGAATTCTTCAGCCATGACATAACTATTCCATTACACACCTTACATTTATACCAAACCAATGCCCGCGTACAAACTTGTGGACCTTGCTGATAATAATATGTTCTCTTTCATGGCAACTTAGAGATCTACATGCCAAAAGAACTAACATAATCTCTTACAAAAAGAGACTCACAATTTGTGAGAATATCAGTATCTCTTTTATTGATTCTGGAGCAATTTGCCGAGCCCGCTCCACCTTGTTGACAATTTCCTTAAGGTGCCAAATTGCCCACACCTTCAAATCTTTGTGCATAGCAGATTGGATATGCCTTTGACTTGAATCCACCATAAGCCAAAAAATCATTCTCCCATAAAATTTTCAACAACATCAAACTCCACTAAGTTTGAAAAACACCAGCTGTTAACATACATGCTTTACAAATCAGTTTTTGCTCTTCACCATAGATTATTTGGTTTGGCTCCACTGCTTCACATAAACAGTACCATATACCCGAAGTACGAACCATTGGCTCTGATACTACTGTTAGTAAATTGAGCTTCCTCCCAAAATTAGCATCATTGAAATTTATTGGTTCTCATCGCTCTTTTAGTAACCTACCTCAATTTGTTTTGCCATTCATTAGGTAATTGTTAATTTATATTTTATTTTCTATTAATGCAAAATTAATTCTACTATGCCATGGTTCTCTAATCTTTTTATTCAAATTAATTATATTATTCATAATAATATGAGGTTGATCATACAAATGGATCATTCAAGTGATAAAGAAGAGGAAGAACTAGTTCTGAACATTTAGGACAAGATCAAGACAAAATCAGGACACTTTGTTGCCCCGATTTACTATTTAGGATGAGATTAAAAATAATTTTCTTCTTGATTTACTATTCATAACAGGATTGGGATTGACAAATCCCGATTGCAATCTCAATTGGGAGTCCCGATTGCCAAACCTAGTTAAACATGTACAGGGCCTTCTCTTAATATGCTAAATCTGAACTTTTGATCCATCCATGTCACAGGCAGAATTAATGATATTTTAAACAATCACATTGAGATGCTGCTGGATAGATAACGAAAATGAAATTAGTTTCCATCAATTAAATCCTTCATAAAAATTTTGATAAATGTGTTGGTTGCGAGCTTGATCGTTTTGTCTAAGGTCGCTTATCTTTTTGATGCAAAGATTCAAATTAATGGAAACCAGAAAACATACTTGTAATAATATTTGTATTAATAAGCAGATAAAATTAGAGTATTTTGTTTGATAGTTTCAAATATGAAAACACATGATGAATAAATAATCAATACCAAAAGCAACAATCATTTATGAATCAGTCAATAAATTTATGGGGTTTCAAATTATATCAGCAAAGATAGAATTAATGATAAAAATCATTGATTTCACCATTAATGATGAACAAATAGACATGAGGGAGGATATTTGTGGAATTAAGATGAGTTTACAAAAGCACCCAATCTTAATATTAGTAAATGAAGTTATCAATACCCTTTTAGCACCCCATTCATCCATCCAATACAAATTATCAATACTCTTCTTCGCTTGCTAGTTTCTCATAGATTGCACACTTTGCACAGATGCAATTAGTTGAGCCATTACCGTAGCATACTGAACAGCCGTGTGTTGTGAACTATAGAGGTCTGAGAGGCCATACTCAGTAAACTTAGGTTCCATATGCATGAAGTGACCTGGCAATGTTCTTTTTGAGAGGGCTTCTTGCCATATGTCTAAAAATTCTTCCATGATTTGCCTGGATTTCTCAATTGACGAGATGGGAAGGTACTCCACCTACAAAGAAACAAAGAGCTTCAATTAGATGAATCAGTATCGTCAGTTCAAGAATCCATACAATTGCTGGAACTTGCATTTTTATCTTTTTTTTCCTCCCCTTTTTCAGATGATATAAGGGTTTTTCAGTAAAGCAGAAAACACTACTAATCATTTCATCACCCTCGTACGATGAGCAATAGCTCGAAATCCACTTAGAAGTCAGGATTCTTTACATGAATTATTTACTGGTTACAAAAATGTATTACCGCTCAATCAAATTGGACTGGGAAATCGTGTAAAGATTTTAATATCAACTTCTACTGCCAATCCAAATTATTAGAGGATAACAACAACAACACGGTGCATAAAGTGCACTAGCTCACTTTACAATATGAACACAGTAAAGATCATTGCAGAAACGGAACTTTACTTACGTGGTACTTCCTATAGCAAAAATATACAAAATCATACATGTCCTAATAAAAAAGTAAAACTTAATCCACACAAATCATTGACACGCGTATTAGACCAATAGATATCAAATTTGGCAATTCAAAGAATCAAAATAACATAACAAAAGTTGAAGAAAGTAAAATACCTCCATGACTATTCCTCTCAAATTTTCAGAATGAGTCGGCACAACTTTGCCCACTCTCAATTGGAAGTCGCCCAGTTGGTATTGAAAACCCTGCATAAACCAACCACCATTCTAATTCAAAACAAACTTCTAATGATTAAACTTATAATTTTTTTCTTTTTTTTCCAAAGAATATTAATGAAACCTCAAAATTAAGGGCGACCCTCATTTTGTAAGACTGCAACTTCTCCATGATGGTCTGAATGGTGGAATCTGCTTCGAGAACAATCCGCTGAGCCCGTATTACAAAAAAATACTTATTAGGGCACTCTGGAACCATTATCCCTAGAAAATCTCGTGGGAACTCCAACGCCAGCGACTGGTCTCGCAACATCGGTTTGTAGAATGTCAAAGTAGCTTTCCACCGTCCTTCTTTGACACCATTAATGCTCTCAACACACTGTGAGACTTCGTTTAGGATTTGACTGTTTACACTCGTTCCCACATTCGGTTGCCAATGCAGAACCCTAGAAACAGAACGTAAACAAAACATTTACATTTCTATTTAATCAACAATTTTATTTCCTTTTGTTGCCCAAAAAAAATTGCAAAATCAAAAAGTAAAAAATTAGTCTCATTACCATTTAATGGGCATCCTTTTAGTGGTGGCTGTGTGACACAGCGACCGTGATGAGCTGCAAATGCCGCTACATAAGAGCAGGTGAAATTTGAAAGATCAAAAACAACATTCAAAAATTAATATGAAATTATTAATTATTTCCAACATCATAATTACCGTTACAAAATGCAAAGATATTGACAAATTAATTTAATTAATATTTCCATTCAACTTCCAATTTCAAACCCTAACCTTAACACTGAACAGAACCGCTATAGCTTCCTGGCAGCAGCAAGACACGGCGAAGAGACGGTTTAGCTGACGGCGGCGAAGGCGGAACTGAAACGTCGCGGATTCGGTGACGAGTCGTCGTGGCGCCGGCGATTGCGTGACTGCCAGTGATGGTTTGACAGCGCCAGCGGTACGAACCGAGAGTGTAAAGGAATAATTTAGGCTAGGCTTTATTTATTAAATTTTTTGAGTCAAAGCTAAGGACTTGTTGTGGAAATTAATAGGCAATAAGCCGACGTGTCGTACCACTCTATCAAATATACGACTTGTCTTATCGATGACAACAAACATGTCGTCGTTATATATTTCTCATTTTCCGACTGTCTTCTATCAGCCGACGCGAAAAGAAATTAAAGAAATATTCATACTTTATTACTGCTTTTACATATATATACCTCTAGGGATGGTAAAATCTGGGTGCGGGTGCGGGCGCGGGTCCGAGTTTGGCCTTCCTGGTTCCAGATTCAGATGCTAATTTTACTTTACTGGATTCAGATATAAACCCGATTTTTTTGACTTTGGGTCCGATATTGGTTGAACCCGGAAAAAACTGAGTTTTCGGATTTCGGGTTTTGAACCTAGATTTGATTTCAACTGTGGAAAACAATATCTTCGATTATTTCTTACAGCTTTGAATTTCTAACTGGATGAACACACAACGACAATAGACATGAATACTCACACCCAAATCTACCTATGGTTATCCCTAAGCTCCACCCGCAAGTTCTCACAAAGATAAACTTTTGGTGTAAAAGGAATCTTTGGGCCTTACCATTCCACGCAACCAAAGCTCCCAACGACACCCAATAATAATAATAATAATAATAAATATTCCTCCAAAGCATCTAACCCAACATTTCCTCTCATGATCTGCGTGCAACTTCAACCCGTATCACAATCGTCGCCAATCGCGACAGAGAAGACTAGAGAGGCGGTTGATGACGATGATGATAGTGAACACAACTGCGAAGGACAAGGTGGCGACGCAATGAGAGTGACGACAATGAAGATTTAATGAAGGGAAGAGGAAACATGAGATGCGGTTGTGAATTGCAATTTTGACGATGAAGATTTGATGAAGGGAAGAGGAAACATGCGATGCGGCTGTGAATTGCAATTTGCAAATTAGGGCACATGATTTTTTTTCTTAACTTCTCTATTTATAACTTAAAATAGTTTTAAAACTTAATATAAAAATAAAGATATACAAGTCCGGGTTCTGGATTTTCGTGTTCATATAAAATTAGATCCGGACTCGGATATATGCGGGTTCATAGAATTACATCCGAATTTCAGATAAAATTAAATCTGGTACGGGTTGAACCCGGTCCGAATTATCCGGGTTTGTCTGGATTCGGACCGGGTCCAGAAAATATTGCCATCCTTATATACCTCTAACTATAAAACTTAATTATGACTAACATAATTATTATTCATTAAACTTTTAATAAAATTATGCAATCTAATAATTATATAGAATTTTTTATGTAATTCGCTTAATAAAATTATTTTTAATTGCACTTTAGATTAATTCCATTTTAAATGATTCCATATTTAATTTTACACTGCAAAATATATCAAATAAATAAAATAAGTCTACTAAATTGATAAATAAAACAATATGATAATTTTTTTTAAGGAAAGAAGAAATTTATTAAACAGACATATGAGGAAGTAATCAGGGTGGTGAAACATATCTCCATTCACCCGGACCTGACAAAGAACACCCTACCTTAGCCACAACATGGGCGGCGGTGTTCACAGATCTCCTTGTAAAAGAGAAAATCATATATTTTAAGCAATGAGTCGAGACTCTGCAATCTGAAATAATAAGTCCAAAACCATTCTGAAAGTCATTAGAATCAATCAAAGCATTGAAAACTTGTAAACAATCAATCTCGATAATAACAGGGAAAAATTAAGTGTTCTTAAGCCAACTTAAGACCTCACGCACACCCAAAGCCTCTGCCTCGCGAGCTTCAAAATTTCCAATCAAAGAATCACATTTTGCAGCAAGGAAGTTACCCTTAGAAGACCGGATAACTGCTCCGTAGCTTATCTTAGCAGTAGCTCGGGAAGTGGCAGCGTCCACATTGCATTTGAACCATCTAAATCGAGGGCGTTTCCAACAAATAAAGCCAATGTTTAAATCTGCAGGTACCTGAGTTAAGTGACTGAGTTGATGAGCCTTTTGCCATTAGAGTAAGTCCTAGTCAGCTTTGTTGAGAACTTGAGACACTCTACCTACTATATTCCTCTAAACCTTATTATTTTGATTCTGTCAAAGGCCCCAACAAACCATTGCAACCAGACAACTATCATCAACACTGCAACGAGTAAATAGAGCATCCAACCAAGCACCAAAACTAACAAAACTTCTAGCAAACCCAACCAAGGAAACCATCCAACATTGTTTGGCAAAAGGACAATCAACTAAAACATGATAAGTTGTCTCAAGAGATGCATTGCAGATAAAACAATAAGGGTGTACCTCGACTCGACGACTAATAAGGTTGTCAGCAGTGGGAACCACATTTGCCATAGCTCTCCAAAGAGAGTTCTTGACTTTGGCAGGCACAGACAACTTCCAAATCTTACTTCAAACTCCACTGCTAGGCGGCTCCGATATAATATCCATCAATTTATATCAACTTCGAACATTGTATATTCCGTTTGCGTCGGGGAGCCAATACCAAGTATCACAATCACGCCGAGAACGAAGAGGAATTTGGAGTATACAATCTCGATCTCTGCTGTTGAACACATCTTTCACAAGATCATAATCCCATCGTCATTAATTATGAACCAAAAGACTACTCACGGGAGCTGATGCTAAAGTCTCTGGAAGGTTAGTTGAAATGGAGCCACTCACCCGATCAGGCAGCCAGGGAGCCGAGCCAATTGTAACGCTCTACCCATTCCCAACTTGAATACGACTCCCTTGGACTAATATCTTCTGAGCAGCCAAAATCGATCTCCATGCATAACTCGGATTGCTCCCCAGCTTTGCTTGAGTGAAGCCTGCATTAGGATAATACCTAGCTTTAAAAATTATGCCCACCAACAAATATGGATTTGTAAACAACCCCCAGCCTTGTCTCCTTAGCATAACAACATTAAATTTGTGAATGTGTTTAAACCCAATACCACCATAAGCTTTTGGTTTACAAAGTCTACCCAACTGCATCCAACTAATTCCACCACTACCATATCTTTTACTGCCCCACCAAAAAGAATTCATCATCCTTTTAAGCTCCCAGTAAAGATCGAGAGGAAGGAGATAAACTTGCATAACATAATTAGGTATGGCCCGTGCCATAGATTGAATCAGAATTTGCTTTCCAGCTCTAGAGAGGAGTTTCTGGTGCCACCCTTGAATTCTCTTCTATACTTTATCCTTGATGTATATGAAAATATCTATCTTCTTGCGCCCAACAGATGATGGTAATTCGAGATAGGTACCATGGTCTGAAGTAGCTACAACTCCAACCTGCTCACAGATAGTATGAATAGTATCCTTAGCCACATTCCTACTAAAAGAAACAGATGATTTATTGTAGTTCATCTGCTGCCCCGAAGCTGCGTCATAAATTGCCAAAATCTTTTTTACTAGGTGAGTCTCTTGGACAATAGCTTTAAAAAAAAGAAAACAGTCGTCAGCAAAAAAGAGGTGAGAAACCAAAGGAGCACCTCTAGCAACTCTAACCCCATGGAGCATCCGTGCCCTCTCGTAATGATTTATCAGTAAACTCAGCCCCTCTGCACAAATGATAAATAGATAAGGAGATAGTGGATCTTCTTATCTTAGACCTCGGCTTGGCATGATAGGGCCCAGCTCCACCTCTGCTCGAGTAATCTTATAGGTAACTGTAGTGACACAAAGTATAATAAGATTCACCCAACCAACTACAAAGCCCAACTTCAGCAAAATCGATCTGAGAAACCCCCATTCAATCCGATCATAAGCCTTGGACATGTTGATCTTTAAAGCAGCAATTCCCTCTTTTCATTGTCGTTTTCTTTTAAAAAAGTGCATTATCTCAGCGGAGATCAACACATTATCAGAAATAGTTCTGTCTGGTACAAAAGCACTCTGAGAATATGATATTATCAATCATAAGACCATCTTCATGCGGTCAAGCATCTTCGCTACAATTTTATAGAGAACATTGCATAGGGAAATTAGTCAAACATCAGTTAAACATTCTAGCAGTTTCTTCTTAGGAATAAGGACAATGGAAGTCTCATTAAGACCATTCGGGAAAGAACAATCTCGAATAAACCTAAGACACGCCTCAGTGATATCAGTACCCACAACATGCCAAAACTTTTGGTAAAAAACTGGGTTCATCCCATCAGGTCTAAGGGATTTATCTGGGTGCATATAAAAAACTGCAGATTTAACATCTTCAGCAGTAAAAGGTTCCAGAATAGATTGATTTTGTGCATCAGTAATCTTAGATTCCACACGATTAATCACATCATTATATGAACAATGCCCAACAGTAAATAAAGTCATGAAATACTCACAAATTAAAGCATTTACATCCTCTGGTTCTGTACACCATTGCCCCTTTTGGTTGCGAAGCTTGGCTAAGTTATTTGTACGCCTCTTTATTGAGGCCATGGCATGAAAGAACTTTGAGTTTGAGTCACCATCCCGAAGCCAAAACGCCTTCGAGCGTTGCTTTCAATAAACTTCATGACCATGCAGGAGCTCGTTGTATCTATCTCGAGTTTCAGTAAAGTCGTTCAAGCTAGCTTCATCACGCTTGCCCCGAAGCTAATGCATTCTATCATTGCAATCCTTAATTTGAGCTTTGAAATCACGAACACGATGATAGGCCCACCGAAATAAATCTGAGCTGCAGGCCGAGAGCTTACTTAGAATAGGAAGTCCAACAACCATAGACTAGCTCCTCTCAACAATATCATCACAATTTGGTTCTCTAAGCCATGAATTCTTAAATCGAAACTTCATAGAACGACGTCTCAAATTCACAGGAGTCATATCCAAGAAGATTGGAAGAAGATCTGAACTTGAAGCTTCAAGACACAAAACCTTCACACGCGGGAAAAGATGAACCCAAGACAAAGTAGCAAGAGCTCGGTCTAAACGTTCTTCAACCCAAGCATCAGTACCACGAGACCTTTCCCACGTGAACTGGTGCCCATTCATACCCAAATCGATTATGCCCGAATAAAAACGGTAGCCCTGAAACCGTTTAACTTCCACTGCGGGTGGGCATGAGTCCCTCTTTTCTCTGAGGAATTGAGAAGGTCGTTGAAGTCCCCAAGACAGACCCATGGTAGTGACGATGAAGAAGCTAGATACTAGAGAAGATTCCAAGAGTCATGCCTACGAAATGATTCTGGAAACCCATAAAAACCAGTAAGCCTCTAATTGTCCCTTTCAATGTCCTCAATTGCAAAATCTATAAAGTTACGACCAAATTTTAATAATTTAACTTTATAGCTATTTCTCCAAAACATAGCAAACCCACCACTTTGGCCCTTCCTATCCACCACAAATAAACCTGCAAAGCCTAATTTAACTTTAATACTTTCTAATTTATCTCTGTAACATAAAGTCTCCATCAGGAAAATAAAATCCGGTCTTTTATTTCAGACTAACTCAGCTAGAACTTGAACTGATCGTGGGTGGCCCAACCCACGACAGTTCCAACTTAAACAACTCATTAGTGTCAGTGGGCTTGGAATATAGGGCCTACTGCTGGTCCATTTTTTGAGTGCTCACCAATCTCCATTATCTCAGTATTAACATGCTTTTCAAAAGTCAAATTGATAGGAGGCCCACCTCCTGATCTTCTCCGTTTTGCATCAATTAGAATTAATGCAGAATTGTACTCCACATCAGTTACCTTCACAAGCATCGAATTATTAGTTAATAGATCTTCTGCATTTCCATTTACACACGTTGACTTACAGTCTATTACAAGGATACTAGCTTCCATATTAGAATCCACCATGTCTTTAACACTTTCCTTCCCAAGATCTCTGCGGCCAGCTGTCTCATGATTCACGCCATTTTCCAAATCAATTGCCATTGCAACAACGGAAGTTGAGGAACTGCCAAATTTCATCTCATCTAACTCTAGCACTCCTGACCTCAGCCAACGGTCACCGGTATTCATCAAACTTCTCCGACTAGGAGCCTTCATCCAAGGACCATAAGGTTTAATAATAGGGGCAACATCATTCTCATATATTGAAGGGCAATTTCTATTAGTATGTCCTAAAAGGCCACAGATAAAACAAAAATTGTTCAGCCGCTCATACTTGAAGTCCACCCATAGCCATTCCTCGCCCGCCCTTTTTAGATGCATTCGGCGTTTAAGAGATTTCCTAACTTCAATTGAGACCCTCAACCTCATGTAATTTCGCCATACTCCTTTAAGATTATGCTCATCAGACGCCAAAAATTCACTTTTATAGTTGCCACTGCTCTACAGTATCTTCTCTGATTGAAACCCAATAGGCAGATTATACACATGAACCCAGAAAGATGTGTGGAATAGAGGGACACTTTGCAGTTGTTCATCTACCCCAAGTCTCTGAATGATAAGGATATGCTGATCAAATGTCCAGGGACCGGAGTCAAGAACCCTCCTCACATCAATTTCATGGAAGAACTAGAAGAGAAAAAGCGTGGGAGATAAATCCTTAATACAAACTCCACGCCCAGGACGCCATAACGAGGCCATAGTGTTTTTCATGGCAACCAAGTTCACTACTTTGTCCGTGAGAAATCTTCCCACAAGGCAAAATTTAGAATCAATTCTGATATCCCCAAGGTCACCAATCTCCTCTCCAGCCACAATCAAACCACTCTCCTCCTCCTCGTCAAGTTGCAGGCGCCCACAAATGTTGCTCACTTCAGATTCCATAGTATCGCTTGAGTTTGCCATGGAAAGAAATAGAGAAAATGTACAAACCCATAGAGAGCAGATGAATAAGCAAACAGAGACCAGAATTTACTTGTCAAAAGACAAGACACACACTTGTCAGAAGACAAGACCACAAGTACAATATGATAAATTATTAATTAACAATATATTCATAGATTGACACTCCAAAAAAAATTCCATAAAACAATTAAAAAAATATTGAAAGAAGAAAAAATAGTATAATTATAATATAAAAAGATGAATTTACCCTTATATCATGAACATAAGTGTTGTTGATTTTTTGTTGCAAATGAGTAGCAAATTGGATAAGTGTGTTTATTTTGGTCCATTAGAATTGTTTGTATAGTCTAATTAAATCCATTATTAATCCCAACGACTAAAAACTTTTTGCTTCTTTTTTTTGCCATTTTAAAATGATAAACGTCACTTTAGGTTAATTTGATCGTCAAGAGTAGTTAACATTCAAGTGGAAATGTGATATAAATTAAAAATAATTGGTGAAAAAATAAACGAAATGTAAAATTGTGAATCGTTGTGCGGACTATTAATAATTTCCCTTCATATATTTTCCATACCCTTCAACTGTATCATTTGTTTTGAAAGCACACATCTCAACTCTTAATTTATCTCCGATTACTCATAGTAATTCCTCAACTTGATTTAGATTATATGTTATAACCTATTATTAAAAATTAATTTTTTCATCAAATTTATCGATAGATATTTTTTTCATTGGAAAATATTAAAAAACGCATTTGTACATATTAATTATATATTTGTATTTTAACGACTATATAGTAAACCTAAAACATTATAAAATTATGTCACAATACTTTATATGCATTAATTATGTTCACTATTATAGACGAACGAAATAAAGTTACTTGAAAACCACTCAACCAAACTTTTAGAGATATTACACTCTAATTCGAAATACATATGGGACTTCTTTTGACTTTATGCACATTTAAACTAGTTAAGTGAAAACACATTCACCATTATAAACTAACGAAATAAAGTTGCTTGAAAACTACTCAACCAAATTCTTAGAGCAGCTACACTCTAATCCAAAATACAAAAAGGACTTCCTTTAACTTTATCCACATTCAAACTAGTTAAGTGAAAACACATTCAAACAAGTTTTAAATGAAACATTGAAAATACATGGTAGGTTAGCACCAAATTGATCATATTCCATAAGGATATAGCTGAATGCATAATGCTCCTTATCCATAAATACCCGTAGAGCTGGTTTAAGTTCCGGCCTCGGCCGCCACAATACAAATTTGCGGAAGGATTTTGTATGCCATAGCACTTCAGGAAGCTTTCTTAAGTGAGCACAAGGATTGATGACTAACTGTTGCAGTATAGGCATAGCTCCTGTCTCCATTGTCATAGCATTGATTTCATATGCAAAATGTTGAGCTGAGGGAAACCACGTGAACGGCACGCGAGCTTTCTTCCAAAATAGGAGCTGAGCTTCAGTTTCAGGACTTCGAGATGTGGAAGTGTTTCGAATGTTGGCATGGGATCATCTTTTAGTTCTTCTGCATTTGACAAGTTCAGTTGAGTCGGGCATGGAGGAAATTGGTATTGACCAACGACTATTGATGGTAGCTGCGACAACTTGCTTTTATTTACCAGCTTCAAATATTGAAGGCAGGTGGGTTTGCCAGGGCTTTTTGACAACCTACATTGATAAGAGCTTAAATCTCCATATATTTGGGAACTTTGAAGATTAGGCGATCTGGCAAATACATCAACTGATCATCCAAAGTGATGCAATATTTTCCTGGACCTGCAGGCAGAGTGATATAACCAAAATTTAGACGCATCAGTTTGTGCTTCTTCCAAAATTCACGAGGCACACAATCTACGTAGCCGGATGTCATGTCTAGAGTAAAAAGATTCAGAAGGTTGCATAGTGACGAAGGAACTCTTTAAGGGACGGGATATTCAGCTTCAGATACCTCAAAAGACACAAAATCTCTATCCCTACAGGAAATTGGTCGAGGACTTGTGTTCCCAAGAAATGTAATCGCATTCTGTTGGGGCAAGATAGCCTCTATTCGATGTGACACACAGAAAAGAACTTAGGTGTGAAGCGGGAATGCCTTGACGAAAATAACTTATCAGAATAACGAGTCCGCATTTTTCGAATGATCAATGATGGATCTTGTTGATATTTATCCACATTGATGAATTCCGCAGTTTCAGCCTTGCAAATGGATTTCTGCTGCGAAATACCATGAATACAGCACGTTTTGATTCTGCCTGCTAACTGAAGTTCTCCTCATTGCTTGAATGAAGCCTCTATCTAGTAGTTCTACCAAGTAGCATTCAGCTGTTGCTTCACTGTTTTCATGAATGAAACCTTCAGCTATCCACAACTGATGCAATTGCCTGGTTGATACCTTAAAGCCTTCAGGAAAAACAGCAAAATAAAGAAAGCAGGGTTTCAAGTGAAAAGGCAAATTGTAATAAGAGTAGGGCAATATTCTGGAGGGAAAAGGCAAACAGTAGTTGGTACTGTGCTCCAACTTTGACAACACATCTTGCTTATCTTTCTCCAGCAACAAACCTCCGAAGAATAAGATGGCAAAAGGCCAGCCTTGACACGACTTCCAATGATCTCTTAACAGGCTCCAACTCATGCTGATACTTGTCCTTGCCAAGAACTCGGCCAACATCTCCCTAGTCTGGCTCCAGTGGTGAATCAAATCTTCAAAGCAGGTTGTTGTCGGAACTCTACTACCAATATGATCATCAGTAAGAGCACCTCTGAGATAATCCCATACACGAGAATGCCATACATCGTCAGGCACAATCAAATATTTCTCGTCCCTCGGCTAGTCACAGAGTGTAGCTTTCTTCCGTTGATAATCTTTTTCCGGAATTTCACTCAAATGAGAAGAAGGCAGCACAGACCTCAATGTGTCTTCCAATATCTGGTTTGGATTGTAGTGCCAAGACACCACAACCCAAACAAAAATGGAAATAGCTCTTCACATAAATGCTGTCGTATGACTCTGCAGCAAGTGTAGTCTTTCCTTAACCGCACACCTCCAAATTGAAATTGCAGAAAGAAAAGGCTGTCCTTCTATTAGGAGATCCAACAGCTTCTCCATCTCATCCTCTCGACCCACCATACGGCATTTCTCGTTCATAAAAGACGTCACCCTCGTCTTCGCCGACACAGAAGGTGAAGAAGAGTTGTTGGCTTGAGTTTCGATTGATTTGGTATCCTCTTTGTAGGTTTGGTTGGCTTAAACCTGCTGCATACCTGCCTTGACATCAATGATATCTTTTTGAAACCTTTGAATTCAATCATGTAGCTCAGAATTGCTTTCACTGTTCTGTTGCATAATGTTCATAATGAATGTGCCGCCTCAGTTTCATGGGCAAAATGAATCATCTTCTTGCTGCTGCTATAACCCCTTAAGCAAGGCAACAATTTTAACATTATTGCCATACTTTTTCTTAATTCTAATATAGTAATATAGTACGTATAGTATTACATACCCTCCCCTCACTGTGTGGCATATCATTTCATTTACGTACCTGGGGCTTTTTTTTTTCCTTTATTCTTCTTCTTTTTTTTTTTCAAATTTTCTTTTTCAATTATTATAAAAATCTGTCGGCACCAGTCTTGTAGTACCCAAAAAAATCTTCTTAAATCCCATCTCTCGGCGTCTGCATCAAAAATCTTATATCTGCAGAAACGTTAGCATTCAATTCGGTAACATTTGAGAAGAAGATTTTTGGGGCCCTACAAGACTGGTGCCGACAGATTTTTTTAATAATTGAAAAAAGAAAATTTGAAAAATAAAAAAGGAGAAGAGGAATAAGGGAAAAGAACAGAGCACCTAATGATTGCTTGTTTTGCTGTTGTCTTACTTATAGATATGGGTCGATACAACTATAGTATCGTATTATAATTACATTCAATCGTTGAATCTACTTAAATAGGTAAAGTTTATTAAAATTTAACGATTGAATACAATTTTAGTACATACCACAATTTTCTCCTAGATATGGAGAAATATACTAAACCATTTACTTTCACGATTCTATCATAAATGCTACAGCAAATTGGTAAACAATTCAATCCTTCACCTTTCTTTTTTTTTTTTGTTTCAATTTACCTATTTTCATCATAATAAGTGATGAGACTTGTGAATCCAGGATTTATCCCAAGCACAATCACTAAGAGAGCGGCAAGCAATAACATGGAGCTTATCAATCTGCTCTGTATTGTATAAATAAATAACTCAAATCATATTACCATATTAAATGTCATGTCCAGAATTATATAACAGGATTTGATAGCAAACAACAGAATGACTACACAAATAAATTCAACTTGTTAATTCAAGACTAGAAAGCAGTACAATTGCTATTTTATAACACAATAAACCAACGCAGTGGCACCACGCTATCAGGCCTTTGCTGAAATAAAATCAAACATCTGCCAAAATTGAAATCAACAATGATCAGAATAGCACCACTCCTGCTGAAATAAATCAAAATTTTCATTCAGCTAAAGTTGGGACCTAAGTGATCAGAGTTACAAAAAGGTTTGGTTTCACAAATGGGATAAACAAAATGCTTCAGAAAATTCCAAGATACACTTGATCCTCTACTCATCCAAAAATTCCCAACACATTCCTCGATCGGCCTCATGGCTCTTTTGCACATTTGCCGTCCCCCAAATTTAATAAATATTAAGTATAACCTGTTGAATTCAAAATGAGAAATATCAGCCAATTATCTATAATATTATACATGACATTAAAGCATACAAAAACTAGTGCAGGTAAAAACAATGTCAAGAACAGATATGACTATATGCAACCCCAGAAATTTGTAAAGCACCTCTTACTTTTTTGTTTTTTATTTCTTTTTCCTTGTGAAGAGGGATAAGACTTAATAATATAAGACTAGAGGGGTATATAATAATTCTGAAGGAAAAAAAAGTAATGAAACTTAAAAGGAAAGAGCGAGCTTTCAAAGTTGCATTACCAAAAATCTGTAAGAAACATCTGGAAATACAATGAATTTAATAAGAAATGCATCTTCACTTATGTGAAGAATTTCTGATATACTGTTAGAGAAAATACAGTTTGAACTTTGAAGCAATAGATGGGAGCAGAAGTTATATCTTTGGTATTCCTCTCAGTAAATAATAGTATTGTAAACAACCTGAGAAAAATTGCATGTTTTACAAGTCTTCCATACACATCATAATCTCGAGGAAATAAAGCAAGTCTATCAAACAACCTGATAAACAACAGTCACAAAGCCTTGAAAAGATTTCTTCACAAACTACAATTGCATTTTTGATAACCAAGCAATTTCTAAGAGATACAGAATTTATCAAAGAGTACTCCCGCAAAAACCTCGATCCAAAGAAATCCCATAAACAAAGTGATTAATTGCATGTGAAGCTTGGCTTATAACTTTTGACTCAAGATATGCAAGAATGAAGAATAGAAAACGAAACAGGGAAAAAAAAAAAAAGAAAGCTAAACAATGTAAACCACAGCACCAGATTCTAACTCCCTATCAAAGTACGAAGTTATCTTTCCATTGTTTCCAGATGTATCACAACAAATGCAAGCCACAAAGCATAGAACAGTCAATGTTAGCGACTAAATTTTATTTTCAGTTTATGTGATTACCTCCTCCGATGTGTCTGCTTAGATCAATGCTGCTGTTTAGTGCTTACTCTTTGGTTTAGAAGTGATCTTCCCATACGCAATGAGCCTAGAGTGAGAGAGCTTAAGTTTCGCCTGTCGCCGCCTTGTCTTGGCTCGTTTAGATAAATTACCCACATCACCATTTGGTCCTTCCTGGTGTGCCTTCTCATTCCTCTTGGCAACTACCTCTGAAGCTGTTGTTTCAGCATCAACCTTTAACCTCTTCTTCTTACCAACCTTCCAATCATCAGATTTTTGTCCATGAATAGCATCCTTATTCTGCAATTTTAGCTGATACCTCTTAATATCAGGAACCTTCCATTCTTTCTCCTGATAAGGAGCAAGCTTCTTCACAGAAACATATTGATTCAAATCCTTGTCATTCATCGTTAATATTTCTCCAGTCTTCAATCCATATCTATTAGGTTTTACCTTTGCATACTTAAACCTTGTTTTCAAGTCTCCAATTGTATCTTCATAATCCAACTTATAGAATTCCTCCAACATTTCCTCTTTCGCTTTCTTGACAAGTGACATTTTGCGCTTCTTCTTCCTCTTACTCTCCTCAAAAACCTCTTCTTGCTCCTCTCCTCTCTCACTTTCTGCTTCATCATTATCATCATTGCCACCTCCCTCACTTTCTCCTTCACTATCATCATCATTAACAGCCTTCTCTAACTTATGCTTTAGACTCCTCTCCCTAGCAGCCTTAAAACCATCACCAGACTCAATCACATCCCAACCCTTGGGAAGTCCCAGCAGTTCATCCTCTTTATCAAAATCTGGTTTCTCAATATCACCCTCATCTTCTTCCCTATCCTGACCAAACTGTGGGTTCACATCCTCAGCATCATAATACTTTGCATCAAACACTGCCTTCATCATCCTATCATACTCCTCAGGATCAAATTCATCATCCAAATCTTTTAAGCTCATCCGCAGATCTTCTTCCTCCTTAAACCCAGCAATTGCCATAACCTTTTTCATCCTTTCTTTCATCTCCTTCTTCTTCAAGTTCTTCAAATGTTTTAACTCTTCCTTTCTCTCCATCTCTGCAATTTTCATTCTCTCCTCTTTACTCTTCCGTTGCTCTTTCCTCGCATTCTCCTTCTTCCTCACTGACCCTTCCACTTTCCTCGAATGACCCATTACTCTATCTTCCACCTCCTCCTCATGCCTAAAAGTTGTCTCGTATAGCTCTTGCCTCTCAAGCTCCTCATCTTCTTTCAACAAATCTTCCACCTCCTCATCAATATCCACATTTTTATTATTATCTTCCTTATCAATCCACATTTTATTCTTGAAGAAATCTTTTAAAAACATCTTGTTCTCATCCAATTCACCATCCCCACCAAAATATTCATCTAATTTCTTAACAAACTCATCATTATCATCGTCTTCAACATCTTCACCGTCATCTCCCTTGTTTTTCTCTTTCAAGAAACCATCCTCTTCCCCCTCATTTCCCTCAGCATCATTGACTGCATCCAGGAATGCTTTCCTTATCTCCTCTTGTTCTTCATAGTAACTCTGTTTTTTCTTTTTTTCACCCAAATCTTCTTCATTCTCTTCTTGAAACTCAGGCCCCTCTTCAATCAAATGCCTTGCCATAACATCTTTCAAATACATTGCTTTATTTGTTTCTCTCTTCTTTTTTCCCATCTTTTCACTTTCTTCTGTTTCCCCTTCTCCTTCACTCCCATCAGATTCAGAATCAAAAAGCTTAACATCTTTCTCTTTAAGACTCGGGTCTTGCTTCTTGATTAACAAGAGTGCTTTTATGAAATCCAAATCTTTCTTGCTATTCCCTATTATATCATTGTTATCTTCATCCGACTCAGATGACTCATCCTCCGATTCCTTATCAGATTCCTTGATCAGTCCTTTCTTTTTCATCTCCTCATACCTTTGAAGTTCTTCACGTTTCTTGTTGTGCTCCAATCGTTTTGCATATTCTTTGTTTATCTCAATCTTTGATACATCATCATTGTCATCCTCGTCAAATAGTTTCAATTGTCCCATTGTCTCTTGTAACTGCATAGAAGAATAGTTCAGGGATTCGTCAACAATTTAATAAGACAGGGTGAAAAAGAAAATATAAAACGCGCACACACAGAGATAGCCAATTTTCGGGTTCAGAAACAAAGTTCAGTTATTTGGTTCTGAGCATTTTTGAGTTATCAATTAGTCTAAAATTCGCACGACTAACCAGCTAAGATTTTATCCTTAGCTTGTACCAAAAATTTAACTTGAAACTACAATCACTCAAAGCATCACGATTGTACAAAGCACATTACTATTGATCATTTACGTTCTTATCATGGGCTAGCCAAACGAAATCATATTTAACATTACAAAATGCAAAGATATTAACAAATTAATTTAACTAAAACCCCAGTTTCCATTCAATTTGCAATTCCAAAGCATAAATTAGTAAAACCAAACAAACAAACTCTAAAAGATAATTTTGTTGTGCGAGCTCTTACAGAACAAAGATGAAAGTAAAATTAAAAAAAATAACACAAGAAACTTAACCTTAACCAAAACAGAACCACTATTGCTTTCAGACAGCAGCGCGGCAACGGCGGAGCTGAATAGGCGCCGAGACGGCGGCCAGTTGTCCTGGCGCCGGCGATTGCGAGACTGTAGGTGATGGTTTGATAGCGCCGGCGGCGAGTACCGACAGTGAATGAGTGATTTAGGTTAGAGTTTTGTATGTGAGAAGAGTTTGGGAGTGATTTTGAGGGGAAGATGAATATATGTTTGTTTTTATGCGTGTACGTTTATGATAATCAAATGAATCTTTCCTATCAAAGTATGCCACGTTAGTGATTGGAACCATCATTTTGTTTTTCCAATCACGAAGGGTTGGAAACTTGGCATTAATATATGCGACGTTAGTGATATGAAATTATTGGCATATTTAGTTTTGGCTATTAAGATGTTATAATTTTGACTTGTTGTAAAAGAAAAATTATAATTATAAAAGAAATATTGACGATGTATAATAAATATGAATTTTAAATTAAAATTATTATAAAAAAAATAAAAAATATTAATTTGTTTTTCATATAAGTGATGGATTAAATTAAATTAACTTTTTTAGCGAACTAAGTTCAATAATGAATTCTCACCAAACAATTTAGTGTTATAATTTTTAAATTATAATTACTCAATCTCATTATCAAACATAGCCTACATTATGGATTTTAGTCATGAATTTTCCCATTTGAGTTTTTTTGTTTTTAATGTATGTGCAAAGCTTTATTAATCAATAAAATAAAATAATTTCAAGAGAGTATACTATATAGCTAGTGATATCGGTTAAAAGTGAAGTATGCAAATATATGCACAAAAGATGGAGCAAGAAGCATGAAAAGAAAGCATGGAAGCATGGAGAGGGAAGTATGAAAAATAAAATAATTAATTAAAGTAGAGCATGGAAGCATGAAAAGTCAAATAAAAAATAAAGTGGAAGCATGGAATAAAAGTCAAATAGTTAATTAAAGTGGAAGCGTGGAAGCATGGAGAATACAAGCATGAAAAGTCTAATAGTTAATTAGAGTGGAAGCATGGAAGCATGGAGTACGAAAGCATGAAAAGTCTAATAGTTAATTAGAGTGGAAGCATTGAAGTATGGAGCACGGAAGCATGAAAAATCTAATAATTAATTAGAGTGGAACCATGTAAGTATGGAGCACAGAAGCATGAAAAGTCAAATAGTTAATTAAAGTGGAAGCATGGAATGAAAAATCAAATAGTTAATTAAAGTGGAAGTATGGAAGCATGGAGCATGGAAGCATGAAAAGTCAAATAATTAATTAAAGTGGAAGCATGGAAGCTTAGAGTATGGAAGCATGAAAAGTCCAATAATTAATTAAAGTGGAAGTATGGAAGCATGAAAAGTTAAATAATTAATTGAAGTAGAAGTATGGAGCATGGAAGCATGAAGTGACAGTAAGAGAAAAAGAAAGGAAAAATGAAAAAATATAGAGGTTTCAGAAACCATCTTTGAAAAGAAAATAAACATAGATTCCAAATCATACTCGAATTAAGTGGTCGAAGTAGATCAGGATAAAGAGATATCAACAACTTATATTATCAAAAAAATTGTATTATAAATAGGAAGCCCTTGATGCATGGGAGGCACACACAAAAAAAAAAATCAGAAGCGAATAGCTTAAAAAAAATTCCTTATAATCATATTGAATAGAAAAGTTGGCTCTTTTGATTCCTGTGGACATAGGTTAAGTGCTGAATCACGCAAATTCTTTATGTTTTGCTCTGTATAACTTTCTGTTTATTTAATTTTCTAGTTAACCGAAAACAAGCATCAACAGATTGGTGTCATCTGTAGGGGCGATATAATTAGTTGCAAACAGAATCACTCAACACAAAATCACGAGCCAGCAAAGCCAATGCAGTTATCGCAACCATAGGTTACTGCGGGTCTCAAGCCCCCTAACGAGGAAGCACAGCAATATGGGCCCGAAGCCACCACTTGCGCAACAATGACTGATCTAACACAAAATATGAATTTGGTGCTCCAGTATATAGAGAGCCAAAGGAATAATGGATCTGCCCCACCAGTAGAGGAGCAGCAGCAATATCACCAGTATCATGATCAACATAGTCGTGAAAAGGAAAGATCTCAAGATGACTCACGAGTCAAAAGCCATGCAAGTCACGCCAACTATGAAAAGGCGATCTTCAACAAGCATTGAACTCCAGAGATCTGCGGGAAAGATTGAATGAAAAAAGCTTATCCTGAATCCAATTCAGAGGACATGAGGAAGTTGAGTCTAGTGCTGACTCAACGGGTCTGGAGGCAGAGTTGAACAAACCCAAGAAAAGAATAATTGATATTGAGAAAACTCCTGTTGGACCATGCATGGAGGAAATAAAACCTCATTTCACCAATGACACTGGATGCACCACTTCCTCCAAAATTTAAGATGTCTCAGATAAAGTTATATAGAGGAGAAGGAGATCCGACAGAACATTTAGGGCTTGTTCGGCACCATTTCCAAACACTTGTTTTCATTTTTCGTTTTAAGAATATAAATGTAATACATGTTCAGCACAATAGATTCAGAAAATAAATTATAAAATAAATAATTCAGATTTTCCTTTATAATTATAAAACACGTTCTCAGTGAATCAGAAATCAAATTCCTAAATAAATTACAAAATAAAACATTCGATACACTTCTTGTTCTAACCATAATGCACAACTCTCTCTTTATCCAAGATCTATTCTCTCCGTGGATACTCTTTTTGTTCAACCACAATTCACTGTCACAACTCTCTCTCTCCGTCGCAGTTCTTCAAGCAAAATTGATTGCTGCTGCTGCTGCTGCATCTCAACTTCGTCTCGATTGGTGGTGGTAGTGGTAGTGGTGGTGGTGGTGCTACATCTCTACTCTGCTTTAGATGGTGGCCGATCGACCGCCGCTGCTGCGTTGAAAATGGTTGTTGCTGCTTTGGCTGGTGGTGGATCGACTGTTATTGCTTCAACTGGTGGTAGATCGATTGTTGTTGCTTTGACTGGTGATGGTTGTTGCGTCTATTTGGGTAAATTTTGAGAATCGGCCCTGGATCGCTGGTATTATTCTTTGTTTGGGTCTAATTTTTTTAATTGTGTTTTTCATATTCTTTGTTTGGGTTCATGTTATTCTTTATTTGGGTTGATAAACTGTCATTTGGTTGGGTTCAATGCATTTGGTTTGTGAATGGAAATTTAGTTTCTTATTTTTTTAGTTTATATCTAATTGTAAATTTGGAATGTGTTGATGGAATTTATTGCGAATTTAAAGAGCCGCTAAAATGTTGATTTGGAAATTGAGAATTTGGTTCCATATCAAGTTTGGGATTTTGTTTACAGCAACATATAAGTAGTTGTCTGGTTCTTGGATCCTGTTTCGTTTATTCATCTCTATCAGAGAATGAAGCAAATTCTGTAATGGATGAAGGATAAAAAGTATTTTAATTACTTTAGTTTTTCACGAGGACATAATTGGAGAAACCAAAAAATGGTTTTCTATATCGAAGGCGCAGTAGTGTATGGTAATAATAGAGAAGTCTGAGTCCTGGAAAATAAATGAATTCATGTTTGACCTATCCACAGTTATGCAGTTACTGATCTATTCTCATTAGACACAAGGAGAATTTTCTTTTTAATTTGATAAGTTTGATTTTTATTTTTTATTTTTGGTTAAAGACTTTAAGTAGTTAATTGGGCATCATGAACTAATGCCTTATTATTCTACAAGGTTTGTTCAAGAAAGTGGAACCATTTCGGATTAGAAGTGCTTTTCCTGCAACTGAAGAAGTTTAATTGGCTATTTTGACTCATGGACAAGCAATTCTTTTTCTCAACAAATATAGAAGATATAAAGACATTCTAGAACATAATACGTTTGTATTACTTGTTATAGTTGCCCACACGCTGTATGTATTATCTTTAAATGCATCTAGTTTGTGTTTCATCTTTTCTCTTTATGGCACTCACTTGTTTTCGACCTTTTTTTTCCTTTCAATGTCAAGGAGTTGCTAGCCGACTTCTTAAAACAACTTTAAATATAGTGGCAAAGAAAAATCAGATGGATTATAACGAGCTTGAGAAGATTGATAAAGGGGATATGTGGTTTTATCTTGATGATGTTGTTGTGGTTGTCATCTTCATAGATCATTGAATTGTTGGGGAACAAGATCTACCAGAGCTATCAGTTCAAGGGTTCATTGATAGCGTATCAATCGTAGGTTTTGTAATATATCTTTTAATTATAGTGTAAAGACAATGACAATGTAAAACTTTTTTTTTATTAATGCTAATACTAAATTATTTATGGTATGTTTGTTTATGTATTAGTTAAACAATTCTTTTTTTAACTATAAGTATAACTTAATATTTAGTAAAAATTGTTTTCGAAAATAGTATTACCGAACACATATTCACTATTTTTATCATTTTCAATTATATCTACCAGACACATATTATTGTTTTCAATTTTAAAATACACACCACAAGAAAATACACTATTGGCTACAAATTCTATTGCAACAAAACTTACTTTATTGCTAAAATTCATATCTTGCAACAAAAATTAGTCTTTATCGCTATAGTTAAACAGATTTTGTTCTTCTTAATGATGTGGAATAGGCAAGAAATTTAGAATATATGGCAACAAAATATTTTCTTGCCCTACGCTATGTTTGTCAACAAAAGTGTTCTTGTTGCCTAACAAGCTTAATGAAAGCAAAATCTGTTTCGTTGCTCAAGTTTTTCCACAACAAACACTTGAATTAGTTGCAACAAATGAAATATTGCAAAAAGTTGTGATTAGCGAGAAATTTTGTTTTGTGCTCTCAGAGTTTTTTTGCAACGAGATTAATTTTGTTGTGCAAAGGTTAACAAAAATATTAAATTTTCCAATATTGATAATAGCAAATAGTTGCACTAAAGTTCCATATGATGTTCAATAACTATTATGTGGCACCATTATATCCTCACGTTTCACTATAATTAGCATAGTACTTCTTGTCTAGCAACCATATTCCTCTTTTGACACATCTTGATAAATTGTTAAATTATTTTAATTATGATTCCAAATTTACTTTTTAGGTAATAAGGTTTATAATAATATTTTATACAAAATTTAAAATGATGACATTAGATCTAAGAAAAATGATGGTTTACTTGTTTAAAAAAGATATCAATGATAATAACATATAAAAATTACGATTAGTAATAGTATTGATCATAATAATGAATTCAAGTATGAATAATGATCATAGTAGTGTTTTATTGTAGTATCATTCATTACAAGCAAGAGGAAATTAAATAATGAAGAATCATTACTAATTACATCAATTTTATTGGACAACTAAATAAATTACTTAGTGGGGTGTGTGTGTATTCGCAAGTTGGTAAATTGGATTAATTCAATTTTTCTAGTAAGTATAATTTATTAGAGGATAAAAAAGGTCTTCAATAAATTATTATTCGAAAATACTGAAACTAATATTAAAAAAATCAATTAACAACTTGAAAGTGTATTATTGAATATTGATTCAACACAACACTTAACTAGTTATATATGAAGGTTGAGGATATTTCTATAAATTAAAAAATTAAAAAAATAACATGTAGGCTAAAATTAATAAATGAAAATATAAAGATAATATAAAAGCAAACATGACTTCTGAAATACAAGTGTGCAACCCAAGAGGGGGGGTGAATTGAGATTCTAAAAAATTATTTGATTCTAAAAAAATTATCAACCAAATCTAAAATGAATTTAATGGAATTACACTTAAAACAATTACAATATAAAAAGATAATGGAAGAGAGATTCAAACACGAAGATTTGTACATGGTTCGGCCAACCTCGCCTACGTCCACGCCTCCAAGCTTTCCAAGCTTGAGGATTTCACTAAGCACGCCTCCAAGCTTTCCAAGCTTGAGGATTTCACTAAGCACGCCTCCAAGACTTCAAATGCTTATACTTGACTTTCAAGGTGTCAATGAACCTTTACAACAAGAGATTATCCCCAATTTCTTAACCCAAGTGTATCACAACACTTACAATCACTCAAAGTAAAAGATTAAAAATTATTTTTCTCTCACACAATATTTAAGATTACAAATCAATGCCCAGTGTGTGAATAGATGAAGCAAAAATGTGTTTTAAAACTCTATGAAGATTGTATTCTTGAATATAAGTTCAATGGTCGTGTTGCGATCAATCTTGTTTGAATTTGAATGAGCTTATTTATAGTTGGAGCTGAAAAACTAGCCGTTACAAACTGTCTGCCCGAAAATGGTTCACCGTTAACCATTAACGGTTAACCGTTTAGGCTGGTCAAAAGTTACCGTTGGGCCAAATTTCAAATAAACGGTTTCCCGTTTATGGTTACCCTTTCGCCGTTAATTCCCAGAGACCTGCAAGATGAACATCAGTTATCCGTTTACATTAAATGGTTAAGGATTTGCATGAAATGACTTCTCTGGAAATTATCGGTTAGCCGTTTGTAATTAACGGTTCGCCGTTTGTTTCTAATAACCTGCAAAAAGAGTTAGCTTTATCCGTTTCAGTTAAGCTTTTGTCGTTTTTTCCAGGTACCATATTTCATTCTGGATTTTACAGGTTAACCATTTAAATAAATGGTTCGCCGTTAAATTCTAGTTGCCTTCCCAGTTTTTTGTGTTTTCCATTTTTCTTAATCAGTTAGAGCTTAGGCAATATGCTGCTCTCTGTTTTTAGTCGGTTCACCGTTTATTTCCAGAATAACATTTTAAGCAAGATTTTGCTGAGAATCATTTTCCAATTTGAAATTTTAACAGTGATCCATCTTTTATGAATATAATTGGAATGTTTATAAAGCTCTCATTTATTAAGAAATAGCTTCAACATTTTAATAAAAAACCATTAAAAGTTTGTTATCATTAAAATTAATATTATTAACATATTCATGTTAACAATCTTCCCTTTTTGATGATGACAAACTTCAATTAATATTTTACTCTCCCTTTAATATATGCTCCCCTTAATATATGACCAACTTAAAAAATGTCCAATAAAATAATTTTTGCTCAAATGAATCATTTTAAAAACAAAATTCATTTAAAAACAAAATTCATTTCAAATCTCCCCATAATTATCTCCCCCTTCATCATCAAAAAGAAAAGAGAGAAAAGAAATCCATAAATCCGAAGAATAAAGAAGTGACCCAGTTTGGGCGAGCGAAAATTTTTGCAGAGTTTCTCCTTAAAATGGAGCAAAACCACTAATACAAAATGAGATTAAAACACTTCCAAAATATATTAACAACAACTCCATCAACCAACAAACCAACAACTCTATCAACCAACAAACCAACAACTCCATTAACCAATAAACCAACATTTTCATCAACCAATATCAAGTCATCCAACATCAAGAACATCAAAAAAACATGTCATCAAATCCATTAAGATCATATAGAGGTAGCAGTGTATATAAAAATATAAATAGCAACACACAAACTAACAAAATATGAAATGTATGTGTGAAAATAGAACTCAGAAACTATGGAGGTGGAGAAGATGTACTCCCCGAATCATAACCAAAATAACGAAGAAGAGTGCGTTGTCCAGCTATAAGCTCAAACTGCTGATCAATGCTCTGCTGCTGGAAGGTCTGAAAGTCAGAACGTAGCTGCAAGTGGTCACGGGAAAAAGTGTCCAACCGATCGAGAATCAACTGATGGCGCTCCGAAATCTAGTGAACATCAACAATCAACTGCTGCACAACGTCTGAAACAGGGGACTAAACTGGAGCTGAAGGTGGCTTAGAGGCAGAGGGCTACTCAGGAACAACAGATGGCTCAGGAGCAGGAGGCTGCTCGGGAGCTAGAGGCGGCTCGGAAGAGGAGGGAATGTCATCATCCATCGCACGCTCGTCAGAGTCAGAGTCATCTGGAGGCCTGGGGAAAAAACGGCGATGCGGAGGATAAAAATGAGCTCATAATCTAAAATCTGGAAGCTTACTAGGAGGATAGACATCGTTGAGCATCTGATCGTCCTCTGAAGCAATCAAGGTATCTCGATTTTTGGAGGTTTTAGTCTTTATCCACTCTCCATTCTTCTTTGAAAAACTGATACTAGTCATGGCCTCCGGACCAATCTGTCTAATCTCCATATAACCAGTATCTAGAAGAGACACCTCAAAATGTCGCAGTATCTTAGTAATGATACTGCCATATGGAAGCAAGCGGTGGTTACTCGTAACCTCATCCGAGTAACCCTTCCTAGGAGTCACTATGTGCTGTAAAATAGTGTGAAGAATGCGAACTTGGAGAGGTAAAAGTTGAGACCGAAAAGATAGATTACAGATCTCATTAGACAAGTCTCGACGGCGATAAATATTGCGGACTCCATCAACATGACTAAAACCGTCAAACAAAAGGGCTTTCCTAGAGGTATAAATTTCATGACCCTCACTAGAGATACCTAGAAAGCCATTTAGGTCCTCATCATCAAATTCTATAGGCACACCGCCGACTTGAGTAACTATCCTATCTAGGCGAGTTGCAGAGATTTCCATGTTCGAATAAAAGACTCACACTAAATTGGGATAAACTCGGTCATCAAAGTCAATGGCAGACTCCCAAGGCTGAAGCATATCCCTAATGCTTCTACCACATATAACTAAGGTACTAAAATAATCTATTTTAACATAGGAAGAGTCAAGTACCTTGCGACCATTGAAGCGATCCTTGAATCGCTTGGCCAAGGAAGGCATAGGGAAATGAATTCTTGCAAATTCAGAGACTTCCCGTGGTGGTATAGGATTCCTTGGAGGCACAAATTTTCGCCTGAGATTTCTTCGAGGGGGAGCAGCTATGGTGAAGAATAAAGGAGTTTGAAAATTGCGGGAGAGATGTGATAGAAGAAGATGAACCGATTATTTGCTTAGGAATGAGTAAATGATGTGATTTTGAGGCTCAATTTGGTTGAAGAAGGGCAAGAATCAGGTTAAAAAAGAAGAAACCCAAACGACTGCAGTTAGGGTTTAAATTTGGGATTTTTCAATTTTGGGCTTGATTTGAAGATTTTAATCGGTGAAAGTGTTCTAAAGGTGATAAGAAATGATGTTATAGGTTTGATTTGGCAAGAAAAAGAAGAAAAATGAAGCTTTGAGGGCAAAGGAAGCTTCGGCTGCACAACAATGGCCGAAACAGTGAAAGGGCAACTGAAAAAGGAGAAGAAAAACCTTTGAATAGTTTTATAATCACGAAAACGGTTAACCGTTTATTTAAACGACTAAGGGGTAACTTCCAGAGGCTAAAGAATGGAAAACGGTGAAAGGTTAAACTCTTAATGGCTAAGGAGTAACTGTTAGAGGACTCTCTGTTTTTAAACGGTTTACCGATTGCATCAAATGGTGAAAGGGTAAAAAGACAGACATATAATCTTGTTTCTAGAATAAAATTGTTCACCGTTTATTGAAAACGGTATTCGTTTATTTTATCTATAATTTCGCACATTTGATTTAATTTTTGGCCAACAAATAATACATTCCAAGATCATTTAATTGATGTAAAAATGTTCTATGAGCCATTTTAATGCATGATTCATGAACATGTATTCAAGCAATTAATTCATATAATCAATCAATAATTAACAAAGCAAACACATCATTTGAATATCAAGATTAAGCATTTCATAACTATTAAATTACCAATAAGTCAATCAATTCAGTGCACTCAATAGCATGAATAGAGACGTTAATGCGAAAATTTCATCATCCTAAGTTCATGCTGAATTTTCAAAAATTGTTCTTCGCCGAGGGGTTTGGTAAAAAATATCGGCAAGTTATTTTTCTGTAGAAATAAACTCTAATGCAATATCTTCATTTTTAACATGATCTCTCAAGAAATGATGTCTTATTTCTATATGCTTGGTTCTAGAGTGTTGAATGGGATTCTTTGAAAGATTTATAGCACTAGTATTATCACATTTAATAGGAATTTGTTGTAGGTTAATACCATAGTCTCTAAGTGTTTGTTTCATCCAAAGAACTTGCGTACAACAACTTCCGGCAGCTATATATTCAGCCTCGATAGTTGAAAGTGCAACAAAATTTTGTTTCTTGCTAAACCATGAAACAAGTGAGTGACCTAGAATATAGCAAGTTCCACTAGTGTTTTTCCTATCAATTTTATAACCGGCAAAGTCCGCATCCGAATAGCATGTTAAATCTATATGAGTTCCCCTAGGATACCAAAGTCCAATATCTATGATTCCACTCAAATAACGAAAAATTCTTTTAACAGCAAGCAAATTGGATTTCTTGGGACATGATTGAAAACTTGCACACAAACATACACTAAGCATGATATCAGGTCTACTTGCAGTTAAATAAAGTAAAGATCTGATCATACCTCGATACATTTTGATATCCACTTCCTTGCCTTTTTCATCTTTGTCAAGTTTGGTTGTTGTGCTCATTGGAGTGTTTTTGGTTTTTGAGTCATCAATGCCGAATCTTTTGAGTCGATCTTTTACATACTTGGCTTGATTTATGAAAATTCATTCCTCATTTTGTTTTATTTGCAGCCCAAGGAAGTACTTCAACTTTCCCATCATACCCATTTCAAATTCATTACTCATGCAAGATGAAAATTCTTTACACAACAATTCATTAGTAGAACAAAAAATAATATCATCAACATAAATTTGAACAACAAGTATGTCTTTGTCATTATGTTTGACAAAGAGAGTAGTATCCACTTTACCCATTAAAAAATCATTTTCTAACAAAAAATTCTTAAGCTTATCATATCATGCTCTAGGTGCTTGTTTTAATCCATACAAGGCTTTAAACAACTTGTAAACATGATTTGGAAATTTTTCATTTTCAAAACCAGAGGGTTGTTTTACATACGCTTCTTTCATAATATACGCATTTAAGAAAGCATTTTTCAAATCTATTTGAAATAAAATGAAATCTTTATGACTTGCAAATGCCAACAATATTCTAATTGATTCTAGTCTAGCAACGGGTGCAAAAGTTTCATCAAAATCAATTCCTTCTTCTTGGTTGTAACCTTGAGCCACTAATCTAGCTTTATTTCTTACAACCACATCGGATTCATCCATTTTATTTCTAAATATCCATTTAGTCCCTATGACGGATTGATGTTCCGGTTTAGGAACTAATTCTCACACATTGTTTCTTTCAAATTGATTTAACTCCTCTTGCATTGCCATAATCCAAGATTCATCATTTTCCGCATCTGCAAAGGATTTAGGTTCAATTTGAGAAATGAATGCATTATGCTCACAAGTATTCCTAAGTGATGATCTAGTTGTAACACCTCGTGATGGATCTCCTAAGATTACATCTTTAGGGTGACAAGAAACATACCTCCACTCCTTAGGGAGTGCTTGAGAAGTACCTTCATATTGCTCCATATTTGTTTGCTCTTCTTGTTCATCCTCTTGATTTCTTTGTGGTGCATTCTCTTAATTATCCTTTGATGGTTCTTCTTGTAAGTCTCCATCTGCATTATCATAATTTATTCATTTCTCCGCAAAGGAGGGGTTAGACTCATCAAATATAACATGCATAGATTCTTCTACAACTAGTGTATTTTTGTTATAAACTCTATAAGCTTTGCTTGAGTTTGAATAACCAAGAAAAATACCAACATTAGATTTTAGATCAAATTTGCCAAGATTGTCTTTTGTGTTCAAAATAAACATTTGCATCCAAACACTTTGAAATAATCAATATTAGGTTTTCTATGTTTCCAAAGTTCATATGGAGTTTTGTTAAGGTTAGGTCTAATTAACACACGATTTAAAACATAACAAGCGGTGTTGACGGCCTCGGCCCAAAAATACTTAGGCAATGAATTTTCATTCAACATAGTCCTAGCCATTTCTTGAATGGATCTATTCTTTCTCTCAACAACTCCATTTTGTTATGGAGTTCTAGGTGATGAAAATTGATGCTCAATGCCAAAATCATTACAAAAAATCTCAAATGCATGATTCTCAAACTCTCCTCCATGATCACTCCTAATGCATGGAATACCATACCCTTTTTCATTTTGTATTTTCTTACAAAGCACTTTAAAGGCATCAAGAGCATAATTCTTATTGGTTAAGAATAATACCCATGTATATCTAGAATAATCATCCACTATCACAAATGCATAATATTTTTCATTTAGACTAGCATATCTAGAAGGCCCAAATAAATCTATGTAAAGAAGTTGAAGTGGTTTTGAAGTAGAAATATGATTTTTATTTTTGAAAGATGTTTTGATTTTTTTTCCAAATTGAAAAGCTTCACAAATCTTATTTTTTTGAAAACCAATTTTTGGAAGACCTTTAACTAAATCATTTTTCGAAATTTTTGAAATCAAATCCATTCTTGCATGTCCTAACCTTCTATGCCATAACCAACTATTATCATGTAATGCCGAAAAACATTTATCTAGGGTAAATGCACATTCTATGTTAATGATATAAACATTACCACATCTATTCCTAAAAAATAAGATCTTGCCATCACATGAATTCTCAATAACACAATTAAATTTATCAAAGATAACTTTATAACCTTTGTCACATAATTGACTAATACTAATTAAGTTGTGTTTCAAGTTCTCAACCAAACATACATTCTCAATTAGAGTTGAAGAAACTTTACTAACATTTTCAATTCCATGAATTTTTTCTTTTGAGTTGTCTCCAAAAGATACGTCTCCACCATTTTCAATTTTGGTGAAGCTTGAGAACCATGCATAGTTTTCGGTCATGTGCCTTGAACAACCACTGTCCAAGTACCATTTATTTTTCTTCTTCTTCAAGCCCTACAAAGAAAAACTCAAGTTTTAGGTACCCAAAGCTTTTTGGGTCCTTGAGAGTTAGTAGTGATTCCTTTTGGAACCCAAATGCATTTCATACCATAATATGCATTTCTTTTTACTGGACATTTATTTTTCATATGACCATCTTGATTACAAAAATGACATAAAATCTTATGATCACTTGTGGAGGTAGCTTTAACAAAATAATTATTATAATATTTTTGCTTCAAGTTAGGTTTATACCTAAGTCCTCCTTTATCAAAAACACATTTTTGTGAGTTAAGCATATTGTCCAACATCTTTTGCCCATTTGTAAATTTCAAAACAATCTCATTCAACTCATTGCTCTTTTTCTTAAGCATTTGGTTTTCATTTTTCAAATCATCTATGTGTGATTCTAAATGCTCATGTGAGATGGTAGGTTTCTCATTTGATAATGCAATTTCATCATGCAATGTTTTGTTCTCTACTTCTAGGCATGCAATTCTTGCATTTAGAAATTCATTTTTATTTTTAAACTTTGTCATTTCCTTTTTAAGACATACATTCTTTTTACCAATCTTCATCAACTCATTATGCAATTCTTTAAAAGCATCATATAATTCATCATAGATGGGATCACTTACCTCATTGAGATCATCATCCCCTCCTATTGCCATACGCGCTAGGTTTGATACTTCTTGCGACCCTTCTTCATCACTTGAATCTTCCTCTCTATCATCCCAAGTTGCAACCATAGCTTTCTTCTTGAGTTTGTTGATAAGTGGGCACTCCGATCTTATATGGCCAGGCTTCTTGCATTCATAACATGTGATTACCTCTTTCTTCTCCCTTTGGTTTTTGAAGTTTTTGAAATTTCTTCGCTCTCCGATTTTCTTGAAGAATTTTCTGAACCTCCTTACTAGCATGGCCAGCTCTTCATCATCCGGTTCACTCTCCCCATCACTCTCATATTTTGAAGCTTTGAGAGCAATACTTTTCTTCTTCTCCTCATGCCCTTTTTTGCGGCCAAATCTTCTTCATATGAAATGAGATAACCAATTAAATCATCAATAGGTAAAGCATTTAAATCTTTGGCTTTGGCCTCTTCAATAGCGGTTCTTTTAGGTTTCTATTCTTTTGGAAGTAACCTAATGATTTTCTTAACTTTCTCGCTATTTGAGAAGACAATTCCTAAGGCTCATAAGGTGTTTACTATGTCCGTAAATCTCGTATACATAAAGTACACACTCTCATTTTGTTCCATTTGGAACAACTCATATTGTCGAGTGTACCTACTGATTTTTTACTCTTTCATTGATTTGTGCCTTCATAGACTACTTTAAGTTTGTGCCAAATTTCATTGGCACTTTCACAACTAGAGACTCGATGAAATTCTTTCTTATCAAGTGCACAAAATAAAGCATTCATAACTTTGGAATTTAGAGAAACTTTTATCTTTTCCAATTCATTCCATTCCCTTGAAGGTTTTGGAATACCTTCCCCGACTTCATTTTTATTTAGGGGCAGAAAAGGACCATCACATACAACTTCCCAAATTTCATAATCTTGTGCTTGTAAATAAATTCTCATCCTAGTTTACCAATAAGGGTAGTCATTTCCGTCAAAGAATGGCGGTCTAGTCGTGGACTGTCCTTCTCTGAAGGTTGAGTCATTTTGGGATGTCATGGATCTTTAACTCTAAACGGTTAAGTCCTAACAAGAGAACCAAGCTCTGATACCAAATGAAATACAAGTGTGCAACCTAAGAGGGGCGGTGAATTGGGATTCTAAAAAATTATTTGATTATAAACAAATTATCAACCAAATCTAAAATGAATTTAATGGAATAACACTTAAAACAATTACAATATAAAAAGATAAGGGAAGAGATATTCAAACACGAAAATTTTTACGTGGTTCGGCCAACCTCGCCTACGTCTACACCTCCAAGAATTCCGGGCTTGAGGATTTCACTAAGCACGCCTTCAAGGCTTCAAATGCTTACACTTGACTTCCAAGGTGTCAATGAACCTTTACAACAAAAGATTATCCCCAATCTCTTAATCGGTTAGAGCTTAGACAATATGTTGCTCTTTATTTCTAGAATAACAGTTTAAGCCAGATTTTACTGAGAATCATTTTCCAATTTGAAATTTTAACAGTGATCCATCTTTTATGAATATAATTGGAATGTTTATAAGACTCTCATTTATTAAGAAATAGCTCCAATATTTTAATAAAAAATCATTTAAAGTTTGTTATCATCAAAATCAATTTTATTAACATATTCATGTTAACAACTTCGTGGGAGGCTTTTTATTTCTGCACCCTTTATTTAATAAACCGCGCGCTAACAGAAGTAAAGTTTCCATCTCTAATTTTTTCTTAATTAAAATATTGCTTCTAGAATATTTCCACTTTACTCTCGCTTGTTTCTTTTGCCCAGCCATGGAGTTATTCTCGTTGCCCAAGCTTTAAGCCACTGAAGAGTTGTACTTGGAAGGCACCACTCAAGACAATGATTTCTTTAAGTAAATTTAGTATTATTTTATATATTGGCCAGCTGAGTTTGATTTTGTTTAGTGGGTTTTGCTTTAATTATTTATTAAGTGGGTCTTTGTTTCAATTTTTAATTTGTTAAATTAAAGTTAATGGATTATTTTGATGTCTATTTGCCGTTAATTCATCTAAAGAATTATTATATACTGCAATAATAAAATAATACTTGAGGATTATATTCTTTCTCAAACTTCTCTCAATAGTTTTTTGAATTTTTAACTCTATTTCACAGGTGAGTTAATTGTTTGGGAGTTCCGTCTTTGTTGAGAACAAAAACTTGAAGAAAGAATTGAATTCTAATTATTACCTTTAGCTTTCAGGTACAATTCATTTTTTTTAAAGAATTGTCCACATTATTGTGTAAAATTCTTTTATTTTTGTTTTGTTTTTGTTCCCTACATATATTAATTTATAGTATCCAGCAGTGAACAATGGATAGGAGTTGGATGCATTTGCGAAATAAATTATGTAAAGAATACTTAGGTGGTATCAAGTCTTTTATGAAGGCTGCTGAATAATGTGCAAATAAGAATAATCTTGTTCGTTTTCCATGTAAAGAATGTCAAAATGCATTCTTCAAGTCGTTGCATATTGTCAAAGCCCACTTAAAAAGATATGGCATTGCAACAAGCTATACAAAATGGGTTTTTCATGGTGAAGAACCTGAGTTTGTGGACAATAGTCAAATGAATGTAGGATCTATGCCCAGTAATAGGAGTGCCTTTACATTTGACAATGAAGAGGATGATGATGAAATGTATAATTTAATTCATAATATGTGGGAGCCAATGTCAGTGGATGCATTCACTTCGGAGACAAATACTGAAGAGAATGTTGAGATGATACACGATGCTAATAGAGAATTTAAAATGTGTGCAGGATTGTTAGAAAAGGCTGGAAAAAGTTTATTTCCTAGTTCTAAGTTAGCTGCTTTGAGTTTTATTGTCAAGTTAATGCATATAAAAGTTCTTAATAAATTGAGCAACAAAGCATTAGATATGATTCTCTAGTTGTTCAACAATAAATGATGAACTGTATGCTTTAGCTTGTGGACCAGATGTTAGAGTTTTTAGTTATTCTGGTTGAATTGTGAATGGAGTGTGATTCCTTGTCACAAGTCGAGATGAACATCGTACTACTCAAAATAATGAAGTAATGGTTCTAAGGGAGCATGACAATGAAGAAATTGACTTTTATTGTGCACTCAGTAATGTTATAGAATTAATATATCCTCTTGGATGTTGAGTAGTTCTATTTAAGTGTGATTGGTTTGACACTAATCTTAAGAAAAAAAGAATTAATCGTGATTTCCACCTTACTTCTATCAATATAACTCGAACTTGGTATAAAGAATATCCTTAATCCAAAGTTAGGAGTGGATTGGAAGGTTGTAGAAAAGGTGCAGCATAGGGGTTTGTGGGATGTTCAAGAGAAAGAAATGTTAAATGAAGATAAAAATGGAAGGTGGAGTGTAAATGAGCAAGTGTATCAGCAGAATGAGTCATCTGACTTTGTTCTCTCTGTACAACTTGAACATCCTAATGCACAATTGTATAATAGAAATGATGTTGGTCCGCAAGTAATTTCATCAAATGTGTATGTTGAAAGGGCAAGAGATCATGACGCAAATGATTTCAAACTTGTTGAAGAGGAAGATGAAGATGAAACAATGGAGGAATATTTCTTCGTCAGTGAAGAAGAGTTAAATAAGAATTATGATGATAGTGATATAGACTTTTAATCGCATGTGTAATGCTTTATTACAAACTTCAAATGTAAGCGTTCATGTTTTCTTTGTTGTATTATATATATATATATATATATATTGTAAGCTTTCTTGTATTATTATTTAATATGAAATTAATTTCTTCGTTTACTAACTTTTATATTCTAACTCTTATATCTTTCTTTCATGCAGCTAAGTATTCTTAAGGGATTCTTGAGCAAGCAAATTGACTTGTCCTTTCACTCCTTCATGCACGGTTGTCTTTTAGCTTACTTTTATCTTTTTTGTTTTGTTCACATTATACTCTCTTGTTTAGTTTTAGTTAGTTATTGATTAAAAATGTGAATTAATGGTTAAAATTTGATAAGTGCGTATAAGATATTGTGAAGAATACAAGTGGTTGTTATTAATTGAATATGAAAATTTTATTCAAATATCTTTCACGTTATAATTTCTTTGACAAAATTATAGTTATCATGACTTATTTTTATGTTGATTATTAATAAACTCTAATGTATATTTTTAATAATTACTAGATGGGTCCTGGACATAGAGTTACCAAACGTGTAAGAGCAGAAACTGTTGTCGCATCTACAATTCCCCAATCTCAGCCTGTTATACCTAGCCAAGAGTTTGTGCAAGGTGCTGTTACAACTCTAGAATTTGTATTTAAAGAGTGTAATTGGTAGGATTTTTTTTAAATATAACATACAATATTTTATTTCTTATACTAATATATGCTTTATATATATATATATATATAATAGATATTCAGCCAATAAAGAAAAGAACGCGTGGCCCCTCACGTGGGAAAAAAAAAGATGACCTTGTGTAATTATCTGGAAAGATAAAACTACATATCTCTCCCGAGACTAAATAGGCCAATAGGTCATAAGTACCCTTCCATGTTGTCAAGTGATATGTCCAGATGATTGGGCTTGGCTTTGTCATAACAATTACAATTCCGCAAGTTTCCAGGTCCAATGATATTTATATTATGAATTTTAAATTGTCCAACTAGTTGTCAATATGCTTGTATATGTATCTTATTTTCTACTATTATTTATTTATTTATTTTTTATGTAGACTTAATCTACCAAAAACAAAGCTAATCTTGCTAAGCTCCCATATGTCCATTGTGGGGGATCAAGTCCATTTGTTAATTATCTTGAGGATGACATGGTTGATGGTCAAATAGAATTATTTCGCGTCACTCATCTTAGCAGGACAAAAGGTTGGGTGAATGAGGTGGCACACTTAAACCATGTAAGATGCTTTGTTGGAAATAAAATTTTTAATTTTATTATTTCTTATCACCTACATACTGTTGACGAAAGTTTACTCATTGAGATTTTTTTCTTAATTTTTCTTTCATGCTCCAATCAACTTTATTATTTGAAATATCAAATGATTAGATTTATAAGTATAACAACAAGTTTCTTTTTTTTTTTCAACTTATGCCTTATTACAAATTAATTCCATGACCAATGGATTAAATTTCAACTATTTAATTAATAAAATTCTTTTTTTTTCTTCCTTCATTTACTAACGAAGCTTTATGTATAGGACCAAATGGTAGAGATACAACAACAGCAACAAACCGATCCTGAAGAAGCAAAACCACTAACTCAAAGGGAAATATGCATTGAAGTACTTGGAAAGAAATCAGGCTATTTTCGAGGACTTGGCAACGGACCGTGCCCAACTTCAAACCATGGTGTTGATACTTCTGAGGCTGACAGAGTGCATGGTATTATATCTTCACAACAAAGTAGATTGGATTCACAAGATGTTGAGCTTCAAGAGCAAAAGAAGACTATTGATCAATTGGAGTCCAGATTGTCCCAATTTGAGGGTATGATGCAACAATTTTTTTCTTCTCAAGGATTCGCTTTTCACTTTACAGATTCAGCTACTCAATGATTACTCATTTCAATGATGTCCTTAGAGTATCTTAAACTTGTTAGTATTTTGAATTGGCCATCACTTGATCTTTTTGGTTACTACTGGTGCATGTCATATCTTTAAGTATTTGGAGTTTGGAGTTTGGAGTAGTTGTAATTAGAGATTGTTCATAATTTTTGCTCATTACATTTTTGGGATAGATGACAATCCACTTTTACATTTGACTATCATATGTGATTCTTAAAGTCCGTTTTGTGTATATATATATATAGCTTGGATACTGAATGGGCCTTTAACTTTTAAATTAGTTCAATGACATTAATGATTTTTTTGTTAGATTTCTCAACATATATTTCTAGTTTATTATTGTAATGGTGGTGAAAAAAATTGGTATCTTTCCCAACGAACTTGGTTTGCTTCCTTTTATACCATGATATTATTAAAAAAATTGTAGTATTTTTTAACGACAAAATTGATTTGTTTCTAAAAATATTTAAATATTTATTGCAAATTTGTAAAATATTCAACATAAAGAAACGAAGTAGTTTTGTTGCCTAAAATGATCTTAGCTAACAAACACCTTTGTTGGTACGCGGTTTTTTATGAAATGTACTTTATTTTTTAGCAGCAAATTAGTTTTGTAGTAAATAAATATATAGAAACAAAATAATTTTGTTGCGTAAAATTGTTTATCACAACAAAAAAGTTTGTTGCCAAATTATTTTCTAAACAAGTTGAAGACTCCTTTACAATGAATTTGTTTTGTTGCAAAAAGAAGTTTGAGGCGAGAAATGCTTTGATATGTTGTTAAACATAGAGGGTGACAGTGCTAGGCCGACGACTGGGCCGACAAGCTTGTTTTTGTAGCAATAACCTATGGCAACAAAATTGGCACTTTAGGCAACAAAATCTTTTTGTTGCAAAAAGCCATTTCTGTTGTGGTGACAACATACAGAAAATGATATGAGACACATACTTAAATTCAAAATTCAACAATTGCAAAACACCATTTTCATTCTTATTTTTGTTTTCAGAAAATAATGACTAAAAAACAATACTGAACAGGCCCTTAGAAACCTACCGGTCTTCGATGGAGCTTCAAGAAGCATCAAGAGCAGCCATGTGTAGAGCATTCTAACTGACACTCACTAGACCAGTGCATAGGTGGTAAGAAAGCCAAAACCGGGATCAATTTCTTCATTTGCCTAGCTAAGTCAGATATTTATTAGCCAATTCGTTAGAGCCAAAGACCATCATCTTCCCCCGACTCATCTTTTGTCAGTTAAACAAGGGAATGATGAGTCGTTAAAGGATTACATTACTCGTTTAAACAAATAAGTCGTAAGGGTGGAAAACTATAGTGATGTAGTGGCCTTGACTGTCATTATGGTCGAGTTGCAACCATGAAGATTTCACTAATTACTCACAAAACATACACCAAGGACTTTCACAAAGTTATTGTTAAGAGCACAAAAATACTCTAATGCAGATGAGTTGACTAATGTAAAAAGGGGGGGCTGACCTGAATCTACAAAGAGCAAGAGAAAAGAGGAAGAGGAAGGACGAACAAATTGAAAACAGAGAAAGAGCAAGTAGACTAGAGAACGGAGGTCCAAGGATTCCCTTGAGCAGGTTCCCTAAGTATACACTAGTTAATGTGCCCAAAGAGTCGCTGTTAATGCAAATGATAAACTCATATTTACTGCAGAAACCTAAAGATATCAAGACAAAATCCAATTGAAGGGACATAAACAAATACTACCAATACCACCGAGATCATAGTCATAATATAGAAGATTGCTTCAATCTCAAAGAAGAAATAGAATCACTGATCTAAAGAGGACATCTTAAAGAATTTGTGAGGAAAAATGGTAGAGGGATGCTCGTCGAGGCCCTATCCAATGCTCTATAAAAAAATATCACCGTTTACAACTGTGCGAATCGAAAACCAAGACATTGCGGGTGGCACACCCATAAGAATCATACTTTGTGGGCCCGTGAATGAACGAAATTCTAATAGGGCTCGAAAAACTCATGCTAGAAAAAGGCCAGAAACATACGAGGAGTTTTCCTTGTATATTGAAGAAGCATACTTAAAAAAGAAGCCAAAATAAGACATAACACCATCACATTTACAGATGAAGAGACAAGAGGAATACATCAGCCCTATGATCATGCCCTAGTCATCTCTATAATCCTAGCAAACAAAAAGGTCTACATAGTTCTGATAGACAATAAAAGTTCAGCAGATATTTTGTATGCAGCCGCATTTGATAAAATGGATATTGGAAGAGAAAAATTAAAACCAATATGCACACCCTTGATTGGTTTTTGGGGAGAATGTTTGACCCCATTGGGTAGCATAGAGTTACCGATGACTATAGGGGAACCACCCCACCAAGTTACTAAGATGGTGAATTCCTTAATAATGGAACATTTATCAGTTTACAATGTCATCTTTGGTAGACCATCTTTAAACATATTTCGAGTAATAACTTCAACCTACCATTTGATGAAAAAGTTTCCCACAAAAGGAAGAGTTGGATTTTTAAGAGCTGGTCAAGGGGAATCTAAAAGATGCTACGCTATGGCTTTAAGAGGCGGGATGGACAAACATGAAAATCTATAGATTATGCTAGACTCAAGGGAAGAAAAATGTGAGCAAAGGGGTTTGCCAGTAGAAGAATTAAACATTGTCCAGTTGCAGTAAGGAAATCAAAGTAAGTCCACTCGAGTTGGCCAATCACTAATTCCAAAACTACGTACACAAATAAAAAAATTTCTTAAAGTGAACTCTGACGTGTTCGCATGGTCCCATGAAGACATGCTTGGTATAGATCCTGAAGTAATAGTTCATCGATTGAATGTTAATCCTGGTTTCAAACTAGTGTGGCGAAAAATGAGGTCTTTTAATCCAGAAAGATATGAAGCAATTGTAGAGGAATTTAATAAACTACTAAAAGCAAGATTTATTAGAGAGGTGCATTACTCTACCTGGCTGACAATGTAGTGATGGTCAAAAAACTAAATGGAACGTGGATGATTTGCATAGATTTTACTGACTTGAATAAAGCGTGCCCCAAAGACAGTTTTCCTCTACCTATGATTGATTAGCTAGTTAATGTGACCTCATGACATGAATTACTCACATTTATGGATGCATATTCAGGTTATAACCAGATTCAGACGCACTCTATAGATAGAGAGAAAACAACATTCATTAAAAATAAAAGGCTTATATTGTTACAATGTAATGCCTTTTGGGTTAAAAAATGTTGTAGCAATCTATCAAAGGTTAGTCAACAAAATATTTGCTAGACATATTGAAAGAAATATGGAAGTTTGTGTAGATGATGTGCTTGTTAAGAGTAAGAAAATGGAGGATCACGTCACAAACTTGGAGGAAGCTTTCAAAATTCTAGAATACTTTAACATGAAGCTAAATCCGAGTAAATGTGTTTTTGGGGTATCTTCCGGGAAATTCTTGGGATACGTGGTCAGTCAGCGAGGAATAGAAGTTAATCCAGAGAAGATTCATGCTCTGTTTGATATAGAATCACCAAAGACAATAAAGGAGGTCCAAGGATTGACAGAGAGAGTTGTTGCTTTAAATTGCTTCATTTTGCGAGCACTAAATAAATGCTTGCTATTCTTCAAAACTCTTTGTGGGGGGAAAAAATCTAGTGTGGACAAATGAATATGAGAAAGCATTCCAAGAATTGAAAAATTACATGGGCAGTCCTCCAATTCTTTCTAAACCAACGTCATGAGAGAATCTTTATATCTATCTGGTTGTGTTAGACGCAACAGTAAGTTTAGTATTAATAAGAGAGGAGGAAATGATGCAAAAACCTATTTACTATGTGAGCCATGCACTGTTAGATAATGAAACGAGATACCTCATGATAGAAAAGATGACCCTGGCATTGGCAATCTCTGCTAGGAAGTTAAGGCCTTACTTTTAGGCCCATACTATAGTGGTGTTGACAGATTAGCCACCCAGACAAGTCATGCAAAAACCAGAAGTGTTAAAAAGATTAGACTTTCAACCAGAGCAAAATGAGGAGCAACTAAATCTCAGCTTAGACTTATTAGAAGAGATGAGAGAGCAAGCCCGACTCAAAGCTACAGTGTATGAGCAAAGGCCAACTCGATATTTTAATTCAAAATTAAATCCAAGAAGCTTCCGGATTGGAGACCTCGTCTTTAGAAAACTATTTTAAAGCACCAGAGAGCATAATGTTGGAGTGCTGGGCCCAAACTAGGAGGGTCAATATAAAATAATAGAAATTGTTCACCCTAGAACCCACAAAATAAAATACATGAGTGGAGTTATGCTACTGCGTCCTTGGAATGCAAAGCATCTTAGTTACTCCAGTTTATCGTTCTTAATGAGTTTAGTTTACTAATCTTGTAAGAAGCAGCAAAAACTAAAAGTAAATTCCTGGTGCTAAAAAATTGAGCAAATTTCCAGTGCTAGGAAAAAGCTAAATAAATTCCTAGTAGAAAAAGTTAAGCAAATTCTTGGTCCCAGGAAATCATGAAAGAAATTTTTGGTGACAAGAAAAGTTAAAGAAAGGAAAAGTAGGATTAAGATTGCTGGAAACAGTAAACTTTTTAAATCCATAACAATAAAAAGGCCACCATGCCGCGATCAATCCTCTTCTTTATCATCCTCTACAAAGCTATAGTCAAGGTGGGGATAATGACTTTCCATCATTGCCTTCACCTTAGTAGCACCCTTAAAAAATTCCTCATCAATGATATGGCAAACTTAGCAAAAGTCGACATTTGAAGATTGAGTTGATTGAGGGAGTTAAAAAAATCTTGAATTTCATATTGGGACTGAGTCTTCAAATTATCATAATCTACTTTCAAATTATCAAGTTTGCCTTTAGTTGGGCCATGCGAGTTTTCTCTTCAGTCAAACTTTCTTCTAAGTCAGCAATCTGCCTTTCAGAGGCTCACTTAGATTTAATTAGAGTATTTCTTTCTAACATTAAACTTTTGATTCTTTTTTTGGATACTTGGATGGCACAGCTAAACTGCAGTGAAATGAACAAAAATTTTAATAGATGGACATCAGCAACTGATTGTGTTGAAACATCGAGAATAAGGAAGCAAAATATACCCGACAAATGTTGGTTAGCATGATGTTCATTGGGTCATATCTTTCAATGTGCTTCACGTCCTTCGAAGAAATGTACTGAGGCCAAAGTTGGTTGAAAGAATTGAGATATGTCTGAGCAAGGTCCTCCCAAGCAAAGCTCGGTAAGTCCTCCACCAAAGGCAAGGTCCCTTGGTTGGAATCTGATGGAAAATGAGCAGAAGCTGGAATGTCGGTAGTGGTAAAAGAGCTAACAAATGGCGGATAAGCAGCCATATTAATAGCAGGTAGAAGCAAGGTTTCCCTCTGAGGATGATTGGAAATAACAGCTTAGGAAAATGACCCTTCGACATGGAAAGTAGGCTTATCCCTCAACTTTCTACTAATCTTAGCAAGAGGAAGCTTCTCAATCTTCTTCTTTTTGCGAGCACAGTCATTCGCGGAAGACATGGCTAAAAAAAAAAAAAAAAGACAGAAACAACAATAAATACTCACCAAAAATTTGGGTAAGCAAAACTTGAGAAGAGATGGAAAGAAAAATTAATTGTTGAAGGAGAGAGAATACCAATTTATATAAGTGAGAATTGGCTTAGATGGTGGATAGAAGAGGCAACAATTTATATATATATCTATATATAAATGAATCTTTTAAGCTTTGAAAATCAAGCTCAAAAGAGATAGGGGCAACTGGAATCAGTTGAAAGTGAAGCATGCAAATCCATGCACAACAAGTGGAGTAAGAAGCATGAAAGGAAAGCATGGAAGCATGAAAAGTCAAATAGTTATTTAAAATGGAAGCATAGAAGGATGGAGCATGGAAGCATGGAAAGTCAAATAGTTAATTAAAGTGGAAGTATGGAACCATGGAGAATGGAAGCATAGAACATGGAAGCATGAAAAGTCTAATAATTAATTAAAGTGGCAGAATGGAAGTATGAAAAGTTTAATAATGTGGAAGCATGAAGTGACGGTCAGGGAAAAAGAAAGGGAAAAAAGAAAAATATAGAGGCTTAAGAAACCAACTTTAAGAAGGAGATAAATATAGACTCTGAATCATACTCTAATTAAGTGGTCGAAGCAGATTGAGATAAAGAGATTTCAACAACTTAGAATATCAAAAAATTGTATTATAGATAGGAAGCCCTTGATGCATGGGAGGCAAGCAAAAAAACATTCGCAAATAGCTAAAAACAATTTCCTTATAATCATTATTGAATAGAAAAGTTGACTCTTTTGATTCCTCTTGGCCGTAGGTCAAGTATTGAACCACATAAATTCTCTGTGTTTTACTTTTTATATCGTCCCGTTTATTTAATTTTTTATTGATCGAAAACAAGCATCAACAGTTAAGAGAATCGATAGTTGAGTAAACGAATTCTCGTGCAAAGTTCTTGTTGTGAAGGACTATCTCACCAATTGAAAACATCACAAGACAAACCAATATAAGCCTTATTTTTAGCTATCTCTAAAGCCAATGGTATTCTCTCCTAATGGAACTGCAAAAACAGCCCAAGAGCATACCATCGACGCCATGGAAAAAAACCCCACAAAGGTTTGGCATTGTGATTAGCTTCTACTAGAATATATTGATAGAAGGATTATTTAATGAAATTTTAAAGAATTGGTTGATTAATTGGATTTATGAAGAAAAATGAGAGGAAAAAAAGAGCAAACAATAGTTCCAATTGATCCTACTCCAAATCTACGATGTGATAAAATTCTGCTTGTCTTTTACTTCTCGAGTTTTTATTTTATTAAAGGACACTTATTTTATTAAAAAACTTATTCCAAAAACTTGACTAAGTAATTTTTACTTAAGAGTGGGATTATTGGTACTCTTCTAAATATCTCTTAACACCTCTTTTATTTGTTAACTCCATTAAATTATTTAAATAATTATAAAATTCTTTTAACGCCTCCATCAATGACAAAAATATTCTTAATCAAAATTTATTAGTATAAACTCTATTATCTAATTTTTATTATTAAACTTTATTTCAACAAAAGGATTTCTTTCACTAAAAAAAAAAAGTTTCCTTCTTTCCATATCCATATCAACCACTAGTGGTAAATTTTTTACTTGACAATTAGAGAAAAAACAACTTTTTAAAATTCTAAAATGTTAGATTTTTTAAAGAGAAAAAAATTATTTGACTTTTGAGTAACAGTTAATTAAAAATTATCCTATTTTATAATTTTAATAAAAATTAAATTATAAAATAATTAAAGTGATTTTAATAGGTATTTGGAGGGGTGCCAATAGTCCCACTCTTTACTTAAACAACTTGATTTAGCTGCCCTCATTTAAATCTGGAAGCAATAGGGATTGTAAAAATTAATTTAAGTTTTGCCCAGCCTCTTTATCTTTTGAAAAAATTTTTTAAAAAAAAAAACGGACTTACTTGGCCACTGGGGTAAAAGGATAACATAGACCAAGTCAACTAAATTCTTCAACTCCTTTCTTCTCATTCTAAGATTTGGTTTCATAAATTGATAGCGGTTACATACATAATTTAACATTGACACAACCACTCCACCTCCACACATATTGCCTATTTCTAAGTTGTACAACCTCAACAACACAAGTTAACAAATATTCCTGATGGTCTCCATTGGGAGAGATTTTTGCTGCCATACATACAAGATGGATGCCGGAGCATGAGGTAAAGCTAGTTTACTGGGTTGTCACACTCTTGGCCAGATTCCGAGGCTGATCAACGTTGTAACCCCTTAGGACAGTGAGATGATACGCCAGCAACTGCACCCAGAAAGTGATATTGTGATTTATCAGAAATCCCAATCAATTATTTTCTTAAAAAAAAAATAAAGCAACCAAACCAGGATTCATATGAGAAGGATAGTAATGTCAGACCCAAAATGCTCAATTATTTCTTTTATTCTGAAGAAGAGAAGAGGCATAGTTTGTTGAAATTAACCAGCTACGAAACTAGGAAACCCTACTTGATGAAATGAGAAAATGATTGGACAGGCACATCAATGCAAGTTCCTAATTTTCAAGAAACCAAAAGGGCTTCCAAATTAGGCTAGTTGCGGTGTCAAACACGCACATATGCAAGCCAGCATGAATGCATGCAAAATTCCTCGTCTGTTCATCTATCTACATGATCTTTTTTATTTTGCATCAATAGAGAATTTGTCAACTAATGAACTTTGAATAATTGAATCTAATGATGCACAAAATATAGATATCCTGAGCTTGGTTGAAACACTACCTGCAACGGAACTATATTAATTACAGGTTGAAGACAGTCCTCCACTTGAGGAACTTCAATTACGCGACAAGATCCACCAGGAAAAATAGATGCTGCATCTCCTTTCGAACACATAACTATCAACCGACCTTTGCGAGCATGAAGTTGCTGAATAACTGACTGCTGCTTGCTGTCAACAAATGAGAGATGTCAATACTAAACAAAGAAAAAATTCAAGATGATGAAACTGCTGCCAATCACATTAAAAATCCAACCTGAAGCAAGCATCACGGGTAGCAATTACAAGAATTGGAAGATTTTCATCAACCAATGCTAAAGGACCATGTTTCATTTCACCAGCAAGTATCCCTTCGCTATGCATAAGTGCCACTTCCTTCACCTTTAAAGCACCTTCCAAAGCCGTTGCATAATTGTATCCTCTTCCGAAGACAAGAAGGGACTGCTCAGCAATCAATTGTTTTGCAAGAACTTTCATATCCTGGTCAAGTTTCAGCACCTCTCTAACTTTGTCTACAAAGAAAAAAGACAATGGAGATAAGTACTTCGCGGGTACAAAGTAGCTACAGAAATATTTTGAATGTGAAAATCAAAAAATGAAAACCAAAGCTTACTTGGTAAGTCACATAGACCATCAATTATGGCCTCCCTTCTTGCTTGAGTAGATATTGTATCACCTCCAATTGCGAGAGCCAACATGGCCATCACTACTATTTGGCTAGTATATGCCTGCGTTAGTAAAGATGTTAGTATTGTCAAGCATTTAAAGGAACTTGAAATTAGATTAATTCTATATGTTCGAGATCTTTACCTTTGTACTAGCTACGCCAATCTCTGCGCCAGCATTAATATGAACGCCACAATGTGTTTTCCTAGCTATTGCACTACCAACAGTATTGGTTATACCAACACATAATGCACCATTTTCAGAAGCATATTCCAAAGCCTGTAATGTGTCAGCAGTTTCACCAGATTGACTGACAAAAACTGCTGTATCTTCTCTATATATAGGAGCTTGCCGATCCACCAAATCACTAGCAATCTCCATTGTAACAGGGAGATCTGTGTTACATGTATAATAAACAAGAATGATAATCAGTAGAAAAAACTTTGAAGTCAGGAAGATTTTATTAATAATCAAAAAGCACTTACCAGATAGTTCTTCCAAGATGGGTCTTGCAGCTAGAGCAGCATTATAACTTGTACCACAACCAATAAAAACAATCCTTCGGCTTCTTCTGATGGTTTTTAAGTGATCCTTCAAACCACCTAACAAAACAGACTTAGCTTTGCAAGAACCTCCACGTATGAGTCTCCCCCTCATTGTTGTTGTTAGAGATTCTGGCTGTTCATGAATTTCTTTCTGCATATAGTGCTCATAATTTCCTTTATTTATTTGTTCAACCTCCATCTCAAGAATGGATAATGCACGTTGGACTGATGCAGGTCTGGCATAGGTACCACCATTTCTTCCCTTGGCATTATCAAACTTAAGAATTGACACAGCTCCATCCTGAAGTAATTAATGCAATTAAAATAGGCAAAGAAAGAAGCAAGTAATGTGTTGTTAAAAAAAGCATCACAAAGGTAGGTTAAACATAGAATATTCAGTTTCCATTTTGTCTAAGCTTTACTCAGGAAGTCAGGAGGTTTAGTTCAAAGTAGTCAATAGAAAACCAGATACTCATTTAACAAAAGTTTCTGCCTCGAATAACTGCTAAAAACATATCAGTTCCTCAATGTTCAATATGCTTATTGGAAGGAGAAGCTACAAATGCCATTTTATATAGGATACAGCTAACATTCAGAAAACCCATTAAATTGGCTCTCCTTGAAAATCAACACCAGTTCACAATCAATCTGGCCAAAACATTGGCTTTCATGGATATCATTGAAAGGTGCTATTCACATACTAGTACTGGACCAATCATATCTTGCAAGTTTGCATGCTTATATTCACAAGTGATGAAATAACTCTTAAGCAATGTTGAATGTTTGCAGTCTCTTGTAGATGATATCATTGTTCTTTTTCCCATCCAATTTATTTGTTTTGTTTTACCAGGCAACCCACCCCCCCACCCACGCACAAACACAAATCAAACTAACCCCATCTAAGATAGTGTGGAGGGATTCAATTCCTAGACCTCTTGCTTGAAATCATGATGTCAAACCAACAGGGCTATCTCCTAGGTTTTTAACACAAATAGTCCTTTTTGCCATAAATTTAAATTACCATCATGATACCATCTTTATCCAGTAAAATCACAAAATCTATTGCATATTCTTTGTTTTGCTTTCCATTTTCGCCAGAGGATCTGATAAGGCTATTTTGTGGCCTTTTTCTGCTTTGGGGCAATTTTATTGTTTCCTTAATTTAGGGCTATTTTACAATCGTTGATTTATGTAATTAGTTAAGACACTAATTCAATGCATAGATAAGGTAGGTTAGTTGTTGCCGGCTCCTCTGTACGTCAAGTCCACATTTATTAATTACTTTCTCTTTCAATACAATACAAGATTTCAATCCCTTAAAAAAAGGGAAATAATAGCATATTTAGTATAAAATTGTACAAAAGTAAACTCAAATACGTTTAAATCACAAATAAACTCCATAAAGGCAACAATGAGTACCTTAAGATGAACAACTTCACCATCTTCAATCATCAAAACCTTTTTTGTATGTTCAACAATAGCATTTGCATCACTTGATAGAAACAGTTCTTTGGGATGCCCATTCTTCGAGAGGAATTTATCATCATGAAGAGCTGGTCCATTGTTCAGATCTTCATTTAATTCCTGATGTAATAACTGGATTTGTTAACATGGAAAAATATTGAAGAGAAAAATGTAAGATTTAGGATATCATGAACTATTGAACTGCAAATGACCAAATAGTCAGGTAAAGTTTTCTAGAAAGCTTCCAACTTAACTAAGCTTCAATCCCAAGTTAAGTGACCTAAAGAAGCTTCCAATGCAACAAACTCATAATCACTTGCCTCCTTACATCTAGATAAATGGGGGGAAATGGGAGATATCAAACTGCATAACTACATATTAAGGACAATCAACAGCATCAAGATCCAGTATATTGGTCTTGCACCAAAGAGTATACATTTATTATGATACTTAAAAATATACATAAAATAAAATACACAACTAGATAAAAACCACCAGCTTCACAGGATAGCTAAATCAAAGCAATCTATTACATAGCCTTTCCCTAGCAGCACTCTAGAGAGCAAGGATCAAATCAGGAAATCTTTTTTTGCCAGCCTTCTAACATAGACACACAAAAAGGCAATGAGAACTCAAGCAGTCTGGTTCAATTACATTATCTCTTATACCTAATGCAAAAGATAATATTTGGATCTCAACAAATTAATATTTCAAAAAGACTGTTAAGGGATTTACAGCCATCAAGAGTTTGGCATCCTTGAGATGTGCATCAAGGATGCATCTCAGGTAGATGTGCATCAAGGATGCATCTCAGGTCATCAAGGTAAAAATTTTCAACTAATGGACGATGTCATCAGTATTTGAATCCAAACCAGCCACCGGCCCGCGATTAAGTTTGGGTGAGCTGGGTCATAAAGCCCTCCATTATGTCTTCTTTTACCATCAAAGTTTACTAAACTACACAATACACATAAATTTATTCACATCCCCACCACTGAATCTCAAACAGAAAAGCTGTACATCTTAAGACTAAGGAAACAGGAAAAACCCAAAAGGATTTAAAACTCTTTCTGATGAAACAAGTTTGTTAAGCTTGCGCAAAAAAAAAGTTTGTTAAGCTAATATAGAAGACGCGGGCTTCATGAATAAGTGATTAGACTTAATATAGTTTTTATTATGGCTGTTTTGTCCCCCTTAAAAATTACATTTAAGAGGTTTCGCACATCAATTCTTTTCCGATATTTTTTTATACAACACAATTAAAACATTCAATTTGAATTTCAGAATTCGAAATTTTAAGCAACCTATGTTAATTTACAAGCAATCAAAAGTTCTATTTTTCACTCTTTAAATGATTGGCTTACTTTACCAAATTCTCCGAGTTCAAGCTCTCAAGTGAAGCAATGTAGTATAGACTGTTTAATGCACCATAATTAGCTTCCTCCAATTAATCATTTTCATATCAGAAACAACTTTTATGTCTATTTTTCATTGCATAGCCCATAAATAATTTCTGATGAGCAATACTTGACTAAAATTCACCAATGAACTAGTTATTGACTATATACCGGCAACCCCCAGAAAGTTGATGGAAAACAAAGAGTAAATAAGTAACCCGTAAAGATTAAGCAAGCCCACGATAAACAATGCTATAAGTTAGAGACTTGATTATTGTTTCCAGATCACATCGCCTAATTTAAGAAATCTAACAATCAATGTTAGTTCATAAACCAATTTTATCATGAAGAGCCAATGCTATTGAAAGCTTGATTTCAATTTATGATGCATATTATCACATATAACTTACTTTAACACCAAGAAGCAATGGGCTACCACGCTTGCATGCGATCAGCTCATTTGGATAATGCTGACTTTTGAAAATGAGAGCATATGCTCCTTCAAGATGTCTCATAACTTCAACCACGACTTGACTAAATGTGACAGGTTGGTCACCTGCATCTCAAACAATGAATTGTCCAAATTAGTGTTGTATTAGCCTAGTGAGATTTGAGATTAATACAGAAAGAGGGCATAGAATTTCTGGAAGACACAAAGCCAATTACAGAAAATGCACTATGTGTTGGCAATGATGAGGAAACCAGAATGTTGGATATACTTCTGTTACACAAAAGTACGTATGTTCCATAACAACATTACTTATTGTAGCTCTGATTAAAAAGAGATGTCAACCAGGCTTCTCTATCTTATTCTTCCAACTATTTTTTTTCCGTGTTAGTATGATTTATTTCATTTATTTTGTATTTTCTGTGTAACTATTACCTAATTCAGTAGTTAATTGCTACTATCATTTCAACACTTGATTTACCTAAAAATCATAATCCAAACTCTAATTGTCACTGTCACTGGCAAAAATATATAAAGATCTTTCATCAACTGAAAATGCAAAAGGGGGACGACAGAGGGTAGGAAGGTTGCATAATGTTTTTTTTAAAAAAAGAAAAAAGCAAATTTAAGTGCATTATTAGAAGGAAAGATTAAGATGCATGATGTGAATTGTAAGATGAAAAGACTAAAATCAGATTCTTCAAAGAAATTTTAAAGCAATGCATTCTTCAGTTGGAAAACTACCTTCTTCTTCATTTGCTTTGTCAAAAACAAACTTAGCAAGCTTTGGAATTACTTCTGTGTCTGTCTCAGATTCAAAGGTAAAGCCATGCCGGATTAGGGTTTCCTTCAACACCTAAAGATGAAATAAACAAGAAAAAAGATCCCAACATAAGGTGAAAGATAACAGAAACCACATTTAACTATAGAAATGAAAATTAAGTGTGAATTTAAATGCAATCCAAAAGACAAAGCATAGTAACAAAAATCATTGTCATTCTATTGAGAATAGTACAGAAGACCAAGTGAATCTTGAAGTTGAACATGTTAACTGTAACATCATACAAAGCACAGAGAAACAAAGGAAAGAAACTACTGGCATATCAGATATAGAAATTAAATTAGAGCATAAGGTTCCATTTGGTACAATTTCTTCTAGATACAGCAAAAAGCTCCATATCGTACCATTTGTTCAAGTAGCACTTACATAACTGAAGCTTTAATAGTATGGCTTTGCAAATAGAGCTCTTAGCAGCATGTTAATGGTTGTCGAACAGTCAATCTTACAAGCACTTCTAAATTAACAGACTAACTGGTTGTGCAGCCGTAATAGTGCTGTCGTGGCAGTAATAAATACTGAAAATAAAAAGAATTTTTTTTTTCTTTTTCAATCTAAAACTATATGACAAAAAAACTGATTATATATCAGAAAAACTTGTCCAAATAGTTCATATAACCATTTAGAATGATGTCATTAAAAAAGGGTTAAAAGTATATTAACGTGGGTTTCAATCAATGAACAAAATACAGTTTCATCGCATGATGGTGGAATTTGTAAAGCAACAGAAAGTAGTTTAAAGAATCTCATATAATTTACAAGCTCAAAAGGAGATCCTGAGAGAAGCTTGATGTTTGTTCTTTTTTCAATAAGCGTAACTGTCCCAAGAATTAAAAAAAAATTACCCCAGTAAAAAGTAACAACTAAAAGGATTTTGAAGAGAGCTTTTAACAAACTATTTAGCCATTTCAAAGCCACACAAAGGAAGCTAAGGTTCAGGCAGTCCATCACTAGAGTATTTCAACGAGACAGAATGCTAAAATTCTCCACAAAGTCCATCAATAGAGCATCTCATATATTCAGGAATTTCCTGACATCCAAAACCTATTTTGGAAGGATAAATTTCAACTATTTAATGCTGGAAAAAAAAAACAAAGCATTTCCGATAATCAATGACAAATCTCACAAACAAAATAACACAAATTAATAATTACTGTTAGAGAAAGAAAGAAAAGATTATACCTCCCATCTTCCCCAAACTTCTTTTATTTAATTCTAAACATGTCCCTACACTCTGCAACTGGAAAAATATACTTTTGCCTATCATCAGCTTTGCATTTATTAATCAGCAAAGTCTGACTGCTAATAATGCTCCTAAGACTTCTTGGCATCTAGGCTTATATGCTTAACTAGGTCTGCTCTGTGGTCAGTTGTCCTAAAAGATGGTGATAATTTTGTTTCTAAATACAAAATATAACCAAAATCAAGTAGTCAGCATTCAAAGTAAAAAAATCTTTCTTAAAAGAGATATCAAATTGCCTCAGTTTCCAACACAAGCCAATACACACGTGCAAACTACCTAATCAAAGTCCTTGATATGTATAATTCCAAAGCCTATCGAAGTATAATTTCTACCGTAAAACAGTAACTCTAGTTTGAAAAATATGTATCAGTTTCAAAAGGAGTGTCTATCACATTAAGTGATATAAAACAAACATTTGGACACCCAAAAAAAAATAACAGTGTTGCTACTTAAGCAAACCTCATAATTGGTAATAACTCCATTATGAACAACCAAGAACTCATTCCCAGCACCGGATGTCTGAGGATGACTATTCCTTGGAGCTGGCTCTCCATGAGTTGCCCACCGCGTATGTGCTATTCCAGCATGAATAGAAAACGACTCCTCCAAATTCAATTCTGTTTCAGCGACCTCTGAAAAGCACAAAAAGAACCATTAGGTCTGCCTACAATGTTAATGAAAAGCAAAACCATAAACCACAGCAACAGGACACCCTTTTTTCAAAGGAGTAGTGCCACACGTACATAGTAAGTACAGACTCTTTTATCCCAAATAAAATTGCCAAAACAATGTGGAATTTTGAAAAATACTTATTACCTTTAACAACCTCTTTTTATTTTCTTAAGGTGACTTTAATATAAGTATAGTAGCAAGTGTAGTTGTAGCTTGATTTTGAATGAAGATAATACATTTAGCCAAGGCTCACCCACCATATGAGCTAAAATACAGAAACAGATATAGAATAGGAAACAAGAATCAAACAAGTGAAGTTATTGCATTCTATATTCCAAGCAACCAAACGGGGGGTGAGTTTGGCCCACTCACATGGCAACATTGACCCCATTATTAGATAGAATCAGCTTAATATTCATCTCCTAGTTCCAATTTTAATTATGATAAATAAATAGATAAAGACCATTTATAAACACACAGCATTTGATAGTAACAATTCGGTCAACCCGACTACTTTGACCCGAACCCAGACAACAAAACTTTATAGCTACAACGTGACGGAACTAGAAAGACAATCACAGACCGCCACTGGATCAACCCGATTACACTGATCCGAATCAGAAAAGGACACTGACATTCCCAAAACATTTGATCAAACTTAAAAAAAAAAAACTTAAAATCAGCAGACTTTACGTAGACGAATCCGACAAGGAACTTAAGATAACTAAACAGTACTGTCTTGCAAGCTAATTCCTGGTCAATGCTACTAGATTAACCCGCCCGACCCGACCGGTACCACAAGAAAGCACCAAAAAACCAAAATTAAGTTAAATAAATTGAAAGGAGATGAAGAATTTGCAGACCTTCGTACACGGATTTGACGAGAGACTCGATGTTGCCTTCTTGGCGAAACACGAGCGGAGGACAGCCATTCACCGATGATGATGGTGATGGTAATAGTGACGGTGACGGTGACGGTGATGATGAATCGTCGATGCAGATGCCAGCGGAATCGTAACCGCGGTACTCAAGGCGACGGAGTCCGTTAAATAGAACTTGAAAAATGTAACGCCGTTCTCTGTTAACTCCGTAATTCAAGTAAGCAAATATGCCACACATTTCTTTCTTCCAATTATTGTTCAGTGATGATCAGTTTCGTTCGTTTTCTTTTTTCGATTTTGATTTGAAAATGTTCAAGTTTAATGGGGAGACTGGTTTGTGCTCTTGTGCACCCCAAAACCCGCAACAAAATTTTAATATGAAGTTATCAAAAAGCCCTCAAGATTTACAAGACCATCTTTATTCTGCTGGGTATTAAAGTTATATTTCCCATTCTAAATGGGCCGAGTTGTGTAAAAAGATTCAAATCGAACATATTTATGCAATTAGAACTTTTGAAGATATTTATGTATTAGAGCACCCATTTTAAAGTTTTTATTTTTTTATCCTTTAAATCTAAGTGATGGAAACTGGACACCATGGGTGGGTTGAGATATTTGACTTTTGACTTTTGACTTTTTTTCCTATGTTCCGTTCTGGTACAGGGAAGCTTCCATTATTGCGTCGAGTTGCTGACGTGGAATCTCGTGATTCGATGGATGTGTTGTTAGTCGTCATTTAGAAGAACACTTGGCCTTCGGTGCTGAAGCTCATTTTTAAAAAAAAAAATTGATCAAATAACGCAATTAAATTTAAAGAAATTGTTATTTAATTTTTTTTAAATCTATCTGCAATTAAATCTGGTTTATCAAATAACAATATAAAAAATAATTAACGGTTAATTTAATAATATTGTAGGTTTTTATTTTTCCTTCTTACTCCTATGTTTTGGTATGGGGAAGCCTCCACCACGCAGGGCCGCAGGGGCTGCAGCAGTCTTTACATATTACGTCAAGTTGCTAATGTGGAATCTCCTTATTGGATGGATGTATTGTTAGTCTTCACGAAGATTTGATTCTTCGTACCATCTCTAATGCGACACTAAAATTAACACCGAAACACATTTTATACCATTTTTAGTGTAAAATAATTTTTTAATATAACACCAAAATGGTGTTATGAATAATATTATATCATATTTGGTGCAATACTATTTATTTGGTGTTAGAAAAAAAATTCTCAAATATTCTTATTATTATTTTTATTTATATATATGTCCTATTTTATATAATTTTTTAAGTTATTATTTTTATTTTATTTTTTAATTTTTGAATATTATACTAATATTTTTAATTTCAGTGTTGGTTTGAATATTGTGCTTATTTTTTGAAAAAATTGTAATCAAATAATGCAATTTATTCCAACTTTGAGGAGGACAATAAAACTTCATTGCGTTATTTTAAAGTTTCAAATAACGCAATTAAATTTAATTTTTTTAAAATCTAACTGTTAGAATAATAAAATAATTTTTTTATTTTATTAATTTTAATTTTATTTTGATATCTCAATATAATTGGTTATAAAATAATAATAATAATAATCTCTTTAAATTTAATTATTTTATTCCTAAATTAATAAGGATAGTTTTTTTATTTTTATGATATATATGTGAGGATATATATGAAATTATATTAAGTATAAAATTTATTTTCAAAATCAAATTTTAAAAAGCTACTTCTTTTTTACTTTTTAAAATTTATTCTAGAATAACGTGATTTTGCTAAAAATAATTTTAAAAAATTTTTATCAAATACCATAAATTACTTTTGAAGCTATCAAAAGCAATCTCAAATAAGCCCTGAAACTTCAAAAAAAAATATAAAAAAAAAACCTTCAAACGAATTTGTGTGTGGTAGAGTAATAGTAAAATAATACATTTCATCCAATTTCCTAAAAAGAAACTAATATGTAACAGCGTGTTACAAACACAAATTTTTGTAATAAATAACTTGAAAAAAATATAAGGATTCAAAATAAATAGTTTAATACAAGGAAACCTAAACCTTTCAATTGATATTGTTTGCAGTTGAGGAATTAACGCCTCCGAACTCCGAAGTTAAACTCAAGTTGCAATAAAATTATAATTATTTATACAAAATATCTTTATTTAACTATCCCCTAAAAATAAGCGCCTAACTAACCATTATCTCCACAAATAATTTCCACTAAACCACAAACAATTAACTCACTACTTGATAATATTTTATACAATAATATTAAAGAGGGTTCCTCTATGATGCTGTAAAAAATTTACAACATTAATAATGTATTAATTGTGAACCATTAGATTTAATCAATGGTGTACAATATTTGTACTAAAAAAATAATTTAAAAATAATAGTAAACAGTTGTTAACCGTTCAAGTGGGTGGAGAATTTTTGTAAAATAATTGTGACCACCCTTGTGTTTGAAACAATTTCACTTAAATAATATATTTTATTTAAAATTATTTTTCAGCCCTCCTTTAAATTTGTAATATGATAATCTTTTTTAAATAAATCTTCCAAAATCAATTACCATTAAGTATAAAATATAATATCAAGTAGGTTATTTAACACAAAGTCTTACAATAATTTGTATTGTATGAATTTAATTACAAACCATTAATACCTAAATAATAATGATAATAGAAGGCATTTCAATAAACTATTTTATATGTGTTTTATTAATAATACTATATGAGTCACAACAAATGAGAAATATTTTATTAACCAATTATTATTGAAAAATATATATGTCTATATAACTATAGAGTGAGAAATATTTTGATTTAAATTTTTAACAAAAAATTAAACTATTTATTTCATGCAATTCAATGGTGGAGGATATAACATTATGAAATGTTGCTTTGACTTTCAATATCAACTATTAGATTATGATATATTAGTGGCTCAAATATTGTGTCAAAATTTTAAGTTAAAGTATCCCAAACCATATCTTTATAATGGAAATATAAAAACATGCAATGATTTTTTTCTTTATTTTGTCCATTAAATATTATTTGATGTGATATTTTATTTATTGTCACTATTAATTATCATAATAAAAGTAATGACTCTTCGTAACATAAAATTTTTATAATTACTATCAAAGAATAACAATAAAATAATATTTCATGATTCATAAACTAAAGTTAATTAGAAATATGTGGTAGATTTAACTTTTATGAAATTAATAAAGTGACATTTGAAAATAAAATGAAAACAAACTTGTGAAAATTAAATTTTATAAGGCTCAGATAATTTTCTACCATGTCAATAAAAATCTAAAAATATAAATAATTTTCGCTCACTTTTTTTCCCACGTAAATATTATCGGAGGCAATATTTTATTTATTGTCACTATTAACTATCATAACAAAAGTAATGACTCTTCATAATATAAAATTTTATAATTACAAGCCAAGGATATCAATAAAATAATCTTTCACGATTCATAAACTAAAACTCATTAGGAATATATATTCGATTTAACTTTTATGAAATTAACAAAGTGATATTTGAAAATATATAAGCTTATAAAACTTAAAACTCCCACCATATAAGGATATTAACTGTAAGATAAATATAAAGTACATAAAATAAGTATGTTAAATGGGTGTTAAAAGTGATACATACTTCATGATTGATTATACAATGGCCCTTAATATTATATAAAATAATGAGTATTTTAATATACAATATTAAATTTTATTAAAACATGTGTAATCAAGTAATTTTTATGTTACAAACAATCTCAACAATGAGTTTATTAATGTAACTATGACATTTACTTAACTATATATACTTAGTTGTGTTATTTATTAGTGTTATATCATATATAAATTTTGCAATTGCAACTTATTTATTTGATTTGTGTTAAATAACCTACCATTACATTTTATAGTTCATGGTAATAGATTTTGGAAGATTTATTTAAAAAAAATTATCACATTTCAAATTTAAAGGGGGATTGAAAATTAATTTTAAATAAAATATGATATTTAAGTGAAATTATTTCAAACTCTAAGGGTGGTCATAGTTATTTTACAAACTTCTCCACCCCTTACATATTTGTTAAACCGTTTACCATTATTTTTTATTTTTATTTTTACTTACAAATATTATGTACCATTGATTAAATCCAATGATGCACAATTAAAAACATTATTGATGCTGTAAAAAAATTACAGCATCATAGAGGAACCCTATTAAAGATTCTAATTTTTGAGTTTAAACTCGAACCTAATTATATATCACTCATCTATTGAATGATAAATATAAAATTATTATTATTCTTTTCTTTCATCTAGTAAATAAATATAAGATCGATTTGAACTCAAATTTGAATATAAAATTGATATCCCTAATACTATTCAATTTTATACTATTTAAATAAAATCATGAATACAGCAAAAAAATTAATAAATAAAATATTTTAATTAAATTAATGATCGTATCAGTCATTTCCGCACTTTCGTTTTACATAGGCCCTACTGCAGGAGTGTAATTATGATTTATGTCTACAGTGTCGCACGTGCTATCAAATCACTTGCCAAAATAAGTGATGCTTTATTATTTTATTTAACTTTTATTTTTGTAATAATATATAATTGTATAAGTGATAAATTTAAGAGTTTGTATTTGTGAATCGAAAACTGCTTTTAAAAAATTTGAATAGGATACATAAATTCTGAGTTGTATTTTTTTAATATTTTTTATGTTTGAAAATTGTTTGATATAATATTTAAAAACTGTTTTTAAATTTTAAAAATTGTAAAAGCATGTTTGATATAATATTTGAAATTACAAAAATTAAGGATATGCATTTGTTTGAAATTGTTTTCAAGGAAATTATTAGGGAATCACAGTAAGTTTATCTTGTTATTAAAATAAACTACAAAAGTTTGAATTTGTTTAATTTCTAGCCTTAAGTTTGCCGTTTGTACCAACCATCCACCAAAAAAAAAAATTACCTTTACAAAATAATTACTATTATAATTTTTGTTTACTTTTGTTGTTTTTTTTATAAGGTAATTATGTCTTTTTCGTAGATGACTAACGACAGGTTACAAACCTATGGTGGAAATTGAACAAATTCAAAAATTTATAGTATTTTTGATAGCATGGTTATCTTAAGGTAGATGACCGATAATATCCTTTATTTTCAAGAATAATATTTAATAACATTTTACTTGTAATAAAAAAAGATAACTTGAACCAAAGTTGGTTGGTGTGAGTGGTTCGGCACTCTCACTTCTTAAGAGAGGTTAGGGGTTTAAGCCCCGTTCTAGTATGGAATTACTACTTTAGCCAGTACTTTACCCCTTATGAGCTGACCCAGTGCGAGCGGGGATTAGTTTGTGTTGTGGTACGGGCTTAAAGGTACCTCCCACAGTTACGGCCCACTCAGAACCACCTCGTGGTTCAAACAAAAAAAAAAGTTAACTTGAAACTATAATTTCAAATATTTTAATACCAATGACACAATGATGATATAATTTCTAGGGAGATATTTATAATAAGCATATATAAATAGGCAACTTTGGACTAAAATAATATAATAATTAACCCACAATCGATATACAAAACAAGTCACAACGACATATAAGCAATAAAAATAATCTAGGAACAAATATCTCTACTTTTGATACCCTACTCTATTTTGATGAAGACTGGTTAGCAAAAAAGAGAAATTTGAATCAATTAAAAAGTATGAGTTATGCTTTTTGAGGGCCTAGTGCCATGGGATGAATGTTTTATACATCACATTCGGGTAATTCTTAGATAACTTTTTTAAAAAAATTACTAAGTCTTGAGCTTCTCAATTATTTAAGCTACATTGTTAGCTGAAGAGTTAGAGAAGAATGAGCAATTGAACCAAAGAAAATGTATATGATTCACAAAAGTTTGTGGTTACAAGAGTTTTGAAAGTTTGCTTACAAGTTGGTTGTTACTCTCGCTTCAAATGGCAGGCGCCAAGTCCTATTTTACAAGTTACTTGTCTCTCCGCTTGCTTAGTTTAAAATAGTTTAAAATATTGTAAGTCTAGAGAATTCTCATAACTTGGAGAGAGCTCCCATGCCTACAAGGCTTAGTGCTCTACAGAATTATGTATACATGCTACAGTATCTATGTACAAGTTTAGAAGGCGTTAGAGATGGAGCATTCTAGAGACAAGCCAATCTAGCACACGTTGAACTTGTCAAGTAACCTTTTTCGGCAAAGACTTTGGGCTTTCCTTGGGCTCCATACTCATTTCAAAGGGCCAGGCTCAGGCTCAGCCGGCGATGCCCATTACCATCCCTCTAGTGGAAGGAGGCAGGGCAGTGGGTTTTGCCCTCTGAAGGTGGGAAATGAAATCAATTGAGAATATAATTGCAATTGCTACCCTTCATCTCAACTACAGTTTAAAATACATAAATACATACAAGTGGAAGAATCAATTATTCTCAAGCACGTACACATTGTTGATCATATTGTTTATAGTTTACAGGAGAAATAATAGGAAAGAATTTTCAACTGGATCTAACAGCATCAATGGCGGAAACTAGGTCTTCCAATTTGGCCCCCGTCACTTCCTTTACAACCTTATTGTCTTTCAGAATCTTGAAAGTAGGAACAACCCTTATTCCAAGCTCTTTCGCCAATGACTACCGATAATTTTATCAGGAATTTTCAAATGTTAGATAGAGAAACTCAAATTTAGTAAAAATATTGAGATTATAATACAAAGCTAAATACCTTGTTCTCTTGGTTGCAATCAAGCTTTAGAAATATAACATCGGAGTACTTTTTGGCCAATTCTTGAAATTTTGGAGCTATCACTTTACAAGGACCACACCTACAAAATACAAGAAATATCATGCTTCTGAAATGAATGAGAATGCCTTCACCAACCAACCAACCTCACCATTGTAGGAGAAATGAAAGGGAATGTAATCAAAATAAACTTAAACCTCATTTTTTCACAGCTGCCAAAAAAAAAATTCAAAAAACATTTCTAAGAAAATTCTATATAGCCATTTTACAATCACAATGATTGTTTTTCACGATAAAAATGTTCAAGTAATTAGCCAACTATGCCATTGTCAACCCAGCAGGCCAAGTCTAGCACAAAAGGGTTTTCTCCATGTTTGACTGGTGTTTGTGCTGTAGAGGTTGGTTAACTTGATGGAATATAAAGTTTAGTTGCTTACAAGCTATAGATTGAAACAAACGACAAAAGAACAGAACAGAAGCTACCATCTAGACAGAAGTGCTTAAAAGAGTGAAAAAGGGGAACCAAATTAAAAATATGGCAGATTAATGAGATTTTCCCACAGGTATATAAGTATGCATTAATTGTTTGATATAATTGAGAGATTTAGTAGCTTTATATGGCTACAAGTGTTTTTGAGAAAAAACATCCTGGCTTTGTGGTTCCACACCCCCCCCCCCCCCCCCCCCCCCCAAAAAAAAAAAAAAGAATTGCTTTCAAGCACTTTCCTGACTTAAAAAGCTTTGGTTTATTTAGGAAGATATCAACACATGCACTTTGGGCCTTTGAGAGCACTTTTGACATTGCCCAAAACACTCTCTAATCATACCATCAATCAATGCTGGAAAATCTTTAAAGACAATTCAGCCTTGTAGTGTGCTTAGAAAGTGCTTTAGGCAGTACCAAAAATCACTTTCAAATAGCCGACGAAACAATTAGGCCAATTTTCTAGTTTTTGTTTGAAATTAGATGTTAATGCTTTTTTTAAGAGAGAATAAGAATCCAAAAGCATGTGAAGTGTTTCCTTTTTCATTTTCCCTATTTTGAGAAGCACTAAATAATTAATTACCATTCCCTAATCCAATTTCTAGTTACCTGAATTGAAGTGCTTTTCAAAAGAACAATTTTGTAGACGGCCCTTTTGCATAAGCACTTTTACTCAAAAATTCTTTTGTACAAAAGTACTCGGAAACCAAAAGCAAAAATTAATTTAAACTAAAATTAAAAACCAAAAAAAAAAAAAACTATTCCGTAGCACTCATAATAAATACCCAAAAACACCCATAATTCCACTGAAATTTCCACAATTAAATTAAACATATTTCATATTAAAAAACAAACGAAGCAAAACTATTTTCAATTTTATTTTTTAAATTAAAAAAGGAGAAAGAAATTCAATTACCATTGAGTGTACATATCAAGAACAACAGTCTTATCACCGGCGGCCTTAACGATGGGCCAAAAAGTATCCTTATTTACTTCAGTGACCTCTCCCACTGTGGCCCCCGCAATCTCCAAGCTCGATCTCACCGTGAAAACACCGCCGTTTAGCTGCTTATTGCTCTTCTTATTCGCCTTCTTCGCTACCAATGACGAGGAGTAAGAGCCGGTTCTTGAGCTTGAGACTCCCGCTGAGAAAGCAGAGGCTGTGATCTGGTGATTCCCGGAGCACGGTACCGACGTCGGAGATCGGACGGTGGTGGAAGAGAATTGGAGTAAAGACATTTTGATTTTTGTGGTGGAGAGTGAACTGAACAAAAATATGTGCTTTGTGTTCCGTGCTCTTGCAGAGTGCTAAGTGGACTTAAAAAGGAGAGTAGGATTTTGTTTTAATGGATGAAAAGACTGCAATACCCTTGTTGGCATTTTGTGTTTTGATGATACTTTTCTAAAAATTCGATGAATTTTGTTAAATTTTGATTAGATGAATATTCCATTAACTAATGGATCTTGCAAAAGTAAATAATAAAAAAAGGCTAATATATTGGGACTTTCTTATCAACCGGTCATTGTGGAGATTTATGATAAAAATAATGAGTTTTAAGAGAATGATTTGTATTTTTAATGTTAAATAATCTTAGTAAATGGTAATTAATATTGATGTAGCAAGATAGCAGAAGGATAGATTAATCACATTATTGAAGTTTGAAGATATGGAGCCCAACAGTTCTTGATATAATGAATGATATAAATCACTGTATTGAGTCTTAGGAAAAGTACAATATTTTTAAACAGAGTAAGGATTAAATGTCATTATTATCCAAATTACTCAACACCATAAGATTTGAAAATAAGTATCGACACTAGGTGTCGAAAGGGAGTTAATGACAAGGCCTCGGTATTTTATATTTAAGCTTCTATTTTAGATCTTTGACATATATTATGAATATTCACTTATCAAATTAAAAACTACACAATTTAATCAAATTTCAATTGTTCATTAAATGCGATTCGAGATTGGGGGTATTTCGGTCAATTCGGGATATTTTGTTGCAGATAGTATGAGTCCATGAGAGGCCTAGGGAGGATTTTCTAAAGCAATGACAGGGAAATATTGAAAACAATAACTGGATTAATGGATTATATGGTTTTGAACAATTAAAAAGACAAAATTAACCTTGGCGATATTTTATGTTGTTTGAAAAATATCAGAGTAGTTTGGTCATTTCATTAATTTCCTCTTGTGGCGCCATGTAAATCAAAAGACGAGCCGTCCGTAATTTTTTGTTCATAGGAAAAAAAATGAAATACAATTTTAATTTAGATATTTTCAGTTTTGATTATTAAAAAAAAAAATTGTATTGTAGCCATCAATTTTAATGCCGGGAATTTTCTGAAACGAAGTTGCAAGTTGCTAAATTCGATCATGTTTGATGTTTGATTGTGTATTACTATTAATAAAAAATAAAGGACATAGCATAAACAAGAAATTTTAATTAAGAACAAAATATGTTGGGAATTTTTTATTCAGTTAAGATATTGTGACGTAATTATCGTTTTTTTAATTTAATAAATAGATAGCTATTTGAACCCACCAAATTTTTCGTTAAACTTATTTTAAAAAATAAATTTATTATGAAAAATTTTATAAGTAAAAATCTCAAAATTATCTTTTACCAATCTATTTCTCTCTCTATTTTATAGTTACATATTCCCTCTCTTTTTATACATTTTACAAACTAAATATCAATTTCACTCTCTTTTTATTGTTTTTTTTACTTTCATTAGTACATCATGAACTATATTTTATACTTTTTTTTCTTGATATTCATTACCTTTTATGTTTTGGTAAAAATTAATTTATTGATATTCATTAACTTTCATACATGATGATTATTTTTTTTAATTCAAAAGGTAGATTTGTAGGAGATGTAGCGTATAAAAGTCAAAATGTAACATTTAAAATCATTTATTCAAATAAACACATTATTTACTCTAAAAAAAAAACACATTATTTACTCTCATTCCTTCGCTCATTTAAATAAGTAAACACATTATTTATTCTTATTCTCTAATTTTGATTCTCATTGTTGATTAGTAAATGTTGTGCAAATTTTATTGAACTCGCAAGTGCATGAATTTATTGTTGTATAGATCAATGGTGACGAGTATCGATCCCACGAGGGGGTGGATTTTAATTATATGTAGAATTAATTTTGTATGAAGGTGGTTGGATTTGTAGTGAAAGTGACTTAGATTATCCTAAAATTGGAATTGAAATGGCGAGAACAAATTGAAGAGAAATCTATTGAAATGAAACACTTGGGTATCTGGATCTGTATCAACATGCACCATGGGCTAAATATTCCTTATTAATACCAATTAAATCATAAGGGGGAAATCCATACCTGGTGAACCATGCTCTAATCAATATGGTGCTAAGGGTTTATTGTGCCAAATAATAATAATCTTGTACTAGAGAGCCGATGAAATCAATGCTGTATCTAAACAAGATTATTATTATTTGTCGACGATAAGTCAAAACATCCACAAAAACTAGAGGGGAAGAGAAAATAAATTTACCAAATAAAGCCTATGACACATGTTGAAACTTCACCTTCAACCAAAGCTTGAAAGAAAATTAGCTACTCATAATTGAATTATGGGCAAAAAGGAAATTTATTAAAATACGTAAAAAATACAAGATGGAGAGGGAATTACAGAAAATGGAGTCCAAAAATGGATTTAGAGATATCAAATAAGGGGGGAGAGCCCTTTTTTATAGATACATTGAGTAAATCATGGTCATCGGATTAAAAACAGTTTGGACGCTCAGGATTGTGCCACGTCATCAGTCAACAATACGCGGTTTGAACAATAATACGGTTTGACCCGGCTTGAACAGTGACGCGGTTTGGTTGAAAATAATCTTGTGTAAAACATGTACCGTACGCGAGATTTTTGGTCCATTGATATGCTGCCATGTCATCGATCAACAGTGCATAAGAATTTTAGTCCAACAGGATTGTGACACCTCATCAGTCAATGCCACATCATCGATCAATGCCACGTCATCGATCCGTCTATGTGAACAGTATCGTGAACAGTAACGTAGACAGTACCGTACATGTGAACAGTGTTATTTTTCCTTTTATGCTCCTCTTAAGGTTTTCGACCGTCCTGAGTTCAAAAGTGATGTCCGTTTTGCCGTCTGATTTCTCGTTCATTATGAAATGACTATGATGCCCCTAAAATACATAAAATACTTAATTATAATACAACACACATAATTAAATGACAATAAGTTTAAATACATAAAAGTAAAGGTGTTAGTAAAACTTGAAGTGTAAAATGACGATTTTTTCCTTTATAAATATACATTTTCTAACACTCAACAGTAAACACATCATAAATGTGCCCCATGAGTAAAGATGGCCAACAGGTTGAGTGGTACATGTTAGTATAGCACAACACGACACAAGCATGTTTCGGTAGGGCACACGACACGGCATGGCACGCAAATGGACTGGACTGGACTGAACTTAGAATTTTAGGCACGTGAGCCTTAAAAGTACGGCACAATTAGAGATGAGCCAAAGCATAGCACGCAAAAATGCATGTAATAAGCACACTTCGCTAGTGGACTAGCATGCGACCTTTAGGCCATCAATAACATGTGAGCTAAAGTATATAAAAGTAAAATTTTTTAATGAAAAGTAAACATAAAATGTTATGATTTTACAAATATTTTGAAATTAAAAATTTTAATATATTTTATTAGCATAGGCTTTTAAAAATTAATTTAAGTCTTAGTTTAAAAAAATTATAATCGTTTTATATTTATAATTTATTAAATGAATAAATGAAATTTGAATAATTTCTTTGAATATTTTTATAATTTGGTTGCTTGAGGTTATATATTTGTATTAATCATTACTATGATCTATGGAGTTAAATTTATTTATTGTTGTATTATAGTTGGTTATTGTGAAATTGTGATAAACTGATAATGAAATGTTAATTGTTCCCTTAATAGAAATTATTGTTGTTGTTGTTGTTCTTCTTCTTCTTCTTCTTTTTATTGTTATTATTATTGTTGTTGTTATTGTTGTTATAAGTGCATAGGCTCATGGGCTTGAAAAAGCACGTCAAGCATGTGGGCTTGAAAAAAAGGAAAAAAAATTGGCATGTTAGAAAAGCCAGCAACACAAATAAAGAAGCAACACAAGATAAAGAATAAAATGAGAGAACAACATATTATAGAGTGATTTTATTCATTCCAACTATGTGTACAAAACAAAGAGACAAGCTCTCCTTTTATAGTTACATAATCATTCCATGAAATTAATGAAAACATTATGGATCATAATTTTTTGTGAGATAGTGGGAGTTATAAAGAAGCCAAAAGTTGCTATTGGGAGATAGCGGGGAGACTAAGAGATACATTTTATGAATATCCACATTTATTTTAATAAATTCATAACACTCCCCCTGGATATTCAATACAAAGAATATGCCTCATTAAAACCTTTACTAAAAAAACCCTTAGGGAAAAAATTTAGTAAGGAAAAAGAGTACATTATTCATTGATATCTTGAATAATTTTGGAGATATAAAGTTGCCTTATTAAAACCTTACTAGCAAAAACCCTATGGGATAAAAACCTAATAAGGAAAAAGAGTACAACATATGAAATTTCCTCAAAAATAAATTATTTTCCCAATAAGTATGCTCTCCCTCATCCTGATATAAATTCTTCAAGATTTGGAGAAAAATCTTTGAGTTGACGCATCCCAATTTTATGTACCAACTTTTTGAATGTCGCCGTTAGTAGGGATTCTGTAAATAAATTTGCAAGATTATCACTTGAGCGTATTTGTTGAATATCTATATCACCATTCTTTTGAAGCTTATGTGTATAAAAGAATTTGGGTGAAATATGTTTGGTCCTATCACCTTTTATGTAACCACCTTTAATTTAGGCAATGCATGTTGCATTATCCTCATATAATATTGTGGGGTTATTTTTAATTGATGACAATCCACATGTTTCTCAAATATGTTGTATCATTAATCTTAACCAAATGTACTCACGACTTGCTTCATGAATAGCAAGTATTTTTGAATTATTTGAAGATGTTGCAACCATTGTTTGTTTCATTGACCGCCATGACATAGCACTATCACCAGAGGTAAATAAATAACCCATTTGAGATCGGGTTTTATATGGATCAGAGAGATATCCAGCATCTGCATATCTAATTAGTGGTGACTTTGATCTATTTGGATAAAATAATCCCATGTCAATTGTTCCATGGAGATAGCGAAATACATACTTTACACCATTCTAATGCCTGCGAGTTGGTGTTGAACTATATCTTGCTAATAAATAAACTGAAAATGCAATATTAGGTCGAATAAAATTCGCAAGATACATGAGTGCACCAATTGCACTTAAATATGGTACTTCAGGACCAAAAATTACTTCACCATCTTTAGGACGAAATAGAACTTTTTCTACATCAAGTGATCGCACGACCATTGGAATGCTTAATGGATGGGCTTCATCTATATAAAAACGCTTCAAAACTTTTTTTAATATATGTTGACTGATATAAGAATATTTCAGTTGGCAAATACTTAATCTGTAAACCAAGACATAATTTTATTTTTCCAAGATTTTTCATTTCAAACTCATTTTTCAAATAAGAAGCTGTTTATGAAAGCTTTTCAAGAGTTCCAATAAGATTTAAATCATCAACATATACTGCAACTATTGCAAATTCAATTTCAGATTTTAATAAAAACACAAGGACAAATTGAATTATTTATATATCCTTCTTTCAGTAAATAATTGTTGAGACGATTGGACCACATATGCCCAAATTGTTTTAATCCATACAAGGATCTTTGCCGTGTCAAAGAATATAAACTATGGGGTTTATATTTGCTTCTGACATTTGAATCCTTCGGGAATTTTCATGTAAATATTTGTATCAATAGAACCATATTGATATGCAGCCACAACATTCATAAGATATATCAAGCCCTTCAGAGGCTACAAGACTAATTAGAAATTGAAATGTAATTGCATTCACAACAAAAGAATATGTATCCTCATAATCAATGCCAAGTCTTTGAGAAAAACCTTGTGCAACTAACATTCTTTTATATCTCACAATCTCATTTTTCTCATTTCGTTTTTTAACGAATACCCACTTATAACCAATAGGTTGACATCTTCAGGTGTCGGGACTACTGGTCCGAATACCTTACGTTTCGCAAGTGAATTTAGCTTTGTTTGAATAACATCTTTCCACTTTGGCAAATCATTTCTATGCCGACATTCTTCCACAATTTTTGGGTCAGGATCCTCATTATCATTTATGTTATTAAGAGCCACAGTAAATGAAAAAATATCATCAATAATTATTTCATTTCGATCCTAAGATTTGTCTATACCATTAAAGCCAATCATAATTTCATCATTTTGTTTCTTTTCAGGTAAAATTGATACTTTCTTAGTTGTTGGCAAATTTTCTTCTTTTGGGTCAATGGGACAAATACTATTTAATTGATCAATCTCTGTTATTTAATTAGTAGGCAGTGACTCTTCAGGAATGCTAATTTCATTTTGTAACTTTTCTTGTGCTTTCCTCTTCCGAGGAATTTTGTTTTTTAGCCAATTACCAGATTTCAAACGTACTTTACTTTCATTAGTTTTGTCGTGTTGTCCTTCAAGGATCTTCACAAGTACTGGGGCATTTTCAATTGGAATATATGATTATGTTATTTTTCTTCAATCAGTAAATGTATCAGGAATTTGATTTGCAACATTTTGCAAATGAATGATCATTTGAACTTTAAGTTTGTTTTGATTTGTATGAGGATCAAGATGAGATAATGATGATGCATGCCATGTAATTTCACGTCGTTAATTTACTTTTGTCTTTTCTCCTCCTAACGATGAGAAAATTTGTTTATCAAAATGGCAATCTGCAAATCGCGTAGTAAAAAGATCTCCAGTTAAAGTTTAAGACACCTAATTATTGAAGGAATCAAAATCAACATGAATTCCAAGTCTTCGTTGCAAACCCATTTTAGTTCTTTGTGGGGAAGCAACTGGGACATAGATAGCTCATCCAAAAATTTTCAAATGAGAAATATCTAGCTATTGGCCAAAAACAAGTTGTGAAGTTGAATATGTATGTTAAGAACTTGGTCAAATGCGAATTAATGATCCAAAAATTACATGTCCCCAATATGAAAAAGAAAAATTTGATCTAAGAATTAATGGTCATGCAATTAATTATAAACAGCTAATCAAAGATTCAGCTAAACCATTTTGTGTATGAGTGTGTGTGCAACAGAATGCTCAACATCAATTCCATTAGACATACAATAATCATTAAAAGATTTAGATGTAAATTCACCAGCATTATCAAGTCTAATTGTTTTACCAAGAAAATCAGGAAATTGTGCTCTTAATCAATGATTTGAGCAAGAAATCTAGCAAATACAACACCACGACTAGAAAGTAGAGAGACATATGACCATCTAGTTGATGCATATATTAAGACTAATAAATAACGAAACGGTCCACAACTTAGATGTATAGGGCCACATATATCTCATTGGATTCTTTCTAAAAATTTAGGAGATTCAAGACTTACTTTTATTGGAGATTGCCGAATTATTAATTTACCTTGAGAACAAGTAGCACATGGGGTTTCAGTTGGCAAAAGAATCTTCTGGTTCTTTAATTGATGTCCATGTGAATTTTTTATAATACCACGCATCATGACTGATCCAGGATGCCCAAGTTGATCATGCCAAAGTTTAAAAATCTTTGAATCAGAGAACTTCTGGTTCATTGTAAAATTTTTATCTATTGTTCTTATATTTGTATGATACAACCCAAAAGAAAGAAAATGTAGTTTTTCCAATAAATGCTTCTGGCATGAAACAGTTGAAGTAATACAAAGAAATTCATAATTACCTTCACTAGATGTTTCAATGTGGTATCCATTTTGACGAATATCCTTGAAATTAAGCAAATTTCTGTTGGATCTACTAGAGTGTAAAGCATCATCTATTTGTAATTTTGTACCATTTGGTAACATAATATTACCTCTTTCAGAGCCTTCAATTAGATTAGCAGAACCACATATTGTAGTAACATTAGCCTTAACTAATATTAAATTATGGAAATATTTTTTATTTCATAGAATTGTGTGCATTATTGCACTATCCACCAAACATCCATCTTCATTATTTGCCAAGTGTAAATCACTTTACTCCTCCTAATCGTAGGAGAACTTTCACAAAATTATTAAGCTTGCATGACAAATTTATTGAGCTAAATTTGTGAAGATTTTGGATTTGAACTTCTGGTCCATCATCGACATTGATTCAATTTCAAACCACTTTTGGTTGTATAATATTCACATGTTGATTTCTTATAATAAGATCTATAGTCATGATTTTCTTTTGGGAAATGATCTACCGTCCACTTGTTTTTTTCTAACTTTTTAAAAAATATATAATTATTTTTTTTTGCTGGAATTTACCTTAAGTTACATTTCTTTCCACTTTTCCACTTCCGTTTGGAGACCGTTAAGAAAACTAACGGAATAATTATTTAAATGACTTTTTTACCCTCAAATGTAAAAGATAAATTATCCACCGACCGTCTTTTTTTCTTATTTTTTAAAAAATACACAATTTTTACCCTTATGATGTCAGCAAAGTTCTAATGATGTTATAATGAGAATGGACCAATGAAAAAAAGTTAACTTCAGGTGGAGCGCTGTAAAAAAAAAGATTTGTGTATTTTTTAAAAACAGTGAAAAAACAGGTGGTCGGTGGATAATTTTCCTTTTTTAATCAAAAAATTATATTTTTTTCTTTTAATAAAAGAAAACATATGTTAATTTATATTAGCACTCTTGATTTGCTATTACAGGAGCATATGTGCGAGAATTATATTGGCACTCATGTCCTCTTTCTTTCTATTTTTTCCATATAATTTCAAATGAGAGAATTAATTGAGCTTTTGAAATTATCGTCAAGCTTATATATGAATTTTTACCTCCTTCGGAGAGATGATCATAAAATAAAATCATAATATTTTACAATCCTTCAGGGATTGATTTATTCCACAAAAAAAATTTAATACTATTTTTGGTCTTAAACATGTGAATATTAATTAGACTTTAGTAATTCAAGACAATAAAAAAAAATGTTCATCAAGAATTCAATAAAAACATAGGGATCATTTTAAAAGTTCAAGTACATATATATGCCACTTACAACTCATTCCTATATTTTATCATATCAAACTATTGTTGAAAATTATCTAATATAAAATAAGCAAGAAAAAATCTATCACTAAAAGTGTAAGAAGTTGAAAACAGAACAATGAGCCAACGAAGTTAAGAAGTTGTTAAAATCGAAAACGAACAATTTTTTTTAATGACCTCATTTATTACTCAAACACTTTTGATTGTCCTATTTTTTCCTTAAAATTTGTTTCAAAGAAACAATTATGCGTTATTTATATATATATTCACTTTGTAATTCCTTCCGGGAGATATGGAGAAGAAAATTTGTATATAGTCTTTCACGACATTTACATGAACTTATAATATTTATATAGTCCTTCGGGGACATGTAAAATATACACTTACATAGTGAATCCTTTATGAGCAAAATTTGGAAAATAACATCATAATTTCGGAATAATTCTTTAGGAATATATTTTGAAAGAAAATCTTCATTATGTGTAGTATAATCCTTTAAGGATGAATTCTTAGTTTCCTTTCATTATATATTATAGTATTCACACTTCAAGATGAATTTTTTAAATTTCAAGAATGGAAAATATATAATAACAATTGAAAATTATAATAAGAAGAATCAAACAATAACAAAACTAATGAATAGAACATTAGAGAAATGTTGCAATCCAATTCTAATAAAATATATGTAATCATTAATAAATGAAGTAAGGAAAGATTTCATAGATCCATTATTCTTAAATTATAGAAATTTGTAAGCAACATATGTATATGATTTACACAAATGAAGATAGTTTAATTCATACCTTCACGAGTAAGATCAAGGAGAGATATTATCATATTACCTCTTAGTGGCTTGAGACTCGTGCTAATAATGTGTTAGAAAAGTTATTAGCCAGTAACACAAATAAAAAAGCAACACAAGATAAAGAATACAATGGGAGAACAATATATTATAGAGTAATTTTATTCATTCCAAGTGTGTGTACAAAACAAAGAGACGAGCTCTCCTTTTATAGTTACATAATCACTCCCTGAAATTAATAGAAACATTATGGATCATAATTTCTTGTAAGATAGTGGAAGTTATAGAGAAGCCAAAGGTTGCTATTGGGAGATAGTGGAGAGACCAAGAGATATATGTTATGAACATCCACATTTATTTTAATAAATTCATAACATGATAGGCTTTTTTTGGGTATAGCCCACAGCACGCCCGAGTACATCAAGCGTGGGCTCGTGTTGTGGGTCGTGCCAAGCCTAAAAGAAAACAATTTGGGCATAGTACGGCACGACACGTTTACTTGGTGGGCATTGCAGTGCTGGCCCATTGGCTTTAATGGACCTTGGCTTGATGGGCCATGCTAGCACAATACGACATGTTGGTCACTATTATCCATAAGTTTAACATATTCGTTATTGAGCAATTTTATTTAGTGCCATTTGTTTTTAAAAGTAGGGACTAAAATATGAATTTTTAATTTGCTCACCATTACCTTTTCAAAATAATATAGTTTATATAAAATAATTTAAAGTGAAGAAAAGAGTGCAAGTAACAATAAAAAGAATTGGACACAGAAAGAGAGAAAGAGAGAGAGAGAAGGACAAAATATTTTTTAAATTATAGCTAACCCAAGGATGGTGAATTGAGTTTTAAAAATTTCTCCAACAATAACATCACAATCCACAACATCAGTTACCACATTCCAACAACTACAAACACAACAAGTAAATTAAAGAGGTAAGGGTCGAGAGAAATAAATACAAATTTTTTTACATGATTTAGCAAACTCGCGTACATCCACACCTCCAAATAATCCAACAATTTTTTTGGGATACAACATGCTACATTAATAAAGTCCTCAATTTTGTCAGCAAAGTCATTTTTGGAGCCTCGGGATATAAGGCTGACATGGCATGTTACCACTGTAGAGTTTTAAACAAACCCATTAGCTGCTTTTCTTAATATTCATAATTTTGACTTAATTTTTTTTTTATAATCACGAAAGTGCCTAAAACATTTTGACATATTATCAATATGTTGTTTACATATATTCAGAAATAACAATAAGACTTATAAACTTTCCATATATTCTAACACTTTGAACTTTTCAAGTTCATTTCAAATCAACCCATTTAAATTAAAGAAAATAATGTTGATAAAACCCTTATCTTCCATTTTAATTCAAGTATTTTTAAAGCACATTTATCAGCAAACCATAATGTAATAAAAGATTCAAGAATTTTGGTGAAAGTAATTCATAAAAGACTTTGAGCTCAAAATTGCTAATCATGCATAAATATAGTCAAACTACCTTTACAATAAAGATTGAAAAGAAAGATATCATCAAAGCTAGTATCTTGAGCTTAGGTTTTGACTTGATGAAAATTTCTTTGAATTCTTTGGGTTTGATCTCACATTAATAACTTTTGACCTTCAAGAATTAGTGCATGTTTGGGTTAGCTTAATTAAGCTCTTTTTTGGCTTTTAAAATTAAAAAAAAATCTTTTGGGGTTATTTGGGTGTCAAACCAAAAGTTATCTTTTTAATCCAAAATGTCTTTTGGGAAAAGTCAGGATTTCTAACTTTTCCCAAAAGGCCTTTTGAGAAGCTATATTCTCATTTATTATACTTTTCCTAATTCTTAAACTAACCTTAAATTAACAAAGGAACAAACAAATATTACATCCATATCCAAACCCTTAACCCTATTTCTTATGTAGTTTTCTTGTTTTGCCTCTTTATTGTTCAACCAAAAAAAAAAACAATTGAAGGAATACAATTACCACACCAATCTTCTTTCAATTAAGAATTTTTGTTTGTAATCTTTTGCTTTGATTTACATCTTATTTTTAATTTTTTAATGTGTGTGTGTGTATGTATATATATATATACGGAAATCTCATGCTTTGATTCTTTGTCCATTCGGTTATGCTTTATTTAATTATTTTTTGAAGTAAATTTATAAAGTTGACTTTGAACGAAGAATAATGTTTTGTGAATTGGTGGAATATGGAGTAGAAGTTAAGTTGCTGAATTAAATTTAATTAATTTTGTATTTTTAATTTATGTTTTTGTTTATTTAACATAGGTTTTTGTTCATATGGGCATATAGAAGCGTTACTGTTCAGAATGTAAAGTAAGGAATTGCATTTAGTTCGAATTGTTCATAATGAAGAATATTGTTTGATCTGCATATTATATGACATGCATGTGTAGTAACAAGTAACTGAAATTAAAGTTACAACAATTGATATTTAATCTTTTAAAGATATTGATAGTTGTGGTATCAATTACTACCGAATTGTTTTATATTCTTTTGTGTTTATTGATTTTTTATTATTCTTGCTCTGATTTGGTGTTGTTGATATATCTATTGATAAATATCTATTACCCTTAACTAGAATTAGATGGCAATTGATGGTGTCTCCCAAACAACTTGATGAACTTTGTGAGGCAGGTAAGAATATATATATATATATATATATATATATATATATATATATAATTCATATATATGTATTGATCCTCTCGGTTGTAGTGTTCAAGAGGTTCTCGACAAGTTAGCTACACTTTCATGATACCAACCAATGTCTCCTCTATTGAAGTTGGGCATTCGTTTGTTCACAAAAAAAAGGCAAATAGAGAGACTTTTGTTGCTTTAAGTGAGCCGGAGTATCAACTTGAGTGGTTGAAAGATCAACAAGACGACATCTGAAATTTAGAAACTATTTTGTGCTAGTATTTCAATGTTAGTTCTTTTTTAATTAAGTTGGTGCTAGTGTTTTTGTGTTACTTTGGATTAATGTATTGTTTCCGGATTTTTTTAATTTGTAACAACTTTTGTAAGTTCGTCTTTGCTATTATGTTATCATTTGATGATGAATATTATTATTTTTGGTTGGCTCTCTTGTTTTGTCCGATTCAAAGCTAAAGTTGTAAGATTTGTCATTTTCTTTTTAGATTTTATTTTTATATTTTAAAGAAAAAAAGGAAAATCAAGTTTGGTATTTCTTCTTTAGATATCAGTCATTTTGAAAACTCTATTGATTAACGCTATTTATCATTTTCTATTTTGTATTTGTTACAAAATATCATCAAGTGCTTCAGACGATAACACCAATGAACAATATTTGGAACAAGTAGCTAGAAATGGTAAGATGTTTGAAGATATTGTCCTAGTTGTTGCAAGAACAACTGTATACTATCATAATTTTTTTTTAGTTAAAGAGCCATGCAGAAATTCTCCTCATACAGGATGGAAATTTACTATGGAGGTACTTAATGGCAATGATCGACGTTCCCATGAAATATTTTGAATGGAAAAGCATGTATTTTGCAAAATTATATGATAAATTAAGAAGTTGCAGTTTAACAGCTACTAAAGGTGTGAACTTGGAAGAAGCTATACATATGTTTTTGATGATCTTAGGACACAATCTTGGAAATCGAATGGTTCAAGAATAATTTCAACATTCAAGTGAGACTATGAGCTGTCAATTTGAACATGTTTTAATAGTAATGATGAAGTTAGCTAGTGAATAATATAGAGCACCTAATAATTTTGACGAAACTCCATAATATATTCATGATTAATATATTTATAAATCATTTTAGTTTCTTGTATTAATATATTACATTTTAAGATTGTATCGGAGCTATTGATGGGACTCATATTTTTGCCTCTTTCCCGTGGATGAGCAAATTCCATACATTGGTAAAACAGGTATTCCTACTCAAAAAATAGTGGCAGCATGTGAGTTTGACATGTTATTTACATTTGTGTGGCCTAGATGGGAAGGAATTGCACATGATACTCGTATATTTTTGGAGGCATTGAAAAATGATGATGTAAAATTTCTTAAACCACCAAATGGTAAGTTCTACACTTTGTAAGTGTTATAATACTTTTTTTTTACTTATTTTAAAATAAAAATAATTAATTTTGTTATAATTTATAGGTAAGTATTACTTGGTTGATGGGGGGGTATTCAAATATGAAAGGCTTTCTAGCTCCTTATAATAGAGATAAATATCATCTTCCTGAATTTCGCAATAGTGGCCTACCACGGAATAGTCGAGAGACATTCAATTTTGCACATTCATCATTGCGTAGTGTTATTGAACGTACGTTTGGAATATGAAAGGCACGGTGGAAAATTTTGCAACATATGCTTAATTTCAAATATAATAAGCACGTAGCTATTGCTGCCACATCAATGGCTCTACACAACTTTATAAGGAGAGAGACTATTGTAGATTTGGAGTTCGAGTCTTATGAGGGAAAAGAAGATTACATTCCAGATGATGAAGAATCATCAACTAACATTAATGTTGATGAAAATGAAGCAAGTGAAATAAGAGTGGTTCGTGAAAATATTGCTAGGGAACTTATACTTAGATAAACTTAATCTAGTTACTTTTGTTCTTCTTTTTTATAAAGAAAAATGGTACTTTAATTTGTAAAAGTTTAACTAGATTGATCAAATAATTATGTTTGTCATTGATTTTTAAATTTAATAAGTATTTGTTAGATTTAAATATTTAAGAGTATTAATGACTTTATAATGATTAAAATGTCTTTTTTAGATGGTCAATCAAACACTTCAAAAAGAGTTTCTTATTTAAAAAAAAATCTTTTACTATGGTCATCCAAACAACAAAAATAAGCTAGAGTTTTTACTTAAATTTTATTTTTAAGTAAAAGCAAAATCAAAAGCTAAACCAAACAGACTCTTAATGAGATTCAAAAGTGTTTTCTCATATTATCCTTACTATATTGTTTGTTATTATCAAAATGAAGGTTTGTAAGAGCCTTTAGCTCAAAATATTTTATTTTATATAATTTTAAAAAGCATAGACTAGTATGGACTCTTGCTAAAAGAAAGTGGATTTCATATGGAGACAGATAGAGTTGGGGGTCGCTTAATGAAATGTGATAAGTGTATAATTTCATGTCAGTTTTAATAAATTTGTTTACAGTATTTAAATGTATTCTTGAACTTCTTGAATCTTTGTTAACGTTTGATGTTTTATAGGAGTTTTTTAGGTAAAGAACTAAAAAGGGCAAAAAAGGTATGAATTAGTGTGGAATACCCAAATTACAATTTCATGTATTCTGATTGCTTCTTGAGCAAACTTTTAGACTTTATTTACTTTTATTTGGCTATATTAAAATGTTCTAAGGTTGAAGATCAGATTTGAGCCAAGAGATTGATTCATGAAGGCTTGTTGATTTCCTAATTAGGCCAATAATATAAATAAATTTTTAAACTATTCCGCCACTTGGACCTATAATCTTGTGTCAAGTTCATATTTTCATAACGAAAAAGAAGTTAAAAACAAGTATTTACTAGTCCTACAAGGATTAAGATAACAACTTTATATAAAGACAACAAGTTAAACATCCTAAAAGGAGAAAGAACGTGAAGCATCAATTCAAAGGAGAGAAGAACGCAAGAATAAAGAAGAAGGCGAATTTGAGAGAAGACCTAGTTGCTTTACCATAATTCAATTAATAACTTTTTCTTGTCATATTTTATTAGTTTTCTTTCATGGATTTGATGCTTACATATTTAGACATGTATAGGTAATCTTTCTATTCATTATTATTGATTTCAAAACTGTAGACATGGATTTTAGTTAATAAAATTTCAGAATAAGAATTTCTTCATCTTTATCTAGAGAATTTTATATTTCACTTATTTTAATTTCAAGAACTTCTATCTTGTTTGTTCAGGTGGCCAACTACATGATTTGATTGTTAATTTCGTAATCGCCAAATAACTAAACACAAGTGGTAGCTTGTGATCAATGATTATTAAATATTTTTGTTTGATTGCGTGTGGAAAATAATTCAAGATAAATAAACGGAGCTTGTATGTTTGCATTTTCATTCAACATATATCTTTCTTTAATGATTTCATTAAATTGAATTTAGATAGCTTATTATGGATTGTTTGATAGAAATAAATTAAGTGAAGAGGTTGTTTAACTTAAAAGCTAAGTAAGGAAAATTTAAGATAATTGAACTTGTAATTATCTTAAGGTGGTTGTTTTCAAAAGTAATGAATGATAATTCTGATAGTTGGTCTAAAATCCATTGTGTAGTGGTGGATAATGATTTCTTAATCACATTTCACATCATATATAAACCTCTTTAAAATTGTTTTCAACAAGTTCAAATTTTTTACTTTAAATTCTTTAGTTTAGTTTATATAGCAAATCAACTTCAAACACGCACCTGCCCCCTCACCCTAAGATTTTGTGTGCGAGTTCACTAGAATATTCATAGCAGATCTAGAAAGTTTGAGTTAATTTCAATAGGTATAAATAAGTTTTTAATTATATCATCATTGCTAACCAGTTTGTGTGTTTTATATAAATAACTTATTAATTAGGAACAATTCTTTCTGGGAATGATTCTTGATTACCTTTATGCTTCATAACAATAATAGTTTAAGGTAAGGTTTTGGGTGATGCACATTTTAGCAACATCAAAATTTATTGATCATTAGATATATCTGATAGCTAATATTTAATGGTCTACATACAATATATGCCCAGATTCTACATGAGAGCATTATGGTATATGTGTGTTAGTACTCTCAAATGATTCGAACCCTTATTATAAGTGGGGAAGAAATTAAATTACTATTTGTATTGATGAAAAGAGGAACAAATATGACATACCAATGATTTTTAAGTGCGTATAACACTTTTCTTTAGGTTTTATTTGCACCCACTTGAAAGGGTTTGCTAAAGGGATTTTATGCAAATTACCTCTAGGATATAGCAAAACTAAACATTGCAATTAGATGCTGAAATATTCCCTAACACTTTTATTTTAAATTGTATGATTGTAGAGAGAACATAACAAAGAAAATTATTTCAAATATCAAAGAATGATTTCTTTTTTTTTTTTTGCTAAGGAAGTGAAATCAAAGTCTTGTTTATAGTGCTTCAAGTAACATTGTAATTCTTTAATTATAATTTAACTCATAGGAAATCAATTTCAAATTAGTTGATTCTTTAAATTAAAATTCATTGCAACAATTTGATTCACTCCGAGGCTTTGAATTCAAATTTAGCGCACCATTTAATTAACCACAGTTTGCTTTATTACAAACTCTCTTTATCCCTATTATTAATAATATTACAATTTGTACAACAATTTAGCTATAACTAAAAACTTACTATGTAAATGTGCTTTAAGAGGGAAAATAAGGGTGCATTTGGTAACATTTTTGTTGGGTGTTTTTTGTTTCTAAAAAACAAAAAGGCCCAACATGTTTGGTCAAGGCATTTTTTGATAATTAGTAAAAAATATTAGAGAATAAAATATTTTTGTTTTTTAACTTTTATAAAGAAAACTCGAGACTCTTTAGAGAATAGTATAAACAGGGCCAGGTAAAAGGTTGGTGTTTAGCCCACCACTGTCATTTATTCAATTATTATTTTATTAATTACTTCCACCTTATCCCCTCAATTTTACTTATATGATTACACCTTTTTTTTCCTTTCACTGTAACCACTCAACATCCATTATCTTTTTAACTGTAACAAGTTCTAGGTATTTTTTAAAATTTATGACTTTATTTATTGTTCATTAAAATTTTGTATGACTCTCTGTTATATCAAATATAAGATGAAGATCTATTTTTTTATAATTTTGACGTAGTAAGAATGAATAATGGTGCTTTATTTTAAATTATTCTATTTAACTTTATGTATGACTATGTATTTTTGCACTTTAAGCATTTATTTTATTGTAATACTAAAAGCATTAGTTGTTTATTTTTTATGATGACATTTTAGCATGTAGGGCTTCTTGCCTTTTAGTCTTTTGTTGATGATGACACTTAGCTAAATCTGCTAGTTATGGTTTTATCTTATACTTATCTGATGTTGAGTGGTCTTCTTGAATTCCCTGAATCTTTTTGGCCTTTCTAGTCTAATCCTCGATGAATTGAATTTTGTACTAAATAAAGGGTAATCATTAATGTGTTTTCTTTTTAAATGCATTAGAAGGAGATGGCCTCAACTGATGATGATGTTGATGGTAAAGCTGAATGTTCTCCTGTAAATGAGTTAGTATTCATTTGCATTTTGTATGAACATGTGAAAAATGGTGACATGTAAACTTCTACCTTTAGTAAAAAGGTTTGGTCCATGATAAATGATGAACTTTAAGTTGAAATATTAAAGCAATAATCCCAAACTTAAAGCAAAGTACAATCATTTGCAAAAGAAACATCAAGAGCTTTCTAAGTTAATTAACTATACTGGATTTGGATGGGATCCTGTTTCAAATATTGTCCCAGTAGCAAATAAGTGTGGAAGAGCACATTAAGGTAACTTTGTAGTTTACAATTAAAAAAAAAAAGATATGCTTATCGAACATTTATTTATTTATTATTATTATTATTATTTTAGCAAGTTCCAAGAGAGAAACCATATCATAAGAAATAATTAGACCACTATAGGATTTTCGGGAAGATATATAATACTATGACCGCAACTAGTCAGATGCATTTTTCATGAAACCAATTAGTTATGAGGAACAAATATTTGAGGAAATGTTTCTCAATATAAGAATGCATGTGAATAATAATGAGTTAATTGATGAGTCTAAGCCTTTAGTTGCACATAGCCAAGAAAAGAAAGCTTGTCGTAGAGCTAATCAATCCCAAGCATCTGGACCATAATGCTAGGATCAAATGGGAAAGGCCATTGAAAATTTTTGTGATATAATGAGCGACAGATCAGACAAAAAAACAGGAGTGTCAAAACTCAAGAATCAAGTCATGTTGAAGGACATAGTGGAAAAGGTTCGTAGTTGTGCTCTAGTGCAAAAGGTATGCAGATTGTCGAGAGCATTGGGGTTGATAATGGCATTTACATCAATTTTTTGGAGAAAAATTTTCCTTGCTATGTCTAATGATAGGAGGAAAGTTTGATTAAGCCAACTGGACTAGATTGTGGTTAATTTTAACTATGCTTTGCAATAGCAACTATGTTATTGTTCTGTATGTGTGCTTAAGTTTTGTTTGACACTTCAAATATTTTTCATTTTTTTATGGTTATTTCTAAGCTTTGGATTATTGCATGAACTATGTTATTGAGTTTAAACTCTATAGACTATGCATTAATGTTGTTATTATTATATTAATATTGTTTTACAATTTTTATAACATTTTTATTTTAGTTAATTAATTGACATTTGTGTATTTATCCATTATTCTAGTTAAATGAACATTTTCTTACTTTAATAAATGTCTATACGATAGATATCATATTGGAAGAAAGTGATTCAAATAATTCATCGTATAGTGATAAGTCAGATAATCCGTCATATAATGCTAAATCAAATAGTGATTCAAATCTTGATGAGATTGCAATAAGTATGCTCTTGTTGTTGAGCATTTATTTTTATTATTTGCAATCTTGACAACATAGAGGGTCACGAAATATCTCTAGCTTAAAGGGACGAGATTATGTGTGAGACTTATTGTCTGAGCATCTAGACAGAATGTATGATTTATTTCGCATAGATAGATATGTATTTTTAAGATTATGTGATATTCTTCAAGAATTAAACTTGCTACAAAATGAGAGAGAAGTTGGAGTACATAAACTTATGTTAATTTTCTTATTTATCGTGTCACATAGTATTCGTATGTATGTTGCTACTGATCAATTCCGACACTCAAATGAAACAATTCATAGGCAATTTAAGCATGTTCTTAGGGTAATATGTTCATTCGCACCACATATTATTTGTCTTAGAAGTCAACGAGAGATAGACACCACATGAAGTTTGAGATAACCCAAAATACCGTCCATATTTTAAGGTACGTATTATAACTAAAGCCAGTGACGAATATTATAAATATAATAAATGTTTTTTAAATATTATATTATTTGTTTAGGAATATATTGGTTCGATTGATAGAACTCATATACATGCACGGGCACCTACTCAAAAACAAATATCATACATTATGGTCACACAAAATATTATGTGTGGGTGTTCTTTTATTATGATATTTACATTTGTGTATATAGGTTGGGAAGGGACAACCAATGATTCAAGAGTTTTCTTAAATGCAATAAGGAAATAAATGCATACTCATAAATAAGACATTACTATGTAGACTCAGGATATATAAACATGCCTAGACTTTTAACATCATAAAGAGGTCAAAGGTATCACTTATGTGACGATAGAGAGCTTAGTGTTGCGGACAGCCCAATTCACTAGCCCAATTGCCCACAATTTCGGGCTAGAGAGCCAACACAAGGCCAAGAGTGCTAGCTTGGCCCAATTCCGGAACATTCTAGACAAATCTAGCACATGTGAGCTGTAAATACTCTAGACTTCTCCATGTGATTCCAGCACATGTACATAGCTGGAAAGTGATAGAATTCTCTAGAATCTCTAGGGGCAAGCCTCCCCTATAAATATGGGATGGCATTAGGCATTTGTATCCAACAAGCTTTGTAAGCAATTCAAGCATTGTAATCTCTCTTTGTGCAATACAAGTTTTCTTATTTGGCTCCATTGCTCTCTCTTTCTCTTCTCTAGTTCGAGAAGCTCTAGGCTTACTTAGCAACATTCGGCAAAGTTGTCTAAGTGCCGCACGGGTTTGCTGCGCAAAGTACTCATCCCGTGACAAGTGGTATCAGAGCTAAGGTTTGCACGCACGCAAATTAGCTCACGAAGCAATGGCCAACGCTTCGAATGTAGCACAAGAGGGTGTTGTTGGTGTGGATGTTCCACCGGAACCAGTCCGTGGCCGTGAGGGAGAACGCGCCCAAGGCAAGACTCGTGGCAAGTCCAAGGCCCCATCCGTGGATGCGATGGAGCCTCGTGTGACTACTCTCGAAATCGCATTGACAGCCGCTCAAGATAGCCTCGAGGGATTGGAGGAAAGAGTGGACGGTCTCGAGGGGGAATACGCCGAGTTCACGGTGGCAACAAAGGCTCTCATCCAAGAGCAAGCGAACACTCTCCGAGGTGAGTTTCGTTCATTCCATGATGAGTTGCTAAAACTTCGTAGTTTTGTTCAGGATGAACTACGCGCTGTCCGTGCGGAAGTGGATGAAGTCCGCTCGGATTGGGCATGGCACAAGCGCACACTCTCCGCAAGTCCAGCTTCCGCAAGCTCGAGTGATGCCCGCCGTATTGACGTGCCAAAGCCCGACACATACGATGGCACACGAAATGCCACCATCGTGGACAATTTCCTCTTTGGGCTTGATCAATACTTCGATGCCGTGGGTGTACGAGACGAGGCATCGAAAGTGGGCACTGCACCCACTTATCTTAGAGGCGCTGCACAACTATGGTGGCGTCGCAAGCATGGTGAGATGGGCAAAGGCATTTGCACCATCGATACTTGGGCCGACTTCAAGCAAGAACTCCGAAAGCAGTTCGCCCCAAGCAATGCGGAGAAGGAAGCGCGAGCGCGCTTACGTCGCCTCAAGCAATCGGGTAGTATTCGGGACTACATCAACGAGTTCACTACCCTTATGTTGGAGATAAGCGACATGTCAGACAAGGATTCACTCTTCTACTTCCAAGATGGCCTCAAGGATTGGGCCAAGACCGAGCTTGATAGGCGTGGTGTTCAAACACTTGACGACGCCATTGCCGTTACGGAGTCGCTCACCGAATACTCTACCCAATCCAAGGACAAAAAGGCCAACCAAGGCAAAGGTGGGGGAGAGAGTCGCAAGGACAAAGGCAACAACCGCAAAGATTGGGGGCAGAAAAGGCCGCCTAGCAACAAAAGTTGGCAAGGAAAATCGGAGGGCAAGAAGGAGGCACCAAAGCCGCGAAGCCCATGCTTCATATGCAACGGTCCTCATTGGGTACGCGACTGTCCGGAGAAGAAGTCGCTCAATGCTCTTGCTGCCCAACTAAAGAGCAACCCTACAATGTCCTCGGAGGAACCCCAACTCAGCATGGGTTCTCTCCAACGCCTCAGCGCACTCAATCGCCAACAGCCCACACTCGTCAAGAAAGGGCTCATGTTTGTAAGCGCAAAGATAAATGGCCAGTCCGTTCGCGCGCTGCTAGACACGGGAGCGACGCACAACTTCGTGTCCGTAGACGAGGCCAAGCGCTTAGGCCTCAAGGCCACCAAGGAAGGAGGTACAATGAAGGCAGTAAACTCACCCGCCAAGCCAATTGCGGGAATTGCACAAGGCGTGCACTTAACACTCGGTACATGGAGTGGAAAGCTTGATTTCTCCATCGTGCCCATTGATGACTTCAAGATGGTCCTCGGCATGGAATTCTTCGACCAAGTCCATGCCTTCCCACTGCCCGCTACAAACTCCCTAAGCATCCTTGATGGGAGCAAAGCATGCATGGTACCCGCGGAGCGAGGCAAGTCCGAAGAGAAGACACTCTCCGCCATGCAATTCAAAAGGGCTTTCAAGAAGGACCCAAGCTTCTTGGTCTCCATTCGGGAACTAAACGAGGAAGGAAATTGCGGAACATTGCCAAGCCAAGTCCCTCCACAAATTCAAGCTGTCCTCAATGCATACGAGGAAGTAATGCCTCCAGAACTTCCGAAGAAGCTCCCACCTCGGCGAGAGGTAGATCATGCAATCGAGCTGGAGCAAGGCGCGAAGCCACCAGCCTTAGCGCCCTACCGCATGGCACCACCCGAACTTGAGGAGTTGCGGAGACAACTCAAAGACTTGCTGGACGCAGGATACATTCGCCCCTCAAAGGCCCCATTCGGCGCACCGGTCCTCTTCCAAAAGAAAAAGGATGGATCGCTGCGGATGTGCATCGACTATAGAGCGCTCAACAAGATCACCATCAAGAACAAGTATCCGATTCCCTTGATCGCGGACTTGTTCGACCAACTTGGCAAAGCGCGGTACTTCACCAAACTTGATTTGCGCTCCGGGTACTACCAAGTGCGCATCGCCAAGGGAGATGAACCAAAGACGGCATGCACAACAAGGTATGGGTCTTTCGAATTCCTTGTGATGCCTTTTGGTCTTACTAATGCACCCGCCACATTTTGCACGCTTATGAACAAAATGCTCCAACCATTTCTCGACCGCTTTGTGGTTGTGTACTTGGACGACATAGTGGTGTATAGCACCACGCTTGAGGATCATGCCCAACACTTGCGGCAAGTCCTCCAAGTACTCCGAGACAACGAGCTCTTCCTCAAGCTGGAGAAATGTTCATTTGCACAACAAGAAGTGGAGTTCCTCGGCCACAAGATTGCGGGCGGGAAGATTATGATGGAGAATGCTAAAGTAAAGGCCATCCTCGAATGGGAACCTCCCTCGAAAGTGCCAGAGCTTCGCTCATTCCTTGGGCTGGTGAATTACTACCGCCGCTTCATCAAGGGCTATTCGGCCAAGGCGGCACCCTTGACGGATATGCTCAAGAAAAACAGAACATGGCATTGGTCTGAAGAGTGCCAACACGCATTTGAGGAGTTGAAGAAAGCAATCTCGGAGGAACCTGTCCTGGCTCTTCCGGACCACACAAAGCCCTTCGAAGTCCAAACGGATGCCTCGGATTTCGCCATAGGAGGAGTCCTCATGCAAGAAGGCCACCCTATAGCATTCGAGAGTCGAAAGCTAAACGATACAGAACGCCGCTACACAGTACAAGAAAAGGAGATGACAGCCATCATCCATTGCCTAAGAGTGTGGCGACATTACTTGCTTGGCTCACACTTCATAATCATGACAGACAATGTGGCGACAAGCTACTTCCAAACTCAGAAGAAGTTGAGTCCGAAGCAAGCACGGTGGCAAGATTTCCTAGCAGAATTCGACTATCGGCTTGAGTACAAACCAGGGAAAGCCAATGTCGTTGCGGACGCTCTAAGCCGCAAGGCAGAATTGGCAACACTTAGCATGAGCCAACCAAAGTCCGACCTTGTCTCACGCATCAAGGAAGGCCTCCAACAAGACCCGCTAGCAAAGGATTTACTGGAGAAGGTGCTCGAGGGAAAGACAAGGCGCTTTTGGCAAGAGGAAGGCATCCTCCTCACCAAGGGAGATCGGCTGTTTGTGCCAAGGTGGGGAAACTTACGAAAGGGAGTTATCAAGGAGTGCCACGACTCCAAGTGGGCTGGTCACCCAGGAATCGAGCGCACCACCGCACTAGTCCAAGCCTCGTATTTTTGGCCGCACATGAGGGACGACATCGAGGCATATGTGCGAACTTGTCTTGTGTGCCAACAAGACAAGGTGGATCATCAACTTCCAGCGGGATTATTGGAGCCGCTACCACTAGCAACAAGGCCATGGGAAAGTGTCTCCATGGACTTCATCACATCGCTGCCCAAGTCCGAAGGTTGCGGAAGCATCATGGTCATTGTCGACCGATACAGCAAGTATGCCACATTCATTGCCGCACCAGTCGATTGCAAAGCGGATGAGGCAGCCCGCCTATTTGTCAAGCACATTGTGAAGCTTTGGGGAGTTCCAAAAAGCATTGTGAGCGACCGAGACCCTCGGTTCACTGGGCGTTTTTGGACAGAGCTCTTCAAGATGTTGGGGACTGATCTCAAGTTCTCGACAAGCTTCCACCCACAAACGGATGGGCATACCGAGCGCATTAATGGCCTCCTCGAGATGTACTTGAGGCATTATGTGAGTGCTCATCAGCGGGATTGGGCGAAACTACTCGACATCGCCCAATTTTCTTATAACTTGCAGCGAAGTGAGGCTACGGGTAAGAGTCCGTTCGAGATCATCATGGGATTCCAGCCAATGACCCCCAATGCCATAGCCTCAACTTATGGAGGGAAAAGCCCCGCGGCACATAAGCTCGCCCGCGAATGGCATGAGGAAGCGGACATCACGCGAGCCTACCTCGACAAAGCCGCGAGGAAAATGAAGAAATGGGCGGATACAAGGAGACGGCATGTTGAGTACAAGGAAGGTGATCAAGTCATGATCAAGCTCCTACCCCAACAATTCAAGACGTTGCGGAAAGTCCACAAGGGGTTAGTGAGGCGCTACGAGGGACCCTTCCGAGTTGTTCGACGTGTGGGCAACGTCTCGTATCAACTCCAACTTCCGCCAAGACTCAAGATCCATCCGGTCTTCCATGTGAGCCTTCTCAAGCCATATCACGGAGACATGGGAGAACCAAGTCGCGGAGAATCAAGGCGCGCGCCAACTGCCGTTGTCACCGCGTTCGACAAAGATGTGGACTACATCATTGCGGACCGAGTGGTTTCAAGGAGGGGCGTGCCAGCACATAGCGAGTACTTGGTGAAGTGGAAAAACCTCCCCGAGAGCGAAGCCACTTGGGAACGTGAAGAAGATTTGTGGCAATTCGCTGAGCACATTCAAAATTTCAAGCACGAGAGCGCGACGAGGACGCCGCGAGCTTAGGTGGGGGAGGATGTTGCGGACAGCCCAATTCACTAGCCCAATTGCCCACAATTTCGGGCTAGAGAGCCAACACAAGGCCAAGAGTGCTAGCTTGGCCCAATTCCGGAACATTCTAGACAAATCTAGCACATGTGAGCTGTAAATACTCTAGACTTCTCCATGTGATTCCAGCACATGTACATAGCTGGAAAGTGATAGAATTCTCTAGAATCTCTAGGGGCAAGCCTCCCCTATAAATATGGGATGGCATTAGGCATTTGTATCCAACAAGCTTTGTAAGCAATTCAAGCATTGTAATCTCTCTTTGTGCAATACAAGTTTTCTTATTTGGCTCCATTGCTCTCTCTTTCTCTTCTCTAGTTCGAGAAGCTCTAGGCTTACTTAGCAACATTCGGCAAAGTTGTCTAAGTGCCGCACGGGTTTGCTGCGCAAAGTACTCATCCCGTGACATTAGGGAGCATTAATAGGGCCAACATAATTGTCCAACTGCTGAATTATTCATTGAGAAATGTTATCGAATGGTGTTTTGGCATTTTAAAGACTCGATATATTGAAGTTAATACCAAACTATCGTCCATGTAAGCAACAACTTATCCCTCTTGCTTTCATGTGTTACATAATTTTATTCGTAGAGAGGCCTAATATGACATATTGGTTTTTAACTCCCTCACCAGACCGGATAGCGTACCAAATGAACCGTGTTGTTGGCTTGGTATTTCGAGAGAATTTAGAATGAAATATGGAATTAAGAGAATGCAACTGCCAAGTTGAAAACAAAATGGCAAATTAGATTAATAAATACCCATAAGAAATTGAAGAACAACATATACACATGTAACATACTATGCATTCAGCTTGTTGCTTGCGTTTTTTATAATTTCGACCATCAGGAAGAGGATCCCAAATCTCACCATATTCTTCTTTCATATTCACACTGAACAGGAACCAATGAGAGACATTATCGTTAATTAGAACATAAATCTAAAAAAGAAAAAAAATTCAGTATCTTTCTCATAGAATATGTTTTACAATAGTAAACAAGCAATTAGTTGATAGTTTAGAAAGTAACCTATCGGCACCTTTGAAAGTCTGGCATGAAAGAATTTTCAACACTAGTTGCTTGTGTAAAACCATCCACGTCAGCTCCAACAGTAAATGCTGATTGCTACAAAAGAACAATAAGTAAACAATTGATATATAAATAAATAGTCATTGAAAAAACTTTGTTGTAGAGAGCAATGTTTGAAAAATTATTATAGATAAACAACAACTTTCAATTCACATAGAAATAATAGTACTAGATACTTACTGCATATAGTGTTAGTGATGCAACAGAAGTTTACTGTTCAAAATATTCCGTTGATTCTAGAGAATAACGGAACAAAAGAACAACTAAATTCATGTTGATTCAAAAGAATACCACAAATTTAGGGATTAAGACTCGTTGATTCCACAGAATACCGATAATTAACTGTTCAAATACTCACAAAGAGATTTGAAAATTGAAATATTATTAAACTCAAAATTCTCCGCCTTCAAAGGTTACAAGAGAGAGCTATTTATAGTAGTAGTAATTATCCTAATTCATGAAGTAAAAAAAAAATCCTAAATTGAAAGGGAAACAAAATTCTAAATTAGAAAGGAATTTAAAAGTCTTAAACTTTAGTTAATAAGGAAACTAATCCTAGTATAATATGGATTCCTACTCTTCATCATTCCCCTTGGGGTGGAGAGAATTCGCCCTCGAATTCGGATTGTCAGAAACAACATCTTCATCATGATCACCTCTGTAAGGAATAAGATGCTTAACATTAAATACATCTGCGGTGCGGATATGACTAAGAAGCTTTAATCGGTAGGCATTAGGATTTATCTTCTCTATAATCTCCAAAGGACCGATTTTCCTAGCAGAAAGCTTGTTGTACTCACCAACTGAGAATCTATCTTTAGTTAGGACAGCCCAAACAAAATCTCCCACTTGAAATTCCAAAGCTCGATGTTTTTTGTCTGCCATAATTTTATAACCTTCGGTTGTCTGCTTCAAAGACTCTTGCGTAGTTTCATGAATCTTCTGAAGCTGCTCAATAAAGTCTTCTGCTTTACCGCTTTTGCGAACTAAATCTGGAACTGGAGCCAAGTCGATGGGAGCTCGTGGATTATATCCGTAATTCACCTGAAAAGGGCTTAAACCAGTACTACGCTTAACTGCACGGTTATAAGTAAACTCGACTTGATATAACTTCTGATCCCACATCTTCAAGTTATCACCAACTAGACTACGTAGATGGTTTCCTAAAGAGCGGTTGACAACTTCAGTTTGACCATCTGTTTGTGGGTGATAAGCACTACTAAAATTCAAGCGAGTGTTGGTCAACTTCCATAATGTCTTCCAAAAATGGCTAAGAAATCGTGTATCCCGGTCAGATACTATAGAACTTGGTAAACCATGTAATCTATAGACTTCCTTGAAGAATAGGCGAGCAACAGTCAAAGTGTCTGTAGTCTTCTTGCAAGCAATGAAGTGAGCCATTTTTTAGAATCGATCAACAACAACAACTATTGAATCCATACCCCTCTGAGTGCGGGGTAATCCCAAAATAAAATCCATGCTAATGTCAGCCCAAGGTTGTGTTGGAATCGGCAAAGGCATATATAACCCAGCATTAGTTGCTACGCCCTTGGAAACTTGACAAATACGACAAGTCTCGACATAGTGATAGACTTCACGCTTCATAGTAGGCCAAAAATAAGTGTTAGCGATTAGAGCCAGAGTTTTGTCACGACTCATGTGCCCTTCGTTATGTAACTCTGAAATGATTTTCAATCTCAAACTTGAATCAGGAGTACACAACTGATTACTCTTGAAAAGGAATTGCGTCATGTAAATGATAATCTGAGCGAAACCCTGCAACAACGTCTTCTAATATAGGAGCAAAGTAAGGATCAGAAGCATATAACTCTCGAAATGTATCAAATCTGAGAACTTGATTATGCATCTGTGTCAATAAAGAAGCTCGTCGACTAAGTGCATCTGCTGCTAGGTTGGATTCACCAGAGGTATGCTTCACTACAAAAGTAAATTGTTGAAGGAATGTTGTCCACGTGGCATGTCTGTGGGAGAGCTTGTCTTGACTATTGAGGTACTTTAACGCGGCATGGTCAGTGTATAAAACAAAGTCTTTATGAATTAGATAATGTCGCCAATGTTTTAACGCTTGAACTACTGCGTAAAATTCCACATCATAAGTGTTGTAGTGTGCCTTTGCTCCATTCAACTTCTCACTGAAATAAGCTATAGGCTTATCTTGTTGGCTAAGAACAACTCCAATGCCGACCTTAGAGGCATCACAATGTATCTCAAAAGTGAGCAAAAAATCTGGTAGGGCAAGTACTGGGGCAGTAATCAACTTTTCTTTGATAATCTTGAATGCCTTAGTGGCTGCTTCTGTCCAAGAGAATTGTCCTCCTTTCATGTAATTCGTGATTGGTGCCATAATAGTACTGAAATAATGAATGAATCGCCTGTAAAAATAGGCCAATCCATGGAAACTTCTGGTGGCGGATAAAGTAGTTGGTTGTGGCCAATCTCGAATAGCATCCATTTTTGATTGGTCAACAGATATACCATCCTTCGACACCACATATCCCAAAAATAATACTTTCTCTGTCATGAAAATACACTTGTTTACTGCTGTGTATAAACTTGTTGCTCTTAAGGCTAAAAGCAATTCTCTCAAATGTTGTAGATGTAACTCGTGACTGGTGCTATATATAAGTATATCATCGAAGTAAACAACCACAAACTTTCCAATGAAAGGGTGAAGAACTTGATTCATAACTCGCATAAAAGTACTCGGAGCATTGGATAAGCCAAACGGCATTACCAACCACTCGTATAACCCTTCGCGAATTTTAAAAGCTGTTTTCCATTCATCTCCAGACCGTATTCAAATTTGATGGTAGCCACTTTTCAAATCAAGTTTGGTAAAAATTGTTGCTCCACTGAGTTGATCTAACAAGTTATCTAATCGAGGGATTGGAAAACGATATCGAACTGTAATTTTATTGATAGCTCGACTGTCCACGCACATCCTCCAAGAGCCATCTTTCTTTGGAGTCAATAAAGCAGGGACTGCATAGGGACTAAGACTTTCATGGATAAATCCCTTTTCTAGTAACTCTTCCACTTGGCGCCTTAATTCTTCATGTTCTGTAGGACTCATACGATAATGAGGTCGATTTGGTAATGTAGAACCTGGTACCAAATCAATTTGGTGTTGTATATCCTGAAGAGGTGGTAAACCCTGTGGTAGCTCATTGGGGAAAAAATCTTGAAATTCCGCCAGAATAGGTGTCACAGCTTCAGGAATCTCCGAATCACCGTTACTCTCTTTTTCCAATAAAATGTAGACTCTCTTTGTCTTTGCTACAACATCTATAAATTGCTTCTTGCCTAACAAATAATTACCGAAGTCTTGCTCGAGAGTAAACTCCTTGTTAGGTAGGAGAACGATCTTGGTGTTGTTAAACATGAAGCTGTAGGTGTTTCTCTTCCCATCATGTACTACGTTTCGATCATATTGCCAAGGTCTACCCAGTAAGAGATGACAAGCATCCATAGCAACAACATCACACCAAATTTTATCTTTATAAATTGAACCAACGGATAAAGAAACTAAGCAACGTTTCGATACTGTCACTTGATTTCCCTTATTCAGCCATGTGAGTTTATATGGAGTTTGATGAGGTTCTGTCTTTAAATTTAGCTTTGTTATGGCTTCTTCCGAAATGACATTCTCGCAACTGCCTGAGTCTATGACCATACGACATACTTTACCCCCAATTGTGCATCATTTTGTCGTAGCCACTTGTTTTTATCTTGACCTTTAGGAGTGAAGAATGCGCGGTTCACGATCAACATTGGTCCGCTATCACCATGTTCTTCAACAGATTGAGCGCTACCACTACTATCAAAAGTTGGCTCTACCGCGAACTCTTCAGTTTCTTCCTCCTGATAGTCTTCGTTTTCCTCTGTGCCTATAAATAAGCCTTTACTATATTTTCCTCCCTTTTTACATTCTGTCATTCGGTGTCCATTTTCTCCGCAATTAAAACAGCGTATTCCCGAACCCAAGGATTGGGTTTTGCTGTTTTGACTGATTTCACTAGGTTTACTAGTTTTATTTGGAGGATTTGGAGGAGTGAAATTATGAAATTGAGAAGTCGGGTTTGAATTATCACGAACACCACTTCGAGCACCCCGAAAGCTTGAGTCAATAGTACGTCGACTAAATTGCTTCTATAACTGCAAGGCTTGTTGGTGTGCCTCTGAAATAGAGTATGGGTCAAGTAAATTTAATTGGTCTTGAAATTGAGATCGTAGGCCTCCAATGTAGCGGGAAACCTGTTGTTATTCTGTCTCTGTCAAGTCATTGCGTGCCACCAACCAATGGAATTCTGTAGTGTAATCATCCACTGATCGATTACCTTGCCTTAAATTCTGTAGCTGTTGGTATAATAGTTTGGTGTAATTATGAGGCAAGAATGCTCCACGTAAATGCTTTTTGAACTTTTCCCAAGAATCAATCTTCTTTTTGCCTTGCCTAATCCTTGTGAGCTTAGTTTGTTGCCACCAAGCTGCTGCTCTTCCATGAAATCGAGTTGCAGCAAGCGAAACTAGTTTATTTTCAGGAACTTTTTTGTATTAAAAAACTTCCTCAATAGCATTAATTCAATCCAATAATTCTTCAGGTTGACCACTTCCTTGAAATTCGGGAATGTCAATTCTCAACCCAGATTCCCATCTTCTGTCATCAGTAAACTCAGTTCTAGGTCGACGCCCAAAGAATTGGTTAACAAAGCTTCCACTTGATTTGTCTTCATGTTCTGGAGTATGATGGCGTTCGTCAAGTAACTCTGTCATTCGTGCCATTTGTGCAGCTAACATATCAATTCTGGCTGTCATACTAGCCAGGGCTTCATCTTTAAAAATATCTTCTTGATTGTAAGTTGCAGTATGAGCATCACGAGCTTTTCTTGGAGGTATTTTATCAAATTCGGGTTTAAAAGGGTAGTGGGGCTAAACGGAAGAATCAAAAAGCGCAAAAAAAAAAAGGAAAGGTTTGGTGGTAGATGGAGTTAGATTGGTGATACCAGGTTTTAGCTCTGATACCAAACTGATGCAGCGGAAGTTTAATGTTCAAAATATTCAGTTGATTCTAGAGAATACCGGAACAAAAGAACAACTAAATTCACGTTGATTCAAAAGAATACCGCAAATTTAGGGATTAAGACTCGTTGATTCCACAGAATACCGAGAATTAACTGTTCAAATACTCACAAAGAGATTTGAAAATTGAAATATTACTAAACTCAAAATTCCCTTCCTTCAAAGGTTACAAGAGGGAGATATTTATAGTAGTAGTAATTATCCTAATTCATGAAGTAAAAACAAAATCCTAAATTGAAAAGGAAACAAAAATCTAAATTAGAAAGGAATTTAAAAGTCTTAAACTTTAGTTAATAAGGAAACTAATCCTAGTATAATATGGATTCCTACTCTTCATCGGTTAGTAAATACTAGTTTATTAGTGCATCCTCGGGTTTAGTCCATTCACAAAGTGTGAGGTGATATGCTATCATGATAAGAATCTAAAACAGTGGTCAATAAATATCCAAATTAATATTCAGTAACAATAAGACATCCAAACATATAGTATGTAAAGTTAGTGGCAATACACTACAAATCTCTTCGTTTAAAGTTGTGTCAGGCAAAATACTCACACAATTATGCCTAGAGATAAATTGATCATCAGTAGAGACAAGGATTTCATTGAAAACACAAACAACTAATAAAATGTTAGGCAATTAAGACATGTATATAGGGGAATAAAAAAGACATATCCATATAAATTGCAAGTACCTTCCATTACCATCTTATCAAATGCATATTGAATGAGCTTCAATTGGTTAAGAGAAAGGGAATTATTTACATAGAAAGGACCAACTTTAAACTTAGCCTTCACTCCCCGAGACACTTTATTATAAGGAGAAAGTTGATATCATTCAGGTCTTCTGTTCTTTGCTGGTCTTGTTACTGGTGCACTCATGCTAAAAGAGGTCTGGAACTTTTGCTTAATGTCAATTGGTTCAGCTAAATTCTATAAATGTCCAAGCTCAAAATTAATTCATTATCATTGAAATCAAATTACAACTAAAAATTGCTTAGACTAACCTCTCTTTCCTCTCGAGAACATGATCTCCATCAAATTAAAATAAATCAACCATAGTTTTGCTAGCTTGTGCAGTAGTCCCAATACAGCCCAACATGGCATCAAAGGCTCATAAACCTACTTTCACTCTACGATCCACGGAGTCATCATCATCATCACTGACTAAAATCATTTTTCCTTCAGGTTTTGACATTGCTTTTTCATTCAGAGATGTAGGATTTCGAATTTTTGAATTTGAAGGCGGATCAGTAGCAGATGGTTGTTTAGTTGATCCTCTATGATACTTTGATGTCAATTCACCCAATAATTTTTCTATGTTTTCCAATCTCCATTCTAGAGTTTGGAGCAACTCTTTGTTTTGGTTGAAGAATGACCCAAACCTTTCCATTTGTAATTGAAAAGCATCATTATTAACATTATTCTGCTTAGGACGTTCTGCCTGTTTAGGCTTACAAAGACGATCAGGGTCACACATTAAAACCTAAAATAATTCATAAAATAATAATAATTTAGTCCAAAATATGGTAAATCGATTTCATTAAAAGTATGCATCGTTCTATACCTTATTCTTTTGATGCCACTAATCCTTTTTTGCCATTTCAAGAATCCTCAAATCTCATCATTATTCCATACAGTAATAAGACAGATTGTTCTATCGATAGAAGGTCGATCATATACAATAGAGGAAAAGTAGAGTAGTTGTGCATCAATGCCAAAGTACATATGTCATAAACTAAAATAAGTAAAATACAATAAACAAGTTACAATAAAAAAAATTTATTAAACTAACCTTTAAGAAAAGAATGCAACCACTAATGAAGCTCACTTTATTTTCTTTAAACTTTTACACACCTTCCCATAAAAAAGTAAAGAACCAACTAGCTTAATTTTTTTCTCCGATAGAATTTATATCTTTCAGTATACGAAGATACAATAAATTAATGTATATTGCACTTATGGAACATAATATGGTTCCCAATGCAAAAAGACTAAAAGTATCTTAAATTCATCATTAGAACTTGAACTATTCATTAGTCGTTTTTTCACTTCCACTATATGAATTCCTCTAGGTACATTGTTGTACATTGCACGCAAATCAGTCATATCCATAGCTTAGTCATTTAAGTCCACATATGTGCCTCCATCTCTAACCCCCATTATAGTTGCAAACATTGTAGGGCTTAAATTGTATTATTTCCCATGTAGAATTATACTTTGCCTATGTATATCACATTGTTCAATTAATGCTGCACATAACTTTTGTCTTAAGTGCCCACATTTTAGAACAAGTAGACTTCCAAAGGCAAATTCTTTTGCTGCTGATTGTTGATCACTTGAAAAAGATGAAACCAGCTCTGAAAATAAGGCTACATGACATTGAGATAGAAGGTTGCCACCATCAGCCTTGTCCTTATCAGATTTCTCAATACTTTTACTCGCACCACTATTTTCACCAATATTTGAGGTAGATATCTCATTCATATTATTAAGCATCTATTGATACCGCTCCTTAGGGGTTAGTTTCTTCCAATTTTGTGCAATATCAGCTCTAACCTGCAACAATGATAATATACATACGTTTAGTGGCATATTATTTTAAGTAAGAGAAAGTGAAATATTCAGCGGATCATATTTAGATTATATACCATTTTATCCACCTTATCAACCCCTAATAACCTTAATTATTTTGCTTTTACCTTACTATGATCAATATTTAAAGTTACATTAATAAAAAAATTAAACTTTTAATATAATAGGTACATAAATGCGTATAATTTATATTTACAAATTGTTTATCCATGCTTTTTTATTCACTCCCTGCTTCTCCTACCATATTGATTTTTCTTTCGATTTTTTCCCCTTGCCATCAACAAATTCCATGTCTTCGTGTAAAAGCTATAAGAAAGCAATTAATAAAGAATAATTACTTCCTATTGTACTCATGTTTGGTGTGACATGTGCTTATTGTACCAAAACACAGCTCACAAGTGCGATAAGCATCAACCGATATGCATCTAAACAAAGCCACACATGACGTCTATCGCACCAAACGAATGCATACATCAACCTATCACACAAAACTACCACACTCGAATGGCCAAGTCTAATTGTTATTCATTGTCAAATTATTATAAAAAAAAATAGAGAAACACAGCTGCAACATTTTGTCAAACAAAAAAAAGGCAACCTATAATCTTAAAAGAAAACAAATAGTTCTTTGTGGCATTTAATCAAATATTGTGTGTGCATTATATTTCTACACTATATTATTAACAAATTGTTTTGCCCAAATACAAAAAATTACAAATCTAATAACTTTAACAATTACAAGGCGAAGTTTAAAGCTAAGTAACCTTAATAAGAAGAGTGAAAGTGAGAGTCGGGAGCAGGAGCGAGAGTGAGAGCAAGATAGAGTGTGAGTTGGAAGAAAGGGCAAGTGCAACAGCAACAATAACAGCGGGAGCAGGAGTGGGAGACTGAGAAAGATGAGGGTTTTCTTGTTATGATCCAGAGGGGGGAGAAACAGAGGGAAGAAGAAAATGCTTTTCTTCTCTTACAATTTGAATTGGTTGCCTTTTTTTTTTTGCTTTGATTCACGTTCTCTTTTCTTTTTTTTTTTTAATTTGAAACCCCCACCATTGGATTCAAATAAGTTGAATCCAATGGCTCAAAGGCGTCTTTTGCACCATACAGGGAATTTTATGCCTTGCATCGTAGCTGAGGCCTTCTTCCGGCTACCCGATAAGTAAAGAAAATGAAAAGCTACTTTCTCTTTAGGTAAATTTACTTCAAGATCCATTTTACTTTCATATAGGTTTATATTTTATTGTGTTAGAATTTAGTTTTTTTTTTGCATCATGTGTTTGAATAGAATTTAAAATTCAAGAAATAATAGTTATATGATCTTTTTTACCCTTATTTGTTATTATTGTTATAATGAAATGGGTAATGGGTCTTTATAAAAATAGTAAGGAGGTAAGTCGTATATAGTGATTTTAATAAGGGAGAATTGGCAGTCTCTCTTATATCTAATTAGCTATGAGCAACAAGATCTAGTACCAACCATTTGGTTAATGTGTACCAATTTGGTAATGTAAAACAATCTTATTCAAGAAAGAAAATTCAAATTAAAGACTACAAGTAATCAAGATTTTGGTTAATCTTCTATGAAAGTGCATTTGTGCCTACTAGCGTAGCATGAATATCTTTGATGTAGTCAGACTAAACTATAAATTAAATATTTTGAGTTAATGTCGCTGCATGTGAAAATTAAAAATACATATATCAACAACGATGGAACCATGTACTTAGTTTGAGGGGACAAAAGTAATAAAAAAATCATAAACTTGACTGGGCTATAATATAAACCATTAAATTTAGTAGGCTAGAATGAGATTATGTAAGAAACCTAATATTAAATATGTTACAAAATAAATCACTGACTATAATTAAAATAGCAAATTACCCTTTTAACATTGAATTTTAAAGGTTTTATTTGCAAAACTAACTTAATTATAAAGGGTATTGAAGTTATTGTAGGAAAGATTGACATATAGACATACATGAGAAAAATTATGTGATATCTCATTTAAAGAATAATTTTTGGGCTAGGCTTGCATAAGTTTGTAACCACTATCGGACTCTTTATCCAGTCTCAATCCAATTCATATAACAAAATGTTGCTACTGTTTCTTAACCCAAAACACTTCAATGCTCAGCTTCCAACTTTACTTTGTGTATTTGCCTTTAAAAGCCAACTTATATGGACTGACACTAACTTTCAACCCTTTCATTAGGGTCACACTCGCAATGTAAGTTGATGGTATTCTTCCCTCACCAACACTAGTCACTAATCTTTGAAATTCTTGTTGCACTTTTGATTCATTTGCATTAAAAATTGCAATAAAGGAAGGGTAATTAAGATCCAAAGAGGGCATAGAAAAATTAACTGAAGGAGACCTTGTGATGATTTAAATTTGCTTCAGGGTGAAGTTTAATGCACAGAAATGACTGATATAATCTTCAATTGTTGCATCATAAATAAGCCCGGGGCCTAATGTCTTGTTGGGATTGATATGTCCAGCTCTTATGGCTATAGGAGTGGCTATAGGATTGGTAATCTTATCACTCATCTATTCAATGAGACCATTTATGTTATGAATGGAATCAGATGTGGTCATTATGGCTAATTGAACAGCTACAGGGCTCCATTCAGGGTGTGCTCATCTGGAAGAGTGCAATTGTTCCTATTGCATGAGGCATGCCACTGATGTTCTAGACATTTTATTAAAGTTATTAAATATAAGCTGTGAGTTTAGCTCAGATACAGCGCGATTTGGAGGTCATGAAGATAAAATCAAATTCTTAAGAACTATAACATCAAGCTTTAAGACAAATGGGCAGCTCGTGGATGAGCCTCTAGAGCTGTAGATAGCCACACTTGGTAATGGTTTTGTCCCCATTTCTATTTTTCCAAACTGAATGCTGACCCTTGCCTTAAGGTCGATCTTGATGTAGTCTTTAGGAATGCCACCAGTTTTCGGTTTCATGAACACTGCCAGAAATTTAGATCTAAATGAGATTTGCATAAACATTTTTGGGCTTTTGAAGTCTGAAATAAAGATACCTCCAGAGGCATTCGAGTTCTCAATGTTGGCAACTTGGTTAGTAATAAACTCATTCTTGTTAGAGCACAAAACAATTTTTTGCCTAACATTCTTCAATTCAGTTAGATTGAGGTAGTTATTCATGAAATAATTAGTATCTGGCTAAAAGATAATGAATTCCATGGAGAAAGAGACAAGCTTGTAATTATAACTTCATTTCCAACAATTAAAGTAGCATTAAACCTGTGATCCATTGTACCAGCTGCAAAAATTAGAACCCAAGGTATGCCTTGTAAGCATACTTGAGTATGATTTCCAAATAAAAACATAACATGCCTATAAAAATTAAGTGCGGAAGTTTACAACCGAACCTTTAGTCATTGATGTGTCCTATGTGACGGTTTGCTTCTCATTTTTTATACTTATGAATCCTTCTAATCAGTAGTGATGGTGTAGTATATGTTTTTCTTTAATTACATACCCTATAGACCAAAACTATCTCAACATTTCGCTTTTATTTCATCTTTCCATCAATGATAAAAGGTAGAAAAGTTGCCACAACTGCTGTCAGCTATCAAAACATGGCAGGACCATATGTTGGAAATATATTAAACAACCACGTGTTAAAGTGTTGAAAATGTTGGACCATATGCTGGAAACATATTGACCGGCCACGTGTTCAACATTCTCCCACTTAGTCCATACATTTCAATCAATATGATATTCAAGTATGTCAATTACTTAGACTTAAAAGATAAAAACATGAATCATGGCGATAAGTCCTCTAAAAACGAGTATTATCTTCCATTTATCACAATGTATTATACATTTTAAATACTAGCCATGTATGTTAGCTTAACTTAATGAATAAATATCATGTTTATTCGTGGTCCATTAAAATTAATGTATCTCAAAATATACAAATGTGCACATAGAGGCGAGAAAAACATCACAATAAAAAGCAAGAGTCTCATTTATATTACATTGTATATACAATGAAAATTACATGATGAAACCAATTCTCATTCGGTCTACATGATCCTTAAACTTCTATGGTGGCATGTCTTTTGTTAAAGGATCATCAATCATCAATTCAGTGTTAACGTGTTCAACGAGCACTTTCTTTTCTTTAACACATTCCCTAATGGCTAAATATTTAATGTCGATGTGTTTACTTCGACTTCTGCTTTTATTATTTTTAGCCAAGAAAACTGTAGCTAAATTATCAAAATATATCCTCAATGGCCTTGAGATTGAATCAATAATTCTAAGCCTAAATATGAAACTCTTCAACCATACACCATACGATGTAGCCTCAAAATAAGAAACGAACTCAGCCTCCATAGTGAAAGTAGCAGTCAAAGTCTGCTTTGTACTTCTCTCAGATATAACTCTACTGGCAAGCAAAAAAATCTATTCGGATGTTGATTTTCGTGAATTGACATAGCAAACAAAGTCTGAATCGGAGTAGCCAATTACCACCAGATCATCAGTTCATCTATACATAAGCATGGTAATCCTTGGTCCCTTGAAGATACCTTATTACTTTCTTTGCAGCTTTCCAGTGGTCTAAACCTAGATTACTGTTGTACAAATTTTATTGAACTCGCAAGCGCACGAATCTATTGTAGTATAGATCAATGGTGACGAGTGTCGATCTCACGAGCAGGTAAATTTTAATTATATATAGAATTAATTTTGTATGAGGTGGTTGGATTTGTGGTGAAAGTGATTCAAATTATCCTAAAAATTAGAATTGAGATGGCGAGAAGAAATTAAAGTGTAAATCTATTAAATTGACGTACTTGGGTATCTAGATCCGTATCAACATGCATCATGGGCTAAATATTCCTATTAATACCAATTAAATCATGAGGAGGGAATCCACACCTCATGAACCACGCTCTAATAAATATGGTGCTAAGAGCTTATCGTGCCAAATAATAATAACCTTATACTAGAGAGCCGGTGAAATCAGGGCGATACTAGATAAGATTATTATTATTTGTCAACGAAAAGTCAAAATATCCACAAAAACTAAAGGGGAAGAGAAAATAAATTTACCAAATAAAGCCCATGACACATGTTGAGACTTCACCTTCAACCCAAACTTCAAAAAAAATTAGCCACTCATAATTGAACTAGGGGCAAAATGGAAATTTATTCAAATACGTAGAAAATACAAGATGGAGAAGGAATTACAAAAAATGGAGTTTAAAAATGGATTCAGAGGTATCAAATTAAGGGGGAGGCCCATTTTTTATAGATACATCGAGTAAATTATGGCCATCGGATTAAAAACAGTTTAGACGCTCAAGATTGCGCCACGTCATCAGTCAACAGTACACGTCAACAGTACGCGTGAACAGTACCTGGTTTGACTATGCGGATTGAACAGTAACACGGTTTGACCACGCGGTTGAAACAGTTACACTGTTTGCACAATAACGCGGTTTGGTTGAAAATAATCCCATGTGTTGCATATACCGTATGCGCATTTTTTTATCCACTGATATGCTGCCACGTCATCGATCAACAGTGCATAAAAATTTTAGTCCAACAGGATCTTGACACCTCATCAATCAATGCCACATCATCGATCAATGCCACATCATCGATCCGTCTATATGAACAGTGTTAGCTTATATAGCTATACATATTGATTTTGATGATAACAAATCATATGTATTGATTAAACAAAGATTTATAAATTGTGTTTTTATAATAAGAAAATGAGGCTATGAAATCAAAATGTTTTGGACTAAAATAAATGTGTTTTAAACCTTTAATATTGTTATGAATTTCGGATTTGGACGTATTTGAAACTATTTATATGTTTTGGGCCATACTATAAGTTATGAATATTTTGGACTAAATTGAAAGGTTTTGAGAACTTTGAAAATATGGGTATTATGTTGAAAAGGACATTTGTGCGAAACAATAAACTATTTGGGGTCGTTTCATAATTTCAGAAAGTTTTGAGATTAACAAAGTAATATTTAGAAATTCTGAAATTGGACCTATTTGCAAAGTTTTCTATCGTTTTGGGTCATACTACAGTTTGATAAAGTTTTGGGGTCAAAATACGAATTTGGAAAATAATTTCACTGTAGCAGTCACTGTAGCAAAACGGCTAACCGTTTATTTTTTAACGGTTAACCGATAACGTCCAGAAAGCTTGTTTTGTCCAGTTTTGTTAAAATGATGATTCTGGAACAAAACGGTGAACCGTTTACTGAAAACGGTTAACCGTTTATTTTAACCTTGAACCGTTTATTGAGAAAGGTTAAGCTAAATTTGTTTTGCAGGTTACTGGACACTAACGGAGAACCGTTTACGGAAAAAGGTTAACCGTTTATTTTAACCTCTAACCGTTTATTTTAACCTTGAACCGTTTATTTGAAATTTGGCCCAACGGTAACATTTGACCAGCGAAACGGTTAACCGTTTATAAGTTACCCTCTAACCGTTTTCGGGCTGACAAGTGCATAACGGCTAGTTTTCAAGTTCAAACTATATAAACACAAAGCCAATTCATTTTTGGCGATCCAAGCAAGGAAAAACAAGATCACACAACATATATTGAGCTTCCATTTCGTAAATCAGTTGTTGAATCATCTTTGTTCTTCAATTTGTATATCCACTCTTAAAGAGAGATTAAGTGTTGTATTTTTCATTTCTCAAATTGTGAGATTACAAGTGTGGGAAACACTTGGGGTAAAGAGATTGGGGATATAATCTCTTGTTGTAAAGGTTCATTGACACCTTGAAGTCAATTGTAAAAGCTTGAAGCCTTGGAAAGGCTTGGATAGTGAAATCCTCAAGCGGGTGAGCTTGGAGGCGTGGACGTAGGCGGGGATAGCCGAACCACGTAAAAATCATTGTGTTTGTTTTTCTCTTCCCTTTCTCTTTTAATATTGTGCTTGATTGAATTTATTGTTTTTGATTTGATTAAGGCATTAGATTAAATTGTTGTGTGGATTTGCTAGGAAAAGTTTAAAATTCCAATTCACCCCCCCTCTTGGGTTGCACACTTGTATTTCATTTGGTATCAGAGCGAGGTGCTCTTGTGTAGACTTAACCGTCTAGAGTTAAAGATTCGTAGCAACCCAAATTAGTTCAACTTTCATGGAAGGCCAATCCACCACTAGACCTCCATTCTTTGATGGTAATGACTATCCTTATTGTAAAACTAGGATGAGAGTGTTTTTACAAGCCTTAGATTATGAAATATGGGAAATAGTTTGTAATGATTTACTCATTCCTAGAAAAAATGTTTTAAGTGAATTGGATAAGAAAAATTTGTCTTTAAATTCCAAGGCTATGAATGCTTTATTTTGTGCCTTAGATAAAAACGAATTTCATAGAGTTTCAAATTGTTCTAATGCTTATGAAATTTGGAGAAAACTTGAAATTGTGTATGAGGAGAGTACAAACGAGGAGGAATTTCATGAAGTTTCGAATTTGGCACTTATGGCAATTGGAGATGAATCGGATGATGATCTCAATGAGGTAAGTGATCCAACCTATGATGAATTATATGATGCTTTTAAAGATTTGCATGATAATTGGATAAAAATTGGTAAAAAGAATGCATGTTTTAAAAAGAAAATGGTAGAGCTCACAAATGAAAATGAAACTCTAAATGCAAAGATTATATGCTTAGAATTAGAAAACAAAACATTGCATGATAGAGTTGCATTATCAAATGAGAAATCTAACACTTCACATGAGCATCTAGAATCATATGTAGATGACTTGAAGAATGAAAATGATGCTTTACAAAAATGCAATGAATCATTAAATGAAAAGATTAAAGGACTAGAGTTAGATAATAAAATGTTGCATGAAAGAATTGCATCATTTAAATGCAAACAAAGTACTCCATATGAGCATGAAAAATCACATGTTGATGAGTTGATGAAAGAAAATGAAATGCTCAAGAAAAAGAATATTGAACTTAGTAGTATTGTTCTAAAGTTCACAAATGGGCAAAAGATGTTGGATAACATGCTTAATTCTCAAAAATGTGTATTTGATAAAGGAGGACTTGGATATAAGCCTTACTTGAAACAAAAGTATTATAAGAATTATTTTGTTAAGGCTACCTCCACAAGTGATCATAAGATTGTTTGTCATTATTGTAATGGAAATGGTCACATGAAAAATAAATGTCCAATTAAAAGAAATGCATATTATGGAGCAAAATGTATTTGGGTTCCAAAAGGAACCATTGCTAACACTCAAGGACCCAAGAATATTTGGGTACCAAAGGGCACAACGTGAATGTTTTCCTTGTAGGTACCACAATCAAGGAATGGTGGAGAAGTTCCTTGATGAAGCTTGTGAGGGTAATCATTTGAGCATGATCTAGAAGAAAAAGATGAGGCAAGACGATTTAATGTTTTGGTAACAATTCTTGCCATATTAGTTTTGTTGAGTGAATCATGATAAATGAATTTGCGAGAGTATGCTTGTATGATTGAGTTATCATTGTGTTTAACATTGAGTGCTTTATCAGGATGCATAGTTAAATAGATAAGATGATAGCTTGTCAACTCTTCATGATAGCTTTGTTTGATTTTGATGATCATATAATGCCTAAGCTTAATAAATGAGTGATATGCTTGAATTATTAATCTTTGAATGTTTATATGTTTCATAATTGTGATGAACATGCATGATGAACATGTTATAAATTTGAGTTTTATGATTGGATGTTTATTATATTGATCCATGCATTAAAACGGTTTTAAAATTGTTTGGAAAACAAATGAGTCTTTGAAAATCTTAGTCTGCGCAAGCTGTAATGAATTGGTCATAACTCTTTCTAGAGAACTCCAAATTCAGCTCTGTAAAATTTATTGGAAAGCTAACTTAATTATCTTTCCAACGGTATATAGCTTGAATATTACTTCTGTCTCAGTCAATACAGTTTTTCATTTTGAATTCTCTCGAGACAAATTCCGGAAAACCGGATTTGCATTCCGGAAAACCGAATTCAAGAGGCTAACTTTCTGCCTCAAACCGGTCTACCGGTTAGCCACATCCGGCAAACCGAATTCAGATGCATGCTTACTGGAACAAAACCGGATTTCCGGTTATACACATCCGGCAAGCCGGATTTGAGGGTTTCTTAAATTGTTCATTTTCTTTCCTCATTCGGCAAACCAAATTCCATTCTCTCTCTCTTTAAAATCCACCATTTGTTTTTAATCAATATCATACATCGCCTTGAATTATCTCTAAAATCTTTTTAATTGATTCAAACTTACTCTTTTTACTCAACATCTTGAAAATCCGAATTTGTGCATTTTGAGTATTTCAAATTACCACTTCCATAGTGTGCTCTCCTTATGGTTTTTACCATAGTTTTCTATTATATTATGCACTTACATTTTCATATGCATTGTTGCCTTCATTGTGGATTGATATTAATTATTGTTTGATATTTGGATGTTTTATATTTGGATATTGTGGAACTAATGTGCTTATCTTGACTTTTTGATAATCAAAAGGGAGATATGAGATGTAATGGAGAAATACATCTTCTTTGAGATTCTTAAGCATATAAATTTTTTTTGTGAGTTATATTGAAATGTCACATTAGATCTTTGATGAGTTGAGTTGTCTTGATCTATAAAATGTGATTGGAGCTTGGATGGTTGATAATATGCATGCCAATTTGGTAAAGAAATCAAAACCTCTTTGCGAAGAATAATTTTCAAAAATTAGGCATGAACTTGGAATGATGAAATTTATTAATCTCTCTAATCATATTATTAATACTATTAAAATTGATTTCTTGGTGATTTTGATGATTAATGATTATATGTGCATTGCTTAATGAATTGATGGACTTATTGGTTTGTTATAATTGTTTAAGCCTATATGGAAGTGTTTTAACCATGTTGTATATTTGAGGATTTGTTCAACTCTTTAAGGGGAGATTCTGTCGAAATATTTGCTCGCCCAAAATTGGTAATATCTTCATCGAATTATTATTTTTTATCTTGTTTCAATTGATTGCATCTATCTATCTTTTCTTCTTTATGATGAAAGGGGAGACAAATATTATATGCTTTTGGATAAAATCATTTTGGTTAAATTTTTTAAATTGACCATATATTTAGGGGGAGCATATAATATGATTTTGGATTATGTGCATTTTGAACTTTTTTGTTGTCCAAAGGGGGAGACAAAAAAAAAATTATTATATATATATATATATATCATTTCGATATTGTCAAACGGAGGAGAATAACATACATTTTGAATAATTCTTTTGATGTTTGATATTTGATTATGATGATGATTTTGACGATTTTGAGATAATGATGATTTGATTAAATTGTTGTTTTATATGATAATTTTATGCTATGAGTTATTGATTTGGTAATTAATGGAATAATGATTCATGATATTTTTGTGTGATAATTTGTGTATGAAGTTGGCTTGCATCATGATCTATAATAATTTGGGAGTAATATTACTAATATTGTATTTGAGGTGATGCTTGTTGTTAGGGGGAGAATGTGTTGAAATTTCTATTTCGACAACATGGGTAACAAATTTGCTATTTTTATTCTTTTCCTTTAAAATTTTCTTTTTATGATGAAGGGGAAAAAGAATACATGTTTTCATATTTATAAAAATTTTGCTACTCTTATTCTTTTCCTTTATGTTTTCTTTTTTGATGATAAAGGGGGAGAAGAATACATGCTTTTAAATTTGTAAAAATTTTCTACTCTTTTTCTTTGCCAATTAAGTTTTCTTTTTGATGATGAGGGGGAGAAAAATCCATGTATTTAAATATGTTAATTTAGTTAATTGGCAATTTGTGAAATTTGTGGAATCATTCTTTAAATACATGAAATGTTTGTCATCATAAAAAAGGGGGAGATTATTAACATATATGTTTCCATAATATTGATTTTGATGATAACAAACAAAATTAAGAATGATTAATTCTTTAAGCTCAAATTATGTTTTTATATATTTTAAATAAATCATTATTTTCACATTATAAATGTTTTATATTTAATGGAAAAATGATGTTATAAAATATGCATGTATGCAAGGGGAGTTTGTTTTAAATAAAATTTTTTAACCTTACATTGTTTTAATGTGAGCTTTTTATAAATAGATTAAATCTTTGTAATGAATTTTGTCATCATCAAAAAGGGGGAGATTGTTAGCTTATATAGCTATACATATTGATTTTGATGATAACAAATCATATGTATTGATTAAACAAAGATTTATAAATTGTGTTTTTATAATAAGAAAATGAGGCTATGAAATCAAAATGTTTTGGACTAAAATAAATGTGTTTTAAACCTTTAATATTGTTATGAATTTCGGATTTGGACGTATTTGAAACTATTTATATGTTTTGGGCCATACTATAAGTTATGAATATTTTGGACTAAATTGAAAGGTTTTGAGAACTTTGAAAATATGGGTATTATGTTGAAAAGGACATTTGTGCGAAACAATAAACTATTTGGGGTCGTTTCATAATTTCAGAAAGTTTTGAGATTAACAAAGTAATATTTAGAAATTCTGAAATTGGACCTATTTGCAAAGTTTTCTATCGTTTTGGGTCATACTACAGTTTGATAAAGTTTTGGGGTCAAAATACGAATTTGGAAAATAATTTCACTGTAGCAGTCACTGTAGCAAAACGGCTAACCGTTTATTTTTTAACGGTTAACCGATAACGTCCAGAAAGCTTGTTTTGTCCAGTTTTGTTAAAATGATGATTCTGGAACAAAACGGTGAACCGTTTACTGAAAACGGTTAACCGTTTATTTTAACCTTGAACCGTTTATTGAGAAAGGTTAAGCTAAATTTGTTTTGCAGGTTACTGGACACTAACGGAGAACCGTTTACGGAAAAAGGTTAACCGTTTATTTTAACCTCTAACCGTTTATTTTAACCTTGAACCGTTTATTTGAAATTTGGCCCAACGGTAACATTTGACCAGCGAAACGGTTAACCGTTTATAAGTTACCCTCTAACCGTTTTCGGGCTGACAAGTGCATAACGGCTAGTTTTCAAGTTCAAACTATATAAACACAAAGCCAATTCATTTTTGGCGATCCAAGCAAGGAAAAACAAGATCACACAACATATATTGAGCTTCCATTTCGTAAATCAGTTGTTGAATCATCTTTGTTCTTCAATTTGTATATCCACTCTTAAAGAGAGATTAAGTGTTGTATTTTTCATTTCTCAAATTGTGAGATTACAAGTGTGGGAAACACTTGGGGTAAAGAGATTGGGGATATAATCTCTTGTTGTAAAGGTTCATTGACACCTTGAAGTCAATTGTAAAAGCTTGAAGCCTTGGAAAGGCTTGGATAGTGAAATCCTCAAGCGGGTGAGCTTGGAGGCGTGGACGTAGGCGGGGATAGCCGAACCACGTAAAAATCATTGTGTTTGTTTTTCTCTTCCCTTTCTCTTTTAATATTGTGCTTGATTGAATTTATTGTTTTTGATTTGATTAAGGCATTAGATTAAATTGTTGTGTGGATTTGCTAGGAAAAGTTTAAAATTCCAATTCACCCCCCCTCTTGGGTTGCACACTTGTATTTCAAACAGTGTCGTGAACAGTAATGTAGACATTACCATACATGTGAATAGTACCGTACATGTAAACAATGTCATTGTTCCTTTTATGCTTCTCCTGAGGTTTTCGACCGTCCTGAGTTCAAAAGTTATGTCTGTTTTGCCGTTTGATCTCTTATTTATTGTGAAATGATTATGATGCCCCTAAAATACATAAAATACATAAAATACTTAATTAAAATAAAACACACATAATTAAATTACAAGAAGCTTAAATATATAAAAGTAAGGGTTGTTAGTAAGACTTGAAATGTAAAATGACGATTTTCTTCTTTATAAATATGCATTTTCTAACACTCAACAATTACTATGATATCTTCCCAAGATTCCAACAAATGTAATGTCAGGTCTTGTACAGACTTGAGCATACATCAAGCTTCCAACAGTAGATGTGTATGGAATATTGTTCATTTGTTCCCTTTCAAAATCATTTTTAGGGCATTGGTTCAAATTGAATTTGTCACCCTTCACAGTGGGAGCTATACTATCTGAACATTTTTTCATCTGAAATCTCTCCAAGACCTTATTGACATAAGTTTCTTGAGACAAACCCAAAATTCCTTGAAATTTGTCTATATGGATTTTAATGCCTATGATATAAGATGCATCACACATATCCTTCATGTTAACATTCTCAAAGAAAAATTGTTTTATTTCACAAAGCAACCATTTTATTATTGGATGCAAGTAAAATATCATCCACATATAGGATAAGAAAATAAATTTTACTCCCACTGACCTTCTAGTATATACATTGATTCATAAGATTCTCTACAAATCCGAATGAAAAGATAACATCATGGAATTTTAAATACCACTGACAGGAAGCTTGTTTCAATCCATATATGGATTTCTTAAGCATGCATACCAGATGCTCATCATTTCTAGAGGAGAATTCTTCTAGTTGTTTCATATAGACCTCTTCCTCTTGATCTCCATTGAGGAATGTTGTTTTCACATCCATTTGATGTAGTTCTAAATTAAAAATAGCAACTAATGTCATAATGATAAGAAAAGAATCTTTCTTCGATACAGGAGCAAAAGTCTCATTGTAATCGATTCCTTCTACCTGAGTGAATCCTTAAGCAACGAGTCTTGCTTTATATTTTTCAATGTTGCCCAATGAGTCTTTCTTTGTCTTAAAGACCCATTTACATCCTATGACTTTTACATCATTAGGCTATTCAACAAGATCCTAGACTTCGTTAAATGACATAGAATTCATTTCTTCCTTCATGACATTTTACCATAAATATGATTCTTTAGAATTCATGGCCTTTTAACAGATTCAGGATCATATTTTGCTCTAATATTATGGTCAGGCTTTTGCAGATACACTTTATAATCACTAGAAATTGCTGGTTTCTTTATTCTAGTAGATCTTCTCAATGTTGGACCAACATTCTCCTGAGGAGCATGTTGTTCAACTTGTTACTCAAGGGTTTCAGGTAATTCCTAAGCCGCCTAATCTATGGATCGTTATTGGCAACTTGTGGAACTTCAACAATTGGTTGCACAACACATGTTTGAACTTGAGGAGTGTTACAAATAACAATCAATCTATCACTTAAGGTGGAAGGTTAAGCATCTGAATGATCTTTCTCAGAAATAATTTTTTGAGATTGATCGCCCCACTAATTACGTCATTTTCAAGAAATTTTTCATTTCTCGATTCCATAATTTTAGTGCTATGAGATGGATAATAAAATATATACCCTTTAGACCTTTCAGCATATCCAATGAAATACCCACTAATAGTCCTTGGGTCCAACTTCTTTTCTTATGGATTGTAGATGCTCACTTTAGATGGGCATCCCAAAATGCATATATGTTGCAAACTCAGTTTTTAACCTTTCCATAATTCAAATGGCGTTTTATAAACCACTTTGGTTGGAAATCGGTTCAATATATACACACCCATCTTGAGAGCTTTAGTCCAAAAGGATTTAGAAAGTTTAAAGCCACTAAGCATACTGCACACCGTGTCCAGTAAAGTTTGGTTTCTTCTTTCTGCTACACCATTCTAGTCTGGAGAACCAGGCATAGTGTATTGGCAACAATCCCATGTTGTTGAAGAAACTTCGCAAATGGACCAAGTGCCTGCCCATTCTCAGTGTGTCAACCATAATATTCCTCACATCTATCTATTCTCACGATCTTAATTTGTTTTCCACATTGTTTCTCTACTTCTATTTTAAATACCTTAAAAGCATCTAATGTTTCACTTGTATTATTAAGTAAGTAGAGATACATGTATCGTGAGTAATCATCTATAAAAGAGATGAAGTAGTTCTGACCATATGAGTCCATCTCCATACTACAAATATCTAAATGTATGCTTTCTAATATTTTTGAACTCCTCTAAGCACCTTTATTTCTCTTGTTGGTCTGCTTTCCCTTTATGCAATCCGCATAAGTATCAAAATCAGTAAAATCCAAAGTATTAAGTAGGGGTTGGCAAACGGTTCGGTTTTTTTCGAACCGAACCGAACCGAACCGAAATAATTTAATTCGGTTCGGTTCGGTTCTAAGAAAAAAACCGAATGGTTTGAAAATATAAGAACCGATTGGTTTATATTCGGTTCGGTTCAAAACCGAACCGAACCGAAGAACCGATCGGTTCAGTCTAATAAAATAATTTAATAAAAAATGAAAATATAAAATATATAAAGGTAAATAACGATTTCCCTTTTTCTAATTCCTAAATCCTAATTTCGTAACCCTAATTAATTCCTAAAGCCAAAAATCCAGCTCTCCCTCGTCGGACTCGGATCAGTGACTCGCGGTCGCGGCCTCACGGTGACGCCGTTCAGTAGCTCGGTGCACGCTCACCGTCAGCCCCTCACGGTCTTCAGTGACTCGCGGTCGCGGCCTCAAGTGTGGTGACGCCGTCAAAGTTGTCAGCCCCTCACGGTTTCACGCTCACGGTCTTCAAGCGTGGTGACGCCGTCAAACCCCTCGGTCCCTCACGCTCACGCTCACGGTTTCACGCCGCTCGTCATCACTCATCTTCACTGCTACAGGTTATTTTTTTTTAATTTATGTTGTGGCAGTCTGAAATTGTGTTTGAATTGAAGCTGGGTTAAATTTGTGGAGGTGTTTGTGTAGCCGTGGAGGTGTTGGTTGCTGGCAGAAACGGGGTTCTGTGTTTGTGGGTTCTGACTTCTGAGTGCTAAGAGAGAGAGGGGAAGGTAAAAGCTGTGATATTTGTGGGTTCTGAGTGATGAGAGGAGCCGAGAGAGGAGCTGAGAGGGGTTCTGTGAAGTGGGTGTGTTTTGTTTTTAAGGCATTCACTCCATTCAGTGTGTGTCTGTGTTTTTGGTTTTGATGGCCACCAACGGGAGGCTTGTTGCTGTTAGTGTTACATTACAGGCACATTGAACTAGCAAAACTGACTTTTACTGGTGGCAGCTTCATGCTTCTTTCAAGTGCATATGCATTTGCACATATTATTTGTATGATAACAAAGCATATGAAACAATAACCTCTTAAAAGAAACGGTTTTGTAATTCTTTTGGCAGTAATTTTTTTTAAATCAAAATCTATATCTCTGTTTCATGATGTTGTCATTTGTGCTAAATTCTTATTCATGATGTTGTCATTTGTGCTAAATTTTAAATCAAAATTTAATTTCTCTGTTTCATGATGTTTGGATAGAACCGAACCAAACCAAACCGAACCGAATTGTAGAACCGAACCGAAATATTTCGGTTCGGTTCGGTTCGGTTTGGTTCGGCTATTCGGTTCGTGTTCGGTTTGAATTTTTAAGAACCAATTGGTTCCGGTTCGGTTCGGTTCGGAGCCCGAACCGAACCGAACTGGAAAATGCCCACCCCTAGTATTAAGTACTCTATCATTTACTAATCTTTTGATTCTTTCTATGGAGATATGACCACATCATTTAATACCAGCATGAACATACATTGAAGGTAAGAGGTGTTGTTTTGCAAATTTAGACAAAAAAGACCATCAGATAATGTTCCATTCTCAACAAGTTCATATTTATAATAGACATTGCAAAACTTATTTGAAATATTAAAGGAAAAATCGAATGGTACAAGTCTTGAAACTGAAACCAAGTTTCTAAAAAACTTGGAACCTAAAATGTCTTTTTCATAACTAAAACCAAACCATTGCCCAAAATCAAATTGTATGTTCTGATTGCCTTCACATGTGAACGCATCTTGTTACTAGAAAAGATGTATTGTTCACTTCTTATTGGCTTCTTTAGGTTTTTCAAACCCTACAAGGTATTTATTACATGAATTGTAAAACCAGTGTCATGATTAACATCAGCCATATTAGATTCATAACAAATAAAAGAGATTGATTTACCTTTCTTCTTACATCATTTCTGAAATTTAGAGCAATCATTCTTCATATGTCATTTCCTTTTCCAGAAAAGCACTTGGATTGTTTTTTTAATTTCTTCCTAGAAAGATATTTTACCTTTCCCTTTCTTTTTAGCTCGAATCTTATTCTTTCCTTGTGTTACAGTATATGCACCTTCACCAACTTCCATTATCAGCCTCCCTTCCTCTTGAACACACATAGTCATTAATTTATTAATTGACCATTTATCTTTATACGTGTTATATGAAATTTTGAAGGGTTCATACTGTTGTAAAAGTGAATTCTTCTTCATTTAGGGTGGATGGATATTGATTATGCTATTCGGAAAGACAAACCACTTATTAAAGATAACAACACTGAAGTTGATATTGCTCTTTATAACAAATGGGAGCGATCTAATCGCCTTAGTATGATGTTCATAAAGACCAAATCTCTGCTGTTATTTGTGATTCAGTCAATCAGCATAATGATGTCCGAGCATTACTGAAGGCAATTGATAAGCAATTTGTAACTTCAAATAAAGCACTTGCAAGCACCCTAATAATGAAGCTTTCATCTATGAAGCTCATCAATGTTAGAGGTGTGCATGAGCACATCATACAAATGAGGGACATTGCGGCTCAGTTGAAACTTCTTGTGGCTGATATGTCCGAAACCTTTCTTGTTTATTACATACTGCTGTGGAACTGTATTTAGTATGTCATGCACAAGAAAGATTCGGACATATCAACCTCAAAAAGTTTCAACTGATCCGCAATGTCCCTCATCTACATGATGTGCTCACGCACACTTCTAACATTCATGAGCTTCATAAACAAAAACTTCATTATTAGGATGCTTGCAAGTGCCTTATCTAAAGTTACAAATTGCTCATCAATTGCCTTCAGTAATGCTCGAACATCATTCTGCTGATCAATTGAACCACGAATAGCAGCAAAAATTTTAGTCTCAATGAACACCACATTGAGACGATTAGATCGCTCCCATTTGTCATAAAAAGTAAATCAACTTCAGTATTGTTATCTTCAATAAGAGGTTCGTCTTTCCGAATAACATAATCAATACCCATCCACCCTAAATGAAAAAGATTTCTCTCATTCCAAACTTTATAATTATCACCATTTAACTCAGAAATATCACATTTGATTTCAGAAAAACTCGCAGATTGTACTGCATTAATTAAAACCCATGCTTATATTATAAATTTAGGCCAATATATAAATATCATGTTTTACCAATGTAAATCATGTTGCAAAATATGGATCAAATGACATAAAATTTGCCTGTGGGCTAGAGTTCTAATTCAAGTAGATTCACATATATCTTTATAATAAAACTATCAAACCATATTCCAATTCTTAATTCCTGTGGGTACTTTAAGAAAATAGTTTGATATTTTATTCTATTTAAATATGCAAATATAATATAACTTCCTGTGGGAAAAATACATTATATTAAATATGTTTAATCACAATTAATGCCATTATATTGTATGTGATCTAAAAATACTTAATATATAATTTTGCATAATTAAAAATGTTGTGGCTACTCCTTAATTGATTAAATTATATTAGATCACTTGACATGTTATTTTATTTTTAAACATCATAATTATTCATTCAAAATATTGCATGCATCGGCAGTTAAATCAAAATAACGCATACAAATTTTAATATGACATTATTACAGTGATATTTACATGTGAACAATATTAACGCATGCAAATATTGCATGCATTAGCAACTAAATCAAAACAACGCATACAAATTTTAATATGACATTATTACAGTGATATTTACGTGTGGAAAATATTACCAAAAGTCAAATCCAACAAAAACACCCTCAATTTATGTTCTGGAGATTTAAATTCACAAAGTTGAGCAGTCACATATGGCATGTCGTTTAACATTTACACACTCAGATGACATGTCGTGCAGAAATAAACCACAGTCGTGTAACAAACAGATGACATGTCAACGCATAAAACATTCTAATGACAAGTAGGCTGTATATTCTAAAATAAAACGACATATTAATATATATGACAATATGACATGTCGTTTATATCATCTCTATTAGACGACATGTCATCCATATTCGTCTTCAACATCTAGCCAGGTTTATTACTATTCACATTCCAACCCAAATGACCCGTTTTATAGACAAGACTTTATTTATGATTTACCAACACCAAATTAAATGTTTCAAATCATATAACTTTTAGGAATCCATTTCCTAATGATTTACAATAGTTATAATCATAATAACATGTAAAGAAGGACTCCTTAAATTTATAAAAAAAAATCGGGTATTTAGCATATATCACAATGAGCAGAACACATCACGACAGAGGCACAACACTTCTCTGATACCAACTATAAAAATACTTAACAATGATTTCTAAATACAAACAAAATATGCCTATAAAAATTAAATGCGGAAGTTTAAAACCGAATCGAACCTTCAGCCATTCATTTATCCCATGAGACTGTTAGTTTTTCACTTTTGATACTTCTGAAGCCTTTGTGATGGTGTAGTATATGTTTTCTTTGATTACAAACCCTAGGGACCAAAATTATCTCAACATTTGACTTTTATTTCATCTTTCCATTAAAGATAAAGGGTAGAGAAGTTCCCACAGCTGCTGTAGGACCCTATGCTGGAAATAAATTAAACAGCCACGTGTTGAAGTGTTGAAAATGTTGGAACATATGCTGGAAACATATTGACCGACCACATGTTCAACATGCCTTTGTGTAGGCTCCCAATGAATAGCCATTCGTTTCCTGCAGATGCAGAGACGAAGATATTCTTTTCAATGGCTGCAAATGTGGCTATACAATGGGATCTTCATACAAAGGCACCCGATCCGTGCCTCGGGCAATCCCTGTGGCATAGCCAACGTATAAAGCAACTTCAACGTAACTTCCAGCTGCTATGGACGACTTGTGAGTCCCATGTCCAACTGGGTCGCCCGCAGAATTCATGGCTATGGTGATATTGGGAAATTTGGCAAGCAGGCGTTTGTTGAAAATCTGAGCTCCAATAAGCTTCTTGTTGATTTTTCATTAGTCTCGGGCAAAGTTTTATCATTCCCCATCCCTTGAGAATTTACCTTTTCCTCAAGGTGAAGCTCGGGATATGTCTTGCAAAAATCATCATAATCCTCCCAAGTAGAATTTTTAGGGGCACAACCAGACCATTGCACCAAAACTTGACGAAGCTCCTACTCTTATTTAAGAACCGAGCGTTTAGCACAAATAGCTATAGGAAAAGAAAGTGGCTTGTTGTTCACACTTGCAGGGGGCAGGGAATGAATGTCAACATGAGAATCCCCAACATAAGGCTTGAGTAAGGATATGTGGAAAACAGGGTAAATTTTGCTGCCAGCAGGCAATTCTAATTTATAAGCAACAGAATCAATTCTCTCCAATACCCAAAATGGCCCATAGTAGCACTTTGCCAGCTTGTGCGAAGCACGGTTGACAGCAGATGATTGCCTGTAAGGTTGTAAACGTACCAGCACTTTGTCCCCCACTTGTAGTTGCAATTCTCTACTATGCTTGTTAGCTTTTTGTGCCATTCGGTGCTGAGCTTGACATAAGTTTGCTCTCAAACCGCGCAACAATTCATCTCGCTCGACCAGCAGGTCTTTTAATGCTTGGATTGAAGTAGAGCCCTTGGAATAGCCAGGAATTGTAGGAGGTAAGCGTCCATAAAGAGCTTGGAAAGGTGTCATTCACAAGCTACTATGATAACTGGTGTTGTAACAAAATTCATCCCATCCCAAAATAGTTGCCCAAGAATGAGGTTTGTCTTGAGTGAAGGCTCGGAGATATTGCTCTAGGCCACGGTTTACCACCTCTGATTGGCCGTCGGTCTATGGATGATAAGCAGTGTTGTAGCATAATGTGGTGCCACTCAATTCAAATATTTTTTACCAAAAATGGCTCATGAATACTGGATCTCGATCTGAAATGATTAAATTGGGAAAACCATGTAATTTGACTACCAAGTTAGTGAATAACATGGTTGTCTTGTGGGCAGTGAACTGAGATGGCAATGCTCCGAAATGTACTGATTTCGTCAAACGATCCACCACAACCAAAATGACTTCAAATCCTTTAGAATTGGGTAGCCCTGTAATAAAATCCATAGTTAATTCATCTGAAACAAGTGAAGGGATAGGAAGAGGCTGGAGTAATCCTGCAGGGGCTTGGGTGGAATATTTGATTTGTTGATAGGTGAGACAAGCTGCAATATACTTTTCCACATCAGCTCGCATTTTGGGCCAATAAAAATTAAAAGACAGCCGAATCAAAGTTCTTTTGATATCTGCGTGACCTGCCATTGGAGTGTCATGGAATTCTTTTAGTAATATTGGTTTCAACGATGAGTGTGGACTGAGATAATAGCGGTGGCGGAATAATAAGAACCCATTGTGAACAGAAAAATTAGGGGAAAGTGTTCATGTCGCCAACTTCTTGTGGAGAAGTAACATGTCATCTAAGGTTGCATTTTCCTTTAGCAAGATTTGTAATAACTCAGTAGAAGGTTGACTAACCATTGTTAAACAGAGTGCTGGAACCATTTGGGATTCAAAAGGTGTATCTTTATGTATTCGTGACAGTGCATCTGCAGCTTGATTCGAGCTTCCAGCCTTATATTCAATTCTGAAATGGAATCCTAATAACTTTTGGATGTAAGCCTGCTAATCAGGAGTTTGGATTACTTGTTGAAATAACTCTTTAATGCTTTTGTGATCTGTACGGATGATGAAAAATCTGCCGAGAAGATACTGTCTCTATTTTAGCACGGCCGACACAATGGCATGTAGTTCTTTGATGTATGTTGACGATGCCGACAACCGAGGTCCCAATTTTTTACTAAAATAAGCTATGGGGTGACCCACTTGCATTAATACGGCCCTAATTCCCACATTTGATGCATTTGTTTCAATGACAAATTCCAATTCAAAGTTAGGTAGGAGCAATACAGGAGCTTTTACCATGGCATCTTTCAATTTATTAAAGGCTTCAGTGGTTGTCGCATTCCAACGGAAGGCATCCTTGCATAACAATTCTGTAAGTGGAGCTGCAATAGTTGCATAACCTTGTATAAACCGACGATAATACCCCGTAAGCCCCAAAAATCCCCTCAATTGCTTCACCGTTTTAGGCAAGGGCCAATCCACCATGGCGGTAATCTTTTGAGGGTCATCATGAACACCATGAGTAGAGACTATATGTCCCAAGTAAGCAATGGTCTCTTAACAAAACAAACATTTAGAGAGTTTGGCAGAAAATTGATGTGATTGTAAACGCAGTAAAACTTGCTCCAAGTGACACACATGATCAGCCAAAGAATAACTGTATACCAAAATATCATCAAAAAATATGATAACAAATTTGCGTAAAAAAAAAGCAAATAATTGGTTCATTGTCACTTGGAAGGTCGATGGAGCGTTAGTCAATCCTCAGGGCATGACAAGAAATTCATAGTGCCCGTCATGCATGCGAAACGTTGTTTTGTAAGTGTCACGTTTATGGACTCTGATCTAATGATATCCTGCTCTCAAATCCAGTTTGCTAAATACCCTTGCACCACCAAGTTCATCAAATAATTCATCGATGGTAGGGATTGGGAATTTTTCTTCACTGTTACCGCATTCAAAGCACGGTAGTCAACACAGAAGCGATATGTGCCGTCTTTCTTCCTTACTAACAACACTGGTGAGGAGAAAGGGCTATGACTTGGTTTGATAATTCCTTACTCAAGCATTTCATGAACTAATTTCTCCATCTCATTTTTTTGAAACTGAGGATAACGGTAGGGCCTGACATTGACAGGTTTGCAATTGGGAGTGAGGTAAATTTTGTGGTCTATATTTCGCTGGGGAGGGAGGCCAGTCGGTGGAGCAAAAACTGCCTTATATTGATGGAGGAGAAGATAAATAGATTCTGGCAAGGCAGTGGGTAATTCGGTTTCAAAGGTTGAGGATGTGGAGTTGGGAATATTGAACTCGGATGTGTTACGGGAGAGGGAATGGAGCTCGAATAAAGTGTCAACTTCTTCGTTGTGTAACAATGCTTGAAATTGATTAAAAGAGATCAAGTGAGGGAGTTGAATAGGGTCACCTCGTAAAAGGACTTGCTTACCCTCCCAAAAAAATTCCATAGTCATCTTTGAATAATCTGTGGAGGCACGTCCAAGGCGCTGAAGCCACTGGATGCCCAAAACTACCTCTGGTTCCTCAATTGGTAAAACAAAAAAATCGAAGCAAAACTCATGGCCTTGAATAACAATTGGCACCTCTGGGCAGTGAAAACGACAAACCAAAAAAATCCATGTTGCTGATATAAACTCGAAAAGTTGAGGTGGATTGAATCGACAAACCAAGTCGTTCAGCTAGTTGCGGTTTGATGAAGTTGTGAGTACTGTCTCTATCTATAAGAACATGGAATTGATGTCCATTAATTTCACCCAAGACACGCAAAGACCGCGGATTGGACTGACCAACCAAGGCATTCAAACTTGAAATGTCTGCGGTAACCACTTCTTCAGTGTGCTCGATGATATTCCCTTCCTCCCCTAGGTCACGTTCTTCATCATCAGTACCCATCAACAACAAGAATTTGCTACGGCAGCGATGGTTTGCACTATATTTTTTATCACAATTATAACATAACCCTTTTTCTCTTTTATCTCATAACTCAGCTGGAGTAAGGCGACGGATTGGTAAATTGGGGGTTGGTAATAATGGAGGTTGAGATGGTGGTTTTGTTGTAGTAATAACAAGTGCAGCCAGAGTATGGGTATTTTTAAAAGTGGAAGTGTTTGGTAAAACAGGGGGCACATTTGGTGAAGCTGGAGGTGTAGTAGGAGGCCATTTTGACCAAGAACGACTGGTTGTTTTAACTTCATTAGATCTAGCCTCATAAGCTCTAGCAAGAGCAAAGGCTTCCATGAGAGAAGTCGGTCAAGTAAACAATAACTCACGACGGATATCAGACTTTAAACTCGTGATAAAGAAACTAATTAACAAAGGCTCATATATACCAGTAACTTTGTTCATTAGGTCTTCAAAAGCCGACTGAAAATCAGCAACTGTGGAGGTTTGCGTTAATTTTGAAAGGTTTCATTGATGGTCTTCATACATGGAAGCTCCAAAGCGACTCTTAAGACTGACCAAAAAACTTCGCCATGTGGTTAATAGATTGTTAGCTTTCATCCATTGATACCTAGCCGCGGCTCTCCCTTCCATGTGAAACGATGCAATGCGAAGACGCAAATTATCTGGGGTCCCATGGAGGTCAAAAAACTCATTGATGCGAAATTCCCACCCTGTTGGATCAGAGCCGTCAAACTTAGGGATGTCCATTTTCATGGAATGTAAAAGCGGTGAAAAGTTTGTGCCCCCAGCAGAACCCTCTGTAAACACTGACATAGGCTCTGATGGTCGTGAATGGCCACTCAAAACGCCGACAGGACCACAGATTTGAGCTTGGAATTCCTCGAAATGGGAATCTATAGTGGACATGTACTGTTGTAAGATCTGATGAACAAAGAGTGTTTGCTTCTCAAGGAGCTCCTTCATGGCGAAAAGAACCTCATAATCAATCGTCTTTATGTGCTCAGTCATGGTGGCTTTTGTTCTTTTTTTTTTCTGTGAGAAGAAGAAGGTAATGAAAGCACCAATTGATACAACTCTGCAACTCAGAGTTTATATCCTAGATTTACACTTTTCGAGTAAGTGCTGACTCCAGCAAAAAGAAGCAAAAGAATTAAAATTAATGGAGAAACAGAGATAGCAAGAGAGACGGAGAGAGAGAAGAAGAAATATTTGCCATTTTCTTATTCTTACTTTTTTTTTACATGTTGCCCTTTACAAATATCCTTTTTGTCTCACAACAATATAAGCGTATTTAACTAACTATGACATAATTGGCAAAACAAATAGTCACAACAAAATAACCAAAATCACAGCTGTCATCTTTCTCACTCTTTTTGTTCCTTCTCGAATATTCCTTAGGTAATGTAATCCTTGAGGTATGTTGGTGCCCTGCGCATACGAGCTGGACCTTTCATGGGCTCCTCGACCAGCTAGGTTTCTTCCTCTGTTTCAAGTGTTGATTTGTCATTAGTCTCGGGCAAAGTTGTATCACATAATGAGGAGTTGAATTGGGTGCCTGTCTCACATTCTCCTTTTCATCTTGATGGAATTTCATTCATCCCTCTGTCATTATAGCTTTCGCTTTCTGGCCACACCCCTGTATATAACCTGGAGATGAATGTGTGGTGTCTGGTTTGATAGGCAATTATAAAATCTTCGCCAAATTTTGAAACTGGCCATGCCCCTGATTTCGAATTAAGGCCAAGAAACTGAGATGAATGTGTGGTGTCTGGTTTGACAGGCAAGTCTTCAAGGGAAGAAATATAACTTGACAGGCAAGTCTTCAAGGGAAGAAATATAACCTGGAGAGCTTTTCAAGCACTCAAGCTCTGCAGGAGTGAGACTCGCAGTGAAGCCGTTACATGACTATAAGCGTAGAGTAATTTGGAAGAGGAAATTTTGTTAAGGCCAGAGACAGTTCGAAGGGCTGCAGAGTACCAGCGCTGTCGGCCTAGGAATGCTTCCGGCATAGCCAATAAGCCCATGTGGGCAGTGTAGTTATTGTGATTTGCTAATGTGGCCCTGAAGTGTAAGATAGAGAAGCAGCAGGAAAGCCAACCATATAAGCCAGCAACATGAGATTGAGAAGCCATGTAGGAGAAATTAATTGGAGGTGTAATGATTTCTGAACAAAATTATCAATTAGGCTTATAGGAGTTGAGAATATTATGGGTACCTTAAACATTCCACTCCATAATATCTCAACTTGTGTATCAATTTTTACCATGGGCATATATAATTGTGACTATTTATCTAATAAGGGATGGTTATTGCCCATGTTTCTCATCCTAACTTCTGTTTTTATATCAAATTGATTATGCTTTATGCATTAATGGTGGCCCCCCTTGAATATGTGCACAATCTGATTGGTACTAGATGTAATTGGAACGAATATAAAGACTTCAAATGGAAATTAAAACCATTTGGTGAACATTTAATGTGTAAGTTTTTTTTTTTTTTTCACTTATGACAACCACGGAGAATTTGGAGTCTAATTATTTGGTTAGAAGTCGTTTTAACCTTTTGTCAAATTCAATTACATTGTTGTTTCAAAGATAGATTTTACTTTTCAGACGCAACTGCTAGAAAAAAGCGAAGAACAGCAATTATAGCTTCAAGCCATGACATCTCTGAAGATATGATGAGGCAAAAAAAAAAAAAAGCTGCTCATATGTATTTTGGATCAAATTTTCACAATATATGATCAAACGTATTTTATAACTTATGCATCGTTAGATGGTCATATCTTGTTGATTTTCTTAGCATCTAATAGTACCTAGGCTGTAGAGTATAGTTTTCGTGTGATTCCTTAGTTGGACCCTATGATCAATAGACAATAATAGACAATAATATATATTGTATAAATTATATATATATATATATATATATATAGATGACCATTATGAAATTATACATCATAATCCCCCATTAAAAATAAATTAAAAAACTCGAGAGAAAAACGACTAAAATTTTTTGAAAACTTGTTTGTGGATTATTTAATAAGTACCATTAATCTGACTTAGTGCTCACTTATCTCCTAAATTGAATTTAGAATTTATTTTTTAACCTCATATCTCACTTAGAATTCTTAAAATCTTTTTAATCCCTTATCTCCCAAATTGACCCTAAAATTTAATTTTTAACCTCTTATCTCATATAGGATTTGAACTGAGGTGATCAACAAAATAAAATTATTTGAAAACCACTTGGACAAACCTCAAGAGATTAAAGTATTTTGTACTTTGTGGATATTTATCTTAAAGAATATATATTTTGAATTCCATAACAATTTTCGACAAATCTAATTAAATGTATTCATTTTATATCTTTTTTTATTCAAACAATAAAAAAAAAAACAGCGTGTAGAGTGGAATTGAAAACTGAAAAGTTTCCAGAAATGAAAATGAGACTTGTTTTTAAGTTTAACCCTCTAAATGGGCCAAAAATAATAGAATCCATAAATGTTATAAATTAGTGAAAAGATCAATTTCTTTTGTTGGGCTATCATCATTTATTTGACTGTAAATAGGCCTCATAGGAGTTTCCATATGGGCTATTGGTTTATGGATAACTCGGCTGGATATCATTTACTTCATTTTGCCGGTCTTTCTTCCCCCATCTAGTAGTAATATTTGATCTCTTAATTTCTCCCATTAACTTTTACTTTTTAATTAATCATATTTGTAATTTATTTTTAAATTATGATATAGCCACAAACTCTTGTATAAATTTATTTTGTACAAACTGACGTGGCGTTAATTCATTAGTTGAATTAAATATCTCTTGGCCCACATGATTTATTTTTATTATTTTATATTTTCATTCAACCAATAAATTAATGTCATATCAGTTTGTACAAGATAAGTTTGTATAAGAATTTATGGTTGTATATCACTCTTTATTTTTTAAGAGTAATGATACAACCACAAACTCTTGTACAAATTTATTTTGTACAAACTGATGTGGCATGATAAGATTGGTTGAATGAAAATATAAAATAATAAAAATAAATCATGTGGGCCAAGTGATATTTAATTCAAGCAATCTTATCATATCACATCAGTTTGTACAAAAATAAATTTGTACAAGAGTTTGTGATTATATCATTACTCATTTTTTAAATCACCAAGAGGTGAGAGGTTAGGTAGGGCTCTACATGTAATATAAATCAGTAAAGCAGTAAATACATAAAAAGAGGAACATAAAGCAAACTCCTAAAGTAAATGTGAATACACAAGAATAAAAAATAAAGAATAAAATTATCAAAAGGAAGAAGAAAACATCCTATCCACCTTCAGAATTAATCATATTTGTGATTAATTTTCAGAATTATACTTTTTAAATAATAAAAAATAACTAAAAAATAAATATAACTCCATAAAACCCTATCCACCTTCCACCACCATTGTCACAAACTCAACCACCATACCACTAGCACTTCGTCACTGATTAACCCTACTAACAAATTTCCCAATAATTGTCAACCAAAACCCCTCATTTATTTGAATTCATTTTAGTGAGATTGTTATGGTAGCATCAAAATCAAAGAAATATCAAATGAAAAAAAGGCAAAGAATAATTTTAGCATAGGAATCAAAAAATCATAAATTAATTAAAATGAATGATAAATAATGAAAAGAGACTAGCAAAAAAGTGAAATATAAAGAATGATTGCTTGAGGTGGTGACAATGGTGGTGGAAGGTGCCCAGGGTTTCTGGAAACATTTTTTATTTTTAATTAAATTTTTATCTTTAAATAAGGATGATTTTAGAAATAAGTGGCGGTGATTCAATAATAGGATTGGTATGGTGAGAGAAATTGAAGGAGTGAACTATCATTACTCTTCTTTCTGGTTAAAATTTGATTCTAAATTCAAAATAATTTTCAAAATTTGAAATGTTCGCATCTTATTAATTTACGTTAAGTATGATTTTAATGAGATGTAGTTTGATTGGACATTAATGCACTTTGCACCTACAACCGCTGAGTTCAAGTAAAAAATATAAGGAAAGACTTCACACCCTTGGTGAGTGAGGTTCTCAACTTCTCATCCACAATCTTAAAAAAAAAAAAAAAAAATCTCATGAAAAGATATAAATCAAAAGTAAAATCAAAATTATGTAACGATAATGCCACGTTATATAGTCCTAGGGATTTCCAAATATCTAAGGGCGTGCACTAGAATTTCGTTGGTCTCAACCATTACCTTAGCAAATAACTAAACTAATGTGGTCAAAGCTTAATAAAAATTTAAAAATAAATCAATGGATCACATATGATAAATAACGTACGAGTGTCAAAATAATCTTTAAAAAATTGGGTCAATTCATATTAAAAGAATATTGTAATTTTTATATTGAACCATTCATAAGATATACAAATGTTGTAAAAATCTAAATATCAATCATAGAGTTGTAATTGAAATTTTTTATGTTTATGACAAGAAGTATATGGTGATGATTGAGCTATAGAGATGAAGATAGAATTTTCGTTTTTTCCCCCAAGAGGTGGTGATGCCCCTATCTCCACAATATCAATGACCTAAAAATTAATGCCTCACCACAATATTTCATGCAAAATAGATTAGACAACTTAATATTTACCATTGATATCATTATTTCATCATTTGATCATTATTAACTACTCTCATCATCAATAAATGAGATGAAAGAAAAAGATTGGCGTTCATTTGCTTTTATTTTGTGTTCAAGTTTCATCCTTTTTAACTAAAGCAGAAGGCTTCAATTGTGTCCTCAAATGAGATATTCCATTCCTCCAAGCATGTAATTGTTTGTGGGTTTTGAAAAACTTTGGGAGTGGGAGATGATGCATAGTTTATAGATTCACGTCATTCGTTTAACAATATATTAATTGTTACTGCTGTCATGTTGGATCAAGTAAGATTGACTTAATTGTTAAATTCAGATAGGTAGATGGTAGATGGTAATTTCAATTGCCGCCCTTAATTTATCTTAATATTATTTCGTTTTCAATGAGACGAAGTCCAAAGTCCATGCATGACATATATATATACATATATTGATATATACTATGAATTAGTCATTATCTATGTTTATTATTAATTAAATTACTTGGCTAAAGCTTTTGGAGTTTCCAAAACATGCATTCATTATACCACGCAAGAAATGCTTATGACGATCAAATTTAAGTGCTTTTGATAGTAAAGATGGCCTTCTTTCCGAAGTGTTTATATGTTTAATACCGTGCTACGTGTTCCATTTGGCGGAAATAAAAATATAAAATAATAATTAAACTTAGATGATTTTTTTAAAAAATTCTATAATACATCTGAGGTATTATGTCAGTCATACAACAAATAACTTATATTATGACATATGTGCATTATTTTGAAAAATCATTATATAAGCAGTAGTTATATTAAATCTAATTACACACATATTATATGTGTATTAGTTTGGTTAATTTAGAGTTGAGATCTCCGGAATAAAGGAAAATAAATATTTCGTGCCTCATAAATAAAGCACTTACTTGAAATAAATTAATTCTGAAAATCATGTGCTTATTTAAAAAGACATGGCATCTATAAGCTGAAGGTCAATCTAATAGAAGATTGATTGAATAGGAAGATTAATATCGGCCAACTTAGAGTGATATTAAATATCCTTGTGGTGATTTTATTAATAATTATTTTATAAAAAATAATTTACTAAATTAATCCTAAAATTAAAATAATAATATAAAAATTTAGATAATTTTTTATGTTATTTTTAAGGCTAATTTGATGAATCATCATCTTTTTCATTTTATTAATATCCCTAAGAATATCATTACAAGGGTATTGTTGTAAAATTAAAGAAAAAAGTAACGGGTAAGAGTATAATATATTTAGATGTAGTAATTAAATGTGCACCTAACTTAAAATATAAGAATTAAACTAATATTTACCCTTAATAATAATATGTCCATATCTATTCTTGCATGTTAAAAGAGCAACTATTTCTCACAAATCAATATTCAATATTATGTGTTATGAAAAAAAAAAATCGTTTCCTTGATATCGCAAACTATTAATTACGGGTGCTAAATTTTAAATCAATCATGCTGTTTGTGTGAATATGTGTAGATGAAGAAGTGAAAAATTACATGCATAACGTAATGTGACATCAAGAATCTCGCTCTAACCAGTGCACATATATTTAATAAAATTAGTTTCTAACACTAATAAAGTACCAAAAGTAATTTTTTATAGACATTTAGGGCCAGTTTAGTAATATCGAACTTTTAAAATAATTGTTGTGAACTGTACTATAAAAATAATCGTTGTGAATAAAATCAGTTAAATGTTTGATTAAATTTATTTTTAAAAGTGTCGTGAGTTTAAAAATAATCGTATACATTTGATAAATGGTATTGTTAAACCACTATAAGAATGTAAATAAATGAACTGGATATGTTGAATTAAATTTATTTACACATTTATAAACATGAGAATAAAATATTTTTATTACATTTATATAATAAATGATAACTAAAATAAGTTTACTTTTAATTTTTTTACCTCATTATATATATAAATATATGAAATTGTATTAACTATAAAAATAGTTCTTAAAATAAGATTTTAGAAAAGTACTCTTTCCCTACTTTTGAAAATATATTGTAAGATGAAGTGATTTTTTAAAAATTTACCAAATATTGAATTAACTTTTAAGTTTTCAAAATAACTTTTGAGCCTTTTAAAAACAATCTCAAATAGACCTTGATTATGGGAAATATTTGGAGAAAAAAAATATATACTCTATTCATAAATTAAATAAAATTGAAGGGATTGTAAAGAATTTGTCTAATGTCCGGTCTAGCTACCTCCACAGAAAATATTTCTGCCATTGTTTAGAGCATCTCTAAAAAGCTTTTAAATAAGATTTTATTACTTATTTGAAAAGACACATTAGCATTTAAGACTCAAAAAAATACTGCATTTAAAATTTTCAAATAAAAAATGATGCTCTCTCTTCAATTTTATAGAGTTATTTTCTCCCTCTTCAATTCATATTTTATTACTTTTTATTAGGGGGAGAGAGAGAAGTGCTTTAATTCCCATTTATTTTTCTTTTGAAAAAATATTTATTTGATTAAAATAATGTTAGCTTATTTATATTTGAAGAGTCTTTTGGAGAATAACATATTTTTTCACCACTTTATTTATCATATAGGTAAATAAATAGATATTTAAAAAGTAAAATTTATAAAAAATTTTAGAGATGTTATTAGATATATATTTTTTGAATTGCTCTCTCTCTCTCTCGCATTTTATTCTAAAATTTTGTACTTTCTAGGTTATAGAATAAAGAAAGGATAATATTGACATGTCTCAAAATATCAATTGAAAACATAGCTGATTATTTAAATTTATATAATTTTAGAAACATCCCATGTGAGAGATGATAAAAACTACCAGACAAATATTGGTGGTACCAAAGTTTCATCTGGAGTTGGGTTGTCTAATCTAATACATAAATTTCTATGAGGCTGAAATTTCTAGGTCTATTTCAATTAATTCTGATGAGTTTTGTCTCTTAAATATTTTGTCTTGTTTTCTACAATCTGTTTTAAAAATGCAATAACTTTATACTTTTAAGATCTGAAAATTATTGATAGCCAATTTTAAAGAGTAGTAATATAACACTATGAGTTAAGTTTACATTGCCAGTATTATTGAATTTAAACAATAATATTTCTGTTGGAACGAGACACTTGTTGCAATTTCCCAATATTTAATTACAAAGTTTTGAAGTAAAAATTTTCATATTCCTCTATAAATTAGTTGATGATCAAAGAATGGATATTAAATCATTTAACTTCTTTTGTACCTAATCTTAAAAGTAAAAGCCAATTTAAAAAAAAAATTATTACTTCATTTTCAGAACCTATGAGAACGAGACAATTTTAGAAAAATTAAGAAGTCAACAACTATGAGGCAGCACTTAAAATATTTTTTAAATAATATGGGTAGTTTGACATTTGAATTATGTCTAGTGAAGTACTGAAAATTATGTGTATTGACATATTTAAAAAAAATGTAATTAATAGAATTTAAACTTACACTTAATAAACTTTAATGCCAATTCTTTATGGCATCTCAGTTCGACCCATGAAATTATAGTTGGTGCCTGTCCAGAAATATAGTTGTTGTATCGCCGCCTTCTCAGGCTTTTGATGGGAAAATATGTTTTACATTAAAGGACTAATAATGATCAATAATATACCATCATGGGAACATAAATACAAGTTCACGTCAGGCTTAAGTATAAAACATAGGATAATACATAAAATTCAAGTTTATATTAGTGTGACGCTTAATAATAAAAGACAAATACGTACATTAAAAATTTTTAATTATCAGAAGGAGAATAAATGATTTCACACATTAAGATATAAGGAAGGACTTAGAGGAATTTTTCGAGATTGACTTCGATTACTCATCTTAGCTAGCAAGTGAAAAACTGAAAACCCACTTCGAATATGAAAAGAAAATAAAAAGTAGTATATAGTAATACAATACAACAAAATACTATCGACCAAACAAAAATAAAGCATAGAAGTTGTATTGCGGGATACCTTCTCGACAAACCCTCACCCCTAGACCATCGAAACCTCGACAAATCACTGTTGGTGCCATTCAACGAGTCCAATACGAGCATTACCCTTTCATAATTCTCAAAGTTAATGTTTAAATTTTATATATTTATGAGCTCATGAGATTATTTATGTAAATTTAATTGGGTTATTTTAATGGATATAATGAGAACTAATTAATAACTCAAAATTTTTTTGTCTCTTTAATTTTTTTGTAAAATTATTTTCTCCAACAGAACTTTCCAGGTGAATCCGCCTACCATGGCATATGTGATAACGATCGATGATTGTTGATTGATTTGTTAAATGGGTGGTTATAATGTCACTCGACCAGCACCTATCTAACAATGGCGTCATATTATAATGGTCGGACATTTTTAATACTTACTTTTGTTTGATGAATGAGACATTAATGAGAATATTGATAAAAAATTTTTGGTTGCTTAGATTTGGCGACAGGGACTTTGTCACTTTGATGATATTGAGTTTCTATTTCATGTACATATCAATGCTCGCCAGGGATAGGTGGTTTGGCGGTCATTGAGGGTAGTTGACGGTTTGGAAGTTAGAAGCCTAGAAGGTTAGTGATCGATGATGGCTAGATGGTTGATATTTAATTTTATTAGTTTAATTGAAAATTAAAAAAAAAACTGTTAAAAAAAGAGAATATTATTAAAATCATGGGTAGAGGTGGTCAATGGACCGGATGGCCTGCGATACGGCACGGCATGAGCATGTTTCGGTAGAGCACACGACACGGCACGACGCGCACGTGGACCGTGCCGGTCTTAGATTTTAGGCATATGAGCTTTAAAAGTACGATATAATTAGAGATGAGTCAAAGCACGGCACGCGAAAAAGGTTAGTGATCGTGATGATTAGATGGTTGATATTTAATTTTATTAGTTTAATTGAAAATAAAAAAAAAACTATGTTAAATTACTGTTAAAAAAGAGAGAATATTATTAAAATCAAGGGTAATGAAGCTGAACAAACTTAACCCTTGGGCACGGGTCAATTTTAAGGATAAGAACCTCCGCAGGATTAGGGATGGCAAAATCCAGATTCGGATCTAGATCTGAATTAAACTTTTGACATTTGGACCCGCATTCGGATCCGCAAAAAATATATGTGGATCCGGATGTAGATAGTATTCGCACGGATTGCAAGCGGATATTTAGGATATTCGGATCTGCATAATAATAAATTTAAATACAAGATAAACCAATTTATTACAATATTCTCTAATAATAATAATAATTATTATTATTATTAATTTTTTAACATATTTTTTAAAGTTAATTAAGATTATAGAGTTAATTATGCTTATACATTTAAATAAATAATTTAATTTATATATTTTCAACTGAATTTTAATTAAATAAATAATTTAATAAAAAATCTAAGGTAAACCAATTTATTACAATATTCTCTAATTATCATTATTAGTTTTTTAACATATTTTTTAAACTTAATGAATATTAGAGAGTTAATTATGCTTATAAATTTAAATAAATAATTTAATTTATATATTTTTCAATTGAAATTTAATTAAATAAATAATTTAATTATAAAAAATACGGATCCGGATATCCGATTTTTCGGATGAACTTGCATCCGGATCCGCACAGATTGTGATTTTTAAGATCCGGATCCACGTTTTTTTACATGCGGATCCGAATTTTTCCGGATTCGGCGGATCCGGATTTGGAATGCCAACCCTACACATGATCTGGTTATGATATTATCTTAACGTTAAAAGACCTTTTGATATATACGCATTTTTATTTATTTATGATCAAGATTTACTTTATTATTATATTCTCATTTATTAACTACCAATCATATAAGTATGTTTGTTCAAATAAAAGATTAGATCTTAAGTTTAAAGAGCTTTTAGCACATTATATTGTATTAGGATATATTGTATCAGTTATATTGTATTACATTTTATTTGGATTATATAGCACTGCATTCCATTAAATTATAATACAATACCATGTTCCACGTGGACATGTAATATGCGTTCCATTAGTTATAATAATATTTTATATTAATTACTGTTTATATTAAATTAAAATTTAAGTTTTTTATATTTATTTTTTATTAATCTTATTTATTTATATTTAAATAAAAAGAAAATTTCTCGCTAGTGGCTACCACTAACCACTACAAACCGTCGCCGACAATCAGATTCAGGTATCTATTGATGTCGTTTTTTGTACCGTTGGGGTCCTTAATTATAACCGAAGCTCCTCAATGGTCCAAGTATTTCGGGCCAATGGAGCCTCCATTTGCTGTAAATCAAATATCAAATTTTGGTCAAAATTTTAATTGTGCATCTGCGGTGAACTAGAGCTCCATTGATGAAAATACTTAGTTTTGACAATAATAATTCCAAAAGTGTCGAAACGGACTTCAACGGACATAAAAACCGACAGTTGGTGGTGACCTTGCCAGTGGTCGGAGGTGGCTTCAATTAACCTTAATTCATAAATTTAATAATTAATAAAAAAATAAAGAAAGTCATGTAATGAAAATTTATTGAAAAAAAAATTAATATAATGCTATGCGACCTAAACCCTGTGAGGAAGAGGGGTTGGGATTATTTCCATTCGAAAACATAGGATACCATTAACTTAATGTATACCATGTAGTGTTTCAAACATGGCCTAAAGGGCTTACACTTTGTTATTTGGATTCTTATCTAACATTTGAAGAAATTTCAAGCAGGTACAGTTTTGGAACGTATTAATTACAACGGTTGAAATTCAAATAAAATCTATGCGATCAGATGCTTCTTACATAATTTTTTAATTAATTGATTAAATTTGGTGCTATTGTTAAATAAGACGTGTGTTTATTGATTTAGTTAACAAACACGTCGCATTCAGATATACAGTTTTTGATACGATAATTTGTTTATGACAATCAATTATATTATATTAGCTTAAAAATAGATATGTTTAGGTAGGGCTATAAATTTTCTAAGAAAATATAGTAAAAACATATTGAAAATTAGATTTTTATGAAACAATGTTAAAATTTTGTTAAATAGATCACACAATTACGATATTATAATAAACATGTCGGATTTGACTTGGCGCAAATTTAATACGATAGGACATTACGAGAATGACATGAACACGAACGATTATCTGGCATCTCAAATTGCCAGCTCTAGTATTTTCCAATGGCCAGGCCAATAAAAAATAATAATATGATAATAACAAGAGAGAGAGAGCTCAACACGTCAACTTGTGCACAAGCAAAAGGCAAAGAATTTTCCGAATTCCGATTCCTAGCGGCGAAAGAAAAGAAAAAGGAAAGTAAAAAAAAAAAACAAAAAGAAAAGACGAGCACGTTCGTTATTTTCTAAAAATAAGGAACAAACTTAGAATTTTTTTCTTTTTAAAAAATAATTTAATTTAAAAAAGAATATTATTATTTTATTACTAAAATTTTACCGACATATTATATCAGTACTAAGAGTTGACGAAAAATATATTTTATTATTAAAATTTTACGTCGTTATTAATTTATTACTATTTCGTTAACAGTATTAAAAATTTATTAATATTATAAGGGTATTAAAGATATTTTTAATTGTAAGAGTAAAATTATCTATTAATTTAATAAATAAATTATTATTTTATTATTAAATTTTTTAAAAAATTATTATTTTACTATTAAATTTTTAAGAGAATTATTATTTTATTAATAAAATTTTGGAGGTAAAATTAATTTTTAATTCAATTTCTGTTAAATAATAATTTTTTTAAATAAAATAATAATAAATTAATAACAACTTAAAATTTTAATAATAAAATATATTTTTTAATATATTTTAATATTAACATAATATGTCATTAAAATTTCGGTAGTAAAATAATAATTTTCCTTAAAAAAAATTCTAAATCTGAACTTTTTAAAAACACGAACGCAAATGCAAACGCAAACGCGAAGTCTCGCAGTGTGCCGTTGAAAACGCGCTGTTGATTCATTCTCTTTCTTTTTTCATTTGGTTTTTTAATTTTCTTTTTTTTTTTTGATGGGATTGGCTTTGTTTATTATCTCTTTCTAAAGCTGGCCGGCCCCCCATCTCTCCATTAATCCCCCAATAACCAAAAAACGAAGAACCCAGAGAAAGAATTTAAAGAAACAAATCTGTCTGGTGGGCGGGATTTGATAAGTTGACGGGGGCGTGACGGCGACTGACGACGACGATGGGTGGGTTGAGATTACTAGCGTTGGTGGTTGTGACGGTGGCGGTGGTTCATCAATGGGCCGTCGGTGGTGGTGGTGTTATGGGAAACTTTGTGTTTGAAGTTGAGAATAAGTTCAAGGCAGGTGGTGAAAGAGAGAGGACGTTGAATGCTTTGAAACAACATGATGTTCGCCGTCACGGTAGAATGATGGCTTCCATTGATCTTGAATTGGGCGGCAATGGCCATCCTTCTGCAACTGGGTATGTTCTTTTTTTTTTTTTCGTTTTTGATTGTATACTCATCTTATACATTTTATTGTTCATCTACATTTGCGAGAGGTTACATAAGCTGTATTCTCTTTAGAGATGTGATATTATAATATTAATGTTTTAAACCTTTGAGTTAGCTCTGCTGGGATATACTTGTATGCCCGTGTGTGGTATTGGGTTATTGGTTTTAGGATTGATTTGACATCTTAGAAGAAAGATATCAACTTAACCATTTTTTTTAAATTTTTTCTTTTCATTCGATGCTCATATACATTTGCAGCAATAATGTTTTAAGCATCTCTTTTAGCTCTGTTCGGATACTTGAGCTGTGTGAGAAGTAGGTAGAAGTTGAGGGGATAGGTTAAAACACCTGCGTTAGCTCTGATAGGATGTTTGGATACTTGTGTGAGGTGTCGAGTTATTGGCGTTTGTTGAAATTTTGTTTGTGTATTTGCTTTTGTTTTATGATTTATTTGACATTTTAGAAGAAACATATAAACTTATTCATTTTATGCTTATGCTTTTTTTTCCTATTAAATATCTATTCATATACATTTGCAACAATTATGTTTTGAACATTTGGGTTAGCTTTGTTAGGATACTTGAGTTGTCTGACGTATGTGAACACCTGCATTAGCACTGATAGATTACTTGGGTATCTGTGTGAGGTATTGAGTTTTTTGTAGTTTTTGTTTTCGATTAATGGTTGACTCCACATCTTGAAGAAAGATGTCAAAATAAGCCTTTTATGGGTATCTGTATGAATAGACATTATGCTTTTTTCTAATGTATTTGGATATGCATATGTATGTATTTTTTTTCCTTTGGTTTTTAATGTTTTATGATTGATTCAGCTGCATTTGGTTCCTTCAAGAAAGAAATGAGCTTATCAGTTACCTATGTACTAGTAAATACAATCAAATGATTCTAAACACATATCCACTATGTCTCTTTTGGCATTTATATATGTGGTTATCTGTTATTTATATTTATATGCATGTATTTTCCAATTGTTGAAAATGATTAATGTTTAAGATATGCCAGATGAAATTGGTTTAGAGAACTGGTCTATTTACTTTTGATTTCTTGATGGATATGGTGAATATCAGTTGTTTTTTAATTCTTTTTCGTGTTATAACTATTTGGTTGACTTAAAATGAGCGAAAGCATAGCGAATATGTAAATCTCGTAATTTTTCTGGTATTAATTCAGTGAGAATTGGTTCCTTGGTAGAGTAATGTTTTCAGTTAAAAGCGTCATTATTGATTCTATCTTTTATTGTCTCACTTATATCTTTGTGTGTGTATATGTGGTTATTATATGTTAATCCATTGTTTGGTTTGTGAGGGTAATGGAAGAAGATTAAAGAAAGTAAAATTATGAACATTATTCACCACTGTACAAACATGTTTGTAAATTGCATTTTTGTTGCTAACAGTTCACTTGATTTATCGATTAGGCTTTATTTTACTAAGGTTGGTTTGGGAACTCCAACGGATGAGTACTACGTGCAAGTTGATACAGGAAGTGACCTTTTGTGGGTGAATTGTGCCGGCTGTAGCAGGTGTCCCACGAAAAGTGATCTTGGTGTATGCTTTTTCAACTGAAATTTATTTGTTAACCTCTGGTCCATTGTATTATATTAATACATACTTCTTTAAGGGATATAACTGTGATAATTATTTAATCTATTAATCAAAAATCACTCTTCATTTTTCAGATCTTCATTGTTGTGATATTCTACTGCAGATAAAACTGACGTTATTTGATCCATCTAAATCTTCGACTTCTGGCGAGATTGCATGTAGTGATAATTTTTGCCGTACGACATACAACAATCGATATCCTAGTTGCAGTCCTGGTGTGCGTTGTGAATATGTTGTTACTTATGGAGATGGAAGCTCAACTTCTGGATACTTTGTGAGGGATATTATACAGCTGAATCAAGCATCTGGAAATCTTAAAACTGCACCATTGAATTCATCTGTTATATTTGGGTAAGTCACTGTTCAAAACGTTATATTTGCAAAGGAAACACCTCTTGTTTACTTGGTCTGTGTGCATTTGATTGTATCCACTGTACTATATATGCAATTATCTTTGAATGACGACCGTGTTAGACCACTTGTTTCATTTGTCTCACTTAATCTGGGTTTTAATTAGCGGCTATATTCTGGCCGCTGTAAAAGGAAACTCATACATGCATCAATATAAATATAAAGATTCTTGGTCAATGCTGCTTGTGTACCTTGTCGATAAATGACCCATGAAATCTGAAGGGTTGAATAGGCTCATCTAAATGGTTTGACCTAGCTATTTGCAAAGGTTTACCTCTTGTTCACTTGGCCTGTGTGCATTTGATTGTATCCTCTGTACTATATATGCAATTATCTTTGAATGACAACTGTGTTAGACCACTTGTTTCATTAAGCATATTGATGCAAAGGAGCTAATAATCCCAAAGCAGGGGTGTCAAAAATACCCGCCCGGTCCAGAACAGGGTGATGTGGGCTGGGTAATACCCGGCCCGGTCTTGGGCATCACTTGATAAACCTGGAACCCAGATTTTATTAAAAAATATTGTAAAATTATATTATTTTAAATAATTATATTTATTTGACTCATTTATCACATATATGTAAAGTTTTAAATATCTAAAGTTTATATTTTCATGTCCAATATCATTGAAAAAAATTTAAAAATTATAAAATTACAAAAAAATTAAAAAAGTATACATATTTAATGTTAAAAAAATAAAAATAGGGTACAAAACCCAAATTAAGAACCCGGCCCAGTGCTAGATCCGAGTCGGGTCGGTATTGCAATATCTGGACCTGGACTTGGATTTTGCCAACCCTATCCCAATATCTAGGAAATCTTGTATAATATTTACTTGTTTTACAGGTTTTTCTAAACAATATATGTTTTGGAATACTTGTGGCTCTCCTATAGGGTTCCTAGATATCTATTTTATTTGTTTATTTTTTCACAAAAAGAAAGAAAGCACAAAATAATCTATTCTAATTTACTGATAGAAGACCATCTTGGACCTTTGAAATAGCAAAGCCCTAGCTATTATTCTGGCAATTAGGTTAAACAAAAGCTTTTTCGTCTTTTCTTCATTTGTCTCTATCGCACAAGTCAATTCTTCACAAAGCAGCGATTTTTCCATTGTTTATGTTTGATTCTACCAACAATTTTTACCCAATATGGTTTCAGTTTATCCATTATTTAAAAAGTTGAGTTGACACTTGAGTTTCCTTCTACAAATAATAGTAGATGCATAACTCCTAGCTGCCGAACACAAAGTGGCTTCACACCTGCCTCTATTACTTTGCAGTTGATGCCCATGCATCTTGGAATTAGCTGATGTTATCTTATGACATAGGCTTGAGCTGGGAATGATAACAAATAATAAACTATTTTTCGGATTAGTATATTTGGATGATATTTTGGGAGGAGTTCCTGTAGGAGCTCATTGTCGTATACTACTATAAGATTTTGGAGTCTCCTTTTTTCACATGTATGACACAGCTCTCTTGTATCATTCCATCGCAACGTTATTACGCAATAAAACTAATGTCTTCCCCTAACTTTTGGAAATTAGATACTTTTTCTTTTATTTTCCCTCTTTTGAGAGCTTTATGAATTCTCTTAGCATTGTTTCTTGGATATGGCATGATGCATAAAGGAAAATGGGATCCAGGACACAAAAAAAAAATGGAGATCTTTTATAATGTAAAGTTTTTATTTTTATTTTTAATTTTTTACTTGGGTTTAAAAAAGAAAGTTATTTATTGCTTATAAGTATTGCTTATGGAACTTATGCTATCCCATGTCATGATTTGGGGAATTTTTTGCTGCTTGTCCATTTTGGCTGGATCACATCAGTATGTGCTTCCTATGAGATGCAAAATAAGATCATATTCTCTGTTGATTGTTTTCTAGTGTCTGCTAAGCTGGTATACTTCTGCTTTTTGGCGCCTTTCACTTACTTAGTTATTCTTACTGATTATGGTAATGTTATCTCAGTTTTTCCTTCAATTTTAGACATCTTGCTCTCCTTTTCCCATTGTTAGCAATTTATGAGTGTTTATTTTTTAGTTTTTAAATTTGAGAGCTTTGGTCATGTTTTTGTATGTGGTCTAGAATCATGATTCATCAGTTTGCATAAAATTGTCCTATAATACTCTTCTATGCTTTATAAAAGTTTTCTTTTTCTGGATAGTTGTGGAAATAGACAATCTGGGGACCTAGGTTCATCTACCGACGCTGCAGTTGATGGAATACTTGGATTTGGACAAGCCAATTCATCCCTGCTTTCACAGCTGGCTGCTGCTGGAAACGTCAGAAAAGAGTTTGCACACTGCTTGGATGTTGTAAAAGGAGGCGGAATCTTTGCTATTGGGGATGTGGTGTCACCTAAAGTTAAAACAACTCCAATGGTACCAAATATGTATGTCAAGCTAACTCAAAGTTTTAGTTTGAGCTGTGAGATTTATAGTTTATATGCATGATGAGCTGCTACTTTTTTTCAATTTCTACTGGTGTCTTATTGAATATTGCCTACGTTGAGTTTTCTTTTCCTTTTTTTCCTGCTCCTAATTCAAAAAGGCTGAACTTATTTTGTGTCCATTTAGGTATGGATAAGTGATCTGAGGGTTTTCTATATTCATACTTGTTAATGATTGGCAATTTTTTTTCCTCACATACCACAAGATTACATATATTTTTGTTATTATGCGGAGTTTGCAATAATTATTAAGGAGGTCTTATCCGTAGCTTTGTGTTCTATTCCCTCCATTAGGATATCTTGACTTATGAATTTTCTTATATTGACCTATTAACTATTGTAGGCCACATTACAATGTTATTCTGGAAGAAGTTGAGGTGGGTGGTAATCCTTTGGATCTTCCAACATCTCTACTTGGCACTGGAGATGAGAGAGGTACAATAATAGACAGTGGTACAACCTTGGCATATCTTCCACCGATGCTTTATGATTTAGTATTGAGTCAGGTACATACTACTTGTAGCTCTCAGATGCTTTCAATAATAATTATGTACAGTATGATTTTCTTCTAGTATTTCTCTGAAAACTTACACAGCATTTTTTGTATAGTTTAGATTTTGGATCGCCAGCCTGGATTGAAAATGCATACTGTTGAGGATCAATTTTCTTGTTTTCAGTTCAGTAAAAAGTAAGCAGTTTGAATTTCTAAGAATTAGTGCTATTGCTATTTTGTTTGAAATTCTATGATGTCAAATAATCTAGTATATCTTGTTTGTTGTTAGTTTTGTCAATCAAGAATACTGTTTTAAACTGTACATATGGTCTTGGAAACAACTGGCTATGCTTAATCCTTCCGGTGGCTTTTGAATTATAAAATGAGAAGATACTTCTGGTGGTAAATGCTAGTCTGGACGAATGAATAACTATACTTCGATTTGAAAGTGATTGATCTGACAATATAATTTTCAACTGAACTAGTCCATGATAAAATATATAAAGTGGCTTTGTTTAGATTATGATCTGCTAATCTTTGTGACTTATAGATGCTATTGGGTTGGTGCAATTGAACGCGGACGAAACTTTTAGAAAGTACTCTGTTACTTAATTGGTACAAATGATGTGGTTGATTCTTTTATTCAAATCCTGCATAGGTTGCAATGAGGTATAAAATAGCAGCATCGAAGATTAGTGGTTTACTACCGTCTTACCTGAAATCTTAATATAGGTAATTGGGATGAGTTGTTGAACATGTATATGACGCTCAACCTTAGCTTAAAAAATTAAAGAAGGGAAAAGATAAATGCTCCATCAAAGCTATCCTAGATGTTTTAAGTGCTCGGAGGAGACTTCACTGCTTGATGTATTCTTCTTATTAGGAAGCAGCATTCTAAATTGCAACTCATCTTCTAATTAGTTGTTTTTTTGCCCTGTTGGACCTAATGGTTTGTTTTGGCATCAAACAGACGAACTTGTTAATAAGAGTAAGGCTATTTGCACCCTAAATAATACTATAACATTCTACTACTAAACACACTCAATTATCAAATTTAAATTATAATTTTTTACTCTGTACACACAATAGAATTCCAAAACTACCCTGAATAAATCTTTTTGCTTCTAATTCCTTTCCTTTTTCCTTGCACACCATGACATTGATAACACGAAAACATCTCAACCTCTTTAAAGATTTTTTATTAATTTATAAAAACTCTGTTTACCATATAAATAATTCCCTCTCTCTCTTACCAATAATTGGGTTTCTTATATGGCTGGGTTTTATGGTGATTGTTTTACTGTATCTGTTTTTTTTTTTTTTTAATTATTTAATTCTAAAAAAATTGAAATCTGTTAGAAACTAGCTTTATTGAATTTCTGGAGTAAATTGCTTTTAATCTCTCCATCTTATTAAGACAAGCGACAGTTCATATTAAATGGTTGTTAGCTGTTAAGAATTAAACTAAGTTATCCTTTGTGTAAATTACACTTAACGATATTTTAGTAATAAAATAAGAGTGTTCAAAGTATTTTTAAGAGTCCAAATAGCCCCACCCTTTGGATAAGCAATTTCTGTGAAGGAATTTAATTCAAGAATTTCACAGATTTTCCTCACTTTCGTTTTTGTTTTTGGGCTGGATAATGGCAGTGTTGACGACGCATTTCCAACGGTTACGTTCAAGTTCAAGGGTTCTCTTTCTTTGACAGTTTACCCGCACGAGTATTTGTTTCAAATTCGAGTAAGTACAGCTCTTTGTAAAATTTATTAATAATTGCCATGTGCTATTCATTGGTTTCCAATCAGCCGGAATGGTTGCTTAATTGCCATATGCTGAAAATGGTTGCTTAATATTTTGTGTGCACATATTGGACTCTTCATTTAATGCCTATCGACTTCTAAATCAAAAGTTTGTTATGCTGGCAAAAATACTGTCTGAACTTTCAAATTCTTCATTTAGTTTGAAGTGTTTGAATTACTATTCTTATTATTATTTTTTGTATAGATTTGTCGGTCTGATTTTTAATTTTTTTTCTGTCATTTAGATATCTAATTAGAAATCATTTTCTACTACTGCTGTTTCTACTCAGTATGCAGATAGTAAGTGATTTAATGATTTCTTAAAGTTATTTAAACCTCTGTGTTTCTTTGAGGTACGTACATAGCACATTTGTAAGAAATGATGCAGTTATATTTGTTATTAATGAAATCAATTATATATAGAGCTTTGAATGTTTCTTCTAAAATTTAAAAAGAAAAAAGGGAAAGGGGTTGTCTTTAAACAGGCTATCACAGTTTGTTCGCCCTTTTGCTCTCTCTCTAAGTGGTATGCACAAAGTTTTATTTCTTATTGAAACACCATAAACAAAATTTGGCTTTTATTTCCCATGAGGGATGTTTAATTAATCAGTCATTTTTCATGATCATCCACAGGAAGATGTGTGGTGTATTGGTTGGCAAAATGGTGGTCTACAGAATCGTGACGGGAAGCAGATGATTCTATTGGGAGGTACTGTCTAGAGTTGCTTCATGTTAAATTAGTGTTTTTCTTGCTCGATCATGTTGTAGGGGAAGGTACCTAATTAAATTTAATTTGATTCATGATCGCTGTTACTCCCTAGACCTGATTGCCGGAAACTTACTGATCAGATCAGAACCCCATAAATTGGGATCATAATGCTAAAGATTAAGTCTTCAGTTTGCCATTATAGTACTTGAAATACTGTACTTGTGAGATGAGCTCTGAAACAGTGAAACATTCCCTTGAATTGGCATTCACTTTTGATAATAAATTGTATCTATGTCGAGCTTGGTGATGGCTTTATTATAAATTATTGGTCATTTTGTTCGTTAACTTGTGATGTTCTTTCTAATTCAGATTTGGTGCTTTCAAATAAGCTAGTTGTATATGATGTACAAAACCAGACCATTGGATGGACTGATTTCAACTGTGAGTACTTTATGTTGTTTGAAGTTTTCTCTCTTTCTTTCCATTTTTTTTCCAATTTATTGCTATTATGCTATTGTCACGCATCCTGAAATTGACTAGGACAGCCTGTTCTTGTGATTTTATTCAGCGGATGATAGGTACTAAGAACTTACAATTTCTATATGATTTCTTTTATTGTATTTTTTTGAAATTAAATTATTTAATAAGTTTTAGTGCTTGTCTAGCAACTAGTGAGAGGACTACTGAAAGCACTCTATAAAATGATTCAACAGCAGACCTTCAAATAAATATTTTTGACAGACATAAGCAATTGCTTCGTTTTTGTTATATTAACAATCCTATATATGTAGACTGATCGGAAAAGAAATGTAGATGAGACGTTAAAGAATAATAGATGAAGCAGAGTTCTCCCATAGGACTTGTTATGTATGACTTTCATTTGCTCATATGGTGGTGATATATGCTATAAGTAAATGGGTGGTTAAAATTTCAGGCAAGCAAGTCCTTTTTAATGTATAGCATTATTGACCAACTGTAGTTATCTTTCCCAATACATTTTGTTTGTGTGTTCGCTCTGTTACTATTGCCAATCCGTTGTGCGAGAATACTGACATTTCTCAAATATTTTCGTTCTTTTTAGGCTCTTCGAGTATCAAATTAAGGGATGAAAAGTCCGGAGCTGAGTATTCCATCGGAGGTCACAATTTGTTATCATCAGCTTTTAATTTGACAGTTGGAAGAATATTTATGTTCTTGCCAGTATTGTTCGCATTGTTGCAGAGTTTTAGTGCATTTTAATTTTTTGCTGCAAACTGGTATGGTATTCTCTTGATTTGTTTGTACCATAGTCTGTAAAATGGTGAACGTGCGTTTGATATAATTTATTCTTGAATGCAAATAATGAATTGAATTTTTTTCCCCAAAACAATTGTGTTATTTATTTTAACAACATTAACTGACTGATGAAAATTCCATTTATGTATAGATACTTGTGCTCTAAATTTTTTCCATTCAAGTTCACCGCTGGTTTTAGATACTCTTTAAAGCTCTACTTATGAAAGTGGAAGTGCTTTTGGCATTGTACTAAAGGGTGGGCTGGACACTCTCACAAGTTTGAGAAGTGCTTCTTACAGGAACTTATGAGGGGTTTCTTCGTATGGATGATGAATTATCACAATTTTAAATGTTACCATTTCACATATTAACTGCTTCTGTGAAACGAGCAAAGATTTCGTTAATAGCAGCCAAATCGGTAGTACAATTATTGATGCATGACAAGATCCTCTTCTTTAGGGGTGGGGGCGATTATTTTAGTCCGTTCGGTTGTAAATGGAACTAAATTGAACTGAACTGTCAAGTGTTTTTTTAAAATAATAATTTAACTTGAATCGAATTGGTTCGATTTCCGGTTCGATTTGATTTTAAATCGTAATTTTCTTTTATTTTCAATGTTTTCTCATGTAAATAAATTATTATTATTATTATTTTAAAATCATCATGCCATTCACCCACGCATTCACCCAAACAATCATATTTTGAGTTATCTGTGCTTTGTTGGTCATTTATAATTAAGATTTATTGCCACGTTGTCTTAGAGAATTGGCCAAGCGGCTACCACCCAAGTTCTATTCCTAGGAGGGAGTTCTACTCCTAGGAGGGATAGGAGGCTCCCAAAAAAAAAAAAAAAAAAAAAAAATCCTAAATTCATCAAAATACAAAACAATTTTAGTGATAATATTTTCCAACCAAAAAAGATTTTGATGTGATTATAGGGCAATGTTCAATATTACACTGTTACTGAATATAATATTATGATATAATTACAATAACAAATTTGCAGGCGAGTTTCACAAGGTTGTCCTCAAGAACTGTACAACAAAATAGAGGACTGCCAAGAACAGAGCAATTTGGTATAAATCTTTTTGGAATCCGTCGTCCCTTTGGAAGAACTGAATCAAATCAAATGATGCAACAAGTCAATTATTGATATTAATAAGAGAATACAATATTCATATTTACCTAATTCCAAGTTGATGAACAGAAAAATATTCAGAAGGGTTAATTTCAAATTATTTCTACTGTGAATTGACTATCTTTAAACTGATCCCTTACTTTTAAAATCCTCAATTTACCCTAATTTTTACTAAGAAGACTAAAAAAAAAAAAAAAATCAACAATCCACCCCTATTTTTTCCTTATTTTTTGACCAAATATAAAGGTCATTTGAGGTTTCCAAAAATAAACTAGTGGTTTGAAGATAATTAATTTGCAAAAGGAGTAATCTAAAATTTACTCTTTTCAGAATAAATTTAATGGCTAACTATAGAAAGATGAAAGCAACTTAATTGTATCAATTGTAAATCAATTGGAATAAGAAACTATATGATGGTAGGTGAACACTTTTAATCCAAGGCTTCAGTGAAAATGAATCTAGCTATCAAGTAAAATTGAGCAGATGATTAGTAAATTTCAGCTGTCAAGAAAGAACTAGACGAGTCTCATATAGCAAAAGCAGAAGTTGGTAATGCTTAGAGTGGGGTGATTGATAATGTTATAACTGAAGCAAAAGCTATATATATAATATTAGATGTCAAGCAAAAGCAAAAGCAGAAGTATCTTGAATCAGAACTCACCTTTGTTGGATCACCAGAAGGGTCTGGATATATCCCCAAGTTCTCTTGCTCGGTTGAAATCTTGCTTTTCAAGTTTTTGATGAGATCAAGGGAGTCTTTTCCAGCCTCAGTTGTTGCATAAAGACGGCGCGATGCCCAGAAAAATGCCTGAGCAACGGGTGATGAAGCTGACAAATCCCATAACTCTTCATGCTCAATAACTTGGCCGCTAATCTGGTTTAGTGTGAACTTTGAATGAACTTTTACTATGAGATCTCCGCCAATATTTGCAATAATAGACTTAGGCTTCCCCCTTAATGTCCATTTGATACTCAGCACACTTGTCGACAGCATTACCATTTCCTGCACGGTCTGAATCAACAAGAAGAAAAATCAAACACTAATTCAAATTGTAATCAATAGATCAATACAAAAAAAATGTAGAGAGTGTATTGTTATATGACATAGCTCAAGAGCTTGAGAAATTAGAAAATCAGTATGGATACATGACCATCAGTATGTACTAAGTAGAAAAATTACTTTGAAATTAAGTTCAAAATATGCGAAAATCGTTCTTGCCAAGTGATCTGCTTCAAAGCAAACGCAAGAAAACAGTCTGCAGATTTTGATCATGCGTGGATTTGCACAAGCACAAGGATGCACTTATACAAACAAACATTGCAGGAAATATCAAACACTAATTCAAATTTTAATCAATAGATCAATAGAAAGAAAATGTAGAGAGCATAATGTAATATGACATAGCTCTAGATCTTAAGAAATTAGAAAATCAATATGGATACATGACCATCAATATGTACTAGTAGAAAAATTACATTGAAGTGATCTACTTCATAGCAAACACAACATAGCAGTCTGCAGATTTCGAATTAGCAGAGAAGCACTAAGCATAACACATGTGCGGATTTGCACAAGCACAAGGACGTACTTAATTATACAAACAAAAATTAGAGAATTCAGGACGGTAAGCCATTAAACTATGAAATGCATCAATTAACATTGTGTTTCCATATGGAATGAGAGTTTGTATTGAGCAAGGCAGCTAAAATGTTGATGCCACTTAAGTAGTAAAACAGAGAGAATCAGATAGAATCCTCACCACGGAGGGGTTATCAAGAGCAGTAGTTGCCCATAGTTGTCGCTTGTACTTCTCACGACCAGTAAAACTTCTTGTTGAATCCTGCAATTATGCTACCAGAGCATAAGATTTAACTATAAAATTTTTTTCACTACAAACAAATTAGAAACAAGCAACATAAACAAATCAAATTCAATCATATAGGAAGATTGTAAACTTTTACCCTTCATTTGTGTTGTGAGGGAAAAGTAACACCAAATTTCATAAAACAAGTATCTTAAGCAATTACCTTAACCCCACTTCTATATAAGACAATTTAAAGAGGAAAAATTGAAAGCCATTGATGCCTAACGAAAGGGCTTTCTTAACTGTATACATTGCCATCACAGCTAAAGTATATTAAGTATTAATTAGTGTACTAATAACTAATTCATGAACTAAATGAGCCTTGAAATGAAAACAAATTAGTCACCTTGTATTTGACAGACACTGCAAAAGTTCCAAGGGCACGATTGCCTTCGCGAAGCTCAAGGATATCGCGAACTAGTTGCCTTGCTGTAGACTCAACTAAGGGGCTGCTAATGCACTCAAATTCGTTACAAAGCTCACCAAAGTCCATACCATCAACTATTTCATCAGCCTCTGACTTCTGGTTTTGTATGGACAACTCAGTACTCGTCGTAGAATCATTAGTGACTGCATCTCGTTGCAACACAGCATAACATAACATGTATGTATTCACTTTGTTAAGCTAATTTACATCTCAATAAATATTCTCAAGGAAAAAATGAATAAATATATAAACAAAATCATAATTCTGAGTGTAATATACATAACGCTTAATATTCATTACCTCGCAGTGTAAAAGGAGAGTGGTGGTGGTGGTGGTGGTGGTGGTGATGAGATGACGATGATGAGTTGGCAAAAGGGTTGAAGGTGAAAATGCATTTTTTACTGTTGGGGTGGCTCCGGTAAAGAAAGCCGCCGTTGGTCGGAGAAGGCGCGGTGGCGAGAGCGGATGCAACGGAAGCACAAGCACAGGCACTCATAATTTTCACTTTCCATTATGGTAGAAAGTGCATATGGGGCTAGCGTTTGAATTAGAGCCGTTAATTCGTTTTTGTGATTTCTAATTGTTGGATAAGGTGTGTCATGATATCTACCACTTGTTTCATTTCGTCCTCTATTGATATTTAGATTTTATAACGGGTGTGCTTAGAAATGATGACTTTCTTTGTTTTTTTTTTTTTTGTTTTGGAGGAGTCCATTAAGTAAGGGATTAATGACTATGGCACAATAGGACGTATTTTAACGAGCAATTTGGTCTGTTTACATTATTACGATAAAATAGTTAATTTTTATTAGGATAACCTTACAAACGATTATGGAATCTTAAGTGATTAGGCATAGCAAAATTACATGCAAATCACCCAAACTGCCGATAAAAATCCACCCATTTTACAGGTTGTAGGTAAATTTAGTATTTCAAATTTAAACCTGTTGGATTTAATATTCTCCACCCCATATTTATTATTTTAATTATTTATATTTTTAATTTTAATCATAAAAATTATATTAAAAATTTAATCATAAATATATATAAGTTAAAATTCCTAATTTCTAAACCTAACCCATGTCACTATAGTGTTAGTGTGTATATTTTATTTTAATTTGATTGATTTTGTTTGTTTTCCTTTAATAACTTGAACCTAATGATCACTTAATAAAGTTGAATTTTTTTATTTGTTCAATTAATTAGTAATGATACTTTTGTAAAATTTACTTGTTAATATTATTGATAATACTTGTATATTAATTAAAAGATGGAGCTTGATACTAGTGATGATTACTTGCCTAAAATATAAATATCTTGTGTACTTATTTTAATGTTAAAATTTTAATTTCTTATTTAAATTGATAAAATTTAGAATTGATAATTGTATATTGATTTTTTTGGCTATCGTTATAAATTTATAATTTGAATTATATAATTTAAGTTTTTATGTATTGTTAAAAGTATTTTTTAATATTTGTTATTTTAAATGAGAAAACCGCAAAAACTTCATTGCAGGTTGCTGGTGAGTTCAGTAAGCTAATGTTAAAACTCATAACGGTAGATTTTTTTTTTTTAAAAAAGTCATTGTGGGTTGCTAGTGGGTTTAGTAATTTATAATTTTTGCAGGTGTGAGTTTGATAATAATAAACCTGCAGCGTGACCATTGACCTAAATAATTAAGAAAAGTGATACAAATTCTTACCAACCACTTGAAAAGTAAAAACAATTAGAAGTGTTTTATGAAATGTCTCAAAGACCCATGTCATAGAATTCTTCCCGAAAAGGGGCAATTGCCAGCCTAGCAGCCTGCTAACTTGCTAGGGGATGCTCTAAGTTGATCATCAGGATCAAATTACTTATAAAATGTGTTGTATTTGCCCACGCTTGTACTAAGTTAACTTAAGGTTTCAATATATCTTACAAATTTTATAATGTGTGTCATGGAAAATGATTAATTATATATGTAATTGTAACCTAATTTCCTGTAAAACTTCTTTGACCCGGTATTTGGTAATGACACTTTCTTAGATTTTATTTATTTATTTTATCACCGGGGTCCACACTCCCCAACTTGTTCTAAAAGCATATACGCAATTTCACAAGTTATCTATCCCGTGATGCAAAATAGGAAAAATCACACGGACACCTCATGTTTGCCAAAATGGTCACAATGGCCTAGGGATGACAATGAGAAAAATATAAATTGGATCTAATTTGCTCCATCATAGACCCATATTTTTTGCTCCATATTTGGATCCAAAAAAGAAATACATATCTATATCCGTTCCAAATTTGAAAAAAAAAAATTCAAATTCAAATCTGCTCTAAATCCGTCATAAATTCTAAAACTTTACAATAAAAGAGCAATAATTTTTTAGAATGAAAATTAAATACTAAAATGTATTGATAACGATTAAATTATATATTTCTCTAAAAAGTCTAATAAATATTGTAGTTTATGCTTTTACACCAAAATAAGCAAATAAGAAAGGTAATAAAAAAAATACAAGAATAAAATCAATCTAACATTCTACTGTCTCTATCATCTTGATATCACAGCACATCCACCATCATTCTTACATCATTAGATAATGCCATATAAGTTAAATATGATTTATTTTTAATCTTTTATTATTTTTATTATGACTATATTTAACTAAATATATGAATGATATAGTTAATTGTACCTCATCCATGTCCACATCTTCTGAATATATCAATTTGGTATGTGTTGAAGAACATGAATAGGATTCTTACCACAAAAATTAAATTAGTTAGACAAAAAATAGTTAATATAAAATAAAGAATTCCATTATAAAAATTCGCACCAGCATCTTCAGCCAACAACCAATCTTGACAACACATTAAATCCTCTAATGTATTTGGACGGAGTCTACTGTGATGTGGTATCACATATCTACCACTGACTCTAAATGCAGATTCATATGCAATTGTGGATACATGAATAGCCAAAATATCTCTAGCAACATTGCACAAAGTAGGATATTTAGATCCATTTACCTTCCACCAACCCAATATGTCAAAGGTATCAGTTCGAGGCAGGACAAATTCCTCCAAATAATAGTCTAGCTCAGACTTCACATGGTCAATACTAGTACTTTGACTAATAAATGTCTCAAAACTAGCTCGACGTTGTTCCCTTCCTAAATGAGATGCCTTCATTGGAGATTGAGTAATTAAAGGCTCATTAGATTGATAAACATGTCCATATGATTTTAACTCTAACTGATATTCTTTCACTAAATCATAACAATATTTACGAACACTCACAATTCTATGTTCACAATCAACTCCATAAAGCATAGGGAAATAATATTCCACTAGTTTCATCTTATATCTAGGGTTTAAAATAGTTGCCACTGCCATTAACTCATTAACCACACTCCAATATTTGTCATATTTTTCAAACATTTTCTTTGCCATTATCCTTATCTTATTATTGTTAAAACCTAGCCACTCATAAAATAGATATTCTAATATCACAAATGTAATAAAAATACAAATTCATTGTAGGATATTTTGTGTCGAAAAACAACTTTGTAACTTCATCAAATAATTCAAGCCTACAACAAATTTCTTTTGCAAACTCTCAATCTTCTTCACTAGGCAATGATTTATATCGTAGTTCTCGTGATTTTAAACGAGAGAACTCATCTTTATAAACTAAAGTAGTGTCAATCATATAATAGGTAGAGTTCCACCTTGTTTTGCAATCAAGAATCAATTGCTTGGTGCTTGAAATTTTTAATTCATGAACAACCTTCATAATTTTTTCATGCCTTTTGGGTGTCACTTTCCAATAAAAAACATTACCACGAATTCTCTCAATACTTTCGCTAATGACATCTAGCCCATCCTTCACTATCAAATTCAAGATGTGTGCACAACCACACATATGAAACAACCTCTCGTTTAATAACAATGAATTAGAAAGGTTGTCTAAGAGGATGTCAACCATAGCATTGCTAGCACTGGCATTGTCAACGGTTAAAAGGACACAATTTTCCATCGATATTCCAATCTAATAAGCACTTCATTAAATTATCAGAAAATACCTCAGCAGTATGTGGACACATCACATGTATAAACCTAAATAAAAATTACAAACAGTAAAACAAAAATATTACTATATGAATTGTGTATTTATTAATTATAATGGAAAGGAAATGACAAAGATATAAATAAATAATGCTATAGGAAGTACCTTATAAGGCGACTTTGTAGCCTCTAGAAATTATCTATAAAATGTGTAGTGACAATTATGTAACTCATATTCTGATTAGAAGTCCATAAATTAGTAGTAATAGAAATTCTACTTTGATTGCTCGCCAACAACTTATTATTTTAGATTTTCATATTCATATTACTTAAAAATATCTTTCTTTAGCGTATTTCGAGAAATGACCTTAAACATGGGTTGTAAAGAACCAACAAACTTTCTGAATCCAGAATGTTCAACCATACTAAGAGGGTATTCATGCTTGATAATCATATTTGCGAGCTCTCTTCTTGAAGTGTCATGACCAAAAGAAAATGCCCCAACTTGGACTTTCCCTTTATTTACAGTAGTATTCAACATAGCATTCTTGATTGTTGGTTGCTTACATCATGGGCATCTAAGCAAGTACTTATGTAAATGGTTCGTTCCACCTCCTGCAACTAACTTTCCATTGCATTGGTTACAAACAACTTTCAATTGTCCATTAATCTTTTGCCTCGTAAAATGATTCCACACAACAGACTTCCATTTTTTACTAACAATAGCAAGTTCATCACTAGGAATTTGTGCGGTCGAATTCAACTCCATCTCATTTGATGGTTCAATTACTTCAATAGCATCATGCCCATCATTATCATCATTTTTTTACTGTGGTAAATTAGGACAGAAATCCATATTTTACCTAATTGAAGAAATAACCAAAAACATTAAGCGTCTATGTCACTGAAAAAAATAATTATTACACATCAATATTAGACAAGTATACAAATACAATTATTTGTAAATGAATATATAAAATTAGGAGCATAAATTAAATAAATAATTGAATTCTTCTCATTTAATCTTCATTCATATGAATCCTTTATTAATGAAATCAAGTGTCAGAATTTAAGATATATTCAAATAAAAGCTAACCCACATGGAAAACTAATATGTAATTTGATGATTGCCATATGCCTAATTCAATAATATTTAATTAAATTATGTGGATAGCCACTACTGGTTAGTGATTACACAACATGAATAAGGTTATGAGAAAATAATAGAAAAAAATGAAGTTTAAAGACTTACCTGACAATTAAAGGAGTAATCCAAGCATTCAAACAGAGTAAAGAAGCGAGAGTAGAATGTAGAGAAAGAAAAAGGCTATTGTTGAATTTTTTTTTTTGTTGGAGCAAGGCTGACGTTAAGTTGACCTAAAAAATTAATAATTGAAAGAAATTAGGGCAAACTGAAGTGCCGACTACATATATATATATATTTGTGTGTGTGTGTGTGTAGGCTTCCTTTAATTGTTTTCACATGCCTCTTTTCAAGGACAATTTGGAAAGTCAATTTTGAGATGATACGTGCTAGTGTATGGGAGAAATTAATATATTCCTCAAAAGTTATTTGGTCAATATAATAAAATAAATTAACAATTATCTTATTATCATTTAAATTTTTGTCTTATTATTATTTAAATTTACAAAATTAATATTTAAGCTTTAAGATATTTAAATATATGATAAATATCACTAATATGTTATGAATGAAATTTATTATCATTTATAATTACACAATCGTTAAGAAATTTTTAAAATAAAATAAAATTGAAAGATAGGTGGATATGGATCTGGATCTAGATATTAAGATAGATCCAGATCTACTCCAAATTTGTCTTAGATCCGCACATTGATATCCAAATCCAATTTAGATATATTTTAGACTAACCCAAATCCGATCCCATTGGATTTGGATCATATAGATCTTGGGTTAGATCCGATCCATTACCATTCCTACAATGACCCCTTCCTCCCCCTCCTCCTTATTATTTGAAATCTCAAGTAACTTCCTTCGAGAGCTTGTGTTGTTTCTTCAAAAGAATCTCCTGTTCGTCAATCAAATATTCTGCTTTTTCCCAAGTATTCTGACTGATCGGGGCATAAAAAGGGGATCCTATCAACTTGTTTTGACCTAAGATAATAAGTTCATGGACTTGGTCTCACTTCATCGTTGTGTGGAGGAATCAATTTCTTGACATAAGCCAAGAGGTTGATCTTGTGCCACTCCACTTGGTCGCCTCTTGGCCATTTACTAATGGAAATGAGTCTTAGGCTTGATCTAACCATGTGAAATGGTCAGGTTTCCACTGGCCCAAAAGCTTTTCAAGCTCAAGCATTACTTTTTTGGTTACAAACTAACATCTTGGGGCTAATATGGGATCCGCTCGAGGGCTTACTGGTTTAAGTGGATGACCTGCTTTGATTGGATCCAATTTAGTAGACAGAGACGGAGACAAGGATGAATAATTTGTTTTGCGATATTCAAGAATCACTGTCAATACCTCAGTGTAGGTTCGGATAATCCTTTGTTCCATAGTCCTGGGGTTATTTACAATTAGCCAATTAAGAATTCTTAGATTGCTTCATCACTTGGAAGAATGGAAGGCTTTACCAAAGGAATAATTGACCGGACATCCGGCAAACATAGGAGACTATTCTTTGGATTTCCTGGGGATTCTTGATTACTGTTGAGTTAACTCTTGTGCAAAGTCGTATCTCTTTGGTTAATAAGATCCAAAAGAAAAAGTTTATTTTGCAAATCTGAATATGAAAATATGAATACGGATCCGAATCTAGATGCACATACATCCGAATCCAAATTCGGATTTTGCTATCTCTATTTCTGAGCATGAAATTATACAATTTTTTTTTTATAATTACTCGTTTTTCAATGGTCAATGGCCAAACTTTTTTTTTTTTGGGAGACACACAAACCCTTATTTTATGTCTAGAGATGGTCAAATAGATCCAAAATTTGTTTAAAGATGAGGCTTGTGTAACTATTTTTAATAGTATTAGGGCTCTCCGTGATTATTTCACCAAATCATTATAATATCACTGTTCTTTTTCATGTGAAAAATTTATTGATTATCTATTAAACTACTAGAGGGAAATAACAAGTACAATCCACAAAATAAAAAATCTAAAAAGTAAATAAAAGATTCGATTGATATTAGAGAATTTACTAAATCAGAGAAAAAATAATTTCTTTGGCGATCTTTAAGAAAATGTTAAAGTTACCCAACTTTGGCAACTTCGCTTTCAAGATAAGTAAATCACTCAAAATTGGTTCAAAAGGAACTCTTCATATCTCATCTACTTAAAAAATTTAAAGCTAATAATTAATTTTAAGAATTATTAGTCGACTGGTGTTGTGTTGTCGATACATTTCATTTTATGTGTGTTGGTTTTAGGCCATATTACAACTTATGTGTTTAATTATTTGATTTCTAAAGTGTTGACCATTTCCATATTTTGAATGTACGTATCCAAGGAAATTCCTTTTTTCTTTAATTAGCATGCATACACAAAAATAACTCACTAAATATTATTAATTACAATTATAGTATTATACATAATATGGAAATAATAATGGATAATATTTTTGTACTTACTATACTAATGAAAGAGACAAGAGAAGATAATAATGACAATTTGGCAACTCAATCTACTTAGTCAGAAACCCATGAATATTAATTTGTACCTTTCCTAAATTCTCTTTTACGATTCAATTCATGAACATTCATTGGTGTTTTTTTCCTTTTTCTTTTTCTTTTTAAAGTAACGTACACATCATCTTTGGTTATCACGCCCTCATAATTTTTTCTCTTTCCTAATTCTTATTTTATTCTTAAAGCAAAAAACACCTGAGAAAATACAGCGGTTCTACTCTAATTTTACACTTCTATTTCCCGAAAAAGTCTAATTATTTTTTCTCTTTTTTCAATATTTAGCTTTTCTTTGGTTTTTTTTTTTGGGTTTAATACAATAATTGTGTGCATGTTACTTTCACCTTTTCATGCCACAACAATGCCAACTTTTTCTCTCGTCCTTCCGTTTGTTACTCAAAATTTGAGTGCATGGATTTTGGATTTTGTAAATAGCTAGTACTATTTAAACAAATTAAATAAAATCTTTCCTTTTAACCTCTCAAATAGTATCTCACGTCCCCACAAAATTACAAATATAAAAGCTTTACATCGCCAGGTTTCTGTTTGACAACTTACAAATATAAAAGCTCCACTTGTTTCTCTTTGTTATTGTTCTCTGCAGTTAATTTAATTTCCAAAATGGCCATGGCTGCCATTGATAAAATCTTCTTCTTTGTTGCATCAATTTGTTTGCTGATGTATGTTGCACTCATCGGAGCAGCTCCTGAAAGTGCTTTGGTCTCTCAACTTCCCGGATTCCATGGCTCTCTCCCTTCGAAACACTACTCTGGGTGAGTAATTTTTTCAATATTATCCTGAAAAATATAATTTTTTTTTCCTCTAATGATAGGAGGTGTTAACAATGTCGAAATTGAACTTTTAGCCACAGCCTTACCTCCCAAATTCTGAACATAAGTGGTTAGTCCAAGAAAGTTTCCTGGATTATTTACGACACAGCAAGCTCCTGGGATTAATTATTGTTCCTTAAGCATATAATTAATTATATAAAACTATTAATTTGACAAGGATGATCTCATTTTCTTTACCAAATTTTAAAATTCTCATTATTCAAATTCAAAATTCTCATTATTCAAAAACATCTTACTAATTTGTTAAATATTTTGTGGGGCTTTTTTTTACTAAAAAGTATTATATGGTTACAAGTTGAGTATTTTATGGGATTTCTTTTGATTTTTTGTTTTTTTTTTTTACTTTTTGTAGATATGTAACAATAGTAGACAGTGCAAAAACTGAAAAGAATCTTTTTTACTACTTTGTTGTTTCTGAGAGAAACCCATCAAAAGATCCTGTCGTTTTATGGCTTAATGGTGGACCTGGTTGCTCTAGCCTTGATGGTTTCATCTATGAACATGGTAACACATACCGACTGTCTCTTTCTACACACACGCACACACACATATCACATCAATAATTATGCATAATTGTGCTCTCTAATCTGTAGCTCTTATCCTTTTTGTTTAAAATAATAATAATAAAAAAAAGATTGTTGTAGTTTAGAAATATTACCATGATGGTCGATCTATAATTTATTAATCAAATAATTGCGATTATAGAGCTGACCTAATTATTAAATAAAAATATGTACATATGGCAGTTAATATTATGATATGCACGAGGATTAGAACTCCGTCATGCATATGGTAATAACCCTAGTTCAGGAAATTTGCTTCTCGTCTTCAATCATCACCAATAGGAAAAAATAATAATAATAATTACATGCTTACATCTAATTCTATAAAACTTAGAAATTATTTATTAATTTGTAATTTTTTAATGTGGAATTAAATTTTTTTCTTTTGAAGGGAGAAATTAATTAACAAGAGATAATTTCTCATCTGATGATTCCAACAGGTCCATTCAATTTCGAAGCAGGAAAGTCAAAAGGTCTTATGCCGATTTTGCATCTCAATCCTTATAGCTGGTCTAAGGTGATGAAACAATATAATGTTGGCGATCATTGAAGTTTATTTATGTCCTATTTTTCAGCTCATCGTTGAATTAAAATGAATCATAAATAATAAACTACACGTCTAATATAATATAAAGACTTTCGGACCATAGTCAGACGTTCGGACTAGTCATATTTAGCAAAATTTTATATATTTTTATTCCATAATTAGAGCTTGTTTTCCCAATAGTTGTGTCTAAAAAAAGTACAACACTAAACATACATACTAGACTGCACAAATATATATTCTATACTAGCATTTATAGCGACATTTGTATTTAACAAATTTGTTAAAATGTTTACTTGGTCTTTCAGGTTTCTAACGTATTATACTTGGACTCTCCTGCCGGCGTTGGATTCTCTTATTCTAAAAACACAAGTTTATATATAACCGGTGACAAACAGACAGCCTCTGACACACAAAAATTTCTCCTCAAGGTAATTCGAATTCTTAATTAGTTCGGAGATCAGAATTCTTTAATTCGTAAACAAATTAATTAAACTATTAAAATTCAATTAATACATGTATAATTAATCTTCTTTTTTTTTTTTTTTTTCCTTGACAATTAATCTTCTTTCTGTGAAAAACATGCAGTGGTTTCAAGAATACGCAGAGTTTGTTTCGAATCCATTTTTCGTTTCCGGGGAATCGTATGCTGGAGTTTATGTTCCAACTCTTTCTGCTCAAATAGTCAATGGTAATTAATGTGATATGTAATATTATACAATATCAGTGAATTGACATTTTGAAAATGTGGTAGTAACTCTAGGGTTTCCTACAGGAATTAAAGCTGGTGAAAAGCCTGTTATCAATTTCAAGGTACGTTGTATATAAGTGTGTAACAATCACTATAGTACGACAAAACTGTTATCGACTTTGTATTAACGTGACAATTATGGATAAGAATCCTCTTCGGATATTTACTCAAATAAACTTAGATTGAGAGAATCTTGATCCATTATCTTGAATAAAATCATCAAAGGTTGTTAATATGCATTTATCTATTAATGTGTGTGTGTATGTGCTCGAGGCAACGATTGCCATACCCTCGGCTATTGCTAAATTTTTTTTATATTAATATTGGCATTTCGAGGGTGAAAAATGCGTGTGTGGAAGCACATGAATTAAATTTATTAGAATCAATGAATGTGTTTGATGCAGGGTTACATGGTTGGAAATGGAGTTACAGACGAAGAATTTGATGGCAATGCTCTCGTCCCATTTACGCATGGCATGAGCCTTATTTCAGATAGAATTTTTGAGGTCATTTATGATATATAACTTTTTTGCTATTTGAATTTCTGCTTTTTTATTGTTCTCCACACCACCCCCCCCCCCCCCCCCCGGGCCGCTTATGTTGTGTTTTAGAAACGTTTTGTTAAATAAAAACGATAAAATTGTGGGTATTAATGAAAGTCCCTCAGGACTGGTTTTTTATTTTTCAAAATAATTTCTGTAATTTCAATCTGGTATATACATACGATTGCCTCAAGGATTTGGTCAAGTAGTTTTAGTTAGCAGACCATTCGAGTTCAAATCTTAGGGGAGGTATGGGGATAAAAATTAATATAGGCTTTATCCATCCTTCTACTATTTTAAAAATTAAAAAAAATTGATATATACTTTTTTTCCCGAAAACAAAAAAACTAACGTACAGCTGTTTTTGCATGCAGGAAACAAAAGCTGCTTGTAAAGGCAAGTTTTATCAAATAGACGAAAACAATGGAAGCTGTTCCATGATGTTATCAAAGATTGATCTAGTGAGCAAACATTTTATCTTTTTTTCCCCAAATTAATACTCTTCATAAGATTTTTAAAATTCATCAATTATGTACATGAACATTGCTTCATTAATTGAAAACATATCTATTTTTTTATCTATATTTACAGCTTGTCAATGATGTTAACATTTATGACATCCTCGAGCCATGCTTTCATAGCCCAAATGAGAAGAATGGAAATGGAATCAACGAGAGAAAAAAGAATGGTAACAGTAATGTTCCAAAGAGTTTTCAAGAATTAGGGCAAACAGAGAAGCCAATGCAAGTGAGAAAAAGAATATTTGGACGTGCATGGCCTTTTAGAGCGCCAGTGAGAGAAGGTCATGTTCCTACTTGGCCTGAGATTTTGAGAGATTATGAAGCCAGTGTGCTCAATAATGCCAATGCCGATTCTGATTCCAATGCCCTCCATGGTTATGTTCCATGCACTGTAAGTTAAATTTTCTGAATATATATTTACTCTTTAATTTTGGAGAAAATGAAAAAAAAAGTCTATTGTTTGTCAGTATATAAATCATTTCTCGATCTTTTTTCATGTTCCAAAATCCATCAAAACTCCCATGCCGTTAAAAGAGTCGTTAACTTTTAACTTTTTTTTTTCTTTTTCGTCTTTTAATGTTTTATCTCTTGAAATTTTATTGATCAATAGTGGTTTCAATATATCAGGCAAATTTTTATTCATCCGTGGTGGGTTTCACCACATCAGGGGTAAAATCGTAAGAGATTAAAAAAAATGAAATTAACAGTCATTATTGTTGACAGGCATGAGAGTTTTGATCACTTTTAAAACATAATTAAGAAAGGAGATAATTAATTTATAAAACAACATTGAAGTTTTTATAATTATTTAGTTAATTATTAAAGGCTTGATATTTCCCATTAATTGCAGGATGATGAAGTCGCAAGAACATGGTTGAATAATGCAGAAGTGAGGAAAGCAATCCATGCAGCACCGGTATTATTATTATTATTATTATTATTATAGCATAAATAATAGCTAATTGCTCTCTCAATATATATGTTTATATAAAGAAGGAAATAGATAGAATATTTCATGATATTTATTATTATTATTAATTAATTACATGTAGGTGAATGCGAGTGGTGCATGGGAGTTATGCTCAGACAACCTCGATTATAGTCATGATACTGGAAGTATGATCCCTTACCACAAGAATTTAACGATGCAAGGTTTTCGAGCCCTTATTTACAGGTGTGAATATAAGTAATTTTAATTCACGCATTTTAAAATATGTAGATAGATATCTACGTTTCATAATATTTAGTGAAATTATTGATTAATTGAATTTAATTTGGCAGTGGTGATCATGATATGTGTGTGCCTTACACTGGAAGCCAAGCATGGACAAGTTCACTTGGATATAAAACTCTGGATGAATGGAGACCCTGGACTTCAAATGATCAAGTTGCTGGATATTTACAAGGATATGATCATAACCTCACTTTTCTTACCATCAAGGTAATTATATCAATTAATATTTTTTTTATTTAAAAAATGGTATTATTTTGCTCAGATTGATCATAGTTTTGATTTTGAGGTTATTTATTAAATAAATAAATAATATAAATATGAAAATTGGGTGCATTCAGGGAGCAGGACACACAGTACCGGAATACAAGCCCAGAGAGTCTTTGGATTTCTACAGCCGTTGGTTGGAAGGAAAACCAATCTGATACTCTCTTTGTAGTTAATCTTCAAAAATCTTTTGCTTCCAAGAATAATAAAAGAAAATTATGATCATGAAATTTGCGTCTTTTTTTTCCCCCCTTCTTTTAAGTTCAAATCGTGAAAGTTTATGAGCAAAATATTCAACCCAGATCGGCTAAACAAAGAATTTAAGTTCAATCCAAGCTTACCTTACTCTCAAGGAGTTTTACTTAGCTGGCCACCCTGTATTGAAATCCTAAATGAAGTAGGGAAAAAATTAATTTGAAATTTACCTACCCTTATTCTTTTTTTTCCCTGAAAAGCTACCTTTCCCTAGTCAGAGAAGAAAATTTAATCCAATTAATAATCAATTAAACTATAATTTAATTTGTTTTTAAGTTAAAGGGATTCAAATCCAAACTCTCTAGCCATATATACCACTAGGCGACTCAAAAACCAACATAATCTGCAGAGAAAGCAGAGAATAGAAAATTAATTAAGAGCATTGCTATTTAAACAGAAAAATTAAACAAAAGGAAGATAGCTACTACACCATACGGTGTAAGACGAAAAAGACAAAATAATTTATTAGTACTACAATTTTGTAATTCATTCTATCTTCCTTTTGTCTTCCTTTTGTATCTTTAGCATTTTCCATTAATTAATTCAACTTCGATAGCAATAATAAGAGTTCTGATGGGAAATTCGTAAGCCAAACAACATGGTCTAGAAATTTAATGGCAAATGATTGCAGCAAACAACTTCAAGTTCACAATTCCTAAAACTGAAAGTGCTAAGGAATTTATGAATTTAGTTGGAGAGTGTTCTCAGTGTCAATTAGCTGATAAGTCTCTTGTTGGGACATTAATGGTACTTTGACCATTATGAAGTTTGATGGTTCACGTACTATGCATCAGCATCTCACTGAGATAATACATATAGTAGCAAAACTAAAGTCTATAGGAATGGAAGTGACTGTAAGTTTTCTTGTGCAATTTATCATTAATTCCTTGCCTCCTGAATATAGTCCATTCCAAATTAATCACAATACAATTAAAGATAAGTGGATTGCGAGCGAACTGTAAAGTATACTCATTTAGGAGGAAGTAAGGCTTAAGAAATAAGAAATTCACTTAGTTAATCCTATGGGCTAGATAGGAGCCAGAAAGAAACCTAAAAAAAGAATTACAGAAAAAGTAAGCAAAGTGCATCAAAGACAAATAAGGAATTTGCTCAAATCTAGAAGCAGGATTTAAGAATGCAAAGTGCCATTTGTGAAAAATCTGGACACTTCAAGAAAGATTGCTTGAAATGCAAGGCATCGTTCGAAAGGAAAAGTAAGCCTAGTACTTTAGTATGTTTCGAATCAAATTTGGCTAAACTTCCTTATAATACCTGGCGGATTAATTTTGGTTGTGCCACTCATGTTTCAAGTACGATGCAGGATTGCTTAAGATCTAAACCACAATTACAAATGAAAAGTTTTCCTTCATAGGAAACCAACTCAAAACTCCAGTTGAAGCTATTGGAACCTATTGTTTGATTTTAGATATTGGATATCATTTAAATCTTTTTCAGACTCTTAATGTTCTTCTTGAAATTTAGTTTTGTTTTTTTAAATCTTGATTTGGCAGGATATACTTTTCAATTTGGAAATGGACGTTTCATTTTTTTTAGACATATCATTTAAGTAGTTCTGGTATTCTTTGTGATGGTTTATACAAATTCAAGCTTGATGAACTTTTTGCTGAATCTTTATTAACCTTACATCATAATGTTGCATATAAACGTGGTTTAGTAAATGAAAATTCAGTTTACTTGTAGCATAGACATTTAGATCATATATCCAAATAAAAAAAAAATAGAAAGATTGGTAAAGAATGAAATCCTTAGAAACTTAGGTTTTATTGATCTCGGCATTTGTGTACAATGTATTAAAGGAAAACATACTAAACACACAAATGAAAAAAGAGCCACGAGAAGCACACATATTTTTGAGCTTATATACATAGATATATCAAGGCTATGTCACATCTTGCGAGGAGAAATGTATTTCATTACCTTTATTGATGACTTTTCAGATATGGCTATATTTATTTGCTACAAGAAAAATCTCAATTAGTGAATGCTTTAGGGGCACTTATTAATGAGGTTGAAAGGTAATTAGATAGAAAGATGAAAATTATGAGGTTTGTCTAACAAAGGTGGTGAATATTATAAAAAATTTACTGAAAAAGGACAATGCCCTGGTCTATTTGCTAAATTCCTTGAAACACATAGCATATGTGCTCAATACACAATGTTCGGTACACCAAACCAAAATAGTGTTGCAGAAAGGCATAACTATACCTTAATGTTTAGTTATTCATCTTTTAACCTTATCATTGTGGATGGAAGCTTTAAAGATGGTTATGTACCTATGAAATATGGTTCCTAGCAAGAAAGTTCTAAAGACTCCTTTTGAATTGTAGACAGGAAATAAACCTAGTTTGAGGTACTTGTATGTTTGGGTGGCCTAGCAGAAGAAAGGATTTATAATTCATGTGAAAAGAAAGTGGAAGTACCATAGCATTACTACTTCTAAATAACTCGTTTGAGCTTCGAGCCTGTTATTTATATTTTATGTTTCTATTTCTCTTCATAAAGATTTTTTTTTCCATTCTCTTTTTCTTCCACTTTCCCGACTCCCAAACACCACCAGTCCTTGATTTTCCTAGAGTATTAACTGCCTGATTACACGAACATAGACCTAGTGTACTCTGTCTCGGGGTCTCTTCGTTTATTGACTTGTCACTTGTGAACGGGATAATTAAAGGGTGTTCCTTTCTTCAAGAAAGAATGCCAAGAAAGTACCATCCATTAGACACGTTAAGAATTATTTTACATTAAATATGATAATAATCATAATAATCAGTTTAGTGTTACCCCGTTATCAGGTAATGACTGTCCGATTGTCTTCGCTTTCATTGACTTCGCAACTGTGACTTCTAAGCCGGGTTAAGGATTGACAAAATGTTATAACCCATAAAGCACGGATAATTAATTAATGGGCCACTGATTTCTTCTTTCATAAAAGAGAACTTTTCCCGGGAGATTGCTAAAAAAGGCTAATTCTTGGTAAAGATCAGAAAGTTCTCAAATAAAAATTCGGCTTTGTGGAAATTAAATTAAAAGCAATTAAGCATTATAAATTACTTAACAGCTTAATTCTGAGCTAATAGAGTTTGATTTTGAAAAATATGTCTTTAAATCTCGTGTAATTAAAGATAATTATCATATTACCGTCTCAAATGGACCGATTTCAATAAAATGAAATCTAGAAAATTGAGCAACTCATAGATGTATTTGGCCGAATTGTGACTTGTGTCAGAGTCTTCGTTTTAGAAGAGGACACAGCAGCTGCCAGGTCCACTTGGCAGTTGGCACTCCAAAAATTTTCCGTTGACCAATAATTTTGAAAGGGATATTATTAATTTACTATCAAATATTTTCTAACACATCACTTTACTATCAAATTTTTTTTAAAATAATTTATTGTCACTTAATATTTCAGTTTTTATCATTTTATCATAAAAAAGTAGTAAATGCAAACTTAGTGTAAGTTATCCATAAAAATGGTTGTTGAATTGTCTTGTTTCTCATTTGGTTTAATTTTAATAAATTCGACTCACAATTCAATTATGAGTGAAGTGTTTTTTTGGAAAAAATCCGGTCTTCCATTTACTAGAATCAGGTCTGTATGATTTTATTATTTTTCTTTTGTTTGAAATATACGTGGAAAATATTAAACACTTTGTAGGATTTAGAAGAATTTGAAAGTTTGAATGCATATAGTTTACTATCCATCGGCTAGTGCATATTATGTATTTTATGAAATCAAAGCTGGTTGATTGAGAAATGGACCTAATTACATGTCATAAGAGTTTTTGCTCAAAGCTACAACTACACAACGCCGTGCTGTTCTTATCGGCCAAGGCAAGCCATTTCCAGTGCTTTCTAATGGAGCAAAATAAAATGATTCTTACCTTCACAGAAAATTAGAAAAGAAAAGGAGGATTACTGATCCACATAGTTGTTATTTACTAGAAGCACATAGATAATACACTTAATTTATTATCCATCTGTATTGTATAGATGACACTGAAGTATTACCTAAATTAGCCTTTCAAAAATCCATGGTTGTGGTGTGTCTCTATTAACTCACTCAAACAAACTCTATTCTGAACAGAGCATGAAATGATCTGTTCACTTATCAAGTTATGTTTTTAATGCTTTCACTTCACTTGATTCACCTTGTCCCTCTTTTAAAGCAGCTGTATATGTTGGTGTTAACTCACGTGTGTGTATATATATATATATATATAGCAAGTTACGTTTATGAATAGCAAGTTACGTTGGCAAGTTACGTGTGTTATATGTTTCCTAGTTTGATAGGATTTCCTTTCCTTGTGAACTAGGGTAATTCTTACGTGTATATATATACATTGATCAATAAGAGTGCAGCAGAGCAGACCATGAAAGCAACTGCTGTTTTTACATCGTGAAATTCTACATGGTATCAGAGCAAGATGGAAGACCAAACTCAAACAAAAACAAAAGATAAAGAGGCTAGCGGAAGTGGATTAGGCAAGACAATGATGTCTCCTTACTTCCTCTCGGCCAGTGATAATCCTGGAACTATTATTACTCAAGTGCAACTTCGAGGAACCAACTATGACGAGTGGGCAAGGGCTATGCGGACTGCATTGCGCGCCAAGAAGAAATTCGGTTTTGTTGATGGAACCGTGAAACCTCCTGCTGATGACTCGGCTGATTTGGAGGATTGGTGGATGGTGAATTCAATGTTGGTCTCCTGGATACAGAATACAATTGAACCGAATCTGCGATCAACTGTGACTTATACAGAAGTTGCTAAGTTGCTGTGGGATGATATCAAGGAAAGGTTCTCTGTTGGGAATGGACCACGTGTGCAGCAACTCAAATCTGAGTTGGCGAATTGCAAGCAGCGAGGTATGACTATTTTAAATTATTATGGAAAACTCAAGATGTTGTGGGAAGAATTGAGTAACTACGAGCAATCGCCTGCTTGTCTCTGCGGCAATTGTACATGTAATCTAGGTGCAGAATGGGATAAGAAACGAGATGAAGAAAAGTTGCATCAATTCTTGATGGGTCTTGATGAAGCCGTGTACGGTGGTGTGCGGTCCCATATTTTAAGCACCGAGCCGCTGCCAAAGTTGAACCGTGCCTATGCCATAGTCATTCAGGAGGAGCAGGTTCAGTCAATGACACGTGCTAAAGAAGAACGAAGTGAACCTGTAGCATTTGCTGTTCAAGCCGCGCAAGGATCAAGTGGTAACCGTGATAAGACTTCTGTGCTTTGTACCCATTGCAACAAGACTGGACATGAAGCATCTTCTTGTTTCCAGCTTATTGGGTATCCCGAATGGTGGGGTGAACGACCAAAAGCCACGAGGAATGCAGGTCGTGGTCGCGGCAATTCACGACAGAATGGTGGAAACAATGGGCATGGTCGTGGAGGTCCTGCTCGAGCCAACGTTGCTCAAGTCGCGACAGGGTCTAACAATCCGTCTGGAGAACTCACGGAATCAGCTGCAAGTGGTCTCAGTGGTTTGAGCAGTGAGCAGTGGAACACATTGCTTAATCTTTTGAACAGTCAAAAAGACAGCAACTCACGGATCAGTGGTAAGCGTAATTCAATGGAGTGGATTCTTGATACTGGGGCCTCACATCACATGACAGGAAACAAAAAAATCTTACGTGACAGTGTATCTGTTATTCCCTGTTCTATTCGACTGCCTGATGGAAACGTGACAATAGCAAATACAGAAGGAACAGTTGTGCTTGCGAGTCACCTGCGACTAAATAATGTTTTATTTGTGCCAAGTTTAACTTGCAATTTAATCTCTGTATCGCAACTGATTCGAGATGTCAATTGTTTTATCCAATTTTATGATCAATTATGTGTGATACAGGACCGCATTACGAGGATGCTGATTGGAGCGGGTGAGCAGCGAGAGGGACTCTATTATTTTCGGGACATTGGTTCGGCCGCCGCTCTATCTAGTGTTGCCAACCGAGCTTGTGATTTATGGCATCGAAGGTTGGGGCATCCTTCCTCTAAAGTTGTTCAGCTGCTTCCATTTATTGATTCGGCTTCTTGTCTATCTAGTCTTCAGAATTGTGATGTATGCTTTCGAGCAAAACAGTGTCGTGACAAATTTGTTTTAAGCAATAACAAAGCTTCAGATATTTTTGAATTGATTCATTGTGACTTATGGGGACCTTATCGCACAGCTAGTTCTTGTGGTGCTCATTATTTCTTGACTATTGTTGATGATTTTTCTCGCGGTGTTTGGACATATCTGCTAATCACGAAGAATGAGGTTGGGCGTGTATTACGCAATTTTTTGAATATGGTCTCTAGACAATTCCATAAACTTGTTAAAATCATACGGACAGACAATGGGACAGAATTTATGAACTTATCTGATTTCTTTGCTGAGCATGGCATTCATCATCAAACATCTTGTGTGGGTACTTCTCAACAGAATGGTCGAGTCGAACGCAAACATCGACACATTCTCAATGTTGCTCGCGCTCTGCGCTTTCAGGCTTTCTTACCCATCGAATTTTGGGGTGAATGTGTTTTAACTGCTTGCTACTTGATCAATCGAACACCTTCTGTTCTTCTTGCCGGACAGACTCCTTATGAACGACTATTTGGCAAGGCACCATCTTATGCAAATATTCGGTCATTTGGTTGCCTCGCTTATGCCTACAACCGTGGTCATCGCGGTGATAAATTCGCTAGTCGAAGTCGTCGTTGTATATTCATGGGTTATCCCTTTGGTAAAAAGGGATGGTATTTATATGATTTGGAGAGTGCGTCATTCTTTACTTCGCGGGATGTAACGTTCATTGAGCATGACTTTCCCTATAAGGCTCTAACCGAGCCAACTGCTACTGTCATGACTGCTCCTGAGCGTAATGAACCGGTTTTAGCTGAGGATTTATCACATGATTTAAGCACTCCTGTTGTCTCACCAGATTCACAGGATACAGGCGATGTCCTTAAGACCATTGATACTCCATCACCAGTACCCGCTTCTCCTACTTTTGATGAGCATGCTTCTGATGACAGGAGGGGCATTGAAGTTATTGAGACATCATTGCAACAACAACCGGCGTTGGGGCGCCATCTTAGACAGCGGCAACAATCGATTAAGTTAAAAGATTATGTCTTACATACTGTTCAGCATTTGAGTCCCTCTTCGCGGCCCTCTTCATGCCCACACGCTCAATCACTTCCTGCAGGTAGTCCTTATCCGATACTTGATTATGTGAATTGTAATAATTTTTCTGTTCGACATTGTGCTTTTCTAGCAGCGATTACTGCAGGAGTTGAGCCTGCCTCTTTTGCTGAAGCCGTGAGAGATCCTAAATGGCGTGAGGCCATGTATTCTGAATTGCAGGCACTGGAAAATAATGGCACATGGACTATTGTGTCTCTGCCACCTGGAAAGCGTGCTATAGGATGTAAGTGGGTGTACCGGATTAAGTACAATGCCGACGGTACAGTTGAAAGATACAAAGCTCGCTTGGTGATCCTTGGGAACAAGCAAGTTGAAGGAATTGATTACACAGAGACATTTGCTCCTGTCGCAAAACTTGTTACAGTTCGAACGTTTTTGGCTGTTGCTGCGGCTAGGAATTGGGAGCTTCATCAGATGGATGTTCACAATGCTTTCTTACACGGTGAGCTTAATGAAGAAGTTTACATGCGCTTACCGCCTGGTTTCACCTCAAACGAATCTGGAATGGTTTGTCGTCTAAGAAAGTCATTATATGGATTAAAGCAAGCTCCCCGTTGTTGGTTTGCAAAGTTGGTAGCAGCTTTGAAGACTTACGGCTTTGCTCAATCGAGCTCGGATTATTCCCTTTTTACCTTGCATCGGGATAACATACATCTACTTGTGCTTGTGTATGTTGACGATATAATTGTTTCGGGAAACCACAGCGAAGCTATTCGGGTATTCAAAATGTATTTGAGTGATTGTTTTTATATGAAAGATCTGGGTCCATTGAAATATTTTTTGGGTATTGAAGTTGCCAGAAATCCGACAGGAATCTTCCTGTCTCAGCGGAAGTATGTGTTAGATATTATCTCTGAGGCTGGATTACTTGGTGCAAAACCAGCCCTATTTCCCTTGGAGCCGAATCATCAACTAGCTTTGGCCGAAGGCCTTTATTTCTCTGATCCTGCGAAATATAGACGACTCGTCGGCAGATTAATCTATCTTTCCGCTACAAGGCCAGAGTTGTCTTATTCGGTTCATCTGCTTTCTCAATTTATGCAGCAGCCGCGGGAGCGACATTGGGACGCAGCTTTGCGGGTAGTTCGCTATCTGAAAGGTAACCCTGGTCAAGGTGTGTTTTTAAGCTCAGATTGTGATTTGCAACTCTATGGGTGGTGTGATTCTGATTGGGCAAGCTGTCCCCTATCTCGGCGTTCTTTATCTGGGTGGTTTGTCATGCTTGGATCCTCTCCTATATCCTGGAAATCTAAGAAACAACACACTGTTGCGCGATCCTCTGCTGAGGCCGAGTATCGTGCCATGGCAACAATTACATGTGAGCTCAAGTGGCTCAAAGGGTTGTTGATGTCTCTCGGAGTTGATCACTCACGACCCATGCACCTGTATTGTGACAGCCAGGCTGCTCTTCATCTAGCTGCCAATCCCGTGTTTCATGAACGGACCAAGCACATCGAAGTTGACTGTCATTTTGTCCGAGACGAAATTCAACGAAGCAACATACAGCCTGCCTATGTGTCTACTCATATTCAGCTAGCTGATATCTTCACAAAAGCACTTGGCGGCAAAGAGTTCGAGTTTCTTCTTCGCAAGTTGGGCATTCGTGATCTCCATGCTCCAACTTGAGGGGGGGTGTTAACTCACGTGTGTGTATATATATATATATATATAGCAAGTTACGTTTATGAATAGCAAGTTACGTTGGCAAGTTACGTGTGTTATATGTTTCCTAGTTTGATAGGATTTCCTTTCCTTGTGAACTAGGGTAATTCTTACGTGTATATATATACATTGATCAATAAGAGTGCAGCAGAGCAGACCATGAAAGCAACTGCTGTTTTTACATCGTGAAATTCTACAGTTGGAGTGCCAAATCCATAACAAGGATCATAGTATTTCGGGATTCGAGACTGTAGATTGTTGCGGATGCAACTTGCAAGGCTGTTGCTGTGTGACTGTATGCCACGCTGGCAAGTGTGCTCTGACAGGTGCTGGAGATGGCACCAAAGATTGTAAACTAATTAGTACTGAAAAATCCTATTTGCACATAAAATTGCACAAAATAAATAGAATGAGAATAGTTGTATAAAGAAATAAGATTAATAAAGTAAATAAATTTATGTTTAACAAAATATTTCTAGTCTTTTAGTGTTTTTGTGTATTTTTGTGTACGTACAAGTAGCATTACTCATTAGTAATTAGTCTAGAGTGTTCTGATTTCTTCTAGTAAGTAGGACCTGTAACTATGTTTTACGTTTCTGTTACTTTCTAATAAAGATATTTTTTTTTTTTACTTTTCAATTTCTCTTCCATTTTCCCGACTCCCAAACACCACCAATCCTTGATTTTCTAGAGTATCAGCTATCTCTTTCTACAAACACAAAACTGCTATTTACTTTCAAGAAACAACGTATTCTGTGGTTTATCGGCTTGTGCCTTGTGAACGGGGCTAATGTTGGTCTAACTACTTTCACAAAACAACGTACTCTGTGGTTTATTGACCCGTGCCTCGCGAAGGGGGCTAATTGTCTCCTCTTCCATTGACTCAGTCAATTCATGACTTTGACGCGCACGGTAGCTGCTAACTGCCTTCTCCATTTGACGTGCAAAAAACTTTCTTGAGTCGGGTTAAAATTAATTGATCACATTACACTACTAGAAAAATGACTTTTACTGACACTTAGCTACTGACACTTTGTAAAAAATGTCAGTAATTGTGTACATATGCACCATTTTCCGCTTTTAACAAACAAGTATCATAAATCACTGATATTATAGTGTCAGTATATTAAATATCAGAAATCATTGACGCTAAGGTATCAATAGCAAAAAATTATCATTTTATTTTTGTTTTCGCCTCAACTCGAACCCAAGATTTCTAAACTTCAAACTTTTACTTTCAATAGCAAAACCGCTGAGCCTAAAAATTTTTATTTGTTTAATTATTAAAGTCTTAAAAATATAAAATAAATCCATTGCAATCTAAACCTAAACCTAAACTTCTCCAAACTTCTAACGCCGCCTCTCTCATGAAGTCTCTGAAAATTAAAATTGAGAGAAAACAAAACTTCTCTAGTGTCATTTTGTAAGCTACCACGCCAACTAATTTTTGATGAGATTGGATGAAGAGACAAAGAGAGATATCTTTGGTGGACTACGCTTCATCCTGAGACGACGACATATCAGAGCAGAAAGATGAACAGTCACGAAACCCTAACGAATAACCACAAATTTCTACCCACCAGCCTTCTCCTCCTACTCCGCTGGCAAATGCGACCCGGAGCTTGAACACATTCAGCATAGCGTTCGGACTCATGTGCCTTCCAAATTCGAGGGTCTTCGAGCCTGCTGCGTATGATTAGCCAGCCTTGCTGCTCATTGACGAAATCCAGCTCAGATTCCAGGGGTGGGCGTCTGGGTCCTAACCAGATCTTCCTTACTAAGAAGTTGATAAGACCTTAGGGTAAGAAAGTGAAGGAGATGAAAGGGGAACGTGGTACAGATCCTTAACTAAGACGTACTCTTTAGAAGGTTCCAACAGAAAGTCAAGATCTATTAACGTTCGGTAATTTCTCTTTTCCTCTTTTAATTTTGATTAAAATTCAATTTAATTATATTCAACTAATTTTAGGGTTTCTCATTTGTGGCAAGGAAAATCTAGATTGTCGACTTCAAATCAATGGCTGAAAAATGTGGAGCCGCCTTCATTACACCACCAGCTTTCAAAAAACATTTGATGCTTCTGTTCTCTTGAACTTGGCCTCTATGCTTGTGGTTTCAAGATCGGACGGTGCCTCTTGAGTTGCGATTGTAATGGTGAACAAATTAAAGGGTACTATTGATGGGTAAGATAGTTACTGCAGTATATCCTTTCGCCATTAATAAATAATTATTTTTTTATTACTTTATTGAATTGCATAAGCTTACAATCTTACTTACTCTAGACTTGATAAATATAAAATTATGGGTGAGTATTGTCCATACAATTGTTGATTTTTTAGGTGAGTGCTATTTTTTCCCATTGTGGAAGAGCTGTGAATTTGTTAGTTGATCTCAAGATAATCATTATATATTTGGCTAAATTCTGATACTTAGCTACCATGTGAATATTGGGTGGTAGTACCCCCAACCTTTTCGTTCTCGGTTCTTACATCATTCTTCTACTCAATTCAGTACTTCATCTTGATTTCAGTTTTTTGATTAAGCAGCACATTTGGCGGTAGAAGTTCAAATTATTATATGGGTATTGATGATATTCGAGTTGCTGGACACTTGATTCTCAGGTGAAAGATTAATTAATAGTTTACGAAATTATGCTGAAAATTTGAGGATTGATAGACTGTTGTTGTGAACTTGGTTGTTTCCGAACTTGACTAAATGACTTTCAATTGATTTGAAAGTTTGATTAAACTAAGTTTAAATGAGAACATTTTAGTTCTGGAAATTTTGGGATGAATTGGGTTTATATTTGATTTTGAATGGATTTCTCAATATGGTTGGTTGTTGTCCAATTTTATTAGAAATTACATATGTACCATGTTTGATATTGCAAACGTATAGCCTAACAGAGTTGGAATAAGTTGAAATTCGGATAAACGACACTTCTATTTGCATACTTCGAATCTGGAAAATTTTATTTTGATTGAACTTGTAATTTATTTTTAATGATTTTTCAAACTCTGCTGCCTCTGCAGCAACTTCTTTTGACAGAACTGTTCATTAATCTTTGATCCTATCAAACACTAGCCTAATGACTTTCAATTGATTTGAAAGTTTGATTAAACTAAGTTTCAATGAGAACATTTTAGTTCTGGAAATTTTGGGATGAATTGGGTTTATATTTGATTTTGAATGGATTTCTCAATATGGTTGGTTGTTGTCCAATTTTATTAGAAATTACATATGTACCATGTTTGATATTGCAAACGTATAGCCTAACAGAGTTGGAATAAGTTGAAATTCGGATAAACTACACTTCTATTTGCATACTTCGAATCTGGAAAATTTTATTTTGATTGAACTTGTAATTTATTTTTAATGATTTTTCAAACTCTGCTGCCTCTGCAGCAACTTCTTTTGACAGAACTGTTCATTAATCTTTGATCCTATCAAACACTAGCCTAATGATATCAGAATAACCTCAAATTTTAATATGTTGTTGACTTATATGTCCACTTAAAATCTGGAAAGTATCATTATGATATATTTAGTATTTTAAATTTAATAAATATTCAAACACCTGCTGCTACTTTTACAGTTTCATATGCAATTTTAACTTATATAGTTTTATCATGTGAGAAGCAAATGTAGAGTTGTCCAAATGACTTGGAAATTTTATTTGTGGTGCATTGACATGTCTAATTATGTTTTGTAAGTTTCATAGCATTCCAAATTGAATTAAAGAAAATCTTAAATTCAAGCTGTCAATGTTTCCTATTAAATCCGATTAGTGATAAATCTACTAACTTGCAGTACTTTTCAGGAAAAAAAATGTGTCAACACTATGAATTGCAATGGGAGAAGAAAGTACCAAAGGCATAAATCTTTTTTCATTATATTTGGGACTATTCTTAAAGGTTAGTCTTTTCATTTTTCCTTTTTTTCTTTTTTATTTAAGGTAATCATATTCATTTTAATTTTGCTTGATTTTGCGTGATAGTTGATACAAGCCCATCCTAGCCATTGCAAAATTGACACTAAAAAGGTTCCAGTTTTTCATATTGTAGTTTGAAAAGTCTGCAATGTTTGCTATATTGATGCCCCATTTGAATGTTGGAGCCCAAAAATGAATGGTTTTAGGACCAGCCGGGTGGTTCCAGAAAGCTAGGAGTATGCATGCTCAATGTATGGTTATATCATACTCAGAAGTATGCATGCTCCCAATACAAATAAGTGTTTATAAGAGAGAATTTCACCCAAAATCTTTAATTCTTGCAAAATGCTACTGGCTCCGTTTGCACAAGTTTTTTTTTCTTCCATGTTCGTTCCTTTACCATAGCGGTTCCTTTACTCCGAGGTCAGATACCATTTCTTTCTCTTCTCTGTTTTGGCATAGGTATGAAAATACTACAGAGAAGTTTCTCTATTAACTACCTTATATATATATTATTCACATGTTTAATTGAGAACATCCACTAATATAGTAATAATATAGTGGGCAAACTATAGGAAGGTTGTTTAATCATACTCTTCCATGTTGAAGTAATTTATGAGTATTTTTTCTTCAAAATAACTATGATTTATTTTTCGCAGTATACTAATTGATTTTATGCACTTGTAGGTGGGAAAAAAATGAAGCCGTGGATGGATATTGAGTGACCTTGTGCTATTTTTTTTTCTTTTGGGTTGGAAACTTAATTGAGTAGTAGTTAGCACTTGTTGTTTAGAGATTGTTGAAAATTTAATTTGATACTTATGTTAAGTCTTTTACATATAGTGATGTAGTTGAATTGTTTGAATTTAAGTGATGTATTTGAGATGTTTGTTACATGAGTTGTGTTGCAAGATATTTAATAATAAATATATTTTGAGTTTTCTTTTGGTTGTATAACAAACACGAAAAATATAATTAAAATAAAAATATATTATTAACCAAAAGCAACATAACATTATTAAATACTGACACTACATATTTAAAATAACAATAAGAATTTTTTATATTATCGAGTCAGTTTCTGATACTATAGTCACATAAATCACTGACGTGTAAATAGTATCATTAAATACTAATATTATCGTGTCATTATTTTAGTGATACTGTAGTGAAATAAATTACTGACACAAAAATCACTGACACCAAAGATTAGTGTCAGTGTGTTCTGGCTTGAGCATTATTGACACAATTAATAAGTGTCAGTAAAAGTCATTACTGACACTAAATTGGTGTCAGTAAAGCCTATTTTTCTAGTAGTGTTATTTGGTGATAATGCCTTAGTTGTCAAGTCATGAGTTTGCTGATGAAGAGGACCAAAAGCGTTATTTTATTATTTAAAATAAGACTATCAATTATTTCGATGGTCGTCTTATTTTCTAAAATAACTAAATGGAATCTTACAGAATTAGAGTGCTTGACTTCTGCATACAGTGCTTGACTTCTTATTACAGAATTAAAAAGTGAAAAACAATTAAGAAATTAAATACTTTTCTTGCGAGTGGAGGAGATTGGGTAGCGATTACATTAAATAAAAGAAAAATAATTTAAAAGTACAACACTTTAATAATCTTATTCCCAATCGTATCGATATAAAAATTCTGCATATTTATCAAATAACTATTGATTTTATTTTGGTAATTTCTTTTTAAAAGTAAGGTAAAGGTTTTTATTTTCTTTGCATTCGAGCTTTCTTTCTTTTGCGCTGGCCTTTACTCTTGACCGTATTTCATGGGGCATATTCAATCTCAATTTTCTGCAGGTTTGTGGCAGTTTTGTTAATTATGAACTTTTGTAGGATTATATGTAGATGATACTTTTATTTACATTTTTTCTTTTTTTCCTTTTTTCTTCGTTGAACATATTAAAAATTTAGCTTTAGTCATCATGACTATAGCAGTGAAATGAAAACAATCCTCATTTCGACGATTGACAAAAACGTTGTACTCATACCGACTAATGGACCACTGATTTCGTCTTCTTAAAAGAGAACTATTGCAGTGAGGTAATTGGAAGCTCGACGATTTTCATATTAGCGAAACCTAAGTAATAAGAATTTTCATATGAGACATAATGGACCACTGATAAGAATTCAAGTTAAAGATCAGTAATTTGTAATCCTCACAAAAACAATAACTCAAGCCATACAATTTTTATTGTTCTACTTTTTGGCACTTTTGAATCTTTGAGTTATCAATGGAATGGCAAAAACGCTTCAACATCTGTTGTCTCATAGAGGAAATATTCTTCACTCTTTGACGGATTCGCGGGGCAACGTATGTTGACTTTACGTTAAAACAAAAAAAAGAAAAGAAACATTGTCCGCAAACATTGTCATGTCGTAAAGAATAACATAGTTTTGAGAAGTTCAAGAAAAGTTGGAACTCATTTGATGCTAGGAAGACAATAGTTCTCATTTTTGTCCTCTTTAATTAACTTAGGCAACTTACTGTTTACTTTTGTCTTATGGGTCTAGCAAGAGGGTTCTTATTTGATACTCAATCAACTTTCTTATTCTGCAGCCTATAATTTGATGAATGTGACATTTTGTTTTTATAATTTTCAGGACTAGTAAATTATCTTAATACACAACTATTACTATTACCTCCTCTTTCATTGACATGGGCAATTTCTCATCAATTTGTGGCGCCCTCATTGACACATAAAGAACTTTCTTATCCCGCAGCTAATATTTTTATGAATGTAATATCACTGGTTTATATAACTTTTCTGTAAAATAAAGAATGGAGTTTATGAATAAAACTCTTGTTATATTTTGTATTAACGTTGCTACATATATATATAGATGTACAGCCCTAAAGAATAGAATCCTAAGTAGAAAAGCATTACAGATTCATAATATATATACAAATCTAATTGCCTTAAATATGAAACTGACTTCTATACGACTTCTATATACAAAACCGAATGCTATACGAATTCTATACGTTAATACTCCCCCTCAAGTTGGAGCGTGGAGATCAACAACGCCCAACTTGCGCATATGATGATGGAAAAGAGCATGTCCGAGAGGTTTTGTAAACACATCAGCTACTTGCATGGAAGTAGGAATATGCAGTGGTAATAACAAATTGGATTGTACACGCTCTCGCACGAAATGACAATCTAATTCAATGTGCTTTGTTCGCTCATGATAGACAGGATTCGCGGCGATATATAAGGCTGATTGATTATCACAATAAACAGTCATAGGGTCATGTTGAAGGTGCCCCAAATCAGCAAAAAGTGCTTTGAGCCACTGTAATTCACATGAAAGATCAGCCAAGGAGCAATACTCAGCTTCTGCTGTAGAGCGAGAGACCACATTTTGCTTCTTTGTTTTCCAAGATATAGGGCTGTCACCAAGGAAAGTACAATAACCAGTAACAGACCGACGTGTAGTAGGACAACTACCCCAATCCGCATCACAGTAACCCTGGATATGCAAGTCACTTGTTGAAGATAATAAGATACCCTTGCCTGGTGAGCCTTTTAAATACCGAAGCACTCGAATGGCAGCATCCATATGAGTAGTTCGTGGTTCATGCATAAATCGACTTAAAACATGTACTGAAAAGACAATATCAGGCCTGGTAACTGTGAGATATATTAACCGACCTACAAGACGTCGATAACTTGAGGGGTTTGATAAAAGGTCGCCATCTGTAGATGAAAGCCGAAGTTATTGTTCCATTGGGAAATGAGAAACTCGTCCAGCAAGTAAACCAGCATCCTTTAAAATGTCCAGGGCATATTTTCGCTGACTCAAGAAAATGCCACGTGATGACCGTGCCACTTCTATTCCCAAAAAATACTTCAACTTCCCTAATGCCTTGATGTAAAATTTCTGTGCAAGAAAATCTTTAATTCTGCTAACCTCGGCAGCATCATTCTCTGCTACGATAATATCATCAACGTAAACTAACACAAAAGTTGAAGATTTGGTATTAGTTTTTACAAATAATGAATAGTCAGCCTTAGATTGGCGAAAACCAGCTTGTTGAATGGTAGTAGAAAACTTGGAAAACCAATTTCTGGATGCTTGTTTTAATCCGTAGATAGATTTGTTGAGTTTGCAGACTAGATGCTCCCCCTGCTTAGAAAAACCTTGTGGTACTTGCATATAAACTTCTTCTTCTAAATCTCCTTGTAAAAAGGCATTGCTTACATCTAATTGATCTAAAATCCAACCCTTAACAGCCGCAAGAGAAAGTAAAGCTCTCATAGTGACAAGCTTAGCAACCGGTGAAAAAGTAGCATGATAATCAATGCCTTCTGTTTGAATATATCCCTTACCAACTAAACGAGCTTTGTAACGCTCAATGGTGCCATCGGACTGATATTTAATTTTGTAAACCCATTTGCTGCCAATAGCCCTTTTACCATCCGGCAAACGTGTTAGAGTCCAGGTATTATTTTTCTCAAGAGCTGTTATCTCATCCTCCATGGCTTTACGCCACTCAGGTAACTTGACTGCCTCATGAAAAGAACTTGGTTCGGTTGTAGAGGTAATAACAGACAAAAAAGACTTACGTGCTGGAGAAAAACGATGGTAGGAAATAAAATTGTGAAAAGGATATTTCTTACCTGGAGACGAAGAAACAAGATCAGCATGGGTAGAATTGTGAGAAGCCAAGGTACAATAATCTTGAAGGTAAGCTGGTGGACGTCTATCACGTTGGGGTCGTGTGGGAGTTTGGATATTTTGGTTGCCTAAAGAAAGTGGTGAATCTAAGGTTGTATCTGCTGGTGAACCAGGCTGTTGGGTAGATGATGTTTCAGTTATGATGTGTTCATGAGTGGTGTCAGGAGAAGAAGAATTGGTCACAGATGGGTCTGTGTCTTGCAAAGGTGGGTCATGTTCATGAAGACCATGTGATGAACTTATGTTTTTATTTGGAGACGGTGATAAAGGAGTATTGGACTCAAAAAAATTTTCATCAAATAAAAACTCATTAGTGACATGTGTAGAAAAAATCGGTGATTTAACATCCTTAAAAGGAAAAATATGTTCATAAAAGAGAACATCACGTGACACATAGATTGTCTTAGATTCAATATCATAAATCCGATATCCTTTTTGACTAAAAGGATAACCAATAAAAGTTCCCATTTTCGCCCGTTGATCAAATTTATGTTTAACTTGTAAATTTTTGGCAAAACACAAGCAACCAAAAACTTTTAGGTGTGATAAATCTGGTGCTAGACCAAAAATCATTTCATGTGGGGTTTTTTCATTAAGAACATCACTAGGCAATTTATTGATTAAATATGCTGCAGTAAGAACACACTCTCCCCAGAATTTGATTGGCAAATTGGCTTGAAAACGTAGACTTCGCGCAACTTCGAGAAGATGGCGATGTTTACGCTCAACCACACCATTCTGTTGCGGTGTTCGAATGCAACTTCTTTGATGAATAATCCCTTGGTCTAAAAAAAAATTCTGTAATTCTTTAACAAGAAATTTAGTCCCATTGTCAGAACACACAATTTTAATGTTAGCATTAAATTGAGGTTTTATCAAAGCATGAAAAGAACATAAATACAATTGGGTTTCGGATTTGGTTTTCATTAAATATAACCAAGTGCATCGAGTATAATCATCAACAATGGTTAAAAAATAATGAGCCCCTGAAAAACTTGAAGTTGAAAAAGGACCCCAAACATCACAATGGATTAATTCAAAAGGTATTTTACTTTTGATGCTACTAATGGAAAATGGCTTTCTAGTTTGTTTTGCTTTAGGACAAATATCACAAACATATTCTTTATTAAAACTAACCATAGGACAAGTTTTTGAAAAATGCTCTAAACGTCCAAGAGAAGGGTGGCCAAGTCTCCAATGCCAAAGATCAATCTCATGTGTAGAGGTGATTTGGGAGGTGAAAGCAAATGCAGCTGGAAGTTGGATGTAGAAAAGACCTTCACGAAGTCTACCCTTGCCAATCTGCTTCTTCGTGTATAGGTCCTGAAACTCACAAAAATTGGAAGAAAAAATTACTTTATATTTATTTGATTTGGTTAACTGACTAACAGACAGTAAATTAAACTTAAAACTCAGAATGTAAAATACTTTGTCTAATAAAAAAACTGGTGAAAAGGAGACTTTCCCTATGTGAGTAACTTGTGCTACAGTACCATCTGGTATATGAACGTGAAGAGGAACATGACATGGTTTATAGGAGTGAAAAAAATCAAGCGAACTACACATATGATTCGTAGCGCCTGTATCTATGATCCAAGTATGTGATAAAGCGGAATTAAGTGCTATACCTGCAAGATTCGCAGTATGTAGACTACCTGAAGAGGACAACATAGCTAGGAGTTTTTGATATTGCTCTTGAGTAAATATTGGTGCTTGGACGTCTTGATTGTTATTTGTTGACATGGCAGCTTTAATCTCATTTTTATTACCTTGTCCACGTCTTCTCCAATTTGGTGGATATCCATTTAACTCAAAACATTTTTGTTTTGTGTAGCCTAATTTTCCACAGTGTTCACACGATGGTCTGCCACCATTTGCATTCAAGTTTCCTCCTTTGTTATCTACTGCAGAATTGTTATTCCAATTCCTATTTCCAAATGAACTTTGGCTTTGTGTTGTCAATGCTGCAGCTTCTGGAGATCCCACTATAGCGTGAAGATCTTGTTGTTTTTCTTCTTGCCTTACAAGGGAATAAATTTTATTTGCATTAGGAAAATGATCCATCAACAAAATCTGACTCCTCGTTGCTGCATATCTATCATGTAAGCCTTGAAGAAACTCCATAGCTCGATCTAGTTGCTGCAATTAACTGACAGTTTTTGCATTCGCACAAGTACATGGTCCTACTTGTTGTAGAGAATTCAACTCATCCCAAAGCACCTTTATTCGAGTATAATAAAGTGAAACAGATGCATCTCCTTGTGGTAAATTAGAGATGGCTTGTTTGAGTTCATAGATTTTTGGCGCATTGGTCTGCTGAAAACGCTCTTGCAAATCCTCCCATACTTCTCTAGCAGACTGTGCATACAACACACTTCCCGCAAGTTCACTTGATATGGAGTTCAACACCTAAGATCCAACAAGATCATTACAACGTTGCCATCTACCACCATCATCTTCATCTTCATCTGGTTTTGATATAGTTCCATCAACAAAACCGAGCTTGTTTTTCGCTCGTAAAGCCATAGTCATTGCCCTTACCCATGTACCATAGTTATCACCAGTGAGTAAAGGAGAAACCAATACAGCAGTTGGACTATCTGATGGGTGGACAAGGAAGACATCATCCTCCTGTTTATTAAGGATGGCAGCTTGTTTTGATGATTCACCATCTGCCATGAGTATTCAAACAAAAGCAAAAGAACGAAGATAATAATTTGATAAGTGAGTATGGCTCTGATACCATGTAAAATAAAGAACGGAGTTTATGAATAAAACTCTTGTTATATTTTGTATTAACGTTGCTACATATATATATAGATGTATAGCCCTAAAGAATAGAATCCTAAGTAGAAAAGCATTACAGATTCATAATATATATACAAATCTAATTGCCTTAAATATGAAATTGAATTCTATACGACTTCTATATACAAAACCGAATGCTATACGAATTCTATACGTTAATATTTTAAGACTAGTAAACTATCTCAAATTTAAAAGAAAACGATACGGAGATATGATTTTAGTTTATCCAAAAATTTGAGTTTCAAGGAATATAACAGTTATTATATGTCATGTTAATGTAGAGAATAAAATTATAAAAAATTTCTTTTTTGAATGAATTGAAATATTTTGTGGTAAAACTTTCACAATCACATTTGAAAATAAAGTTTTATTTTTAAAAAAATTTCACTCATCTTCGTACATAATTTAAGAATTTAACATTATAACTTAATCTTTTTAACCAAAGTAATTATCTCTCCTTCGGTCTGCAAATGCAAAAATGTAATATTATATCCGTTGACGATATTTGCTCCAAATTAACGAGAATAAAATTTCTGATAGTCTTATGAAATTCATTACAAGAAATCTGTATAAAAGTTATGAGAATAGTGTTGAGCACATGCAAGCTTTTTTACTTTGGTTAAACATGCATGTGGCTAGCATAAAAAGGTTAAATGTGCCACCAAGTGCGGCACCGAACCTTAAAAATTTGAAAAGAGCCAAGACTTTTGCTTTGAAAATGGCTAGCATGCATGGCAAGGTTCAGCTACAGTAGTACAGTTAAAGGAGCAATCGTTTATTGAAGGCATCCCAAAATTTGAGTGAATAACAATTCATTTGTAGAATTGTTGAGAGTGAGCAATTAGAGAATGTGAGCAATTTGAGAGATTTTTTATTTTAAGTGTGTATGAGAGTACTGGGTGTATTTGAGTTTTAAAAAATGAGGTTTCTTTACTCAAATATTATATTTTAATAATTGTTAGTAATACAATTGTTTTCTCTTACTCTCGTGGACGTAGACAAAATTGCCGAATCACGTAAAATTATGTGTCCTTTATTTTTCTGTAATTATTTGCTGCGCTTGATTCCGGATCTCTGTGCACAACCAATAGAAGTTTGATTATAGGAAATTTATATATCCCTGTCCAATAAAAAAATGATTATAAAGAAAAGAAAATAGTCACTTGCTTGTTGTCTAAAAAAAATTACATTCCATTTTCCAATTATTAAAGTAATTCTAAAATCGTTAGGATCAAAAGGAGAGGCTTTTGTTGACCGGAGCTCCGGCTTAACGCATGCCGATCTTTTTCTCCTCTATTTTCTTAGAAAATTCGGTTTCATTATAAATACTTGGTAGCACACTTACAAAGTGTTGTCGCATTACCAATCAAATTAAGCGCACACTTACAATCTAAAGTACTCTTATCTCATGGAAAGAGTTCATTCTCTCAGTATGATGAGCAGATCTCTCTTACGCCATTGTTTGATTCTTATTTCCTTATTTATCGCAGCTGCAACAGCCAACGCAAGTACTACTACCGCAGATCAAGATGCTCTGCTTGCCCTGAAAGCTCACATAACTCATGATCCAACCAATTTCTTGGCCAAAAATTGGAACACAAGTACTCTTGTCTGTAATTGGACAGGCGTCACTTGTGATGTCCATAGCCATAGAGTCACAGTCTTGAATATTTCTCGCTTAAATCTCACATGCACCATCCCTTCTAAACTTGGAAATCTTTCTTCTCTGCAATCACTCGATCTCAGCTTTAACCAACTTTCCGGTTCTATTCCCTCCGCCATCTTCAGCACATACACATTGAAATATGTTAATTTCCGTGAAAATCAGCTATCCGGTGCTTTCCCTTCTCTCATCTTCAACAAGTCTTCTTTACAACTTCTTGATTTTGTTCAAAATACACTGTCTGATGAAATTCCTGCAAATATTTGCAGTAACCTTCCTTTTCTGGAAATCCTTTCTTTGTCCCAAAACATGTTCCATGGTGGAATACCGTCCACTCTATCAAATTGCACATATTTGTAAAAATTAAGTTTGCCATACAATGATTTCTCAGGGGCCATACCTAAAGAAATCGGCAATTTGAACAAACTTAAGCGATTATATCTTGGTCGTAACAGACTTCAAGGTGCGTATGATCATGGAGTTTATAAAAATTGTTCCATAAGTTCTAATATGAAAAATGTTCCATAATACACTTTACACATGTTGATTAATTTGCAAGAGAAATTCCTCAAGAGTTTGGTAATCTTGCCGAATTGGAGCAGATGTCGTTATCAGAAAACAAACTCCAAGGTATGATTATTAACTTTTTGCAATTTTATTCTAGCTCTGCTTGCTTCTGTATTCGTTCACTTGTTCGTTAATTATGCTATGATTTATTATTTTTCTTTCAGATAGAGATAAAACTCTATGTCTTTCCTCACTCATTTCATTCTTTAATTTATGCAGATGAAAAAAATATTTTGTAATTTTCTTTCGCCATATTGCCGCAAGTTTAGTTGATCAAAATTAATGATGTTTCATTCTTATTCCTGTCAGCCTATTTCTTATATAGTTGAAGAGTTAATTGTTAATATGATATTCTTCAGGCAATAAATTCTTTAGATAAGAGTGATCAAATTGTTTGCGATATGTACTTAATTTTCAGGAAAAATTCAACAGAATCTGGGAAATCTTGCAGGATTGGAGATATTACAACTGTTCGGTAATTTTTTAACTGGTATGATTTCTTTATCTATCTACAAATTGCTCTTCTCTATTGAATTTGGAATTGTTATTTAATAACTTGACAGGTAATTTCTCTTATGACATATATATGTGACATCTTCTGCTTTATAATTAAAAGATTTCACGTCTTTTTTACGTAGTGCGGAACTGGGGCGAAACTTAAATGGAGACTATAGTGGGCAATGGCCCCTGTAAAAATTTAAATTTTTTTTAAATATACATGATATCTCCTAAATTATAAAAGAAATTAAAAAAATCTCCAAACTAATTAGAACATTTCTTAAATTATCATGATATATATATATAGTCCCTTAAAGTCTAGTTTTTACAATAAATGCATGTTCTAATCCCACACAATACCTAAATCCTACTTATATTATAAATTTATTATAATTTATCTTTTCTTATAGACAATAGTGTGTCATAATTCTCTTCTCTAACTCAATATTCACAAAAATATATTTTTTTAACACATTTCTACATTTGTGTTATTCAAATTTATTTGACGATCTTAACTTCAATTTTTTACATTATTCACCCAGCCCTTGTAACCAAAGTTTTCAGCTTTCGCCCTTGGTACAGAAGTGATACTAGATGTCACTCTTGCATACGTTCTTAAAACTCAAGAAATAATAGCTCTCAAAGAGAGAAAATGTCAAATTAACGAAAAAGCTCAAGGGAATTATCTGAAATATTATTGATGAAAGTTTAAAGGTATTACAATAAACTATGAATAAGATGTTTATATATACTAGCAACTAGCTTAATCCTAATCTTTCTCAAATAAGAGAAATAATTTAAATCCTAATTAGATTAGAATTACAAATACGACTCAAATAAACTTAATAACACAAGATAAATCCTAAAAAAGTACTTAATGCTAAATTGACTCAAAATCTAGAATTCCTCATGTATTATGCCTTATTTGCTTCCTAGATCATCTTTCATTGTAAATTCTCATTTGGGGATGTATCGTTACCACTATCTAACATTATCTCGTTTTTATTAGAAATTAATCTATGTTTATGCAAAATTTTGTAACTTTTAAAAAAAATTAAAAACACTTGGAATAAATCGTCAATCTTTCTTCTTTACTGAATTTTGGATTTCTCAAAAATTATCTTTATGCTTCACTAATGACATGCATGTGTGACAACTTCGTAAAATATTTTACATGAAATCACTAATTATCTTTAAATAATTAGAGATGCCATTACTAATAAATAATTTATTAACAAGTACCATACCAAAAGAAATCGGCCATTTTACTAATCTTAAAGAGTTATATGTTCACAACAATAGACTTTAAGGTGTGTATCATGATAGAATTTTTTATCTTGATACCTTACCTTAACAAATTAAATGATGCTCATTCTTATAATATCGTGAAGGTTAGTAGAAAAATTAGAAAGTTTTTAGTCATCAATCGCATGATGTTTTACCTTAACGAATTTTGTTCAATCTTAGAATTTAAAACATCTTGAAGGTTAGTACCTAGGAAAATTAGAAATTGGTGATTTGTTGAAAAGTTAATTTAGTGTTTAAGCATTTCAATTGAAAATTTTGAAAATGTTGAGAACTAGTCCTTGTTAGTATTTCAGATAAATATGAAAAATATGCTAGAAGAAATTATTTTACTGGAATAATAGTTAAAAAGAGAGTATACACGACTTAGGCTTGTTGTGTAATTATTTTAGCTTCAGCTTCGGGCTTGATTACACGGTTGAACATTTACACTTAGACATGTTATAATATAGCATCCCACGAGTTAGGTTTTACTTTTCACCACACATTTGATAATTTCTTAAACTTTCCAATTAGGTTGTAGCAATTTGTGTATAAATAATTCAAACATATTGAGGGCCCGTTTGAGATTGCTTTTGAAAGGCTTAAAAGTAATTTTGAAAAGTTAAAAGTCAATTTTGATGTTTGATAATAAAGTACAGAAGGAGCAGTTTTTCATAATATGATTTTGATAATAAATTTTATACTTAATATAATTTCATATATATCCTCATATATATTTTTAAAATTATCCTTATTAATTAAAAAAATAAAATCATTAAATTTAAAGATATTATTATTAACAATTATATTGAGATAAAAAATAAAAAATAAAATTATTTATATAAAATATTTTCTTTAATTATCAATTATTATATATGTAAAATAAAAAAATATTTTATTTTATTCAATATTACTCAATATTTTTAAATGTGTAAATGAATTTTATTCAATATTTTGTCCAGTTCAAACTTTTATATTCTCATAACAGTTTAACAATGAGATTTACCAAACACTGATGACTGTTTTTAAAATTCACAGTACTTTTAATAATAAATTTTACTAAATATTTAATTGATTCTCTTTACAGTTGATTATTTCTATAGTACAACTAATATCAATTATTTTAAAAGTTATAGCATTACCAAACTGGCCCTAAAACTAGCATTAATGTACGGATGAGTGGTGACAAAAGTGTATCTTTTTTTTTCTGTAACATTTATACTTCGAAACAAATCTGAATATAATTCTTTCAAAATACAGGTGAGTTATCACATAAAATCGTTAAATCTTTTATCATGATAAAAATTCATATATTCATTATAGCAGCACATATAAAATTGACTAAAAATTTAGTTGCAAAATACATTCTTATGTTCATATAAATTTTACATTACTAATTTAAATTAATAGTAAAATATTTTGTTTCTTTCACTATGTTATTTTATTTAACGATGATGTGAATATTGGATTAATAATATCTATAATCAATGAACAAAAGTATAAATTTAATGCTTTGTTAACATTTTATCTATGTGAGGTTATTAAACTTAAACTCGTAATTAAATAATTTTAGTTATGCGTATTCATTTTATGATATAAAAGTGTATATCTATACAAATTTACCATTGTCAATAAAATATGTTTTGAGACAAATATTTAATTTATATTAGAATATTTCAAATACTTGCATTTATTATATTTTGAAAAAATTTATTTGCATTTATTATAAACCTTTGGATTCAAATTTTCTTAGTTACTAAAGTCAATAGTCAGAAATGGTTTGTATGATCATTTTTCAAACCTAGGGAGTCTGTATATATATAAAAGCAACTAGATGTCATCTTCCTTAACATAAGGCATGTGTTAATTTGCAGGAGAAATTCCACAGGAACTGGCAAATCTTACAGAATTAGAGAAATTATTGCTAAGTAATAATTTCTTGACAGGTAGGCTTCATTAACAATATGCATGTGTGAGAATTTCATAAAATATTGTACATGCAATCACAAATTATCTTTAAATAATTGGAGATATCATCACTAATAAATAATTTCTTAACATGCACCATATCAAAAGTGTATATGTTTTTATGTATTATTCATTTTTTTAAACAAATTTGAATATAATTCTTTCAAAATATAGGTGAGATATTACATGAAATCGGTAATGACGGAGCAGGCATAGGGAAAACAAAATTGATAGGATAGGAAAACTAGATATCATTCTAGTACTAGACTAAGCCAACACGATTAGCTTACGCCCTAAACGAAGCGAGATCAGATCTCGTTCTAATACAAATGACTCAATGAGATTTTTAATAACGCATTCAGTGAGATTAGATGACGCTCTAATCTAAACGGCTCTACAAGAGAGATTTTTGATAGATAATCCCAATGGGATTTATAAAAGAGGGGTTTTTTATTAATTAAAAGTTGAAGTTATGAAAACAATAATAAGACCTCTCTATTTATAATAGAGGAAACCTATTTCCCTAAGTTGACTTAAAAAGGAAACTAAATCACAATTATAATAGAAATAAAAGACTAGGACACATACCATAATAGACTTCAATTAAAATATAAAATCCTAAAATAATAAAATTCTGGAATCCTAAAATAACGTCCTACATCATTCTCTCCCTCTCAAAAGAAAACTCGTCCTCGAGTTTATTTGGATGATGGAACTTGAAGTGGAGCATCAATGCATCTTGGAGCTTGAACTCGTAGCCTTACTCATCAATCGTGCTTGAGACTTGAAATTCTCCTTGCTTCATCTTCTTCCTGATCTGGCTAGTCACTCTGTGAAAAGGTGACGTCTTGTATGAATGAATCAATGTCAAGCATCTCAAGTCTTTTACCAAATCTCGCTCAATGATCTCACCAATTAAGTTTATCTTTTTTGCCAAATTTTCTTCAAGAATAATCATCTTATCTTCAACATGGATAAGCATAATCATGTCAATCAGTGCTAGGGGTCTCTTTAACTTGATTTTGCTCCACAAATTCGATCACATTATTAGGCTCAATATTCAAATTAAGAGTTGGTTGTATCTCTTCTTTAAAAATCTCATATAGATCAATAATTTCATCATCTTATTCTTTCATTAGTGTAAAAAGTGATGGTTCGACATCATCACAATGAGCAAAATGGTCTTCCATTAGTTCTCTCATATCAAACCATTCTTTGATTTCATCTAGTCCTTGACAAATCCTTGATTCTTGTAATTGTTCCCAACAATCTAAAGCATCATCTGTCAAATCAAATGATGCATGAGAAACAACATACATGGTTTGAAGAAAATCATCCATCATGCATGTTTAGTCAAAAATATCATCAGGATTACCATTAAAATCTGGAATATCTTAAACTCCTGTCTAGCCGCACATTTTATTCCAGCTACTGACGAGATCGATTAGTCGTCGAAATCGTTGCAACCAACCCAAACCCACAGCCCACAGCCCAATTTAGTGTTTCGATCTACCTTTGCCACAACGAGTTGATCATCACTAATGGCATTAGCTTGCTCCAAGCCGCCGTCTCTTCTAGATCCTTAGAGCATTGATTTATCTAATCTCAGATACCAACTGACGGAGTGGCCATAGCGGAAGCAGAGTTAATAGGGTAGGAAAACTAAATAGCGTTTTAGTACTGGACTAAGCCAACACAATATGTTACACTTTAATCGAAATGAGATTAGATCTCTTTCTAATCCAAATGACTCAATGAGATTTTGGATGATGCATTAAGTGAGATTAGATGACACTATAATTCAAACGACTCTACAAGAGAGATTTTAATAGATAATCCTAGGGGAAATTATAAAAGAGGTGTTTTTTACTAATTAAAAGTTGACGTTACAATAACAAGATCTCTCTATTTATAATAGAGAAAACTTACTTTTCTAAGTTAACTTAAAAAGGAAAACTAAATCACAATTCTAATAGAAATAAAAGATTACGAGACATACCATAATAGACTTTAATTAAATTAAAAAATCTTAAAAAATAAAATTCTAAAATCTTAAAATAACGTCCTATATCATGTAATCTTTTACCGTGATAAGAATTCATATATTCATCATAGTAGCACATATAAAATAGACTAAAAATTTAGTTCCAAAATACATTGTTATGTTCATATAAATTTTAGAATGCTAATTTAAATTAATACTAAAATATGTTGTTTCTTTCACTATGTTATTTTATTTACAATGATTTAAATATTGGAATAAATAATATTTATAATTACTTAATAAAAATATAAAATTTAATACTTTGTTAACATTTTATCTATATATAATAATTAAACTTTAAAAACTTAAACTTGTATTTAAATAATTTTAATTTCACATATTCATTTCGTGATATAAAAATGTATATTTATACTACTTTACCATTATCAATAAAATGTTTTGAGGCATATTATTTAATTAAGATTAGTATATTTAAAATACTTGCATTTATTATTTTTGAAAAAATATAGTTGCATTTATTATTATAAACCTTTGGATTTAAATTTTCTAAGTTACGAAAATCAAAGAGTATAATAGTCAGTATGATTATTTTTCAATTATATGTTATCTTCGCTAAAAGAAGGCATATGTTAATTTGCAGGAGAAATTGCACGGGAGCTGGGAAACCTTACAGAAATAGAGCAATTATGGCTGGATCATAATTTCTTGACAGGTGGGCTTCACTAATGATATGCATGTGTCATAAAATAATTCACATGAAATCACTATATCATTAAATAATTGTAGATGCCATCATTACGTTCTTAACACGCACCATATCCCAACCACTTTGGCCGAGTGGTCAGGGCTGTTGTCCTCCAACTTGGACGACAGCAGTTCGAATCCCCATAAGTGTAATGTAGGGGTATTTCTTTCCTCAATTATAATTGAGTGGAGGTAATCTTCTTCCTTACCCAAGAGTGAGGAGTAGACATCCTTCGAATATTAATGAAGGTTAAAATCTGGATAGAGCTTCATTAATATTGATGTAAGTTAGTCTAAATAACAATCGGATTTGTAAATATCAGTTATAGTATGATGTAATATGAGTTGTAGTTTGAACAATAGTCTCATGTAATAATAAAAAAAAGTTATATCTTCACTACAAAAGACTTCAAGGTACATATCGTAATAGAATTCTTTATCTAAATATATTTTTAGTCATCACTCAGTGATGTTTTACCTTAACCAATGATGCTCATTCTTAAAATATCCTGAAGATTAGTACGAAAATTAGAAATTTTTTATTTGCTCATAAACAAATTTAGTGTTTAGCATTTCAATTGGAAAAGTTGAACTAAATATTGATAACTTCGAATCTCCATGTTAGTAAGGAAAAATTTGAAAAGAAATTGTTTTACTAAATTAATTTATTTTATCTTGCTTAATTTGAAATACTGCTGGAGCCTTTTTTATTTTTTTGGGCTTCTATTTTTGCTCTCATTGGGGCTGGATTTACTTCAATAGTAGCGGCCACCAAATTAAGCTTTTACTTTTCACCACACAATTTGATCTTTTCGTTTAAACCACATAATCTATCTATCTATCACCTATTGCTCACTTAAATCACATACATATTTTACCTACTTATTTTTACAAATATTAGTCAAATATATTTTATTTCATTTCTCTCGTAACTTCTGCAAATGTGTATTATTAATACTTACCCTTCTTATTAGTTTACCACACAATCTATCTACCATAGAATCACATATATAATTACCTATATTTTACCAAACAATATAAAAATAAAAGAAAAAGAATATGTGTGGCAATTTGTATATAACTAATAAAGCATTGATTGTGTCTAGCCTTTCAATCTTCATGAGTGGTTTTTCTTGTGAGTTAGTACTTGTAATTGTTTTTTTTTTTGATACTATACTCGTAATAGTTGGTAGTGTATAAATGACTTTTTATTATAAATGTGTGTCTGCTTTTAATCGAACTGGCGAAGCTTGCCGGGACGACTTGGTAATTAGTAAGCAACCGGTTATATAGGGATGACTTTATAGTCATAGACCCTTACATGTGTAAGAGATAGCTTCTGTTTCCTTTAAGAAACTTGAGTGTGTTTTCTTGTGTGTTCTTTTTTTTTTGACACTATACTTGTAATAATTGTGTAGTGTATAAATGACTTTATATTATAAATGTGTGTCTGTTTTCATATATTATTTATAATCTGAATATAATTCTTCCAAAATACAGGTGAGATACCACATGAAATCGGTAATCTTCGTAATCTGGAGTTGTTGGTGCTTTCTCATAACAAATTAGTTGGTGTTATCCCAACTAAAGTCTTCAATGTGTCAACGCTCAAAGTATTTGAGGTTTCAAACAATTCTCTCTCAGGAAGTCTTTCGTCCATCGCAGGCGTCCGACTTCCTAATCTTGAAGTGCTTCGCATGGGGAGTAATAATTTCTGCGGTACAATTCCTCATTTCATCTTTAATGCTTCTAAGCTCTCTGTACTAGAGTTGGGAGACAACTCATTCTCCGGTTTTATTCCCGACACATTTGGCAACTTAAGAAACCTTAATAAGGTGACTTTATATAATAATTATTTGACATCTTCAACTTCAGACTTGAACTTTCTATCCTCATTGTCAAATTGCAAGACATTAACTTATATTGACTTATCCGATAATCCACTAGATGGCATTCTTCCAGGGACATCTGTTGGTAATCTTTCTCATTCTTTAGAATACTTTTACATGCCCAATTGTAACGTTAGTGGCGGCATCCCCGAAGAGATCAGTAACTTGACCAACTTGATAATCATTTACTTAGGAGGCAATAAGTTGAATGGATCAATTCCAATTACTCTCATCAAATTACAAAAGCTTCAAGGCTTGAGTCTTGCAGATAACAAATTAGAAAGATCAATCCCAAACAATATTTGTCGTCTAACTGAGCTGTATGAGTTGGACTTGGGCAGCAATAAGTTTTCTAGATCAATCCCTGCATGCTTCAGTAATTTGGCTTCTCTCAGGACACTATCATTGGGTTCTAAAGAGTTAACTTCTATTCCCTTAACTTTTTGGAACCTGAAGGACATCTTGTACCTCAATTTTTCATCAAATTTTTTGACCGGCCCACTCCCATTAGAGATTGAAAATTTGAAGGTTTTGGTAGGAATTGATTTTTCGGTGAATAATTTTTCAGGTGTTATCCCAACTACAATTGGAAGCCTAAAAGGTCTACAATATCTATTCGTAGTAGGATATAATAGATTGCAAGGCTCGATTCCTTATTCAATTGGTGATTTGATAAGCTTGAAATCTTTGAATTTGTCCAATAATAATCTCTCTAAGACTATTCATGTGTCATTAGAGAAGCTCTCATATCTCGAAGATCTAAATCTTTCTTTCAACAAGCTAGCAGGAGAAATTCCTAGGGGAGGATCTTTTGGAAACTTCTCGGCTGAATCATTTGAGGGAAATGAATTATTATGTGGTTCACCCAATTTACGAGTCCCATCATGCAAAACTAGCACCCACCACACATCATGGAAAAATGCTCTTCTCCTAGGGACTGTCTTGCCATTGAGTGCTATATTTATGATAGTAGTTATTTTGTTGATCCTAAGATATCGAAAGAGAGTAAAACCGCCACCAAATGATGCTAATATGCCACCAGTAGCAACGTGGAGAAGGTTTTCATACTTAGAACTTTGTCGAGCAACAGATCGATTCAGTGAAAACAATTTAATTGGTAGAGGAGGTTTTGGCTCTGTTTACAAAGCAAGAATTCAAGATGGGATGGAGGTTGCAGTGAAGGTTTTTCACCTTCATTGTAGTGGAGCATTTAAGAGTTTCGATGTTGAATGTAATGTGATAAAAAAATATTCGCCATCGAAACCTTATCAAAATCATCAGCAGTTGTTCAAATGATGATTTTAAAGCATTAGTACTAGAATACATGCCTCACGGAAGTCTGGAGAAGTGTCTGTATTCGAGCAATTGCATTTTGGATATTTTTCAAAGATTGAGCATAATGGTAGATGTTGCATCGGCTTTAGAATATCTACACTTCAATTATTCAGCTCCTATAATTCACTGTGACTTAAAGCCCAGCAATGTATTGTTAGATGAAAATATGGTTGCTCATTTGAGTGATTTTGGCATCGCAAAGCTCCTAATCGGGGAAGACCAATCTATGACTCAAACACAAACACTTGCCACTATAGGCTATATGGCACCAGGTTTGTTCCGTGTTAAATATTTTATGTTCCATTTAAACTTCATAACAAGTTATTCATTTCTCATGAACTTCATTTGAAGAAATTATTGTTAATGATTTCTCTTACTATTTAATTGTTGAATTCGTAGTAGAGTATGGAAGAGAAGGACGAGTTTCCACAAATGGGGATGTCTACAGCTTTGGGATTATGTTAATGGAAGCATTTACTAGGAAGAAACCCACGGACGAAATGTTTTCTGGAGAAATGACCTTAAAGCGTTGGATTAATGATTTGCTGTCTGTTTCAGTTATGGAGGCTGTTGATGCAAATCTGCTCACTCGCGAGGATAGACATTTTGCTGCCAAACAACAATGTGTGTCATTTGTCTTCAATTTGGCTATGGAGTGCACTATAGAATCACCAGAGCGGAGAATTAATGCAAAAGAAATTGTAACAGAACTCTCAAAAATTAGAGACTCGTTGTTCAGAAATGTTGGAGCGGACGAATGACACATCAAATTTACATTGATTTTCTTTTCTTTTACTAGTAATGAATGGTAATTTTTATGGTGAATAATTAAATTAAAAGAGTGTAAGAGTATTATTTTCTTGTTGCGTTCTTGGGAGATATTCTTATTTCTGCTTCAATTCTTACCATGTTGTCCATGGTTGTGCCCTTATGCTTGTGCCTGTCTTATTTTCATATATCATTCATTCAAAACTTAAGCATTTACTGCTTCATCAGTAAAAATATTGCTTACAGATTACTTTTATTTGTTTTATTAACTAGGAAATTGATTAATTTAACTACAACAAGTCTCTTGTGTGTGTGTATTAATCTATATATATTGATCTTAATTTCTTTTTTTCTTTCTTGTTAATGATAATTGAAACTGAGATCTAATTTAAAAAAATAATTTTGAAAATCATAGGAGAAACTAGTGACAATACTCAATAGGGAACTGCACATGAAAAATTATCCTCTCCAAAGGGTTGATATGTAACATTATTAAACATAAGACCATCATTTATTTCTAAATAAATGGCTTTGGATGTTTATTTTATTATTTAAAATATCCATTGAAATTAGAATTAAAGTGCTTGACCGTGTACACAGAATTATGAAGTGGCTAAACTAAGCAAGTTAGTTCTCCCCATCCATTATATTCTAATATTCCAGTTCGATAAATATTTAAACACGTATTTCCTATTTATATTTGTGATAACGAATAATTATATCACATAATAACTATGAATTAAAAGCGCAGTGTAATCCCAACCTATCGCAAATAAACTATATAATTCCTTATCTTATGATCACAGACCATGATTTCAGGTCCAATAAATTATATGAGACCAATAGCCCAACAAAACTAAGTTTGGCAATGGGTCGAGCCCGAGCCTGACCTTATGATTAAAATAAACAATTCTAACTCCTTAAAAAATGTCGGGTTGGGCCTGATTTATCGGGACCATAATTTTTTTACTTTTATTTTTTAATTTTTAGTATATGACTCTAATTCTTCATTATTAATTAATAATATAATATTATTTTATATATATTTTAAATTTAGTAGTAAGGAATTTAATAAATTAGTTTATATTTATATTTAACAACAACACAACATGTAACAATCAAGCTAAATTAACAAGTAAATAAATCAAATGCAAAATACTAAATTAATACAAAATAAATATAAATGCTAGTTGAGTGAGTTGTGACCATGTTTGTGATGTGTGTTTTTATTTTTAAGAGTTATATTTTTTTAATTTTAAAAATTAATTTGAAGGTCAAGGGTTGGATCAAGACCTTTTAGTAAGGCCCCGACCTCTGATTGGAATGTAATCGAGCTTGCTTCCTTGAACTCTAGGTCGACCATTGACCCTTTAAATTCGGCCAAAACCCTAAAAATTAGGATTGAATCAATTGGGCCTAGGGTCAGATTGAGCCCTTTTGCTATCCCTAAACAAAGCCAACAAAATCAAGGAGCCACTAAATGAGGTTTATTAGTTTTTCTGAGTGAATAATGAATTGAGAGGTGATATTTTGTCCTTTAATTTATCTCATCTGTCCTTATTTTTCAATCAATTATAATAATTTTCATTGCTGCCCTTATTAAAAAATTTATATTTTTTTCTTTTCTCGCCTGCTTTCTCTCTCTCATCAATGCTGAATTTTCTGCATGTTGGACAAGATTTCTTCTCAGCATTCAGTACTAGTCCCTAGTCATTCATAATTACCAACGATGCACTCAGGCCCACTACTTGTTTTTGTGGAACGGGGCACGAACCACTTCTCTTTTCAGCAATCAATGGAGATGCAGATTTATTTATTTATTTATATTTTTTATGCACGGCTTTCACCTTGATCGTTTGAGTTCTTTTCCTTTAATTAATATAGAAGATGAAGAAGGACCATGAGAATGAGGATATGATCAAAATTCCAGATCATGATTCTGCTATTGTTTCTTTTGTTTATGATTATGATTTGGGTAGAAAAGGGCTGTTCGATAATGTGAAATTATTGCTCTCGTCGATACAGAATAATCAGAAAATGAAAGAAAGTATGCTAATCTTCAATAGTTAATGAAAATGAAGATGAAGGAAAGTGAAGGAGATTGAGAGAGAGGAAAGATAAAAGAAAGGATAAAATTTAAAAATTAAAGTTAATTTATTGGATATTTTAGACATTTCAAATTAAAATGAGAAAAATAGTGATTACTGGTTTGTAAGAAAAACGAGGGGGTCAAATGTCACCATGAATTACTATATAAAATTGTTAAGATATATAATATGTTCTATTTATATTTTTTTTATTTTTAATATCTTTTATATTAATTGACTAAACTGATCAGTTTTTCGGTTTGATTCGAATTTTGTACCAAACCGTACACAAATCAATTGGTTCTTAACAATTTTCTATATAAAATTGTTAAGATATATAACATGTTCTATATATAAATAAATATATATATATTAATATCTTTTATATTAATTGACTAAACCGATCAGTTTTTTAGTTTGATTCAATTTTTGTACCAAACCAAACATTAGTTCTTAATTTTCTAAATCAATTGGTTTTAACCCTATGAATTGAACCGAACCAAACCAAGTAATTTTAATTCGGTTCGGAAAGAACCCATTCAAATGCCAACCCTTAGCCTCTTCTTTTCTCCATAAATCTTTGCTCAAGTTTTTTGTTCCCTCACTTTTTTCCTTTTGCACTAAAATTCTTTTTTGATATTTTATGCAAAAATTATTATCAAAATGAGTTGATTTAGAACATCAATAAACTTTTATTACATTCAAGATAGGGAAAAAGACATCTACTCCCCCTATATTTGGAGAAATGATCACAAAGACTCCCAAGTTTTTAAAAAGGGATACCAAGTAGGGGTGGGCATTTTCGGGTTGGGATCAACCCGATCGGATTTCGGGTTGATCGGGTTAGAAAAGAATTCACCCGAACTTAATCCGAAGTTGTAACCCGATCCGACCCGATCCGAACATATTCGGATCGGATCGGATCAAATAATCGGGTTAAATTCGGGTTAATTCGGATAAAAAAAATCAATTTATACTCATAATTTAAGCTTCCACAGACTTTATAAATTAAGCTCCAAAATTTTCCATACAAGAATTTCCCTCATTTTATTATTCTTTCTAATAATTCTTGTATATATTTAACACTACATATATTCAGCTATTAACAGATAATAAATAATATAGTATTATATACCATCAAAACATAAAAAAAAAAAAAAGAATTCAGGTTGCTGGTTCGCGGTGGAGCTTGGTGATGGTGGAGGCTGCAACAGCAGATCCAGCAGCATCTGACCCGATAGCAGCGCATCGGATCTAGCAGCAGCAGATCCGGTAGATATCTGACAACAATAGATCTGGTAGATATCCGGCAATAGCAGATCTAGTAGCTACGGACGTCGCGGAGCAGTAGATCTGGTCGCGGGTTAGGTGGCTGCATGTGCTGGCTGTGCTTCCTCCGCTCTCTTCTCTGCGTTTACAGGCTGTGAAAGTCATAGGTGTGAGGACGAGGATGCGTGTGTGCGTGTGAAGTCATGAGTGTTAGGATGAGGGCTGTGAAAGTAGCGAGATATGAGTGTGAGGATGAGGGCTGTGAAGATGAGGGCTGTGAAAGACTGAAAGTAGCTAGACATGGTGCTCTGCGTTTGGTTTTGTTTTTTATTTGTCAATTGTTTTGTAGCTAATTGTGTTTTAGTCGTGACTTTGTGTGTGCCCTTGTGTGTGGTGTCGGGTGTGTGCATGTGTGATGTGTTTATAGGTTTAGTCGGGTTTTTTTTGTGTGTGACCCGATCGGGTATTCGGATCGGATCGGGTTTTACCCGACCCGATTACAACCCGATCGGGTTTGTAATTTTTCACCCGTTCGGGTTTCAATAACAACCCGAACCGATCCGAACCCGAATTTTTTCGGGTCAGGTCGGGTATTTTGCCCACCCCTAATACCAAGATCATAATCCACTTTAGCTCTATTAATTAAAAAAATGGACTCTCATGTTTTATAATAAATAAAAATATAATATTAAAATAAATGTAATAATATATACATTTTAAAATAAATTTAATATTTAAATATTTTACAATTTATTAGACACATTTTATTATATTAAAGTAATTTTTATAATTAATGGAAACATTATATTAAAATAAATGTATTAAAATTTAAATTATTTTGAATATTATGTAAAATAATAATTGTAACATTATTAGCATGTGAGATTTTTTTATAGTTGTAAAATGTATTTAACCCAAATATTTATTTAAAATCTCTACAATAAGTACAAATATATTATTAAAATAAATATCATAATTTACGTATTTTAAATTTATTTAAATATTTAATTTTGTTAATCTACTAGATAGATTACATTATTGATATTACTTTTGTATTTATTAAAAATTTTAAAGTTAATTTTTTATATACTATATTGAAAGGGTATCATAGTAAAAAAGCGGTTTTGGTGTCCCTATTTTAAAACTTGGAGGTCGACTTGATCATTTCCCCAAACCTTGGGGTGTAGATGTCTTTTTCCCTTCAAGATAAGGACAATAACTCTCGGACCATTCCTATTTAGTTGAATTTTAGGCAATAAAATTGGTTCAAGAAAATGTGATTCTTAGCTCTTGTAATTAAAGGTTAGTGTTCTTTAGTTTTAACTCCAAGGAACAGATCTTGGTGGGTTCGGCTAGGCTAAGTATACGATCATTCTTAATACTTTAAAGTTTCGTAATTAAAAATTCTATATCAAAATTACAAATTACAAACAGGTCAAAATGAGTCAAATCAAATCCAGATTTTGTAATCTTCTATAGACTTGTGATAAATTAAATTGAAGACAATTAATTAAATGCTAGACAAAACCCAACTTATAAATGTACCTTACCACATGACGAACATTGATACGACACTCTTTGAGCGAGTGCAGGCTCCAATCGGTTTGGGAGGAGATTTGAGTAAAGAAAATTGAAACAGGGGAATTGTAGAGAAAGAAAAGAGACAAAGTTGAGAAGAAGACCAATGATATTCTTGCTTTTTCAATGACCTCACGGGTCCTTTGACAGTACAATATATTCTTTCCTTCCCAAAACACCCACGCACCCGTAACTAACTAAGGGAATAAAGTTGCTAATACCAACAAAACAATAATTGAAAACAGAACAATATTCGTTATTCTCATATCTCAGGCATTCTCGAGCATTCTTCAAATGACAAAGTCTTTGAGCCATCCTGGTTTCTTTCTCGCGCGAGCTGGACCTGTCCTGGGTTGTTCTCTAGCTTGAGTCTCATTCAAAGGTTGAGCTTCTTCCATTTCTATAGGCTGGATCTCTTCCCTTGTTGTCTCATTAGGCTCGATCTGATTCACAACAATGGGCCAAGTTGTATCCTTCCCCATTCCTTGAAAGCTTACCTTGTCCTCAAGGTGTAGTGCAGGATAAAGTTTACAGAATTCCTCAAAGTCCTCCCAAGTCGAATTTTCTGGTGAGCTATCAAACCATTGCACCAAAATTTGTGGAATTTCTTTGCCTTATCGAAGTATCTTTCGCTCAGCACATACAACCATGGGCAATGAAAGGGGCTTATTATCTACACTTCCTAGAGGCAGTGAATAAACATCAATGGAAGAATTTCCCACATAAGGTTTGAGTAAAGAAATATGAAACATTGCGTGAATTTTATAATCCGTGGGTAAATCTAACTTGTAAGCAACGGGTCCAATACACCCTACCACTGTGAATGGTCCGTAATAGCGCCTTGCCAGCTTGTGAGATGAGCGTTTAGCAACTGATGTTTGGCGATATGGCTAAAGGTGCACCAACACTTTATCACCTACCTGCAATTGAGTTTCTCGGCGATGTAAATTAGCCTTTTGAGTCATTTGATGTTGAGCTTGTCGTAGGTTCTCTTTCAATGAGCAAAGCATTGCATCCCTCTCAATTAACATGTCTTTTAAAGCTTGGATTGAAGTAAAGCCTTTTGAGTAACTTAGAATTGTAGGAGGAAGATAGCCATAAAGGGCTTGAAAGGGAGTCATACGCAAGCTGCTGTGATAACTTCGTATTGTAGCAAAATTCAGTTCAGCCTAAAAAAGAAGACCATGTCTGTGGCTTGTCGTGTGTGAAGGCTTGTAAATATTGCTCCAGCCCCCGGTTAACTACTTCGGATTGACCATTAGTTTGAGGATGATAGTTCGTGTTGTGGCGTAATTGTGCCCCACTTAATTCAAATAATTTCTGCCAAAAATTGCTCATGAATATAGGATCACAATATGAAATTATAGAGCTGGGAAATCCATGTAATTTTACAACCATGTCAGCAAATAAATTTACTGTTTTGATGGCAGTAAATTGAGAAGACAAGGCTCCAACGTGAGCTGATTTTGATAAACGGTCCACCACAACTAGAGTTACTTCAAATCCCCTCGAAAGTGGCAGCCTTGTAATGAAATCCATTGTTAACTCATCTAAAAACTAATGAAGGAACATGCAAAGGTTGTAACAGACCCGCCGACGCTTGAGTTGAATATTTAATTTGCTGGCATACAAGGCAAGCGGCTACATGTTGCTCAACATCTTTCCTCATCTTAGGCCAAAACAAAGTAAATGAAAGACGTACGGATGTATTTTTAATACCAGCATGTCCTACCATAGGTGTCTCATGAAATTCTTTGAGTATCATGGTTTTTAATGATGAGTTGGGGCTGCGATAAAATCGGTGTTGAAATAGCAAAAACCCTTCCTCATCCGAGAAGTCAGAAGGAAGTGAACCAGATGCATATCTCTGATGGAGTTGTTTCATATAAGGAAGAGAGCAATTTTCCTTGTGCAGAGTTATCAATAGTTCACTAGAAGGTTGGCTTACCAACGACAAATAGAGAGCTGTTGGTTTGGGTTCTTCAGTCACGTTGTCTTCATGAATTCGCGATAAAGCATCAGTAGCTTTATTGAGGTTACCAGCTTTATAATCAATTCTGAATTGATAACCCAACAGCTTGCGAATGTAAAATTGCTGCTCTGGTGTGTGAATAACTTGTTGAAACAATTCTTTTATGCTTTTATGGTCGGTGTGTATAAGAAAAAAAATCTGCCAAGGAGGTATTGACGCCATTTTTTAATCGCAGCTACAATAGCATATAATTCCTTCAAATATGTTGAGGATGCACGCATTCGAGGACCCAACTTTTTGCTAAAATAAGATAGAGGGTGCCCGGCTTGCATTAGCACATCATCGATTCTGACATTAGAAGCATCGGTCTCAATGACAAACTCCTAGGCAAAATTCGACAAGTGAAGTACAAGAGCTTCCACAAGAGCATTTTTTAATGCTTGAAAAGCTTGAGTAGCTGCAGGATTCCAATTAAAAGCCTCCTTGCAAAGCAACTTAGTGAGCGGAGCTGCGATAGTTGCATAGCCTTGAATAAAATGCTGGTAGTACTGTGTCAGCCCCAAGAACCCTCTCAATTGCTTCACCGATTTAGGTAAGGGCCAATCCACCATGGCTGCGATCTTTTGAGGATCAGCTTGCACTCCTCGAGCCGACACAATATGGCCTAAATAATCAATTGATTCCTGACAAAAAAAACATTTGGAGAGGTTAACATAAAATTGAGATGTGTATAAACAACTCATGACCTGCTCCAAATGATACACATGATCAGCCAATGATGCACTGTACACCAATATATCATCAAAAAAGACAATAACAAATTTGCGTAAAAAAGAAGCAAATAGTTGGTTCATTGTTGCTTGAAAAGTGGATGGCGCGTTGGTCAAACCGAATGGCATAACAAAAAACTCGTATTATCCTTCATGCGTGCGAAATGTTGTTTTATAAGTATCCCTCTTGTGAACTCTTATCTGGTGATAACCGGCTCTCAAATCAAGTTTACTGAAAATCTGAGCACCACCCAGTTCATCAAACAATTCATCAATGGTGGGGATGAGAAATTTGTCCTTCACTGTCATCGCATTCAAAGTGCGGTAATCAACACAGAATCTATACGAGCCATCCCTCTTCTTTACTAACAGTACAAGCGAAGAGAACAGGCTTTGGCTGGTTTTTATGATGCCTTGACTTAATATTTCTCTCACCAATTTCTCCATTTCGCTTTTCGGAAAATAAGGATACCGATATGGGCGAACGTTGACTGGTTTGGAATTTGGGATAAGATGTACTTTGTGATCAAATAACCGATGAGGTAGAAGACTAGTGGGTGAAGCAAATAATGCTTTAAAAATTTGAATGAGAGTGGTAATAGATTCAGGCAACGACCCCGGAAAGGCTAAGTCATTATCCGGCAATGTGTTGGTAGTTGTGTGAATTATAGATGATTCAGTTGGTAAAGAATGAAGTTCAAATAAGCTGTCGATTTTAGACTTGTAGAGCAAGACATGAAACTAGTTAAAAGAGATTAGATTCAAGTTTGGAATTGGGTCTCCACGTAACATGATAGATTTTCCCTCCCATTTAAACTCCATCGTCATCTCAGAGTAATCCGTAGAAATTCTTCCCAAGGTTTATAACCATTGAATCCCAAGGACAACATCAGGGCTTTCAATTGGCAAAAGGAAAAAATCCAGAAGAAATTCATGCCCCTGTATACTGATAGGCACCTTACGGCAGATAAATCGACAAGTGAGAAAATCGCCATTGCCAATGTAAACTCGAAAAAGAGTTATAGCTTGAATAGAAAGGCCAAGTCGTTCAGCCAATGGCGACTTAAGAAAATTGTGAGTACTGCCACTGTCGATTAACACATGAAACTGATGGCTAGCAACGATGCCCAACACCTTTAAAGATCGTGGATTAGTTTGTCCAGCCAAGGCATTCAAACTGGATATATCAGCTGTGATTACTTCTTCTTGTTGTTCATGAATAAAAGCGCCCTCACTCGGTTCATCTTCTTCATCATCGGTACCCATTAATAACAAAAACTTGCAACGACTGTGATGTGTAGAGCTATATTTTTTGTCGCAGTTGTAACAGAGCCCTTTTTCTCTTTTCTCTCTTAACTCTGCTGGAGTTAATCGACGAATAAGCAAGGTGAGAGTAGGCAATAATGGGGGTTGAGGTTGCTGTTTAGTGGCTGACAAACTATGAAGAGGAGTTGTTGTTGGAGGTTTATACGGTGCAAGATTTGGGGAAGTAGTAATGGTGGAATGGTGAGTGTGAGTAGACGAGGGTGTCCATTTTGCCCAAGAACGGCTAAAGGTCTTGATTTCTTCATATCGTGCCTCATAAGCTTTGGCTAAAGCAAAAGCCTCCATGAGAGATGTGGGTCTTGTAAATAACAGTTCTCGTCGAATATCGGGTTTTAAGCCCGTGATAAAGAAACTAACCAGCAATGGCTCTGAGTGCCTGTGACCTTGTTCATCAAATCCTCAAAGGCAGATTGAAAATCAGTAACAGTCGATGTTTGGGTGAGTTTGGAGAGGTTACCTTGATGATCTTCATACATAGATGTGCCAAACCGTTGCTTAAGATTGAGTAAAATATTCTGCCAAGTGCTCAGCAAGTTGTTGGCCTTCATCCATTGATACCATGCTGTTGCCCTCCTCTCCATGTGAAAAGATACAATACAGAGGCGTAAATGGTCAGGGGTGCCATGAAAATAAAAAAAAATCTCATTGATTCGAAAATCCCAACCATTCGGATCAGTGCCATCAAATTTTGGGATATCTATTTTCATAGAACGCAACAGAGGAGAGATATCAGTAGTGCCTGACAATAAAGTTGAAGACGTTGGTTCCGACGCCGTTGGGCGGGAAGAACCCATTGAACCTCCGATGGAACCATGGAGTTGGGAACGTAGCTCCTCAAATCGAGAATCAACCGTGGACATATATTGTTGTAAGGTCTGATGAACAACAAGCGTTTGATTTTCAATGAGCGTCTTCATGGTGGAGAGAGCCGCTGAATCAGTTGTTTGTTCGGGGACAATCGTTTGTTTTTTTTAAGAAGAAATGAAACTCAATGAAAGCACCAGTTGATACGACACTCTTTGAGCGAGTGCAGGCTCCAATTGGTTTGGGAGGAGATTTGAGTAAAGAAAATTGAAACAGGGGAATTGCAGAGAAAGAAAAGAGACGAAGTTGAGAAGAAGACATATTCTTGCTTTTTCAATGACCTCACGGGTCCCTTGACAGAACAATATATTCTTTCCTTCCCGAAACACCCACGCACCCGTAACTAACTAAGGGAATACAGTTTCTAATACCAACAAAACAATAATTGAAAATAGAACAATATTCGTTATTCTCATATCTCGAGCATTCTTCAAACGACAAAGTCTTTGAGCCATCCTGGTTTCTTTCTCGCGCGAGCTGGACCTGTCCTGGGCTGCTCTCTAGCTTAAGTCTCATTCAAAGGTTGAGCTTCTTCCATTTCTGTAGGCTGGATCTCTTCCCTTGCTATCTTATTAAGCTCGATTTGATTCACAACAATGGGCCAAGTTGTATCAAACATGCTTAAAAATTCGTAAGTTACACATCTATTCATTGTTAATTTATATATATTTTTATATATTTTTATATGTTTTTTAAACTTCTAGTTTCACAACATATATATTTTTCTTTTATTGTTTAGTTTAAAAGCAATTCAATTTCCCTACTCCCACCTATATGAGTTAAGTTTAACTGAAGAGATTTTATTATCTCGTTACAGTATATTGTTCTTAATTGATCTAATGATATTGTGATTTTTTCCCCCAACTACTATACAAACAACCGCTATAAAACAAAATGAATTCATTTAACAGATGAAATCTGAAAAAGAGACTTTCATGCAACAAAATTGTATTCTGTTTGTGGGTCTCCCAAAAATCAAGCAACGTGATACGTTGGTTCTGTCCGCCTTAACATTTTTCTAGATGCTTCCATGGCATAATCGCATTGGTCTATTTCCATGACATCAACGTCTTAGATTCAACAAGAGGAGCAGGCTAAGTTACAGAATCTGTAAGTTACAGATTCTGCTTTAGCCCGCTCCCAAACAAAACCATTTGCATACTTTTTCTCCATCTGCAGGACAGGTGTGGTGGATGTATTGGTGCGTATGTTACAGAATCTGTAACATAGCAACCTCCTCAACAATATTCAATTTGAAGTAAACATAACAAACGTAATAAGCCTGTTGCTGATGGTTACCGAATCATCTCTTACGATTCGTATGAGTGCAGTTTCCTCTAATTATGATTTAGTTTGAAGGGTTAAGTGCAATTTTGAATTTTTTTTTATAAAATTTAAATTAAAATTGATAGAACTATTTGGCGGTTAATAATTATATTGATGGCTAGTGATACCAAAATGGCGGCCGCAGCTCTGGAAGAAGCAGAGTCGATTGAGAAGTACGATAGCGATCCAGATGAAGTGAAACGCTCTTTTACGATGCGCAGAAGAGAAGCCAGCAATGACGAGTAAGTGGAGGAGGAGGAGAGAGATTCAGAGCTTCCAATGGATCCAAGTGCCTACATTCCTGCGGAAGAAGTCGAGGCTGTCGCTGAGTGCGAGAGCGATCCAGATGAAGTGAAACACTCTCTTGTGATGCGTAGAAGGGAAACAAGCGATGATGAGGAGAAGGAGAAAGAATTTGAGCGTCGAATGAATCGTAGGATCCACATTCAGTCTTAAGATGAATCTGATGGCGAAGATGGTGCTCCAACTAAGTATGATCATGATGCTAATGATGATGATGATGAAAAAGAAGAAGAACATGACAGAGAATTAGAAGAAGAAGATGAAGAGGGGGATGTTTAAGGGGAAATGAAGAGGAAGAAGAAGTTTATGAATAAGAGAAGAGGAATAGAGGGGCAGTTGAAGTCAAAGGAATAGAGGGTAATGATCCAAGTAGGAGTAGGGAGAGGGCTGTGGAAGTGAGTGCAGGGAATAATGATAATGGCAATGGTGCTGAAAAGAATAATGCAGCGGAAGAGGGAATGGAGGAAGAGGAAGAGAAAGAAGGAGAGTAATGAGCCTTTTGGGCGCGGTTCCAACAGTTAGGGCTTTTTATATGGGGCAATGTTGTTGGTCCACACATGTGTTATTTGATTTGAGGGTTCATTCTATAATGTGGTAACTAAATTTACGGCATTGATGCCGTAATGGATGTGAACCGTTAGATTTGAATAAAAAATTTCTATCATTAATTTTAAATAAATAGGTAACCTATTACGTAAGTAGTAGGTAATTACTCTTTTTTGTTCAAGTTTCAAGTTACATTTACTAATTTTATGTGTGATTTACAAGTTTTATGAAACATTTACAAGTTAATGTTGATTTATAAGTTTTATGCAATATTTACAAGTTTTTATTTTGTTTTCAAATTCTTCTTACAATTTACAACTTTAACATTAATTTACCTATTTTTTTCATTAATTTACTAGTTTTATGTGTGGTTTACAAATTTTTTGTTTTATTTCATACTTAATAGCAATTTACAAGTTCTATGTCATTTTTTAAGTTTTTGTTTTGTTTACAAGTTCTTCTTGTAATTTACAACTCCAACATTAATTTACTTATTTTCCCATCAATTTACTAGTTTTATGTGTGATTTACATATTTTTTGTTTCATTTCATATTTAATGTTAATTTACAAGTTCTATGTCAATTTTCTAAATTTTTGTTTTGTTTACAAGTTCTTCTTATAAATTACAACTCCATCATTAATTTACCCATTTTTCCATCAATTTACTAGTATTATGTGTGATATACACATTTTTTTGTTTCATTTTATAATTAATGTTAATTTACTAGTTCTATGTCATTTTTTAAAGTTTTTGTTTTGTTTACAAGTTCTTCATGCAAATTACAACTCCAACATTAATTTACCATTTTTTTCCATTAATTTATTAGTTTTACGTATGATTTACACATTTTTTGTTTCATTTCACACTTAATGTCAATTTACAAGTTTTATGTCATTTTTCTAAATTTTTGTTTCATTTACAAGGTCTTCTTACAACTTACAACTCCAACATTAATTTACTTATTTTCCCATCAATTTACTAGTTTTATGTGTGATTTACATATTTTTAGTTTCATTTCACACAAGTTCTATATCATTTTTCCAAATTTTTGTTTTGTTTATAATTTCTTATTGTAATTTACAACTCCATCATTAATTTACTATATTTTCTATCTATTTACTAGTTTTATGTGTGATTTATACATTTTTTGTTTCATTTTACATTTAATGTCAATTTACAAGTTTTAAGTCATTTTTCCAAGTTTTTATTTTATTTATAGTTTTTTCTTCTAATTTACAAGTTCATCATTAATTTACCATTTTTTTACATCAATTTACTGGTTTTATGTGTGATTTATACATTTTTTTGTTTCATTTCACACTTAATGTCAATTTACAAGTTCTATGTCATTTTCGTAAGTTTTTGTTTTGTTTACAAGTTCTTTTTGCAAATTACAACTCCATCATTAATTTACCTATTTTTCCATTAATTTGCTAGTTTTATGTGTGATTTACACATTTTTTTATTTCATTTTATACTTAATGTTAATTTACAAGTTCTACGTCATTTTTTTAAGTTTTTGATTTATTTACATTTTTTTCTTCTAATTTACAACTCCATCATTAATTTACCCGCTTTTCCATCAATTTACTGGTTTTATGTGTGATTTACGCATTTTTTGTTTCATTTTACACTGAATGTCAATTTACAAATTTTAAGTCATTTTTTCAAGATTTTTTTCTGTACAATTTTTTCTTGTAATTTACAACTCCATCATTAATTTGCTAATTTTTCCATCAATTTACTAGTTTTATGTGTGGTTTACATATTTTTTTGTTTCATTTTACACTTAATGTCAATTACAAGTTCTACGTCATTTTTCTAAATTTTTATTTTGTTTACAAGTTCTTCTTACAATTTACTACTCTAACATTAATTTACTCTCTTTTCCCATAATTTACTAGTCTTATGTGTGGTTTACAAATTGTTTGTTTTATCTTGTTTTATCTCACACTTAATGTCAATTTACAAGATTTATGTGATTTTTCTAAGTTTTATTTTGTTTGCAATTTTTTCTTCTAATTTACCACTTCAGCTTTAATTTACTCATTTTCCCTTTTTTTACTATTTCCAAGTGTGAATTACAAATCTTTTATTTCATTTCATACTTAATGTCAATTTATAAGTTTTATTTTTTCTATTTTTTTAATTTTGTAGACCAATTTACTACTCTAACGCTAATTTACCTGTTTTACCTTCAATTAACGAGTCATACGTGTGGTTTAGAAATTTTTTGTCTTATTTCACATTTAGTTGGAATTTGGGTTATGTAGTTTAGGTCAATTGCCTCAACTTAAATCCAATGTGAAAATGGTTAAAGAGTTGAATTGTTGACATTTTATGATTTAGATAGAATAATATAAGGGTGGGCATGAGTTGGGTTTGATAGGGTTAGTGAAATTCTAACTTGATATATTTTTTAATGAGTTGAGATAAAATCCATCCAACTTAACTAAATAAACTTATTTAACCCAATTCTACCCAAACCTTATATCCTCTGGTTAAGTTGATTAGGTTGAAGGTCAAATTGAAATTTTAAATTGAACAGTGAAAATGATATGAAACTTGAAATGAAACTTATTAAAATTAAATATAAATCTTTTATAACATGAAATTTTCATTCACTATCTAGTGTACGATAAAGAAAGTTAATAAATTAACTATCTTTAAATTAAGAAAATTTCCACAAAAAGCATATAGACTTTATTTCCCATGCATCTCCTTTTCCAATTCCAAATTCAGACTTTTTAGATAATTAGCTAGCATAATATACAAAAATAAAATGAAAGTGATATATAATTATGTGCCGTTAAGTATTCACTGAAAAATAAAAAGAAATTAAAACCAACTTACTTTTATATTAATCTTATAAAATAATAAATTTACTTATAAGTGTTTTGCAAATTTTATTGAACTCGCAAGTGCACGAATCTATTGTAGAATAGTGACACAACTTAAAAGTAATATTTAACTCCCAAGTATAAGAGTGTCGTGTTGTATTATAACTCGGTGAGTCCGAGATCGATCCACAGAGAAAAGATTTAATTTGTTTATTTTATTTTATCTAAAAATTGAAATTAAAACTTGAATTTAAACAACTTAATTTAAATGAAACTATGGAATTGAACTAGTTAGAGTTATGGATCCACTCTTAGGAATAAATAAAACTTAATAAATTCTTTTGCCAATTTGTTTTAAATTTATTACCCAAAAGATTAATTATACAAATTATTATTATTTTCCCTTTAATTTTATGATGGATTAAGTATTTATTGTGCCAAAATTTAATTTGTCTACAATAAGTCAAAATACCATTTCACCATGCCTTATATTAAGATCTTAAGAATTTATTGTGCCAAATTCATTTGTTTGTCTACAATAAATCAAAATTTCAAAATATAAAACATGTATAAAATTAAATAGAAAATAATTTAATTTATAAAATTAAAAATAGAATTTGATTAAATCATATTTATTACCTAAGAGTTTCACCTTCCCCTAACTAATATTATTTAGTTAAGCATAATTAAAATAAAAAGAAGGAGTAGGATTGAATTACTTATAATTAAAAGTAATAATTAAAAGTAATAAAAACAACTAAAATTAGAAATAAAACTAATTTTATTTATAAAAGTAATTATACAAAATATTAAAAACACACCTGGAAATCAAGATTACAAGGAGATGGAGAGAATTTGAGAAGAAGAGAGTTGTAGAGAGATGATTAAAAACATAAAAATGAGGCTCTATTTATAGAAAAATAAATTCGTAATCCAGTGCTTTGTAGTCCATCATAAGCTTCATGCATGTGCTCCTCACAACCTTTAAATCAAGATCCAATGTCTGGTCAAACTTCAAAAGTCAACATCACACGTGGCATCATTTGACTCGTCCGATTTGCCCAAAGAACAGTTGAGATTTGGCGGGTTAATGGGTGGATCGGGTCAACCCGAATACAAAGATTCGGATCCTCCAACTTGCTTCACCAACCAGTGCCACGTGGCACATTCATGGCCACAGAATCATGGACGGTTGAGATTTAGTCAAAATTGCCAGCTATCCCATGCACTCATATCTATTGTAAGTGAAATTCTACCTAGGCAACCCAAGAGGGGGGGTGAATTGGGATTTTAAAAATTATGCAATACAATTCGCACAACAATCCAATCTAATGCCTTAATAAATTCGAAAACAATAAATTCAATGAAAGCATAATAATAAATGAGCAAGGGAAGAGAAAACAAACTCAAGGATTTTTACGTGGTTCGGCAATCCCCGCCTACGTCCACGTCTCCAAGCACACCGGGCTTGAGGATTTCACTATCCAAGCCTTTCCAAAGCTTCAACCAATTACAATTGACTTCAAGGTGTCAATGAACCTTTACAACAATGAGATTATCTCCCAATCTCTTCACTCAAGTGTCTCACACACTCAAACTCTTACAATTGAGATGAATAAATGAGAGTTACAATAAAACTCACTCAATGAGTATATATTCAAAAATGAAGAACAAGAAATGATTTAATCTTTTGTGTTTTGCAAGTTGAAGGCTCAAGATATCTTGTGTGCTTTTTCTTTTTGCTTGTTGGAGAGCTTGAAAATGAGTTGGATTTGAGTTCTTATAGATTGAGCTCAAAAACTAGCCGTTATGCACTTGTCAGCCCGAAAACGGTTAAAGGTTAACTTATTAACGGTTAAACGTTTCGCTGGTCAAAAGTTACCGTTGGGCCAAATTTCAAATAAACGGTTTACCGTTTATGTTACCCTTTCGCCGTTAACTTCCAGAGACCTGCAAAACAAATTTGGCTTAACCGTTCTTACTAAACGGTTCAAGGTTAAAATAAACGGTTAACCGTTTTCCGTAAACGGTTCACCGTTATGTTCCAGAATCATCATTTAAATTTGGTTTAACCGTTTTTTTTTACTAAACGGTTCAAGGCTAAAATAAACGGTTAACTGTTTTCCGTAAACGGTTCACCGTTATGTTCTAGAATTATCATTTTAACAAAACTTTGCAGAACAAACTTTCTGGACGTTATCGGTTAGCCGTTTTTAAATAAACGGTTAGCCGTTTGCTACAGTGAAATTATTTTTCAAAAATTATAGTTTGACCCCAAAACATTATAAAATAATAGTATGGCCCAAAACGTTATGAAACTGTTCAAATAAGTCCAATTTCAGAATTTATAAAAAATTACTTTGCTTATCAAAAACTTTCTGAAATTATGCTTTGGCCCCAACGATTTTATTGTTTCGCACAAAGGTCCTTTTCAACATAATACCCTTATTTTCAAAGTTCTCAAAACCTTTCACTTTAGTCCAAAATATTCATAAATTATAGTATGGCCCAAAACATTTAAATAGTTTCAAATAGGTCCAAATTCGAAATTCAAAAACAATATCAAAGATTTTAAAACACATTTATTTTAGTTCAAAATACTTTGATTTCATAGCCTCATTTTCTTATTATAAAAACACAATTCATAAATCTTTGTTTAATCAATATATGTGATTTGTTATCATCAAAATCAATATCTATAGCTATATAAGCTAACAGTAAGCTCATTTCATCATCCAATCAGTGCTCGGTCAACAGAAAAAGTCAACTTTTTTTATTCAAGCTCAATTTTAAACCGATCTTGATTGATCTTAAGGTTTTCGGACCTCCGGAATCCAAATTTGACATTCATTTTTCTGTTTGGAGCCTCGAAGTACATGAAATTAATATTTTTCCTAATAAACACATAAAAATACACAAAATTAAATATATTTAAAACATAATTAATAATTCCTAATATATTACATAAACACAAATATAAATTATAACATAAGCATAAAATAACATATTATCGCTTGATAATTCAACAATTTTTAATATTAATCAAATAGATTAATGGTGACGAGTGTCGATCCCACGAGGAGGTGAATTTTAATTATATGTAGAATTAAAATTGTATGAGGGTGGTTGGATTTGTGGTGGAAGTGATTTAGATTATCTTAAAATTTGAATTAAAATGACGAGAATAAATTGAAGAGAAAACTATTATGATTGAAGCGCTTGGGTATCTGGATCCGCATCAACATGCACCATGGGCTAAATATTCTTTATTAGTGCCAATTAAATCATGAGGGGGAAATCCACACCTCATGAACCACACTCTAATCAATATGGTGCTAAAGGGCTTATCGTGCCAAATAATAATAACCTTGTATTAAGAAGCCGGTGAAACCAGGGTGGTACTAAACAAGATTATTATTATTTGTCGACGAGAAGTCAATACATCCACAAAAACTAGAGGGGAAGAGAAAATAAATTTACCAAATAAAGCCCATGACACATGTTGAGACTTCACCTTCAACCCAAGCTTGAAAGAAAATTAGCTACTCATAATTGAACTAGGGACAAAATGAGAATTTATTAAAATACGTAGAAAATACAAGATGGAGAAGGAATTACAGAAAATGGATCCTAAAAATAGATTCAGAGATATCAAACTAGGGGGTGAGAGCCCTCTTTTTATAGATACATTGAGTAAATCATGACCATCAGATCTAAAACATTTCGGACACTCAGGATTGCGCCACGTCATCAGTCAACAGTACGTGGTTTGAACAGTAACACGGTTTGGCCTGGCTTGAACAGTGACGCGGTTTGGTTAAAAATAATCCTGTGTAATGGATGTACCGTACGCGAGATTTTTAGTCTACTGATATGCTGCCACAGGATCGTGACACATCATCATTTCGTCTATGTGAACAGTGTCGTGAACAGTAATATAAACAATACCATACATGTGAATAGTACCGTACATGTGAACAGTGATATTTTTCCTTTTATGCTCCTCCTAAGATTTTCAACTGTCCTGAGTTCAAAAGTGATGTCCATTTTGATGTATGATTTCTCGTTCATTGTGAAATGACTATGATGCCCCTAAAATACATAAAATACTTAATTAAAATAAAACACACGTAATTAAATCACAAGAAGCTTAAATACATAAAAGTAAGAGTGTTAGTAAGACTTGAAATACAAAATGATGATTTTCTCCTTTATAAATATATATTTTCTAACACTCAACAATAAGAGAGTGTGATTTTGGTTTTGGAATTGTAGTCTAGAGCAGTAGATGCAAGATTAAAATAGCCTCTTCTATTAAAAGATTAAAAAGAATAAAAAATTAGATAAACCATTTAAGTCTTCATAATTTTGCAATTGAGAATTAACACATTATCATTATCCTTATTATTATTATTATTATTATTATTATTATTATTATTATTATTATAGTAGATTTAGTTGGGTTAGACTGGTTAATTATAATTTATCCAACCCAAACTAATTATTAATTAGGTTTGAAAAAAAAAACCCAATTAAACCACAATAATCTGCTCCTGGTGCATTTGCTAATCAGTAATCGGAATGGGCTACAATCAGAATCAAGAATGTGAATAACAATAAGTTATTTTTTTGAGCTGTAGAAATTGAAGTCGGAATGAGATTCATTTCCATCGATGTGTTTAATTTGTCTTGGAATTGGAATGAATTATCATAATTTACTTAAATGCCCTTTGTTGATTATTGTCAATTGGTGGTAATAATAATAATAATAATAATAATAATAATAATAATCATCATCATCATCATCATAATATTTATTAAAATAGGATTATAATTATGATTACTAATTCATTATTGTTATTATTTATTAATTTCATGATTTTGTTATATGATTATTATTTATGAAAATATTATTGTAATCAAAATTTATAATAATTATTATAATAATTAAATTATTATTATTAATATTTTATTATATTATTATTTAGTAAAAATATTATTATATTTATAATTTTGTTGTTATTATTATCAGTATGAAATTATTTCATTATTATTTATTATAATATAATTATAATTATAATTCATTATAATTTATTAATCTTTTATTATTATAATTTATTTAATATTACCTAATTAAAATTTATAATAATTATTAAAATATTTTTATATTTATTATTTATTAAAAAAAATCAATATTATAACAATTATGGTAGCATCAATAGCAAAAAAGTAAAAAAAAAAAAATTATACTATCTATTTTTTCCTCTTTTTTGAAAATAAAAGGCGGAAAAAAAAATTTCCCATTGACTCTCAACGTCACTGTAGAAGAAAAAAAATCAAAACAAAAAGCACCGCCCTATCCACCCCTAATGTTCATTCCCAAATATGAATTTCTGTCTCAATTCTCCTAAATTTTAAGCCAAGATTCACCAAATCTGAACCCGAATCCGCTGGCACATGAACCGTGAAACTGTCGATCACAATCAAAATAATTGGGAATGCAGATTGTCAAAGAGATGACATGCATATTGTCGTTCAGATTCTGGTGATGGTAAGGCTGTGGAAGAAACCAAGAAGAGCACCAAAAGCATCCGCTAGTTTTAACCCTGAAACTGTCTTCCAACTCCAAAACTGTGTTTTCCAAGAACATAATGCCTTGCGTGAACTTTTTGGTTTAAAATTTATTTGCATGTCTGAAAACTCAGTTTTTATTGTTTTCCATCTTTGTCTGAACATACTATGTGTTTACATATTGTATGCTGATGGAGAGACAGGTACTGCCTTGATCAATTTGATGGGCTTATAAATGAACAAAGCATAGGGAAATTGGACTATTTAGACATTAATTTGACCAATTTGATGAGCTTGTAAAAGAACAAAGCATACAAAACTGGACAATATAATTAGGTCGTTTTGCTTTTGAATGGGGCTGTGATGTATTTTGCAGCCATGCTTGTGAGCTGATCTGTCTATCTTTCAGCTACTATTAATATACTGCCATCTGAAGTTTTTTATGACCTGAGAAGACTTTAGTAGGAAAGTTCAACCTCTTAAGGTTTTAGAAGCTTATAGACTGAGAATCATTTCATCTGATATGATGACTCTGTTGGGGAAAAATTCTCGTTTTTAAATTTTTATAAAACCTTTTAAGGACCGCTCTCATATAATATATAGGAATACGTAATCCAGAAATCATACCTTGAAAATCTGATTTGGCTTTTTCCAATGAAGTGTTTTAGGCTCCTATATCACGATCCGCCACCACCACACCTGTTAGATCACGATCCGTCACCACCACACTTGTTAGATCACGATCCGTCACCACCACACTTGTTAGATCACGAACTGTCACCAATGATCTTCCAGGTTATGACTCAGGTTCGATCTGCACTTAACGTGTGGGCGCCTTTATCATTACCAAAGCAACTAGCACGAGAAAATTTTTCTCTCAATAATAGAGAGAAAAATATTTTTCTCTGATCTGTATAAAGTGGCTGCTATCTTTTTTCTTTAGAGAAAATAAGCCTTTTATATCTCCCTTTAGTGAAAACCCTAGGCTCCAAATAATCAAAAAACAAAACTTACGGTACTTGCTTTTTCTATAGGGGACCCACCTTGTAAAATAACATAAGTCCCCTTACACACAAACTAATTAAATGGAGCCTCCCACTAAATGATATATTTAGGCTTTTGACTCAAATAGCTAGTTATCTTGCTTATTAGTCCAGTAGTGGTGTAGTCAATTAAATGAGCTAACCCGAGGATCATTTGGGAACATACAATAGTGGCTATAACAATTAGGCCTGTAATTAAACTAGCCTAATTATTTAATTCCAAATCTACTCCACTAAAAGATTGGAATTGACTTCCATAATTGTATGCTCGAATAATAATTCGTCTCAAGCCACATTGATTTCTTTACTGCACAATCCTTTGTACCACATCGTTAATTAAATTGATATCTCAATTGTCCAATCAATTTAATAACATCTTATTCCTTGATACTTACTGGTTTTCTCTAATGATCATTTTCAACATACTAAATATGTTGACACACTCTGGCCAGAGAATTCTATGATCAAGTGCCGAAACCCCATCAAGAGATGTGTTGTACAAATTCTATATTGTTAATCCATAACTTCAATACTCATAATTGCTCCCACCAAGATACCGGGTAATCTTGCCACAATTATGTGTCGTGCCCATTGGTAACTCAAATGGAATAACAATCACAATCATGAAATCATAACTAACTCAAGATTAAGATTACAGTAAAATCAATGCCTATGAGATTTAATAAGTTTGACAGTCATTTCAAGGTTAATTAAATCTTATATGTGATTCTGTTCAATGTAGTCGTACTACATCAATAAATTCATACATGATTAAGACAAATCATTCAATGAATTCATTATAGTCTATACCTAAATAAAGTGCCCAACTTTATTAATCAACTGCGAACTAAATTTATTTAATCATAAGATAACTTGTATTTATGTCTTCTGAGAATCCACATGGTGATCATATAAATACATATAATATGATTAAATGGACTTTAATATAAATATTAATGCAATTAAGATATTTGAATAAAATACCTCATTAATTTTATTAATCAGAAAAAATATTTATTACAATTAAATAAACACATATGCTTTTAAAGAGCATATTTTCCCAACAGACTCTTGTTAAGATTTATCTTGTATTCAATTTTCTTTCTTTATTTACATTACAAAGTGTATTTCGTTCCTCAGGTTGTAGAGTCACTGCCACAGATATGCTTCTTATCTGGCCTTGGTGGGGAGGAAATGAAGATGTTTATTGATTCCAGGTACCTGATCTTCTGTTGAAACACCATTGCAGTATCATGTTTCAGACCTTGAAGTGGATATATTTGTACAAGGCTACTTATAATGATGAATCTCTCTCAGTCTTCTTTCTAACAATGTAGTTGAAGATGAAAATTTTGCTAGATTGGATTTGTATATCCGTCGTGCAAACAGTGTTAAGATGTTGTTTTACTTCCATGCACGCGTAGAACCAGCTGTGTTTGCAGCTCTTGTTCCGAATAGTGCTGATAAGCCACTGCAGGAGTTGATAGAAGAGGTTATGGGTCACCATGAAATGCTGGTAAGCTGTGTTTACATTCATATGTACAGTTGCATGATCAATTCCGTATCATCAACCATGTACATTATTATAATGTGGGAACTCCCCAAATTGATTTATGGAACTTATTTATAACCATAATTAAGTGGGTTGTATATTCTTATATAAGTTCTCTTTACTTTTTGTTTTTCCCCTATGCATTCAGTTGTGATATTTGGACAATGTAAGATCTGGTCCTAATATTTGCAAGCAAGTAGCTGAGGGTTTCTGCCTTTTTTTTCTGCCCCCTTACTTTTCTCACTCTTTCGCTTCTAGTAATGCTCGGAGATACTGATCATGTGGCTTCTAAGCTGGATGAAGTATTTGCTTAGTTGAAACTTATCTTTTTGAAAGGAAATACATGATTGACAACTTGCATATATTACAGACTTAGTCAATTTTTGCTGATGTGTTGAACTACTTGGTGGATCAGCTTATGTCTAATTTACTCTTCTGCTCCAGTTCTGCATATAATTTACAGTAAGAACAATGTGGCTAAAACGACTTATGAAGTGGGGAGGAAGGTTTGAATGATGGGTAGGAAGCTATGGTTTCTCAGTTCATATCTGTGAATAAAGAGGCCTCTAAGATTACTATTTTTTCGTTGCATTTCTTTTATGGTCTAAACCCTTTTCAGTCAGTCTTTCAGCAATTTAAACAGTCAAATAAGGTTACAGTAAATGGGTCATATTCTTCTAGGCAGCATAGTCTTGGATGCTAAAACTGTCACTTTTGGCAGTCATCAGTCTGTAGTAAGATATATGTGATAACATGGCTATAGTAGTTTTAACGTCTGAATGAGAAAAAATATTCATTGTAGTTTTGCTTCATATGCTACCTTTTACTGCATAGATTTAAGTTTTATGCATGTTTCAATTTCCTGAAGTGAAACATTCTTTCCAATATCCGGTATGACAGTAGTCAGAAGTAATTAGTGGTACTGTGTCTGAGCTCTTGTATAATTATTTGGAATACCGAGATTAAAACTTTGCCATATTGTTCAACTTGCTTATGGTTTTAATGATGCTATTTGATGCCTCTTGCAATGAACTTCTTGGAGAACTTTTTGCACTCTATATGCGATCTGAAATTACATAAAAAAATGCACTCCTGGTAACTGTTTTGAAGGAACTCAAGTTTTGACTTGTGGACTTAAACAAACTGAAATGTGCTTAAAACCTTTGTTCAAATGCATAGGTTGAAAAACATCAAATGACATTAATGTTTCTTTGCCAAAGGAATAAGATGGAAACCCTGTTGCATTACTTATTCGATCAAATATAAAATGCTTCAAAAAACAATGCCTGATTGGTAACAACATTTTTTCCTTTGCAGATTCATTTGGAGGCTTGGAAGCTGACTTGACAACTGAATGAACTAATCTTATTTACATTTTTGTTGTAACAATTAGTTTTATTAACATAAGTTCCAAGGTTGTTGCCTCAATGTCAGTATTGGAATTTAGAAACAATTGCAGCTTTCAAATTTTAGGAATGCTGTAGGATCATTATTATTATTTGACGACCGTCCTAATTTTAATGTACCTCTCCTGAAGACAATTTAATCGTTGACTATATGTTTTGCCATTATGGCTAAACAAAATATTTGTTCATTGCAGCAAAAGGAGAAATGAAAAGGAACAAAATCCTACAATTCCTGACAAACAGAAGCCATTATTTATTCATACTGAAACAAACAGTTCATAATTTAAATTGGATAAGACATGTAACTAGAATTTGTATTACATTATTACTGTTGCGACGGATAATCTTGGAATAATAATTCCAGTCAGGATGCATTGGTGATTAAAATTATATTTTGTGATTAAACAATTGTGTACGAAGCTATCTAAAATGTTACTGAAGAGGAAATAATACTAATTTCAAATAAAATATATAGAATGGTAGTAAAACAAAGAACTATCGTTACTACTGCTCTCCAACAAAGATGATCCACCTTTCCACTTTACCACAAGATGTTACTGAAGAGGAAATTGTGAGCCACCTGGAGAATAAAGGAAAACTTGCAGTAAAACATTGATTATTTCCAGTTCACATTCTGCTTATACTCGGTAGGCAATTGCAAATTGGAAATTGTTTCTAATTAATTTTATGTAAAACAACAATTATAATTACAATAAGTAATACAAATCATGAAATGTAATAGGAGCAAAAAAAAGCAATAAAGAATAGTTAAAGAGAACCTACTTTTAACATGTTGCAGGCTTTTGGACTCTACTTTTTCTTTTTCAAATTCTTTTGACCATTAACTTTTGTTCGTCACTTTGTTCGGTGGAAGATTATTCTTGTGCAAATCATGAAATTCTTCAGCCTTACATCTGATAGTATCTCTCACTTTATTTGTATCTCCGTTGACAAGGTGGAGTGCAATGCGATATCTTTCTATTGTTGAGTTATACTAAATATAATACGAGAAAAAAGAAAAAAAAAGAGAGAAACAGAGTCATCGATTATTGTAAAAGTTTAAATCACTATGATATAAAATTAATGTCACATACATGTTTTATAGATAACAAATCACATTGCGTCTCCATGAACTTGATCACAAACATACCGCAGTCAGTTCCATTTGGTTGTACTGAGACATTATCTGGATATGAAATTGTAAAACTAAAAATATCCCAACATGAATGAAATTTTCCCAAAAAATCATTGAGGAAAACTTCATCAAGTCCCTGTAACTGTGATAATGATGATAATAGTCAGCGTACATTTGCATTTATTGGTAATAGTACAGGTAAAATGCAAGCTTCACTTACAATTGCTCTAACAATTTCCTCTCGATGTGAATTTGAACTATGACTAGGTAAAGAGTCCCAAATTTCAACGGCTTGCATTTTAACAAGCAACACCGCTAGATACTAATGTGCAGAGCCATCATTTATAGGAACATAGATCTGCATGACAAATGCATAGTTTTTAATAATTACCATTATGTCTTAAACAATGCCATGATTTATTGTAATTTTGCATTTAATTTCTTACCTTTTCACATACTCCAAGTTCTGACATGTATTTATCTAGAATATTATGATTTTTGACAAAGTCTTCAATGCTTAATTTCTTTTTGAAGTTCATGTTTGCCACTATATTTTGCTGTAAAAATCATAAAATAAATACAAAAGTAGTATATTATCAACATATAGGGTCAACTATCAATAAAAAAATTCACAGTATAACATTTACAACTTACCAAAAATATGGTAGGCAAATACCAATTACGCATCTCAAGGCTCGTTTTTGCACATTCTTTGTTTGTCAAGTAGTTGACGAAACAATCTATGACCTATGAATAGAGCCATTAAACAAGAAGACTGAAATACTTAGAAAAAAATAAATAAATTGAATGATTAAACTAAATATAAGGAAGGTATGCTTACTGTGTCAATGATCTAAGTATTAGGAGCCAAAGAAAACATCTCTTGGCGAGAGATGAAAAAACTAATTCCATCAACAATATGCTCACTGTATTAAGAATCCAAAAATAGAATTAAAACTATAACAATGTTAATGAAAAAATAATAACATATGGAAAGTGGGTCATGAGAAAATCCACAATTACTTCATAGGCGATTCTCCTTGAAATATATATTGTAGCAATTTCATATCTTCCTCTGAAAATGAATTTAGCAGAGTGATTGAATCATGAAATTTTTTTTGTTTGCTTCGTCTTTTGGGAAACTGATTATAAGGCGATTTTTGGTATGGACCAAGCTTTTGCTTTCGGGAGCGCATATCTTTAATCTCAAATACACTAAGTTGGTTTGATGATTCCTCTTCAACAGAACAATCCTCATTTCGGCCATTATCCTTATGATTTATAACTTAATACTCATTTATGCACTATTATGTTTTACTTGTGCAAAAAAGAAGATCATAGTTTATTGCTAAATACCTGTATAGCTGCATTGTAGAAAATTTGCTTACGCTTTCCCCCATTTAGGTCTGACTCACCCGTCAAAATTCTTTCATTATGTTTCTCTTCAACAATCTCCTCATCTAGTAATTTCTTCTCAACAATATCATCTCCATCAGGCTTTTCTTTGGCTCTCTTCATTAGTTCGGAAAAAGTTAAAATTTCATGGTTTGATTCGTCATTCTTTTGTTGCTTTCGAAAAGGAGAAGTAATTCCAACAGCAGTGCCATTATTCTCTTTTGCTGCTCAACTTGCTTTTGGGTTAAGTTCTCTTTAAGGTTTTCCATTACTTGTTGCATTTGCTGCATCCAGTTACCCATTGAATGCTTTAAACCATCAAGTTCCAATGCCATACGGCCAATATCTTTTCGAACAAGTGATAATTCCTTCTGATGTTGACAATTATGTATGCATTCTTCATTCTTCCGACTCGTTCCATCAAATATTTCTTGGGCCGTGTTTTGTTGAGGATGGATTTCTCGCAAATTAACCTAATCATACCACATACTATTAAATACATGTCATTTCAATATGATACGTTAATATTTAATTAATAAAAAGTGGATGTCATACCTTTGAGCTCCCATAACCGCCATTTTTCTTAACAAAACTCAAGAAGTTAGTTACATCTCGATTTGTCCATGTTGTTATTGGACTCAAAGCTTTATCAATAAAATTTCGTGCAAATGATATAGAATCCATGTAAAAAAGCTACAATATTAACAAAATGATCAAAACAAAGCAAAAAGAAAATAACACAATAAAATTGATGAAATCATTTAAAAAAAATTACCTCCAAAAATAGTACACAACCATTAACAACTTTATGTTGTCCTGCCTTAAACTTTTGTATGCCCTCAACTAGCCCTTTAAAAGCCCACGTTGCCCAATTTTTTTTATTTATGGCAATTGTGTCTTTCAAAAAAACCAAGTAATACAGGGCTAAATTCAACCCCGATTTAGGAAAAATAATTGTAGCTATAGCAAACAAAACAAGGCTTCTTTTAAAGTCATCATTCACCTCCCTTTGATTCACCAATTTTGACTCTAAAGTTTTCAGCTTAATGTATCCACTGTCATCACAATATTCATCCCTCAATTTATCTATGTCATCAATACCAAGATCCACATCAATGTCGACTCCACCATCGTTTATTCCCATAATGTACCCAAAATCTCAAGGCAACAGATTGATACTCTTACCATGCAAAAAAAATACATGAAGTAAATGGATCAAAATTTTGAGCCAACCATGAACATAAATCTCGTTTCAGTCGACCACATTTTATGTGCAAAAGACTTTCAAGTCCCAACTCCACAATAACTTTTTTTTTTAATTTTCTGACAATTTTGCTACTAGGTTTGCAAAACGATCTGGAGCGCATCTAGTTTCCATGGCTTTCTGAGTTCCCTTTACAAAATCATATTCTTTGTCTCTATTCCGTGCTATATCACCACCAACCATTCTAAATTTAGCATTTTCTTCACTCAAATTTTTGAAACATTTCCCTAATTTAATTCTATCCTAAAAAATTAAAAAAAAAATATGACAATAAGTTATTGCTTGTAACATGTCCCAAATTTAATGGAAATTAATTATCGTACCTACACTCACCACTTTTTTTCCTTGTTCCTGTAATATTTTTGCTTCTTGCTTGTTGCAGTCAATTAAATATTTTGAAAAAAAAATATATAATCAGTGCACGTTACCATTGTTGTGATTGGCTTTACTAAATATTCATAAATTTACCAACAGTCAAAAATATAATATTTAATGTAAGAAGACTTACAAATACTCAATGAAAGACCGATTTCTTCTTAAAATTTCATTTTCCTAGCTCATATTATCATTCTCCTTGAAAACATTCTCGTCACCCTCATCTACATTTTCAGCCATTTTCGAGTTTACGAAAACCTGTACATGAAGATTTAGGCACAAAAAGAAATGTCAAATATCACAAGTTTTGGATCCTGTAAAACAACAAAAAATTTAACCCAAAAAAAGCAATAAATTTATCCAAAAACAACAAAAAATTTAACTGAAAAATAGTAGCAAATTTTACCCAAAACAACAGAAAATTTAACTCAAATATAGTAGCAAATGAAGCCCAAAACACTAGAAATTTACATGGAAACAACAAAAAATTTAGCCCAAAAACAGTCGTAAATTTATCGAAATAGCAACAAATTTACCTGAAAACAGCAGAAAATTTAACACAAAAATAGCAATAAATTTATCCAGAAATAGAAAAACATTTAACTGTAAACTAGCAGCAAATTTACCCAGAAGCAATAGAAAATTTAACCTAAAAATAGCAGCAAATGAAGCCCAAACACCAGGAAAATTTACCTGAACACAGCAGAAAATTTAACCTAAAAACAGTAGTAAATTTATCCAAAAAAGCAGATAATTTAATTAAAAAATTGCAGCCAATTTATCCAAACACAACAAAAACTTTAACCTAATAACAGCAGCAAATGAAGCCCAAAACACTAGAAAAATTAACCAAAAACGGCAGCCAATCATCCTAAATACAGCAGTAAATTGATCCAAAAATAGCAGTATATTTACCCAGAAACAGCAAAATATTTAACCTAAAAACAGCGCCAAATGAAGCCCAAAACACCAAAAAAACTTACCTGGAAACAGTAAAAAAATACTTACCCAAAAATAGTGGTAAATTTATCTAAAAATAACAAAAAATAAACAAAAATACAACAGCCAATTTACCCAAAAATAACAAAAAAAATTAAGCTAAAAAAAGCAGCAAATGAAGCCCAAAACACCATAAAATTTAACCAAAAACAGTAGCAAATCATCCCAAATACAGCAGAGAATTTATTCAAGAACAATAAAAAATTTAACTGAGAAATAGTAGTATATTTACCCAGAAACAACAAAATATTTAGCCTAGAACCAGCAGCAAATGAAGCCCAAAAAACCAGAAAAATTACTTGAAAATAGCAAAAAAAAACCCAAAAACAGCAGTACATTTATCTAAAAAGAACAAAAAAATAAACTGAAATACAGCAGCCAAATTTTCATAAAAAAAATTTTAACCTAAAAACAGCTGCAAATTAAGCCAAAAACACTAGAAAAATTTGACCAAAAACAGCAGCAAATCATCCCAAATACGGCAAAAATTTTATCCAAAAATAATAGAAAATTTAACTAAAAAACAACAATATATTTATCCAAAAACAACAAAATATATGGCCCAGAACCAGGAGCAAATGAAGCCCAAAACACTAGAAAAAATTACCTGGAAATAGCAAAAAATATAACCCAAAAACAGCAATAAATTTATCTAAAAACAGCAAAAAAATAAACTAAAAAACAGTAACCAATTTACCCATAAATAGCAGAAAATTTAACCTAAAAACAGCAGCAAATGAAGCCCAAAACACAAGAAAAATTTAACCAAAAACAGCAGCAAATCATCCCAAATACAGCAGAAAATTTGGCCATAAACAAAAGCATATCAAACCCAATATTTTTCTGCAACTTCACATAATTCTCTGTCACATCAATTATATTTGAGACAAAAACCCACTTCCAGTTTCAGAATTTTGATCCTTTACCCTTAATTTATCTACTTGTGTCTGATGTATATTTTCATTTATTTATTATCCCCATCCATACATCCATCCATGATCCACCACACATTTGCTTATAAACCAAAATCAATGCACACAATAATACAAAATCAAGGTCACAACAGTTAGCTTAACTCATATAGCACTGTATATCATTCACCCACACTCGGAGCTTAAGTCAAATATATCGAATGAAGGAATTAGTATATGCTGATGCTCATAAGCTTTTTCGTCAGCGTGGTTTTATGGGAGGCCATCTTGATGCAAGTTATACAGAGCTCACACACAAGGCAATAAAATATGCGCAGGGAGTTCCTTTAGCTCTTATCATTCACCCATATTCAAAAATCATCTTAAATATATATATTTAGGCTAAAAAAAATAACATTCTAATGGATAACAAGATAGATTTATTAATTGACCTATATATTACAGTGGAATAATAGTTAGATCGAAACTAAAATAAGATACATATAAAAAAATAATGTTTCGTGAAATTAGATCGGCACTCCAATATGAATTGAATCTTTCTTATGACCCTCAGATTGAATGATATTCTTATAGGAGAGTATGAATTAATTTGGTGTCCTAAGTAACGATAAAATTTGATCAACAATAAATGAAATATCTCTAACTACCTGATCATCACAAACTGTGAAAGCAAATTACAACCCGCCGCAACAAATCTTCTCCTCAAAGTGAAATATAAAACAAATAGAAACCACAAAAAAAAGTCACCAACAATTTCAGTTTCAATTGCCATTTATATATACACATAAATATCTAAGAGAGGGACCATTGCACTAAAACTACAACTGGGAAACTTCTTCCCTCTTTCCTTCCCCATGCTTAGCCCGTAGTGAACTCAAGCAGTTACATCTAATTTCTTTCATCAATTTCATAAGTGTCCGGCTAAGATTCTTATAAGATACGAACCAAATGAACATTACATAATTCGACAATATGTGTTTTCGGAATAGGACATATTACTGTATTCAAGCAACCATATTACTAGCAAAATAAATCAATTAATCTAATTTATCCATATTACTTGTAATAACAGGAAAAAGCATATCAAAGTCTAGTGCATGCTCTATATTTCTTAATTTAATTTATCCATATTTCTATTTTGCTTCTTTTTCACCTCTGTTTTTGCTTCAAGCAACTTCCAAAGCAATGATTGGCAGGAAAAGAGTATTAGAGGAAAACAAAATCGCGTTAGCCAGCAAACCCAAACACTTTGCACAGGAGCTTAATTCCGTGAACAAATGCAGAAATTATGACCATGAAAGAAAAACTATGCAAACCCAAACACTTTGCAGCGACTTCTTAATTCATAGATTCAATTCCATGAACAAATTATGACCATGAAAGAAAACGAATTTGCTTACCAATTTGAGCGAGACAGAAGATTAAACTTACCTTGCACAGGGACGACGAACAACCAAGATAGAGGCAGCGACGACAGAGACTTAGCAATTCGAACAAGACAGAAATTCAACTCAATTGTTGCAATCTGCAGACGTATCGATGATGCACCTGAACGGAAGTTAACGCTGCAGTGGGTTTCTAGTGATGTTGCTTGTTAAAACGCAAACCATTGAAATTTAGGACTCTTTAGCTAGTCATAGTTCGAATTCACATCGAGAGGAAATTGTTAGAGCAATTGTAAGTGAAGCTTGCATTTCACCTGCATTATTACCAATAAATGCAAATGTATGCTGACTATTATCATCATTATCACACTTACAAGGACTTGACGAAGTTTTCCTCGATGATTTTTTGGAAAAATTTCATTCATGTTGGAATTTTTTTAGTTTTACAATTTCATATCCAGATAATGTCCCAGTACAACTAAATGGAACTGACTGCAGTTTGTTTGTGATCAAGTTTATGGAGACGCAATGTGATTTGTTATCTATAAAACATGTATGTGACATTAATTTTATATCATAGTGATTTAAACTTTTTCTCTCTTTTTTTTTCTTTTTTCTCGTATTATATTTAGTATAACTCAACAATAGAAAGATATCGCATTGCACTCCACCATGTCAACGGAGATACAAATAAAGTGAGAGATAGTATCAGATGTAAGGCTGAAGAAGCATCAATGTCGTAATTAAAAACACGACATTAATTGCTTACCAATGCTCATGTTAAAATGTCTAAAATATTCTTTAATTATTTGATAATCTTATTTCATTCTTTTCATAACCTAATAAAAAAAAAGGTCTATTAAAGTAATTTTATAATTTTTAATAAAAGTTCTCATTGACAACCAAACAACTAAAACCTTTTAGTTAAAAACTCTATTTGTAAAAGCTCGACTAACAAAAGCTCTACTTAAATAAGTTCTATTTGAAAAGGTATATCGAACGGAGCCTTAAAATAGTTCATTTTCTGATGCGGCATAATAATTGTTTGCTAGAATCTATCTACAAGGATTTTAGCCTAGTAGGGTGAAAGCAAAGAAAGTTCTCAAATAAACATCCGTGCTTTGTGGAATATAATTAATAGGAACAAAGCATACTAAATTACTTAACATATTGATGCTAAGCTAATCATGAGCTATGATAACATTAACACTATAAGAAAACAGATAATAGATGACGGGAAATAACTGTCACAAAAGAGGTTGCATGACAGATAGTTCTTCCGTCTTCTATGTCACTGTCATTAATTTATGACGGAAAATTTTTCTTCATGAATTCATAATGGTTTTTAATTGTCATATATCCGTCACACAATATTTTAAAGTGAAAAAATAATTTTAAGTTTAATTTAATTTTTTCGCGCCATTTTTTAAACTTTTGACAAGAAATTCGATTATCATTGTAAATTTATTATTCAATTTTAGTGGGAAATTATTTATGACATAATTTATGATGGATATTTCCCGTCATAATTTTTTTTTAAAAAAAATTATATTATAATTATAATTTGTTGATAAAATCTTGTTTATTAATAAAACAAATATCATCAAAAAAACAAAAAAAAAATAATGTTACTCAACATTATTTAATCCAAAAAATTATTTTCAAAAGAAATACATAAAATGTCCAATGTGATGCATAATAAGACATCTCAAATTGAAAAAACAAAGTCTCAAAATTTAAAACAACTATTAAATTCTAATGCGTTTACAACAAAAGCAACTAAAATTTCAGCCATCAAGCCAAGTTTCTCAACAAAACTTCCAAAGATTAATGTAAGACTTCCAAGAGTTCCAGCACTCAAACTCCAGACACCAATACAAGTTTCTCAACACTCTAATTCTAGTCGCGTACCCAACAATACTCCAACCCATATCCAGCAACCCACCATCTTCCGACAACACCTTGATTCCAGCCTTATACCCAGCAACAGTCCATCCCAAACCCAGCAGACTAGCCTAGGCAAAATCAATCAAAATACCCAATGTTATCAAGTGCTAACATCTACACTACAATCCTTAATAACAACCATTATAATTTGATACTACAAATTCAATTTCAACAATTTATAACAACTAATATTTATAGTTTCATACTCATACTAACCATTTTGTTGATGCAATGAGGATATCAGAAAAATGGTTAGCCCACTCTAAACAAACCTCATCCAATTCATCCTGAGTGTATGCTTTCTTTCTATTAAATTGTTAATCATAAGAATTACTATTGTCAAACTTAAAAAATAATGTCACATATAGGGAATAAAAGAAAAATTAAGATAATTCATCATCAATTTACATTGTTCATTAACAAACTAATATCTGCTATTATTTCCTTCATGTACCTTAACACATAATAGCCACACTCTAATTTTGCGATATTTTCTTTCGGAGCCTATGAAAAGTTTCTTACAAAACCCTTCCATTTTAGTTAAAGTACGTAATCAACATGTTATAAAGTTACTTTTTTTACGTTCACAATTCTCATCTTAGTATTATAATTCCATTTTTCCTTAGCATCTTCTTATGTGAAGAGTGTCATGGTGCTGTATGAAAAACTAAATTATTATCTCTTAATCATATTGAAGAAACTTAAACTATCAATTGCATGAAATGGATTGGCATACATACATTTTAAGGAGCTGTTCTAAATCAGTTTCAGGACTGGACTGCATAGAATCCACATAAAACACTTCCTTTTTCACCATATCAAACACAACTAATACCCAATGGTAGCTATAAAAGGAGAAGACAAAAAAGAAAAAAAGAAAAAAAAGAAGAAAAGCTAAAAACAAAACCATGAATTAAGAAACATCTGTAAAAGTAATATGAATTCATAAACAACTGTAAAAGTTTTAAATGAAAATTAAATCTTACGAAGGATTGTATGGCATGAGAATGAGTTGTCAGTTTTTGGCCTTTTTCAAGCGGTCGTGAATACGCTCAACTTTCTTCGGCAAAATCTTTTTGCAACCTTTGGATTTGTTGGGCAAACCAAAATTGGACACATGAATCCAAATGACTTTATTCCTTTTTTGTTGGTAGAATGGTAGAATCCAACATCCTTAACTGAAAATCAGTGCATCAATAAAAAATAAAAAAGTATACCAAATTGTTATTAAATAGTGTAATGGAAAATCAAAAAACCACTTGTGTCATATCTACTTGAATAACATTTTATTCTAGTCATTGACAACAAATCATTGCAATCTTTCTTCCCAATATAAGTACAAGCATCTCTTTGGAATACATTATCATCAATTATATATGTTAGAACACTATCATTTTCACCAGGCAGGTATTTCTCACACAACTTTTAAAATAATTGCAACATCGGATGACTGTTCTGGTGGTTGACTTCTGTACTCCTTGTGTTCTTCATAGGCTGCACTACAAGTTTTTTGGCTTTATCATTCTTCAAAAGTGCCTTTTTTGTTGGGTTGTCAAGATAAATCTCGCGTATACCATCAGCATAGTCAAAGTCCAATTGCTTTTTACTGTTTCTAACTCTTGTCCTTTCATCATTTGCATAATCCTTTAGAATTGAAGGATTAAGTCTTGGACTTTTCCTCAAAATGACTGCAATGGCGTTTCTTGGTGACTTGCCCAAATTATCTAGATCATGTGAATATTAATTATATGAACTAGTAAGTTTATTAATCTGGATTGAATAGTAGATATACAAGGCAGTAATTGTATCAAACCAAGAAAAATATAGCTAATTTTATAAATAAACTAACCTTCTGTCCATCTCCTCAACTGTCATCATCGTAATCATCATCTTTAGCTGACTTCATTGAATGGAAGAAGACTTCATCGGAATGGCAGCAATAGTGTTTTTGGTGTCTCTTCTCTTTCCTAACTTCTTCCGTTTTTCTCATTGTTGATACTTTAGGTTGTTCATCCTTTTGACTGGACATCCATTTCCTCTTCTTCTCAACTGACTTGCCCAAATTATCCGGCTCCTATTAGCATTATAGGCAAAAAGTAAGTAAATTAAACTGTATTGAGTTAGGAGATATACAAGGAAACATATCCTATACCAGGAAAAATTAAGCTAATTTTATAAATAAAGTAACTTGATGTACATCTCCCTCACTCTCTTTATCATTGACTTTATTATGTGAGAAAATGAAACTTCCTACATCTGAATGGTGAGGTGTTCTCTTCAATTCTCTACAAATTTCTTGACATGATCATCAACTGATTTTTTCCAAGCATCCAACTCCTTTCCAAGCATCCAACTCCTTCTCTCTCACACTTCGAACGGGTCCATGAATGGTATGAATGTACATAGAAGCATATATAAATTTGTCCATGCCTTGCATATGACCAGTTCGAGGAAGCTTTCCCAATGATTGTGCAAGTAAGTCATTTCCTGCATTCGAATGAGTCTTTTTTCTCCTTCTTTAGCTTTCCCTAACACCCCATTATAAAGAAACTAATATTATTAAATGAGCATAAATCTAATATCATAACATTTTTTGTTCTAGTTAAACTTGATTATCAATTTCTTAATGACTTGTTCAGTGTTAAGGTCGTATCCTCTATTCTTTAACATTCAAGCTCTCTTCCATAGCTTACTCCTATCAATTAAGTCTTCAAAAAGACCCGACTCTACACGCTGTTTCGATAAAGAAATTAGATTAGTTAACTATTAAGAAATTTAATAGCTAAAAATACCCTTTATATTGATATATACACACTTACAATTTCTTTCATTAATCCAATGTATCCTTTTTTACTAAGGCGATAATTGCAATTGTTTAAAGCTCTCCTATTCTTATTAACACTATTGATTTTCTGCATAAGAGAATTTTTTTTTTAACACAAGGTAAATATGATATAACTATTAACATATTACTTGTCCTAACTTTAAAATACTTACTTCAAATGATCTAGACAAACGTTCGTCGAAAAGCTTTATCCAAACAGGCCGCTTTATTTGGGGCAATCAATTAGGGGTGTATACAGTTTCTTTTTATCATTTTTAAACTACCAGATATAGTTTTTTGTCAGCATATACTTAAAGTTTCGAAATGTTGTTCCAATTGATTGTATTACCTGCTTCCTACTTCTAGGATGAACAATGAAACAACCCTAAATATGGAGGAAGATTGTTTAAGTGTCAGTTAATAAAAATACAAATCATATAACTAATAAATGAAATATGACAAGAAAAGGGTGAAGTAGAATGCAAGAAGTTTTTCAAGATTTACTAGAATAGATTTCCACAAACGCTCCTTTGTCTTTAGAGGAACTTTACGCCAATCAAAATAAAGAATTAAAAATGATGTATGCGCCAATACCCTAAGAGAGAAAGCTAACTCAATGGCTTCATCCCCTACAGGAACACCTATTTCATTATATTGCACTATTATCTTTCCTTTTTTTTGTTTTAAGTCTTTTATGTTGCCTAGCACCTATATCTCTCCTAAAGTTATTACTTTCAAGAACATCAACATCAGGAGCAACCAAATTAGCACCATCTCTCTTAGTACATCCAAATCAACTCTATCCAAATCAACACCATCAAAATCACCTCCATTAAACTCAACTCTATCTATCTCAACACCATCCAAATTAACAACACCATCTAAATCAACCTCATCTTCTTCATCTTCTTCATCTTCTAAATCAACTTTATCAGCAAATAAGTCGTGGTAATCATCTTCCAAATTGCGGTCCTGATCATAAGCACCATTAGCCACAATATGTTTTCCCTTAGCTATATTATTGCCCCTGAAATAAACAAATGAACAACATTAGTTAAATGATTTTATCAACCTATATAACAATCATTCAGTTGCATAAACAAAAAGCTTATCAATTTAATATCATATCAATTTGCAACCCAAAAATAATAGGCAGTAAATAGTTAAACAAACACTTACTGCAAGAAGTTAATCAATTTGTAACCTAAATTTCCTCTTTGTTGTTATGTGCATAGAATGCTCGATTGCCATTAGCGGAATATTACAAATCATTAGTTGGTAATTCTCTAGTGAATGGAGGATATTCTGTTACATTATTAACCTCATCTTCATTTATTTGATTGGCACTACTTCTAGTAGGTATATGCCATACAATAGACCGCTTTGCTTGAATATGATCATTTACATAAAATATTTGTTTGGCTTGAGAAGCCAATATAAATGGATCACATATATATCCTAATTGGTTTAAGTCTACTAAGATGAATCCAAGCTCATCCTTATTGACGCAACTATTTTGAACCCAGTCACACTTCAACATAGTGACTTTCAACAAATGATAGTCAATTACCCAAATCTCATTTATAACTCTATAATATGGCATGTCATATATTTCAAAATCAACTACACTACCTTCATTGTTTTGAGTTACTTAACTTGAGTCTCAATCTCGTGTAACTAAATGAAAACCATTGATATCATAACCGTTATGTTTAGTTGTAAAAGGAAGAGGCCCTTATGATAACCAATGCAAGGCATCTAGTATTTGATCACCCTTTCCAATTAAGTCATATGCTTAGCAAGACAAAAAAGATAAATAAAATTCTTCACTAAGTGGGGGGGGGGGGGGGGTTGAGAAACTTTGTGAAAATTAATGATATATATGCTTTAATCTTATCAGTTAGGCAATCGGCAAATGTATAGTTGTGTTCCTCTTGCAGCAATTTGTCATTTTGATGTGGATAAAATGTTTTAAGCCAATCCATGTGGTCACTAAAGATCTAGAACATGAAAAATTAGTTTTTCAGATTAGAAAATAAAATATATGGATTTAATTAGAAAAAATTAAGCAAATTACCTAATGTACAGTACCATTTCTTGTGTGTTATGAAAGACGTATAAGTGCGCTTAGTCTATCGAATTTGGAGGAATTTGTACCACTTTCCTACCACACAATGGCTTAGCTTTTGATAAGTTTTGCATATGTCCAGGTGGAACCCGAACTGTACTTATGTTTGACATGAATTCTGCATTAAATTCTAATGTTTCTTCCACAATATAACTCTCTGTTATACAACCCTCAGGACAGTTGCGGTTTCAGACATAGCCTTTAAGAGTTTTCATGTATCTTTTAAAGGGATACATCACCGAAGATAAATTGGGCCACATAGTCTAACTTTATTGACTAAATGCACAATCAAGTGCACCATAATGTTAAAGAAAAAATGAGGAAAACATTTTTTCAACAAGCATGAATTCACCACATGGTCTGCCTATAATTTATCCAATGTTGTCACATCAACCATATTGGAACACAACAAATTAAAAAAAAAACACAACCTGATCACAACTTCTTTCACATGCTTTGGCAATACACACTTAATGGCAATAGGTAAAAGTTGTTGCATAAGAACATGGTAGTCATGTGACTTAAGGTCTAGAAGTTTAAGGTCCTTCATTGACACAAGATTTCTGATGTTTGAGTAATATCCAGCAAGGACCTTAATACTTTTCAAAGCTTTGAAGAACCTTATCTTTTCATCTCTAGTTAATGTGTAATAAGTTACAAGAAGGAAGGTGCGCTTTTTTTTTGTTTTTTAAAGTTGGTGCTAGTTCATCTTTAATTTTCTTGTCCACAAGATTATTCCTTGAATTAAGACCATCTTTGGTCTTTCCCAGAATGTGGCGTATTTTTCCATAGATGCTCTCATACACATTCTTTTCAATGTACATAGCATCTAATTGATGCCGCACAAGTAAATGCTTCCAATACTCTAAATTATAGAATACAGATGTTTTTCCACCATATGTGGTCATCATTGTCAGAACTTTTGCCTTTTTTTGAATTGTTCTTCCCCCATTTATAATCAATAGACTCAACCAACCGTAAAACACCCACACTATTCAACAGTTTCGGAGCAAACTCTCTCTATATTATGTTGTCAAAGGCTTTATGTTGGTCACGAAATTCATGACCATGAGGAAGCCAACGATAGTGGCTGATATATGCATTTTTGCCATTGTATTTAAGTCTATATTTAGTAGTGTCTACACCACAATATGTACAAGCATTATATCCTTTAATAGTTCAACTGATAACTCTATGAAATAAGAGTTATCTTGGCACGTTTAGACTTAAATCAATATTACTTTGAAAGTAAATTATGTGTTTTTATTGCATTTTAGATATATTTTTACATGAGCATCCATTTAAGTTTAGTTTTAATAAATTGATTTTATTTTAGATCATTTTGTGCTAAGATTATGTGCATTATTTTAGGTGACCAAAAAAATCAAGTTTTAGGGATGAAATGTTGCTGTAATAGACTTGTAGAAATGGCAAAAGAACTTGGCTGCAGAAGAAATAAATCTAATATGGAACAATTAAGATGCTGCAGCAATCCTGTAGCAGCAACAAACTAGATTTTGCACGAGATAACTAACAGATTGCAATCTAAAGTTTCAAAAAATAGAAGATATGTGTCGTATGCTTTTGGTTGCCCTAATTCTCAGTTATAAAAGGAGCACACACAAAAAGAAAGGGGGAGAACTGTCACCTAAGGAGAAAAGGCGCAAAGAAACAACAAGAAAATAAAAAACAAAAGATATATTAAATGCTGCAATAGAGGAGAAATCACAAAGATCAATAAAAAATTAGTTCTTCTTCTTATTTTCTTGGTTTCTATTTATTCATAGGAATGTATTTGATGGCTAAAAAAATTATTTACTATTTTATCGCAAATCATGAACTAAATTCTATTGTGATTGAGTGATAAACGATCTTAATCGATGTTTGATTAACATATGTGTGTTGCTCTATGTTTGGTATAGTATTTTGTCTTAATTGTACTTATTTCAATTCTCTATTTCGGCTAACCACCCATTTAGAGGGTACAAGCTAAGAAAGTGCCTAAAAAATGTCTGACTTAGTGGAACCAATTAAGACAATACTTGGTTTTAAATTGGGCTTCCTAAGTTGAGTAAATCTCAATTTGAACAGGGCCATGTCTGATATAAAAAAAGTGAAAAACTAGATATATGGATTCACCTTTTACGGTAAATGAAACCTAGAATGCATAAAGCTATATCAAATGTTGGCATAACAATTGGTCGCTGTTAGGTTGCATTTAAATATAAGATATCTAACAGACAACAGTTGATGATGTATAAGGCACTACAAGAAAAAAGGCCTTTTGCGATGGCTACTTACAGTCATGAAAGGCCTTTTACTTCGACAATAAGACAACAAATGGTTGACGCAAGTAATCGCATCGTTTTCTATTTGCGATTGGGAAATTGCTGTCATATGACATTTTTTGCGACGGCAAACTAGCTATCGTAAATTAACATGACTATCCCTAGAATTTAGGCGACGCAAATAAGTAATCAACTGTTATTATTCACCCATTTTCTTCCCAAATCCTGTTCTATTTTTTTCATTGTCTACCTAAAAAATAAAATAAGAACATCATTCACATTCTGAATAACATTCATATAATTTTAAAATATGAAATATATCAATGATAATTTTCAATTAAATATACAATGTGAATGAAAAGTAATAATTACAAACCTAAAATAACAAGTTTTAAAATCAATACAATGAACCAATTATCCAATAACATTATCCATTAAAATCTACAAATCAATTATAAAATCCACTGCATAAGCAAGCATGCTAGTTGTTACTCTCAAAATCAGGGTTTGCATTTTTATTGTTATAGTGAGAACTTGATGCATTTGGAATCTGCAAACTAGAAGCAAATAAAATCAACAATGAATTGGATTAATTGTCTCTACACTATAAGCTGCTTAATTCCAAAGATAAGTGCTTGATATTAAATGAAAAATATTTACTCATTTAACAGGCCATTTTTAAGAACTTATTTACAGTTAAAGAATTTAAGTCACCAAAATCAATCACTGCCAACAAATGCAGAATTTCCAGGAAGAAAATTAGTCCACTTCTCCTTAAATTATTACTTCTAAAAAAGTACGTAATCCACCACTTCATTCTCTCTACTTCTTTTTCACACTTTGGTCCTTTTACCAACCCAACAATATTACTTGAAATTCTATTTCACACTGATAAAATTTCCAGTCAGGAATAATTTCAACCCACATTAAAATTACTAATAGAATGCAACCTCAATCCCATGCCAATGAAGTCTTAATCTTTAAAGTAAAACCTAAGAAATGAACTTATGAATAAGTGAGCATAAAAAATAGCTCAAAGTAGACTACTATATTAAAATCATACCTGCTCATTTGTGGATGATTTAATCTCGGCAACAAAATCATCAAAATGGCTTCTCAAAAATGAATGTATCTCTATATTTGCATTGAAGGTGTTGAAGGTCAGCATAATTGGATTTAAGACGATTTACCACTTGTTGCAGTATTTCATTAGCTTCATTTGACTTTGTGCGCATCACATATGATGGTGTTGGACCATGCCCATAAGTTCGAGCGTATCTATGATCATCAAGTCCTATCACTTGAGTAAAAACTCAATCTCTCACAACTTCTGTTTGTTGTTCCTCTGTTAAGTGAGACAGGTGTTCATGAAATTGGCTCTACAAACATTTAAATTTGATTAGAATATAAAATGTTTGTTTGTTATCTCAATATGAAATAATATGAAAATACTTGATATTTGTTTTCTTCCTCACAATTATTTCTTCACTCTCTATATCACTTATACTACTGTTACGTTTTGATCGAGTTTCAATAAAAATACTTATCTGATTTGTCTTTTTCTTTTGTTTCTTCATCTGAAAAAAGATAATGCATTCAAAGTATTAGAAGAATGAAAAATCAAAATCAATCACACTTTAAATGTAATGAAAATCATGACAATTTAAACATAAGATGTCAGATTAAATTGTAAAAACACTATAAAATATAAACAAAAAACCCATGTCTACATATTTAATTGAAAGATATAATACTAAACAAAAAACCCATCATAAGATGTCATATGATGGTGTTGGACCATGCCCATAAGTTCGAGCGTATCTATGATCATCAAGTCCTATCACTTGAGTAAAAACTCAATCTCTCACAACTTCTGTTTGTTGTTCCTCTGTTAAGTGAGACAGGTGTTCATGAAATTGGCTCTACAAACATTTAAATTTGATTAGAATATAAAATGTTTGTTTGTTATCTCAATATGAAATAATATGAAAATACTTGATATTTGTTTTCTTCCTTACAATTATTTCTTCACTCTCTATATCACTTATACTATTGTTACGTTTTGATCGAGTTTCAATAAAAATACTTATCTGATTTGTCTTTTTCTTTTGTTTCTTCATCTGAAAAAAGATAATGCATTCAAAGTGTTAGAAGAATGAAAAATCAAAATCAATCACACTTTAAATGTAATGAAAATCATGACAATTTAAACATAAGATGTCAGATTAAATTGTAAAAGCCCTTAAGCCTGTGGCTGAAAGGGTTAGCATTTTAATTTTTAGCCAAACATGTAAATGATAAGATTATTATTATTGAGCTTCGTAAAGCTATAATTGGAAAAAAGAAATTCAATATCGAGATCAATTATGGGTCTAATAAATTATAAAATATTGTAGTTCCAAGCCCATATAATGAGTGGGCCGCTACGAGGGCTTGTCGATAGATCTTTACTGAACTTTTCTATTTAAAATATACTATATTGGTTAATATAATTAAAAGTTTTACAAAATATAAGTATAATATTAAAAAAAATTATATTTGTTATTCTAAATTTTCATTCACTGCGCGTGTTGAGAAAAAGCTTAGGTGTACTCGGGTATAATCTCTCATTATTCGTTGAATTGGAGCAATTAAACATACTAGTATTTAGTACTCTTAAGTAATTAGATGAGAGGTATAGGTGACAAAACTCTTAACACCTGAAATAATACATAGCAGAATTATCTAAAACTTTCTTTGATCATTGACTTTGTCAACTCTCATAAACTTCATTAACTTGTTCTACTTATGGTCAAACTTGACAACTTGAAAATTAAATAATGCTAGTAATCTCAAAATACCCAAATGAGACGGTTTAATTAATTACTTTGAAAAAAAAAATATCAAAATTTATCTTGCGAAATTGATAAATACTACGTAACTCTGACAAGTTACTTAGGGAAGTTCTGTAACTAGAACTTTTAAGATGAGTTGTACCCAAACTGAGGAGGGCAAGACTCAAAACAATAACAATTAATTACATTGACAAATTATTCAAAAATTTCCTCGGAAAATTTTATTGATAGCCACTATTTCAATAGCATTAATATGGCAACAAAAAACATGCGAGCAAAGTAGACTTTCTTGGACGATGCATGGCCTGCAACAAATAAATTAGTCCCAAATGTGATTCATGAAACTTGACTTTTTATCTCCAAAAAAGGCCTAAAGAAACAAAGAGCAAAATTTGAATGCAATAGAGCACAATTTCAAAGTTCGGATATGCTAAAATTTTGTCACAAATAAGTTTCTTCTCACATGCATTATTCAAGCCATTTTTCAACATTTTCTCATTGCCCTGAAAGCTCACTTGCATGCATGAATCATGTTCCAATCAATTTCCTAGCAAAAATTGGAACGCAAGAACGGATTGGAGCATAAGGACAGTGTCACGATTCAAGATTCTCAGCAAGACCAACGTGCATTGCTTTTGGAAAGTAATTTAGCAATTTGCAATGCCTCAGCTAATTAATGGCTTGACCATGTCACGATTGGTCCACATTATGGACATGGCAAGATCAAACAAAATATCACAGCTATCTCAACGACTAGTAGCCAAAATAAGAAGACAATTACGGCCAGTTATATCATTATTGCTAGTAAACTCTTTACGAAGGAAATATGAATATCCCTCTTAATCATTTTTCCTACATTATCGTTATTTTGTACATGTAACAGAACACGTTCTCTCTTGTAAAGAAGTCAAGAAAACGGTTTCAGTTTTCATATCGATAATAATGGAATCCAAAATCTTTCACAGCTTGCTTCTCCTTTGGATACTTGAAAAACTTTCTTACCTGGCTAAAACTGTAAAAATTGTTCAAACTCATTTGATTGATTACTTTCAGACACAATAATGTATATGAATGCTACATTTAGATGTGAAATAAAGGGTGATAGTATTTGATAAACATAATTAAAAAATAAGAATTTTGAAAAAAAAAATAGTAAACAAATTATAGGTTTTAGTTGAAGAATCATAAGATAAAATTATATTAGCTTCCAAACCATATTTGTAAGTTACCAACCACTTTAGAAATGTTACTTAAAATTTACAACTTCTCAATATTAGTACCATTCTGAAATCACTAGGATTAATTGTAAGGATAGGTTTTTGTTAATTGGAGGTCTAGCATGCATAATGCATGCCGGTCTTTTTCTCCTCTATTTTCTTAGAAATTTTGGTTTCATTACAAATACTTGGTATATAGCAATCTTACGAGTGTTCTTGTATTACCAACCAAATTAATCACACACTTAGAATCTAAAATACTCTCATCTCTTGGGAAGAGTTCATTCTTTCATTAAGACGACCTTAGAAACACTCCAAATAAAAAGGTTAAAGAGTGAAGGATAAGTGCAAGAGAGGGGTCGGATAGTTGGACTCATTTGATGCATGAAAGACAATTAGTCCCATTTTTTGTCCTGTTTACTTGACTTGGGCAATTTGCCATATACTTTTCTCGTCTACGTCAGGTAATATGGCTTTTATTTGATATGAAAAAGCCACTACTTGGACGAGTGTAGCATCACTTATTTGTATAATTTTCAGGGCTAGTTAATTAAAGACACATCACAACCATCCGTTAGACGCGTTAAGAAACAAAACAAACATTGTCCCGGGGTCTCTTCGTTTATTGACTAATGTGACTTGCAAACGGAGCTAATTAAAGGGCATTCCTTTCTTCAAGAGAATGCCAAGAGCTTAAGAAAGTACTATCCATCAGACACGTTAAGAATTATTTTGCTTTTCATTAAAAATGATAATACTCATAATAAATTAGATTGAGTTAATAATATTAATTTGCCTGTCTGATATGAATAATCAGTTTAGTGCCACCCATTATTAATTAGTGACTGTCCGATTGTGGCACTCACTGGGGATTGGATCTTTTATTTTTTTTGGAACCCATGATGAAGAGAATGTCGAACTAAGAGTTTAGGTTAATAGAGGAACCTTGACCTCAACAACTCAAGTGAGTTTTATTGTCAAATAACTGCAAAATCCCTTATTCATGTATTTCATGGCTTATATAATAATCAAATACAAACTGAAACTAACTTATTGATCAAATCCCAAAGAAAATGAAAAAACTAACTTTTCCCACTAGGGGTAGGCATTTTACCCGATCTGACCCGACCCGATAAATTTTAGGTTCGGGTCGGGATTGAAACCCGATCGGATTGAAAGTTACAAACCGGATTGGGTTGTGATCGGGTCGGGTTTGGTTCGGGCCAAACCCGACCCGATCCGAATACCCGATCGGGTTGCAAAAAAAACACCTAAGCTAACACTGCACACAGCACACAGCACACAACCACACACACACAAACTGCACACACACAAGCTGCACAGCACACGCACTGACACACTCACTACACACACACAAGCTGCACACGCACAAGCTGCACAGCACACACACACGCTGCACACAGTCACTCAACAATTCACATTCACAAATTCACTCGCAAACCTAACACACACACGCTGTCAGCCACACACCACCATCACAAGTTCACAACTTCACAAATCACAAGCTCAAACACAAACAAGGCAGCCGCAAGTGCACAACCAGTCCACGATCTGTTGTTGCCAACTGCTGAAACCATGACCTGCTGCTGCCAAGTGAAATCGCATCCGTCCAGCCGTGAGCCGTGGCCACCGATCTGCTGCTTGAAGGCCAAATCCTCAAAACCTGACCCGACTTTCTCCCCAACCGAACCCGATTTTGAAGCTTTCCAGTTTCCACTTTCAAGTTTCAAGCTTCAACGTTTTTCAAGTTTCCTAAGTCGTTTCATGGTATATATACACTATATAATTAATTAATTATATATGCTTAATTGTTTATTATTTAATATTAACAGTCAAGCATAAAGGACATATGAAAATGGTGTTAGCTAGCGAATAACAAAAATTTTGTTAATTATTAATAATTGAAATAATATTAATTGATAATCATTAATAATTGTTAATAATAGTTAATAATTAATTTTTTATAAATAAATTAGCACATTAGGTAGATTAAATATTAAAATTAAGTATTATGTTGTATATATTTTATAATTATAATGTGTTATGTAATTATGTGTACTTGTACAGTAGCTTCAAGCTTTCAACCCTAAAAACATTAATAAATTCAATTAATATTTTATTGTATGTTAATCATCCGTTAAGTTGTTAAGTACTTGGACTTGAAATTAAATGATTTAATTTATAATAAGAAATAAGATATAGATAGACAAATAATATCATATTATTATGGGGAATCGGTAATTGGATATTATAAATTAATTAATTAATCATGACTTTCTTACTTTTTGTTTATGGAGCATGAACAAATTGAATTAAAATTACTAATTTTGTTTATGGATTATGTTAATAATATTTATGTTTTTTTATTTTTGAATTAATGATTATTAATTATTATTTTGAATATTCAGATGCTTGGACACTCAAGATCGAATTCGATGAGTGACGATGAAGACCAAAGTGTACAAATGGAAGGAACCCATAGAGGAAAGGAAAAGGCGAAGCGGAAAATACCGCCAATGAAGAAAAGATCGACAGTATGGAATCATTTCACTTTACTCGAAGATAATCCAAACAAATGTATGTGCAACTATTGTGGTAAGTAATATCAATGTCATTCAAGGCTTGATGGGATTACAAATATGACAAGGCATATAAAGACAGGTGAATCATACAAGACATTTCGGGCACAACAAAATGGAAGTCAACAAAATTTGACATCTGAGGGCGGCGAAGAAAATGCAAGTAATTTGGTTTTAGGTAAAGGATGGAGTCAAGATGCGTGTCGAAGGGCAGTAACTAAAATGATTATTATAGGTGAGTTGCCACTCAGTTTTGTAGACAACAAAGGATTTAGGCATTTTTGCAGTGTAGCTATCCCGCAGTTCGTTATGCCATCTCGAAGAACAATTGGTAGAGATGTTATGGAGTTATTTTTAGAGGAAAAGGCAATTTTGAAGAGTTTGATTTGCAACAACAAGCAATGGGTGTCTCTTACAACTGATTTATGGACTTCTATTCAAAACATGAGCTACATGGTGATTACAGCTCATTTTATTATTAGTTTTAGCAGAATCGAAGATCATAGAGGGAAGTCGATTGGTAAAAGATTGTGGCTTGCTTGCAAGATTAGGGGATAAGAGATTGTTTGCAATAACTATTGATAATGCCACTGCAAATGATATTGCTATTGGTTATGTCACTATACAGTTGCTTAGTTGGAGGAATGATGATGCACTTGTGTTGGCGGGACAATATATGCATGTGCATTGTTGTGCACATATTTTGAATTTGATTGTTGTTTCAAGATTGGGAGAGTTGCATGCTAGTGTTACCGTTATTCGAAATGTAGTGAAGTACGTGAGATCCTCCAGCATGAGGCTACGGACATTTAAACAATGTGTTGAGCAGGTGAATTGTCCAAAAGGAATTGTTGTTTTGGATTGTCCTACTAGGTGGAATTCCACTTATTTGATGTTGATGACTGAGCTGAAATTTCAAGCAGCATTTGATAGAATGGCAGAAGTGGATAAACCTTATGAGGCATACTTTGCTGAGAAAGAAAATAATGTTAGAAGAGTGGGCCCACTTGGACCGGATGACTGGGAGAGTGCTGAACGAATTGTGAAGTTTTTGAAGGTATTTTATGATGCCACATTATTGTTGATTGTTGCCTCTATTCTTGATCCACGAGCGAAAATGGATTTTGCTAAACATATTTTTTAGATCATTTTTTGTAGTGATAGTTTGATAGTTGAACAAATGACCAAAGCAGTGAAGGATTTGTTGAATGAGTTTTATAATGAATATAGTGCATTCTCCGCTAGTTCCACACCATAGATGTATGGTGGAGAGTGGTCTTAGTGGCGCCTATGGAGGTACAAGTTCTTCTCAACGTTTTACAATTGAGGCTAATTTGGTGGATGTTGCTGGTGGTGAATGTGATGACGCTTTTCAAGTTGCTCGCCCTTTTCCTTGGATATGCCATGAAGGTTTCTATTCAGAATGAGAGTAGAAGAGTAGTATATGAGGTGGAAAGGTACTTGAAGGACCCAGTTGAAGATCCCAGCAATCTTAAACTTAATGTTTTACTTTGGTGGAGGGTGAATGGATTGAGGTATCCAATTCTTGAGAAAATTACAAGAGATGTCCTTGTTGTTCCTGTTTCCACAGTGGCATCTGAGTCTGCCTTTAGCACCGAGCGTCGTATTATTGATGAGTATAGGAGTTCTTTAACCCCGGCTATGGTTGAGGCATTGATATGCACTGAAAATTGGTTGCAGTCTAAACTTTTTGTCAATCCCGTCTACAACCTCCAAGAATATATTAAGGAGCAAATGTTTCATATGGAATTACAAGAAGGTAATGTTTTTAATTTTTTATCATACAATAAATACTTAATATATTTAAAATACATTATAACTTTATATAGAACATCTACATGCAGTCATGTACTTGAGTTATTAATTTTTTTTTTTGGATTTTATAGAGCTTATAAGATCGCAAGCTTCGACAATGGAAGCGGTGAGCGCCAACATTGGTGTTATGGATGTCTGAAAGGTAACTTTTAATATATATTATTATTCATAATTTGATATTATAGTACTATTAGTATTTGGTTGTAATTTAAGCTATAATTATAGTTGTTATAGTTTTAAATTTTAAGTCTAATTTGTAATTGTTTTAGTTAGACAAGTTGAAATTGATAGAATGTTATTATTGTCTAGTATTATTATTAACTTGATTTGGTGATTAATCTTGAATTGAATGCCATAAAATAAGCATGATATTATAGAAATATATAATCAAGTGTGTATTGAAAAATTTGGTAAACATATATATTTATTTGTAATTATAAATTTATAATGATATAATAGAAATTAAAAAGATTGTAACACCCCTTTAACTTAATTAAAGATATGAATTGGATTTATTTATTTGTGTTTGTGTTTGATGTGTAACCTTATGAATTTGGTTTATTTGCTCAATTTTTTAGAACTTATCAAAGTGCTTGCATGGAGCCATGGAGGAACCAAGAAAGCTTATTTAGTTTTAGTGTTTGAAATTTGAACTTTGTGATTTATGTTTCTAAACTATTTAATTTTGTGATTTTGTGAGTTTGTGTTTCAAACTTTTAAAGACTAATATTTGGAAATTGTACTTTGAACTTTGTAAGTTTTTATTAATTTTAAATTTTATTAAGTTTGGATTTTCTTGGTTGAGCAAATAATAGTCCTAATCCTACCCTCCAAGCTAATAGGCAAATAATCATATTATAGCAACTTTATTCATTTGATTTAATAACATTTTCTTTTCCTTTTTTCAATTGAAAATTAGTAAAAATGACTACAATTAAGAAAAATGTATTAAAACTATCATAAAAATTACAAAAATAAGAAAAAGAGCTCAAAATTGCATTAACCAAATTTGACCCGATTTCAACCGACCCGAACTGACCCGATTTTAAGGTCGGTTTGGGTTGGGTCAATAATTCGGGTTCTATTCGGATTCATTCTTGTCCAACCCGAACAACCCGAAACCTGATCAGGTTAACCCGAACCCGATTTTGCCCACCCCTACTTCCCACAAGACTAGGTCGAACCTAATAACCCTTGACTCACCCACTAACCCAACTCGTGGATTCATAATTAAAAACAAATAAATCTTTGAAAATAAATAATAAAATTCCCATAACAAATTGTCTTCTTTTTCATTGACTTTGCAACTGCGACTTCTAAGTTGGGTTAAGAGTTGACAAAAATGTTAATGTTATAACCCTAAAGCACGCATAATTGATTAATGGGCCACTAATTTCTTCTTCTCAGAAGAGAATTTTTGCAAGAGACTGAAAAAAGGCTTATTCATGTTAAAGATCATAAATGAGTATCTATCATAGATACAAGTCAAGCCACATGATTTTTCTTGTTATACTATTTATTGGCACTGGTGAGTCCTTGAATTATCAAACGAATAGCAACAACACTGCAACATCTGTTGTCACACGGAGAGAAATCCATTCACTCTTTGATGTTTGTTGGGAAAATATTTGTCGGGAAAATATGCTCTTTAAAAGCATATGTGTTTGTTTAATTGTAATAAATAATTTTTTTGATTAATAAAATAAATGAGGTATTTTGTTCAAGTATCTTAATTGCATTGATATTTTGAGTAAAGTCTATTTAATCATATTATATGTATTTATGTGATCACCGTGTAGATTCACAGAAGACATAAATACAAGTTATCTTATAATTAAATAAATTAAGTTAGCAGTTGATAAATAAAGTTGGGCACTTTATTTAGGTATAGATTGTAATAAATTCATTGAATGATTTGTCTTAATCATGTATGTAGTTATTGATGTAGTACGACTACAATGAACATTATCACATATGAGATTTAATTAACTTTGGAATAACTGTCAGACTTATTAAATCTCATAGGAATTGATTTTACTGTAATCTTACTTTTCAGTTAGTTATGATTTCATGATTGTAATTGTTATTCCATTTGAGTTACCAATGGGCACGGCACACACTTGTAGTCAAGATTACTCAATATCTTGGTGGGAGCAATTATGAGTATTAGAGTTATAGATTAACAATATAGAATTTGTACAACACATCTCTTGATAGGTTTTCGGCACTTGATCATAGAATTATCTGGCCAGAGTGTGTCAACATATTTAGTATGTTAAAAATGATCATTAGAGAAAACCAATAAGTATCAAGAAATAAGATGTAATTAAATTTATTGGACAGTTGAAATGTCGATTTAATTAACGATGTGGTACAAATGATTATGCAGTAAAGAAATCAATGTGGCATGGGTCGAATTATTATTCTAGTACACTATCCTAGATAGCATACAATTATGGAGATCAATTCCAATCTTTTAGTGGAGTAGATTTGGAATTAAATAATTGGGGTAGTTTAATTACAGGCCTAATTATTGTAGCCACTATTGTATGTATATGATCCCCGGGTTAGCTCATTTAATTGATTGCGCCGCTACTGGATTAATAAACAAGATAACTAGTTATTTTGGTTAAAAGCCTAAATATATCATTTAGTGGGAGGCTCCATATAATATATTTATGTTTAAGGGGCATTGTGTTATTTTTCAAGGTGGGCCCCTATGACAAGAAGAAGTAAAGTTACTTTTGTTTTTATTATTTTTTAATTTAAATCAAATTTGATTTAATAGAATTAAAAAAAATAAAAATATGGAGCCTATGGTTTCCACTAAAATAAAAATATAAAAGTGCTTATTTTCTCCCAAAAAGAAGAGGGAAACCACATTATACAGATCAGAGAAAAAAAAATTCTCTATAATCTTAAGAGAAATATTTTCTTCTGCTAGTTGCTTTTAGTGGTGATAAAGACGCCCACACGTCAGATCAAACTTGAGTCATAACCTGAAAGATCATTGGTGAGGGATCGTGATCAAACAAGATTGGTGGTAACGGATCGTGATCTAACAAGAGTGGTGGTGACAGATCGTGACCTGGAGCTTAGACTAATTCAACTAAAAAGTCAAATCAGATTGTCAATGTATAATTTTCTAAATTACATATTCTTATATATTATATGAGACCGGTCCTAAAAATTTAAAAAATTAATTTTTCATCCAACAATAATAGTGGGCACTATACATTGACATTTCATTAAAACAAGCATTGTCATATACTCATATTATTGAGAAAAAAAATCAAGTTAAATTGTTCAATTTAATTTTGACAGGTGCGAAAGTGCGAAAGAAGGATGGGACCGTCCAATTAAATTGCAAGTGGAAAGAGTGCTCTTGCATTACCAATCCAATTAAGCACACACTTACAATCTAAAATACTCCCTCATCTCATGGAAAGAGTTCATTCTCTCATAATGATGAGCAGATTTCTCTTACTCGATTGTTTGGTTCTTATTTCCTTATTTATCGTAGCTGCAATAGCCCACACAAGTACTATTACCACAGACCAAGATGCTCTGCTTGCCCTCAAAGCTCACATAACACATGATCCAACCAATTTCTTGGCCAAAAATTGGAATACAAGTACTCCTGTCTGCAACTGGACAGGCGTCCCTTGTGATGTCCATAGCCATAGAGTCACCGTCTTGAATATTTCTCGCTTAATCTCACAGGCACCATCCCTTTTCAGCCTGGGAATCTTTCGTCTCTGCAATCACTCAATTTCAGTTTTAACCGACTTTCTGGTTCCATTCCCTCCGCCATCTTCACCACATATACACTGAAATACGTTAATTTCCATGAAAATCAACTCACCGGCACTTTCCCTTCTTTCATCTTCGACAAGTCTTCTTTACAACATCTTGATTTTGCTCACAATTCACTGTCTGGTGAAATTCCTGCAAATATTTGCAGTAATCTTCCTTTTTTGGAAATCCTTTCATTGTCTGGAAACATGTTGCATGGCGGAATACCGTCCACTCTATTAAATTGCACATATCTACAAATCTTAGATTTTTCATACAATGATTTCTCGGGGGCCATACCTAAAGAAATCGGTAATTTGACCAAACTTAAGGGATTATATCTTGGCCGTAACAGACTCCAAGGTGCGCATGATCACAGAGTTTATGAAAATTGTTCCATAAGTTATAATATGAATATGTTCCATAATACAGTTTACACACGTTGATTAATTTGCCGGAGAAATTCCTCGAGAGTTTAGCAATCTTGCTGAAATGGAGCGGATGTCGTTATCAGAAAACAATCTCCAAGATATGATTATAAATTTTTTGCAATTTTATTCTAGCTCTACTTGCTTCTGTAATCTGTATTCATTCGCTCGGTCTTTAATTATGCTACGATTTATTGTTTTTATTTCAGATAGAGACACAGCTCTGTCTCTTCTCACTGATTTCATTCTTTAATTTATGCAGATTAAAAAAAAATGTTTTGTAATTTTCTTTCGTCATATTGCCACTTCCATTTTGAAGCTCCCAATTAAGTTAATCAAAATGAATGATATTTCATTCTTATTCCGGTCAGCCTAATCCATATATATGGTAGAAGAATTAGTTGTTATTATGATATTCTTCAGGCAATAAATTTTGTTTTTTCAAATATGAATGATCAAATTGTTTGCGCAAATATCTGTGTACTTAATTTGTAGGAGAAATTCTTGCAAGATTAGAGATATTACAATTGTCCCATAATTTTTTAACCGGCTGGTCATTCCTTCATCTATCTACAAATTACTCTTCTCAATTGAATTTGGAATTGTCATAAATAACCTGAAAGGTAACTTCTCTTCTGACATATATATGTGACATCTTCTGCTTCTTTATTAAAAGATTTTACATTTCTTATTATAAATTCTCATATGAGGATGTATCGTTACTATCTAACATTATCTCATTTTTTTATTAGAAATTAATTTGTGTTTATGCAAAATTTTGTAGCATTTAAAAAGAATTAAAAACACATGCAATAAATCGTCAATCTTTCTTCTTTACTGAATTTGGATTTCTCAAAAATTATCATGACAGATATGTTTCACTAATAATATGCATGTGTGAAAACTTCATAAAATATTTTGCCTGGAATCACTAATTATCTTTAAATAATTGGAAATGCCATCACTAACAAATAATTTCTTAACACACACCATAGCAAAAGAAATTGGCTATTTTACTAATCTTAAAGAGTTGTATGTTTACCAAACCATACTTCAAGGTACGTATCATGACAGAATTGTTTATCTAAATATACTTTTAGTCATCACTCAGTGATATTTTACCTTAACCAATGATGCTTATTCTTAAAATATTGTGAAGATTAGTGGAAATTTTAGAAATTGTTGATTTGCTTATAAATAAATTTAGAGTTTAGCGTTTCATTCTTTAAATTATGCAGATAAAAAAATAAGTTTTGTAATTTTCTTTCGTCATGTTGCCATTTCCAATTTGAAGCTCCCAATTAGGTTGATCAAAATTAATGATGTTTCACTCTTATTCCCGTCAGCCTAATCCTTATATAGTTGAAGAGTTAATTGTTATTACGGGAACTTAGTCTGAGGCAATAAATTCTTTTGTTTTTATTTTTTATTTTTTTTTCAAATAGGAGTGATCAAATTGTTTGCAGGAGAAATTCCACATGAGCTGGGGAATCTTTCAGGATTGGAGTTCTTACAGCTGTTTGATAATTTTTTAACCGATATCATTCCTTCATCTATCTACAAATTGATTTTCTCTATTAAATTTGGAATTGTCATTTAATAATTTAATAGGTAAGTTCCCTTACAACATATATATGTGACAACTTTTGCTTTTTAATTAAAAGATTTGACGTCTCTTATTATAAATTCACATATGAGGATATTGTTACTACTATCTAATATTATCTCGTTTTTTATTAGAAATTAATCTGTGTTTATGCAAAAAAAAAATTTAGCATCTAAAAATAGTATAAAAACACGTGAAATAAATCACAAATCTTTCTTCATTACTGAATTTGGATTTCTAAAAAATTATCATGACAGATATGTTTCACTAATGATACGCAAGTGTGACAACTTCATAAAATATTTTACATGGAATCAATAATTATCTTTAAATAATTGGAGATGCCATCACTAATAAATAATTTCTTAAAAAGCATCATACTAAAAGAAATCAATAATTTTACTAATCTTAAAGAGTTACATTTTCACTGCAATTATGACATAATTTTTTATCTAATAAATTTTTAGTCATCATTTATTTTATCTTATCGGATAATGTTCAATCTTAGAATTTATAATATCTCGAACGTTAGTAGCTATAAAAATTTGAAATTGTTTATTTGCTAAAAGTTAATTTAATATTTAAGCATTTCAAATGAAAATTTGAACAAGTGTTGAGAACTGGTCCTCCTTACAATTTCAACGGATAAATATGAAATATAGACTAGAAAAAAATTATTTTACTCATTACTTAGACTTGTTGTGTACTTATTTTAGAGTGCGTTTGGGATTGACGTTGGGCAACTGTAACTTAAAAGTTATCTTGATATGATTTTTCACTTATATGATGAAAAATTTATTATATCTTTATTAATTTTATCAAAATTATTATTAAAAATTATATTTACTATATAATATTAATTTTTATTTTCTAATTACAGTTTTTTTTCCATAGCACCAGCAGCTTTTAAGTTACAGCACCTCAATCTCAAACAGACTCTTACTTGGACTTTGTGCTTGATTACACACGGTCGAACACTTACACTTGTTATAATAATAGCATCTCCCGACATAGGCTTTTACTTACACCACACATTTGATAATTTATATATAAATAACTAAAGCACACTAACGCTAGGATTGATGTATTATTATTCTTTGAAACAAATCTGATTATAATTCTTTCAAAATACAGATGAAATAGCACGTGAAATCGGTAAATCTTTAACCCTATAAGATTTATGTATTATTATTCCTATCGCTCACCTATTGCTTACTCAAATCGCATGCATATTTTACCTACTTATTTTTATAAATATTAGTCAAATATATTTTGTTACATTTCTCTCGTAACTTCTCCAGACGTGCATTATTAATACTTAACCCTCTCTATTAATTTACCTCACAATCTATCAACCACTTAAATCACATATATATTTTACCTATATTTTACCAAAAAAATATAAAAATAAAAGAAAAAAATATGTGCAGCAATTTGTATATAACTAATAAAGTATTGACATTGTGTAGCCTTTCAAAACTTCATGAGTGGTTTTTCTTGTGTGTTAGTACTTGTAATAATTGTATAGTGCGTAAATGACCTTTTATTATAAAAGTGTCTCCTTTTTATATATATTATTTATTATCTGCAAAAAATCTGAATATAATTCTTGCAAAATACAGGCGAGATACCACCTGAAATTGGTAATCTCCATAATCTAGAGTATTTAGGGTTTGGTCATAAAAAATTAGTTGGTGTTGTCCCAGCTACAATCTTCAATTTGTCAACACTCGAACACCTTGAGCTTTATAATAATTCTCTCTCGGAAGTCTTTTGTCCAATCACAGACATCCGACTTCCAAATCCTGAAGAGCTTTGTTTGTGGATTAATAATTTCAGTGGCACAATTCCTCGTTTCATCTTTAATTCTTCGAAGCTCTCTATAGTATCATTGGCAAAGAACTCATTCTCCAGTTTTATTCCCAACACATTTGGCAACTTAAGAAACCTTAAGGAGCTGGCTTTACATAATAATTATTTGACGTCTTCAACTCTAGAATTGAGCTTTCTATCCTTGTTAAATTGTAAGTCTTTAACACATATTGGCTTATCAAATAATCCACTAGATGGCATTCTTCGTAGGACATATATGGGTAATCTTTCTCATTCTTTGGAATTCTTTGTCATGTCCTATTGTAATGTTAGTGGCGGCATCCCTGAAGAGATCAGCAATTTGACCAACTTAATAGCCATTGATTTACGAGGCAATAAATTGAATAGATCAATTCCGATTACCCTTAGCAAATAACAAAAGCTTTAAGCTTTGGCTCTTGAAGATAACAAATTAGAAGGATCAATACAAGACAACTTTTGTCGTTTGGCTGAACTGTAGAGGTTGGAGTTGGGCAGCAATAAATTAACTCTCTGGATGAGTCCATGCATGCTTTAGTAGTCTGTCTTCTTTGAGGACACTATCATTGAGTTCTAATAAGTTAACTTCTATTCCCTGAACTGTCTAGAACTTTAAGGGCATCTTATACCTCGACTTATCATCAAATTTTTTGACTGGCCCACTCCCATTAGAGATTGGAAATTTGAAGGGTTTGGTAGGAGTTGATTTTTCGATGAATAATTTTTCAGGTGTTATTCCAGCTGCAATTGGAGGCCTGAGAAATCTACAATTTCTCTTCTGAGGATATAACAAATTGCAAGGCTTGATTCCTGAATCATTTGGTGATTTGATAAGCTTGAAATCCTTAAATTTGTCTAATAATAATCTTTCTGGGGCCATTCCTATATCTTTAGAGAAACTCTCATATCTAGAAGATCTAGATCTCTCTTTCAACAAGCTAGAAGAAGAAATTCCAATGGGAGAATTTTTTGGAAACTTCTTAGTTGAATTATTTGAGGGAAATGAATTATTATATGGTTCACCATGCAAAACTAGCATCCACTATGCATCATGGAAAAATGCTCTTCTCCTAAGGTCTGTCTTGCCATTGCGTACTATATTTATGATAGTAGTCATTTTGTTGATCCTAAGATGTCGAAAGAGAGGAAAACGACCATCGAATGATGCTAATATATCACCAGTAGCAACGTGAAGAATGTTTTCATACCTAGAACTTTGTCAAGCAACAGATGGGTTCAGTGAAAACAATCTATTCGGCAAAGGAAGTTTTGGTTCTGTTTACAAAGCAAGAATTGAGGACATGATTGAGGCTACAGTGAAGGTTTTCAACCTGCTATGTGGAAGAGTTTTTAAGAGTTTCGATGTTGAATGTGAAATAATGAAAAGTATTCGTCATTGAAACCTTATCAAAATTATCAGCAGTTGATCAAATGAAGAGTTCAAGGCGTTGATATTAGAATACATGCCTTATGGAAGTTTGGAGAAGTATTTTTGTATTCGGGCAACTGCAGTTTAGATATTTTTCAGAGATTAAACTCAATGATAGATGTTGCATTAGCTTTAGAATATATGCACTTTGGTTATTCAGCTCCCGTAATTCACTGTGACTTAAAGGCCAATAATATATTGTTAGACGATAATATGGTTGCTCATTTGAGTGATTTTGGCATCGCAAAGACTGGAGAAGATCAATCTATGACTCAAACACAAACACTTGCCACAATAGGCTACATGGCACCAGGTTTGTTCAATAGAAATATTTTCTATTTCTTGTAAACTTCCTAAGTTATTTATTTTTCATGATCTTCATTGGATGAGGACATTATGATTAATGATGTATCTTACTATGTAACTGTTGCAATTTATAGAGTATGGAAGAGAAGGACGAGTATCTACAAATGGAGATGTTTATAGCTTTGGGATTATGTTAATGAAAACTCTTATTGGGAAGAAAGCCATGGATGAAATTTTCAACAAAGAAATAACATTAAAGCATTGGGTTAATGATTGGCTGCCCATTTCAATAATGGAAGTTATTGATGCTAATTTGCTAAGTCGAGAGGACATACATTTTGTTGCAAAAGAGTAATTTATGTCATTTGTCTTCAATTTGGCTATGGAATGCACCGTAGAATCCCCTGAGCAAAGAATCAATGCAAAAGAATTGTAACAAGACTCTTAAAAATTAGAGAGTCGTTACTTAAAAATGTTGGAGGCAAATGCATAAGACAATCAAATTTAAATTGATTGTGCCCCTCCTTCATTGGTAGCTATTGTTGTGCAAATTTTATTGAACTCGTAAGCGCACGAATCTGTTGTAGTATAGACTAATGGTGACGAGTGTCGATCCCACGAGGAGGTGGATTTTAATTATATATAAAATTAATTTAGTGAATGGGTGATTGGATTTAAGTTGGAAAATGATTTAGACTATGCTAAAACTTAAATTAAAATAACAAGAATAAATTCTGGAATTGGAATTAAAAGGGCAAGAATAAATTGAAGTGAATTCTATTGAAATGACGTACTTGGGTATCTGGATCCGTATCAACATGCATCATGGGCTAAATATTCCTTATTAATACCAATTAAATCATGAGAGGGGAATCCACACCTCATGAACCACGCTCTAATAAATATAGTGCTAAGGGCTTATCGTGCCAAATAATAATAACCTTATACTAGGGAGCCGGTGAAACCAGGGCAGTACTAGACAAGATTAGTATTATTTATCGACGAGAAGTCAAAACATCCACAAAAACTAGAGGGGAAGAGAAAATAAATTTACCAAATCAAGCCCATGACACATGTTGAGACTTCACCTTCAACCCAAGCTTGAGAGAAAATTAGCCACTCATAATTAAACTAGGGGCAAAATGGGAATTTATTAAAATACGTAGAAAATACAAGATAGAGAGAGAATTACAGAAAATGAATCCCAAAAATGGATTCAGAGGTGCCAAATTAGGGGAGGGAGGCCCCCTTTTTATAGTTACATCGAGTAAATCATGGCCATCGGATTAAAAACAGTTTGGACGCTCAGGATTTCGCCACGTCATCAGCCACTATTTGCACAGTACAGTCAACAGCACCCGTACATGTGAATAGTATCGTACATGTGAACAGTGTCATTTTTCCTTTTATACTCCTCCTAAGGTTTTCGACCGCCCTGAGTTCAAAAATGATGTCTGTTTTGCCATTTGATCTCTCGTTTATTGTGAAATGACTATGATGCCCCTAAAATACATAAAATACTCAATTAGAATAAAATACACATAATTAAAGTATAATAAACTTAAACACATAAAAGTAAGGGTTGTTAGTAATACTTGATATGTAAAATAACGATTTTCTCCTTTATAAATATGCACTTTCTAACACACAACACACCCCCCAACCAGCTTATTGCTAGTCCCTAGCAAATAAAGCGAAAACAAAATTCAAAAATGATTTTTTTTTTTTAACACTCTTGCTTATTCAATCAGATTAATGATAACAATCAAATAAGAGTATAAGCATTATCTCAAGTCTAAAGAAACATCACACCCACATCAACCATCCACATGAATTAGCCCAGTAGACTTTGTGGTAGTTACCTTCGAGAATGACATGTCAAACCCCAAAATCTCACTGGAAGTAGTGACACTCTCATAAAGAAATTAAACCCAAAAAATAGTCACTCCAATGAATGGTAATTGAGAGAAAATAATAAAGAAATGATCTCACATGCTCTCACCAAAAAGAAATATGCCCTTAGCTTAAAAATAATACGATCTCCAGTCAAATAAAAATGCTAGTCAACCCATTTTATTTATTATTATTTTTTTATGCATCACCACATCTTTTTAGCTCATATAACTAGCTTCTACTTCAGATTATAGTTCCCTAAAATCAAGAAGGACTTTTATTAGGACGTAACGTAGGCTAGGGACATGGTTAATAAAGAAGGGAAATAGGAAAAACAAAGTGTATGTTTGAGAAAAATGTAGAGGAAATTTTTTTTTTTTTTTGGAATTTGCAAGGTGGATTTCACCTATTATTGTTGTTTTTTTTTTAACAACATTTTGTTTAAGCAACAATTTCTTTCTTCTTTTTTTTTTTTTTGAACTAGGCATAATTTCACTATACAAAATATTTATTTACATTTTTCTCAAACATAAATAGGTGATGGATCTTGTAAAATATTGGGTAATACTCCAAATCGGAGTGGGTTAAGATGATAAGTTGACAAAGAAAAGTTTTTTTTTTTTTTAAAGGCTCAAAAGGGTTAACTATGGATATTCATAAAAGGGATGGCTAGAAAGGCTCAAACGGATCAAAGACGGCATTTCCATCATCTTTTAGGACTCTAAATAATCTTCCATATCTACTAATTAATTGGGCTTCCAAATGTAGTAACACACACATTTTTTTTTTTTTTTTAGGGTTAACTCAAAAGAAATCTAGAGATCGTGTACAATAATAAACTGCTAAGCTGTATAAAGAATGGGCAAAAGGGGTACTCTCCAAGAAAAATGATAGGCTCAAAAACTCACTTGGTATTTATTATGACATGTCCATTCCTTCAAGCAACTCATATTTGTCTCCGACATCAACATGTAGAGTAGCAAACAAAGTGTAACATCACTTCATACTAAAGATAATACAAATACTAAAATTTGAAATCATCATGTCATCTAATCTTAAAACAAATCACAAAATTTTTTTTTTTTTTAAACAACAGTCTACCCCCCAACCTATTCTAAACGTGAAAGGAAAATATGCATGCATAAATGTAAAAATGATGCAGAAAAACTAATTAGAAAACGATTTTTTTTTTAACTTAAGAAGATGCGTTTCTAGAGGCACTACACTCTATATTCAGCCATCTTTGACTCAAAAATTTTTGTTTGAAAATGTATATTTATAAAGGAGAAATTAAAAAGGAAAAAGAAAAATAAACATCAAAACATAATAAATAAAAAGATTTTTTTATTTTTTTTATTTTTTTTTATTTTTTATCAATGAAGATGCGTTTCTAGAGTCACTACACTCCATATTCAGCCATCTTCAACACAAAAAGTTAGCAACAGTTAGTTTCTACAACAAAAAATTAGTAAAAACTTAACCAATATTCCACAATTGTCGACTATTCCCTCCCCCCAACCAGAACGAAACATTATCCTCAATGTTTTAAAGGACAGAAGTAGAGTTTAGAAGACATCACCTGGGTGGTGCAACACAGAAGAAAATATTTACAGGCGGAGAGTTAAATCTAATTTATACTTCTTACTGCGGCTACTGTTACCGTCATCATTTGAACGCTCCAACAGAAAGCTCCAGGGGTCTGGCTCCGGTTTATAAGCTTGTAACATATCAAGTAGCTCATTAGCAGTGTGAGCACAAATAAAAAGTTTTTTCGCACTGGAAGGAATAAAGTAGCTTTTTATTGCATGGTTAAGAAATGCGATAAAGTCATCATAAAAATTATTGACATTTAACAAACCGATGGGTTTCTGGTGAAGGTGCAGATAGGCCCAAGATGCTAGTGTGATAAGTGCCTCTAGTGTTGCAAGATCTCCTGGAAGGAAAATAAAAGCATCAGCATGATTAAGCATTTCAGTTATTCGTTCTTGCATACCTCAGACGACTAACTCTTCTCCAGTCGTTGAGTCAGACACACTGCCCAAAGGTTTTAGGACTCTAGGGATGATGCCTAACACTTGGCTTCCTCTGATAAAAGCAGCTTCTGAGACCAATTTTGATAACCCTCGGTTACCTCCTCCATACACCAAGTGTAATTTTCTCTCTGCTATGCTTCGACCAAGATCTATGGCTGCATCAACGAACTCTTTATGTTTGCCATAGGTAAATCCAGAAAGCACACAAATGTTCTTGATTTGTCTACTGGGAGTAGCTGCCATTGGAATATTTCTCAAAAAATAATTTGTGAGTGCTTAACAAAAAGTCATATTTAAGAATCTTGGTGACAATGGATTACAACTGTGTATGAGGTGGCATGTCAGTGTCAAATAACGCGTAAAGCACATGGCTCGATAGTCAAAAAGCAAATAGTAAAAAGGAAAAAAATAAACAGTAATAAAATTATTAGAGACAATAATGCAAATGATAAAACAACAGTGAAATAAAATAAAAGAACAGTAAAGTAAAAGGATATTTTACAGGTAGTTGCGACTGTGGCTCACATCTTCCTCTGGTTTTACGTCCAGAAACGGCTTAAACGCCCTCTATGGGTCGAGGATAGGCTTCCCATCCAGTTTTCTTATAAACTGGCAAACAGGGTCGTTTAAAGTCAGATTCCCGAGACTATATCGTGCATGCTCTTTCTGAAATAATGACCATAACTGGAGAATCGCTCCTTGCACATATCCACTGGGATGCGTTTCAAGAGACAAAAGGATATCATCCAATGACTCCTTATTCAAGCCATCCCTAATGAATTGAATCTTATCTTCCCTGTTATCAGACACCATTCCTAAAGAACATCGATTTTTATTGCAACTCATTCTGGCACACTTATGACAAGCAACAGAAATTCTTCGAGCTCGTCGTTTTCTTGCATAATTTCCTTTACCACAACCAGGCATGTATGCAATAAATTTTTGAGGTAACTCACCCGCCAATCGTACTTTCGCCTCGATTAACCAACGAATGTCAGCAGGTATGTTATTCCTCATGAGCAATCGCATGCGTTCGGACCGAGCTTTATAGATCGTAAGAAGACCATTCTGAGGGAGTGAAGGGAATCGCTTGTGAAGCTTTGCTAGAATCTCGGTTATGTCCATACCTTCGCCTCAGAATATCAGTTATTATGGGAAACTGAAGTAACCGACTTGATTGTCACGGAGTACCGTTATCCGCCACTTCACCGGGGTAACAAACTAAAGCACACAAACAGAAAAATAAATTAAAACACACAAAGAAAATCAAAATCGTCCTCTTATTGAATTTACCTCAAGCTCCAACTGGATGTCATAAACACCTCTCTCAATATTTCGGAGTTGGTTTTCTAAATCCTCAACATAAGCTACTAACTCTGGTGGTTGTAGAACCCAAATGCGATTTGTTTTACAAAATTGAATCTGCCTTTTGAGATGATTTTTGACACGTTGAAGTGGTTTAAGAATGTTCAGGAGGAACGGTCTAAGTAAGAGACTCATGATTAACAATGATAAGAGAAAACTTAATGATAAAAAAAACATACTTATGCAAAAATAAATTTCAATTAGCAAAAGAATAATAAAAAGAGAAAAAGAAGGAAAAATCAAACCACCGAAAAGAAAAAATCAATTCAAATCTGGTGGGTAACTCAAATTTATTTCGGTGTCTTCTCCATGTGGTTGGTACTCTAGATATGGCTTTAATCTTTGACCATTAACTTTAAACGTGACACCATTCTTTGGGTCTTTAATTTCAATTGCCCCATGTGGAAAAACAGTATGAACAATAAATGGACCAGACCAACGAGAGCGTAACTTACCTGGGAATAGGTGCAAGCGAGAGTTGAATAAAAGTACTTTCTAACCTGGAGTGAAAGATTTTCTCATAATATGCTTGTCATGGAAGACTTTCATTCGCTGCTTGTAAATCTTGGCATTTTCGTACTCGTCATTGCGAAATTCTTCAAGTTCTGCCAGTTGTAATCTTCTTTCTGAGCAGGCTTGCTGCATGTCAAAATTGAATTTCTTGATAGCCCAATATGCACGATGCTCGAGTTCCACAGGTAGGTGGCAAGCTTTTCCATACACTAGCCTGTAGGGTGACATCCCAATTGGGGTCTTGAAAGCCATTCGATATGCCCATAATGCGTCATCAAGTCTTAATGACCAATCTTTTCTGTCTGACCTCACCGTCTTTTCTAATATGTGCTTTATTTCTCGATTGGAGATCTCCACTTGGCCACTGGTTTGCGGATGATATGGGGTCGCCACTTTATGAGTGATTGAATACTTCGTCAAAAGTGCCTTGAATGCTTTATTACAAAAGTGGGCACCACCATCACTGATTATTGCTCGAGTGAATCCAAAGCGAGAAACTATGTTGCTTTTCAAAAACCCTATCACCACCTTGTGATCATTGGTTCTGCATGGAATTGCTTCTACCCATTTTGATACGTAGTCAACAGCAACCAGTATGAATTGATGGCCAAAAGAAGGGGGAAAGGGTCCCATGAAGTCGATACCCCATACGTCAAAAATCTCAACCACTAAAATTGGATTTAGTGGCATCATGTTCCTTCGTGTAATGCTCCCCATTCGTTGACACCTATCACATGAAGAACAAAATGTGTAAGCATCTCGAAAAATCGTTGGCCAATAAAAACCACATTGTAAAACTTTTGTCGCTGTTTTCTTAGCACTGAAATGGCCTCCACAAGCTTGCTCATGGCAGAATGAAAGAACATTCTGAATTTCATTTTCTGGGACACATCGTCTGATAATTTAATCTGCACAATACTTGAACAATATGGGTCATCCCAAAAGAAATTCTTTATTTCTGCAAAGAATTTGGCCTTGTCTTGCTTGGTCCAATGCTCTTGAAGTTTACCTGTAACAAGATAATTAACTATATCAGCATACCAAGGTAATACTTCCATACTCATTAATTGTTCATCTGGAAATGACTCATTTAATGTTAAAGGCTCTGTAGTTGTGTCAAAATGAAGACGAGAGAGATGGTCCGCCATAACATTTTCTGTGCCTTTCTTATCTTTGAATTCCAAGTCAAATTCCTGCAAAAGTAACACCCAACGAATTAGTCTAGCTTTTGCATCTTTCTTTGTGAGAAGATATTTCAAAGCAGCATGATCAGTGAACACAATGATTTTACAACCAATGAGGTAAGATCGAAATTTTTCCAATGCAAATACTACTGCTAGCATTTCTTTTTCAGTAGTTGAATAGTTCAACTGTGCATCATTCAATGTCATACTAGCATAATAAATAACATGGGGAATTCGATCAACTCTTTGTCCTAATACTGCTCCTACTGCATAATCAGATGCATCACACATTAGCTCGAATGGTAAATTCCAATTTGGGGGCTGAATGATGGGTGATGATGTTAACAATTGCTTTAATTTTTCAAAAGCCACAATGCATGAATCATTAAAGATAAAAGGTGCATCCTTAGCAAGTAAATTGCATAAGGGTCTAGAAACTTTGCTAAAATCTTTAATGAAACGTCTATAGAAACCAGCATGCCCAAGGAAAGATCTTACTTCTCTGACTGTTTTGGGTGGAGGGAGATTAGAAATGAGATCCACCTTGGCTTTGTCAACCTCAATACCTTTGCTCGAAATGATGTGACCGAGAACAATACCTTGTGTTACCATAAAATGGCACTTCTCCCAATTTAAGACCAAGTTCTTTTCGATACATCTCTGCAGAACTAGTGTTAGATGGTGTAAACATTGATCAAATGAATCTCCAAAGACAGAAAAATCATCCATAAAGACCTCAAGGAATCGTTCAACCATATCAGAAAAAATGCTCAACATGCAGCGTTGAAATGTAGCAGGTGCATTACATAATCCAAATGGCATCCTCCTATATGCAAAAGTGCCAAAAGGGCAAGTGAAAGTGGTTTTCTCTTGATCTTTTGGTGCAATGGGAATCTGATTATATCCTGAGTAGCCATCTAGAAAGCAATAAAATTCATGGCCTGCTAATCTATCAAGCATTTGATCGATAAATGGTAAAGGAAAATGATCTTTACGTGTGACAGAATTCAACTTCCTATAATCAATGCAAACACGCCATCTTGTAGTTACCCTAGTTGGTATCAATTCATTATCAGCATTGGTAACTACAGTAACTCCTGACTTTTTGGGGACAACTTGCACAGGACTGACCCATGAACTATCAGAAATGGGGTAAATGATACATGCATCTAATAGCTTAAGAACTTCTGTTCTAACAACTTCTTTCATATTAGGATTTAACCGACGTTGCATTTCCCTAGTAGATTTAGCATTTTCATCAAGGTGAATGTAATGCATGCAGTCTACTGGGTTTATACCTTTTATGTCTGCTATGGTCCATCCTAATGCTCCTTTGTGCTCTTTTAAAACATCCAACAACTTACCTTTTTGTTCATCATTGAGGGATGATGAGATGATTACCGGCAGAGTACTTTCTTCCCCCAAGAATGCATATTCCAGAGTGTTGGGCAATGGTTTGAGCTCAAGTTTCGGTGGTGATTCTGATGATGGGATGAGTTTCTTCTCTGATGGTGCTAGTTGTTCAACTCTTGACTTCCATTTATTAGTGTCCATGGATGATGTTGAGTCAAGTAGAGCGTTGACCTCATCGACTGATCTGTCAATATCAAAATTCAAACCAAAGTGAGTTAAACATGTTTGCAAAGGATCATCACTAAGGTTTGAAACAAATGTATCATCAACTAGTGCTTCAATTAAATCCACATCAACAATTCCATCATCTGTATTGTGAGGTTGTTTGGCAATGTTGAAGATGTTCAGCTCCATAGTCATGTTGCCAAATGACAACTGCATATTTCCAGTTCTACATTGAATGTGAGCATCCGCAGTTGCCAAGAAAGGTCGGCCTAGGATAATGGGGATGTGCTTCCTTGAATCCTGTATTGGTTTAGTGTCAATTACAATGAAATCAACAGGAAAATAAAACTTGTCTACCTGGATAAGCACGTCCTCCACAATACCACGAGGTATTTTCGTGGACCGATCTGCAAGTTGTAACACTACTGGAGTTGGGTGTAATTCTCCCAGTCCAAGTTTCACAAAAACTGAATAAGGCAATAAATTTACACTAGCTCCTAAATCCAACAAAGCATTCTCAATCGTGTGGTTCCCTATGCTACATGAGATAGTGGGGGAACCGGGATCTTTACATTTTAGAGGAATTTTATGTTGGAGTATAGAACTAACGTTTTCTGTTAAAAATGTCTTCTTTTGAACATGCATGTTTCTCTTTTTAGTACACATGTCTTTAAGAAACTTGGCATAAGATGGAACTTGTTTAATAGCATCAAGTAATGGGATGTTAACACTTACCTGTTTGAAGATTTCGAGAATCTCACCTGTGGATTTTCCCTTTTTCCCTTTAGCTAACCTCTGAGGAAATGGAGCTTTGGGAACATACTCTCGTGGGTTGGTTTCATCTTTCTCCTCCGGTGATGATTCCTCAACATTCACAGGTACAATTTGATTTTCTTTCGTCACCGGCATCTCCACTTTGTTGTCGACTTCTTTTCCTTTTCGCAAGGTCATGACGGCTTTGACCTCTCCATGCTGCTGTGGTGAACTGGTACTTGCTTCATGTACTCCTTTAGGGTTAGGCACTGGTTGACTTGGAAATTTACCTTTCTCAACTGTCATTGCCAAGGTCTGAACTGAAGAAGCAAGTTGTCCCGCCATCTTCTCCAAGCTTGAAACTGATTGGGCTTGTGAGTTGAAGCCCGCTCTCAACTCATTTCGTAGTCTATCAATGGTGCGGTTCTGTTGCTCAATCGTGGAGTGAGTAACATTCCTGAGATTCTGGAATGAATCCTCCCATGGTCTGGGTTGAGAGTAGTTATGGTTCTGGTTGAATGGTCTAAATGGGGGCTGAGAGGCTTGAGGATTTTGAGCAATTGGTTGCATCGGTGGAGCTGGAGCTGCTGGTCCATTCTGTTGGAATCCTTGAGACCATGAAAAATTGGGGTGGTCTCTCCATCCAGGGTTATATGTGTTGGAGTATGGGTTGTAATTTGATGGTTTTCTCATTACACCTATGGCATTGGCTTGATCTGAATATGAGTCAAGGTCATGTGGCTCTATTGATTTAGCAGTCGATAATGATGCTATTTGTCGAGAGAGACCTTCAATTATCTCCTTGACTTCTTTGATTTCTGAATTTGACTCGCCAATTTGAACTTCATTTACTCCCTTAATCCTTCTAGTATTCCTGAGTGACCGACTCCGTTGTTGGGAATTATCTACTTGTCGCTGGAAGAATTCCCAAATCTCTGATGCACTTTTTGACATTAGCTCTCCTCCACTTGTTGCCATTAGCCATTCTTGCACATTCGGTAATAATCCCTCCAGAAAGTATTGGCATTGATGCCATTTCTCATACCCATGATGTGGACACTTCAAGAGTAGCCCATTGAATCGCTCCCACGTTTCGAAAAACTGCTCGTCATCTCTCTGGGTAAACTCCGAGATTTCCCTGCGAATAGCATTGGTTTTATGCACTGGGAAATATTTATTCAAAAATTTTGTAACCATTTGTTCCCATGATGAAATGCTATTAGCAGGCAATGTATTAAGCCATGAACGAGCTCTATCCTTTAAAGAAAATGGGAATAATATGAGTTTTACATCATCATCTGAAAAATTCTCATATTTAAATGTTTGACAAATTGCGTGAAAATCATTCAAATGATTGTATGGGTCCTCATTTTCTAAGCCATAGAACGTGGGGAGACAATTTAGCACGCTAGGTTTTAATTCAAAACTCCTAGCAGCTACATTTGGATATCTGATACATGATGTGCTCAAATTGGCTAAAGGACTAAAGTAATCCTTAAATGGCCTCTCCTGTGGTGCTTGTAAATCCATGTTATTTTTAATGTGCTTGTGTATGAGAAGTGTTTTCTCTAGTTCAAGGTCTATAGGTTCAAGATTGGGTAATAATTACCTACGACCATGCATGCAAAATAAATAAAATAAAAATAAAGATGGGAACAAAACAAATAAAAATAAAGAAGAGGGAGAAATTACAATACTAACCTTATGGCGCTTTTACAACCTTACTATAAAAATACACAAAAATAAAGTACGTGAAAATAAATTAACTAAAAATAAATTAATAAGATAAATAAAAATTACAAAGAAGAAATAAAAAAAAATAACTTGAAAATTAAATTACAAAATTTAAAGAAGAGAAAAAGAAATACTAACCTCTAAATGTGGATTCACCTTTTTTTTTCTTTTTTTTTTATAAATAAAATACAAAAAAAAATAATTAAATGGAAATATTCACAAAAATTAATTCTAAGAATTAAAATTACTTACCTCCCCGGCAACGGCGCCAAAAACTTGTTGTGCAAATTTTATTGAACTCGCAAGCGCACGAATCTGTTGTAGTATAGATTAATGGTGACGAGTGTCGATCCCACGAGGAGGTGGATTTTAATTATATATAAAATTAATTTAGTGAATGGGTGATTGGATTTAAGTTGGAAAATGATTTAGACTATGCTAAAACTTAAATTAAAATAACAAGAATAAATTCTGGAATTGGAATTAAAAGGGCAAGAATAAATTGAAGTGAATTCTATTGAAATGACGTACTTGGGTATCTGGATCCGTATCAACATGCATCATGGGCTAAATATTCCTTATTAATACCAATTAAATCATGAGAGGGGAATCCACACCTCATGAACCACGCTCTAATAAATATAGTGCTAAGGGCTTATCGTGCCAAATAATAATAACCTTATACTAGGGAGCCGGTGAAACCAGGGCAGTACTAGACAAGATTAGTATTATTTGTCGACGAGAAGTCAAAACATCCACAAAAACTAGAGGGGAAGAGAAAATAAATTTACCAAATCAAGCCCATGACACATGTTGAGACTTCACCTTCAACCCAAGCTTGAGAGAAAATTAGCCACTCATAATTAAATTAGGGGCAAAATGGGAATTTATTAAAATACGTAGAAAATACAAGATAGAGAGAGAATTACAGAAAATGAATCCCAAAAATGGATTCAGAGGTGCCAAATTAGGGGAGGGAGGCCCCCTTTTTATAGTTACATCGAGTAAATCATGGCCATCGGATTAAAAACAGTTTGGACGCTCAGGATTTCGCCACGTCATCAGCCACTATTTGCACAGTACAGTCAACAGCCACTATTTGCACAGTACAGTCAACAGCACCCATACATGTGAACAGTGTCATTTTTCCTTTTATACTCCTCCTAAGGTTTTCGACCGTCCTGAGTTCAAAAATGATGTCCGTTTTGCCATTTGATCTCTCGTTTATTGTGAAATGACTATGATGCCCCTAAAATACATAAAATACTCAATTAGAATAAAATACACATAATTAAAGTACAATAAACTTAAACACATAAAAGTAAGGGTTGATAGTAATACTTGATATGTAAAATAACGATTTTCTCCTTTATAAATATGCACTTTCTAACACACAACAGCTATCCTTTTCAGAGACTTGATTGGTTATCCTTTGCACAATTTTTTGTTGATATGCTTTGTTATTGCTATTGCTCTTGTTTATTTCTCTCTTTCTTGTAATTGAGCGCATGCATTTTTCCTTCTCTTCGATATTTGCGTTGGTTTGTACATAGTTTGCATTCTAGGAGTAAGATTGATTACATCCTCCCCTAATTAGGTGATGTAACTATTTTTCCTTCGCTTATTGTCTAGAAAATTATGAATACATTCTGGGATTTATAAGGATTTTAAAGTTTCAATGCATATAGTTTTTTTTTGTCCATCCGCTTATGTGTATACTGCATTTTATGATTATCAGAGCTGGTAAATTGACAAATGGACCTTCACTACATGTCAAATGACCTAAATACTTATCGACTAAATGAAGTCATTTATAGTGCTTTCTAATGAAGCAAAGTAAATGATTCATTCTTGCAAAGAAAATTAGAAAAGAAAAGCAGGACTACTGATCCACACACAACTGTCATTTACTAGTGTAATTGATGGAACCCACATTGTTGCGTTGTCAGCATCACATAAATAGACATCATATCGAGATAGAAAGTCTAGGTGACTCAAAATATTATGTGTGCCTATTCTTTTGGCATGATGTTCACGTTTATATATGCAGGTTACAAAGGTACTGCCAATAACTCAAGCCTATTTATGGATGCCTTAAATAGACCAGAATATGGGTTTCCACATCTAGAAGAAGGTAAGAATATTGTGATATATATATATATAGCCTTTTTTCTAATTCAAATTCTATTTTATTGTTTCCATATTTTAGGATATTATTATGTTGTAGACTCTGGATACATAAATATGAAAGGATTTTGACACTATATAAAGGTGAGAGATATCATTTGCGTGATTATAGAGGACCAAATCGAGCACCTAGAGGTCCTCAAGAATTGTTTAATTATAGACATTCATCATTGCGTAATGTAATTGAGCAATGATTTAGTGTTTTAAAAGCTCGATTTTCAATTTTAAAGGATACGCATAATTATAGTTTACTAAGCAACATCTAATTCCAATTGCAAGATACATTTTAGATAATTTTATTCGATAAGAAAATGCAAGTGATAGGTTGTTTAAGGACATTGACGTGCAAGATATGGTTATCAATGAAGAAATAGATACTAGTAAACCACTTACTAATATTGATTTATCTCCAGCAAGTGTCGCAAAGATGAATGCTAAAAGAGATACAATTGCAACTTCTATGTGGCATGATAACACACGTAATACATGATATCTCCCATGTAATTTTTTATAATTATTTTGTTAAAATCATGTGTTCTAATATATATCTTAATTATAGTATAAAAATAATGACAATGTAAAACCTTTTTTATTATTGCTAATACTAGAGCTCTATCCTCATGTAATTTTTTATAATTATTTTGTTTAAATTATTTATGGTATGTATTAGTCAAACAATTATTTTCTAACAATAAGTATGACTTAAATATTTAGTAAAAACTACTTTTGAAAACGATGCTACTAAACACATATTCTATGTTTTATCATTTTCAATTGTGTCTATCGAACGCATGTTATTATTTTTTTCAGTTTTAAAATACAGGATACAGAAAATGATAACAGACGCATACTTGAATTCAAAATACAGCAACTGTAAAACACCATTTTCATTCTCGTTTTTGTTTTTAGAAACAAATTCAAAAATAATACCAAACATGCCCCAAAATTCCTATTTGTTATCAATAAATTTTTTCTCTATTAAATTAAAATAACAAATGCAAGTTTAAAATCATTTTATATATGTATCTTTTAAAGAAAAGTTTAAAATCATTTTATATATGTATCTTTTCTTTTCTTTAAGTATAATCTCTTTTAAGTTTTCCTATATCGATTCTCTAATTCTGTTTATTTAAGATAAATTTATTAATTTAATCTATGTAATAGGACGGACCAATATTTTCTTCTTTTTGAGCTATCAATTAGGAAATTGCATATTGAATAGTCTCTACTTGAAGGATAAGACCCTTCAATATTATCTGTTGAGAAGTGATGACTTTGAAACGTTTATATTGGTGATAACTATCTATCTAAGCAGAAAAAAAGATTAACAACCATGAGTGCGTTATCAATAAATTAATATTTATTAATTTAAGAAGAATTTTATATTTTAGTTACTTATGTTGTGTATTATTTCTTTGACCAAAATTCATATATGAATTTCAAAATTTATCATCTATATACACAAACTCTTGTACAAGTTTCTTTTATATATACTGATATGGTATAATTCAATTAGTTGGATGAAATAACTCTTGGCCCGTCACATGATTTATCTTTATTATTTTATATTTTCATCCAACTAATGAATTTATATAGAAGTTTATAATTCTATCATTACTCTTACAAAAAATATTAACAGTGTTATAAACAAATATAAAGAAGCCCAAAAATTAATGTTAATACATTATACATTGACATAAAATTTATGTACAGTATATATAGACATAAAAATTGATGTAAATACTTTTAAATTTAATATGCTAGAAAATTAAGCGTTAATTTGGTCATTAGTTTTATTTTTACTATATGCTTAAAACTCATAAAACATAAACTTTGTTTTCATGTTTGGGCCTCTCAATATAATTGTTGGTGCGATAATTTGTGCATGAGTATTACGGTAATATTATACTTACAAAGTTGGAATACAAAGTTTATATCTCAAATAGTTATCAACAATAAATTATTTTCATGTGGTTAGACAATAGTTGACTTGTTACTTTTTATTACTAATGTAATTTGACAACACCAGTAAATGAACATCATGTCTAGTGCCACAAGATACAAACTTTATATTCCAACTTTATAGGCATGTCATTATTCAATATTAGTACATATCATTTATAATATGTTGGCCGAAATTACATGCCATTAACTAGAGGCTATTTACTTGGTGGGTCGACATTTATAATTAATGATAGTTACCATTTATGCATAAATGGTAACTAAATTAATTATAATTAATATTTTTTTAGATGTCATTAATTTAATGTCAAATGCGACACGCCTACACCTCTAGATAAAGATAGAAATTTAATAAATGAATGGAGCGTAAAACGTTGAATATATATTCTTTATGTCTATGTATAATAATTCTGAATATACAAATTGAATGAATATAGTCACACATTCCAAATTTTATCCTAAAAATCTATCTCAAATTAGATAGTTAAATAATATAATTAATTCACTTGAATTTTGTAAAGAATTATCAAGTAATATTGAACGATAGATCACATACCATATCATTTGGAATGACATTTGTGATTAGAATTTAGGATGTCTATCATTACTCATTTAAAATGTTAAATAGCATTACAGTACTTAAGTTTCAATTTGAATCTGATCAACTGATGTAGCATTCATCCATTAGATAATAGTTAAGTAATTTTAAAATTTATGAAATTCATCATCCAATAAATATATGATACATAGCATTAGGAATCAAATTTGGACCCAAATGTTAGGATCTTTAACATTATTATTATAGCTTATGACATAACTTTCAAAGTGAGAAAAACCCCAATAGATAAAAAGAAATCGAATTGTTGAAGTGTGAGCCAGAGAATCTGAACACAAGAACAGACAACAATTCAGATCCAGCCATGAGTGTTAGACGACATCACGGTTTGGTATTGGACGACATGTTTGGAAGCTCCAGTCTCGCGTATGACGTGTAATTAATGTCAGACAAGTACGTAAACTGAAGAGTATGCAATCTACTGATCTACCTAACCATTTTAGGCTCAAAACGACAGTCTTGAATGTCGTTTAGCTCACATGACATGCACGTGGGAAATGCAGTTAAAGATGGTTAAAATAAACAAGAAAATTCTGGGTTTGCTTCAAGCTAGCATCTGAACCAACTTGCTGGATACTTCTAGGATTGTATATAAAGTCTCTTAGGCTATGTTTTAGTTCATTCGATTCCTTGAAGTCTTCTCTATAAGCTTGTAACCGATTTGTATCAATGAAAGAAGCCATAGCTCTGTTTCTCAAGAGAATGTAGGCCACCATTGCTGAAAATCTATAAACTTGTTCGTTGTATTTTTTAATCTTAATCTCTGTTGTTTCCGTTTTGATTAGCCTTAATTGACTTGTAATCCATTCTGTTATATTACTTCAGTCTAATATAATAAAATTTACTCCAATCATTCATAGATGGCATAAAAATTGGATTTCTGGAGGAATGGAATTACGAGAACGAATGTAAACTATAATTGGAAAATTGACCAGGTTTCATCATTCGAGTCGTTGTTAAGATCCGAATTGTCAGATCTATAACCCAAGATTAACCACCTCTCTCTCTCTCTCACACACACACACGCATACATTTATAGATATACATTTATACATATACATACATACATATATATATATATATATATGGCCAGCTCTAAAATATTAGGAGTCTTAGGCGAAATTCTTTTATGAGGTCTCCTTACATTTACGAACTTCAACACCTAAAGAAACATAAAAAGTTAAAATTTTAATTAATTTTTAACTGTATATTTAATATTAACAATTAATATGATAATAAGAAACTTTAAAAAAAAGTAATCAAGAAGTTTTTTTTTTAAATTCCCTCAGACTGTTATTTCAAGAAATTAATTTTTTATTCAAAAGTAAACAAATAAATGTAACAGTTTTCTTTATAGAGAAGAGTACAAGAAATTTTATAATGTTAAATAAATAATTTTTTAAATAGATAAATAATTTTTTAATATTTTTCTTAAAAAAATAGAATGAATTAATAGATAATACTATTAATTATAACTTTTTAACAGTAAGAATATTAAATATAAATATTGTGTAAAAAATTTTACTTGTAAGATAATTATCAATTAAAGAGAAGCCTAAAACGTATGCTTTCTTATCATAAGTAAGTTTAAAAAAATTAAATATATTAAGGAAATTAAAAAAATAATTTTCTAATATATAAAGCGGGCACAATAGGACCTTCCTAACATATAAGGTACTAGGCCACTGCCTAATTCCCTTATATTGTGTGTTCGTGTGTGCGCTTTTCGTACAGCAGCTAGCTATCAAGTCGGAGGCTCCCAAATATTTTTCTAGCAAACAGAATAACCTTTCCAGACAAACTTCATATGGTTAGATATATCCAGTGACATAGGATGTTAAACATAGAAATTTTAACTTCATCGTACCCCAAGGCACTGCTTTCTTGATCTGAAGGTTCTTTAAGGAGCTGCCAACACCCAAAAAAAAAAAATAATAACAATAATAAAATTAAAAAATACACAAACAGATACATTCTACAAGGCATGGGTTGACAAGGTCGCAGAAGTGAGGAAATGAAAGAGAGTCGGACTCTTTCTTTGAGATATCAGATAAACAGATACATTCTACCCAATTTATGGCCATTCAATTTATGGCCATGTAAAAGACCCATATTAATTCTCCCCAAAGCCCAAACTAAAAAATATCAGAAATTAATGGTGTTAAATTGTTTATCAATTGTCATAATATATTAGTAAGATAAAGAGAGAACAAATAATAGACATAACAATAGTTTTGAAGTAATTTTTATTCAATCTAAAGTAAATACAAATAAGGAGTAAAGGCCTCTTGATACAACCACAAGTAGTAAGTAATAGATTATAAAAATAAGAGAAAATAATTCTTTTTTTTTTTATAGAAAAGAGTTACTTTCATTAGATCAACTGAGTGATTACATACATAACTTGAAGGGCAAAAGAGTCCTGCCAAATACAAGTATCACCACTAACTACTGCTATTTTAGCTAGAGTATGAGCCAGTACATTACAGGAATATGCTGAATTTTGAACAAGTTTTCTCCCTTTTGCATTTCACTTTGAATATCAATAATGATCCCACAAATTCCAGTTTTGCTGCTCTTCTTTTGTAACATAAGATCAACCACATCTTTGCAGTCCATTTCAATTATCAAAGGAGTCAAACTTGCATCAACGGCCACATGAACGTCCAACTTTACAGTTGCAACTTCTATCAATGCTATATCTTCACTAAAAATGGCTTGCTTAATTGCAGTTGCAACAACATTACCTCCTTCATCTCTTATCACCACTCCGAGTCCTCCTTAGGGTGCATCTATATTAATAGCCGCATCTACATTCATTTTAAAATGTCTTTGAGGAGGGTTGAGCCAACTTGAAATTCTTTCCGATCAGTGGCGAAACCAGCCCGGCTTAGTCCAGAAAAAAATCATTTAAACTCCTTTTCTTTAGATTAATTTTATATAAGAATAGAGTTTTTACTTTATTTTTATATAAGTCCTTAATTCAGTTGCTTTTATGTTTTCATCAAATTTCATAAAACAATAGAGTTTTTACTTTATTTTTAAATATATCCCTAATTCAATTATATTTTTTTATTAGTGGCTTATTTTATAAAATGATTAAATTATATACTTGGTAAATAGAATGAAAACATTAGGGGTCTAAAATGTTATTACTACTTTAATTTGTTTTTAAAATTTTAATTTAAAAAAGTATGTCAATGTAATATAACATTGTCACTAGTATTAAAAATAGTAAAAAGATATATAATAAAAATTATTAACAATTTCATAAAATTTTTATGTGAATATTGAGATTTTATTTATTAGTTACATTAACTAAGAGGATAAGTTAGAAAATAAAATTTGAGTATTTTGATATGATTTTTTAAAGTGAGTCAAAGTGTCTGGCAAAAAAATAATTGCGCACAAATACATTTTTACTACATTAGAGTTTAGTTTATTATTGAAACTCTTGACAACTAATATTTTTATAATTTAAAAAGATGAATAAATTTAATTGTTTAATTTATTTAAGCTTGGTAATTAAGTACTTTTCAAACATAAAGTTCTATTTGCAATATTTTAATTGATTATAATTACATGTATTGATTTATTCAAACTTGAAATTCTTAATTGATTTATTAATTCTTATATAATTAGTTGTTAATATATGTTGCAATGCTATATTCCATAATTAAAAAATATTATTTTTATATTTGAATTATCTTTTGTTTTCTAGTCTTTTTGTATACTTATTTTTATTTAAAGTACATATTTATAGGGTTTTTTATATCCCCTTATTTGATGTACTTTTTTTACTTATAAATGTTTATAAGTTCTAGGTCCGCCCCTGTTTCCGATGATGTTTTTGCTGATGTTTTCACTTTGGACATTTTAACTCTTGCATAAGCCTCCACTGTAGTTTCAGCTTTTGCTATAAAAAATTTTGGATCTTGAACTTTACTCTCGAAAAAAAATTGGTTTCTTTCATGTCATGCTGTCCAAAATAAAGCAATTATCAAATTCAGCTCCGCTTTACTCTCCTTCTTGCTATCTCATGAATCATTCCTAGTAAATCTTGAGTACCAAGTGACTGCAAATCATCTTTAAAAGGGGTTATCTTATATACTACAAGAAAAATAGTATATAACTTTCAACTACGCGCAATCCATGTTGAAAAAGATATGAATGTTGCTAAATATCTTATGACAACTTACAATGATTGTGGTTAAAAAGATCATGTGCTTCCAAATTTCAACTACAAGCTTGCGAATGTTGCCATAAATTATGTTGCAACAAGCAAATAAATGTCGTCCTTAATTCCCATTTTTATTTACAATAAACAACATATTTTGTATGTTGTCAAAGGACGACAACAATAGTATTATTATATATTAATATTATTATTACAACTACTAATATTATTATTACTATTGCCACCATATGTAAAATGCATATGAACTAATTCCACAATTTGGCTTATTATAATAAGTTGGGAAATTTTTAACCTACCCCCAAATAAATTAACATTTTACACCGCGCACTCAAAAAAATTGATGTGTTGCACCGCGCCCCCAATTCCGTTAATTTTTTAGTTATTTTTAACGGCTCCGTCTAACTTTTAATTGAATGACAAAAATGCCCCTCTATATAAAAAAACAAAATATTTAGCTCATTTAATTTTTTAAAGGCTTTTTTTTCAATTGCAATAAAAAAATTTTCTTGTTACATGTACATTGTCACCACTATTATTTTTCCTTTAATTTTTTAAAGATTTTTATTTCAATTGCAATAAAAAAAAATTCTTGTTACATGTACATTTGTCACCACTATTATTTTTCTTTTAATTTTTTTAAGATTTTTATTTTAATTGCAATAAAAAAATTTCTTGTTATATGTACATTGTCACTACTATTAATTTTTCTTTAATTTTTTAAAGATTTTTATTTCAATTGCAATAAAGAGAATTCCCATTAAAATTAATTTAAGGAATGAACTTCCAATTTTACCCATCCACTGTTAAACTTAACTGAGAAAATAACGGAATTGGAGGCACTGTGCAACAAGTCAAATTTGTTGGGGACGCGGTGCAAAATGTCAATTTATTTGGGGGTAGGTTAAAAATTTCCCTAATAAGTTTTCATAAACTTAATAATAACTATATGTAACAGGTAAAAGTCACACCAATATTTTTGTATTCATACAAATCCTACACAACAAATATGAGAAACACAATAAAACAATTAACCGATAGCAATTCAAACATCAACATAATTTCCATTTAGCAAAACACCCAAAAAACAAAACTAAGCAATACATTAGTGGCAATTGCAATTCCATAAATATCAACTTCCAAAAATCATCTCCAACAGAAGCTTCTTTGGTTTAGCAATTCACCAAAAACTTCTTCAGGGCATGTATGCAGTCTAACATAATCATCTTCAATGCCTAAACCCCTACAAGAAGGTTAACTGAATCAATTTTCATTGGTTGCATTTGGAATATAACGATATATATGTACCAATGTGAATATTTGTATGCCTACATACCTTCTTTAAAACAATTTGATGCAACTTTTTGGTTAAGCAATAGTGCTTCCCTTGCAATCTTCAGCTGCTGCTCTACAAAAGATTAGACTATCATCAGCAAAGAGAAGTTGGTTGATAGATATCTCTTTGTTGAATTTTAGCCCCTGTATAAACTGCTTCTTTTCTGCTTGAATCGACAAGTTTGAGGAAGCTTCTGGACAAAGGATAATGGACAGCCTTGTCTCAGGCCTCTTTGGGGCTGGATCAAGCCCTTTGGTGCCCCATTTATTAGCATAGAAAAAGATGAGGTAAAGATACAATTCATGATCAATTCAATCCATGTCTTCGAGAAACTTAAGCGATACATTGCATGCTCTAGGAAACTTCACTCCACCCGATTATAGGCCTTGCTTATATCTACTTTTAAAGCAACTACCCCATTTTTCTTGCCCTTCCTCAATCTAATCTTGTGAAGACATTTATATCCAATGATGATATTGTCCGTAATACGTCTATTTGGTATAAATGCACTTTGATTTGGGGATATTATATCATGCAGAATTTGCTTCAATCTATCAATTATAGTTTTTGTTATGATTCTATAAATTACATTACACAAGCTAATAGGTCTATATTTTGTTATATCGCTTGACTTTTTAACCTTTAAGATAAGGGCAATATAAGTATGATTGAGAGGAGCTACGTTACCTTTTTCATTTAAGATGTGTAAACATGTTGCTAACACACCTTCTCCCACTGAATTTCAGTGCTTTTGAAAGAATGTTGTCAGGAAACCTGGTCCTGGAGCTTTTGTTGGGCACATTTGGAAGAGTGCCTCTTTGACTTCATCCTCCGTAAAAAGTCTCATCGGCTCCTCATTCATCTCATCTGTAATTCTCCTCGACATCTCCTTAGGGCTACTTCCCTTTGCTGTCTCAAGGAGTTTGTTGTAATGAAAAGGTTTGTAAAGTGGTCACAAAACCTTCTCTCCATCACATCTTCTTCTTCTAACCCAACTTCTATTTTCATCCAACACTCGCTAAGTCTTGTTTCCTTTCTTCTATACTGATGCTTTAGCATGAAAAAACTTTGTGTTCCTATCTCCTTCAAGCAACCAATCAGTTCTAGACCTTTGTTTCCAGTAAACTTCTTTATCAATTAACACGTTATCAATCTATTTTTCCATTTTCTTGATTTTTTTCCCCATCGACATAGTGATCATAGTTTTGCTTCATGCTTTTCAGTTCTTTCAACAGCTTCTTCAATTTATTTTCTCTTACACTGAATTCTTCTGAACTCCACAACAACAATTCAACCATTGACTTCTTTGCAATTTATTTGAACAACTCCACAACATTTGCTCCTTCTCAAATGCAATTCTTCCATCACTCCCTTCTAATTAACTCTTGACATTTTTCATACAGGCTTCTCATTTCTTCATAATGTATCTTAGGGAAAGTTCTTTCACAGTAACCTACATTTTTTTCCCCTTCCTATAACTTGCATTACAATCAAATAATGGTCAGAGCTCCAAGTTTCAATATATAACATAGGTAGTTCTTGGACTGTATTACCCCAATTTTTACAGTAAAAAACTCTGTCCAACCTTTCTTCAACAATTAACAACTCAAATCTCCCATTACTCCATGTGAACAGATACCCTTTATAACCAAGATCATCCAGGCCACTATCTTGAATCACCTCCCTAAAATTAGTAATCAAATCCACTCTTCTTTCATTTCCTCCAATTTTTTTCATTTAAGTGCAAGATTTCATTAAAATCCCCAATACACAACCACGGTAAAGAGGACAGACCTAAAAATCTTCTTATCAATTCCCAAGTGTGCTTTTTCCCCTTTGTTTTTGGATGGCCATAAACCCCTGTGCAGCGCCATAAGCCATCTTCCTTACATTGGACTATAGCATCTATGTTATGCTTGATGTATGATTTTACATCCACTGTTATATTTTTGCTCCACAGCAGTGCCAGCCCACCCCTTTTTCCATAGCTATCTACTACAAGACAATTTTGAAAGTTTAAAGCTTCAGTCTTTCTATTCATGAGTTGCACCTTTAATTTTGTTTTACACAAAAATATAATTTCAGGTTTGTGCTCACGGAGGATCCTTTTTAATTCTTGGAATGCATGATCCTTTCCCAATCCCCAGACATTCCAGCAGATGAGCTTCATGGTTGTCGGCGGGACTGGCAACTAAATGGATTTTCTATAATTGTTGTTGAGATTTCCATTTTATCATTTCCTTGTGTCTCTCATCCCAGTTTGAATTTAGTTTGGGGGGAGTTGAAACTATATTGAGTAACTGACATTTTACTCGAGCTGTCTAGCTTGCTTCTTTTTTATTCTGGACTTGGCCAACACATTTCACCATTCGGTCTTTTAGCCAGGATTGGCCCTTTCTTAATGCATTGTTTGTCTTCACATTTTCTCGCTTGGTGCTTCTACTTCCTTTGCTTCGGCTTCACTTGACTCTTTCCTGGCCCATCATCTATTTCTTCCCCTTTTGTTTCAATTTGGCCCATCTCATGGCCCAAAACACATAAATTGAAGTCACCTCCTTTTAACTCATTTTTCGCCTTTTTCTTTTCTTCTTACACATGTTCCCCCCGAGTTTTTTTATTTCCCTCTAATACTCCTCCTATTTTTCCCACTCCTAGTTTCTGTTCCCCAAAACCTTTTCCATCCTAGTTGTATACCCTAACTTTATGTTGCTGCTGTCTTCCTTCCTCGAGCACTCTGCATCCCTCAATAAATGTTTTTCACCTATCCGATTTTTATTTCCCGGACTGTGTTGAATCTTCTAGATTGGTTTAGTTTGATTATACTCAACCAATTTATGACTTGATTCTTTTAGTTTGCATGGTTGTCACTGAGTATACTGCAATGATGTTGAGAGGATTTGAGCCTCATCTTGGATTTTCACCTCCTCTCCCTTTCTTGCTACTGTACTCTATCTATCTTTGGCTTTGTTCTGTCTTGATTTTTATGCTCAAGACAATGCCTTTAGCTGTGGTCCATAAGCAAGATCATTTTTTAGGTTCCCTTTATACATTCCACATCCTTTATATGAATGTCCAATACTCCCACAACAATAACAAAAATCTGGGAGTTTTTCATATTCCACTGCAACCGGAACTTTCTTTCCATCTTCTGATTCAATGAACAATATTTTCTTCAATGGTTGAGTGACATTTATTGATATTCTCAACCTTATAACTTGTCCTATACAATCTCATGCTCTATCAGTGTCCACCTCTACCACTTTCCCCACAAGGCCCCCAATTTCCTTGCAGATTTCTTCATCCATTCACATAATAGACACGATTTTAATCTGTACCCAGAATGTTGCATGTGTGAAGAGTTGTGATGATATTTCTCCAATGCCCTCTTATTCTTTAAGCATAATCAGGGCTTGATTAAAATGCTAAGGGCCTCCTGCAAAAATTCTTTTTTATCTGATTTATTTGTAAACTTGAAAATAAAGATATTATCTCCAAGCTTTTCAATTTTCACCTCTTTTTTTGTTTGCCACACCTCGTTCAAGGCCATTATTAGTCCCTCTGTGTTGACTCATTTTGTGTGCAATACCTTGCCTATCAAACATCCCGCCACTATTTGCACCCCTCTTCCTTTATCTTCCCCCTAAAAGAAAATTACTTTTCTTCTTCCTCTTCCAACGATAATGATCTGCATCTTTCAATTAATTCCTCTGCCTTTATTATTGATTTTATTGCTCCACCCACCAAAGTTTATTGAATGTAGATGTCTCACCTTTAACTACCTGCTGACAAAATAAAAACCATTTGATTACCTTGAGAGAAACTTTAAAAGCAAATAAAGCTACTGTAAAATTAATAAGAAAATTTTTTAAAAGAAAATGCTCAGTGGGAGTGATATATTAAGCCATAAGGGCACAGTTGTAGCTTCTATTCTCTAAGCTTTCCCTGCGAGAGAGAGAAAGCTCATGAGAGAAGATATGTGCATCGAATGTTATAGAGAAAATAATTCTTAAATTAGAGTGTTAATGAGAGTTATAAGAAGATAAAAGTTTGCTTGTGGGGAGATGAAAAAATCTAGAGTTATAAAGACGAATATACTTGATAGACATCAACATTTATGATTTATTATATTCATAAACACTTCCCTTTGGATGTCCCATTAATATCTTCACTAGTAAAAATCCTAAGGAAAAAAAAACTAACAAATGAAAAAGAGTATGACATTCATGTGTATCTTAAAAAAGTGCAAAGTTGCCTCTCTTACTAGGAAAACCCAATTAATGGGATAAAAACCTATTGGAGGAAAAAGAGTACAGTGCATGCAGTCTTCCAAATTAATAACTTCATTGATAAGCAACTTCCCCTTAAAGTGACATGGGTACTTTTATGATCAATCGTATTTTGTTGTAATACTTTAGTGAAATAATCTACTGGATCAATGACCTTCCTTTCGAAGCTTATATTCATAAAAGAATTTAGATGAGCTCTCTATTTCACATCATTTTCATGTCTTAAATTTTATAGGGAGCGACTATTGTAAGAATGAAATATCATATAATGTTCAATTTCGCGTAAAATACTTTACAATAGAGTACAATATTTCAGGGACCCAACCAACATTTTTTTACTATAGAGGAAGAAAATTATAATTTATCATATCAATTTTCTAATATGAAACACTCCAAGATTTTCTTTGTATGTCATTGAGTTATGAATATTTACTCCGCAAGTATTTAAACACAGATTATACAAAATTTCTTCATTTCAAGATTTCTAATCTTGAATTTCTTCCTCAAATAGTAATTGATCATGAATTGATATAATCTTCAAGAGTTGTCATAAGAATCAAGTCATCCCAATATAACTATTAAAATTGCAAATCTAGAATTCAATTCTTTCAATAAAAATATCATAGGAAAGTGGATTATGACACATTTCATTTATAATTATTTTTTTGTTAAAGTGATTATACCTTATAAGTCTTGATTACTATGATTATGGGCTTTGTCAACAATATATAAGGTGTAAAACTTTTAATTTAGTACTTCAAGTACTTGTTTTAGGCATGTTATCCTTTAAGAAAATGTAATAGATTCTTCTATTTTAGTTTTTTCAACTTCTGGTGTCTAGACTATATATATAGTTCCAATTCATATTTTATTAATAAATTTTACGATTTCAGGCATGTGGACTACAAGTATAAAAAGATTTTATACTTGTTAATTAATTCTACATTTTCTAGCATATGAACTATATGTTCAAATATTTTCATTTTGGCCAATCATATAATTCAATATTATTTCTATGATTTAGGATCTTGAAATTTTTATCATAAAATGTAAATATACCAACATATATTATTTGTCAACTTTGTTTTAATACAATGAAATTTCTTGAAGTTTCTAATACATATGCCTCTGCAATGGCTAAATATCACTTTTTCTTAATTTGAATGCTTGCCTTGTATAGGGCAATTTGAATCTCTTTATTCATCACTAATGGTGCTTTTATTTCATGGAATGGGAATGGTGTGGAATGGGAATGGGTTAAAATGGGAATGAGATTCTAATGTTTACTTGCAAAAAATAAATGAGAATGGGAATGTACTTAAATGTCATTGATGTGTTTACTTGACAAAATAAATGAGAATTAGGAATGAGAATGAGAATCAATTTACTAAAATACCCATAGTATTAAATAATGTAATTTTCATTAACTAGATATGTATAAATATTATTACAAAAATAATATTAATTAAAAAAATAAAATTAATAATAATAATAAATGCTAATAATGATAATATTAATAAATAACAATAACTAAATTAATAAAATTTAATAATAATAATAATAACATTTAAAATAATAAAATTAATTGTGATTTGAACGAGAGTAATTCAAAAAATATGAAACAATTATAAAGATACAAAAGCCAGTTCAGGGAATGGGAGTCCCCATTCTCAACCCCCCCATGAAAATGAGATTCTCATTCCTTATTCCTAAATTGTGTGAGACCCACATATTTTATTCTCATTCTCAAATTACATTTTGTCAAGTAAACATGAGTTTCATTCTCATTCCCTAAACCCTCAAATAAACACACTATGGGTGTGTTTGGTTATAGTATTAAGGGGTATTAAAATATTGTTCACATTAGCTTAATACTATTACTATGTTTGGCAAAATTTAAGAAGGGATTAGGGGGTTTGTTAATGCGGCAAACTGCTACATTAGCTAAACCCGACTGGGAGTCGAGAAAAGCTATGTGTGCTTTTGCATTTGGTGCTTCTTTTTTTTTTAACTTTTGCTTTTGCTTTTTTTAATAATAATAAATAATAAAAACTTTTTAATATAATATAATATTAATTTTTATTTTATTTTATTTTTATATTATAATTATTAATATAAATTAATAATTTATTATTCATATTTTAATTTTTATTATATTAAAAATATTACTAAATAATGTATTATTTAATTATATAATAATTAATATTTCAAATTGATTAATAAGTACTTAAATAATATATAAAAATAAGACTATAACTTGATATTACATTATTTAAATATATTATAATAATTAATATATGAAAATTTAATATAACTAATAAAAATATTTATATGTGAATAAATTTAAATAATATTAATTTAAAATAAATGTAATGTTGTCGATTATAAGGCTATAAACTTCAATCTTTATGGAAATTTTTTTTAATATTTATACCAAAAAATAATGTTAAATTTCTAAAATTTAAGACTTTTATATTTTGTATTTTTCTAGGTACTAATAAATATTATTTTTTAAAATATATAATTTAAGTTAATCACAAAAAAATTAATACAGTATAGTGTAGCACTAAATATTGTGTAACATTATTATAATACAATACTAATGCAATACAGCATAATACAATACACCAGTATTAAAATAATATAATACGACATAATACAATACAGTGTGTCAAATGCACCCTATAACTTCCTCTTCAAGGGTACATGAGATTCATTTGCTTCTTGGCATTTATGACTCTACAAGAGCAATATGTTGTTGTTGTTATAATAATATTAATAACAATAATAGTAATTTAATATAGATCAAACATTTTGCTATACATGCAACCATAGTCTTTTTACGAGCATCAAATTATTTCACATATTTTTACACTATCTTTTCAGAAATTAAATTATTTGTATTAATTGATCTATTATGCTTCCGATGTTCATATTTTTATTTGTATTATCATTTCGTCTTTCGAGGACATCTACCCATATTGAGATATTTTCTATAAATAATTGTTATCACTTTCTCTAAATCAATTAGTTTATCCTAAGCATTATACAATAATTATTTTAACTTCAAGTACAAACTAATTTGTATAAATATTAAGACAAGATTAAGTGATACACACTATTATCATAAAATCAAGTCATCTGTTGTGTATAGCTTTCCTCCCCCTCATGTGGGAAGAACTTTTCATAAAATATATCACAAAACATTTAAGCGTAGATAATGGTAAATCATAATGAGTAATAAATAGTTTGTATAAATAAATCTTTATGTACTTGATTTAAACAAAAATCAATAATTAAGAGAATCTTTTGGCTCTTTCATTAAAGCTTGTGTAAATTTTTTAAAATTTTATATTTAATCATTCGCATCATTTGAAAATTCATCATTTCAATCTAGGTAAGAAACTCTCGAGTTATTGAACTCAAATTATTTCAATTTCAATTTCTTTCCATTTCAGGTGGGGTGCAATATATTTTATCCTTTTTTGAGCGTTCTTTTTTTTTTTCATGTGAACACACTTTAAGACCGTAAAATTTTAAAAGAGTTAATTTTTAACTCTTTTAATGATTTTATAACTTATTCAGAAACTAACTCTTTTAAACCCTACAATTTAAAAATCTGTTTGCATTAAGAAAAATAAGAGCGTTCACACCTGAGAATGATATATGTATATATTTCATATTTTTCCCGCACTTTAAAATTTGTGACTAGAGAACTCTCTCTCTCTCTTTATATATATATATATATATATATATATATATATATATATATTGTCAACTAAACATTCGATTCAAGGAATGTAAATACATTAGAGTAAGACAGCTATGGCACCATGGCTGCAACGTACCCTACCTTTGGCTAATTATAATGCGGTCCCCCATGCTTGTTGAAATCCCAAAAAATTAGAGGCTTTAAAATTTTAACACATAAGTCTTACATGTTTCTGTTATCTACAATTGGATCCTAGACCATGATTGATTACTATTTGGTCATATATTAATATTATTGGTACACTAATTTTTTATTACATGTTTACTTTATTTATTTTAGATTAAATATATTTAATGTTCTTTAAAAAAGGATTAATATTATTAGTAAATTAATATATTTTTATTACATAATTTAATCATTTATTACAGATTAAAAGATATTATGTTCTTTCCAAGAAAAAATAAATTCTATTTGTTATTTTCTTTTACATGTTTTTACCCTTACACTGTCATTAATTTTAATAATCAAATCAGGTCAACTAATCAAAGCATAAAAGTTTAAAATACTTCAATATACATATTGATAATCCCGTTGGCTACTACAGGAGCATAAATGAACCACATGTCACATAATCTCTCGTATATTAATTGACGATTTTTCGCTTTATATGCTTATAAAAATAAGAAAATCGTATGAAGTTTTGTTTGATCATCTTTTGATGGTCACACATTTCTTTCAAATTGTTTCAAAGAAACAAATCATCCTTCGTAGTTAGATATTCTATTTTACTCCTGCAAGGAGAGTAAATTAATAAAGCATAACTTTATTCAATCTTAAGTAAGTACTAACAAAGAGCTAGCAAATCCTCACATAACCACAAATAATGAGTAAAAGATCATAACTATAAGAGAGGGCGATCCTTAAATTTGGGAGGTATTAGAAATTATAAGAAAATTAAAATTGTCTGTAGAAAAATATAAAATCTAAAAATTACATACATTAATATGGTTAGTGGATATCCACATTTATGATGTATTATGAATATATTCATAACAAGTAGAATTAAAAATGTTCACTTCATTGACATGTTTATCCAAATCAATTATGTCACAACTCATTGGCATATCTTTTATGAATATAATATGTATAGATATATTTCTCATTACTCTTCCCACCTCTCCATCCATGTTACAATGATTTGTAAACCAAAAAATATACATGATAATTTTTGGGTCTTGCTATGGTGCACTTGCAGTCGTAGCTACTTATTCGTTGTCTGTAACCAATTGTTCGTTCACATTTACTACAGAATCGTTATATGCAATAAGTTTTCATCATAAAAAGTAAAATATAAATTATACATACAATAAAAATATAGTTAACAAATGATTGTTATCAATAATAATTAAAAAAGAAAAAAGAAAAAGAGTTTAGATGCATGGTGCTACTGATACACCATAGTCGCACCCTATTTTATTAGATAGACACAAAAGTTGGTTTGAATCAACGTAATTTTTTATAAAAAGAAAAAAGACAATATATACAAATATTCTCTTTAATTAACAGGTGGCTGTTAATGAGTTGAGAAGAAGTCATTCGTGTGAGCTTAGGGGATTCGCCATCACTCTTTATCTCTAATTGATTGTTTTTCAAATGAACAAGTCATCCGTGCGAGCTAAGGAGATTCACTATCACTATATCCACAATTGATTGTTTCTATTTGTTTATTTTTTCTTCGGTACTTTATTTTTTTGCTAAGTTCATTGCCGTAATCATTGCTCACAATCTAATCCATAATTATTAACCCTTGACGACAACAAAAATATGTCTCAGTTTATGGCCAACGCCATCATCATAACACCTATTTTTTTCGAAATGAATAAATAAATAAATAGCACATAGAGGCCAACAAATAAAAATAATATAACATTTTAATACAAACTACTTTATTATTTATATTTCTTTGATTATCAATCAATAACATGTAAATTAATGGATTCGAATTCATAAAACCAACTAAACAGAATTGTTTAAATATACCAAACTTAGAAGATCAAATTGATCATATGATACCATAACATTTTTACAGCCCAATTGAGTGCAAATCACTCAACTCCATTGCTTTCAGTTTATGGATAATCTCTAAAATTGATTTACACGTATGAACGAGAATTATCAGTTCTCCAATCTTTCATGCCCGAGAGCCTCAACTACGAGCATCACGAAAAGTCAAGAAACAAATGGCAAAGCTTAACTTGTCATTTTCTAAATGACGAGCAACACACCAAGTTTCCATCTCAAATTGGCCAACTTTTTTCAGAAGCAATATTTTCAAGCACTAGAAACCACATAGCAATAAAGAGTCTACATCTCAACATGGCCAAAAACATGTGATCAAAAATCAAATTCACAAAAAGTTAAAAATAAAAGAAGCCTTCCTTATCACCAGATTATTATTAACAATAACCAATAAATCACACAAGAAAAAGGATGAAAAATAAATAAATAAAAGGTAAACAAAAATAGACCGAGAGTTGGATTTTACAAAATTCCAATTCTACCCACACTAGAGAGAAAGGACAATTTCCCAGACATGCTAATATAGCTGGGCCCACCTCTCCGGTCCAAATTTAACATCGATGGCCCCCTACAAACCATTTTCTCCTTCTGAAGAGAAAGGAACCATGAATAGGAACAAGAAGAAAAAAAATTATTATTATGAAAATCAAGGACTAACCAAATCGCCTTGTCATTTCCGAGCGCCAGCAGCCTTCTTATCATCTTTTCCAGGTGTGAACCTAGGCAGCGTCAAGAGAGTATTAACACGAGACACTCCTTCAAGAGCAGACCAATCTGTATTTGAATCGTCCAGCTTCGAACCATCGTCTTCACTTTCTTCAGGGTGTATTTCTTCACCACTAGCGGTTCGGACAGTTCCTGACCGGGGCAGGCTGGCTGGGCCTGATGGATCATCGCCTTTCTCAGTGCCAATATCGACTTCCTCCACTAAAGTTAGCTGCTCTTTCATCTTGAACGTCGAAGATGTAGATATGCCATTTGTGTTTGAGTTTGAGTCAAGGAACAGGCATACCACAGCACAATCATCAACTTTGGAAGTTGGATACTTGCGTCTCCAGGCTCGAACAGCAGACTCAACAAGTGATCGAGCCGCTGAGGAGCGTGATGGTGCTGAAGCTACAATGTCTACCACTTCTTCATTTGAGAGAACATCCCAAATCTATGAAAAGTGGAGTGAAGCCAACTTTAAAATGATACGAAGTATAAAATGTAAAGAGCAAGCTAAATCTATTTAGAAAAATATTGATTTAACATAAAGTTGGTTCCCTTACCCCATCTGTGGCCAAGACAATGAACTCATCTTTATCAGTGAGGCGTCTATAGGATATATCAGGCACAGAAATGAGGCCAAAATCTTTAAGGCAAAAATCTCCAAAAGCCCGTGCCATGGCAAGCCCAGGAGAGTCATAGTTTGGAAGCCAAACTCGGGCAACCTCGGGCTCATCATGAAGAGCAAACACACGCCCTTTACATTTTCGAATTCGCTCTGCTTCAGCTGTAAGGAGTGGAAGTGCTTATAAGCAAAAAAAATAGAAATAAATAATAATAATAATAATAATTTAAAACCAAAAGCAATCAGAAATGATGACATAGAGAAGCAAGTGATCAAACAGTTTTTTATTGCCTTTTCTCTGTATACTCTGTCTATCTTTCAGGTCATCTTGAAATTCTTCATCCACATAGCAAGTAACCACACACACTCAAAAGGGCAATGGGAACACAAGAAAAGTGCGAGGCAGAAACAGTGACAATTTTTTAAACCAATAAACATTTTACCTACTATTTTCCAGTTCAATGTCATTGAATTTAACAATGCTTGCTTGCTTGCTGGCAAGGAGTTTTAATAATCAAATCAATTTGGACATTCTACAGATTTATGGGCATCAAGATAATCTCACACCAGGTCAGCTGAGATCTTTATTTAATTTTCTTCCATTTTATAACCTTCATTTCACATCTTACCACAATGGGATTTAATGGTAAAGGGATTCTGCAAATAATCCCATTGTGGTAAGATGTGAAATGAAGGTTATAAAATGGAAGAATTCTGCAAATAATCCCAGCACGTCATAACCACATTATTGGGATTTTAGTTGCTCTATCTAGCTCTTGGCTTGTCGCTCTACCAACAAACAACAAAATCCTCAAAAGATTTAGTTTTCACAAAATCTTTTTACTGCCTACGACTTGGTTATATCACGACTGCAGATAAAAACCAGCAAATTATTTACATTATGCTGCATCAATATTGATTGCATTAAATATTTAATACTCAAATTAATCACATATAAGAAAAAAAATAATTGAATGATTATCTGCTAACAAAAATAATGTATTTGTCAATTCATAAAGCCAGCTGGGACAACATTTATGTCTTGTTTTACTATTTTAGACCAATAATCTTCAGCCAATAAACCACTGAAATCACAAGAGTGACTATGGGAAGGGATGAAGAAGGAACAAACCTGAACATCTTAAAAATGAATAGTAAAAAATATCATAGTGAAAACGGAAAAAAAAAAATTAAATTAATAATCATCAGCATATACAGAGACAAGATGATGGTCTCTGGCCAGTTCTTTCCCATCTTATACTATGTGGGGATAGATGCACAGGATGTTGTTCATATTAAATGACCATTGGATATCTTTGCAGACACATCAATCTTTTTGGTTCAGTTGTGTGGAAAAGATTCCATATTGTAAAATTAGAAACTTAAAAAGTAAAATCAAGACAAGAACTGGCAATGATACGGTCTAATATTCAAATTAAAAATTCTTGAAAAGAAAAAACCGTTATTTTCCTAAAGGATTTTTGACTGTGCATAATACAAAGCTCTTCCGCTGCAAAATTTTCCGGCGCTTGTAAGACTATTTGCCTTCTTTAGCAGAATGAGACCCTCGTTTTAGAAAAAGATGAATATTGCTTACCTATTTCCGTTTCTTTTCTTTTTTTTTTTTTGGTCTTTTGACTGTTGTCGCTATAATGTTTAATAAAAGAGAAGCTGTTGAAAAGAACTGCACACAAGGAGAGGGAGGAAGAGAGAGAAAAAAACCTGGAAGATTTGGTTTGAGATCCACAGTCAACTGCATGGCAACCAGAGAATCATCTTTGTCTCTTGTGCCCAACACAGCTCTGGAATCCCCAACATTTCCAATGACAAGATGTTGACCCTACACAAATATGGAGGCAATTGTTATCTTGCGATCACAAGGATAACACAAAACTGTAAAATTTAATAAAAAAAAATATTCAGGAAAGCTACAATTCAATACCTGCTTGATCAGAGTTACTGCTGTTGTCCCACTGCAGAAACAATCAATAGTTGCATGCATTCTTAGTTCCCTATCCATGACTTTGAAAGCCTTCAGAAATGACTCCTTTAGAGTCTGAAAGAACTCTGGAAACTTTTCTGCTTCCTCAAGATCGGCAGAGGCTCTAGGTTCTTCATTGGCAGATACAAAAGATGTATCCTCAGAGTTTATGCTTCCAGCAGTGTTAATGCTTATCTCTCTCAAAACTTCCTCACTGGTTATGTTCACTTCCCAGTGAGAGCTCAGTTTTAATGGAAGATAATCCCTCACTCTCTTCGCAACCATATGACCATAGGGGCCATGGCCATCAAAAACACCACAAAATATTGTATCTGCCCTTGATGCAAAGTTCTGTAAATTCCCATACAGAGGGTGAGCCAGGAATGTTTTAGAGTGCAATTAAAAAAATCTAAAACAAAAAAAAATTGTATGCAATTCAAATTAACTAGCTCCGATATCACATAAATAAAAAGCTAAGATAAATAAGGTCACATAAATTTGAGAAAACATAAGCAACACTTTATGGAACAAATGAACTGGTAGGATGCAAGATGCATACAAAATTGAAAGCAATCTAATATAATCATCCAAGTTTTTCATAAAACACAGAAGCCACATTGCAGAAATAAGAAAGGGCCAAAATAGCTTGTCTCAGGGGAAGTTGGAAAAAGATGATAATGAGGGTAAACCAAATCTTTTGATGCTCAAACAGGGACTCATTATGAAGCATATTTTGATATACCAATGTACAGTAAAATCAAAAGTAGAGTTCAATTTGCACAATAGAAGCATATTTTGATGAAGCAACAGAAGAAATGGATTATATCCGTAAAATAAGTTCAAAAAAAGAAAAGAGTGAAGAAACAGCAGCCCATTGATAGCGGGAATGTTTGTTTGATGAACCAGAAAGTACAGAGTTCTTAAGCTGAACACATCTCTGAAGAAGGGAAATTAAAAATAAAAAGTAAAATGAGGATATGATAAGAATTGAACAGTTGCTCACAGAATTCCACAATAAGTATTACTTGTTATTCTGTTAATCAAATAGACTACTCTTCCACTGTCTAAGAAAGTAACAAGAGATAAACAAATGGACAAGAAGCTTTTCACAAAATATATATATATATATATATATATATATATATATATATTCAGATGTAAATCTAATGTTAGAGCAGGACAAAAATCATGTTGAAAATTGAACTATTACACATGAACATGAGAAGGAGCTAACCTCCCAAACAATCATGGCATCTTGGTTTGTTCCTTTCTTGCCTTGTTGGGTAAAGAGTGAAGCAATCTCACTTGAACCATTCAAAAACAATCTCCCTGGAATCCTATGCAACGGCTCCTCCCTCCTGTAGTCAAATGAAGAATTCCTTGACCCCAGTTTTTTTCTTGAGCTCTTCCTCTTCCTGATTCCCAGGCCCGGAGAGGATGGCGAACCTGGGATGGGGCTCCTGCTTTCGGCAGAGAAGCAGGACCCCATTCTAAGGGCCCTGATAATGTTTAATAGGCACTCCAGACCAGCCAGACAATCACACCCCCTATTTTCAGAAGACGAATCCGTCAGAACTTGTTGGTGAAAACCTTCCTGGCCTGAAAAACAGATTAATCCGCTTACTGAAATCTCCTCAAATGACAATCATTAACCAAATCTCCAAGAATTCTTTACAATTGACAACCAAAATAACAGATCAATCTGAAATTTATCCTTACACATCCTCAACTACTTAATTGCACATACCCTTGTGAAGAATACACAGTTTAACAATAAGACTAAATCTTATTGATATCAAATCTCTTTGATTTGCCACGTACCCTTTTGAGCTAACAGCCTAATTATCAGATAACTTCACAAAACCTCATATAAGTTCTAACGAATCACAAAATCAAAAAGCTGAAAACAGAATCAACCAGAGAGCCAAAACGAAATATGATTCAATAGCTTTGAGCAGCTTACCAGGAAAAGAAAGGTGACTTTTTGAAGATAAAGATTTGTTCTCACTTCCTCTTTCTTCCTTTTATAATAATATAAATGCAATATCAATAAAAAAGCTAAAAAGTGGTTATATAATATATGTGAAGGCAGATCTATAGTGCAACAAACAGCTTATCCGATTACAAAGAACCCACTCAAACTAAGAAATCTCAAATCAAACAAAGAAAAAACTTGAAACAATGGCAAAATTGTCACAAATTTCCACAAAATTGAGCTTCAAAACATTACCAAGACAGAAACCTCTTGCCAGATCAAGCTGAAACTGATCAGAAAAGGACCAAGATTTTGCAGAAAACAAAACCAAATTTTGAGTAAACAATGTGAAAGCAAACAAAAGGAAAGTTACAGTTCACAAGTGGGTATTAAAAGACGACTTTCATGGACACCGAAACAATTCATCAAATAGGTAAAGATTGGCCTTTTGAAAAACGAAAAGGGAGTGAAAGACTTTCCCACAAAAAAAAAAGAAACAAATTAAAAATAAAAGCAAAAAATGAATATGAAACAGAGAAAAACAGTTCCAATTCAGAGAAATAACTACAACCACCCAACAACAAACTCGCTCTCTGTTTTGTTTTGTTTTGTTTTTTTGGTTTTTTTTTTTTCAGCTTGGAGAGAGAGACAGAGAGAGAGAGAAAAAAAATTCACTTTCAATGAGGTTAGTGAATTTTTTTTGAGAACCAGATTTGGATAAACTTGTGGGTATAAATAAGAGATTATGAGAAAATTATTATTTTGGTTTATTTTAATTTATTTTCTTAATTTGGAGAGAGATGCTGTGGAGGTAGTAATTTTTTAATTTTTTAATGAAGCAAAAGTGAACAAAAATATAATTTAATATAATTTATAATTATTAATGGGGATTGGAAACCTTGGATTTGGGAGTTTGTGGACTCCTGTCTTGTTGTTTGTGTGGATTGATTCCATTTTATTGGCATACTTTTTTCTCTCTCAAAATTTTCTTTTAATATTTCATCTTTTCACTTTTTGTTTTCGTTATTTATCATAGCTCCCCTAAATGTTTTATATTTAGACAAGTTTCCTGCATAATTTGTTCGGAGGATTAATTTTCCTTTATCCTTAGATAAATTGGCATATTTTAATTTACCTTTAAATTATTAAAAAAATCAACACTATTTACTATAAAGAAGGAAAATATTTGACGAACAATTTTATCAACGAAACTTCTATTTACTCTAAACTTTTAAACATAAATATAGGTGTGTTTATGTTTTCATTGAAATATATCGATTTAAGGAAGGGTTAAGTGAAATTTACCCTTTCCCAAATCAAATTACAGGACATTATTATTGTCAAAAGAGAAGCCAAATGCCAAAACTCAAAAGTAAAAGTTCAATCATTTTAAGCAACGAAAGTAAGGCTTGGAATAAATGAAAACATTTAAAAGAAAACAAAAAGAAGAATAAATGAAAGGATATATGAAGGGTTGGGTTGTGCACTTCAGTTAAAATGAGAGATCTTAATTAGAGTCATCGTAGTAAATCCTCGTCTTGAAATCTTGCCATTTAATTGACATGCTGGATTTTTTAATGAAACCTAACTCTATGTATAAAATACTTATTTATTTATATAATCTTAAAAATAATAATTTGTATTGTGCATAAATTTTTTTTTAAAAAATAACATTGGAATATTGTGTTTTGTAAAAGAATGATATCAACATATACAATTTATGCAAAAAGAAATAATAAATTCAAATATTTTTATTTTTTCTTAAAGTAAGAAATATAATAAATTTAAATTAATTTTTTAATCTCTACTTTGATTTAAACTCTGATAAAAAGTTAGAATAAGTTGTTTAAAAAATAATTCGGATAATTTACGGTGAAAGATATTTGTATACAATTGTAAATTCTTGTATCTGATTGGCCAATTGTCACTTCCCAAATTCCGCTTCCTCCTTGTAATGAAAACCAAGTCCTAGCTTCCCAAATATAATGATTTCGTCATTTTGCATGTGCTTGTCAATATATGGAGTAAATTAATTTATATAATAATTGCAAGTGATGGCATGCAGTTGCCCTCCTTTTGGTCATTCTAGAAATTGCATATAATCATTATTTCTTTTTAAGGAAAAAGATTGGCAAATTTAATCATTTTATTTACGAAGGGATAATGTCATTCATCTTAAGTGCCATTATTATCTGGGATTCATCTATAATAAATAACTAGGAAATGGTACCGCACTTCGTGCGGTTTTAAAAAAAAAAATATTATCTTTTTTTATTACTTTGCACTTGATGAAACTAATAAAAAATATGAATTATTTTTTTTAAAGATGACGTAGTCTTATAAAACTAATGTTATTTATGAAAGTTAATTATTTTTTTTTAACATTAAAAATATATATTAATGTGTATAGTTAAGTGTACACAACCTTTTCATCAATAAAAATTATGTTCACACTAATCAACTCTCTATTTTTCTTGGTATTAACAGACTCTCACATCTTACAAAGTCTAACCCTTATCATCCAACTATCTTTATCATTGTTTAACTCATGAAGAAAAGAATACTCCATGAAGCACACAATACTAAAAATTTAAATAAGTCAAAAAATAAAAACACAAGAACATTTCTAAAGAGGATGTTGGTTAAATAATAAAAAAAAACTCAAACATAACAAATCTTAAATGCTTAATATTTATAGAGTTTGAAGACACTAAATAAAAGGTTGCATAATTAAATAAGAGATTATGACATTAAAATTAGGTCCTAGTGGCATTGGTAAGGAAAGATGAAGGAACCTTCCTTCCTATATTAATTAGTTGATGTATTTTAAACCACTAAAGTTTAGTTGTTGGCTTAATAAAATAAATGAATGTTTCAAAACTTATAATTAATTTATTATTAATGGTTACATATTGTTGAATTTAAATAGAAAGAGGAAGAGACATGTAATTTTTTGTAATCAATTAATTATTTTCTATTTTTAATATTTTATAATGTAATTATTTTTTAATCTCAACCAATAGATTAGATAATAGAAAATATAAAAAGATGAGAAATAATAATGCCACAAATCTTAACTACTTAATATTCATAGAGTTTGAAGAAGCCAAAAGGCACTAAACAAAAGGTTGCATAATTAAATATGAGATTATAGTATTAAAATTAGACTCTAATGACATTGTTGAGGGAAGATGAAGGAACATTCCTTCCTATATTAATTAAGTGATATATTTAAGCCACTAAAGTTTAATTATTGGCATAATAAAATAAATAAATATTTCAAGATTTATAATTAATTATTATTAATGGTTACATATTATTAAATTTAAATAGAAAGAGGAAGAGACATGTAATCTTTTATAATCTAATAATTATTTTTTATTTTTAATATTTTATAATGTAATTATTTTTTTAATATCAACCAATTTATTAGATAATAGAGAATACAAGAAGATGAGAAATAGTGATGCCACATCACCTTCTCTAGTCCCAACTTTATATATATATATATATATATATTTAATATTTTGTAATGTAATTATTTTTTAATCTCAACCAAAATATTAGATAATAGAGAATAAAAAAAGATGAGAAATAATGATGACACAAATCTTAAATATTTAATGTTTATGGAGTTTGAAGAAGCCAAAAGGCACTAAACAAAAGATTGAATAATTAAATATGGGATTATGACATTAAAATTAGGCTCTAATGGTATTGTTGAGAGAAGATGAAGGAACATTCCTTCCTATATTAATTAATTGATGTCTTTTAAGTCACTAAAATTTAATTGTTGGCATGATAAAATAAATGAATGTTTTAAGACTTATAATTAATTATTATTAATGGTTACATATTGTTGAATTTAAATAGAAAGAGGAAAAGATATGTAATCATTTATAATCTAATAATTATTTTCTATTTTAATATTTTATAATGTAATTATTTTTTAATTTAAACCAATTTATTAGATAATAGAGAATATGAAATGATGAGAAATGGTGATGCCCCATCACCTCTTGTAGTCCCAACTTTATATATATATATATATTAATTCATGTATTTTATGCCACTAAAGTTTAATTGCTAGCATAATAAAATAAATAAATGTTTCAAAAGACTTATAATTAATATTATTAATGATTACATATTGTTGAATTTAAATAGAAAGAGAAAAAAATTACAAAGAATATCCACCAATATTTTAGATATTTTAGATAATATAAAATATAAAAAGATGAGGAATGATATATATTAATAAAGTTACTATTTATTAAATGAGTTAAATACAATCAAATTAACTATGAGAAGATGAAAAGGTAAATCTAAAAAAAATTCTCTATTTATTAGATAATAGAGAATATACAAAGAAGCAAAATGGTGATGCCACATCACCTTCTCAAGTCCTAACTTTATATATATACTAGGAAATAGAACCGCACTTCGTGCGGCTTTAAAAAAATAATTTAATATTATTTTTTTATTATTTTATATTTGATGAAACTAATAAAAAATATTAATTATTTTTTTTAAGATGACGCAGCCTTATAAAACTAATGTTATTTATGAAAGTTAATTATTTTTTTTGTTAACATTAAAAATATATATTAATGTGTATAATTAAGTGTACACAACCTTTTCATCAATAAAAATTATGTTCACACTAATCAACTCTCTATTTTTCTTGGTATTAACAGACTCCCACATCTTACAAAACCTAACCCTTATCATCCAATTATCTTTATTATTATTTAACTCATGAAGAAAAGAGTACTCCATGAAGCACACAATACTAAAAATTTAAATAAGTCAAAAAATAAAAACACAAGAACATTTCTAAAGAGGATGTTGGTTAAATAATAAAAAAAAACCCCAAACATAATAAATCTTAAATGCTTAATATTTATAGAGTTTGAAGAAGTCAAAAGACACTAAATAAAAGGTTGCATAATTAAATATGGGATTATGACATTAAAATTAGGTCCTAGTGGCATTGGTTAGGGAAGATGAATGAACCTTCCTTCCTATATTAATTAGTTGATGTATTTTAAACTACTAAAGTTTAGTTGTTGGCTTAATAAAATAAATGAATGTTTCAAAACTTATAATTAATTTATTATTAATGGTTACATATTGTTGAATTTAAATAGAAAGAGGAATGGACATGTAATCTTTTGTAATCTATTAATTATTTTCTATTTTTAATATTTTGTAATGTAATTATTTTTTAATCTCAACCAATATATTAGATAATAGAGAATATAAAAAGATGAGAAATAATAATGCCACAAATCTTAACTACTTAATATTTATAGAGTTTGAAGAAGCCAAAAGGCACTAAACAAAAGGTTGCATAATTAAATATGAGATTATAACATTAAAATTAGACCCTAATGACATTGCTGGGGGAAGATGAAGGAACATTCCTTCCTATATTAATTAATTGATATATTTAAGCCGCTAAAGTTTAATTGTTGGCATAATAAAATAAATAAATGTTTCAAGATTTATAATTAATTATTATTAATGTTTACATATTAGTGAATTTAAATAGAAAGAGGAAGAGACATGTAATCTTTTATAATCTAATAATTATTTTTTATTTTTAATATTTTGTAATGTAATTATTTGTTTAATATCAACCAATTTATTAGATAATAGATAATACAAGAAGATGAGAAATAGTAATGCAACATCACCTCCTCTAGTCCCAACTTTATATATATACATATAGATATAGATAGATAGATATAGATTTTTTAATATTTTGTAATGTAATTATTTTTTAATCTCAACCAATATATTAGATAATAGAGAATAAAAAAAGATGAGAAATAATGATGCCAAAAATCTTAAATATTTAATGTTTATGAAATTTGAAGAAGCCAAAAGGCACTAAACAAAAGATTGAATAATTAAATATGAGATTATGACATTAAAATTAGGCTCTAATGACATTGTTAAAAGATTGAATAATTAAATATGAGATTATGACATTAAAATTAGGCTCTAATGGCATTGTTAAGGGAAGATGAAGGAACCTTCCTTCCTATATTAATTAATTGATGTATTTTAATCCACTAAAATTTAATTGTTGGCATAATAAAATAAATGAATGTTTCAAGACTTATAATTAATTATTATTAATGGTTACATATTGTTGAATTTAAATAGAAAGAAGAAAAGACATGTAATCATTTATAATCTAATAATTATTTTCTATTTTAATATTTTGTAATGTAATTATTTTTTAATTTCAACCAATTTATTAGATAATAGAGAATATGAAATGATGAGAAATGGTGATGCCACATCACCTCTTGTAGTCCCAACTTTATATATATATATATATATATATATAGATTAATTCATGTATTTTATGCCACTAAAGTTTAATTGCTAGCATAATAAAATAAATAAATGTTTCAAAAGACTTATAATTAATATTATTAATGATTACATATTGTTGAATTTAAATAGAAAGAGAAAAAAAATTACAAAGAATATCCACCAATATTTTAGATATTTTAGATAATAGAAAATATAAAAAGATGAGGAATGATATATATATATTAATAAAGTTATTATTTATTAAATGAGTTAAATACAATCAAATTAATTATGAGAAGATGAAAAGTCAAATCTAAAAAAAATTCTCTATTTATTAGATAATAGAGAATATACAAAGAAGCAAAATGGTGATGCCACATCACCTACTCAAGTCCTAGCTTTATATATATATATAGATATAGATTTTATAAATTATAGAATTAATTATCTATTAGTCAAATAGATGAGTGTTAGATAACACTTGAAACTTGAATGTATGCAGCAAGTGATGCCAACTGCGTTTTTCCCCTTCTTGATGATTCTACTCTTTGATTATAACAAACTAAAAATGAACAATAAATAAACTTCTTTAATAACTACAATAAAGATAATATTAATTAATCAAATATATAAAATAATATAAATTTCATAAATTATTTAGAATTTTAAATTTTTTAATATTATTAATCTGTCAGATTTGTTTTAATATTCATAAAAACTTGTTTCATGGATTAATAACATTAAAACTTTTATTAAAAAATCAAAATAACTAACAAAATCTACATTATATAGTTTATTTATATATAAACGTATAAATTTATCCCAAGTGTATGTCGTATTCATCTATAATAACTAATTTTATAAGTTATGAAGGTATCATGCAATTACTGAGTGCTAAATAGTTCTTGAAACTCAAATATACATTGAGATATAATTTGAGACTATACTATTATAACTAAAGTTAATCAAATAAAATATGCAAATTATGATTTTAATCATGCTTTTCTTCTGACATTCACAGCATTGTTAGGTTAAGTTAGACTTAAGGTCTACATCTAGTTGAAATTCAATAAATCCTTTTTTTTTTCTAAAAACAAAAATATTACCTTTAAATCGAGTCTATTTAATAACTATATTGATTCATTCTTTTAATCATTTTAACCTTATTCCGATATTGAATAAGAAATAAAGATAATTAGAAAAAAGTACTTTCTTTTCAATAACAAAGTAGTCAAAATTGTACTTAACCGATCCAAAAAAAAAAAGGAAAAAAAAAAGCAAAGATTAAGCAATTTTTTATTTTTCATAAATAATAAAGATAAAAGAAACGTGTTCAAAATCTACTTAAAAAAATCTTATGTTTTTTAGAAGATTTGGCGTTAATTCATAAAATAGTACTAAAATTTATAAAAATACAATAGAGAAATAAGATATTATGAATTTGGATAATCATTTAAAAACAACAATATATATATACATATATATATTCTAATTCAATATTTGAAAGTACGGAAAACTTTAGGAAAACTTTTAAAACTCAGTGGTTTTAAAATGTTAATTTCATAACACTTTTAAATCTTGTAATTTTAAAGATTTTTCGGACTTTTCTGTACTTTAAAATTTTAGATCATAATAGTAGGATGAGTGTATATAAAAGCTGACAATTTATTTGAAAGAGGAAAAGAGTATCTTAGTCTGTCTTCAAAAGGTTTTAATTTGTAAATGATGAAAAAAATAAATTGTAATTATTATTCAATTCATACCAATCATGCATTTTGAAAAAAAAAATCAAACAAATATGCTTTTCAAAAGAAAATTTTCAAGCCAATTATGTCCTACTAACTATTATGTTAAATCGAGACAAATAAAAAAATTTCCTTTGGACATTAAAAAATAAAATTGTTAAGTTTCTCATTACTAATACTAAAAGAAATTGCTTAATATATTAACGTGTAGACTTTATAATCATTGAAACGATGAAACAATAATCCACTTTATAACAATTTGCTAGTTTAGGCTAGCCATATCAAATTGAATTATATTTTACACCAAATGAAAGTAAAAACAATTATTTGATGATTAATTAAGAACAAATATTTTAGGGGAAAAAAAGGTTAGAACGTGCAAAACAAGTTATAATGTCACAAACACCTATTTCATTTAATCCAAACAAAATTGACAACGTTATCGATAATTTAATGATATCATCAATTAACATTGTTAATATTGTAGAGAGGTCCAAATTACTTCTCCTATAGTGTAGAGGTGGCAATTTGGGTTAGGGTTCATTCATTCAATTTGATTTGATGCGAATAAATTAGGTTTGAGTTTGAAAAAATTAATTTATTTAATAAATAGGTGAATTCAATTTTATTAAATAATTAAATGAGTCGAATCTCTATTTGAGGACATTCATTCATTTATTCGTTTAGGGTTCATTTATACTATTCATTTAAAATTTGTTTAATTAAATTACTTATATATTCTTAAATATATATTTAAAAAATTTTAAAGTTTGAAGATTAATATAATAACAATAAATGATAATAAGTTTGTATTTTGTAGGAGATTAAATTTATGGTCTTTTATATTTTATCTTCCTTAATTTTTGTTTATTAACAATCAATTCGATTCGTTATAGAATAAATGAATAGTAAACAAATTTAGATTTGATTCGATTCATTTATTAATTTTATCAAAGAAATTAAACGAATTGAACCGAATATTTATTTAATAAATGAATCGAATCCAAATCTTGAGATTTCAATTCATTTATTTGTTTTGCCACTCCTTACTATAATGAACAAAAAAAACTTTTTTAAAAATTCAAAAAGACTTCTACTCTTATTTATAGAGCAATTGAATCCCTACAATCAGGATTACTGAAACTTCGAGGCCCAATGGCAATACTATATCTGTTATTTAATTTGCAGCGGTTCAGTACAAACTAACAAGTCAAAATTAATTCCCCACCACACGCCACCCCAAGAAAAAAACTAGGCTATCAAAGGTGGTCCTAAAATCTTTATTAACTTCAAACAAGTTTGGTGATAGAGAGAGAACATGAGTCATGCATCTGAATACTATCATAGTTCATTCATGGAGAGTGATCAAGCGCTTCTAGTCTGGCATCTTGTGTTGTAAGACTCTGCGCTTGTCAAACTTTTATTGAGGGAGCTGCGCTGTGCCTAAACGCACCTGATTAGCTCCCTTTCATCTACGTATTATTGTATTGATCTGTTCCTTTTGGTCACAAGAAAAAGAACTATAATTTTTTCTGTTTCTTTTTTGTTTTGGTAATCTTGGCATCACTATCCCAAGGTCATGTTATGTTTGGTATACTAGTTGGACAACTGTAGATTTAAGTTATAGTATTAAAGCGTATGATAAACACTTAAATTGTTGTTTTATTTTGTAAGTTAAGTTGATTTTAACTCACACTTATATAGTAAAAAATTTAAAATATCTTTATTATTTTTATTAAGATTACTATTTAAAAGTTATATTTACTACAACACGTCAATATAAACAAGACTAAGGGCTCATTTGGGATTGCGGTTGAAATTTAATAAACTGCTTATTTCATAATTTTTGATAAAAATAATGTTTGGTAAATTTTATAAAAGTAGTTTATTTCATAATTTTCTCCATTTTTAAGATCTTTTTAAAAGAAGGTAGGGGGTTACTTTTCATAAGCAGCTTATTTAAAAAGTTACCATACCTTTTTAAAATTCCTATTATAACCCTAGATTTTAATAAAAAGATAATTATATCTTATTTATCCATAAACCTTAATATATAAATCATACATTTATTTGTATCATATTTTATGTAACAGATTATAAAGTCCTTTAGATTTTTTTTAATTGAGTTTTTAATGTAATTTTACATATTTAAGAAAAAAAGATATGTCTAAACAATTTTATTAAACATACTCTAAAAATAAAAAGTAATAAAAACATATGTTTATTTTAGCCATTATATAATAAAATAGAACTTTCATAATAAAATTTACCAAACGCATATACTTTACTTTTCAAACTCACAACAACTGCAACAACACAGTTTACCAAACACCAAACTATTTTTTTAATCAGCAGCTTATTTTATATGTAGAGTACAAGCAACTTATTTCATCAACCTCTACAATCCCAAACTAGTCCAAAATAGGGACGCAAAAATTCCTACCAGGACGGGCCTTTAAAAACCCTCCCCATTATGTCTAGGGATGAAAACTTCCAAAAATTAACATTGGAGATAGGTATCGAGATTAGTTTAATACTTATTTCTTATTTCCTATTCAGTTTATTATTGAAAAAATAATATAAATAAGAGACAATATGAGGACTTAAATGAAACTAGTCAAAGCATAGAGAGATCGGTACAAACTTTCTGTATTTTTGTTCTTATTCAAAGTGTATTTTAAACTCACAAATCAGGCACTATATATTTGCATGCCTAATAGAACATAACATATGAATTTCCATACTTTTCTTGTAATATGATTTAGATTAAATTCAGACAAGCTATCTAGGATTTGGGTACTTAAGGAATCTCCTCTAAGTTTTTTGTAAATTATTTTGAATTTTAATTTTTTTAATATATTAATCTGTCAGATTTGTTTTAATATTAATAAAAATTTGTTTCACAAATTAATAACATAACTTTAAAATAATTATATTTAACATTCAAAATAACTAATAAAATCTACATTATATAATTTACTTATAACAATTTTTAGATTATTTTAAAATTAAAATTTGGATTTATCAAAATGAAATGACGAAGTACTGCAAGAAAACAACTACAACACAAAGTGACCTTGGGTAGGGAGATGGAGAATTTAAGAGCTACAAAGAAATAGTTAAAGAAAACAGAAGAATGCAATAAAGTGATCTTACGTGAAATTTCAAATAAGAGTGGTTCCTTAATCTTAAACTTGAGTTGAGTGTTTAGTATTTCAACTTCTAAAAGAAAGTTGAGCACTTATTCATTATAATGAGTAGTGATAAATCCTCTCTTCCATCGCCAAATATTTTTCTTTCCATTATTTTAATTAATCTGTTTTCAAGATTAGAAATCAACAAAAGAAAAAGTAAATGGATCTAACCCATTGAATCGTGACTTTATCCACAATTCTGATATTAAAATTGTAAATTGAATAGATATAAAACTCAAAAAGTAGATATTTTTATTTGGAATTTCTTTGGACTCAGTAAGAATCCGTCAATATTAAATGAAATCCTAAATTTCATTTTTCATCATGGCTTAACTTCAAATGCTACAATTGATTATGAATTATTTGAGGATATATTTATAAGATATTATGAATTATTCAGGAAAAATGGATAATCATTTTAAAAAGAAGATATCTATACTCTTAATTTTAAGGAGATAATTTGTTTGATAGAGGAAAAAGAATCACTTAGCCAGTCTTCAAAAATTTTTAATTTGTAAACGATGAAAAAAATAAATTGTAAATATTATTCAATTCATACAAATCATTTTCTAGGGAAACAAAAAAAAAAAAAACCAATTATGCTTTCGAAAAGAAAATTTTCAAACCAATTATGTCTTACTAGCCATTTTGTTAAATCGAGACAAATGACAAAATTTTCCTTTGACAAATAAATTTTTTATTTAAATTTCTCATTAATAATACTAAAAGAAATTGCATAATATATTGACATGTAGACTTTATAATCATTGAACCGATGAAACAATCATCCACTTTATAATAATTTGGTAGTTTAGCCATATTAAATTGAATTAAAAATATTTTACCCCAAATGAAAGTTACCTGCAATTTTTATTAACCCTTCTGAAAACTGAAAAGACTATAATTGTTTTATAATTAATTAATAACCTGTATTTTTTTAAAAAAAGAAATAATCACTTGCAAAACAAGCTATAATGGGACAAACACCTATTTCATTTAATCCAAACAAAATTGACGACATCATCTATAGTTTATATCATTAACTGATATCATTAATATTGTAGCTAGTTCCAAATTACTAGTGGTGACTTTAAGTACAGGCCAACAAAATAGTCACCTAAAGCTTATATTTTGGGAAGATCTTATTTTTTGAGTATTTCATTAGTATTTTTCTAATTAATATTTTTCTTAAATTACATATTGTAAGAGAGCGTATATATTTGTTAATCTTAGTGTTAAAGAGATATAACTAATAATATTGTCTAACCATTAATTCATTTATTATTAGTCTTTCCAAATAAAAATAAATAAATTCTTTACCTTTTTAATTTTCTAAGAAAACTTAATTACTTAATATTAGAATTTTTGACTTTTACTTTTACTTTTACTTTTAATTTTTATTAAATAATCTCAAAAATCAATAGATGAAACAGTTTATTGATATCTTATAAATAAAGAAAAGTATTATATTCATTAGTTCATTTAAAATAAAAAAGTTAGTTTCTTCAAATATAAAGTCTTATTAGTTTCTTCAAATATAAAGTCTTATCCATCACCTATCATCAATTTATCTTATTAACTTTTTACATGGTACAATTCTAAATATTTATCCAAAAATAGTATTTGTCTTATTTATTTTTTGTTTATTTTTGTAATTGCTCATTTTCTTCACTATTCTTTTAGATGTTGTCTTTCAAAATTTTTAAGATCTTTTAATTATTGTTGAAATTCAAGAACTGAATATAGAACAGACTTTGAAATATTTTATATTTTTTTTAATATTGAAGTTTCAGAATAAAAAGAGCATAAAAAAAATTCGTCTAAACCGGAAACGACTAACACTTTAGCTAACAAAATGCTCTCTCTAGTCACGTGCTGGTCCTCGTAAGCAGCAACAAGCAAACCAAGTGCTTGACAAAATTACTAAAAGACGAGCAATCTCGAAAACTGGCGACTCGCTCAACAAAAAAAGCAAGAATGCGGGAAGAAGAAATAGATGAGGATAATCCACCCCCAATTACTTATAAGGAGACGCTCGTTCGACCTTCACCTTTTGAGGAATCTGGAGTTGGAGGGAGTGAGGACGACTGGGATTTTGAAGACGGTGATGTGACTGAGAATTGCGAAGGGGTAACGCCATCTATAACTTTCTCAGCCAGGATACAAGAAAAATTAATCCAGCCATGGAAGAACTCGGTTGTGGTAAAACTGTTGGGAAAGAACATTGGCTATAGAGCCCTTTGTGGCCGTTTGGCTAATATGTGGAAACCTTCGATGGGTTTTTCAGTAATCGACTTGGAGAACAACTATTACCTTATAAGATTTCGTGCTGCAGGAGATGCTACTGATGCTATGACGAAAGGGCCGTGGATTATCTTAGGACACTACCTAACAGTGCAGCCATGGACGCCTGAATTTGACAGTAAAACCACAGACTTGACTCATGCCATTGTCTGGATTCGACTACCTGGTCTGGCTATGCACCTTTATCATCAGAAAATACTGCAAAAAATTGGTCATTTAGTTGGGGAGGTCATTAAGTTTGACGACAATACTGAATTGTCAACACGAGGCAAATTTGCAAGAATTGCTATCCGGATTTCCCTTGTGCAACCGTTAGTCTCTCAGATTGAAATCAATGGAAGGGTTCAGAAGATTGAGTATGAAGGCTTACCAGTAATTTGCTTCAAGTGTGGCAGATATGGACACCTTAGTGAAGCTTGCAGCAGTAACACAAGTGATGGGCATACCGCAGGAGACTATACAAAGAGCCCAGCCAAACATAGAGCCGAGATGACTGAATCTCAAGAGAATAGAAGGATGGAAGTTTCCCACTTTGAACCATTTGGGCCATGGATGATTGCATCCAAGAGGGGTCGTCGTCCGAATGTCGGAAAAGAGAATGGTGATACTCTAAATATGAATAAGATGCCTCAAGGTACTCATGTATCCAGGTTTCAAGTCCTTGCGCAGATCAATGAGGAGACTTCTGATAGAGTGCCTAAAGAGCTGCAGGTTTTGCCCGATATACCTGGCCAATTCCAAGCTACCAACAGTAACAGCAGCCCTAGTAAGGTAACCTTTAGAGCCAATCTCTCCAAGAGTACTACCAGACGGCAACAAAGGAAAAAAGCTGCTATGAGTATACCAAACCTACCCGAGGCTTCCACATCTAATAATCCATTCCACAATACTGATCTCAACCGAGCCCCATCAAATAGCCAAACAAATGATGCCAACTACACTTCTCATGCAAACTCTAGCTTCACATTTCGGCCTTTTACCCATGCATCTTCCGCCAGTCATACTACTATCTCCATCCCTATCACTTTAGACTCAACCAAACACACAGCCGTTCTCTGTACTCCTCAGCCGAATACCTCCCTAAGGCAGAACAATGATAAAACTGTCTGGCCTGAAGCTGGCCAACATGAGCGTCCTCCTCTCTGTTCCTTTCACCCAAATGATCCCCCTGAATATATGAGAGGTTCTATTACAGATGATATTGAGAAGGATCTTTTAGAACATGCAGTACCAGAACCTGATGCAGTAGCTAATGAAATGTCTGAAGATGAAGAGTCAATGGTGCAGGAGACACCGGAAGAGTATCCAGCAAAATTGCATGGACAGTAACCATAAGCCCCACCTTTTTACTCATATACTTTTATTTATGGTCATATCAGTAATGTTTTGGAATGTGCAGGGAGCGGCCTCCCAATCTTTCAGACGAGCTTTTGAGTCAATTAAGCAAAGTTACAATCCAGATATGGTAGTGGTTATGGAACCGAGAATCAGTGGAAGGAAAGCTGACAATTTTATTAAAGCAAGTGGTTTTGATCGCTCGCATAGAGTGGAAGCAGTGGAATTTTCAGGTGGAATCTGGTTGTTGTGGAGAGATCAGTTTGATGTTGAGATTGTTTTGAACCATAAGCAATTTGTTCATCTTAAAATCTTGAACAAGAATGCTCTGATTTCTTGGGTTACAGCAGTGTATGCTAGCCCAGTTCCTGTTATACGCAGCGAGCTCTGGCACCACCTTAATCATCTGGCGACCAACACAAAGGAGCCTTGGATCGTTGGTGGAGATTTTAACTCAATCATATTCCCAGGAGAGAAGATAGGGGGGTCAGCTTCAACTAGTGGTATTTGCAAACACTTCAGTGACTGGTTTCACAGTAATGAAATTCATGATTTGCAGTTCAAGGGTCCTAAGTTCACATGGTCGCGTGGATCATTGTCAAAACGACTAGATCGAGTAGTTTGTAACAAGGCTTGGTTTTCACAGTTTCCGAATGCTTCAGTTCTTCATCTCCCAAAAGTTGAGTCTGACCATCGCCCAGTGCTTATTAGATTTGATCAATATGCCTACAAAAGAAAGAATCCAAAGCCTTTCCGCTTCATGGCCGCTTGGTTAACAGATTCGAGGTTTGAAAACTTTATGGCAAATAATTGGAATAAGGATGTTCCTTATTATCAAGCAGCTTCGAAGTTTACAAAGCAAGTGCAACAATGGAATAAGGATGTTTTTGGGAACATTCTTCAAAGGAAAAAGGAATTGCTAGCTAGACTTGGCGGAGTCCAAAGAGCCTTAGAACAGAGATCTCTCCGGAGTCTATACCGGTTAGAGGACAAACTTAAAAGACAGCTGGAAGAGGTTTTGATGCAGGAGGAATTGTTATGGCTACAGAAGTCGAAAAGGGATTGGGTATTATTCGGTGATCGGAATACTGCTTACTTTCATCAAAAAACTCTCACTAGACGTCGTTACAACAGGATAGAGGCAGTTCAAGTAGAGGATGGTCGATGGCTTTATGACATAGAAGACATTAAACAACAGGCTACTACTTTTTTCTCTAACCTGTACACATCGGAACAAGGAGTCCATGAGCCATATCATGTATGTGGCAACTTTATGCCAATTGCTGAATATCGATTGGCGAAGTTAGCTAATGACATTGAAGACCGAGAAATCCAACAGGCGATCTTTAGTATGAGCCCTCTCAAGGCCCCTGGAGTAGATGGTCTACATGCCATGTTCTACCAAACTCAGTGGCATATTGTGGGAGAGTCCTTATGCAAGGTAATCAAGGATGCTTTTCGATCCCAACACATTCCTGCTGAATTAAATAGAACTGTACTTGTCCTCATCCCCAAGACGGAGAACCCTACTTCTTTTAAGATGTATCGTCCGATAAGCCTCTGCACCGTAGCTTATAAAACAGTCACCAAGATTATAGCTAATAGATTGCAAGAGCTCCTCCCTGACTTAATTGGGCCCCATCAAACTAGTTTTGTTCCTGGTCGCCATATTACCGAGAACATTATAGTTGCACAAGAGGTTATTCATTCTATGAGGAGGAAAAAAGGACGTCAAGGTTTTATGGCAATAAAAGTTGATCTGGAGAAAGCTTATGATAGGCTTAGCTGGAATTTTATTCACGACACCCTTAAAGAGTTGCATTTACCGATTGGGATTACGAATCTCATTATGGATTGTATTACTACAGCTCGGATGAACATTCTCTGGAATGGTGAACTCACCTCAGAATTCAGCCCTTCTAGGGGGATGAGACAGGGTGATCCACTTTCGCCGTATATTTTTGTTTTATGTATTGAGCGCCTCAGCCATGGGATTTCAAGGTCAATCCAGCAAGGACAGTGGAAACCAATTCGGCTAGCGAAATTAGGAACACCTTTGAGCCACTTATTCTTTGCAGATGATCTCCTCTTACTCTCAGAGGCATCTAGACAGCAGGCTTGCATAATCAACACAGTGTTGGAGGAGTTTTGCGGTAGCTCAGGAGCCAAGGTAAATAAAGCAAAAACTTTGGTTTATTTTTCTAAGAATATTCTAGCGACGGAGGCCTCCAGAATTAGCTTGGAACTTGGAATCTCAGCGACGGATAATTTGGGAAAGTATTTGGGCATCCCATTGCTTCATAATAGGGTTTCGAAGCAAACATACCAGAATATTATTGACACGGTGGACAAGCGGCTGTCTGGGTGGACTGCTTCTCATCTGTCGCTAGCGGGACGCATCACCTTGGCACAATCAGTCTTACAAGCCATTCCTGTGTACGTAATGCAAACCATCAATCTGCCAAGAAGTATAAAATTGAAAATTGACCAGTTATGTCGACGTTTTATTTGGAGTGGATCGGCTGAACAACAAAAAATGAGCTTAGTTAATTGGGATATGGTTTGCACCCCAAAGTCGAAAGGGGGTCTCGGTTTTAAGAAACTGGAGATTATGAACCATGCCCTCATTATGAAGAATAATTGGAGCTTGATCACTGAACCTACCAAACTGAGCAACCAAGTGCTGGTAACAAAGTACGGAGTTCAAATGGATAAGGTTCCTACGAGTTTGCCTACTCGGTATGGGTCCCCTCTGTGGAAGGCGATGGGAAATATTTGGAAGAAAACTTGTAAGGGCATTCGCTGGAGCATTGGCAATGGGGAGACAGCTCGTTTTTGGGAGGATTGTTGGGTGACTAGTCTAAAGCCTCTAGCTGATTTTGCGACTCAACCAATCCCAAATGAGCTCCAAAACAAGCGAACAGTGGACTTCCTTGATGGAATTGGAAACTGGAATTGGGCTTTGTTTAGCTATTTGGTGCCTAATCATATTCTCTTAAGGATTGCTGCAATTCATCCGCCAACAACTGCCCTAGGCAATGACAATTATTTTTGGGGGAACTCATCTAATGGAATGTTTTCGGTAAGAGCTGCTTATAAGTTGCTGGATGAGTCTATGGCCAGTGGCTCTCAGATTGACTGGAGCTTGGCTTGGCACTGGAAGGGCCCTCAAAGCATACGTGTGTTTTTGTGGCTGCTTTTGCATGGTAGATTAAAAACCCGCGAGGAGCTTTATAGGAGGCATGTCCCAGTTTCTCTCTACTGTGATCGTTGTGGAGGGTCGGTTGAGGATATTCTCCACTCTCTCCGTGATTGTGTTACAGCTAGGAGGGTTTGGGATCAACTTCTGCCCAATCAACATCATCCTCATTTCTTCTTATGGCCACTGCCGGACTGGATCCACATGAACCTGATGAGAGGGAATAACACTGAAAATCAAGAATACTGGAGAGTGTGTTTTGGAGTGACAGTGTGGCGTCTATGGTATTGGAGAAATGATGTACTCTTTAATCATGGCTCGTGGAATAGCAGCTTTATAGTTTCAGATATTAAAGCCCGGACGTCTGAGATTCTAAGGTGGATCAAGCAACCTATGACCACCAAACACAAAAAAGTGGAGAGAATGATAAGGTGGAAAGCCCCTGTTTGGCCGAGTGTTAGCTTAAATACGGATGGTGCCAAGAAAGGACTAGGACAAACTGGAGCTGGAGGTTTGCTTCGTGACTTCAATGGAAACTGGATCATGGGATTTATAGTGAATCTTGGAAAGTGTTCAGTCATTTCGGCTGAACTTTGGGGGCTACTGCATGGCTTAAGAATGGCTTGGGAACATGGTTTTAGGAGCATTCAAGTTGGAGTGGATAATAAAAGTGTAGTGCACTTGCTGAAAATGGACCCGGTTCTAGACAATGAAAACGCCACTCTTATCAAGGCTATTCGGGAACTATTAGAGCGAGATTGGAGCGTTCAACTTGAGCATGTGTATAGAGAGGCAAATTATGCTGCTGATTTTCTTGATTCTTATAGCTTAAACTTCCCTATAGGATTGCATGTTATTCTTTCTCCTCCTATTGAAATTGTTGGCATACTTTGTAAGGATGCTTATGGGATTGCACACTCCCGATTAGTGTTGCCTTAGCTCCTAGTGAGCCCATTTCTCATCAAAAAAAAAAAATTCGTCTAAACCTCCAAACAATCTAAAGTCGGCCTCTCAAATTACTACTCCTATATTTAACAAAAAAACTTTTTTCAAATTTCAAAAAGAATTCTACTCTCATTAAGTCAAAAGTAATTTCTTTTTCCCACTAGGCATCAATGGTGGTCCCAAAATCTTTATTAACTTCAAACAAATTGATTTAGTGAGAGACAACATGAATCATGCATCTAAATAATTTCATCTATATAAAGTGATCTGGGGTAATTAAGTATGCACAGTCGCACACCTTATAGTGTAAGACTGTGGATGAGTCAAGCTTTTATTGGGGAAAGCTACATGTTGTGAGGCCCACAACCTCCTTGTAGGAGCTTAGCACCCACGTATGTGAATGCGTACACCTTATCAACTCCCTTTCATCTATATATTATTGTATTTATTTGTTTCACATTTGTCTATATTTCTTTCTTTTTCCCTAACTTTAAACTATTGTCACAATAAAAAGAAGGGAGATTACCATTTTTCCTCCTATAATAATTAATATATACCATTGTCTCCCCTGCTGTTTTTATAATGGCCAAAATCCCCCTTGATAGTATAAGTTTACAATATTATCTTTATTTTCAACTACTCTTTTATTTATATTTATTATAAATTAAATAAATCACATGAATAGAAACTAAATAAAAAATTAAGTATTAAAAATAAGAAATATATTTTTTGATATGAGCAAAAAAATTAATAATAAATTTTTTTTTCTTGTACTTATTTAATTTGTGAAATTTTCTTCTAATAAATATATAAGAAAATTATTATAAAATGATAAAAAAATTATTATAAGAAAACTTGAATGACAAATAAAAATTTATTATAAGATAAATAATAAAATATTTTGCCTATCTTTTTATATTTAATTTTAAAATATTACAAAATGTTTATTATAAGAAAATGTTCACAAAATAAATAATTACAAGAAAAAATTTTATTATTAATTTTTTTCTCATATCAAAACATATATTTCTTATTTTTAATACTTAATTTTTTTATTTAATTTCTATTCATGTAATTTATTTAATTTATAATAAATGCAAATAAAAGAGTAGTTAAAAATAAGGGTAATCTTATGCTGTCAGGGGGGTTTTTGGCCATTATGAAAACAGCATGGAGGTAAATAGTATATGTTGATTTCTGTAGGGGGGAAAGTGGCAATCCCCCTAAAAAGAACTACAATTTGTTTTTTTGGTAATCTTGGCATCATTATCCTCATTAAGGCCATGTTATGTTTGATATCCTAGTTAGGCTGTAGCATTAAGTTATAACACTAAAGTATTTAATAAATACTTAAAGTATTTGGTAAGCACTTATTTTACTGTTGTGGTTTGTAAGCTAATTTAATTTTATTTCACACTTTTATGATGGAAAACCCTATAATGCATTTACTATTTTTGTTAAAATTAATTTTAAAAATCATATTTACTACAACATCTCAATAGTAAATATGGTCTAAGTACGGAGACAAAAATATCCATCACGACGAGCTTTAAAGACCCCTCCCTCCCATGATGGATAGGGATGAAAACTTTCAAAAATTAACATCAGAGATAGGTATAGAGATCATTTTGGTACATTTCTATCATTGCAGTAAGGGACTAGGATAAGGTCTAATTCTTATCCCCTCTATATTTCCACATTCTTAATTTTTTAATTTACTTATTTTTTGGAACTTTTGGTGAATATATTTAAATTGCAATATTATATGGATTTAAACTAAAAGAATCTTAATAGGTATTAACAAATATAATATAAATAAGAGACAATATAAGGACTTAATGTTGGATCTTTAATCCAGTAAGGTTGGATCCCTAATTCAAGGTTGGTCTTATATGCGAATAATTATGTGTTGTGAATTGTTATATAAGGTTAAACCTAATTAAAAGTGATCTATTAAGGTTTTTTAGTAATTTGGTAATGTATCTAATAGGGTGAGCCTTTAATGTATAGATATATAAGGCTAATTTCTATTTTTATGATGGGTTGAAATAGGAATACACAAAGACAACAAATAAAAGTTGTCTATATGAGAGTTTATAATTCACACATCACACTTATCATTCTATTCTCTACTAGCATCCTATCATCAGAAAGAGTGCGAAGAGAAGTTTAAAGGATTTTCTAAAAGAACGTGTTGATTTAGAAGACAAACCATGCGACTTTAGAGAGCAATTAAGCATTATGGATTTAAGTGCATTATGAGTACTCTAATAGATATGATAGTTCAAGTGAATTACGTCTAGGATTGTTTACTAAGTTCCAATAGAAATGCAATATCGTCTCATAATACACTATGTCGGTTTTGCTCACTATGAATGGTGTAGTTGAAAGATGAAACAAGACACTTAAGGACATGACAAGGAGTATTATTTATCATTCTATCTCACCAGAAACACTTTGGAGATAACACTTAAGAGTGCCTCATATATCATTAATAGGATTTCAACTAAAGTGACCGTCAAAATCCCTTATGAACTTTGGACAGGCAAGAAGTCTAATCTAAAATACTTGTATGTTGTGGATGTTTAGCTAAGGGAAAACCTTATAAGCCTAATGGGAAGAAACTACACTCAAGGACCATGAGTTGCTTTTTTATTAGATTCTCTGAAAGATCAGGATTACAAGTTTTATGATCCCATGATTAAATCAATTTATGAGTCGGGAAATGCTCAATTCTTTGAAGATGTCAAGTTTATAAGGGAAGATAAAGTTAGAGACTTTGTCTTTGAAGAGGAATATATTTGTAGGTGTTATTAACATTGATCAAGATCTCATTCCTGACTTTATTCAAGACACAACAAATCAGCACAATGTTGAAGAACCTCTTATATAAGAAATTATTCCAAAAGAAAAAAAGCTACCATCTCAAGAACCCAAACCATTAAGGAGATTCACTATGCAGTGCCAGATGACTATATTATATTTCTTTAAGAGAGTGAGATAGATATTAGAGTGATAAAAAATGCTATGAATAAGGAGATAAGGTCGATAAAGGACAATAATGTATAAGATCTTATCCTATTACCAAAAGTTACGAAATTTATTAGTTGCAAATGGATATTTAAGACCAAAAGGATTTAAAAGACAATGTAACGAGATACAAGAGGCGTTTTTTCACAAAAACTTTATACAGAAAGAATGCATCAACTATAAAAGAGACTTTATCTCCAATTTCTTGAAAAGACTTTTCAGGATCATAATGGAATTGGTGGCACATTCCAATCTTGAATCACATGAGATAGATGTGAAGACAGTGCTTCTTAATGTAACATGATTGGCCAACTAAATAAAATAACCTAAAAATCACCCGGCCATGCAATTGTCCGCGGTCTTCTAATTTTGATTATTTATAAATTACGGTACATGTTAAATATTATAATAGGCTATTAAATTAATATGGAATAACTTAAAAATAAATTACTATTATCTTAATCATGACAATAATCATGCATTATAGAATTATAGAACTTTTTAAGATAATGTAGATTAAAGGATAATTTTCTTTTTAACATTTTAGAGAGATGTCTGACATTTTTGTCTGATTAAGAAAAAAAAAGTGTAGATTCCTTATCATTTAATTTAAAAAAAATTAAGAAATCAAATGTAACTATTATTTTAACTAAGCCATTAATTGAGGTCGCTAAAAATCTTAATCAAATTGAAGCAATCGATTAGGTCGGCAAAAACGTGAAACATGCATGCATCAATAAACATTTATTTTTATGTTTATTTTTATTTTGACAATTTGCTTCGTAACATGATCCTCGTTACAACTAAAAAAAATCATTAGTCATAATTAAGGACAAAAAATGTTCTGATCTAATTACATTAGAGTCCTTATTGTTTATTTAAAAACTAAGAAAACTAGATATTTAAATATTTTAATATTTAAGTCCCTTCTGTTTCAATTTCTATAAATCCCTCATAGTATTCGATAATGAGGGAATAGGTAAAATTATTTAAACCCATCAAAATATCTTTTTAAGCTCACTTTTCAATTTAAAATTTTATTACTAAAATACGTAAAATATAAATTACTGATATGGCCAAGATAATAAAATAAAAAGAAAGTTTTATATTCTAAAATTTTTGTAATCACTTTTAAATACATCCAACGTATACATCCCTCTTAAACATTAAATTTGTTATATTTTATTCTAATTCAATTAATCAAAAGTATAAACGATGAAGGATTTTGGTAATGAAATGTTCTTAATCAACCTCCTAATTGGATTTCTCCGCTAATCATACTTCCAGCACAAAAAGCACAATTAATTAGAAAATGAAATTTTCAAGTAAAATCCTAATCTTTTCAAAAACTGAAGATAGTTGTAATCCCTATACCATCTCTAGTTCACTAGTTGTATATCTTTTGTTAAAAGCTTCTCCCAAATCCTTTTTGTGGTGATAATAATGTAATGAATTACATGTATACTGAGTTTTAAATTTATATAAATGTTGGGTTATTTAAATTTGACCATCTGTTAAAAAATATAGTTGAATAAATTATATTTGTTGGTTTGTGATGAACAAATTACATTTTAACAATAATTTAATAAAAAATTATTATTGTATTTGATAAAAATTATTATTTAATTAGTGGATGTATATACAAATTTTTGTTAGTGGATGCCATATTGGGTATTTATAAAGGTTTATATAGTAAAACTAAAAATTTTCAATTTGATTGGTAGTGTAAGAAATAGGAAACAATCTAGGGTTTTGGTTGTTGGCCTGAATTGCTACAATTGTATATCCAACAATAACTTTTAAGAGGAGTAGATGGCTCGTTTGTTTGGGGTGGTTGCTAACAACCTAACAATTGGTCTATGGCTGCTATTTTTTTATAAATTTCATTCATTTTTTAGAAAGATTTATTCTTAAGCCTTCGATAATGATGTTCGTAATAATTTTTAGTTTATAGGTACCGTAATTTAAAAGTCACGAGAATTTGGTATCAAAATACTATCAAGTGAGCTCTTAATTCGCTTCCCGAGGTTTAAGTCCTTCCAGTCTCCATGAGCACTTACCTTCCCGATTGGAAAGCAACTGTCCCAAATTAAAGATATCTAGTGATGATGTAATAATTTGGGGGGAAAGAAAACAAATTAATTCAACTCTGTAGCTAACAACAGTAACATTTGTGAACTAATAATTTTTTTTTCATGATTATGATTTTGATATTCAAGGTCTTTGGATAAGCAGTGAAGACTCTTGGGGATCTTGCGTGCATGCATGCACGTGATAATACATTTTGTTGTTCCCTCTCTTGAGGAAAGTCCATGTCATTCCTATGTGGGGCACTGTCCCACATACATTTTTTAATATATGCACGTGTCATTACTTTTGCTACACACATTGTTATAACAGGTTGCTAAATAAATAAATAAAGTGTTTTACATATCTTGCTTTTGTCTTTTGCTTTATATTTGCTGTCTATATGATTTGAGATTTATTAATACGATAAGTAGGGGGTGCCAATTAATTGTTGATGAGTTCTTTTCAGGTATAGTAATTAGTTTGAATCCTACTGATGTACTGCCAAATGCATTGACACCAGATCTATAGCTTAGTGATATTTATACCCCCAACATATGTTTGGGCTCATAAGTTCGAATCTCATGTAAGTCCTTTTTGGAATAGTGATAAGAAATTTTTTTTTTTGAATTAATTCGATAGATTTTCAAGTGGTGTTATAAAATTTATGTGTCAAAGTCTCAATAAATTTCAAATTATAATTTTAAAAGTGAAATCATACATGATCAACATCCAAAGTAGTGTTTTGAAATATAAGAGCACGTACGGATATTATTATTTTGTAACATTTATCAGTAAATAACGCGTTGAAGGTTTTTTAAAATAGCGGTACCGAAAATCACTCGGCACAATCCGAGTGATCAGGGTTGTTGTCCTCTAATTTGGAGGATAGCAGTTCGAACTCCCACAAAAATATTATGAGATATTTTCTTTTTTAATTAATTGAGTGAATATAGTTTTTTCTTTTACTCGTGAGTGAGGAGTAGACATCTTTTAAATATTTATTAAAATTAAAATATAAATAAAATTTTATTAATTTAATTTATAAATATCAATTATGATCTCATGACATATGAATTATGAATTATAGCGTAAATAGTAATATCGTGTAATAAAAAAAAATATGGAGATTCCGAACTATTGAACCTCCTAGGCATGGGGGTAGCACATTGATCTGTCGAGTCAAAAGTAAAATGCAATGAATGAACCAGTGGGTCGGTTCATCTTTCCAGAATCCTCTTTGATTTTGGCAGTCATTTCGAAGTTGGTAAGTTGTCTCCCTCAGCTTTATTGAAAATCTCCCGCTCTTTTCATTTATTAAAGGGCCTTGATTTTGGTTCCCATGCCATCATATCTCCCAATTTGAACATCGTGAGATTATTTATTTATTTTTATTAATTTTTTTAATCATTTGCCGATGTTTCAATTATGAGGTATGGTACTCGCAGAGTACTTCGGGCAGATCATTGTTAAAGACAACACATAAGAATTTGATATAGTAATAATTTATTATAGATTTCTCTTCTAACAAAATTACTTATTTTAATAAAATAAGCATTAAGTTAAAAAGACAAAAAAATATTGTGCTTATTATGAGACTTTTCTAATTAGTACAATGACGCATTTTCTATAACAATCGATCATCTATAGCATGAAATCTTCCAGGCCTAGTTATAAACATTTCATAACTAGAAAATAATCAACTCATAACATAAAAAGCATAAAACAAATACAATTAAAGTTACTATAAATTTAAATTTGGATGGAAAAAAAAAATCAATCTACCTTATTCATACAGAGTGAAAGGATAGACAAAAAAAAAATGAAAATGAAAAGTTGTTATTACCAATGAGGGAAAAAAAATTCCCCTCTTGGTTGGATGAAAAAATTGTCAAGCACATGAGAAGATTTCCCCTTTAATGTTTGGAATCTAGATCCGTCTCATATGGGTGCAAGGAAATTAAATTACCGCTAGGTCAGTGGCGGACCTACACGTGGGTTAGACCGGGCTACAGCCCGGTCTAGTTTAGAAAAAATAATTTACACCCCTTACTTTTTTAATAATTTAGTAAAATAATAGAGTTTCCATTTTATTTTCATATATGTCCCTAACTCAACTACCCTTATATTTTCATCAATTTAGTATAACAATAGAGTTTTCATTTTATATTTAAATATGTCCCTAACTCAACTACCCATATGTTTTCATTAATTTTATATAATAATAGAGTTTTTATTTTATTTATAAATATGTCCCTAAGTCAATTATATTATTTTCAATTGAAATTAGTGACTTATTTTATAAAATGATTAAATTATATATTTATTGAATGGATTGAAAACATTAGGGTGTTAAAATTTTATTACTGCTTTAATTTATTTTAAAAGGCTTCTAATTAAAAAATATATATGTCAATGTAATATAACATCATCACTAGACTTAAAAGTACTTACAGAAATAACATATAGTTACAATTATCAATATTTTCATAAAATTTTAATGTGAATTTTCATATTTTATTTATTAGTTATATTAACTAAGAGGACAAGTTAGAAAATAAAATTTGAGTATTTTAAGAGCTTTTAATAGAAGAATCATCAACTTCTAATTCTTTAAAGAGAAATAGAGCATCTGACAAAGAAACAACTGCACCTAAATATCTTTTTGCTGAATTGAGTTTAGTTTATTATTGAAATTTTTGACTAAAAATACTTTTACAATTTGAAAGGATGAATAAATTTTAATTATTTAATTTATTAAGTCGGGTAATTTAGTACTTCACTTCAAGCATAAAAGTTTTACTTGCAATTTTTAATTGATTATAATTACATGTATTGATCTATTTTAATTTAAAATTCTTAATTGATTTTTTAATCCTTATATGATTACAAGTTATTATAGGTTACAATGTCAAATTCTATAATTAAAAAATAATATTTTCATATTTGAATTGTCTTTTGTTTTCTACTCTTTTTTTATAATTATTTTTGTTTATAGTACATATTTAGAGAGATAAAGTTCTTGGTATTCCTCCTTATTTGATATACTTATTTCTACTTATAAATTTTTATATTCGCTTCAAAATATAAATTTTAAAATTTAGCCCGGGGTAATATTAAATCTTGGATCCGCCCCTGCGCTAGGTTACGATAACAATTAAAAATCTTAATGAAATTTCAATGTATTTTAAAAAAAAGATAATATATAAATAATCCGTGGTAAATTACTCATTATTCACTTTTTTTGGAAAAAGCTGCAGTTATTTACATGGTAGTTTGACAAAATTTTGATTCATAACAATTGGATAACCAAAATGGTAGTCTAGAATAAATAGAAGGTGTTCTTAAAAAAATAATATTGATAAACTAAATATTATTTGATAATATTATTTTTTCATCCATGAATTTGCATAACATAAAAATGAAAATAATAACATTCACGATCAATATTTGTTACTAATCACACAATCTTTGTACTTATCAACTCCAGGTTTTGCTTTCACATAAAGCAATGGATTGTTTACGTGTGAGTTATATGTTTAAATAACGAAAGATTTTTTTAATACTGGTAAACTTCTGGTACCGACTAATCATTTAATAGATTTTTGACTATATATGAAAGTGACAAATATATATTAAATATTTCTATGAAAACAACTACTTCCACAATTTACATGTGAATTTTGAACACGTCAAATAAACTATAGGAAATCAACTCAATTACGTCCACTAAAATTGAACCGTTTGACGCATGCCTTATTATTTATTTGTTTAATTTGTGTCAACATTATATTTATTTAAATCATTTTCACATTGTCTCATAGTCATTAAAATGGTCAATGATTCTCAACTTAATTATTGTGTGTAAAAGAGTTATGCTTCGTTATTAATTTGTAAATGATTGTAAAAAATTATGATACAATTCAGGTTTAGGAATAGTGTTGATACAAAATTTAATTATAATTTTAATTTTCTAACTAAATTCTAAGATTATACACAAAATCTTAATATAATCTATCATGTATTAGGGGGAAAAAAATCTCTTGTTTAACCAAAAAACAAGCATATATTTTTCTCATATATACAGGTAAGATGATTTTGATGCAAAATATTTGACTTTTCGAGTTTGTCTTTTATTCTTTTCACATGGAAACATAATCTGTCATGAATCAAGGAAATAAAACAAATTATTTTAGACTTATCCACAACTAATTTTAAAAAAAAAATTGATTTGGGTATTATGGTAGCATGGATATATTAAAAAGTAAAGAGAAAGCATTGAGCGTATGTTTGAAATTTTAACAAGTATACAAAGTAAAAATTAATTTTTAAAAAATTTAATAAATAAGTGTTCCATATAAATGAGTATTTAGAATAATTTTTAAAGTGCAAATAACCTCTTCTATTATATGATCAACAAAAGTACGGATTTTTTCAAAAATAAACTAAATAATATCAAAATCGTTGTTGATTAAAAAATTAGGTCATGTTATTTTTAACACATGTGCTTATTATTATTGTTATTATTAGTTTGGAAACTAACATAACATATTCTTTACAAAAAAGAATCTGCACCCACTTCTGGTCCGTGCATTTCGGTCCAATACTTGGGGCTTGCTCAGCGGTCTTTAAATTGACCATCTTTTTCACTTAAAAAAGAAGAAGAAAAAGATAGTAAAAGGTTACTGCTACTTTTCTTAGTTAATTTAGGCTTTGTTTGCTATTAATTTTTAAACTATAATTATTTTTAAAAATTTTAATAATAAAATAGAAGTAAATAGTATTTAATAAATATAATTTTGATAAAATTAATAAAAATATAATATTTTCTTATATAAGTGTAAATAAATTTAATTTTTAAATTAAAACAATTAATGTTACTTACTATTTTACTGATATAACTTTTAAACTATAACCGTTTAACTTTAATTCTAAACAAGACTTTAATGTTCTCATTCATAGCAATTAGCGAAAATATGGATTAATATGGACCGATTGAAGATATTTTACCTATTAAAAAAATTGAATCATAAGAAAACTATCCGAATTTTCCACAAAAAAAAAAATCATTACAAATAACGAGGAGAATCAACAATCTTGACTTAGAGCTCTTACCAAACCACAAAGACCAACTTTTCAACAAAGAAAGTCCAAACTGAGGGCTCTATACATTTATGTATATGTATATTTGTGAGTGTATACAAACATACATAAAAGTTATGTGGGCATCATAATGTTTAATGGTGACATTTCAAGGTTTAAAATTACCATCCCCATCCGAAAAATAAATGAGAAATATATTTATTGAACATTATCTAAAACAATAACAAGAAATTCCTGTTTATATCTTAGGCTAAACCAGTCTTTCTTAAAATGAACATAATTACTCAATAAATCAAAGTCGTAAATTAAGATACTAACATGACTCTAATACAATAACAAACATAAAAGTGATTAAACCCTAATATGTCATACCTTATACTAGTGCTTCTAGGGCAATTAACTTTTGCCAACTCTAACGAAAAATATAGGATGTAATGGAAACAAATAGGGATCAGTGAAGCTTCATTGATAAGTTGAGCAAATGGGATTATGCAATGGAGTAGAAATGGTTGTTCTTTTTCCAATCTTTGAGTAAAGTTGCTGTAAGTTGAAGGTATTTGTTCCGCAACCACAAATCTATACCTCTTTCGGTTGTTAATATGAAACATTGACTTATACTTCTTCATAGTTTTATTACATTTTTTTTGGGGCTGATGGCAACCAAATACTCTCCCCATCAATGTGTATGAGCGGGGTAAAACCCTAATACCTCTTCTTTGATATCTATTAGATTTTGCCAACTGATCTCTAACACCCACACTCATACCTCTTGATTTTAAAAATAAGGATTATCTCGTGATCTAATCATTTATCTAAGCAGATATAATTACATGCTTGGTAATTGATAAATGTGAATAAAATAAATAAGTCTTGACCATATATAAATAGAAATGCATACTTACAAAAAAATTAATCGAACCTATGGCTCAAATCATGAGAGATACTCATAAATAAGGGAAAATGCATGTCCAGTCACTATATTTTGACACAAGGGTCCGTTGATTCATATATATTTATATATTTTTTTAAATCTCAAAAAGTACTGAAATTAAATATATTACATTCTTACCTTTATTTTTTATTTTTTTTACAAAAATATTCTACCAACAAAATTCTCGACATTAATTAATTTATCTATAAAAGATTGATTAGCAAATTAACCAATAATTATCTGTTAGCAAATTAACCAAGAAATATTAGTATAAAAGAACTGGTATTTTTTGTACTTGTGCAACATTCTTACAAATAATAATTTATACAAAAATTAATATCAACCAACTTAAAGTAATGTTTAGTATCCTTACAAAAATCTAACTAATAATTATTTTTTAAAATTAATTTACCAAATTACTCCTAAAAGTAAAATAATACTATAAAAGTTTGTGTAAATTTTTGTGTTGCTTTTAAGGTTAATTGAATAGATTATCATTTGTTTCTTTTCATTAATATCCCAAGGAATATTGTTCCAAGGGTATTATTGTAAAAAAAAAAAGAAAAAAAAAATAAGAGTATAACATATTTAACAATAAAGGTGTCTTGAAGTATTTTTTTTTTTAAATATAGAGTATAAATAAACACTTAACTCAAGATATAAAAATGAAACAAGCATTTACTCTATCCAATATCTCGATCCTAAGACTTGTAATTCTAACTCCAACCATAACATAACTCTCTATCTGAGCTCTCAAAGTGCATTTGTTCTTTTTCAATCTGACTTATTAGAGCTACTTTTGGTCTGCATAACCTGATATGCTCATGTCATTTGCAATCTGTTCTCTTTTTTTTGCCCTTTTCTTTCCTGACGACATGTTGGCTTCGATATTTGGTTTATTATATTATAATAATATTTTTATAAGGCTTGAATTGTCTGCCATCCCACTCAATTTCTTACAAATAATATAAGCACTTAAAAAAATGGAACAAAAGAAAACAACCAACAACATCCCAAACGATTTGGTCAGCACTGGAAAAAAAATTGAAACAAAACAAAATATCTCATGTTTAACAAAAAAAATAAGCATATCTTTGTTCTTGTTTATCTGTTTCTTTATTTTATTAGTTGATTTTCGACTGTGAAAATAACAGATTGACGAAGCAAATATTTGTATGAAAACAACTAGTTCCACAATTTGCATGTGAATTTTTAGATTTCAAATAAGCTATAGGAATTCAACTCAATTATATGCATGCCTTATTATTTATTTGTTTAATTTGTGTCAACATTATCAAAATATTTATTTAAATCAACCACCATGTATTATTATAAACGTTAATCAAGCAATGATCATCAGGTGATTTTTAGTGTAAAAGAGCTTTAGGAAATAGTGTTGGTACAATTATAATTATTGTTTTAACTGAATATGAAGATTATGGGTCCGGCTATGTTACCCACCGGGTTTTGTAACCCATTTTTGTATTCTTCAAATCCGCAGTTAGATTTAGCCCAAGAGTAGTCCAATCAATGGCTTAGATGTGTTTATTGGATTATTAACAATCAAAGTCCCTATTGTTTATGTAAAATTAGAAATATTAAAATTTTGACATATAAGTCCATAATTTTTTTTTAATTTTTTTACACTATAGAACCACGTTTCTAATTAAATGACTTATTCTTACATTTATTAACATATATTTAAATTAACACATTTTCTTATTAATTAGCAAATTAATTAATTTAATATATAGTTAAACTATGTATATTATTTACTAATCATAATTGATGGTAAATGTAAATATGATTTTTTTTAATTTAACCTAATGGCAACCAATTTTCTCTCACCCAAGTGAGTAAGGATTGAATATCATAACACAAAAGATTTTATTATCATTGAATATCATAACACAAAAGATATTATTATCTCAAGTAGATGGAATGTACAAAATTTGATAATGATTTAATTTCATATTCTATGTCGTTACTGTTTTATTTTTTTTGTAACATAATATTATTTATCATACTATCAATTATTTGATTATGTAATAAAAATATATTTATTTGCCAATAATAATAATAATAAAAGTGTTAGTTTATGAGTCTACAAAATTATTTTTGTTTGTTTGAAGGAGGGCTTTTGTATTTTTGGTTGAGTTTTTGTCCTTAAATAAAAAGAATAAGTTTAATTGGGTATTTAAATATATTGACATTTGTTTCTCTACCCCAACATTTTAAATAGTCATTGGCGCACATTCATACAATTAAAATACTTCATTAACTTAAATGGGAGAAGGGTAAAAGAAAAATAAATCTAAACATTTGTTACTCTATTTGAAAATAATTTAAATATTTATTTATTGAAAATAAACAAAAAAATAAATATTTTCTATTCTTTCTTCTCTCTCATTAACATTGCGCATGGACAACAATTGGCAATTCAGGTCAGTGAATCGTGTTCATGTCATATTCGCCAATTTAAGCTAATCCAATCTCAACCTTACCCAACCCATTTATTATCTTGTCATAATTGTGTTACCTATCTAGCAAAACTTTAATTTTCAATTAAAAATATATTTTTAATTCTTTTATTTTCTATAAATTTTTTAAGTGCTATCTTCTTAATCTCTAATCAATTTTTTTTAAATATAAATAAAATATTTTTAAAATATGAAAAATCAACACATATCTCAATTAAATATAAGTCAATTAATATAATTAATTGTGTTATAAACAAATTATCATACTAGAAATTTTAAAACCTAAGGCAATATAGTTATTAATCGAGTTGACAGTTAGGAATAGCAACCAAATCCATTCAAGTTGGATATCCAAGTATCCGATCCAAATAGATTGGATAATATTATCCAAAATATTGCAGATTTGGTTTATTTAATATCCATCCACGAACTTGATTATTATTAATATTTAAATATATGATAATAAAATTGAATATTATAATTAATATTCAAGTTTTGCAAATTAAATGAAAAATCAAAATGACATTGCCTAATATTATTGCGCACTCAACGACAACAATGACGGTACCATCGCCAAAAACTAGAAGTGACTATTAACAGTTTCAAAATTCTTTGATCTATGAAATGGTAGTAACGTTGCTGGATAAAGCGATATGCTGGTGACAAATGCGCTTTCCAATGCAAGCAACCATAGCAAGAGCACTTGATCACGTAGTATTTTAAGGTTCATCACCACCTTTGACAACCAAATTATCGGTCTCTAAATTGGATAAGAGTGGTAGTGTAATGCAACTCACCGTGTGGCATAGTTACAGTGGCAGCCATTTTTGGAAGGCACGTCACTGCATGTGCGACCCTATATCATAGTTTTTTGGCATTGAGATATCATTGTGTAGATCATTTAATTTCGAGTCTAATAGTACCCTTCATTGTCCCCTTCAATTAGTAATGCCATCACCAATGATGGAGCAGTTGTCACTGTTGAGTGTTGGAGAATACATATTTATAAAAGTTAAAAATTGTCATTTTGCACTCCAAGTCTTATTAACATTTGTATTTTTATGTGTTTAGGTCTTTTAAACTTTGATTGTATGTGTTTTGTTATAATTTGAGTATGTTATGTATTTCAAAGGTATTTTGGTTATTTCATAATTAACGAGAAATTAGGCAACAAAATAGACAGCATTTTAGAGCTCAGAATAGTTGAAAACATTAAAAAAAGGCATAAAGGGCAAAATCATGATTTTAGGATTTTGGTGGGTCTTATTGGACCGAAAAATGTTGATGTGACATTGATGGTGATGTGATAATGATTGATGAAGTGGTAATATTCTATTGGATTGAAAAATGATGACGTGATATTGACCTATGATGTGACAACATATTATTGACCGAATCACAGCTTTCATAATGTGTTCCAACCAATCAGAGCTTGCCACTATTTAATCTTGAGCGTACAAAATTTTTTTATCTAATGACCATGATTTATCTATTGTACCTATAATTGGAAGGCTCTCCCCCTAATTCCACATCTCTGAATCCAAATTTGAGCTCTATTTTTTATAATTTTCCCTCTATCTTGTATTTTCTATGTATTTTAATAAAATTATCATTTTACCCTTAGTTCAATTATTAGTAGCTAATTTAATTTTAGGTTTGGGTTAAAGGTAAAGTCTCAACATGATCCATGAACTTAATTTAGTAAGTTTATTCGTCATCTCTCTTTGATTTATGTGGATTATTTTGACTCATTGTTGATAGACAATAATGATCTTGTAGATTTTGCACAGTATACCGGCTCCTTAGTGCAAGATCATTACTATTTGGACAATGAGCACATTACACTATATTTATTCGTGAGAAACTCTCCTCTAGTATTATTGGTTCATCTTAACTTAGTGTAGACAAAATATGAATATAAGTTATTTAGTGGACGGTAATGCCACATTGTCAACAATAGGTATAGCATGTACTTGACATCCATTTAACAGAAGATTATTTCCCTCTATCACAATGAGTGTTTGATACCATATTTACTAGAATTAAGACTATAAGGAGTGGAAATACCTCCTCATAAATTAATTGGAACTAAAAGGGAATATTAAGCTTATGGTAAAATGTTAAGTATGAATCTAGAGACTCAAGTCTTTCATTTGAATTGTTTCATTCTTAATTTACTCCCATCATTTTATTAATTTAAATTTCAATACAGCTCGAAAATCACATCCAACCAATATAAACTAGGAAAATTAACTTTATCATTGTGGGATCGATATTCATTGCCATTAATCTATACTATAATAAATTTGTGCGCTTGCAAAAAATTAAGGGATTAAATGAAATCCACGTTGGCGAATTAGGATCGGACATCAAGGAAGTCAAAGTGATAGTTGAAAGACTTTCTCACCAAATAGCATCATTAACAGCTGCCAAATCAATAAACCCACGTGACTACAATCAATTTGACCATGATTCATACTCATGTCAAGCTAATGCCATCAATGTGATGAGAAAGTAGTCGAACTACAACCCTTACTCCAATGCTTACAAATGTAGATGGAGAGACCATCCCAACTTTTCATTGTCTCACAGATTCCAACAGAGTAGAATAGCAGCTCGACCAACACCAGTACAACCAGTTCACCAAGCTCCTCAAATCTTTCAGCCACCATTTAGACAGTACAATCAGAATCAAAGCTACTTACATAACAAACCATTGTAAGAGGCACTACAAAATTTTGACTCATTTTGCACTGCAACAATAAAAAATATCACCATTGACGAGTGCAGAATAAGACGAGAGCTAGCATAAATTCACAAGACCAATCAATTTTGAATGTCGAAAAGATGGTGGGTTAGCTTGTCTCTTTAGTTCAAACTTTAGCGATGACCATTGAGAAAGGCAAATTCCCAAGCTAGCCAGTACCCAATCCTAAGGGAGTACATGAAGTTATTTTCAGTTCACTCCAGCAGCATGAAGAAGTCAAAGCCATCATAACCTTGTGAAAAAGCAAAGAAGTTAACAACAAAGTGGAGATGCTGGTGAAAAAGATAATTTAAGTTATACCTTTAGACTATGAGGACTCATCACTAAAGGAGAAAAAAAAAGCAGTGCACAGAATACATCCCTAAAGCTCTTAGTTGATAAAATTCAATTTAATAGAAATTAAACTAAGAAAATAATTAAGGTAAAGAATATTTCAATAAGACAAAGATTACCAAGGTTTTTAAATCCACCACTATCTAATTAGTAATTACTTAATTATCAATTAACCTTCAAAGACACGTGTAGGGAAATAATTAAATAAATAAACAATTATTTTATTAAATAGAATTCGTTCTTAATCTCAATATTTAAAAATTAGCTATAAATACTTGAATTAGGAACAACAAAATTAATATAACCAGCCAATTGAAAGCTTTGAAGGACTACTGTTGCTCTTCGTCCTCTCTGACTTTTACTTCTCTTCTTGTATCTCCGCTTGTCCTTCAATTGTGCAGCTTTCTTGCCTTTATATTAGAGGTAGATAAAAAACTGTTGCCATGAGAAAAAAAAATACAAAGAAAATTACAATTTAAAATAAAAAATCGAACCAAATCGAAAATCAAACCAATTTGATTTGGTTCGATTTAAATTATTATTTTTTTAAAAAAACTGACAATTCGGTTTGAAACTGAACCAAACCTTTGGCCACCTTTACTTTATATAATTCCCATATTCTAAACCCAAAGCTTGCCACATAATTTAAAATGGTAAAAGCCAAAAGCTATTAATTTGTTTCCTTTGTTCTATATTAACACGAATTAATTATAAACCTTTTTTTACATGCTGGTCACTTTAGCTTTAAAGCAAAAATACATTTTAATCATAGGTAATTATCCACCGACCGCCTGTTTTTTTTAACTTTTTCAAAAATATAAAAATCTTTTTTTTTGCAACACTCTACCTGAAATTAATATTTTTTTTACTGGTCCACTCCTATTATAAAATGTTAGAACTTTGCTGACTTCATCAGGATAAAATTGTTGTTTTACAACGATATTGTTTGAAGACAGAAGTGGACAAGTGTAAAACAATATAACTTTAAGTGGAGTTCAGCAAAAAAATATATTAAGAATTGTGTATTTTTTAAAAAATACAAAAATAAAGTGGTTGGTGGATAATTGCTCTTTTACATTTGGGGGTAAAAAAGTTATTTATACAATATTCCGTTAGTTCTCTTAACAGTTTGAAGATGGAAGTGGACATATGCAAAATAATATAACTTCGAGTGAAGTTCAGCGAAAAAAATTATGAATTGTGTATTTTTAAAAAAGTGTAAAAAAATAGATAGTTGATGGATAATTACTCTTTAATCATTTATTTTTCTTTTTGTTTGAATGTGTACAAATGAATTAATTTGCTGGCTTTGGCTTCTTCAACTTGAATTCCACGCGTACTTTTTCAATTATTTTTACTGTTCAATAAAATAATTTAATTGACTAAAAATAACTAATAAATGTATTGTTAAGGAGAAAATATGAAAATATTTTGTATTATCACCCACCTTACTTCCATTAAAAAATAAAACAAAAGAATGAAAATTCATTTTTGAATTCAAATTTGATTGGGGGATCGGATTCAGCCGATCTTTTAGTAATAGAAATAGTGTTAAACATCCTAAAAAATTATATTATACTGATGCAATATTTTTGAATTCAAATCTGATTGGGGGATTGAGTTTAGCGTATTGTATTCAATATTTCAAAAAGGGAAAAAAATGGTTTTTGTCAAAAATAAACTGAAACGATAATATCCAAGTCATTGTTTTTTAAAAGATTTTAAAATATGCACCATTTTCTGGTCTTTGAATTTCGGTCCAATTTATGGGGCTTTGCTGGGCAGTCTTTAAGTTGGCCATCTTTTTCACTTTGGGAGAAAAAGATGGTAAAAAGTTTACAACTACTTTTCCTTGGTCTAATGTTCTCAGTCAGACCATTACAAAGGGCAGTACTTGGTTTGTTTCGATTCTGGATCGGTTCTTTGAATTTAAAACCGAACACGGCACGGGTCCAAGTTGTACCGTAGTAGACTGATCCAAAACAAGATCTAGACTCTAGAGTACAATGGAGTCTATCATCACAATTAAAAAATAAATAAATAAAAGGAAATGAGAAGTGCTTTAATTAATCTTGACTAATGCTTCCGTTGGCAACAATAGAAAGGCCCGAATGAAATTAAGAAAACGCTATAAATTTGGTCTGTCTTGGACTATAGGCTCAATTCCATTATATTTTTTTTTATAAAAAAAAAATTCCCTTAATAGTCAACTACTAAAGGCCCCAAAAAGCTTCCAAATGAGTTGGGAGAAACTAAATTAACTAACTTCCTAACTTCAAATGTACTGCATGTGATTCAACTTTCATAAACTAGCATAAAATCACCCTCGTAAGTCGTAACCGGCTATTCATCTTACAGCACTTTTATTCATTGGAATTATCCTCAGATAGCTAGTCAAGCCAGTTTAGGCTAGTAGCTCTAATTTGTCATGCCATTTTAGCAATCATAACTCCGCAAACAAATATTTGTCATGCCATTTTAGCAATCATGTCACAACAGCATACTCTTGTCAAAATCAGAACCAATTATAACACCACAAACAAGCCATTTTAGCAATCATAACAGATTAGGAACTGCATCTCCAATGTCATAGAAAAAACTATAAAAACTTGACATTTTTGCAAGGTCAGCGATTAAACTTTCAAATCAGTATACCAAATTAACTATTCAAAATTACAAGAGTTCATCTTTTTAGGTAGCCGAGAATGCCAAAAAAATAATTGTAAAGATTTATGTTACAAATGAATTTATCATTATTTTTGTAGTACAATGTTGGCATAACAGAGTTTTATAAAAAAAAGAAAAAAAGAAAATGAAATATTAAGTGTCCATTAACTTATCATTATCAAATTTCATCAATTTTCTCCTCCATTCGTAGAGCTGAGAAAGTCTTTTAAATTGATGTAGAAGATTCACCAAGAAATTCTGATCTCAACTGCATCAGCAGCCTGCCAAGATAATTTAGGCCCTCTCCTTCGCGGCCTCCACCCCAAAAAAGATCATGTGGTGAAGCTTCAACAAGAACAGAACCAGCAGTGGAGAGCAGCATAGAGTTCAAATGAGGATAAATGGAGAATTTGCATTTTAATGCTCTATACATTATATCAATTTTCACACTCTCCCAATCACTTCTGACCTGCATTCAAACACCGAGCATTAATTCACAACAAATTGCAAGGAAGAAGTAAGATATTCAACTAGATATCCAGAAGAATTTGATGTTCACATGGTACTATTGCATGTAAAAGCGAGAATTACAGGAAATGCATGCACAATTAACAGCCCGGGCCCAACAACCAAGTAAATACTGTCCGTTTTGGGACATGGCCCGTCATTTTGTTACAACCAAGATGCATCTACTTAGGAGAATGCACAGCTTAAAACTTATGCCTGCTCTGCTAGCGACGTAGGATGTTACAAATTGATAAATTATTCAAGGTTAAATGGAAATGGAAATATGCCAATAGGTTGACATGTAGTATAGCAGAGGTATGGTTCTTAAATAATTGAGACAGAATGTAATAGACATTCGTGGACTGCAGGAGTAACGTTGAGGAACACCTTATAAATATTGCGAAAGAAATTCATATCCAAAAGTCAAAAATAACAGTAATAAAAGAAAAATGACTAAAAATTCCAATCGCTTCCTCTTTTTGCATTTATCTTCTGGAAAATCATTAATTCTTGTCATCAGAGAAAGTAAGGGGTGTACAAACTTGGTTTTCTCTAACCATAATTTTAATTATATGCCAGTATTTTGTTCTATTGTTCATGTCAGAAATGATTCCTAAAATTTAAGGTAACACTCCAATCAAAATGATCATTTGGGATAGGGGGATTCATATCAGCAACAGATAACAGAATAAAACTTTATGTTGTTAAATATTTGTTTGCCACCGACATTCAAGACATAATGCATTCCTTAAATTATCATATATTAACAAAGTAGTGTAAATTCACCTAGCCATCATATTCACTGAACAACGTTGAAGAAAGGTTTTAATTGAATAGTAGCAATGTGAAGAAACCCCAAATAAGAGGAGTCTGATGCATAAACAATATTAAACATTAGTGTATTGATAAAGAACAGTTTCCAAGTGAAAACAACAAAAGGACAGTAGACTGACACGAGGGCTGTGATACATTAATGTAAGGAACATGAAAAGATCTACTAAAGGAACAGAAATAAAAAATGACAAATTAAAAAGAAAAATGTAATTCAAAATAACAAGCAAGATGCAATCCAAGATTAGACATTCAACAGCCATTTTCGACAGGACAATAATCTCCAGTTGCCTAAAACAATTGTGAAAGAACCTAGAATCTGGACGGCTTCAATTATGCTAATAAGTTGAATGCATCCATAAATGCTTCAATCCAAGTTGACCTACAGAATTTTATTTTATTCTTTTTTTTAATTGAAACATGGAGAAAATGAGGGGAATTAACTAAAGGAAAAGATAAAAATCAGGAAGGCCTTACCCCTGAGAAAATGACTTAACAAAGATTCAAGGGAAAAAGAAATCTTGAACAAGACAACTAGGAAACATACTAAAATCTGATGCCGATTCAATGCATATCAATTTGATGGAAAGAAAATTGATCACAATTTATTACCCATGATAAACTAAGGAGAAGTAGAAATGGCCATACCCAATCAGGATGCTGCCTCTGCATGGACCTGCCTAATCGTGCTGCTTCCTCTGGACTTTTTGCAGTTTTTATCTTTTCAACAAAATCTTGTGCGGCAGGATCATTCACTCCAGTAAACTTGTGTGCCTAAAAGTTCAGGAGATTTTTGACTCGATATCGGCAGATTTTCCAATGAAATTTCCAAGATGAAATATGAAAAAATAAAAAATGCAAACTACCTGGTAGTAATGCTCCACACTTGACCAAGTTACATAATCACCATTAACATCTGGCATTTGGATTGGATGAGGAGAAAAATTTGAAAAGGCGCCATAAGGGTCCCATGTCTTGTAGAAATATATGATGCTTGGTTCATAAGGAGTGACAGTAGGATCAATTGCAAAAGTTTCATCCTCTGATGGAATAACAGGCATCAGGTCAGGGATGGGCTGAAGAAATCCACTGACAAGCATATCAGGTCCAACCTGAAATTTTCCATCATATAAATGATCAGGGATCTTCCTAAAATAATGAAAAAGGAGATTTATTTGAAATTGTTGTCCACATCTCTTGAAGTTCTTACGTGTATCCAACCGACAAAAAGGGTAATTTTTAGGGACCTCCCTTGAGGTTTAGTGTATTGACAGTCGGATGGAAAGTATTCATGTAATTACAGGGACCTCCCCTGACGTTAATACAAAAATACGTATAAAGTTATTATGAAGGGCAAATATGTAAACATAAATTTAAAATTTAAACAAAAACAAAATTCAAACAAACACAACTGAACGGAAGAATGACAGCCCCTTCTCCACGGGAGAGAAAACGTATACAACCCCTTCTTCGTGATTAAGGAGGATAGATCGAAGATCGAGGCCGAGTTGATGGAGATCTGTGGCGGGATCTTGAAATTATTGGACCAAAAATTGGTTCCCGCCGTTGCCGCTGCCGATTCCAAGGTGTTTTATTTAAAGATGAAGGGAGATTATCATAGTTACTTGGCCGAGTTTAATCTATTTGCACTATGTTTATTATTTTTTTTATTACTTTGAGATTATCGGCTCTGATCTCCCTCACCACGTAGCAGCTAGCAAGTCTCAACAGTCCTCACGCAGTGTCGGCTTTGATCTCCCTCACGCAGCAATAGCCTTGTCTCCGACAATTGCCGTAATCATCTTGTTAAGGCAACTCGTGTAGGACATTGTGCGGTTTATGAGTTGACTGTTAGGGAGTTGAAGCTCATTGTCCTGTAATTGCAGCCTTCGTGAAATCTCAGCTTCAGTATGTGAGCTTTCTAGTCTCAGTAACTTGAACCTTGCTAACAATCTCTTTAACCAGCCTATAGCCCTATACCTTTACATCTTTATCAGTGTAGCTTTTTGGAGACTTTGAATCTTAGTAATAATCTCATTTGGGGCACTATCCAGATCAGATTTCTCAATTTGGTTCTTTGAAAGTTCTTGATTTGAGCATAAACCATATTGAAGGAAAAATCCCAGAGAGCATCGACTCATTGGTGAATCTTTAGGTTCTCAACTTGGGAAGCAACTTGCTTTCGGGTAGTGTGCCTTTTGTTTTTGGGAATTTTAGTGAGCTTGTTGTTCTTGATTTGTCACAAAATGCATATTTGATGAGTGAAATTCCTGCCTTTTGTTTTTGAGGAAAGTTTATCCTGTAATTGCAGCCTCTATGTTTATTTGTTTCAAAGAAAGAGAGAGGGAGAGAGAGGGAGAGTGAGGGAGCAAAGTGCTTGAAAGGAACCAAGATTTGTTGCGTGAGGGAAAACAAAGGGTAGACTTGTTGTGTGGTAAGGGATAACGACAAGGGTATTTTTGGAATTTAAACGGTCAACTAACGGTCCACTTAACGGAATACTAACGTCAGGGGAGGTCCCTGTAATTACATGAATATTTTCTATCTAACTGTCAATACATTAAATCTCAGGGGAGGTCCCTAAAAAAAACCCCCGACAAAAATTATATGCAAACAATTAGCATTTGCTTAGCCTAGGGCACGAAACCAATGGTCAAAGAAAATAATTGGACCAGAGTGAAACTTGGAACAAAACCAAACCAGCATACAATTTACAGCAACTGAAGTTTCAAAACACAACTAACAAGCCTAGGGTTTAAAACCTAATAGGCTAGTGAAAGAATATCAAAGGAGCAAACCCAACAAATTTACAGTTCTATTTATCAGAAACTGTCTCCCACAGAGGAATCGATACTATCTACAGTTTTATTTATCAGAAACTGTCTCCCACTGAGGAATCGATACTATCTGATCATTACAATTTTCAAAACCTGCTTTTTAATTCACAAACAGAGAAGTAATGTTCAGAAATGTATTTGAATAGAAGTATTTCAGAACACAAAAGTCGTCTACCCAAAACAGTGTTAAACTAAAACAATGGTCAGAAGAGATTTTATGCCTACATTTCTTTACAGAATTTGCAGTCCACAATAGAATACTAGTATCAAATGTGTTTACACCGTTTTTTGCTGTAAAAATGCTGTTCTCAGAATATACGTACTCTCAAATCTTGAAAAGTTAAAACCAAATTTGCCTTTTCTTTCTTTTTGATACATTTCAATTTTACGAAATAGTTTTTACAAAAAGTTTCACAAAACACAAAATGTCATCAAATGAATACTAAATTCCTAAAAAAAATCCTTATTTACCTAGACCCTCAAAAAAACTAAAATGAAAAAGTTCAAGACAAGACAATAGAAAATGAACCCCTAAACAGTAAAACCAATGATAGCGGAGGTGGATGACGACGACGATGATTGGTAAATTTATTATTATTATTTTCTTTATTATAATTTATTACAATATTATTATTATTAACAACAATGACAAGAATAAGAACAATGACTATAACAATAAAATAATAATATAATAATATTTTTTATTGAGGAAAAAACTGAAATTGTCAAATTTGAGTGGGGTAAAATGGTGAGTTCAAGGAATGAGGACTTGATTTCCAACCGCCCATGGGAATCCAATTTCCATTCCTTAATTCCAAAAACATGTAGACCACATGTTTCGTCCCCATTCTCCCTTTTATTTTTACGAGTCAAAACCGTCAATTATTCTCATTCTAGACCGATTTCCCAATCTCATAAGTAAACACACCATTAATGAACAGACCAGCTGTGTTTACCAAAGGACTGGGGTCTGTTAGGACCAGGTGCTGGCCACAAGAGCAAAAGCTTAAGCTAATAGTCATGTGGTGCACCATATTTCCTTTCTAGGTGACCACCATACTTCCAGGCCAACATCCTCGGCAGCCCATGTTACCTGCAATGGAACCCCCTCAGGCACCATAACTGTCCATGGGTCAGCCCAAAAGAGGCCTCACTCAGGTCCCATAACCTTCCATGGTAAATATCCATTGCAAGGAGCCGCCGAGACACGAATATGGGTTGCTAGGATTAGGTGCCTGCCACTAGACCAAAAGCTTAAGCTGATAGTTGTGGTGCACAATGTTTCCGACAAATGCAGCAGAATACTGTTTCAAAAGGTAGTTATGGTAGATGTTAGATCCACATTTGTATTGCCATGTCCCATGAGGCAAAACACACAGATTTGAGTTGTGTCAAGTTCAAGTACTTTGAATCACCATATCAAGTGAAAACTGAAGCTTGAAAGACACAAACTCCATCAACGTAGCCAAATCTTGTTCACTTAGGAAAGACTAATCAAACTAAGCTACATGGTAAACCCTTTATAGGAGACTAGACCTTGATAAATGGGTTGTCAATGCTGCACTGAACCATAAAGCTTTAATGCACTGTGATCTAGAAGTGAATACACTGCCATATATACAGCAGCGGCAACTAATTTTGTCAGATCTGCATGTTCCATACATTAATTCAAGGTCCCCAGACATCCCTAGAGTGGGCAACATTCTTGGACAAAACTTAGTAGCTTATTATATTATTGTCATAATAGAATATATTTATCACTCTTTATACCACAGTACCATAACATGTCAACAAGAGCCATAATTTTAAAAAAAGATTACATCATTAAAAGCAAAACAATGATTACCACCAACCTGCTCATAGCAAATGTCAATCAAATCTAGTGCCTGCGACATTTCAACCATCCCCAGTTCACTCACAGGAGTTGGTGCATTCTTTCCTCCAATAATTTTAGGGGCAACAAAAGCAAAAACCTACATCATATAAACTTCAATAATTGAAAAACCTTAAAATTTAACAAAATTTAGTCATAATTTCATCCCAACAAAATGCAAATAAACAAAGATGGAAAGATAAATTCAAAAATTAAAGTTATGATAAGTGCTTTTAAACTATAAAGATCAGATTCAGAGAATAGATGAAATGGCAAATTTTACCCCCTTGGAAAACCATGTTAAAGACAACTAAACCATCTTTTTCTTGTCCTTTTAAGATATCAAAGCCCAAATGAATTATGCCACACAGATTCATAGGGATTTTTTTCCCCCTTCTTAAAAAAAGTGAGTAATCAGAAGTTAGCCCTTAGTGGCTGGTGGCACAAGGTAATACATTTTTAAATGATCTAGAAAAGAAAATATAGCCAATACATCATAGAATACAGAGTTGCAGAGTATGCAATGAGCTAAATGCATTAGCTATGACTGCAAAACAACTAATCCCTCTAAAAAAAATTAAAAAAAAGGGACAAATCCAACACTTTCTTTTTATTCCGTTGGTCCGCCAAGAGAATGACAACATCCTATACTCTCCTTTTTAAGTAATAAAAAGCCAAATAGTAATCTAAAAGTGATATAAACTTGAGAGTATTTACAGAAGACCTTGTGAATTAAACCAGATGAGATAGCAGATGCTGCTAATGTTCCTCCGCACTCCCACAAAATAGAAAGATAGCCCCGGTCGTGAAAATATTCCATAACATCTCTAGAGTTTAAGATGTCAAACTCCACTACTTCAACTCCTCTAGATGCAAGATATTTTTGGAACTTCCTCCTAGCTCCCCGTTGTGTTACAACAATGGTAGGTGCATCAGAAACATCCCAAAGGTTTGCTTCCTCGGGAAGGTTGAGAGTTTGTGTCAATACAATTCTCATGGGCGTATGCCCACCTCCATGTCTTGCAGTTAGCCGTGGATCTACCAAAATTGAGGAGAGAAGAAAAGAAACAATCACATCATACTTGCTGTTGATGGTGATAAGTTGAATAACAAGAAGAACAGATTGATAATTGTAATAACATTAGTCACAGAAATGATTCTTATTGTTGCTGCAGACAGTATTTTTCCCTAACTATAATTGCATTGCCTGAATATGGCAATAAGATCAAGAAAAAGTACACATATTGGTAATTGTGATAATTTGTTAAAGTAGTCACAAAGATGATACTTACTATCCCTGCGAACTGTATTTCCCCCAACTACAACTGCATCACTTCTACCCCGCAAATCAAAAACTCGGACTCTAGACGTTTTGCTACTTATCCACGCTGCATGTCCACTACTTGCAGCAATTTTTCCTGTTAGCATCCAGGAAAGTACACCAGGGAGGATGACTTTAAAGATCTATTATATATATAAAGCCTAAAAATTGAGTAAAAAGTTCAATTAACTTCATAAAACTCACCATCAAGGGTCATAGCATACTTGAAAACAGAAAAGGGAACTCGAGAAGTAGCTCGATGAATCAAAGGAGCATTGACAAGGAGGCAAGATTTTCGAGCTTCCTAGAGTAAATCATTATGAACGTTAAAAAGAATAAAAATAGCACATGATACCAATTATGATTTTGCCGCAAACAAGGAGTTTTGCAAGTTGATAAATTAACCATAAGGTGGTGACATAAGAAAAATTAGTAAACTTAAAAATCACATTAGAAATTGATATCTATAAGACCTAAGAGCTCAAGCCAGCAAGAGCAATTACGCAACTATACCTCAATAATTTTACTTTGTAAATCCTCTCCAAGAACATGAACCTGCAGCCCTTGACTTCTTAATGCACGTACAGCTTGGCCTCTAAGATGCTGCAAAGGATTCTTGATTCCAACAACAACTCTTGTAATTCCTGCCTAGTCTACAAAACAATTATATCAACAGATCATTGAAGCATAACAATTAGAAACTTATAGAAGTGCAAGAAAGAAAAACTAGAAAAACCCTTCCCAAGATCAAAATTTTGTGTGTGTATACTTATTTATTTATTTTCTTGTATATTTTGCCAAATACATACCCATAATTGACAATCCTTAGTTACTAAAACCAGTCCTCTTCCAAAATAGACAAAAGACTATAAAACACTCCTTTCCTAGGATCATAATTGTATATATTTTTTCTTAATAATACGGAGGCTCAGATACTTGGTATAATCCAGGCCAATAATTCACAATCCTTAAAGAAAAAATACATTGATGATATGATAATTGCCTAAAAAACTCTTCCTCTTTTTTCCCATCCAAGGTAAAAACGAGTAACATCCAACAATATTTAGGGGAAATATGTATGCTACAGTCATAACATGTCCATTCATTTTAAAGACATTATTCATTTTAATTACAAGTCTTGAATACAAAGTTAAGCCACACTAATCAATTGAACACTGTATTTCATGGAGTTTCAGAATAGTTCATTGCTCCATTGTCATCTCGAATTGATGAATATCACATAACGTGCCTTAAAAGTTTTTTTCTGCTAATATTGAAGACTAATTTAATGACTAATAAAACAATAATAGCATAATAAAAAAATAAAAAAATAAAAAAAATAAAATTGAAGCAATGCGCAAACCTGAACAAGAGCAGAAACAGCAGTGTGATCACCGTGGCAATCACCGGGCTCCATGTTCAGATACGCGGTGGCGCCTCTGCAAAAAGAGCCGCCGGCTTCCACTGCCTGCACCTCCGCGGGTTTGGTACCCTGCGCGTACAAGTAGCCCTCTCCTGCAACCTTCCCGGCTGAGGTGGCAATCAAGCAGCCGAAATTCGGGTGCGGGGATGTGAAACCAGCAGACTTGTCAGCTATATCGGCGGCGCGTCGGATGTACGCAGCGTCTTCTGCGTGGCTGAATTTGCAGAATACCGGAGCGGAATTGGCTACTAGAGAGGGTGCCATTTTTTTTTTTGCCCTTTTTGATCTTTTAGATTTTGAGGAAACCGATCACTCTGATTTTTCTCTCTTCTGTGTGCATAAAATCCGAGTGAAGTGGACTCTGGATTCGGATTACGTACTTTGCTGGACTTGTCAGCTACGTGGTGCTTTCTTATTGACAGATGCTAAAGTAGGGAAAAAAAATTGTAATTATAAGGGTTATTTTCGCCCCGCACCCAAATATTTTGACATTTTTCGTCCCGCACCTAAATATTTCAATAATATCACTCCACACCCAATTCCGTTAATTTGACCGTTATGTTTAACGGAACTATTTGAAATTTAAGTAAATGACCGAAATACCCCTTATCTTGAATTAGAAATTAAATTTATTTGATAATTTAATTGATGGGATTATTATTAATTATTTTTAAATAAAATTTTTTATGTAAATATTAATTATTAAATTAACATTTTATCTCATTTTATTCTTCTCTAATTCAAGATAAGGGGTATTTCGGTCATTTACTTAAATTTCAAATAGTTCCGTTAAACATAACGGTCAAATTAACGGAATTGGGTGTGGAGTGACATTATTGAAACATTTGGTTGCGGGGCGAAAAATGTCGAAACATTTGGGTACTAGTTAAAAATAACCCTAATTATAAATATAATTTTGAAATAATTTTTTTAACAAAAATTATATAAATATTATAGATTTTTTATGATATAAATACTTAACTGTTAAGAATAAACCGTTAGTATTTATTAAATATTTTAGTGTTGTAGTTTAAAAGATAGAACTATCCAACTTTAATTTTAAATATGACCTTACAATCAACCTAATCTAAAATCAATCATCTAACTCAAGAATAAGATAGGCCATGAAACATGAGAGGTCTCAACACAACTATATTTAAATTTACTGTAAAATAGTAATAATGTAAGTTAGCAAGATCTATATATTAGAAAATTATTTTAGAAAAAGAAGTTAACTATTATTCAGCCAAATGATTTCTGAATAGCATGGCCTTTCTTATCCACTTATTACTTGTCACATGTGTATATATATTACATATTATCATAATTGGTTGAAGTATACATATGATAAAGAGTAAATCTTGTCACATGTATACACAATTCATATTATCATAATTGGTTGAAGTATACACATGATAAAGAGTAAATGGAAAAAGAATAATGCCCTAAGAGTATTCAAGACTCTAATTTTAAATAAAGTCATATAGATTTTTTCCTTTTTTGTGGACAATTATTTTATTGGTTGAGAGAGAGAGAGATAAGATTTTAAAAAAAGAGTGATGATACATTCACAAACTCTTGTACAAATTATCTTATACAAATTATCTTATACAAACTGATGTGGTATTAATTCATTAGTTCAATGAAAATATAAAATAATATAAATAAATTATATAGGTCAAGTGATATTTAATTCAACTAATTTTATCATGCCACATTAGCTTGTACAAAAAATTATGGCTCTATTATTGCGCTTCAAAAAATGTTAGTAAATTTGGATAGGGTAAACAGGGTAGATTGGGAGTCATTTTTCATAGCAATTGACCTAACTTTATTATTATGTGAATAAAAAATCATTCTAGCTTCTTCCAAGGTTCAAAATAAATAATTTCCTTTAAAAAGGTGGAAATAAATAATTTCTCCTCATTATCTTGAAGATACCAGTAAAAAGGATTTGAGTATTACATCGTTTAATATTTTGCTTCACTTCTCTAGACAAGTGAATTTTGTAACATTTCGCATCCAAACCAAAATAGCAAGGAGCAACTTCTAACTTTGTTAAGACGGTTCAAGGGATCAAGAGCATTCAAAGAAACGAATATGCCAATGAATAAAAAGAGATTTCAAAATGAGGAATTTGACAAAGGAATTACCATACAAGATGGGCTATAAAAATCAAGAATGTGAAATACAAGGTTGAATTTAAATTCAAGTGGAATATGCATTGTTCAAGAAAACTCTACTCTTCAAATGGGTATAACCAACTCTTCTGGCATCAAATTCAATGGGATTTCTGTGCCTTCAACATCGTTACGTTGAGTTGTAACTTCATACAAATAACAAATCGTGTGTGAAAGTTTATGAAGCATTTTGAGTAAGCTAGCATGAACAAGCAAACAATCAACTTCAGATGACAATCAGCAACAGATAACAAAAACCAATTCAGGCGATCGGGTTTAAATCGCACAATATGCCAAACTAAAACCTGGAACAAATATAAAAAGCAAAACACATGCATGCATACTAAATGAGGTATGCTGTCCGCATATGCATTTAGAAGAAAAAAGAGTACAAAGTGATAATGATTATTGAAATAGTAAATGACGACCATATTGGTTTGATTGTGTCATCTAACAGGCACACATATTGTCTTAAGGATCTGGGAACTTATGGAGTTGATAACTCACAGGAACAAATAGCTAATACAAAACACAGAACTAGTGTAAAATTCAAATATCATTAGCCGCAGGCTTACTCCTCCTCTTCTGCTTCTTCCAGCCATTTCACAAATGGCTCCAGAGCCTTCACAAAGGTTTGCCTGCAGAAAATTATGAAACATTATTGTAAGTCAAGAGGCTTCTTGGAAAAACAAAAGAAATTTAGGAAGAAAAATCTACATTTAAGGAAACATAAGTCGAAAAATCACAAGGCAAGGCATTCATTCGATAATTATAAATTCCATTATTAAAGAATCATTCATTTTGAATTTTCATTCAGAAAAGACAAATAAAGGAAGAAAAATAGTAACATTTTTGTTGCAAAAAGGAATAGAGGACAGAAAATTCAAAAGCATCCAAACAAAACCAAACCCACTTCACTGACAACAGCAATACCATTGGTTACTAAATCTGGTATTTTTGTTACAGTACTTGAACTTCAAACACAAAGAAGACTATATTACTCAGGATTAATGAGATCAGTTTCCAAAAACAATGGACTTTTAATATTTTGAAAGGTTAAGAAAATTAATATTGCACACCTGCCCTTGGGGTTTGTTCCCTTGCGGAACCAGTGAAGGATTGTATCTTCTGCAAGCACATCCTGATCATAGAGAGACCTAACAATCTCAGGAAATAGCTTCATCAGCTTAGCATCCTCGTAGCACTGCATCTGGACTTTGTACATCAGCTCCAGCTCAAGTTTCGCATTGGTGCAGAAGGTATTTAACAGTTGTGCCCAGGTTTTTACCTGCATAGAAACAATAATGGCAACAATGACAAGAACTACTGTCAATATTTTAAATCCAATATTGTATTTTAAAATGAGATGACCAACTACTTGACGTGTAGCTATCAGTTAAGCATCTCAGCACATGCCAGGATACAAACAATTGAACATATATAAGAAACATCCGCTATAGCTTTGCAATTTCAAGTAAAATGTAATACAAAACAATGGGAGATAAACATATGATGAAAAAGAATTTTTTTTTTTTAATTTAAATATGAAACTCGAAAGTGTATTAATGGAGATAAATCAAAATAGCATGTGGACCAGTTGTCCACTATACAAGCAAAAAAGATAAGCTTTTAGTGCTATATAAAGTATACCCAACCACCCCTACACAAAGCTATCCAACTTTAAAACCATATCTTCAAACCCCTCCCAACTCATATGAATGAAGAAAAAAGATGAAACCTGGAACTCCTCAGACACTGAAGCCCAAAGCAAAGAAAGAAGATGGACTCTATCCTACAATATTTCAATATGAAGAAAAGAATAATTTTCATTTTTTATTCTTTTGCAAAACGGATGAAGATAATTATTCTTGCATGCACCTAGAATAATGCAAATGCAAATACCGTCAGGAAAGGCAAACATGACCTGGAAAGAAAAGTATTCAAACATCTGAACTATATAACCCATATTCCACCTCAATTCAAACATGTACATGCAAACACTCCATAGATGATGAACATGCCACAAGGAAAAGAAATAAATTTTCTCAAAATTTTATGAATAAAAAAGGATTATAGATAAGAATATATCATCAATAAACCAAGAACGGACGAACTATTTAGAGGAGGTGCCTCTCTTGCATGCTCTTTTTGCACTTGGATTGCACCCCAAAGGCTCTTCTTCTACCGTTTTTGTTATCATCTATGACACTTAACTCTTTTGTGATGTATAAGATCGGTAGGCATGCCAGACATAGCCAAACATGCAGGCTAAATTTATTTGACTCGGAACATTTAGCACATGATCCAAATGTTAGGGATTGTGTATCAATTTATTGATGTACCAGATCATGCAATTATCATACATAATCTCATTAAAAGGTGCTCACTAGTTTGCCACAGCATGAATAATTAATGAAAAAGCAATCAGATATAGTTGATGTGATGCTACACACAGGCAAAGTACGGATTTAGTGCTCACCTGACGCAGAGCTGCATTAGCATTCTGCTGCTGGTTCTTCCCAGACCACTGAACTGCATCCATCAAGATATCCCACAGTATCCTAACAACCTCAAAGTCAGGTAATTTAGCATCTTTAACCCGTTGTTTCACAGATTCTATGACTTCAGACATTTCAGTCTCCTCTGCTATTTGAGTTGTCAAAGTAGATTTCATATCCTTTAGTTTTACTTCAAATATTTTCTTTTCATTGTACTCAACCAAGGGTATCAGCCCCTCCTTACTGAAATAGAAAAACAGTTATTAGACATAATCATTATAATCACTGCCATCACAAAAAAGAGAAAACACTGCCTTTACTTGAAAATCAAGTAATTGGAATAAACTTTCTACACCAAAATTTCAAATTACACAAACTTTGAGACTTAAATTGCAAATTACTGGCGAAATGACAATGGAATTAAGTTGCAATCTCAATTGTGAATAGCTTAATTTCAATGTAGTTTTGACATCATTCCACTTAGAGAGGAAGGCCTATAATTTTTCAGAAGTATTTTCCTTAGACATTTTAGCAAGAAAATGATCTCAACTTAAGGAAGGATCTGAAAGAAAAAATGGTCAGGTTCCAATTTATCTCAACTTGTGCCAACCTGCCCCAGAAAAAGACAGTCATTACACAAAACGGTCCATATCTCACACAAAAACATGCCCCAGAAAAAGACAGTCATTACACATAACCTTCTGATTTCAATAGTTTTACAAAACACTGACCCAGACGGTGACACCCTATTACTTGTAGAAACAGTTAGGGTGGAGTTGCATCTTCCACCCCCAACACAGAAGGTACAAAATTTTTGTTACTCCCACTAGTAATGAAAAACACAACAAATAACAATCATGAGAAAAGTATAATCCAAAAACCAATTAGAGAAAAAATGGAAAAAGAATGTTAGACACAACAACGTATAATTTTTCTAATGATTAAAAAAAAATTAAAATATACAAAAATAATCACATCCCATATTGGAATCTACAACACCTCAAAAATCTAGCTGGCAAGAGTATTAATATACTTCAACTGTCAAAGCCGCAAAGTACCATATACAGCATTTAAACGTACATGTTTGCAGCTTAAAAGGGCAAGAATATAATAGGAGATTTTCCTAGAATCAGAAAACTCACGTGAAATGTTCAGAGAATCCTTCAGCAGACCGCTTTGAAGATGGAAAGAAGTCTAGCAGATTGTCCTCCATTTTACCACGCTTCAGAATTGCAATTAAATCATCAAGGCTATTATCAACCAGATACTCCTTGAAGAAGTCTGTTATAAATGAAAGAACTAGCCCCTTTCCAACAAGATTATCCTTAAGCAGTGGCTGGAAGACAGTCTCTGGCGGAAGCCCTGAGAGCTTCTGAGAGAATGCAAGTGCTGTGAAAATAGCCAGCTTCTTCCTTTCATTCTCCTCAAAAAGCTCCAATGACTGCATGAATCTTCGAGTAACATTTTCAAGATTCTTTATGAGAAATGGCCTCCGCCTCAGGATCTTCTGTATATAGATTACAGAGGGTAAAATGGCTTCACGCTGAGGCTCACAGTCTATTATGGAGTAAGTGTGGCGCTCCCCCTCATCAGGTTTTGTTGTTCCAGGTTGTGTACGGCCTCCTGTGAAAACAACCTGCATTTAAATAGCAAAATTCTAATGTCAAAAGATTTATGCCTATCAAGAAAAAGGATTTATGAGAAATTGACTTAGACCACTAATAGATATCAATAATGTCAAAAGCCACCAAACTTCAAGGGCTTAAATGTATCGGAGAAGGTTAATGGGCGAAAATAGCAAAAAATTAATACATTCATAAGAAGACACTGATGCAATCCAGTGAAACATCGTTTGAGATGGTTCACAAGCAACATAAATCTTCAGAACCTCCGTCTAAAGGATACACTTTATGCAAATGATGCAAATGAAAATAGAAAGTATAGACAAGGAATCAAGAGTAGAAAGAGGAGTATAACACTGGTTTTGGAAACATCATAGTTACAAGTGCATTTTCAAGATAAAAGTATAAGCAGTTTCCTTAGTTGCAACCATACCCCCTGTTAATATAAAATTAAAGAAACTTAAAATTCTGAATTCTAAACGAGTCAACTGTGCCATAAAGCAAAACTCATATGAGATCAAATATCCATTGTTGCTTGGTGAGATCTCAAGAATCTAGTCCAAACTAGTCAAAGCTCACTGTTCTTAATATTAGCAAAACCCATACGAGATCAAGTATCCATTGTTATTTGCTGAGATCTCAATAATTTAGTACAAAATAGTCAAAGCTCACTATTCTTAATATCATGCTAATGATCCCAACAATTTAATTCTAACAGAAAAATATCAAATTTTCATTTATTTCCTCAAAACTGAAAATTAAAAAAAAAAAAAAACTTGCCTCAAAAAAGGTGTCACCGTATCTTGAGAAGTTAAGGTCAGAAGATTCAATGCACTTGGCAATAAGTTCCTGCATTAAAAAATTAAAAAAAAAAAAAAGCTCATTTATCGTTTTGCTTGCCAAACAGAAATAATCTAGTTGAAGGAACCAAAAATTCATAATAAAAGATTACCAGATCACCAGCATTATCCAGATAAATCTGGACCACTGCATCCGAAAAAGCTGCAGGGTCCAGCGGCGCTGCAATATTCCGTTTGCGGGGCTTAATCCGCGTTCCACTGCACAGAAATAAAAGTAAAACAGATTACAGAAAGTTCAAGGCATGATGATTTACAAACATCTAAACAGGAAAAAGTCTTAAATCAGGATGCCCCCACTACATGATCTATGATAAGACCGCTTGATAAAATCTCAACACAAAAACATTCACTTTAAAATCAACCAATCATAAGATTGTTTGGAGTAAGTGAGGAAACGTAAAACATGGTCCATAGAGACATCCTCACTTAAGACTTTCTCTCTAATTAGCAATCAGACTCCCCGTTGTATGTTTCCAGCGCATAATCTCAGTGTAACAACAAATATAAAAATTTAAAGAAACTTACCCAAGAGTGGGTTTCTCCTTCGAGCTGTAGGATTCAAGGGAAAAAAATCAAAGTTAATCAGTGAATAATTAACAAATAATCAAAATCGTAAAAAATCAATTTTCATTCTCAAGCAAATCAGTAAGCCTCATAAAAAGGACCCCACCAATTAGTAAACAAATTAAATATATTATCATAAATTGGAGATCAAAATCAACAACATCATTATTGAAACAATAAAGGAACCCCAACAAGAACATCAGATTAAATAACCTAAAATTGAACCATACCCAAAACCAAAATCGTTAAAATACTAACAAAATTTGACCTTTTATAGTTATATAATCACAAAATTAATCTTTTTCAAGTAGCAAGTACACAGATCTATAACTACGAAGATCTACAACTACGAACAATAGCAAGATCAATAATACTGACAATAATAAACAAATAATAATTATTAAAGAAAAAAGAAACAGATCAAAGGGATCAAAGGGTACCTCATAAACAAAATAGAAGAGGGATCGAAGAGAGGAGAGACTCTCTGTGCAAGTGAGGGCTTTTTGGGAATTTAAGAAAAAAAGAAGGAATGAGAGAAAAGAGAGAAAGTGGCGTTCTAATTTGCGTTGATGGGTTTGGACAAAGAGACATTTATATATACACATAAATATATTACTTTCTTATTTTTAGTTTTAATTTTAGTAAATTACATTAATAATTAAGAAAAAGGTGAACGACTTGAGTGAGAGAGAGAAACTCCTGCTTTACGTGCAGTTCCTCAGGGTACCTGATCGTTCGGTTGTCCAATAAATAATAAGCATTTACAATAGTAATTGGTAAATGCCTCCCAAGATTATCCATTTCCATTTAAAAGACCTAAATACCTTTTTTCTATTAAGTGTATGTTTGGTTGGGCTTCTCTAATAGAAAAAAAAAAGTATTTGTAATAGAGCTTTTGGGATTTAGAAAAATCATTTTGCTTCTTTTTTGGAGAAACTCAAAATTTAGGCTTCTCCAAATAGAGTTTTTTGAGCTTTTTTTAAACATATAGAATCCCAAAAATACCTCAATAACATTTCACTAATTTAAAAAAAAAAAACCTTAGTGTATATACAAAACTCTACAAAACAAAGATATTTCTACTTGCTGCCATTTTTTGCCAAGTAGCAGCATGTATGATTTTTCTCATGCTTCCTTCATAACCATTTTTTTCTCATTTTTTTTTTATCAAATGAATTGTTTATTCTCTTCACTTTACAGCTACTTTCCAACTATTTTTTTAATATATTAATTTATTTTACTATTGTTTAATATATTCACATGATCATGTGGTCCACACAAATTATTATATATGTATTATGTGAATTATTCATTTTATTTATTTTATTTGTTTCCTGGATACTCATCATATTGTAATTGTGTCTATTTAATATGTTCATATGCTAAATTTTATATTTGTATTTTTTATTATAATAATATTTTTCATTTTTTTATAATAATATTAAAAATATTTTGTCTATAATGGAAACCGTTTTAGAGGGAAAAAAAAATCAAAAGCGAAATGAGAGATGCTACCTGAGATGCTTTTATAAAGAATTGTGTAGAAACCTTAGATAAGAAATATTGTGAATTATTACTACATGTTTTAATTATGAGGCTTATTTAAATCTTAATTGAAGTTTATTTTAAATTTTTGTGTAAAATGGAGATAGTAGATAAGGAATATTGTGATTTGTCTAAATTTATGATTTAAAAGTAAGTTCTCTTAGTTATTTTTTTTTTTTGTTTTGGTAATTTGACTCCACAAAAGCACTTTTAATATTATGGAACCAAATTGTCTCGTATATCAAAAGAATTTTTTTTATTGACAACCAAATACTCAAGAGCTTTTAATAAAAAATTCTACTTGTAATACCTCTATTTCTAAAGGTGCTACTCAAGAAATTGTACCAAACAGACCCTAATCTGTATTTTGATTGTTTTTTCACAAGTTTGAGGGTGATAAAGTTTAAATTAATTTTTTATCCTCTATATTTATTCAAGATTTAAATTTGAATGATTAACTAAATAAAAATCCTTGAAAAACATTAAATTAGACCTCTTTGCGTAAGTTATTCATCTATAGTCATGGCTAATATTATGAGCCAATTTAGTAGTGTTATAACTTTTAAAATAGTTGATGTCATCTGTGCTGTAGAAATAATTAATTACGAAAAAAATTAGATAAACATTTGATAAAATTTATTTTTAAAAGTATTGTAAGTTTTAAAAACAATCATTTATATTTGGTAAATCTTACTATTAAACTGCTATAAGAATATAAAAAGCTGAATTAGACATATTAAATAAAATTAATTTGAACGTTTATTATATATATATAATATTTATTTTAGTTATACATTTTTATTGCGTATATATAATAATTGATGATTAAAATATATTTTATATTAGTAATTTTATTTTTATTTTGTTATCTCAATATAATTGATGATAATAATAATCTCTTTAAAGTTAATGATTTGATTTCCATCTTTATAATATATATAAGGATATCTATGAAATTGTATTAAGTATTATAAGAATTGTTAAAATCAAAATTTCAAAAGTTACTCTATTCTTATTTTTCAAAATCTATTATAGGATAAGGTGATTTTAATAAAAATCATTTTAAAAAATTTAACATATACCAAAATTAACTTTTAGTTTTTAAAAATTACTTTTGAGCAACCTCGGACGATCCCTCACTATTAAGAATTTGGATGCAATACTATAATTTTTAGCCACACATATATTTATAGTAATGTACGTTTAAGGTTTAATTATGCATTATTTTTTATCTAATAATTACTAATCATCATAAAAAAAAAACTCCGCACACAATTAATATCAACACCGAATCCACATCCGATTTCTGAATGTGTAATAATTGTTATGTTGTGTAATCTTTCTCGTACATAAAAAAAAAGGGTTCGTATTTTGTTTTGAGTTCTCTTGCTATACCCACTTCTTTAAAGGTTGACAATAGTTTATTATTTTCTTGTGTCACATCGTGGAGGGTTTACGTTTTTGGAAAATTTACACTAATAACCATTAAACTTTTGGTTTTTTTCATCTTAATCTCCCAAAAAAATTTCTATCAACATTAGCCATAAAACAACCTTTGAGACCAAAATACCCCTCGCTCTCATCTCTCTCCCAACACTCCCTTTCACTACTCTCCCAAACCGATCCAACTCCCATCATCGGCGGCAACATCAACCCTCGTCGGCGGCGGCTCCATCTCTCACCGGCATCCGATCTACGATCTACAACCTTCAACAAAACCTAGGTTAGTCATTTTTCTTATTTTCATAAATTTAAAATGAAATTTTAGAATAATAATGGATGTAGTTTGAGAATAATGGTGATGGTGGTGGTGTTTGTGGTGGTTGGTGTGTTTGGGAGTATTGTTTTTGGATTTTGGAGTGTTGAGGATTAATTTTGGGGGTGGGGAGGGAGGGGGGCACGGCGCGCGCGCCCATTGCTGGGCAGCAGTGTGCGCGCATGCTCGTCGCACCAAAAATTACAGTGGCCTTTTTTTTTACGAGTCAATTTTTTTTTTCTGTAAATGTAATGTAATAATTTTATAAATATTACAGATACATGGCGAAATCAGAATCACCGGATATCGAAGTAGGCAAGATGTATTTTCGTTATGCTGATCACTTTCCTGGTCAAATTTCGAGCATGTGTAAGTTATCTTCGGTCGTGAAGTCATCGAGGAAAAATAAACAAAGCGGCAGTTGAGTATGTTCAAAAAGGATATATTTGGGCATTTCTTGGAGTGTTGAAGTTTTCCATTTAGTGGGATAATTTTGCACACTCTTTTATTGAGGCAAGTGGCCCATGAAGAAGATAGCTGTGAGGATCAGTTATGGTTTCAAATTGGTGAGCATTTGATTCGCTTGTCAATTGTTGAATGGTGCTTGGTTACTGGACTTTCATTTGGTGTTGATACCAAACAAAAAAAATGATGAAATGGAGCAGAGGCTACGGAATACGTATTTTGGTGGTGTGCATCGTAAGGTCAATGTGAACGAATTCGATACAGTATTTATGAAGTTGAAATTCGAGAAAATGGACGATATGGACGCATTAAAGATTGCGCTGTTTTATTTTGCGGACAGAGTACTAAATGCAAGAAAAAATCACTGTCAAATCAATTTTGATTGGCTTGACAATTTTTCCAACAAAAAAAGCTCGATTTTTACCATTCACATACTCCATACGGCCATCCTCTAATGTCTCCCACCAACCATCGTAACACAATTCAAGTACACCTGAATCCATTAAGCCTGAAATTATAAAAAAAAAAATTATTTGGATCCGGATAAATTAATACAGTTTTAATGAATCCCAAGGCTTGGTGCGACAGGCTGCCTATCGCACCAAGAAAAGTGCGACAGGTGCCTGTCGCACCAACCCTTGGTGCGACAGGCAACCCATCGCCAGATTCACCCACGACTCAGTTCAGCAACTACAGAAAATAATTCATACCACTAAGTGATGCCGATTAGTGTTGGATCCGGATAGATTATGATTCACTTTTACTGTTGTTTTTTGCCGTCGCCGTTGGTTGATGATTCAAGAGTGGAAAGCTGCGTTTTGTTTGACGATATAGGAGAAAAATTGTTGCTTTTGGTCTGTAAAGAAGGGTAATTTGAGAACAAAAGCTTGTATTTGGCTAATGTTGATAGAAAAAAATTGAGAGGGTTAATTGTGAAAATAACAAAATGTTTATGGTTATTTTCGTAAATTTCCCTACGTTTTTTCTTTTTTTTTTTTGGTTTCCAACACTTGTAATTATTTGTTTAAACGAAAAAAAATTCTAATTCTTAAGAAAATTAATTCCTAATAGGTTGCTTTATTTTCTTATTTAATTAATTTTTATACTTTCATATTGGCTATGTTTCGGCCCATTAGGATTGGGCTTAGCCCAATTATTCATGATTGGGATTGCTGCAGAGTGTGAGGAGTGGTAATTTAACAGGCTTTAGTCCACAATATATATATATACATATATTATTTTTTAGAGTTAAATTAGTAATTTAATTTTTTTTATTAATGTTTTAAAAAAAGAAACATTGCTGTAAGAAGGTAATACAATAAGGGTGCGTTTGGCACACTTTATTGTGTTATGTTGTATTACATTATTTTAATACAGGTGTATTGTATTATGTTGTTTTGTATTAACACTGTATTATAATAATGTTATAAAATATTTGGTGTTCTACTGTACTGTATTAATTTTTAATTATACTATGTTTGGTGTTGCACTATATTGTATTAATTTTTTATGATTAATTTATATTATATATTTATAAAATAATATTTATTAATACTTAGAAATATATTAAATATAGAAGTTTTAAATTTTAAAATGTTTACATTAATTTCTTGTATTATAAATGTAAAAAAGAATTATAATTCTTCATAAAACATATGTAAACTAACAAATTATAAAATTTTCGGTGACATAATATTTTCTTTTTTAACATTTCCCAAATTAAATAAACTTTGAAATAACGATCGAATCAAATAATTTAATCAAATAAATTTTAAAAAATTATCACAATATAAATAAATAATAAAACATACATTTAATAGGAATGAATGACAAAACAATTAATATATATTTTGCTTGTTTAATAAAATAAATTCTATAAAAAATTGGTAAAAATAAAATTATAAAATAATAAACACAAGTTGTGTCTATGCATTGACACGTCATCCTTATCTCTTTATCTCCCTCTTTTACAGGACAAAATCTTCAATATTCAACCTTCAACCCTCTTTAATTTCTTCTCTGTTTTTTTCTTCCTCTGTTTCTTTTTTCTCCCCTTGTTATCATTCCACTTTTTTTTCGGTTCTTTGCATCCTTCATTTATTGATTTTGTCGATAAATCCTTTTTCCTCCCTTTAAATCCTTTTCTTCCGAATAAGAAAAGAAAAAAGAAAATAAGCAAAAAAGAATAAGTAACACTATCACAGGGGTCTGATTTTTCTTTTTTATCTTTTTTTAAAAATGGCTTTTATAATTTAAAACACTCAAGTTATGGATAAAGGCAAAAATGCTAATATGAATTTGTTGTGATATCGTGCAGTGGCTGCGGACCCGCGGCATAGAGATGGTGGAGTAGGGGTGCCGCGCGGGAGAACTTGATGGCATTGACAGCATTGAGTACTCAAAGTGGCTGTTGCCGTGCTAGTGTCGGTGATAAATTTTATGCCTGAGCCGGTGCCGGCGATAGATTGGGTTTTGAGAAGAGAATGGAAGCAAAGAGAAGATGTGTTCCGTGGCTTAATCGTGTTTTGAAGAAGAAAAACTATAACTCTTTTTTTTTTCCCTTTCTTTATAAGCAATCATGCGTAAACCCGATACCCCCCACGGGTTTAGTTAATGATGCTTTAATTGTATAACAACAGTAATGTTATGCGGTGTAATACGAAGTCAGTTTTTAGCCAAACATAGGGTTGTTTTAATTTAATGCTATATGGGATGGTAATGCTGTGTAATGTTGGATGCCAAACGCATCCTAAAAGCAAACCAAAATGAATAAATAATAATAAGGGTGTCAATAGTTTAACGGCAGAGATGTCTTAAAAAATATAGGGACTAAACGGGTACGAACCTCAAAATATAGGAATTAAACATGCTTTTACCTATACTTCATATCTATGTTCCTTTAATCTCATGCACATAATCAAAATAAATAAAGAAAATCATTTATTATATCTTTTAAGAAACACATCAGTATGCAAATAAAATCTATTTCCAAAAAAACTTAATCAAATCATCAAACATTACCTTGTAAACATGGTTTACTTTATTAAAATTCAGAATATTAAGAAAAATATAAATTATAAGTTTAATATATTCTACTCGTAATGATGACACTTGAGCTTGATTATGCTCGATATCTGTGGGTTAACTCACGTTCACGGCTCCTCTTGAATCAAAGAAATGACATCATTACTTTCTAAACATGAGAAATACAATTAAATTTATGCAGTATAACTTAGAATGAATATTTAACCCACAACTTACAACTCAAAAATCTATATTGTAGTATTACCATAATACCTTCAGAACTATAAATTTCACTTTATGTTCAACATTTCATACTCCTTCTCGATAATTAAATTTTTATATTTTATAACATTAATAAACTGCCTACATTATCAATAACCTCACTACTAACTATAAACTACCTAAACATAATTTAAAACTATTACATATTTGCATACTAAATCATGAAAAAGGTGAGGGCTTCACGTCTCTGCCCTAAAATGTTTTGTTGGCACCCTTGTGCTCCTAAAATAATCCAACTATTATAAAAATTAGCTTTGGGACTAACTTTACCCATTTGTTGAAAACCCTAACTTTGAATAAAGTATGCAAAATTTTAAATTAACTTCATTCTCATAAATAGAGATACAATGACAGAAATATTATCTCTTTAGTGAGAAATCCAACTTGTTTATTTGTTTTATATCATTCTCACTCTAAACACACTTTCTCCCGCTATCTATACTTCCCACTCTTCATTTCATCTTCAATGGATGTTTCTAAAGGAATTTATCATTAAAAGCACTTTATAATAACTCCCCAAACCAAGATTTTCCAACAAAAAAATCCAAAAATTCTCATGGACCCTATTCCTAATTAAGTTTTTGCCTCAAAATTGCCCAGCGAGTTCTCTTCCAAAAAAAGGCGAAAATGCCTATTTGTTTTAGCATAGAAATTATGCTTAATATAATGCATAAAGGGTAATGAGCATGGCTAAATTAATGATAGTTTATTTTTTAATATTTTTAATGTCCAAAATATAATAAGTTATGTGATAGTTAGCTATATTAATTTAAAGAGATTGTTATGTTACATAATCATATAACATACATAATTATACAGCTATCCTTGAATGAAAATCTAACAATTATAAAAATAATATGATTTTTTTTTATCTTATATTTTCACAATCATTGGTTGAAATCCAACAGCTTTTACGTAACATAACAAAAGCCTTAATTAGCTTTAAAGTCTCATTCTAAGGTTTTCTCTCTCAGATGAAACCGCAGAATGGCAGTAGTACAAGATTGTCATAATCCTTCTTGGGTCACCTACAAGTTGGGTGGGTATGGAGGTTAGTATTTGTGTTTGAGAGAATCGTGACGTCTTTGTAAGTTAGTTAGAAGTTTAGTAAGGTGCAATAAAGAGGGAGCTCCCTTTAAGCAGCAAATTCTTCGATTATGGCAGTACAAACTAATTCTCATTGTCTATGGATACAAAGGAATTAATTAAAAAATGCAGCTCTATTGCGTTGGAAGAAGAAGAAGAAGATAAGATTATGTACGAGGGAAAGATAAAGGAAAAAGGGGAAATGCTTGCAGCTCATTGTTTGATTGGAAAAATTCTTCTCAATCAGGGGATACACATCGAAGGGCTGAGAAATGCTATAAGGCAAGTATGGAAAACCTTTAGAGAAGTGAAGATTGAGAGTTTAGGAGAAAATTTTTTCATGTTCAAATTTGGCACAACAAAGGATAAAAAGAGGGTGTTTTCAGGGGGCCCTTGGCACTTCAATAATGCCCTAATAGTTTTTTCAGAGCCAAAGGGAGTGGGGGATGTCAAAAAGCAAGCATTTACACACACCTCTTTCTGGGTACAGCCGCACAATGTGCCTCTCATGTGTATGGACAAATATGCAATTCAGAAGCTGGGGTCTTTGATAGGGAAAGTGGAAGAAGTGGACACTGATGAAGGGGGGGAATGCATAGGGCCTATTTTTTGAACAAGAATCTCAGTGAATGTTACCAAACCACTTAAAAAGCTTATCTTTCTCCAACAAGAAGATGGAGCTAAAACTCCAATCGGAATCCAATACGAAAGATTTTCGGACTTCTGCTTCTGTTGCAGGTTAGTAGGTTACCAATACAGGGAGTGCTTGAAGTACAAGGGGCAACCAAAGGAAAAACTAGCCTACGGAGCATGGCTTAAAGCTTTGACAGTAGCTGAATGGAGCCGGAAAAATAGAGGGAAAGGAAAATAGAGTAGAGAGCACCAGTAAGGTAATTCGGGAATGGGGAACACAGAAGACCAGAACCAAGTCCAAATCAGGCAAACCCAAAAAAACCCAAATTCGGATAACAGGTCGGGTCAAAGTGATAGCAGTCAACTCATAACCTTAATGGAGGCAGGGAGGGAGAGAGAGGTAGTTGAAGAGCATTTAATGCCAGTAACTGTGAAAGCTACAAATATCAGAGATAGCAGACATGATGCAGGGCATGAAAATTTGACCAACGCAGTTGGAAAATGTTCACCTAGGGAAATGGAGGGCAAGGCGGGAAGTTGTGAAAGGCGGGAAAGCGGATGGGTCAAAGTAATTGAACAAAGGGCTACCCAAACCACACAAAAGGAAAGAAGTCAAAATTTGTCAGAAATTGAGGAGTCAGTCAATGGGTCAGTAAAAACCAACCCAAGGCCCAAAACCAGGAGATGGAAAGCGAAAGCAAGAGAAAAAACAGAGAGAGGAAGTATCTTCGAGGGAAAGACAAAGACTAAACGCCCAAGCAGTGCAATTAGTGGGCAAAGTCCAAAGTCAAAATGAGCTAAGTTAAATAGCCCAAGCAAAGCTCTCAACAATAAACTCCAAATTAACGCCCCTGCCATGAAGATTCAATTGGGATGAGAACAACACAGTGATATGGCCTTAGAGGATTTGGATACAATTCCAGAAGATATAGCGGCGGGAGCTGGTGAACAGCCCTGCCGACAGTTATGAATCTCCTAAGTTGGAACGTTCGGGGTTTGGGGAATCCTCGGACGCACCTAGCTATAAGAAAAATTCTCTAAAAAAATAAAATTCAGCTCTTTTTTGTTTGTGAAACTAAGTTGGGGTTAGCACAAGTAAAAGAGGAATACAGAAAGCTTAATTTTGATAAGTGTTTTGCAGTAAGTAAGAATGGGAAAAGTGGAGCCATAGCTATGATGTGGAGCTCAGATATTAATGTCAATATCCTCTCTTATAGTAGGCATTGCATTGATGCGGAAGTGCAATGTGGCAGTGGTAAAAACTAGCGATGCACTGGAGTTTACGAGCACCTAGAAACGTAGCAGAAAAAGTACACATGAACTTTATTACGAAGGGTGACAGGTTTGTCTTCAAAACTATAGTTGTGCTTTGGGGATTTTAATGAAATTTTGAGCTTGAATGAGAAGAGCGGAGGGGATGAAAAGAACATACGGATGGTGTCTGATTTTAGAGAAGCAGTACAAGATAGTCAATTGACTGATTTGGGGTACAAAGGATATCAATTTATATGGAGTAATGGTAGGTTCGGTCCATACTTTGTGGAAGAGAGGCTGGATAGATTTCTTTGTAATGAAGAGTGGGGGAATCACTTTTAAGAGACGGAGGGCACAAATTTAGTTAGTTTAGGGTCGGATCATTACCCAATAATGATGGAAGTAAAAGAGAAAGGGGCGGGGCTACAGTATGTGAGAAAGACTTTCCCTAGAATGGGAGAAGTATGGCACAACAGCAGGAGAAAGCCCAATTAACCAATTCAAAGCAGTGGCTAAGTCTTCTTTAGCTCGGCTAAGTCTTTTTTTGCTGGTGGAGCGAGGATGAATTCAGAGGGAGGGACAAAAAGCTGAATATGTTGATGCAAGAACTCCAAAAGGCAAAGCAGAACAAAGTGCAACATAAAGAGGCCAATGCGATAAAGAAAATTGAAGAAAAAATCCACAACATTTTGCTTGATGAGGAGATTTATTGGAGGCATAGAGCTAGAGTTGATTGGCTACAAGTAGGTGACCGAAACACAAAATTTTTTCACTCAAAAGCTACATCTAGAAAGAAGAAAAACAAAATATGAGGAGTGGAAGATAAAAATGGCGTTTGGATAGAAAATGGAGAAGCTGTGGAGAGAGAGTTTTGCAATTATTTCCAGTAACTTTTCACTTCCTCAAACCCGAGCCAAGGGCAAATGAATGCAGTTCTGGAGGTTTTAACGCCAAAGGTTACAGTTGCTATGAATAACCAGTTGAATGCCCCATTTACAACAGAGGAAATATCAGAAGGCTTGTCCCAAATGTGCCCCACAAAGGCACCTAGTCTGGATGGCTTGCATGTAGTCTTTTACCAGAAGCATTGGCAGTATGCAGGCAAAACTGTAACCCAAACCTGTCTGCACATTCTGAACGAGCAAGGTAACCTCACCCCATTAAATCATACTTTCATTGCCTTGATTCCAAAGGTGGCCAGACCTAGGAAAGTCTCTGAATATAGACCCATCAGCTTATGTAATGTAGTGTACAGAATTGAAGCCAAAACTATAGCTAATAGGCTAAAGCAAGTGCTTTACCAGATTATTTCCCCATCTCAAAGTGCATTCATTCCCAATAGAATCATTATTGATAATGTTATTATTGGGTTCGAATGCCTTCACAAAATAAGGCACAGCAAAAGGAGGAAGAATGGATTAGTTGCTCTTAAGCTAGACATTAGCAAAGTATGTGATAGAGTTGAGTGGGGTTTCCTAGAGCAGATTATGAGGAGGCTTGGCTTTACTGAAAAATGGGTGTATTTAGTCATGAATTGTATCACGACACCCTCTTTTTCGATAATAATAAATGGAGTGGCCACAAATTTAATCCAACCGCAAAAGGGGCTGAGGCAGGGGTGCCCGCTCTCACCTTACTTGTTTATTTTGTGCGCAGAAGTTTTCTTGAATTTACTCATGCAGGTAGAGAAGGAGAAAATGTTCCATGGCCTCAAGTTCGACAAGCAAGTGACGGTTTCACATCTATTGTTCGCTGATGACAACCTTGTCTTCACCAAAGCATTTATTGAGGATTGTCGAAACTTAAAAGCAATTTTCGATTCCTATGCAGCGGCCTTAGGACAGATTTTCAATTATGAGAAATCTTCAATGTTTTGCAATGGAAAGCTTTCAGCAGAGCAAATATTAGCCATTAAAAACATTTTCCAATTAAAGATGGTGTCTAAATATGAAAAGTATTTGGGAATACCTTCTATGATCGGAAGAAAAAAGACGAGTTTCTTTAACGAGGTGAAGCTAAAAGTGCTGAGCAAGGTCTCAAATTGGCAGCATAAGTTTTTTCCCAAGTGGAGGCAAATAGGTGTTGATAAAGGCTGTAGCACAGGCCGTTCCAGCTTATGCAATGAGCGTTTTCAAAATCCCATCGACATTATGTAAGGACATCCAGAAAGCAATGGCAAAATTCTAGTGGGGAAATAAAAAAGAGAAGCACGGGATTCATTGGGCAAGGTGGGAGAGAATGAGTCATGCCAAGCATAGAAGAGGATTGGGCTTTAGAGACATCTCCAGCTTTAATCAAGCATTGGTAACAAAACAAAGTTGGAGAATTATCCAAGATCCAGAATCATTAATGGCAAGAGTTCTCAAAGCAAGATATTTCAAACATGAGGCCTTTCTAAATGCCAAGATAGGTACCAATCCATCCTTTATATGGAGAAGTATCCTTTGGGGCAGAAAAATAATCTTAAAAGGCACAAGATGGAGAATTGGTTCTGGGGAAGAAGTTCAAGTTTACAACAGCAATTGGCTGCCAAGATCAACAACCTTCAGACCAATATCACCAAGAACACTTGCTGCAGATACTAAAGTGGCAGACTTGATAGACCCCGAAAGAGAATGGAATAGAGACTTAATTCGACAGCATTTTGTTCAAAATGATGCAGATATCATTCAAAGGATTCCCCTCCCAAGAAGCTCAGCAAGGGACGAACTTTGTTGGCACTATGATAAGCTCGGGAGATACTCAGTCAAAAGTGGCTACCAGATAGCCTTAAAAGAAAATTTTCAGAATGTCCCAAGCTGCTCAAAACCGAAGTCAAGTCAATGGAATTCCATATGGAAGCTTGACCTCCCTGAGAAGTTGAAGATTTTTATGTGGAGGGCTGCAAAAAACTTTCTTCCAATAACATAAAATCTATGGAAAAGGAAAGTGATACCAAACCCATCATGTCAAAGATAGATGCAATCAGGGAGTGGAAACTAGTTTTCATGCTCTAGTAGAGTGTAAAGCTGCTAAAAAGATTAGGCAACATTCATCGTTTGCAGCAGTGGAGATGCCATCCTCTCATGGGGGGAGTATGTTGGATGTTTTTCTAGATACATCAATGTTATTGAGCAAAAAAGAGGCCGAGCTTCAGATTGCTTATTGGTGGGTTACATGGTATGCACGAAACCACTTCCTCTTCAAGAGGAAGAAGCTGGATCCTTTAATCTCAACTGCAAAAGCTAAAGTAGTTGCAAAAGCCTTCAGAAGATACAAAAAGCCAGAGCATCAACAAAGGGAGAGCTCAAAGGCAGAGGGAGCTAAGCAATGGAAACCCCCACCTAAAAACTGGTACAAAGCAAATGTGGATGCTACAATTGATAATCAAAGACAAAGAGTGGGATTGGGAGTGGTTGTAAGGAATGATAATAGCGACATTGTGGTAGCAGCCATCAAGCTTTCAACTTTTAACGGAGAAGTATCTTTTGCAAAAGTTGAAGCAATTGAATGGGGAATGCAGGTGGCAAGAAGTGCAAGCATAACCTCTGTTATTTTTTAATCAGATTGTCAAGTGGCTGTTGACTTGGCAAACAACAGAAAGGGTAGCAAAACTGAGATTTTTTGGGTGATTTCGGATATCAAAAGCAGAAAAAAAGACTTTCAAGAAGTTAAATTTTAACACACCCCTAGGTCTGGTAATGTTAATGCCCATACCTTGGCTAAGATAGCCTTAAAAGGTGCAGAGTCTGTTGTATGGCTGGGAAATATCCCTGATGTGCTCATAATTTATTTATTATTTTAATGCTTACATAACTTAATTTTATGTTAAATTATATTTTATTATATTAATTTTTATCTTAATTTTTATATTTTGTCATTGTAGGAATATTGGAAATATTCACGAGAAAAGAAGCTTAAAGAGGAAACAAATTGGAGTATAATGGAAATAATGTAAAAGTAAAAGGAAAAGAAATATAAAGCCAAATCAAGGAAGATTGAATTTAAGCATCATGCAGGCAATCACATGAAGAATAAAGGAAGAGAAGAAAAGGTCAATTGGCTTTTAATTTCAAGCTAGTTACGTGAAGCCCATTTGACAATTTAAATGGCAAGCTTACAATATAATAAAGGAAGCAAATATTTTGGCATTGTTTGAAAATGGTATTCACGTGGATGGACTTAAAAAGTGGCTAGAATTGTTTTTGTTTTAAAGTCCTTTTTATTTAAGGATTCGTGGGGCAGCATTTGAAGAATTAGTTTTCAAAGAAAATATGGCTTGCACGTGAACTTGGGCCTTTTGATTTTGAAATATAATGGCCTAAGATTGTAAAGGTGGGGGCGGCAATTTTAATCCTTTCCATTTAAGGATTTGGAGTTGGCGCAACATTATAAAAAGGAAAGTGAATAAGGCAGCCGGGAGGTTTTTGAGCCAAGAGAATTAAAGAGACAAGAGGGCAGCCACAACCAGGGGTGGGCAAATTCGGTTTGGATCGGTTTGAGACATATTATCAAACCGATCCAAAGTTATCGGTTTGAAATATTCTCAAACCGATATAGACATAATTTTTTTTCAAACCGAACCGATCCAAACCGACTGGATCGGTTTGTTTTTGTTTTTATAGTAAGAGATATGCTATTGTGTATGAAAGTGTATATTTCTTTTGTTAATAATCCAATACTAAATTGACACATTACGTATCTTAAAGCTTTTTAAATTTTAGATTGGATCGGTTTGAATCCATTTGAAATCTTTCCAAACCAAAATCCAAACCGAGTGATGTCGGTTTGCAATCCAATAAACCGAAACCAATGTTTTTACTAATGAAACCGATCCAAACCGATCCAAATGGTCGGTTTGGATCGGTTCGGTTAAAATGTGCCCACCCCTAGCCACAAGAACCACAAACCGAAAGGAAGTAGCAGCCGCACTTTTAAGCACAAAACTGAGAGCAGGAGGAATAATTTGGAGCAGGAGGAAGACGCATTAATTCTTGAGTTTTTCTTTCTCTCTTCTCTATTTTCTTGTTTGAATGTTTCCAATTAAATTAATTGATTCTCTTTATATTCTTATGAACTAATTTATTTACTAGGGCTACGATGTAGCCTAACTATAAAGATTTAATTCCATAAATCTATGTTATTTTTAATTAATTATTCCATGATTGAGTGTTCATTATTGTGCTTAATGCTTTTAAATATCTGGCCAATATTTGAATGATTTGAGGATACATAATGAGACCGAGATGAGATTTATGTATTTTTGCTTTGTGTAATGGATGCCATGAATTGAACGAAAGACAGAGATGTGCCAACATGATTCGTGCAGTTTTATCTAAGAATTTCCATAGAACTTAATGAATCTTTGCATAGTTAAATTCACATAGAGATATAGTGGGTTGATATGTGGAGATATTTTTTATATTACTCGAGAGATGATATTGGATAAATTAGGGTAATTCACTGTCAACATGGGTAATAAACTTTAATAGCATAGATGGAGGATTAAATTGGATTGGTTATGGTGAAATCGGATGTCCTAGTGTTTTAATCTCTTGGTGATTTCTGTTACTGTTTGTATTTTTATTTAATTTTTAATTATTTTATTTTATTTTATTTTAATATAAATTCACTTATTCAAATAACTTAGGGTTATAATAATTTTGGTAACTAATAAGATATACAATCTCTGTGTGACGATACTCTACTCTTTATTATATTACTTGTGCCGACTAGTACACTTGCTAATTTACGCAACAATCCCAGCACAAATTCTGTGTTTAATCTCTTCTTATTAATGAAGTTTTTTTCCTTTCTAAAAAAAAAAAAAACAAAAGCCTTAATTTAATAAATTGGTTGTGCAATGTGTTGACCCAGACGAAGTGCCGTAGTTGGGAAGGAAATGATTCTATGACGAAGTGCCGTAGAAACTAGGGGTTTGACTGAAGATAAAAGTTGAAGTCAACTTTGTTAGGCAGAACAAACTGCAAGACTTATTTTGGTGTGTGCGCAATTTCAGCAAATTAACAACATCCGTGCATCTAAGATAGCACCGTGACTAATAATATTCTCTTTCTTTAAGAAACAAGAATAAAGAGACGACTCCATTGAGGCAACAAAAATTAATCAATCCATGGAGCCATATTCTCTGTACACCTACCTCTCAATCTTGTTGATGATTCTGTGTAATTTTCTTCATGATCTGCAGCAGTCGAACTGCCAACAAACTTACCTTGGTAATGTTAATCTTGATTGCGATAAAAGCGTTTCTATATCAAAAGGCTATCTCTGTAATGGTCCTCAAAATTTATGCCAGTCCTTCATAACATTCCGATCTGAGCCACCTTACGACACCCCCGTCAGTATTGCGTATCTTTTAGGTTCAGAAGCCTCCAGTATAACCTTAATTAATAAATTTTCATCTTTTGATGAAAAAATACCTTATAGAGAATCAGTAATAGTTCCTGTTTCATGTTCGTGTTCCGGCAGCCTGTACCAGCATAACGCTCCTTACACCACTAAGCCCAATGACACGTATTTTCTTGTAGCAAACAACACTTACCAGGGCTTGACTACTTGCCAGGCTCTCCTCGGACAAAATTACTACGACGGAAAAAATATTGGTTCAGGTGTGGAGTTGACGGTCCCCATAAGATGTGCTTGTGCTACGGCAAACCAGACAGAAAATGGAGTGACCTATTTGCTGGCTTATATGGTAACATGGGGTGATAGTATGTCATCCATCGGAAATGAATTTGGTGTTGACGTACAAAGCATCGTGGACGCAAACATGCTGCCAAATGGTGACTTGATATTTCCCTTTAATCCTCTTTTGATTCCACTCAAAAGCGAAAGTTGCTCTGCAAATCCAGAGAAATTCTTTTGCCAGTGTAAGAATGGTTTCCTTGCAGATGGAATATTGAAAGGTCTCCACTGCAAACCAGATGGCAAAAAATTTCCAGTCAAATTGGTTACTTTATTGGGTAAGACTCTTGCTGATAAATTCAATTAATGAATGAAATACAATCATGACAGGCACTGATAAATATTTATTTTCTAAAATGTTTCAGGCCTGGGGATTGGTTTGGGATTTTTGAGTTTGGTTCTTCTGGGGTGCTATTTATACAAAGTCATAAGGGAAAAAAGAAGCAGAATGCTTAAAGAGAAGCTGTTCAAGCAAAATGGAGGCTACTTGCTGCAACAACGATTATCATCCTGTGGAAGTAGCGAAAAAGCTAAAATTTTTACAGCAGAGGAGCTTCAAAGAGCAACAGACAATTACAACCAAAGCCGGTTTCTTGGCCAAGGAGGATTTGGCACTGTCTACAAAGGGATGCTCCCTGATGGCAGCATAGTTGCTGTCAAAAGGTCAAAAGCAATTGATAAAACACAAATCGAACAATTCATTAACGAAGTTGTCATTCTCTCTCAGATCAACCATCGACATATTGTCAAGCTTCTGGGTTGTTGTTTAGAGACTGAAGTACCGGTACTAGTATACGAGTACATCTCTAATGGAAATCTTTCCCACCACATTCATGATCACCAGCAACAGCAAGAACAGAAACAAGAGCTGGCAGAGGAGCAGGAATTGTCTTCACTTTCATGGGAGAATCGAGTTAGGGTTGCGTGTGAAGTTGCAGGAGCAGTAGCATATATGCATTCTGCAGCCTCGATCCCCATCTTTCACCGCGACATCAAATCTTCCAACATACTCTTGGATGATAAATTTAGCGCAAAAGTTTCTGATTTTGGTACTTCAAGGTCTGTACCGAATGATAAGACTCATTTAACAACAGCAGTTCAAGGAACCTTTGGATACTTCGATCCTGAGTACTTTCAATCAAGTCAATACACAGATAAAAGCGATGTCTATAGCTTTGGAGTTGTACTATTAGAGCTTCTAACCGGTAAAAAACCAATCTGTTTAACCAGAGAGGAAGAAGAAAGAAATTTAGTTGCGTACTTCATTTCATTAGCAAAGGAGAACAGACTGCTTGAGATTTTAGATGCTAGAGTAGCTAAAGAGGCAAGCAAAGAAGATGTTGAAGCCGTAGCAGAGCTTGCAATGAGATGCTTGAGATTAAATAGTAAAAAAAGGCCTACGATGAAACAAGTGTCCATGGATCTTGAAGGGTTGAGAAGGTCGCAGAGATGCTTAGAAATAGGCAAAGTGAATCAACTGCTGACCAATGAGTTATCATTGGCAGAAAATTCGGTCTTTTCCGTGCCAGAGGATTCAGAATCATTTTTTTCATCAATTTGATGGGTGGCTACCATTTTTCTGTTTGTCATATTTAATTGTAAGAAATACTCTGTACGTTGCAGAAACATAAAACAAAGTCCATGCACCAAGCAATTGTCAAAAACACCTACAACTTGTAGTAATAGACCTCTTTTCCAAGCAATTTTCAGAGTTTCTTCGCTTTGAAATAAAATACCAACACTTCTTTATGTTGGTTAAATTTCTTGTGTGAAAGTTGAAGTAAACCGGAAAATCGAAATGAAGTTATATGTTAAGACTAATATAATAGGGTTTTTAGTTTGGATCAAGATTCTCTCGTAATTTAATTTTCTCCATAATAAAATTCACTCAAGTAATTAGAGATTAATAAATTAAAAATAAGAGTGATTAAATATTAATTATTAGCTAATACTAAAAAATAGATAGTACCATATCTTTAAAAGTTTAACTTAGCTCTAATTAGAAAAGAATCCTAATCCCTTAGCTTAGACAATTCAAACTTGTACTAAGACCTTATTTTTTAATCAGGAGAAAGGTTACAAAATAGGATAAGATAGAAGTCACTTTATGTCAATTTGAGTGTCTAGAGAACACTTGGAAATTTGAATGCACTTGAAGATTGAATAACTATCATCAGAGGTATAACCTATACCCTATTTAATTTTAAAATAATAATAAAGATAGAAGTGTATGAGGTTTGAAGGTCTTCTCAGCAACCAATAAGAAATTTTTAAAAGTGATCTCCACTCTCTCTAGTCAGATCTGTAACTATCAACAATAGAAAGATCAATAATAATGACAATAATAAACAAATAATAATCATTAAAGAAAAAAGAAACAGAAGCAAGAGATCAAAGGGTACCTCATAAACAAAATAGAAGAGGGATCGAAGAGAGTAGAAGAGGGATCGAAGAGCGGAGAGACTCTCTGTGCAAGTGGGGGCTTTTTGGGAATTTAAGAAAAAAAAGGAGGAATAAGAGAAACGATAGAAAGTGGTATTGCAAGTGTGTAGGTCAGTAGGTGTTGACTGGTTTGGACAGAGATTTTTACAAATATATATATTTAAATTATTCATTTCTGATTTTTAGTTTTAATTTTATTAAATTAAATTAATAAAAAAAAAAGTGAATGCTTGAGTGAGGGAGAGAAACTCGTGCTTTACGTGCAGTTTTTCAGGGTACCTGATCGTTCCGTTGTCCAATAAATAATAAGCATTTATACGACAGGGATTGGGAAATGCCTCCCAAGATGGGTGGGGCTATTTGAACCCATTAATTTACTCAATAAACCTATTTATTAAATAAACTCATCTTTAAATTTTAAAATTTTAAATTTTACTCAGTAAACCCACTAAAATACTTAATATGCCCTTTCTAAACTCAGTTTTTATAATAATAGTAATTTTACTCATTAAACCCATAATATTCATTTATAAACCCATTAGATTGGAAATTGATTATTAATTGGAAATTTAATAATCAATTTTGAGTGAATGACCCTCGTTTAAGGACAAATGAATCAAAACATTCTAAATGGAGAAAATAGTTGTCATCATAAAATTATTTTTTGAGTTATATTATATTGGTGAGAAAAATCTTGTATGATGGTATGAAAATCTAATATGACGAATTTGAGAAATTTTTTTTTTTCAGAATTTGGGAAAAAACAATAATTGATTATTAATTGAAAATTTAATCATCAATATTAATTAAACAATTTTGAGTGACGGGTCATTCCCAAACGAATCATAACAATTAAACAATTAATCCTCCATAAAATCAATATCCATCAAATCAATAACAATTATTTTTGTTACTTTGAATCAACCCACATGTGCCTATTTAACAATATATATTGCTTGAGAGAAGAATCTCACCTCTTGATTGATTAGGGTTTAATGAAAATTTGATTAGGATTCTATAAAACTATGTTGAATATAAAGATGGGTTTAAAGAGTAAAAATTCTGTTTTTTTTTTTTAATTATAGTCCAGTGCCCATAACTGTAATTTAATTTAGGGGTATTTTAATGATAAAAAATTATTTTTAAAGTGGTTTATTGAGTAAATTAGTGGGTTCAAATAGCCACACCCTCCCAAGATTATCTATTTGCATTTTAAAAGACCGAAATACCCTTATTGTGTTAAGTACATATTTTGATTGTTTTTTCACAAGCTTGAGGGTTGACCAAAGTTTAAATTAATTTTTATTCTTTATATTTTCTTAAGATTTAAATTTCGATGATCAATTAAATAAATTTATTCATCTATAATCGTGGCTAAAATTTAATACTATATAAGTATTTTTAAGAATTTGAATACAATACTATAACTTTTAGCTGCGCATATTTTTTTGGAAATATACATTTAAGATTTAATTATGTATCATTTTTTATTTAATAACTACAGATCATAAAAGCTCATAAAACTCAAAACCACCTCTGATTTCTAAATGTATAATAATTGTTATGTTATGTAATCTCTCTTGTACTTCAAACAATTTGGGTTCGTTTGTATTTTGTTATGAGTTCTCTTACCATGCTAAATTCTTTAAAGGTTGACATTAGTTTATTATTATCTTGTGTCACATTGTGGAGGGGTTTACATTTGTTTTTTTTTTTTGTGGTTTCTAACACTTTTAATTCTTCATTTTTTTAAAAAAAATTCTAATTCTTATTAAAATTAATTCGCAATATGTTTCATAATTTGTTAGTTATGCAATTTTTTCTAAAATTTAAGTTATACTACTATTACTATAGGAATTCTTGCTTTGTTTTCTTATTTTAATCAATTTTTAAACTCTCACGTAGGCTAGTGTTTCGGCCCAGTAGGCTTTTGCGGTAGAAATATGAGAACCCAACCCATTCAACCTCGTATCCCATTACTTGTGACCCGTTCCGCAGGGTAAGAGATGAATGGATTTATCCGAGTTAAACTCGGGCCGAACCACAGTTAGACATCCGGGTTTTAACCTGGGTCCGAGATGACAAACTGGACCAGAATTTTATCATCCTATTTATGTGCCTTTCTTGCACTCTCCGGGTTCAAAATCCGGTTCGAGTTCAGTTATACCTGATCCGAATTTCAAAACCCTGTTCTTTAACCCAAGTCTGGTTTAAAAAATCCAAACTCTTACCTATACGCGGTGTACATGTCCTTATGAGTGCTACTATTTACCCCGGATCAAACTCCGAAAATTAATAAAAACGACGTCGTTTTGTGAACTTTTTTTTTCCCTCCCAATCGTGTAAAACGACTCCATTTTGTGATTTGTATTACAGGACTTCGAATTTTCTTCGACTGGCTTTCTCTTTGAATTTATGTTTCACCACAGAACCCCAACGATAAACCCAACTGCAGGATCCTTAAACTGTTAGCGTCCTTCCAAACGATAGAATTTGGTTTAGATAAAGCACAAACTTAAATAAAGATGAGTTTCAACATTTGAACTTCAAGTTTATAGTGGCTACGAAGATTTCTTGACAGAGGATTTGAGTAAGGTAAGGTGTTGTCATCTTCGGCTTCCAATTCAATTAAATAACAGGGATTGAAATTCTTGCCAAATTCATAGAGAAGAGAGAATAAAATATATTCACCTTGCTCATATTAATAATAGAAGAAGAAATTAAGCAATAATTCACCTTGCTTGTAATAGTCTAATAGATGAAAGGAGAAATTAAGCCCTTATTTGCTATTTCTTCCCACAGATTTCTTGAACTTGTGATAGCTACAGCTAGCCACATCAAATAGTAGCCTATAATTAGAGAAGAAGAAGAAGGAAAGAAGTTCAAGAAAGTTGTGGTCGTGGCTGGGCAAACAGTGCTTTCGATGGTGGCTGTGAAAGGGAATAAGGAAAGAAGAAGGAAAAGAAGGAAGGAAAGAAGGTCAAGGGATTTGATGCCAAAGCCAAACAGTGCGTTCGATGGCTGTGAAAGGGAAAAGGGATTTGATGCCAAACGGTGCGTTTTGGGATTAGTTAAACGGTGCATTTTGTTCCGGGATTTCATTCGGGGCTTAAGTTGGGGCAAGTATCATTTTCGTTTCCTTATTGTCACCCTTTATTTTAATGAGTTAATTTAAAATTAGTTAAAAGGGTTTTAATTCTGCACGTGTACGGATTTTATGCACGTGCGACAACATGAACATGTGAAATTGATTAAATGGCTTCAAATCAAATGTATACTTGAAATATATAAGCAGTTACTTCTCAATTGGCTTTCTGTGGGTTGACTGAGATTTTGATAACATTTTAGGTCTCCTCCACTTTTCAAATTTGTATTTAATGTGGAGTTGTGCTAAATTTTTTATAATCTTTTGCGGCGCGAGCATTTATAACAATGTATGATTAACAAAGCTAAGCATTTAGTTATTGGTTGATGGGATAATTAGAGCTATACATGAATGTTATTAATTGGATAATCTAACCTTTGCTTTTTAGTTACTTCTTCATGCGATGTATTGTACTTGGAAGTGTTCCTAATTTCGCTTGCTTCGCTTTGTAACCAAACCACAAGAAAACCTTGTTAGACCAAAAATTCCTTACTGCGGTAGTAATATGAAAAATTCCTTAGGTGCCTCTAAAGACTTGATCGAGTAATTTTTAAGTAATTTTTTTTACCTAATCATTTGATTTCGAATCTTATGAGATAGGAAGCTAATAAATTTATTTGGACTTTTGCAGCTGGACAGCTTCACAAAGAACCCAAAAAGAACCCAAAAGCAAGCTACGATGGGGAGTGTTTTCTCTCACAAAATAATTCTCAAATATGTGCAAATGCCATCCAAATTTATGTAGTATTTATATTTATTAAAATAAAATAATATTACATTTATTTAAAAATAATAATATTATAATTATTTAAATATTATTTTTATATTATTTAATGATTTTAAACTTATTAAATAAAATATTATTATATTTACTCAAAAATAATTATTTATGTAATCTAAGTTAAAATCATTTAAAAATAATATTATTATATTCATAGAGAATTAATAATATTACTATATACTATCTTTATTTAAAAATATAATATTATTATATTTATTTACTATTAATAATAATAATAATAAATTGTTTATTCAAAGAAAAATATTAATTTTGTACTATATTATTAATAATAATGTTTCATTTGTGTTGCTTTTATTAATATTTTTTTAATTTACATAATTACAATTAAAATTAATAAAAAAATATGATTTATATAACTAAGAATATTAATAATTATTATTAAGTTATATAATTAAAATTAATAATAAAATAAATAGTTTATATTAGAAATATATTTTTTGTTAAAATATAATTTTTTTATCAACTTTGCAACTAAAAATTATAATTTTTAAAATAAGAGTAAAATTATAATTTAAAATAATTTACTCCCAATACAAAACAATGTAAACATATAAATAAGATTCTGATTTTTATTCTACACTCTCATTTCAGTGTAAGTAAACAACATACTCTCATTCATAATCCACACTTCTAATCCATAGATTTTTACTCTCCAATATTCTCAATTCGATCTGAGAAATAAATATAGAGTTAAGTACGATACTTGAATATAGAGTTGAGCTGAGCTATACTCACCTTTCATAATCTTTGTCACGTGAGTTTAGCTCAGCATTGAATCCCAACAATAATATCTATACAAAGGAAGAATCAAACTTTAAGAAGTTGGTAGATCATTTAATCTAGTGTTGATTAAAGGTGTTGTGTGTGTTTAATGGAGACAGAAAAGAGGAAAAACACTACTTCTAGAGAGGCTAGAAAGAGTACTTATGAGAAGACTTTGAAAAACTCTTATTGCGCAGAAATCCTTTTAAACCTCATGAGAGTACACTTTCTTTCTTTAATGCTATTACTAGTTTTGTTTCTTCAGCTATAACTTATGAACACATTGAAATTCCTTTCAATTAAAGAAGAAATATTTTCCAGTTGTAATTAAGCCAAAGCTCAAGGGAAATCTTTAATTTGTACCTTCTCTTATTAGTGGAAAAGTCTGTGTTTTGTTTGTACTGAATCAATTCAGTCATCCGTTTCTGCAAAACTAAAACTCTAAAAGTACATATAAACCTCAATTTCAACAAAAATAACAACCCTTAAGAGCATATAATTGTACAAATAAAAAGATCATATCGACAATTCTTTGGTCTGACAGTTGACACTTATCTCATTCATGAGGTTCGAGACTCATGTATATATGTTGTTGTGAGAATACAATTTCTCATAAATTTAGTAGAAGGTCTCTCCTGTGGTTTTGAATTCAATATTAAGCTGAAGATTATTAAAAGTTGGACGTTGCTTAACTCAACAGAAAATCCAAATTCCTCTCCTGCATCTAGTAGCATTTAATAAAGGCAAATAAAGATTGCTAGCTTAAATTTGATTCCTTCTTATTAAAGGCTAGTTTTACAGAGTTATTGAATGAATATTTTCTTATAATTAAATATGACAAAACAAAATGGTATGCATAATGCATGCATCAAGCTGATGAATAAAATGATTTTGAATCCATTTGCATGGAAATTACTAAGTTGTCTGCTAATGAAATCTCATCTGCCAACAACTGATTCACTTGGCACATTTCTAAGCATCTCTGTGATCTTCTCAACCCTTCAAGCTCCATTGAAACTTGTTTCATCGTCGGCCTTTTTTTGCTATTCAATCTCAAACATCTCATTGCAAGCTCTGCCACAGCTCCAATATCTTCTTCTCTTGCTTCTTTAGCTACTCTAGCATCTAAAATCTCAAGCAGTTGGTTCTCCTTTGCTAATGAAATGAAGCATGCAACTAAATTTCTTTCTTCGTCTACTCTAGCAAAACAGATTGGTTTCTTACCGGTTAGAAGCTCTAATAGAACAACCCCAAAGCTATACACATCGCTTTTATCTGTGAATTGACTTGATTGAAAATACTCTGGATCCAAGTATCCGAAGGTTCCTTGAATTGTTGTTGTTAAATGAGTCTTATCGTTCGGTATAGACCTTGAAATACCAAAATCAGAAACTTTTGCGCTAAATTTATCATCCAAGAGTATGTTGGAAGATTTGATGTCGCGATGAAAGATGGGGATAGAGGCTGAGGAATGCATATATGCTACTGCTCCTGCAACTTCACACGCAATCCTAACTCGATTCTCCCATGAAAGTGAAGACAATTCTTGTTTTTGTTCTTGTTCTAGCTGTAGCTGATGCTCATGAACGTGGTGGGAAAGTGTTCCATTAGAGATGTACTCGTATACTAGTACCGGTACTTCAGTCTCTAAACAACAACCCAGAAGCTTGACAATATGTCGATGATTGATCTGAGAGAGAATGACAACTTCATTAATGAATTGATGAATTTGAGTTTTATCAATCTCTTTTGACCTTTTGACAGCAACTATGCTACCATCAGGTAACATCCCTTTGTAGACAGTGCCAAATCCTCCTTGGCCAAGAAACCGGCTCTGGTTGTAATTGTCTGTTGCTCTTTGAAGCTCGTCTGCTGTAAATACTTTAGCTCTTTCGCTAGTTCCACAGGATGATAGTTGTTGTTGCAGCAAGTAGCCTCCATTTTGCTTGAACAGCTTCTCTTTAAGCATTCTATTTCTTTTTTCCTTAAAAAATCTGTACAAATAGCACCCCACAACCACCACACTCAAAAATCCCAAACCAATCCCCAAGCCTGAAAACATATATAAATATATGTGAGTATTGATTTGGTCTAAAATCATGAACTTTATTAAAGTTCGAGAAATCTATTAAGTCATATAGTTTAATAGTATGATGCCATTACATTATTAAATTATATGACTTAATAGCTTCTCCCCAAACTTGATCCTACACTGGAATATATACATACATACATAATCCAGAATGGTTTAATAGTTTAATAGAATTAATTTTAATGTGGTTTAATAATACGTCTACATTAACTTTATTAAACTACATGATTTAACAATGTGTCCGTATGAAAAAAGAAAAAAATGAGGGAACCTATGAGAAAAAAACTCTCCATATTTATAATATACATACATATATATACGAGTCATTCTCTAGTGAAGAGTATCCTCATTTTAACCCTCACTTTAACAAAGTGAGGATGTCCTCGTTAGACAATCATTAATATATAATTTTATTAATATATATATTTAGTACTATGATGTTATGTATTTGTCCATTAATTGAATTTATCAGCAAGAGCTTTACCTAAGAGAGCAACCAATTTGACCGGAAACTTTTTGCCATCAGGTTTGCAATGGAGACCCTCTAGCTTGCCATCTACAAGGAAACCATTCTTACAATGGCAAAAGAAATTCTCAGGATTTGCAGGGCAACTTCCGTTTTTGAGTGGAATCAAAAGAGGTGCAGAAGGGAAAATTGAGTCAGCTTTTGACAGCATGTTTGCCTCCAAAATGCTCTGTTGATCAACTCCAAATTTATATCCAATTGATGAAATAGTATCACCCTTTGCTGCCATATAAGCCAACAAATAGCTCACTCCCTTGTCTATCTGGTTTGCGGTCGGACAAGCACATCTCAGCGGGATCATCACCTGCGCACCAATAGTAATATTTGGTGCGTCGAAGTAGTTCTGTCCGAGGAGAGCCTGGCAAGTTGTCAAGCCCTGGTAAGTATAGCGTGCTAACATAAAATACGTGTCGTTGGCCTTGATGGTGTAAGGAGTGCTGTGTTGGTATATACTGGCAGCACAGGAACACGAAATAGGAACTATTACTAATTTGTCAGTGGGCAATTTCTCATCAGTAGATGAAATTTTATTGATCAAGGTTATGCTGGAGGCTTCTGAGCCTAAAAGATACGCAATACTGACGGGTGTGTCGTAAGGTGGCTGAGATCGGAAGGTTATGAAGGACTGGCATAACTTTTGAGGACCATTACAGAGATAGCCTTTTGATATAGCAGGGGTGTTGTTGCATTCTAGATTAACACTACCAATGTAAGTTTGTTGGCAGTTTGATTGCTGCAAATCATGAAGAAAATTACACAGAATCATCAACCAGATTGAGAGGTAGGTACATAATGAATATGGTGGCTCCATGGATTAATTTTTGCAGCCTTTGATGGATTTGACTCTTCATTCTTTTAACTTTTTATAGCAAGAGAACTGTTGTTAATCATGGAGCTACATACACAGATGCATGTAATTCATTTGCTGAAATTTTATATACACCAAAGGAAAGTCTTGCGGTTTGTTACATATCCCCATCAGATAACAAAAATGCAAAATTGACTTGAATTTCCATATTTCCAGTCAAACCACAAGTTTGTCTTCGCTTTTTGGTCTTGAAATTTTTTTTTTTAATGTCTCAAAGTTAATTATGGCTATATTTTTCAAATTTTAGATATTGTAACCAAAACATGGGGAATATAACAAACACTTGAGATAAATAATTAACCAATTAATCAAACACATGGAAACCGGTGCGTGATTCAGTGCAAGTGGTCTTCTTTGAATTTTTTTTTTTTTCCCATATCAAATATTCAAATGTAAATTAACGTACTTGGCTTAAATTTCTATCTTTGCAGTCAAACCACGAGCTTTTTCTTCACTTTTAGTCTCATCATAGAATCGTTACAATCACGCATCAACGGTGTTTTAGCCGCGTATCAAATGTCAGAGTCTCACTTCGAGTTCCCGTATTTATCTATTCTCCTTAATTATTGAATAGTTGAGTATAGAAAGTTTCTTTCATTTCGAAATGTCAATAAAGAAAATGTCTCTTAAATATTAGTGAGAGTAAAAATATAGGTAGTATTCTATTAAATTTAAATAAAATTTAATATATATTAATTCTATTAATTATTTGATTATAAATATTATTAATAGTTTGATATAATGTCAGCAATAGTCTAATTGTAATAAGTTGATTGTAATATCAACATTAAAAAGTAATACCTTATTCTTTTTTTTAATTTTTTATGATATGTCTCAAGTTAATAGTGGGTTAAATTAATTTCTCAAATTTAAGATACGTTATGAAAAAAGAAAGAATGAAAAACCAAATGTGTAACGTCGACAAATTTGTTGCAACAATGTATTGATGGATTTGAAGCACTATAAGTGTTTTTGGCATATTGTATTGTATTATGTTGTATTATATTATTTTAATATAAGTGTATTGTATTATGTTGTATTATATTAACATTATATTATAATAATACTTTACAACATTTGGTGCTACGCTGTATTGTATTAATTTTTAGTTATACTATATTTGGTACCGCATTATACTGTATTAATTTTTTGGGTAATTATCCACCGACGACCTGTTTTTTCGTATTTTTTAATGATTTTTTCCTTGTGTGATAAAAAATATATTATATCATTAATAATTTTATCAAAATTATTATTTAAAAAAATATTTACTACATACTATTAACTTTTTTCATAATTATAATCTTTTTACAGTTTTTATTTTCTCCCGCTTGTCGGGAACCTTCTTGATGGTAGCCGAGATTCTACCTATTCCTATTATTGAAGGATTAAGGAGTTCCGAAGTGACTACTTCATTGATAACATATGTTTTGCTTTGGGTTTCATCTACTTATCTTAAGTAGTACCATGGATCTTTCAAATTTCAATGCAAGAACCTAATTTTTTGGAATGGAAAGCAATTTTTTGTTGGTTGTTTGGCTGATGTGATACAGCCTTGATGTTTCTAGCAATTTTGTTAATGTTTGCCAATGAGCCTTTAGAAGTAGAGAAATGCCGACTTGACTGAGATTTTGCTTGGAAATAGGAAGTTAACTTGATCAAATTAAATAATAGGGTGCTCATTTCATTAAAAAAAAAAAGAGGTTACATTACCTCAATCCAAATAGGACCGTAAATGGAGGTTGTTTTGAAAAGTTTCTTAAATAACATGTGTTTTAAATAATAATTTTTAAAAGTTTCATAACAGCCACGGCTCCCAAAAGTTAAGCCAAACAAACCCTTGGTCAATTTTTACGTCTAAGACTAATTTCAGGGGATTTTTAATTCGTTTCTTATGACAAAGTTGAACTAATGCGATTGAGCAGTGGGAAAATTAGAAGTATTCCAACTTTCAACCGGTAGAATATAAAACGTAATCACTTTTCCAAGCAATTTTCTGAATTTAAAATAAAACATTGTCTGAGAATGAGTTTGGTACTAAAAAAACCTAAGGAATTAATAAAAATAACATTAATTAGGAAGAAAATGCTACTTCCCCCGAATCAAACCCCGACATCCTAAAAACACACCATTTTTGCCAAAAAAAAATAAAAGGTCGCTTATAACAACGCCGATATTCACACAAAGAAGAGCACGAGTGCAAAGAGTACCTCACATACGCAAACAAAGGCGCCCAAGTTCACGCGTTTGGCTCTTTCATTTCTTTCTCATTACACTGCTTTCCTTTCTCCCTCATGGCAACTCTTTCTCTCTCGTCTCCAAGCTGCCAGTCGTTGCCACAAGCTCCACCGCAGCAGCCGCTTTCTCCCGTCTCCACGCAGCTGCCTCATTCCCAATAGTACAACAACAAGTCTCTTTGCTCTCATACCCTCACATACACGACTGTGTCATCCAATGGATTAATCTGTTAACATCAGCTGGGTTTTGAAGGTGGGTTATGAAGAAGTCATTCAAGGCGATCGAGCTTCACTCCAACTTCCAAAAGCTTGGATCTAGCAATAATGTCATCACTGAGTCTTTGTTGTTGTTGTTCTTGGCTTTTGTTCTTGACTTTGCCATCTATCTCTTCCATCAACTCTGCATACTCTTGAGCTTAGATCGTTATGTATATTGGTCAAATTGTTCTAGTTTGTTTATCAAATTTATTGCCCACTATTGCCATAGAAAAAAAAAATTAGAGTTTGTAACTTTGATTAAAATTCTCATGCTTGTCAGTTAAAGTGAAGCATTTTTTTTTTATAATTTTTGTAGTATTTAAAGCGACTATGTTGTTTAATTAATTATTTTTCTTCTTCTTCCCGTATTTTGTTTTAATTTGCTTATTTGTGTTGCAATTCTCAGCAGGATACTTCTAAGATTATTAAAACACATCACAACCTTAGACTTTGCTTCTGAAAATGATGCAAAAGTAAAGACAAAAGCAGATTTTGAAAAACCAGCCAAGCTACATGATTTAAGCACATTCATTTACTTGATCTGTCAATTGTAGAAGCAGCGTCTTTGTGATGCATCGTTTTCAGAAGTAGATTTGGAGGAATTAGATGGGGCTGTGAAGAAGATGACAATGCTCTGTACTTGGGAAGAAAAAGGAACGAAAATAAAAAGAGAGAGAAATGAAACAACAAATGTTTAATTTTAAAATGAAAAAAAATTAATTCTCAAAACAACGACGTTTTACACTATCTTCGGGGCTTGACTCGGGTCAACTGTTATTAGGAAGATAACACTTGCAGTGATCTGTGATGACACTCTGACAATCAATTTAATTGAAAGTGAAATTTTCAATTATTCAAAACAAATTTTAGTGTAAATATATTCTTTGAAATTGTTTTTAAAAATATAAAAATAAATCCAATAATCAACTTAAACCGGCAAGACTCAGCATCTACCCTTAGAATTCCTTTCCCAGTCTTGGGCCGGTGTATGGTTTGACCATTCTTTTTTCATCGTCCCAATTGCCGAAGGGGTTTGGTGGCGGAGATATGACAAAACTTTCAGCAAGAATTCACCTGGTCAGGCTTGACTAACACAGTTGCTTAATAAGCAAATCAAAACTATGTTGCCACATGGTTTGACCATTCTTTCTCAGCTTCAATACATTTATATGATTCATAGTTAATAAATGAGAATATAATAATTAAATAACTCTTAATTATATATATAAAAAAGTGCATGTATGTGTGGAAAGATTTTTAGAAGTTTAGATATGATATCCCACTTTTGTTTTCTTAGGTTAGTTAATTACACTGCAATCCTTGTTTTGTCTTAAAATTTAAAAAACATAATTAGATATTTCTAAGTTTTGATTAATTACTCCTACTTCTTGTAATTTTTTAAATTTAAATCAAATGGTCGAGTTATTTTTTGTTATTATTATTATTAACTCTCACATACCCATCATCGAAGTTTTGAAAAGAAAAATTACTCTATACACTTAACCAAATGTCAAATATATCTTATTAAATCCAATTTTTTTACTAAATAAATTAATTAAAATAATACATAAAAAATTGATTAAATTGTTTATATGCCTACTTATTTTAGTTCCATATATCTAGCAATTAGCAACTGAATTCTATCATTGACTTAAAGTCATCGAACGTACAATGTGAAAAGAGTTTAAGATTTTGATACATAAATCCATAATATTATGGATCTTTTACACCTAGGTTTATTGACCTGGTTTATTTCACCGTAAAATTATTTATTCTTGCACTAGCATTAATATGTTCAAATTAAGATTCTTTCTTATTAATTATTTAATTTAATAGATAGAAAAATTATGTGTTAATTATAAATCATATTTTAATTTGTTGCCCACCATACCCCAAGATGGACATTGAACAGTCTCTAGTCAAATTTGCATGCTATATAAAATCAAAATTTCCTCCGTATTGGACTCTAAAGGTGCACAATGTTTATAAAATTTTAAAACTTTATTTCCTACAAATTAACTATTGTTATGGGTACCAAAACATATATGATTTTTATTTTTTACCACTATATGAGTTGAATTTTAATTTTTAAATTCTTTATATTATCTTATCGAAGAGTTTTTACTAACCAAATACTAGCTACCACTAACATTATTCACACATGTATACACACATGCCCGTGAACGTGCAAACATATTGCATTCTAAAGTAAGAAAATGTTTTTTTTATCTTGAATAAGTTACATATGAAATCTACTAAGAATATGAATTTATAGTTCAACCAAAAATCTATCAAGTATATATGGGAAATGTAGACATATCAAGAGATGAAATCTCTCCATACACAAGGATATATTTTCCTCTACCTACAAATATAAGAGAGGAACAACTTAAGTTCACAAATGGCGACTCAAACCAAAACTTTCACCTAAACATTGGTTAACACTTTGGCCAAAGGCTCGTGCAAATTATAAGAAAATTATTAATAATTAATTAAGTATTTTTAATTTGGATATGATATGTGCATTGATTACGTCATGACCTAACCTAGAGTTGGTAAGATATTGTCTCCGCTTTAAACCTTAACAAAGTCTGCACGGTTTTATTTTCGAGGTGGCATCTTTCTTGTACTTTGCCGATGTGAGATTCGCCTAAAGTGTTACAGATCATGTGAAATTTTGATTTAAATATTTAATTAAGGGTCCAGCTATATTACCACAAGGGTAACAAACCCCATTTTTCTGTGTTTTCCTATTCTATCATCAAGATGTAGCACAAAAATAATTCAATTGCTAAGATGTTTCTATTGAGTTATTAACATTATAGCCTTGATATTTGCTACAAAATTAGAAAAGCGAAAAAGTTTAAGATTTTGACACATAAATCCGTAATATTATAGATTTTTTTTCACTTAGGTCTATTAACCTAGTTAATTTTACCGTTAAAATGACGTATTTTTACTTGTACATTAATATATTCAAATTAAGACTCTTTCTTATTAATTAATTAATTTAATATATAGTTTTACTATATATTAATTATAAATCATAATTTATGATCAATGTGAATATGAATTTAATTTGATGTTCTATAATTTGTAATTAATTTTTTAGTTTCTCAATACTTATTCAATATATAGTCAATAATTGAATATATAATAAAAATATATTAATTTACCTATGTATTTATAATGTGTTTTTTCAAAGAAGGTATCAAAAAGCGGGGCAAAAAAAAAAAAACCTACAACTTGCTATTCATTTATTGTTACAACTAGGAGTTTGATGAACAAGTCTAGAGTTTTTAATAAAAAAATTTAATCGACATGAATTGTATTTATAAGTTTTTGAAATTATAATTTAAATAATTATGGATATGAAACCTTTCATGGGGTTACGTAGATTTGAAACATTAATAAACCAACTTGCATACCATTTTTAAATAACTATATAACACATTACTACCATTACCATACATTTGGATATGAATCTCTATATTTCATTTTTTTTCCTTCATATTTTAATTTTTAATTTTTTACCATTAAGTTAGAGATTACGATACAAATATTGATAAATACAGTTCATTATATATGTCAAGATCTGAAACCAGTCTAATGTCGAACTCTAACCACTTGAAGCCAGCCTAATCATCAAAACCTAAGTCACTATATTAAAATTTACTTGACTCGATGTATCAAAGTTGAACTACAGAGCACAAATATAAAATTGAAGAAAAAATTAAATAAAAAAAACTTTCACATTAATGAAAAGTCTTGAATCCTCAATGCGAGAGCTCGAAATCAAAGAAAAAAATAAATAAATAACCATCCACACTAACGGAAAGACTCGGACCCTCGATCTAAAAAAAAAAAAAAACTAATAAGAAATTACCAATTGAGGAAACAAAACAAATAAATTAGCACAAAGTGAGGATAAAAATGAAAATGGTGGTCTACTTCCATTAGATAAAAATAAAATAATTAAAAAATTTGCTCAATAAATATGATTCAAAATGGTAGATTCGATCTTGCCATATTGAGGTCCCAATGTCTACTACTTTGCTTTATAATTGCGCTACAATCAAACTCTCTTCTTCACTAATCAACATAAATTACCATAAAGGAATAAAAGAAACTAGTCTTATTTATTTATTTCTATATCTGTAGGACAAATTTTCATATATTAAGAGATAATTTTTGTTACTTTTGAATTTTTGTTACATGAATTAAATCTCATGTAAATACACGACAAATCAATTATTATATTTGGAATGAATTTAAATGCAATTTTTTAATCAATAAAAAGCTAATCTGAAAAAAGATTTCAATTTGGATTGTATAAATCAAATCTGTCTTTCTTGATTTGTTTAAGTAAATTTATTTATGTATACCTGTTAAAGAGAAGAAACTTTTTTGGTTAGTGAGAAAATGATTGAGAAAATAGAGAGAAAATGTTGAATTCGATTATGATTATGATAAGTTGATTTACAATATTTATGCAAGGTTGTATCAAATATTCTACACACTACATGCAAACAATGTGTTTGTTTGAGCTAACGGTATAACGTATTCAACTAGCTCAGCTGCCATGTCAGCATCAGTAACAAACTTACTTAACTAAGACTAACAACTTTGCTTAACTAAAACTAAACTTGACTAATCAATTCAATTTATCTTAAGTTCTTAACAATCTCCTTCAAGCTCAAGGACTGGGAAGAACATTGAGCTTGGAACGTAGATAATTGAATTGATCATATGCTAAAGGTTTTGTAAGAATATCTGCAACTTGTTCATAGCTAGGAACATGATTGACTTGAAGTTCTTTTTTAGCTATATGTTCTTTACTGAAATGAAGATCAAGTTCAATATGTTTAGCCTTGGAGTGATAATTTGGATTACTGGCCAAGGCTTCAACACTTTTGTTATCACACTGAAGAACCAAAATTTGCTACAATGACACCTTTAATTTTTTAAGCAAATATATAATCTATAATACCCTTGCAGTAGTTAAAGTTAAAGCTCTATACTCAGATTCAGTGGTGTTTTTGGATACTATGTGCTATTTCTTTGATGACCGTGATATTAGATTATTTCCCAAGTAAACACAATAACCTCTCACTGATCTTCTATCATCTAAATTCGAACCCCAATCAACATCTGAAAAGGTTGTGAGATTGAGAGAACCAGAAGTGTAAAACTATAGGCCATAGTTTATTGTACTCTACAAGTATCTCAACACTCTTTTACAAGCTTGCTAGTGAAAAACTGATGGAGAGGCAAGAAATTGACTGGGCTTGTTCACTATAAATGCAATCGCAGGCCTAGTTAGAGTAACATATTGTAAAGAACCAACCAAGCTTCTGTATAGTGAGGCATTTTCAAAAACAGCTCCTCTGTCCTTGACTAACTTCTGTATTGAGCTCATAGGAGTTTGACACCCTTTGCAATCTACCATTTGAGCTTTCTTCAGTAGATCTCTTATATATAATATACTTAGTCTGTGAGAGATGAAACCCTTCAACAAATGGAGTAACTTCAAGACCAAGAAAGTAATTAAACTCTCCAAGGTCCTTTAAAGGAAATTATATGCCCAATTGATTTATAACTCCTTCTACAAGCTCAGAGTTAGTGCCAGTTATCAAAATATCATCCACATAGATAAGTACTACAACAATATCCTTTCCCATATGATGAATAAATAATGAAGTGTCTAATTTAGAAGTAATAAATCCCCACTACAATAAGGAAGATTTCAACCTATTATACTAGGCCTTTAGTGCTTGTTTGAGTCCATAAAGTGCTTTGGTAAGTTTACATATATGTGATGAAAATTGAGGATAAACAAAGCCCTCAAGTTGATGCATGAAGACATCTTCAGTAAGTATGCCATGAAGAAATGCATTATTAACATCTAATTGCCTCATTGTCTAGTGATGCATAACAACAAGGCTAAGGATAACTCTAATTGTGCATGGCTTAACAACTAGACTAAAGGTTTCAAAGAAGTCCACACCTTGTGTTTGATAGAATCCATTTGCAACCAATCTTGCCTTATACTTGGATATGCTGCCATATGGATTATATTTAACTCTGAATACCCATTTATTGCTAACAATCTTCCCAACTGCCTCTTTACCCAATTTTCATTTTTGTACAAAGCTTCATATTCATCTTCCATAACTAGTCCCCATTTGGAATCTGCTAAAGTTGCTTTTACAGATTATGTTTCAAGTTCTTGAACTGCTGCTAAGTATGTTTTGGGTTTAAACACTCCATCTTTTGATCTAGTTACCATGAGATGAGTATTTTGAATAATTGGTGCTGGTAGTGACTGTGTTTGAAGTGGTTGAGTAAAATGATTAATGGAGAATAATTGTGAGCTTTATGGTGAGGTATTTGGAGAATGATGTATAAATGGTGTTTAATAATGACCAGAATTAAGAGCTGCAACTGGAGCAGAAGGACTGAGAAAAGCTTGTGTACTACTTGTGTCTTCAATGATTATTGTGACGGGAATGTTTGAAGAAAGAAATAGACTTTATTGGATATCTTGATTTAGATTAGATGAAGGAAAAATGTATGAGTATGGAAACTCATATTTATTAAATTTTACATGTCTAGCAACATAAATCTTGCCAGTTGAGTCAAGACACTTATATCCCTTGTGCATAAGGCATAACCAATCATAAGACATTTTTGTGTATGGAAGTCAAATTTGTGCTTACTATAAAGTTTGAGAAGAAAAAGGAAACATGAGCAACCAAATGTTCTAAGAAAATCATAGTTAGGCTCTCTACCATAAAGCTTGGTAAAGGTTGATATGTTGTTTAGAATAAGAGTTGGCATTCGGTTGATAAGAAATGAAGTTATATGAAATGATTCCCACAAAAAAGATAAGGGCATTTTGGCTTAAACAAGTAGAGTTAACCATGTTTCCACAATATGTCTATACTTCCTCTCTACCACAGCATTTTGATGATGTGTGTAAGGACAACTATGCCTAAAAACTACCCCTTCTTGTTTAAGAAACTATTCAAAACTCTTGTATTCACCTCTTTAATCTGATTGTAAAACTTTTACAGAACAGTCAATCAGTTTTTCAACTAAGTTTTTAAAGAATTTAAAGGTGTCTAGAGCTTCTGATTTGAGAGTTAAAGAGAATATCCAACAATACTTACTATAGTTATCTATAAAGCTTATATAGTATTTATAACCATGTAAGGAAGGTAAGGGTACTGGACCCCAAAGATCAGTATGGATAAGTTTTAGGGGAGCCTTGGTTTTGATCCTTGTTGAATAAAAAGGAAACTGATGTATTTTTCCATATTGGCAAGCATCACAAAAATCAAGTACAATAGTAGGATAGTTGAGTGATAGTGAAGACAAAATGCATTTCAACACATGTTTGCTAAGATGACCAAAACATTGATGAAACAAATTTGCAGACTTTATTGATCTAACAATGTTTGTATGACACTGAGAATTTTCAGTTAGAATACATGTTTTATTTATAGTTGTATCAAAATGATTACAAACTGAATTATTGAAAATAGAGAGCATAGAACTAGGGACATAGGTCAGATTATAAGAGTGAGGAACAAAGTCATTTTTTTATAGTAGTTGATACAATCCTTCTCTAGCAATCCCTTGAGCTAAATGCACTTCCTTCTTTTTGTCCTTAATAAAACACATATTGGCAACAAATTTAATGATTAAATTGTTATCTTCAAGTAATTTGGAAATACTGATGAGATTTTTGGTGAGTTGAGGTACATATAAGATGTCATGTAAATGTAAAGATGAGTCACAGGATGTAGGTAGACAAGTATATCCAATATGTGAAATGTATAATCCTTGACCATTCCTAACACGCAGTATTTGATTACCTCAATATTCTTTCCCAAGGTTCAGATTCTGAAAATTATTGGTGAGATGATGTATTGCTCCACTGTCAATATACCAACATTGATCAATCATTTCTCCTTCAGATGTTGTCAGAAAAATAGCTCTTAGTGCAAAGTTTGGATATGAAGCTTTTAGTGCTAAGAATTGAGCTGGATTATAGAAATAAATAAAATCTTTATTGAACCTATTTCTACTCTCAACTGCAGTGTGTTTTGGTTTAAAACAGATTTGGCAGAACACAACAGTAGTATTGTTTGGATCAAAGACATTCTTGCCATTATTAAAACCACCAATCCTAGCAAAGTTACCATTACCAGCAATATAACCTTCATTTCCAGTAGCACAACCTCATCTTCCTTGATAATTTTTGGGTTGCATACCATTCCAGTTACCTCTCCCTTGGCCTTGTGCATAACCTCTACCATACCCACCTTTGCCTCTAGTGTTATTACCAGCATTTTTATTCCAATTGTTATTGAATTGATTTCTAGTTTTATTATTAGGTCCAGTCTGAGCAACACTAGTAATATAGTTCAATTTTGCCTCTTTGCTAGCACTTAACTGATTTGCTTCCAGCCTAGCTTCATGAGTTAAAAGCATGGAATATGCTTCATTAACGGTCATTTTAGCAAGATTTGCTTCAATGTACATAACTACAAGGTGATAAGGTTGACCTAATCCAGAGATCAGATGAGTAATGAAATCCAGAGAGCTGATTGGATTTCTAGCAACAGCCAACTCATCAGTTATTGTTTTCAATTTTCTAAAGAAATCAGTCATGGACATGGATCATTGTTTAAGGTTATTAAGCATCACTTTTAGATGAACTTTCTTAGCAAAAGTTTCATATTCAAACTATTGTTCAAGACTCATCCAAAGATCAGGAGAGGTTTCAAGTTTACCATAAGGCTCAGAATCTCAAGATTAATAGGTGACATTAACCAACTCAGCAACATTTGATCCTTCATTTTCCAAGTTGTGAAGGCTGGATTGATTTGAGTTTCTCAACCGTTGAGTCTTTAGAATCATTAGGAAGAAATTGATCTGGACAACATTTTGAGTTGTCAAGAAGATCTTCAAGGTCATTAGCACGAACTGAATAAAAGATATGAGATTTCCAAATTCTGTAATTAGATCGATCTAGCTTAATTGGTAATGTGAAGGTAAATGAAAAAATAGAGGTCACTGTGTTTTGATTAGAATGTGTAGAAGCCATTTCAGCTTATAGAGAAAGCTTTGATGCCATGTTAAAGAGAAAAAACTTGTTTGGTTACAGAGAAAATGATTGAGAAAATAGAGAGACAATGTTGAATTCGATTATGATTATGATAAGTTGATTCACAAGTATTTATACAAGGCTATACTGAATATTCTACACACTACATGCATACAATGTGTTTGTTTGAGCTAACGGTATAACAGATTCAGCTATCTCAGCTGCCATGTTAGCATCAGTAACAAACTTACTTAACTAACTAAGACTAACAACTTTGCTTAACTAAAACTAAACGTGACTAATCAATTCAATTTATCTTAACAATACCTTATATCTTTTCTCTAACATGAATGACTTGAAGACATCATTTTGCATACTACGAGGATGAGATATGTATTATTTTGCACATACGATGCGTTAAATTTTCGCAAGCTTGCTAATTACTAATTGTAATAAGTTATGGCCTATCTAACTTTTATTGTTACCCTTTTTATTTGATTTGTTATAAAGGCGTTCAATTTGAAGTACAACCATCCAAATTTCTCTTCTTGTCTAAAACATGGCTCTATAGTATTTGGCTATAAAGTATCCCGTGATATATCAATGATAGCTCCCAAAAGTTAAGCCAAACAAACCCTTGGTCAATATCACGACTAAGATTAATTTTTCAAGGGATTTTCAATTCGTTTTCTTATGACAAAGTTGAACTAATGTGATTAAGCACGTGGGACAATTAGAAGTATTCCAAATTCCAACCCGTAGATAGAGTATAAAGCATATCACTTTTCCAAGCATTTTTTTGGTTTTAAAATAAAACATTGTCGCCTCTGTGACTGTCTGGCTAGCTGAAGGATGGATATATTTACAGTGCTGTATGTATGCATGGGCTAATGTTTTAGCCTGCGAGATGGGGGGCTTTGAGTTGAGAATGTAGGAAATTAAATAAAACTACCATTAATTAGAAGCAACACTTGCAGGGACTCCCAATGATACTCTGATGAGTCGAGGAGGAGACTGTCAGACTGTGAGTGGTCTTAGGTCGTTTGGACACGTAGACTGTGTTCGCAATTTATATTCAGATTCTGGGGTTGAAGAGTTTTTATAATCATTTATTTAGGGTGGGGTTATTTGAACCCACCAATTTACTCAATAAATCTATTTAATAAATAAACTCATCTTTAAATTTTAAAATTTTAAAATTTTAAATTTTACTCAGTAAACCCACTAAAATACCTAATATGCCATTTCTAAACCCAATTTTTATAATAATAGTGATTTTACTCATTAAACCCATAATATTCATTTATAAACCCATTAGATTGGAAATTGACTATTAATTGAAAATTTAATAATCAATTTTGAGTTAATGACCCTCGTTTAAGGACAAATGAATCAAAACATTCTAAATGAAGAAAAAAGTTGTCATCATGAAATTATTTTTTTGAGTTATATTATATTGGTGAGAAAAATCTTGTATGATGGTATGAAAATCTAATATGAGGAATTTGAGAAAAAAATATTTTTTCAGAATTTGGGAAAAAATAATAATTGATTATTAATTGAAAATTTAATCATCAATATTAATTAAACAATTTTGAGTGAGGGGTCATTCCCAAATGAATCATAACAATTAAACAATTAATCCTCCATAAAATCAATATCCATCAAATCAATAACAATTAATTTTGTTACTCTGAATCAACTCACATGTGCCTATTTAACAATATATATGGCTTGAGAGAAGAATCTCACCTCTTGATTGATTAAAGTTTAATGAAAATTTGATTAGGGTTCTATAAAACTATGTTGAATATAAAGATGGGTTTAAATAGTAAAAATTCTGTTTTTTTTTAATTATATTCTAGTGTCCATAATTGTAATTTAATTTAGGGGTATTTTAATGATAAAAAATTATTTTTAAAATGGGTTTATTAAGTAAATTAGTGGGTTCAAATAGCCCCACCCATTTATTTATTACAGTCTCACCCTCTTTCCTTTCAATTTTGAAAACACCCTTAAAACATCTCAAATATTACAATCCTACCATATATAAAATGGGACAAAAAATCATATTCCAAAGTTTATCAAACCCTTGAATCCCAAAGAATCATATTCCAAATTTAATAAAATGTTTTAATTTACATCATTAATAATAATAATAATTATTATTATTTTATATAATTAAAATTAATAATAAAATAAATAGGTTATTGTACAAATATATTTTCTTATTCATTTTCTAATTAAAAGCTATTTATTATTTGCTCAAGGGTAAAAATATAATTTGTAATAATTTACTCTTAATTTAAGAAAAAATAAATACATAATTGAGATTCTAATTGGCAATTTACACTCTCGTACAATTATAAGTAAACATTCTACTTTCACTCTCATCTACACTCTCAATTTCAAGATTTTAACTTCTCAAAATTTTCTCTTTAATCCAAAAAGTAAACATTGAGGTTGGTAAAATATGGATTAGAGATAGATTTTTCGAAACCTAGCCCAAGCCCATTTTATTGATAAGAAAGCATAAGCCCTTCAAAAGCCAGTCCAAACAGGCTTGGGCAGGGCCTGAGCTTTTGCATTAAATATAAAATAATTTTTAATAAAATAAAAAATATTTAAATTAAAAATAATTATCCAATACATAGTAAAATAGTAGTCCAATACATAAAATACTAGTATCATAATATAATATATCATAAATACTATTATAAAAAATATTAATTTAATATTTTTTTCTTTTTTATTTAAATTTAATTTAAGTTTTATTTATAAATAAAAAATCTAGGGTCAAGCTTGGACTTTTTTCCTAGGCCCTTTTTTTAGGCTCAATCTATACAAGCTTTAAATTTTTTGGCTCATGTCCCGATCCAGCCCGGCCTGAACTTTTTTGCCAATCGAAGTAAACACTCCAATAATGTTTCTTTATTGAGAGTTTTCCTCCTCATGCAAGGGCATTTAGGTACTTTCTCATTCGAAGTTTGAGTTATTAGGATTTTTTGACACTTTCTTCGGTTTGATACGGGAAGGTGATGCTTTGAAGGATGCTATGGGGTCACATGCCATTGCCATATTATTTTAGACAGATTTTGGGGGTAGGAAAAGGTAAACCTATCTAAAACAATGAATTTGTATTTTTAGGGGAAATGAGGTACCTCGCTGGTTTGTTGTGTGCGGTGTTTCTGAATTCGGATGAGGTAAGAAGGGAAGAGGGAACTGGTAACAATAGTGAAAGGTTTGAACCAAGAAATGTGTCCTTCGAAATGGGCTTCACGCCTGCAAAATAGTGACATAGAGGTTAGAGGTGAAGTCGGGGTACCCCGGCGTTCACACTCCGATGCTCAAGTTAGCAACTCAAACTTTTTTATGGCAAAAAGAGCTTACCAGCCCTCTGTAAATCAAGGTTTAAGGTTGAAAAAAATTTATTTTGTGGAGTGTGAATGTTCATGGGTGAATGAATAATATGATGGAGAATAAAACCTTAACACCTTTATACATGTGGTACCTCAACTGCCACGTGGCGTATCTTTTATGGCTATTGGCTATCCCTTTTTAGGCCTTTCACATCTTTTTACCTTTTTATGATTTTTGGGCCGTTATGTGCATGCTTGGGAATCAAGAAGGCATTCGCGGCATATCTTATCCTTTGGAAACGTGGCATACGCTGGAGAGTGGTCCAAGGTACCTCTGCAGTGGCTGTCGGGTAAGGCGGCTGAGAACCACTTTCCTTGGGACAACGTCCTTCACTTTTGGTAGAGGTAGCAGGTGGCTGTCGCCACTTTTTCAGTACGAAGTTTTGATATTTAATTTTGACAAAATTAAATATTATCCTTCAAGAGGTGGAGACATTTCTTATGGCGGATGCTTTTTAGAGGATTTTCCTGAATATGATCTGTTGGATACCTCAAGTTATAGAGGGTACCTCGAGGTATGTGGGATACCTCGAGTTACTCTGGAGTTATGTGGGGTACCTCAAATTATACTGGAGTTATATAGGGTGCCTTGAATTATACTAGAGTTATGTGAGGTACCTCGAGTTACTCTCGAGTTATGCTGGGTACCTCGAATTATGAGGGGTACCTCGACTTATACTGAAGTTATATGGGATACCTTAAGTTCCTCTCGAGTTATAGGGGGTACCTCAAATTATACCGGAGTTATACGGGGTACCTCGAATTATGCCGGAGTTATTTCGCTCATCGACCCGTGGCGTTCTACTACATTTTCCTTTTTCTCCCCAAACACATATACTTTTTACTAAATCATACTAGGAGTTTTCAAACAATATTCTGTCCAATACAACTAAAAAATTTCAATCACAAATGAAAAATATAAATAATTCAATACATTTTTGCGGAAATAATATTTAACAGGAACTTATTTTAAAAAGTGAGCCTATATGCACTCTAATTATTATTTGAACACTCATTTACTACACCTATATTTAAAATCCGCAAACTCTTATCTCTTTTTCTTTATCAGACTTTTACAATGGTGGAGTGAAGTTGTCAAATTTCAAATCCGAAAAAAAATTTCTGGGCAGATAATTTGAGTAATTAATAATTTTCTCAAATCATTTTGTTATCGCAGCAGAAGCAAATAATTTATCTTTGCTTAGCTTTGAATCCATCCCAATGCCATGATTTTTATGATTATTGCTCCTAAGCAATCTGATCGCAAACACTTTCAAACTCACAAATTCCTCATCAGTCATCAACTTTGTTAGTATCCAAATATTTTTAAAAACATAAAAATGCATTTATGGATTGCTAAAGCTTGTTATTGAGTGTCAATGATTAGTAGAGGACATGTTGGTTACGAGGATGAGGTAAAATTGTCTCTTGTTATGTTTATGTTTTTCTCTTTGTATTTAAGAACTAGGTAGAACTATTTGAACTATTTGAAATAATTTTCAAATTATTTTCTTTAAACATCCACTTTTTAAATTAAAAAAAAAAATTAAAGTATAGCTTATTATTTTAATGGATGGAACTATTTGAAACCACTAATTTACTCTTTATACTTTTTTTTGTTAAGAATTTTATTATATAAATAATTTTTAAAAATTATTTAATTAACCCTTTCTTCTCTTTCTCTTCTTAATTTCATAAATTCTCATCAATTCATTCGGATATATTATTTTAGGTATAAATAATTGATATCACTACTAAGAGGAATAAAACCCATCATTTAAAGCTAAACATCAACAAAATTTTATAACCCATGAAAGTTAATGAATATAGAAATTAATTTTTACCTAATACAAAAGCTATTGAAAATCAAGAAAAAAAATTATTATATATAAAAAGCATGAAATAGAAATTACGATATACTAAGAAAGTAAAAAAAAATTCAAAAGAAAGTGAAGTTGAGTGTTTAGTTTATTGAATATGAGAGAATAGAAAGAGAATACACAATTATAAGGTAGAGAGAGAAAGAGATTAGTACAAGGTAATTTTGGAATTTTTAAGTTTTAATAATAAATATATAATTTTAAAATGGATGTAAAGAGAAATTTGGTGGATTTAAATAGCTCCACTCTATTTTAATTCACTAATTCTCAAAAATTATAAAATTACCCCTGATTAACTATTTTATCTCTCTACTATAATAATGTCAAAGCCTAAATTACATTCTCTTTTTCAATTTTTCTTTTTTCTTTTTTTTTGTTAAATCAACTTTATCTTTTTCTTAATTTTCATTATCATATTATCAGTTCTTACCTATTATTATCATTCAAAGTTTGTGCTTCTTAGATTTAACAAGAAAATTTCTAGTACAAGATGGGTATTGTTCCTTTCAATTTGTTGTAAATTAATTACAATACTTCTAAGCTTGTTAATTTTTAAACAATTGCATTTGTTAAATGCAATATTTACTTCGTATATCACAATAAATTTTTTATAAGAGAATGGGATGAAGGGAGAGAAAATAATGTCAAATAAGCAGTTGATCATATTATATTTTTATAATAAAAATTTCAATTAAAAAAAGAGTGCATTAAGAAATTTTGAGTGAGTATAACCCCAACCTTAAGTCGTGGATCTAATACGTCTATATCAATAATTTGATTTAAGAACATATATGTTATAAAATTTTTATTTAAATTTAAAGTATCAAAGTAAATTTTAGAATACATATAACTTCGTTCTTTGAAATTTTTTTGAAAAAGATATAAAATTAAATCCAATAATTTAACTTGAACCGGCAAGACTCGGCTAGCATTTACCGTTCGAATTCCTTTGCCTGTCTTCAGCTGTTGTTTGGTTTGACCATTATTCCTTCATCCTCCCAACTACTCTTAAGGGGTTTGGTGGCGGAGATATGACAAAACGTTCAGCTGAATGTGACATTTAATTAATCGGCAAGTCAAAGCTTGCCACATGGATAATCAAACTTTTTTTTTTTCACACACCCAACATCAAGTTTATAAAATAAAACAAATTGCTCCACACACCTACCCAAATGTTAAATATATTATTGCTAAAATCATTTTTTATTAATACTAATAAATTAATTTAAATATTACATAAAAAATTGATTAAATTATTTACATAAAAATTGATTAAATTATTTGCATGCTCACTAGTTTCAGTTCCATATCTCTAACAGTTAGCAATTGAATTGTATAACTGACCTAAAGTTATCGAACATGAGAGGTGGAACCCTACTAAGTGTGGAGTATAAAATGACTTTGACTTTATAGTGTGTGTACTTGAGGGTTTAGGGAATAAGAATGAAATTCATGTTTACTTAGAAAAATATAATTTGAGAATGAGAATAAAATATGTAGGTCTCACACAATTTGGAAATAAAGAATGGGGGGTTTGGAATAGGGATACTCATTCCTTGAACTGACTTTTGTATCCCTTTAATTTTTTCATATTTTCTGAATTACCCTCGTTCAAATTACAATTAATTTTATTATTTTAAATGTCATTATTATTATTATTATTAAATTTTATAAACTTTATTATTTTGGTTATTATTAATTATTGTTATTATTATTTTTATTAATATTATCCTTATTAACATTTATTATTATTATTAATTTTATTTTTTTAATTAATATCATTTTTATAATAATATTTATACATGTATCTAGTTAATGAAAATTACATTATTTTAATACTATGGGTATTTTAGTAAATTGATTCTCATTCTCATTCCTCATTCCCATTTATTTTACTAAGTAAACGCATCAATGACATTCCAGTACATTTCCATTCCCATTTATTTTTGCTAAGTAAACATTGGAATCTCATTCTCATTCCAGTTCATTCTCATTCCTAGCCATTCCCATTTCACCACATTCTCATTCCATAAAGTAAACACACCGTTAAATCCTTAATAAGAAAACTTCTACACTTATTCATCAAGCTCCTAGCTGTAAAAATAAATGAAGAGCAAGTTTTTTTTTTGATACCTTCAATTAAAAAAAACCACATTATGAACACTATATGTAGATTAATATATTTTTATTATATGTTCAAATTATTGATTGTTTATAGAATAAGTATTATGAAATGAAAAAAATAACTGCAAATTAAAAAATATGAAATTAAATTTATTTTCAAATTGATCATAAAATATGATTTATAATTAATGCATACTTTTTCTATATATTAAATTAAATAATTAATAAGAAAGGGTCTTAACTTGAACATGTAAATGTAAGAATAAACCATTTTGCAGTTAAATTAACTAGGTCAATATACCTAATTGTAAAGATCTATAATATTATGGATTTATACGTCAAAATCTTAAACTTTTTCGCTTTGTTAATTTCGTAACAAACATTGGGGATATATAGTGTTAATAACCCAGCAGAAACCTCTTAGCGATTGAATTTTTGGGTTAGATCTTGATGGTGGATTAGGAAAAGACAAAAAAATTGTGTTTTTTACCCATGTGGTAACATAATCGAACCATTAATTAATTATTTAAATCGAAATTTCACACGATCAATGCACAAATTGCAAATTTCAATTGCTTAATTAATTATTAAGTATTTTCTTATAATTTTGCTGCTCTGTGCCTTTGGCCAAAGTGTTATCCAATATTTTGGTGAAAGTTTTGGTTTGAATCATTACTTAGAGAATCTAAGTTATTCTCCTATTAAATTTGTGGGTAGAAATTGATATATTTTTATGTATTGGGGCAGAGATCTCACTTCTTGGTAGGTGTATGTTTTTGTGTTTTGCTCAATAGATTTTTTTTACTGAACTACAAAATATATAAATTCATACGATTATTAGACTTCATATTGTATCTCATTCAAAATTTAAAAAACACTTTCTTATTTTAGAAATGAATATGTTCGCACGTGCACGTGCAAGTGTGGATACTCGTGCGGACAATGTAGGTAATAGTTAGTAGTTAGTTATTAAGAACTCTTTGTATAAAGTAATACAAAGATTTTAAAAATTAAACCCTGCTCATATGATGGCAAAAAATAAAAATAAACAATCATCATATGTTTTGGTACCCAGAACAATAGTCAATTTGTAGGAAATAGAGTTATAAAAATTTCTCAACATTGTGTATCTTTTAGAGTCCAATAAGGAGGAATATTGACTTTGATTTTATATAGTCTGCCAAATTTGACTAGAGACTGTCCAATGTCCATCTTGGGGTATGGTGGGCGACAGATTAAAAATATAATCCATGTGGTCAAGGTTGGGTACTATCACTTCTTTGAAAAATAAAATAAAATAAATGGTTGGTGTTCTTACCCCATGCTTGATTAATAATTTATATTAATTAAATCTTCATCAGACTACAAGAAAGTCTTCTGATGTTTGTTGTTGGTTGATTATCATTAGGTAATTGTGAATATTATGTGGTTTAATTATTTTAGAAAATGTCAAAATTATCCTAATTGAGTTGATCATACATTTCTTTTTCTTTTTTCTTTCACATTCTTGATGTTTGAACATTTGAGTTTATTTATTTATTATTTTCTTTAATCTAAGATTTTTATGCTGAATTTCAATTTTAAAAAATTGTTATAGATTTGATAGGCATCAGACCGGGCCCTAGTCCAGACAAATTTATTGGACCGTATTTATTATTATTTGGATAGAATTAAAAAAAAAACATCATTTCACATCGATGATGATATAACAAGTTTAAGGTACGAAGATGGTTTATACGATTTTATTTTATTTTTTAATATTTCAAAACTGCGATCATATATTTATCTTTACATTCAGATAATATAATTAAATTTTATAATCTAAATAAGAATTTTAGGATCATTTGCTTTTAGAGAAATTATATTTTTTTAATATTTGTGTGATATAGTTAATTACACTTTCCTTTTTTTTTAATACAACTAGAAAATAGAACCGCGCTTCACACGGCTTTGAAAAAAGAACTTAATATTATCTTTTTTTCTTACTTTACACTTGATGAAACTGATAAAAAATATAAATTGATTTTTTTTTTTAAGGTGAGACAGCCTTATAAAAAACAAAAAAAAAACTATTAACCAGTAATACAAATAAAGAAGCAACGCAAGATAAAGAATAAAATAAGAGAATATATTATAAAATGATTTTATTCATTCCAATTGTGTGTGTACAAAACAAAAAGATGAGCTCTCCTTTTATACTTACATAATCACTCCATGAAATTAATGAAAAATTATGAATCATAATTCATTGTGAGATAGTGAGAGTTATAGGGAAGCTAAAGATTGGTAATGAGAGATAGTAGGGAGACTAAGAGATATATGTTATGAACATCTACATTTATTTTAATAAATTCATAACACTCCCCCTTGAATGTTTATTACAAAGAATATGCCTCATTAAAATCTTTACATAATTGTTATTGTGTAATTACAATCAAATTAATTATGAGAAGATGAAAAATTAAATCTAAAAGAAAATTTTTTTATTTATTAGATAATAAAAAATATATAAATATGAGAAATGGCGATATCACGTCACCTCCTCAAGTCTCAACTATATATATATATATTACACTTTCCTTTTCTGAAAAGAAAGAATAATTATAGAACCATAAATACATACAATTAATAACGTGTAAATTAATGAGGCACAATATGATCGGGTAATTAAAAAATACAATAAATATAATTGAGAATCATCAATTCAATGTCGGCATCAAGATAAATAAATTAATTGATTGATGGCATTGATTTTTTGTCCTTCACCTATTTCGAAAGTATGAAATCCTTCCGCAGATCTTGTCATCATGTGAGATATTCATTTTAAAACACATTAGACAAATAACAGCATCCATAGAAAATTTGATCAATCCTCTGGTAAAAAAATTTACTTTATTTTTTTCAAAAATTTAGAATCGCCCCTAAAGAGAATTCACAACTAACTAAGTTATGCTTAGGAAACATCATCTTGTTATAATATATATATATATATAAATAGGGAATTGCTATTATTACCCTAACCTCTTTCTTTTTCTATTTTTTTCTCAAAAATAAATACAATTGCTCTCCATCTCATTACCCTTTGCATCACTAACCAATGTGTGTTAATATGAAATTGGAGAAAAAGTATGTTTCTTCAAAAGTTGAAATAATAATTACATAAACAAGAATATATTAAACATTACTCTTCAATAAATAATCACTACAACTAAATCAATTTGGTCAAGGCTTCAGATCAATACAACACCATCCCTACGCTCGTTGAAATTTACTTGTTTAAAAAATATTTTAAAAAATTTAGTGAGTTTTAACAAAACAATATCGGATATCCTATGGAAAATTTTATTTTTTAAGAATCTAATAGTAAATTCAATCATTGTTCCATTTTCTAACGATTTCTAACTTAAAAAATAAAAATAAAAATAAAAAATAGATTTAATCATCCAGTTCATGTACAAACTGAATTACCTAAAATGAAAATCCATATTAATTGAATTTATAAGTTTTGTAATTATAATTTAGATAATTATGGATATAAAACCTTTCTTGGGATTACGTAGATTTGAAACATTAATAAGCCAACTTGCATACCATTTTTAAATAACTATATAATATATGATTTGTGTTTATTGACACTTGTTGTAATAGTCCAAACTCGTCTCTTAACTTATCTAAATTACCTGCTAATATCAATTAATTTAAATCTTAATAAGAAATTATCCAACTCATATACAAATTCAACTTTTCTAAATTTGATTACCATTACCATACATTTCAATATGAATCTGTATATTTCATTTTTTTTTCCTTTCATATCTTATCCCAAAGTAGTTTTTAATTTTTTAATATTAAGTTAGAGATTACGACACAAATGTTGATAAATACAGTCAATTATATATGTCGAGATCTAAAATTAGTATAATGTCGATCTCTAACCACTTGAAGTCGGTCTAATTATCGAAACCTAAGTCACTGTATTCAAATTTACTTGACTCGACGTACCAAAGTTGAACTACAGTACGAGAATAAAAAGTTGAAGAAAAAAAATTAAATAAACAAACTTTCACATTAATGAAAAGTCTTGAATCCTCAATGCGAGAGCTTGAAATCAAAGAAAAAAATAAATACGCATAAACTTCCACAATTACGGAAAGACTCGGGCCCTCGATTTAAAAAATAAGAAAAACCCTAATAAGAAATTACCTATAAAGGAAACATAACAAATAAATTAGCACAAAGTGAGGGTAAAAATGTAAAAGCATAAGTCAAAGAAAAATGGTGGTCCACTTCCATTAGATAAGAATAAAATAATGAAAAAATTTGCTCAATAAATATGCTTCAAAATGGCAGATTCGCTCTTGCCATATTGAGGTCGGAGGTCCCAATGTCTACTACTACGCTTTATAACTGCGCTACAACCAAACTCTGCTCCTCACTAATCAACAACTCTTCTTCTTTCTCAAAGTCCCGTCTATATTTCTCCTCTTCCCATTTTGTCCCTAGGGTTTCTTCTATTCGCAGGCCTCTGTCCTTGCGAGGTGCCTCTCGTTCTAGCACTTCTTCTTCTTCCGCTCGCGCAATCAGCACTATGGGTGACGCTACTACTGATGCCGGCATGGACGCTGTCCAGCGCCGCCTCATGTTTGAAGACGAGTATGAATTTTTTTTATTTTTAATTTTTTATCACAATTTCTTTCTCTGTTCTTTTTTAAATTAATCAATCAGCAGGATTTTCGAGTCATCATGTTTGACTAAGTTTCTGAGATTGCCTTTAGAGGTGACGTTACGTTACCTACTAGGATACTGCTACGGCTGTCTACTAGGGACCTATTTGATACGAAAATTGAAATTATGATCCAATTTGAGAAAAAATAAAATAAAATAATTACAGATTATTAAATTCTGTTGATTGTGTTTTTTTGAATAATCGAACTGAATCTATGCTTGTTTTGGAGATTTTTATTAACTTGTGCATTGAATTTTTTTTTAATTTTTTTAAAAGATTCAAATTCATCTGATTTTCAAATATTTAAAGCTTTTTTGAAGACACTGTGAATATTCTGTTTTATAAAAATTATGTTTATCTGTTATTATCATCAGGGTCCTTGAGCCGTTATGTTTGACTACTACTGTCCACTACTACTATTAGGGACCTATTTGATACATAAGTTCAAACTATGTACTGATTCGAGAAAATAAAAAAAGGGGGACTCTGATGTTATTTTCCTGTTTCATGGAACCAAATTCTGTCGATTGTGTTGTAGAATTGAAATGAATCTATGTTTGTCTAGGAGATTCTTATAATCTTCTATAGGATGAACTGGATTGAATATATTTATTTTTTATTTAAAAAAAAAGAGTTAAATTCATCTCATTTTGAAAAATTTAAAGATTTGTTGATTTATTGAGCTTATCAGTGGAACATAAATTACCATAAAGGAATAAAAGAAACTAGTGTTATTTATTTATTTCCGTATGCGTAGGACAACTTTTCATATATTAGGAGATAAATTTTTGTTAATTTTGATTTTTTTTACATGATTAAATCTCAGGTAAATACACAACAAATCAATTACTATATTAGGAATGACTTTAAATACAATTTTTGAATCAGCTAAAAGCTAATCTGGAAAAAGATTTCGATTTGGATTGTATAAATAATATCTTTCTTTCCTGATCTGTTTAAGTAAATTTATTTATGTATGTCTATATATCTTTTCTCTAATGTGAACAATTTGAAGACATCATTTTGCATACTACAAGGATGAGATATGTATTATTTTGTACATATGATGCGTTAAATTTTCGCAAGCTTGCTAATTGTTATATGGTTATCTTGTAATAAGTTATGGCCTATCTAACTTTTATTGATACCCTTTGTATTTGATTTGTTATAAAGGCGTTCAATTTGAAGTACAACCATCAAAATTTCTCTTCTTGTCTGAAACATGGCCCTGTAATATTTGGTTATAAAGTCTCCCGTGATATATCAGTGATACATGCTCATGATCTTTTGTAATTGATACTTTTGACAGATGCATTTTGGTGGATGAGAATGATCGCGTTGTTGGTCATGAAAACAAATACAACTGTAAGTGAACCCTCTGTTTCTGTATATTCTTAAAAGAAATGCATGCAATGTGATATATTTGTGTAAAATTTCTCTTTTTGCTTATGCAGTTTTACTTTTTTTGAGTCAGATTTCTTCATGTTTATCACTGATGACTTATTTTGTGGGCTTTTATGCTTTTACTAAATTTTGGTACACTTTTTTGCCTGATTATTATATATATTTGGAGCTCCTTCTATAATTACCTCTGGATTTAAGAAGTGGAAAAAAATTAACAGAGAAAGAATCTTTCGCTTTGGTGTAAAACGTTTTAATATGATGCCAAATTTCTTGTTCTTTTCTCTGCTTGGGGACTGCGTGGGTGTTTTGTCTCGTTTCCTGCATGTTTTCGACATATAATGCTGTATTCTGCTCTGTATAAATTCTTAATTCCTATGCAATTAATGTAAAGTAAATCTTTTAAAAAAATGCAGGTCACTTGATGGAAAAGATTGAGTCTTTGAATTTGCTACACAGAGCCTTTAGCGTATTTTTGTTTAACTCAAAATATGAGCTACTCCTTCAGGTATGTCTTTTCTGTATTTATATGATAAAAACTTGTTTGTCAATGGACTGTCATTGGGTTGTGCAAATTTGTGGTTTGACATGGGAGATGACTGATAGTAATATTCTCTTTGTTATGACACATAAATCTTAATTTGTGTGTCTTGGAGAAAAAAAGAAAAAACAACTTACTAGTTGAAATGATTAGAATTGCAGTAATATATGAAAAAGATATTTATCTGACTTGGGGACCATGTGAAAGGATATGATATGTTAGCATAGTGTTAAAACAATTGCAAGTTCAAAATCCTCTCATGTAAGACCGATATAAATATTGAGTCAAATTTATTCAGTAATTAAGCAAAGCATCCTAAACCAAGGACTAAAAGCCATCTTAGGAATGTCCGTGCATCTTACATGAAGGTATCCATCATTTTGAGCACGTCAGTAAGCTGTAAGAATTGATCTTGAGGGTTGTTGTATTGCATGCACAAATGCGTTCCTAATATTTTCTCGATCTTGGGGTTTGTGTCTTATTCTATCGTGTCTGGACAGCAACGCTCTGGAACCAAAGTTACCTTCCCTCTTGTGTGGACTAACACCTGCTGCAGCCATCCTCTGTACCGTGAATCTGAGCTTATTGAGGAGAACGCTCTTGGTAAGTATATTTGCATCTTTTACATTCTATTGAAAGCCTATTTGATCGTTTGTAACTGCAACTGAATCTAAAGATGTTTTTCTTTTCTTTAATTTGCTTATCAGGGGTGAGGAATGCTGCACAAAGAAAGCTTTTGGATGAGCTGGGCATTTGTGCTGAAGATGTGCCAGTTGATGAGTTCACTCCGCTGGGTCGCATTCTGTACAAGGCCCCTTCTGATGGCAAGTGGGGAGAGCATGAACGTAATGTCTTCATCTAGATCTATTTTATGTTTCATTTTGACTGATAACTTAATTATTGAGTATAAATATTAGGATGACTGGCAGGAAATAATAACTGTTATTCTTGGAAAGTCTTTAAACCGTAATTTTGACTGTTATTTCTCACATCAATTGGCAGTTGACTACTTGCTTTTCATTGTCCGAGATGTTAGTGTTAACCCAAATCCTGATGAAGTAGCCGAGTATAAATATGTCAACCGGGAACAGTTAAAAGAGCTTTTGAGGAAAGCAGATGCTGGAGAAGAAGGTTTGAAGCTGTCTCCTTGGTTCAGACTGGTTGTGGACAATTTCTTGTTCAAGTGGTGGGATCACCTCGAAAAAGGTACCCTTAACGAAGTCATTGACATGAAGACCATTCACAAGTTGACTTAATAAAGCCGCAGGCCCTTGAAACACAGTATTTGTGTGCCGGAACCTGTATTCCAATAAGTTTGGGCATTTGAGAGTTCTTCATGACATTAAGGGTACACAGTATCTTCTCACCGGTTTCTTTATTCCAATAATATGGATATGCGAGAGTTCTACACAGATTAGCATTTTGTTGTTGACGTTACCTTATCTTTTCGTATGTGCTGCTTTTATGGAATTTTATTGTTAAGTTTGTAATTTTGACATTACATATGGTTTAGTAAAAAAATAAAAATCTGTTTCTTCTATTAAAAATGCAGTTGATTTTAGTTTATTTTTCTGAAGTTTTACTAGATTTGAGCTTTGTGAAGCCTCATTTGCTGGTAAAGAAATGAAGAACTAGTGCTGTTTGGCTATTTGTTTTATGTCGGAAGTTAAGTAATCTGTTTTTCGTTTCCAAAATTTGTTTTTGTTTGTCAATATTGCAGAATTTTTGTGGTCCATAAGATGTGAGAGTGGATTTTTCCATGGACTAAGTTTCGTAGAGACACTGACGGACCATTTATTTGAAGACACAAACTTATAACACTGATATTTTTTGCCAGAAGTTTGTAATCGGGAATCAGATTAAGTATTTATATAAGTTTTTTCTTGTCAAAAATTAAAAATTCAGATGGGTTATTGGTGGCTCTTGGATCGAGTATCTTAGAGGGTGTTAAATTTTAATGTACACTATCGTTAATTGATATTAACAGATACACGTCATAAGATTTTTTAAAATTAAAGAAAAAAAATAGATTATGAGAAAATCATACTTCTCCTGTAATAACTAGCCTCCATTCGGCTATGTGTGTGAGAGTAAGGGTTCGACTCTCTGTATAAGAGAATTATGAGAGTTAGTTTTAATTTTTTTTTAATTATAAAATAATTGAGTAGGCAGTACCAATTATAATTTTTTTTTTATATAAAAGGGAGCTAAACAAGGCTAAACCGAAACAAAACGCGGGAAAATATTCCCGTACATGTTACCAATTATAATTTTGGATGTAATATCAATAATAGATATAATAGGCCTATGTATCAGTATTAATAAAAAAAAATAACTAGTCTCCGTCCATCTTTATGATTTAAAAAGGTAATTTTAGTTGTGGTGAAGCTCAAGCGTGTGCTTTGCACACGATGAATGTTGCCTCTGTCACAATTTTGGTTGTAGCTTATTTTCTGTTACTCATAACAATTTTTTAATTATATTTAAGGTAAACATCAATCAATCTATCAGGTAAAATGATAGTGTCTAATTTATTTCTATAACATACTAAAATGATACACTATATGGGCACATAGATTAACATTGTTTATGTTGCTCAGTTAGAGAGTTTGGGTCAAGTATTATTATTCAAAATTCTAGTGGTGTGTTCATCAATTAGTAATCAGAACAAGTTGGAAAGAAAATAAAATTAAAATTGAAATGAACAAGAATTGGAATAGAGAATGGGTAGAAAACAAAATGGATTAAAATCAAAATGAGGTAGAATCATAATAAATTATTTACTTTAGCAATAAGAATTGGAATAAACTATATTGACATTGATGTGTTTAGTTTGTTTTGGACTCAAATTAGATTGTTGCAAGTTACTATATATATATATACATATATATAAAATCATTTATTATACCAATTTTGATTACTATTATTCTTATTATTCAAAATAATTATTGTTAACAATCTTAGCAACATAAGTAGCAGTAGCAACAACAATAATGTTGTAGTATTAGTAGTAATAATAATTTTCATAATTATTAGTTATATAATTATAATTATAATAATAATAATTTTTATTGTTGTTTTATTATTAAAATTAGGGTAAAAGCTCATTTAGTTCTTATATTTTAATATTAATATCCGTTTAGTCCCTGTATTTTTAAAAATGCCTCGAAACATCCATGTCGTTAAAGTATTGATATTCTTACCGTTATTTTTTTATTTTTTTTAGCTTACTTTTACAATATTACCCTTTTATAATAATTTTTTCATTTGGACATTAATAAAAAGAAAATAATTAAATTACCAATTTCACCCTAGAAAATAAAAGAATTATATTAATTTTTTACAAGCACCATTTGCACACTTGGTAGTTTGCATACAATTTTTGACAATTAAAAATTAATATAATTTTATTTTATTTTTTAGGGTTAAATTAGTAATTTATTTATTTTCTTTTTACTAATGTGCAAACAAAAAAATTATTATAAAATGGTAATATTGTAAAAGTAATCCAAAAGAAACAAAAAATAACAATTTAATTTTTGACAATTAAAAATTAATATATTTTTTATTTCTTAGGGTTCGATTGGTAATTTATTATTTTCTTTTCATTAATGTCCAAACAAAGAAATTATTATAAAAGAGTAATATTGTAAAAATAAGCCAAAATAAATAAAAAAATAACGGTAGTGGTATCAATACTTTAATGACAAGGATGTTTCGAGGTATTTTTAAAATATAAGGACTAAATGGATATTAATCTTAAAATTTATGGACTAAATGAGCTTTTACCCTTAAAATTATTACTATACTATGGGATTTATTTATGATGCTGAATGAGTTTTTACAAAACTGATTATGGGGTTGTTATGAACTATTAGATTTTAAGTGTTTTAATCTCTACCGTTCATTTAGTATAGTGGATAAAAATTAATTAATTAAAGAATATCAGGTAAACTTTTTGTTGCAAGTAAGTGTAGATTTTTTTATTGTTAATTAATTGATAAAACAAAAATTCTATTATGTTGGGATAAAAATGTGACAATCAATAATGGGATCGTTAGATTTAAATCTTAGAATCTTCACCCTTAATTTAATTTTAATAGATAAGTAATAATATAACTATTAACTTGTGAGTTGTGGTATTTCTTCACACTTTAAATTACGTTTTTTATCTAATCAATTAATAATATTTTTTAAGTCGCTAAAAGAATGAAAATTATTATATGCCATCTATAACATTACAATTTTACATATTTTTCTATTACATTTAGTATTATACACACACACACTTAACATGCAACTTTATTTCAATAGTTTATATAAAGATGTTTCATAAGGCCTTATAATAACTTATTGTATGAATTTAATTATAAAGCCATTAATACTTAAACAATAATGATCATAGGAGGCATTGTAATAAATTATTTGATCTATATTTTATTAATGATATTATACGAGTCACAACCAATGGAAAATATTTTATTCAAAAATTATAATTAAAAAATACATATGTGTATATAACTACATGATGGTTTGGATATATAATTTTAGAGTTAAGTTATTTTAATTTAAATTTTTAACACATAATATAAACTATTAATTTCATATAACTCAATGGTGGATGATGTTATATCACAAAATGTTACTTTGACTTTCAATATCAACCATTAGATTGTGAGAGATTAAGGGCTCAAATTGTGTATCAAAATTTTAAGTGAAAATATCCTAAACCATGTTTTTATAATGAAAATATAAAATATATAAAAAAATTTCTTATTCTTTCCCAAATAAATATTATCGGAGGTAATATTTTATGTATTGAGTCACCATAATTATCATAAGAAGAGTAATAATTCTTAGTAACATAAAATTTTAGAATTACAATAAAAGGATATCAATAAAATAATCTTTCATAGAATAATATGTTAAATGAATGTTAAAAGTAATATATACTTTATGATCAATTATACAATATTCCTTAGTAGTATATAAAATAATTGGTATTTTAATATGCGATATTAAATTATTTTAAAACATAGGTGGTCAAGTATTTTTAGATTACAAACAATCTCACCCGTGAGTTTATTGATGCGATTTATGACATTCACTCAACTATATGTACTTAATTCTGTCGTTTATTAGTGTTACATCATATATAAAGTTTATAATTACAACTTTTTTATTTGATTTGTGTTATATAATCTATTAGATATTGTATCTTATACTTAATAGTAATAGATTTTGAAACATTTATGTTAGAAAAAAATTATCACATTATGGATTTAAAATAGGGTTGAAAAGTGAATTTTAAATAAAATAGGGTTATTTTTAACTAGTACCCAAATGTTTCAACTTTTTTCGCCCCGCACCCAACTGTTTCAACAATATCACTCCACACCCAATTCCGTTAATTTGACCGTTATGTTTAACGGAACTATTTGAAATTTAAGTAAATGACCGAAATACCCCTTATGAGAGAAGAATAAAATGAAAAGAATAAAATGAGATAAGGGGTATTTCGGTCATTTACTTAAATTTCAAATAGTTCCGTTATGTTTAACGGTCAAATTAACGGAATTGGGTGTAGAGTGATATTGTTGAAACAGTTGGGTGCGGGACGAAAAATGTCGAAACATTTGGGTGCAGGGCGAAAATAACCCAATAAAATATGTTATTCAAATGTAATTGTTTCAAACTTTAGGGGAGTCACAGTTACTTTTAAAAAATTCTTCACTCTCTTAAATCCTTAACAAAACAGTACAATTATCTTTAAATTATTTATATTTTTTTAAATTCAAATATTGTGTACCACTAATTAAATCTAAAGGTACACCATTGAAATATTATTGATACCGAACAAAATTACGACGTCATAAAGGGACCCCTACCATTAATATTAAAATTAAGAAATACCAACTTTATGACTATTACTATAACAATTATTATTATTATCAAATTAAGTAAAAGAAAATTTAATTTCTCCAATTCTATTGTAATCTAACAAATAAACTCTATTAATAATTTTTATTTTTCATTTTCACTCCTCAATGCTACATGTAATCACACCCCTAAATGATTGATGGCACTTGGAAGTGGGAAACGGGGCTGGCAAAGTGGAGGCGTACGTGAGTCACTAGTTTATGAAATTCTGACATGAGCATGATAACCATCATTGACGCCATTATGCAACGAGATGGCCGCCCAGATTCATTTAACCATTTTCTCCATTCATTCGTGGAGGCTATTCTATTATTGTTGTTCGACAAGGACTTAAAATCCCCGGTTTCCATGATTTTTCATAATAATAATAATAATGATGATGTTTCTCACGTTTCTGTACAGCGCGTGAGGTTTAACGCAAAAAATTATACTTTACTTCGTATTAAAAATATTTTTATGTAAAAATTGGGAAAAAAAGGAACAAACAGTATTTTAGAAATTAAATCATTAAATTAACACTAGCGCAATAATACAAAATTTTCAATAATAGCATGATATTATTAGTATTTTTCATTAGGATGAGATTATTTGAATTCACCAATTTCTTTTTCGTTCCTTTTTTTTATTTATTAAGAACTTTATTATTTAAAAATTCTATCAATTCATTCAAATACATTCTTTCAACTATAAATAATTGGTATCATTAATGAGAGAAACAAACACCTACTATTTAAAAATAAACATCAATAAATTTTTAATAAGCATGAAAGTTGATGAATATCAAGAAATTAATTTATACCAAGCACAAAAGTTAATGAATATTGAAAAAAATAATTCTCATATATAGAAAGCTCTTTAAATAGAGATTATGATATATTAAGAAAGTTCAAAAAATTGAATTGAAAAGATAGTGAAATTGAGTGTTTAGTTTGTCGAATATGAGAATAGAGAAAGAACATGCAATTGTAAGATAGAAAAAGAGAAACTATTGAGGGGTGATTTTGAATTTTAATTTTTTTATAGTAAATTTATTTTTTAAAATGGGTGTTGAGACTCAATCCTTCTCATTAAAGGATTACTTTATTGAAAATATTTACAATATCATGAGATTTATTCTCAAATTATAATAATAGCTTAATGATTAAAAAAGATTCATATATTTTTTTATGATTTAAAGATTACTTTATTAAAAATACTTATAATATCATGAGTATTATTGTAAAATTGTTCTACGAAAGTTCTTGAAATAATAAAAAATGTTGACAGACGTGACCACAAGTTTTTTTTTTAAATTAAAAGTTTAAGTCATTAGTAAAAAAAAATTATTTGAAAATCACTCAACCAATTCTTTGAGAATAAAATAATATATAAAATATACGCTTGATGTCAATAATTATAAATTTAATGAATAAATTAAAATTTAAAATAAAGTCACCTAATGCTGACTAACTTAAAATATTAGAGCCGTCATATATACAGACACCAAAACTATGTTTGATTATGCGAAATCATAAAATGTAAGGACGTAAATATTATTAACTCTAAATAAAAAAATGTTATTTATTCTAAAATTATAATCAAATTTTAATGATTTAATGATTAAGAAAGAGTGACATATTACTTTAAGGATTTAGAGATCACTTTATTTAAAATAATTATAATATCATGAGAGTTTTTTTTTAAATTTTTTTACAAACAGTACTTGAAATAATTAAAAACACCATTAAATGTAATTATAAGATTTTTTTTGAAATTAGAAACTTAAGTAGTAAAATAAAATTATTTAAAAATCTCTTGACCAAGTACCTGAAGAAAAAAATAATATGTAAAATATATGCTCGATATCAATAATTATAAGTCTAAGAAATAAATTAAAATTTTAAAATAAAGTAATTTAATGCTGATTAGTGACTAACTAACTCGAAAACAATAGACCGACCCATCATATATACAGAAACCAAAATTATGTTTTATTACGCGAAATCATAAAACGTAAGGACCTAAATGTTATTAACACTAAATATTAAAAAAACATTGCCCACGCGCTTAAAACCTTACAAAAGATTCGATTTCCACTCCCATTCATAAACAGAAAGCTTTTAACGCAACACGAACACTTTGCATATTTCTCAAATCTCAGTAAGCTTTGTTTGCGGTACGATTAATTTTTTATTCTTAATTTATTTGTAATCTCTTTAATATTTTGATTGCTGAAACACTATGATGCTTTGAATTGTTCCTCAGTGATTTAATTTTTTACATGCATGTATTAATTTGTTATCTTGATTGCTGCTGTTGGTATCAATTTTTCGTCAAATATATTGATCTGCTAGTATTTTTCAGCATTCTTTTTTTATTCTGGGAAAAAATTCGAAGGGGTTTCTGATCCTGTATAGATTTTTAAGTGGTGCAGTAAATTTTATTGATCTAAAGAACTTGAAAGTTTTATGTTTTCTGATCTGCTTCTTTTAATGTAATTTGAGTAAATGAAAAAAAACTAAAAATAGATGGGGTGATGAAAATGGTTTTGAGTAAAATTGAGGAAAAATTGTGGACTGAGTGGATGCAGTTGTCCACATTAATCTGTGTGTGGCTGGTTCTGTGGCCAGGTGGTGTATTGGCCAAGGTCTTTGCATTACATTTATGGGAATCTTTGTGCTTTGTGGATGAGGATGAAAATTGAATTGGGAGAGTAGTATGATTATTTTTTTGGGTATGTAGCCAAATATTCAATGCATTTATATTGGGTTTGTTATTAGGATGCACGAAGAAAAGGCATATAAAGAGTCTCATTGCTGATGGCTGAGCTGAATCCAAATGGTTAGCAATAGATGCAGTGTGAAACAATATATTAAAAAAAAGAAAGAAAGAAAAGAAAATAAGAACTAGGAGCTGGGAATGCAATGGGTGAAGATGTTTTTCCTTGTAACGTTCTTTGCGAATTTGACTCTGGAGCAAATTTTAGAATATTTGACTTGACTTGAAATAGGAAGATTAAAGTTGGAGGAGTTTCTTCGTTCAATTGCTATTTTAAAATGAAAAAAGATATAAAAATTCACATATGTTTTCAACTTTACTCCTTTCAGAAAAATTTTGACTTGTACTTCATTGCTTCTTTTATTATTTTATTGTGATTTGACCCAATCGTTTCTCTGAATTGTTATTTCAATGTAGTTATACTGTCATTTCCAACATTTTCAAAGAGCTAATCTCTTCTTAAGCTTGCATTGTAATATATCACGTTTTCAATAATAGACATGCCTATGGTGGTTTTTGGATGGCCACTGAGGTTTATTTTGGATATAAAAAAGTTGTAGGTACATGCTTTATTTATGAGAAAATGATCTAGAACTTGCTGGTTGTCGTGACAAGACCAACTGAAGGAAACTTCTGCATGCAAAAGTACCTTCATCTCAGTCATATGACATCTGCAGTTCCAAATCAAATACACTGGTTCTGTCAGTTAATTAAACACTAGAAGAAATCTAGCCTAGGCCTTCTTGAGAGGGGTTGAAATGATAGAATGATCCACAATTTTCTTATGGAATTCCCTCCCCCCCGCCCAAATTATCAAAAATTATATTAGACAACTTTATTAGGATGTACTATGCAGATATTTGCAAATATTTGCTTTTATGTTTTCGTTCAATATTGGAAACATGAATAATGACAGAATTTTGACGGACGGTGAAATGTCTTCTATTTAATGTACATTTGTGAATGCCTGTTAGGAAACTAACATGCAATGCTTTTTCTCTTCTGAAGGTGCTCAGAATAAATGGCATTAGTTACGACTGCTGAAGTATGTGATGCAAACCCACAGCTGATTGTGAGTGGTGAGCTACGTGCTCTCCAGCCAAATTTTCAGATATATGGTCGGCGCCAAGTGTTCTCTGGACCAATAGTCACCCTCAAGGTATTTGAAGACAATGTTTTGATTCGTGAGTTTCTTGAGGAGAAGGGTAATGGAAGAGTTCTTGTTGTAGATGGGGGTGGGAGTTTGCGGTGCGCTATATTGGGGGGTAACCCTGTCGTACAAGCCCAGAATAATGGATGGGCTGGAATAGTTGTGAATGGGTGTATTAGGGATGTTGATGAAATTAATGGGTGTGATATTGGCGTGAGAGCACTGGCTTCTCACCCCATGAAGGCCAATAAGAAGGGGATTGGGGAGAAACATGTGCCAATAACTATTGGTGGGACGAGAATCAGTGATGGCGAATGGCTTTATGCTGATACAGATGGCATCTTGATTTCCCGGGCAGAGTTGTCTGTATGAGTCCTTTCTTTTACCGAAACTGCAGGGGCTTTTCCTGGCATGTATTCCCCTACTATTATGCTTAACTTGTTTTCCCGAACACATTTATTAATTTTAGATGAACTTTGTGTGATGTCAAAAATCTATCCGACTTGTTTTTGATCTGTTTGTTTATTGCACATGAAATTGTAATGTTGTTTCTGGTGAGGATGATGATAGTGATTCCGATAAGAATAAATTATTATTGCTCTTTTGGCCTTTTGAGGGTAGACTCATGAAGTCCTTTGAAAAAGTAAACCTTGTTCTTAATTTCTATTCATTTGTGGAACTGTGATTTACAGGCCTTGGTTTAATCCTCTCTCCTGTTTAACTAGCATCCCGGGAATTTTGCAAGGGAGAGTGTCTGTAACAAATTTAACCCAGCAAGTTCTTCTTCTAATGCTTAAGTAATGGGTCAGCTTTTGCATTTATCTTTCTCAAAGCCTATGCTTATTTTACCATGAGAAAGCCTATGTTTATTTTACCATCAAGCTTAGACATGTTTCAGAATGACGTTGCTTCGATGGCTAACTCGCTGCATCAGAAACTACAGCTGCAGGATTACATGATACCCACCATTTCACTCATGAATTTGGCTTTAATCCACTAATTATTGCACAACTTAAAATAGTAAAAACACAAAGAAAGAAACATTTTTAAGGTAGTCGTTTTATGTGCATGTGATGTAAAAACGTCACGTGTGTGTAATCAATATCTTTTGGCATCCTCATTGCGGATTCTGAAGTTATCAATATATGATTTTGCATGTAGTTCGCGTGCAAGATATCCCTTGAGGTAGTCTCCATAAGTTATTTTCTTAAACAACCCTGGAGTCTCTGGTTTAGTAAGGCTTGGAGCTGGACCGATTTCTCCATCCAATTTTGGGGTGTAGAATGTTGCGATAGATATCCTTTCCTTTTCTGAATTTATAGTTGCACGATGTTCTATACTAGGGTAAGATCCATTAGTTAAAATCTACAAAATCACAAAACAAAGTAAGAGTACATAAAAGAAAAAAAATTGAAAAAAATTAAAGATAAATTCAATTGTTGTGTTAAATAAACAGCTTGACCTAAAAATTTAAGTTGATAGGTAAGGATTCAATAATTAAAATAAGTTTCAACAAACACCCTCTTGAATAAATCGTTAAAAGAGTTTGCACATTCAAAAAATCGAATCAAATTTGAAACCTTAAACTTTGATACCATTTTGGATAAACCTCTTGGCCAAAAACTTATAGCAAGTGACAGCCATAAACTATTACCTCCAAAGCATCACCAATGTTGATAATTAAAGCATCAGGGAGGGCTTTAATAGGAACCCATAATCCATCTTTCTTTATTTGAAGGCCATCCATCTCATTGATTTGGAGGAGGATGGTTAGACCTCCGGAATCAGAATGAGGAGTAAGGCCCATAACAAGCTCCGGCTGGGGACATGGAGGATAGTAATTCATCCTCATTATTTGCACTCCTTCTTCAAACAAATCTTTGATATCGTTGGGATCCATTTTTAGAGCTTTTGCCATTTGGTAAAGAATTTTCAAGGCAAGATTTCTAAGTTCTGTTGAGTAAGATTCCAAGGTATCTCTACAGGCAAGGAAAATTAGTTCAATTATAAGATACATGCTAAAATTGAAGAACCCGTACTCAATTAAATTAATGAATATGTGAGAGAGAAGATAACCTGAAAGGGACAGGCAACTTGGGAAATAGATGGGGCTTCCTCAAATAAGTTGGAAGAGTGTACATAGCAAACATATCTGCCCAATCAAGCTTCTGCTCCTCAGACACAACAAAAGCCTGCCCAAATCCCTGAACATCGCCTGGTTGCTGCCAATACTTCTTTTTCTCCTCCATTGGAAGATTAAAGAAATTTGGAATCTCTACCTTCATTTTCTCTATCAATGAATTACTTACTCCATGATTTATCAACTGTGAAAAGAAACTAGCGTTAAAAAATTTAATTACAAATAAAAATTGTTTGTCTTTCCGAGTTTTTGTTGTGTTTGGAAACAGGGGAAGGAATGTTAGACAATAGTATGAGTACAATTGCTTGCGCAGGGGCGCATAAGAGAGAACCTTTATGCCTATATTCTTGTGTAAATGTACATGAGTATTCATATATAAGTCGTTCATACCTTGCCTTTCGTTTCCACGCGGGATAACTGCCTTTTTCTTTAATTTTTGTAATTCCATGGGCGTGTATCGAGTACCAATAACTAACAATTTCTCATTCATCCTTTTTTGATTTTATTTATTATTTTTGTAACTTCATGGGTATCTATCGAGTATCGATTTCTCATTCACCCAAACATCATTTTCATCATATAAAGTCATTTCGAAATACTTACAGAGAAGTATTCCAATCACCTTAAATATTTCACTAACACCAAGTAGATCCCATTTAAAATTATATCTTAAAATAGTCACTTGTACACTATTTTTCCAACAATAAACATTGATCTCCCTAGCTAATAGCTATAATTACTACTACGGAGAAAACAACACTAGATTGATGAAAAACATGAAAGTTTTAAACGCGCGACTTTAATACGGTCAAAATACGGGTATTAGTCAACGTGTACACACACATACACAGATATTTATATATATACACACTAACCTGAAAGAAGCCCCATTCTTTGCATGCATGGTGAAACTTATGGAGTTCTGAATCCATGACATCTGCTGAAAGCAACTTAGACATGTCGATGACAGGAACATTTGCGGCCAAATCGGCGTTGCATATGAACGGAGATTCTTGATCGGCCCGAATATATTGCGGTGGAACATTTGTTAGTGGCTTCTTTGCTAAATCTTGAACACAAGGCACTGGGAGAGATCTCCCCATATTTGGTTGTTTTAGCTCCATAGATTTTCTTTCTTAATTTACAAATTTTATTCAACAATTCTCTGCTTATATTACGATGATATTGAGGGCTTGATTATTTTGACAGTAACTCTCACTCACTTTAATCTTAAGTTCAAGAAATTGATAGATTACCCAATTTTTTTTTTCTATTTTTTTATTTCGACCACTTGCCTTACAGGACAAACTTCTTGCTTGGAAGCTTTTGTGGGAAAGTTGATGGCGATTTGACTGAAAATGTAGTAATGCTAATTAAAAATCGATCAATTTTTAAGCGGTACGCAAAACGGATAGACATCCACTGCTCCAAACGTGTGAAGCGTGTAATATTTCTCATGCTTGATATATTTGGCACCTAGCGCATCTGGTTTTGGGCATGATTTGATTGGCCAAGTAATTTCTATTTGGGAAATTTATAAAAATAACTAAAGAATTTTTTCATTTTTCACATTTAACTATTGAAACTTTTTCCTATTATAACTAGCAAAAAATACGGTTTTTTTCCAAAATTACCCTTGTTAGTTCAATCCCAACTTCTCTTCCTCTTTATCAAATCAAACCCAGCCTTGTCCTCTTGAATCATCACCGGCAACGGCAATCAGCAATGGCAGATGACGACAACGAATGGTAAAAGTGAAGTCCGATCAAATACAGCCGAATCCATCTAGATCCAACACCAATTCGACACGATTCTAACAAAGTGAATTAGAGCCCAAAATCTAGGTAAGCTAAATGAAAGCTAATTGAAAGGAAATTGATTTTGTAGAAGTATTGCGTATGAAGTGTTTGATGAAATATTTCTTAGATTGTTTATACTTTTTTTTTTTGCATCACTAAGTGTTAAGAGATGTTTGTCAACTTGATTTCATGCGCCAAAAGAGTTTTAGTGTGATTGTATGTTGGTGCGAAAGGCAACCTGTTGCACCAAGAGAGAGTTACACTGAAACCGTCTCTTAGTGCAATAGGTGCCTGTTGCACAAATTTACTGCGACAGGTGTGCTAGGTGCACCAATCTGTCTCTTGCCTGTCGCATCACACCAAGAGACAATTTCGATGCAACTATCTCTTAGTGCGACAGGCACCTTGTCACACCAATTTGTAGCCCCAAAATTGGTACGACATGCACCTTGTCGTACCAATATATAATTTTTAAAATTTTTAATGTTATTTATAAAAATGTGTTGCTTATTCTCTTTATTATGTTTCATAGTGCGTAATTATATATATATATATATATTAATAATTTCAGGCTTAATAGATTCAATTGTGCTTCACTTGTGTTATGATGGTTGGTGGGAAACATTAGCGGATAGCCGTATGGAGTATGTGAATGCTAAGAACACAATTTTTCTTATTCGGAAAAATTGTATGATTGATCAATTTTTGGCAAGAGTATATGAGTTCTTACAAATAAATCCTAATAAATATAGTATCACAATGAAGTCAACTTTGAAGTCTAGTAACACAATCTTTTGTGCATGTTCACTACCCATGGACATATTTAATAATGAAATGGTAAATGTTATGTTGCATATGACATTTGATGTGGCCAACTATGGATGCAGTCATATATTTGTTACCACATCTCCTCGAGTTCTCAGCCAAGATCTTGAGTCACCTATCGAAATTGAAACTTCATTTAGAGCAAATATGTTTGGCCCTAATATTCAAGAGGAGGTACTGCTAAGGATGATGTCGTTGCAGTAATATTATTCTCCACTCCACGACAATAATGACAACATTGATGACAACGATATTACGTTAGTGGATGTTGGAGAAGAGGTGTTACCACTAACGACGTCGTTAGAGCAACAATATTCTCCATATTACAGCAATGATTTTTGCGACAATGATGATCCTATTGATGACATTAGCAATACAAAAGCGGATAATGTTTATGTAAAACCTTCTAATAGTACGAGGGACACTCACTTCAATAGTGCATGTGATGATGGGGGTGTCAGTTCTTTCAATATTCTTGTGTCTCAGTATGAGGATGAGCGTGAAGATGATATTCCTATGAATAACAGAGATAATCGATCTATTCCTCCAATGGCCTGTTCGAAAAGAAAGGTTGACCCCTTCACAAGTCTTGCTTCAATTTTACCTTCGAGCATGATTGCTCTAAACTTTCTTAGTAGTTGTGACTCAGATAATATTAGTGTGAGTAAGCTATTCGATGAGAAGAATGAGTTAATATTACAACTGTGCAAGGTTGTCTTTAGGGATAAGTTTGATTTCAAGATTGCATTGTCTACAACGACACGTTTCGAGGTCGCTATTGTTCGGAATCATGTAAATGATGTATTTGAGCAATTAGAAGTTCGAATGAGTAGAATGTTCCTTTGGTGGTGAGAAAAATTGATAATGTACACATTTGTCATAATAAGGTATTGGTTTATAGTTGTCGTCAAGTAAGAAGCCAAATTGTCGGTCATATTATCGCAGATAAATATATAAAAAAAGGATATACACTCCGAATGACATCAGAGCAGTTATGCAGCGGGAATACGATTGTGGTTAACATATCAGCAAGCATATCATGCTAGAGAAATTGGTCTTGAAATAGTTTAAGGGAACCCTGAAGAGTCATATAACTTACTTCCCAAATACTCTCACATATTGACTAAATGGAATGAAGGTATAGTCACTCACCTCGAGCGGGATGAAAATGATAATTTATTGTACTACTTTATAACACTTTGATCTTCCATCAAAGATTTTATGCAGTACATTCGGCATGTGATTGCTGTAGATAGTACTCATCTAAAGAGGCTATATCGTGGAAGTATATTCGTGGCAACATGTTTGGATGGTAATAATCAACTGTATTTGTTAGCCATTGGGGTCATGGATTCATAAAACAATGATGCTTGAGAATGATTTATCACGAAGTTACACGGAGTGATAGGTTAGAGTTAGTAATTATCTCTGATCGATGCACTGTCATCAGAAGAGCTGTTCTTAAAGTATTTCGCAATACAGCTCATGACGTTTGTTTTAACCATATGAAAGGTAACATTAAGTCAAAATTCAGGATGTCCAAAGCTTTTTGGAATGAATTTGAGCTTGCCTTTATTAATGCAGCAAAAGCATATGGACACAAAGAATTTAAAAAATAACTTGAAGGGTTATGGATGCTTCACTCGAGTGCGGCTGATTACTTAGAGAATAATATGGGTATATGTAATTGGACAATGTCTCAGTTTGAAGGTAGAAGGTACAATATACTTACCACTAATATAGCGGAGAGCGTGAATTCTTTCATGAGGGAATCACAAAAATTTCCTCTTACTCATCTTGTTGATTACTTTAGAAAACATTGCAGCAATGGTTATTTGATAGGAAAATAATGGCTGAATCAATGAGTACTCGGCTAACATCATGGCCGGATGAAATAGTTACTGAGAGAAGAACTTTGGTTAAAAGAATGATTGTTCACCTTGTGTCTTCGCATCGATTCTAAGTTGTAGGTGGTGGTATTAAGGAATGTTTAATTGACGTACAAAAAAAGACTTGCTCCTGTAGAGTATTATAACTTGATCAACTTGTCTGTGCTTATGCAATTGTGGCTTGTCTAATTGTTCGAATGGATTACATAAGTATTTGTTCTGATTTTTACACCAAGGAATCGTTGGCGATGGATTTTGCACAACCAGTGGAGCTGGTTGGCAACGACGTAGTAGATTGAGAAGTTCCAGATGAAATTCGAGAGATGCATGTTTATCCACAAGTAGAGGCACCACCACTTGGTCATCATAAAGAGCTCAGAATACCTTCAGCTGGCGAGGATGTTAATCGGAGGACTATTAGATGCAGACGGTGTAATGAACCGGGACATAACCGTAAGCGATGTAAGAATCCTATTGCGTCAAATCGAAGTTAGTTGTATTGTTTCAAGTAATTATATTCAAAGAGTTGTTATTTTTTTTTGTATTGGACACTTATATATCATGAAATTTTATTTTATTTATTATTAAAATGTGAATATTAAAATTATATATACTTAAGTACGCTCAGGGGGAAAAAATATTCATGCATCAACATTCGAATTACTACAACAACTTACAATACAATATCGTCATTAAATACGTCAACTGCATTCTTTTTTGTAATGTGGTTCCCATTACTATCGTTAAAATCTAATCTAAGCCCGAATATTAAATATATCGTAAACATCAACAAAAAAATACCTTAATCGCCAGTACCGGGCTCTTGTTGTGGCACACGCTTAACTGCGACAACTTTTCAAGGGTCGGCACTCCGCAGCTGACGTCGGATATTGTAGAATCTAATATATTCCAACCATCGAGGGAAGATAACTTCAAATGGTTTGAATTGAAATGTCAGTAATGAGTTATAAATCTAGACTTTGTTTTTACCAAAGTCTATTCGGGCTAGTACCCAATGATCGCGGTCTAGCTTAATAGGGATGAATACATGTATATAAAAAATTCTAGTAAATTTATCATGTTCGTTATATATGAAATTGAAAAACATACAACAAAAAGACACATTGGATTGTGTCTGTAAAATACACCAAAATACACACCATATCGACATCTGTCATTAGTATGGAAATGATGTGCTGCAACCCACTAATATAGCTATTCAAGCTGTCGTTATATACTTATGAATCGACCGCACAATCCTTGTTGTTCAATAACTGCTTTAAGAACATTTAGTACATAGATACCAAAAAATACAAAAATTAACAAAACTTCAAGGCATTAGGAGATAAGAAATAAAAAACTGGTGATTATAAATTATGTTAACACATTACCTAAAAAATGTGTCTGTATGTGTGACACGCTGAGGTAAGGCATTTGGATACTATTGTTACTTTTCGCTAATCAAGCGAAAATACTCACGAATATGATGTGGAGGAATAGAAACATGTCGATTTAAAACGCAAAAAATAATACAAAAATTCACAACACTCCAAGAAATTTTAAAAAACTTACCTTGTCACCTAGCCATCCTATCGAAACATGGTCCAAAATTACTTTGAAGAACAAGTGCGACTGTTGGACTCTCCGATCCACTATGATATCGCTAGCGAACTATCGGTTAAACTCATCATACAAATTTAGATCCTCCAATCCTCTAAGTGGATTTATATTCACACTCGTACTTTTGTCAATTGCATGGTCTATGATTTGGGGTGCAAGTAGAGGTATAACGTTCTTTCCTTGCTTGAATGGAATAATCAAGTAAGGACTATTAAAAATATACAATGCTCTGTATGCTCAGTCAAACTTACTAATGCCTGGAGGCGACTCAATGAAGACATGCATGATGTCCCCACTGACATCCCCATAAAAAGTATACAATGATATGTGAGTAGAAACATTCTGATTGCCAACATCAGTATACACTTCATAGTCATTCGGGACTTGTCGATTTGGCAGGATGAACGTATTAAACAAATATCAAATTAAAAGCTAAACGAACACAATTGTTAATTTAAAATTTGCTCATCGCATACGAGTGTCCAGTCGGAGAATCCCTGTATGACTGTTTAGTAAGTGAATCGATAAATCCCACCACTGTTTCTCTAAATTCTTTAAATTCTCTATAATCTACCTTAAAAGTTGACTTAAGTTCATAAATATTACGATCAATCTTGTCCATTTGTTGTCTCATGTAATCATAATGATGCTTTGTCCTCGACTATTACAAAAAAAAAATTCTTTATAATAAGAGATTGTTATAATGATTTATATAAGTGGAAAAGAAATAATTTGTAATCTCATAATCATGTGTGTTATCAGACTTGTCTGTCTGCTCTTGATGGTCATCTATAGGCAGCTCATCTTAAGATGTGTCGTGGTTCTGCTCTAGTGTTGGGCTCGGTATGTCGTCATGCTCTTATGTTTGCCTCGTAATGGGTGACGCGTTAATTGAAGGTTGGTGATGTAGAAAATAACATTTAAAATGAGTAATAGTAAGCCAAAAATTTTGATTAAATAAATAATAGTAGTTATAGGAACCGACATTATAGACCCAGCTTTGAATACGTGGCACGTAATCCTTCACAGTCTACCAATATGTTTTGCGATTATCCTTTGCATTTGGCTCAAGGGTTTGTAATATGTCCCCTTGCCATGAATTCAGCCCAAAATTTTAAGTAAGTGTAAAGAACTCGAATTTAGTAATGTCAAATGTAGTATTATACATCTACCAATACATATTACTTACAAGATGAGAATTGTCATTTAATAAAGAATAAACTTCAACAAAGTTTATTTTAGAAGAAGCCATGGGCTTCCATTGCACGATGCGGGGAATCTTCTTCTTTGTTTTAACAACCCATGCTAACGGCAGACCTCCGATCGCTTCAAAAATCCAAGCCTGCAACAACCAAAGTGAGAATATTTAATATTATAAAACTAATTAATAAAAAAAAATCAACACACTTGAACCTCGGACGTAAAGCCATAAACATTGTACTTTTCAATTTTATGATTTGGCTTTTATGACCGAGACTTCTTAAATTTCTCGTCTTTGCCAGTCAGTGCATTGTCAAGACTTTCACATATCATTTTCCACGACAAACGACCCCATGGACAATTTCAGAAGTGATCTATATCATCTACTTCGTTAAGCAATGGGAAATTGATTTGACAATGACCTTTTCTTTCATTTAGAACTCTGTCCGTAAAATAAAAGAGTGCGATCTTTAATGCATCAATGTCGTCCATAGCCTCGAAGTCTAACTCCTCAAATAATACATCAAATCGCTTAAGATTGATGTTACGAGACAAACCATTAAAATACGTATTCAGTAGCCTATGCACCGTTTTTGGCTTTTTTAGTTCGGTATCTTGACCATAAGGAAGTCCCGTAACCAGACTCCATTCTCCAATAGATAAACATATCAAAAGCTTACTAATTTGAAACCATAACTGATCGTTTTCCCTGTATTCTCCATGGGCCACTTGCCTTAGCAACACATTGTTCAAAATTATGCCACTGAACGGAAAGCTTCGGCACTCTAAGAAATGCCCAAATATGTCGTCCTTGAACAGACGCAACTGCCGTTTTGTTAAAATTTTTTGGATGGCTTTTACCACTGTAGCTATTTTACACATACTTGAAATTCGCCCTGGGAAGTGATCGGCATAAGCTAACTTCATCATGCCCAGTTTGTTTCTCGATCCTTTTAATTTCACCATGTATGTGTTACATTTATAACATTATTATATTGCATTTATAACAAAATGATAACTTCATGTTAAAAAAAAACTGTAACTTGGTGCGACATGCAAAATTAGTGCGAAAGGCAGCTTGTTGCACTACGCGCGAGTGACAGGCTCTCTCGTGCGCCGTCATGCGCGCTTGCGAAGTGTGACAGGCGTGCCTGTCTCCCTGATCAAGTGCGATGGCTAGCCATGGCCGGCACCGAGCCAACGATTTTAGTGCCATCACCCATACCAATAATTTCACCCATGCCACCAACATCACAAACACTTTAATCTTCACTCACCATGATAAGTGCATATTTTTCATATATTTTGCTATTAATTTCTCTATCTTTTTCTTGTTTTGGTCTTAAATATTCTAGTTATTTTAGTTAATTTTTAATTTCGTAAATTATATTTTATTATGTTAATTGTATCTTAATTTTTATATTATGTTATTTTAGGTACATTTTGGGAATGAAGAGGAATTAAATCAGAATATTCAAGTAAGGAGAGCTTAAAGAAGAAACTAATTAGAAATTTAAGGAAAGTAATGGGAGTTAAAATAGAAGAAATTCAAAGAAGCCAAGGCCTAATTGAAGTTCACGTAAAGGTGAGAAGAAATAGCGTTAGAAATAATTTAATTAATAAGGCAAACACATTCTTGTGATGGGCTTTGGCTAAATTGTTATTAGCTTATTAATTAAATAAGTCACGTGCATGGCATTGAATTATGGAAAGCAAAGTGAAACAAAAAGGGAAAATGGCCTTGCACATGAATCCAAAGAAAAATGGTTGAAGGTGAATTCAAAACCCCAAATATGTCATATGATTAATTTTTAATTTCTATCATTCAATTTATTTAATTGAGATTGTTCATGTTCTTTTATAATTAATGTTTATGATTTTATTCTCGTCTTGTTTGAGTGGCCAATTAGACAGGACTTGAATAAATTCTATTATTAGATTAAAATTCTTGATCCGTTATTGTCTTGAGATTTTAATCATAATTAACATGTTGGAATTAGTGATTTCAATTGGAGAACATAACCTAGGTTAAATAATCCGAGTTTGTGTGTTTATTGCCTATATCAACCTAATATCTTTCTTTACTTAATGCTTCCATTATCTTAAATTTAAAGAGCATGTTTTAAATTATTTAATGGTTAGAGATTAGGTGAAGAGCTTGTTTTGTCTAACGACACACTAAGGAAAGATTCAGATTAATAGAGCTTATTGTTGTCTACGGTTGATAGTTTCAATATAAATTGATGATAGAATTGATATATTATGTGCATGTTTGGTGGTAGCGAATGATCCTTTAACCAAAGTTTTCATCATTATTATTTCTTTCTCCTTTAATTAGAGTTTTTATTAAATTTTTGTTTTTATAGTTTAATTTCTTTATTTCTTGCTATTTAGTTAAAAATTCAAAAATTCAAAAACTCGCCTTTTTAATTGGCATTTTCTTTAGTTAGATTAATCTATATTAATTATTTCTATTATTATTATTTTATTTTAAGTCTTGCTTTAGAGTTGATAATAAATATGACTAGCATAGTTTATGTGGGATCGATCCTTACTTATTTTGTACTAATTATTTATACTAATAGTAAGGTTTTAAATTTGGTGCACCTAAACGATACTACCACACCATCACCAACATAATAAAAAAACAACAACATAAAAGAAGAATACACAATAGAACATTTCAGATCTTGGCCGAAAGTTTAGTGATGTTGGCTACCGAGGATGGACTCGGGGAAGCCGCCAGCGATGAGTGACCAACTTGGGAGAGAAATCGTTGATTAGAGAGAGAGGAAGCTTGGTGAGAATGAGAGGAGTATTTTCGCCACTTGAGATGTTTGCCTAATGTTGATAGAAATAAATTTGGAGGGCTAATTGTGAAAATTTTTAGGTTAATTTTGTAAATTTCCCTTTCTAATTGGTATTCCCACTTCTTCTTAATCTGTTTGTCTATTGTGGATCAAATTGTAATGTTGGTTCGTGATGACATATGATAATGATTATGTTAAGAATTAATTAACATTGGTGGCTGACATATGACAATGATTTTGTTAAGAATGAATTACCATTGGTGGTTGACATATGATAATGATTTTGTTAAGAATGAATTACCATTGGTGGCTTCAAATACTTTTGGCCTTATATGGGTAGACTGATAAAGTACAAGTACTTTGGAAAGTAAACCTCATTCGTAATTTCTATTCATTTGTGAGACTATGATTTGTATAGGCCTTGGTTTTAATTCCTCTCTCCTCTTTAACTAGCATGTGACAGTGTCCTTTGCAAATTTATCCTAGCGAGTTTTGGTGACAAAATAAGATCAAAATATCAATTCGTTTAAGAGTAACTCTACACTAGATACTGATTCGATTCCACGTGTTAAAGGTATTTATCAATTGAATGGTGTGATAGTTTACTTGTAGAATTATATCGATTAAAAGATGAATGCTATATCACTTGATATGAAATCTCTTCAGATATCACATGAGAAGTGTAAAATTATTACACAATTTAAAATAGCCAATATATACACAAACAAAAGAAACATTTGTAATAAATGAGTCTCGATCAGGTGCGTCCTATCACAAACGTTATTGTGTGTGATGGGCCACATGTCACCTAATTCACTGATTGTTGGTTGATGTCCCACAGTTCGGCCAATCATTAGGTAACACATGATCCGTTGAGCACAATAACGTTTGAAGGGATGCATCTAATCAGATTTGTTTAATAAATTATCTTAGATGTAGTAATCTCATGTGTATGTAACATTAAAATTCACATGTATGTTGATAGCTTTTGCCATCCTCATTTCGAATTCTGAAGATATTAACATATGATTTACTACGTAGTTTGCATGCAAGAGATCTCCTGAGATAGTCTGTGTAAGTTATTCTCTTCAACAACGCCAGAGTCTTTGGTTTAACAAGGCTAGGAACTGTACTGATTTCTCCATCCAATTTTTGGCAGTAGAATGTTGTGATAGACAACTTTCTTTCTTTGAGTTCACAGTTGTATGATGCTTGATACTAAGGTAAGATCCATGGCAAAATCTACAGAATCACCAAACAAAGTAAAAGTACGTAAGAAGAGAAGGAAAGAAAATTAAAAATAATGAAAAAAATACAAGCAAATCCACTTATAGAAAGCGATGCCATTGGGCAGCTTGTGGGTCAAGGGTGGATTTGTGCCTTAATTCAAAATTTAAGCTTTCATAGAGGCTCTTTCTCTTTCTACACAAAATGTACATAGAATATTGTTATTGTTGGTGTAAATTTTGACCTAACTTACTAGGCGGTAATTCCTGCCAAAAGAATGGCCTTCTTAGGATTGATTTTTCTTTTTATTAGATCAAATAATGATAAATTTCTTGTTTGGTCAGGTCTTAATGGGCCCTGGAATTTCTCCTAGGAGTCCGCTTCCTTAGATAATGGAGACAACTTTGTTAGAGAACGATCTACAAAGAAAAGATAAAAAATCAAAGACTTATTTTACTAGCGTAAATACCGTGACGATCAAATAGTCACTGGATTTTTGAAAATATGAATTTAAAGTGAGGAATTTTAGAGATAGAAAATCTAGAAAGAGAACATCAATTCCTCTCTCTTGTGAGTTTTTGCTTGTCTTTAAGTAAGAACACCTAGCAAATTTATAGGTAAAATTGATTTGACTTGAGTCCTAGTTGCTTTTATAGTTGTTAGTCTTCTGGCTCCCAGTGATACTTGTCTTCTTGTGTCCATGCTAAGTGACATATGGACATACAACATTGTCTTTGGATAAAGAAATGTTTCAATCTTAGGTTGTTTTTCTTAGGATATGGGATTGTATGAACCTTGGAACTAGAAGGTTCATTATAGGTAATTTGTCCTCGAACTTAGTAAGTGTATACTAGGTAGTTTTTCTTAGGATACCTTGAACTTAGTAAGTGTATGCTAGGTAGTTTTTCTTAGGATACTGAGATCCTAGAAACCTTTGAACGTTTGAAGGTTTCTCCTAAGATCCTAGAAATCTTGGAACTTTTAAACCTAAGAGGTTTATCTTAAGGGATTTGTCTTAGAAACCTATAAGGTTTAACTTATGTAATTTATCCTAGGAAACTAGGAATCTTTGAACCTAAAAGATTTTATCCTATGTGGGTTTTCCTAAGAGTCTTAGAGGCTAAAAACCTTAGAACCTATGAATATTGGAATCTTGGAGGCTAAGAATATCATAACCTAGGAACTTTTCAGCTTTAAAGGCTTGGAACTTCGGAATCATGGAGCCTTAAACATTTATCCTTGGCAATTTGTCCTAGGAACCTTGGAGCCTTAGGAACTTGTGAGGTTTAAGCTAAGTGATTTTTCCTAAGAATTTTGGAATCTAGGAATCTCGAAGGTTAGGGACCTCAGAACCTAGGAATCTCGAAGGTTAGAAAACTCATAACTTAGGAGATTTTATCCTAGGTAGTTTGTACTGGGAACGTTGAAACTTAGGAACCAAGTAAGTGTATCCTAGGAGATTGGTCCTAGGAGCATTAGATGCTAGGAACCTTAGAAACTAGAAACCTAGACACCTTAGAAGTTGGAAACACTGGAGGCCAAGAACCTCAGAATCTTGGATCCTTGGACCGTAGAGATTAGAAACCTAAGAGCCTTAGAACCTTGAAGACTAGAAACTTTGTAACCTTGGAATCCTAGAACCTCAGAGACCAGGAACTTTGTAACTTTAGAACCTAGGAGGTTGTCCTAGGTGTTGTCCAAGGAACCTAGCAATCTTGGAGGCTTGGAACCTTAGAACCTAAGAGGTTTTATTCTCGGTGGTTTGTCCTAGGAACCTTAGAAACTAAGAGGTTTTATCTTAGGGAATTTTTTTCAATCTCTTCATAGGTATTACATGAACCATATTTATTTGGGTTCTAATTGAGCATATTTTACTTTTGTTCCAATAATTGCCCCTCATGACTCAAATTTTAAAAATCATACTTTTTTTAGGGTTGGTTTTTGAAGATTTGTCTTTTGGTGATTTTATCTTAGGACTTTTTAATCTATAGGTTTATGCGAGGATGATCCCACCTTTGAAATTTTCTTGAAATTTTCTCTAAGAAATTTTATCCTAAGATTTTATCTTGGGAAGACTTTTATCCTTGAATTTTAGCATAGAAGGATTTTTCTCCATCCTTAGATGATTGAATTTAGAAGATTTAAAGCTATCTTAAGAGGATTTCCTCTAAATATTTTTATCCTAGGATGATTTATTTCCATACTTAAATGATTTGTTTGGAAGATTTAAAGCTTTCTTAAAGGGATTATCCTCTAAAGATTTTCATTTTAGTAGGATTTGTTCCCATTTTTGGATGATTGAGTTCAGAATATTGAAATTTGTAGGTCTACTCGTGAACTTCCTATCCATATCTATTCCATCATTGGTTGCCTCAAAATCGATGTTCTTTGATTGGCTTAGATTATTGGCCTTTATTAATTGAGATTTCTCAATAATGATTACATTAATTGCATATCTATTTTAATTTGGTAACATCCTCTTCCTCTCTTAGATAATTCCTTATTTTCCATTTTTCTTTCTCACTTAAGATTTTTCAAGAGTGAGAGCACATATTTAATAGAGAAAAGCTCTTAAGTTTCTAAAGAGAAAGGGCAATGATTCATAGTGTTTGACAACGATGTTCGTAATGGCTTATGATGATTTTCTGTTGACTTTTCAGATATGTCTGGTGACTTTCTAGCAATTTTTGATAATTTTCTGGTGATTTTAAGTGAGTTTTTAATTCATTAATTATTGATTAGTTAATTATATTTTAATTTTGCATATTTAGGAGAGTAACTATAGGTCATTGTGACTTTTTAGGTTTTTCTTACTTCAAGAAAACCTAATGTTGAAAGGACCAAGGATAAAAATATAATGATGGATGTGTGTTCCTTTGACAACTATTCATGTTACTATAAGTGATGTTGATAGTTGTGAGTTAAAATAGGAGATAGATGAGGATAATGGCTTATACACAGTGAAGTAATAGGAAGAAACAAGGTTATTAACTTAAGAAATTATGAGAATAAGACTAAGCCTATTATTGAAGATACCTATCTATGGCAAATAAAGACAATTAAATATAGATCAGGTCAAATTTTTGTTGAGTTTCTGATGATCAAGTATAAAAGGAGTTGAATTTTTACATTCATTCATATTTGTAGCTTGTGAAGAACTAGATATATGAAAAAAACACTTTGATGCCCAAGTTAGTGTTTGATAAAGATTAAAGAAAGAAGAAAGATGGAGAAAATGAACAATGTTTTTTTGCAAGTCAAAGACCTTTTCTCATAGAGATGATCCCTATTTATAAATGGTAGGTGACGTGGATTTAGGGTTTTGCCTTGTGCTCTTTTCTTGATGGCATGTGCCAATCATTATTGTACACATGACTGTGAATTTAATTGTAGGGAAATAAACATATTTATTCCATACCTACATGTTTCCCTACTCTTATGACTTTAAGTGTGGTTTCTTTCGACCATGGAATTTAGAATCAGAATGATTTTTCCCCTCTTGTCATTTTCATAAGTTCCTAGGGAATTTAATCTTAGGTGTTATGCCCTCGGAATAGATTGAGTATTATTTTTCCCACAATAGTATCTTTTCTCTGAAAGGAGCGACACATGACGTAGTTTGGTGCCTTTGAAATATAGCGCCTACACTACTTCCCTCGTGAGTGTATTTTCTTTAAAAAAATGGAATAAGAAGTTCTGACTTTTGTTTGACTAGCCTCGTGGCTTTTTCAAAAGAAGTAAATATACCTTAGGGATTTGAATATATTTTGGGAGGAGTTTTGTGAGTGAACTTTTCTCTTAGTTGACTTAGGAAAAAGTGTACTATTTTCTTTGAACTGACATTTCGAAAATAAAATGTTAGATCCTTGAATTATTCCTTTAAACTGAAGTTGCAGTAAAAAAATGATCGTCTTTCTTTGAACCTTTCCCCTAAATTTGAGTTTCAAGAGGAATTGTAGATTGTTCTTTAAATCGATGTAATTGAATCCAATATATTTTCCTTCTGAACTGAAGCTCCAAGAGAAATGTCAGTTTCCTTAACTTTTTTTTATAATTTAAACTAAAGTTCTACAAGGAAATGCGATTTTTCCCTAGGCATTCCAACTAGTTTAAGAATGGTTTATACACACACACACACACACTGAAATTACAGTTGTGTGAGATATTATTCTTTTTAAGATAAAAACCCAATAACTGACTTGAGCGTCAGAGGGTTAACGCTAGAAAAATCTAGCACCCCTGACTATTTTCTATTGTTGCAAATCATTAGAAGTGTTAATACAATCCAAATTCCATTACAGCAACAAGTGACAACGATCAATCAAGACAAATCAAAGCATTGACAAGATAATATGGTCACCATCATCAACTCAACTAGATTTTGGCATCAACAAGAATAATCTCCTATAATCTGTGAACAAACCAGATCAAGAAAACATTGGTATTCACCTCTAATACTTAGGACAGAGTTTAGGAGAAATACAAATCTTGCATTCTACATTGAGAAGTATGCTCAATCAGATATACATTTATATACTCATAAGACTTCATATATCTAACTATAAACAACAGACCATCAAGCTGAGCAGGTAACATCCTAACAAATAAAAACAAATATTTGAAATTCAGTTCATTAAAATAATAGTAAGCTTCAAAGTTTGACTTCTTCGACATCTTCTATTATGGAAGTGATCTTGTTACTATTTGACTCTTAAAGATACAATTGTGATTATTAGAGTTTAGAAAAACAATATCAATAGTTGTTGGGAAGTTGATTGGTGAAGTAGACACACAACTAAAGTAAAATTGAGAAATAATGACACAACAAAATCACACAGGGACACAAGAATTTATGTGGTTTGACTTTTAGCCTACGTCCACAAGTGAATATAGAAGGAAAATGTTTTACTAATGAAATGAGGATTACAAGTATTGTAATATTTTGACTCACTATACAGAACCTCAATACACCTAATCTCTTACTCACTAAATCACTCATCTCTTACTAGACTTTCTCTTTTCTTCAAAATGGAATTGAAGAAGAAGAGGAACATTGGATACTGAGAAGGGAAATAAAGCTTTCTATTTATAGGGTTCATTTCTCTTCATTTTCAATTATATTATTATTATTATTTTATTATTTGACATTTCCTTCCTCTATTTATTTTCTTCTTCCCTTTCAAATATGGGGCACAACTTCAAGAGCTTTTAGAAAAGCGGTGCCCTTTATTTCCTTTTTCAACTATTCTCCCACTTGGATAATTCTCCACACCATCCTTTATGCTTCACCATTGTCATGTCGCTTATGTCTTTGCTAGGCCACAAACTTGTCAACATTGATTGACTTGGTCAAAACATCTGCTAGGTTCTCTTTAATATGATTTTTTTGCAAATCCACACCTTCATCTTCCACTACTCCTCGAACGAAGTGGTGCTGAACTCCTATGTGCTTTGTCCTGGAATGAAAAGTTGGATTCCTTACAATGTGCAAGGCACTCTAACTGTCACAAAAAATAGAAATTTTCTCTTGTCTGTGCCCAAGCTCCGCTAATAACATTTGCATCTAAATAGCTTCATTACAAGCTTGTGTAGCTGCTATGTGTTCTGCTTCTGTAGTAGATAAAGCCACAATGGTCTGCAGTTTTGAAACCTAGCTCATAGTTCCTCCTACAAATGTAAACACATAGCCATTAATGGATTTCTTTTTATCAAGGTCTCCCGCAAAATATGAATCCACAAGCTCTTAATAGTAAACTCTGATTATAACATAATGCAATATCTGAGATTCCTATGATGTATCTTAGAATCTTCTTAACAGTTTTCTAATGCTCTCCATCAGGATTACTATGTATCAATTGACTGCTCCCATTGCTTGTGTAATGTCTGGTCTAGCACATATCATTATGAATGTCAAGCTCCCCACTGCTGATACATATGGTACTCTAGACATCTCTTTCCTTTCTGCTTCATTGCTAGGATATATACTTAAGGATAACTTGAAATTAACAAGAAGTGGGATATAAATTGGCTCACGAAGTGGGGTAGAATTTAGCTTACAATCTCGCATATTAAAGCGTCGTAAGATTTTCTTCAAGTAATTCTTCTGAGAAAGCTAACTCTTCCTATTCTTCTGTCTCAGTGAATTTGCATTTCTAGAATCTTGTTTGCTGGTCTCAAGTCCTTCATTTCAAACTCCTTAGTCAACTGCGCCTTTAATTTTTTAGACTCAATCTTTATTGGGGCCTACTACCAACATGTCATCCACATACAATAGCAAAATGATGAACTCATTATCCTTAAACCTCTTATAATATGCATAATAGTCTGAACTGAGTATGTTATATCTAAAGCTCATGATGAAGGAATCAAATCTCTTATACCAATACATTAGCGCCTGTTTGAGATCGTATAGAGATTTGTTCAACCTGCAAACTAAGTTCTCTTGGCATGTTTCAGCAAAACCTTTTGGTTGGAGCATATAAATCTCTTCTTCAAGTTGTTCATGAAGAAATGCAGTTTTAAGATCTAACTGCTCTAAATGTAGGTCAAATGTAGCACAGATTGCCAAGACCACTCTGATTGTTGTGAGTTGAACCACTAAAGAAAATATCTTATTGAAGTCAATACTTTCTTTCTAAGCATATTTTTTCATCACCAATCTTGCATGATACTATTTCACTTGGTCATTGCCATCACCTTTGATCTTGTAGACCCATTTGTTACCAATAATTTTCTTCTATGTGGTACTGGTATAAGTTCCCATGTCTTATTCTTATATAGAGTCTCAATTTCTTCCTACATTGCTATCATTCACAAAGCAACATCTGGGCTATTTAAAGCTTCATGGAAAGTTGATGGCTCTTCATGCTCTGTTAGAAGACAATATGCAACATTAATCTCTGTAACATACTCTGAGTGCCATGCTGGCAGTCGTCTCTCATAAGTTGATCGTTTAACTTTTGGGGCCTCGGACTTGACTGGTTTTTATTCCTCGTGCTCTCGTATTGCTTCAGAAGAAATTAAAACTTTTAGATTATTTTCCACATCTACCGATACAATCTCTGACTTTTCATTCACAGTGCTATCATTCTCATATTTCCTTTGTAGTTGATCTTATACAAATATAGCATCTTTGCTGATGACAATTTTGTAGGCAGTGGGATCCCACAAACGATACCCCTTTACTCTATCAGCATACCCTAAGAAGATACACCTCTTGAATTTTGGATCCAACTTTGATATTTCTTCGGCATTGTACATCACGTACACACGATATTTAAATGCATGTAGGTGAGAGTAATTAGCTGGCTTTTCAGTCCACATCTTCATCAAAGTCTTCAACCCAATTGCTGTAGATAGATACAAATTTACTACATAACAGTCAGTTTTGGTTGCTTCTGCCTAGAATAAGTTGGGTAGACCAACATTTCTCAACATAGCTCTTATTTTTCTATAAGAATCCTGTTCATCCACTACGCTACTCCATTTTGCTGAGGAGTGTATGTGATTAATATTAAAAATTATTTAATTGTCAACCGATAATAATGTTATTTTGTGCTTATGTTATAATTTATATTTGTGTTTATGCAATATATTTAGAATTATTAATTATTTATTAAATATATCTAATTTTGTATATTTTTGAGTGTTTATTAGGTAAAATATTAATTTCAAGTAAATCAAGGATCTAAACAGATAAATGAATGTCAAATTTGGATTCGGAGGTCCGAAACCTTAAGATGAGTTAAGATTGGCTTAAAATTGAGCTTGTGTAAAAAGTGTTGATTTTTTCTGTTGACCGAGCACTAATTGGATGATAAAATGAGCTTATAATAGAAATAAGTGCATGGGATAGCTGGCAATTTGACTAAATCTCAACCGTTCATGATTCTATGGCCACGATTGTGCCACGTGGCAATGGCTGGTGAAGCAAGTGTAGGATCCAAATCTTTGTATTCGGGTCGACCCGATCCACCCATTAACTCGCAAAATCTCAACCGTTCTTTGCCCAAATCAGACAAGTCAAATGATACCACGTGTGATGTTAACTTTGGAAGTTTGACCAGCCATTGGATCTTGATCTAATGGTTGTTAGAAGCGCATGCATGAAGCTTATGATGGACCACAAAGCACTGGATTATGAATTTATTTTTCTATAATATAGCCTCATTTTTATGTTTTTAATCATCTCTCTACATGTCTCTTCTTCTCAATTTCTGTCAATCTCCTTGTAATCTTGATTTTCAGGTGTGTTTTTAATATTTTGTATAATTATTTTTATAAATAAATTTACTTTTATTTTTAATTTTAGTTGTTTTTACTCATTTTAATTATTAGTAATTTAATTTTAATAATTACTTTTATTTCAATTATGCTTAACTAAATAATAATAGTTAGGGTAAGGTGAAACTCTTAAGAAATAAATATAATTTAATCAAATTTTATTTTTAATTTAATAAATTAAATTATTTCTATTTAATTTTATACATATTTTATATTTTAAAATTTTGATTAATTGTAGACAAACAAGGAAGTTTGGCACAATAAATTCTTAATATCTTAATAAAAGGTATGATAAAATGATATTTTGACTTATTGTAGACAAATTAAATTTTGGCACAATGAATACTTAATCCAACATAAAATTAAAGGGAAAATAATAATAATTTATAAAATTAATCTTTTGGGCAATAAATATAAAAAAAATGTTAAAAGGAATTTATTAAGTTTTATTTACTACTGAGAGTGAATCCACAACCCTAACTAATTTAATTTCGTAGTTTTATTTAAATTAAGTTGTTTATATTTAAGTTTTATTCTTAATTTTTAGATAAAATAAAATAAACAAATTAAATCTTTTCTTTATGGATCGACCTTGGACTTACCGAGGTATAATACAACGAGACACTCTTATGCTTGGGAGTTAAAAATTACTTTTAAGTTGTGTTAATATGCGACTGTGAACTGTCTCTAAATGCCTTCTTGCTTACAGTGTGTAGAAAACTCGTCATCTGTATACTCTCCACCATTCTCTGTCTTCGAGTACTTGACCCTTTTCTGGATTCAAGTTCTACCTGCGCTTTAAATTCTTTAAACACTGGAAACACACTTGACTTTTTCTTGATTGGATACACCTAACATCTCCTGGAATAATCATCAATAAAAGTCACCAAGTTCTTTGCGTCTCCCATAGATATGTCTAGTGATTCCCAAACATCAAAATAAACCAAATCTAGAATACTTTTACTTCTAGCATCAGATCTGCTGAGTTTCAATCTATTATTTTTACTTGTAACACAGTGCTCACAAAGCAGTAAGTTCATCGATTTGAGCCCAAGAAGCAACTTTTGCTTAGTGAGAATATTCAAACCCTGTTCTGATATATGGCTAAGTTTGAGATACCACATCATCACTGATTTTTCTCCATTTGATGTGGCACACGCATCAACTTGCATGAATAAATTAGCACTGATCTTTTCTACCTTTATCAAAACAAGTGCGCCTTTAGTAATTTTCATGATCCTATTTTCTACATGAGATTTTCACCCAAGGCTATCTATTTGTCCTAAAGATAATAGAATTTTCTCCAGGCCATTGATATGTTGTACCTCTTCAATTGTGCAAATTGTACCATCAAACATTTTTATTTTGACAGTACCAATACCAGCGATCTCCAAGGCATGATCATCACCCATGTGTACAATTCCTCTTGAGATAGGTTCATATGTGTGAAACCATTCTCTCTGAAAGGTCATGGGCCAGGTAGCTCTTAAGTAGATAAGCCAGATGTCAGATAACCATTTTCTGACTTCTGAAACAGTTGTTGTCTCGCTAAGTAGAATTTCGCCATCATCCGAGGTACTTGCTACACACCTCTACGTATTTGATGACTCATAAACTTTACCCTCTCTTTTCTTCTAATTGTTCCAACACTCTTTCTTAACATGTCCTTTCTTGTCACAGTTGTAGCATTTGATATTATTCATATTTCTTGAATTTGATCTGCCATGATTGTGACTCTCACAAGGGCCATATTTCGTTGATCTCCCTCTCATCACTGATAGTGTTTCAGCTTGTTGCGAACTTATTTGTCTATCTTCTTTATTTTTCCGCATGCTCTCCTCACTTAATACGGAGGCTGCAACATTGTCGAAGATTAAACTATTCGCTTGGTTGTTATTTGTTAGATTGATGATAAGTTAATCATACAAATCTAGTAGACTCTGAAGTAGAAGCTCCGCACATTCATTTTCCTCTATTTTATAACCCAATATTGTGAGTTGTAAAAATAAAGTCTTCAAGGTACTGATATAGTTGGTCACTGATGTAGATTCCACTATTCGAAGAGTGTAAAGTCTTCTCTTCAAGAAGATCTTATTTTGTAATGATTTGGCCTCATATAATCTTGTGAGAGTATTTCATTTTTTGTCTTTTTTTTCTGTCATACGAATAACACCCTATCCGCAAGTGCTAAGTGTAGATTAACAATGACATTGCCATCCATCTCATTCCACTTGTCATCCTTATTTATCTCCGTGGACTTTTCTCCAATTGTTGCTAAGTAATTATTTTTCCTGAAAACAACTATCATCTTCATTTTCCATAATGAAAAATTATTTCCATCGAACTTCTCAATTTTGTACTTTGCTGTCATTGCTTTTCACCATGAACTACTTTTGGTAGAATCAGTTCTTACCGTTTTACGTGATCAGTAACTGTATATGTGAATAGTATTGTTTACGTGAATAGTACTGTATGTGTAAACAATACCCCTAACTCCAGAAAATACAACCAGTAGCTTTGATACCATTGTTGGGAAGTTGATTGGTGAAGCAGACACCCAACTAAGGTGAAAATTAAGAAATAATGAGACAATAGAATCATACAGGAACACCAGAATTTACGTCGGCTTTTAGCCTACGGGGCCAAGACAAAAGGAAATTATCTAAAATGAGGATTACAAGTATTGTAATATTTTGGCTCACTACCTAAAACTCCAATACACCCAATCTCTCACTCACTAATGATTCAACTCTCATTAGGCTTTCTCTCTTCTTCAAAATGGAATTGAAAAAGAAAAAGAGAATTGGATGCTGAGAAGGGAAATGAAACCTTCTCTTTATAGAGGAAATCTACTTTACCTTTGACATAAGAGGGAATATTTCTTATTCTTAGAACTTTTCTCTTGAATTGAAGTTCTAATAGAAAATGAGAATTTTCCCTAGGTAACCGAATTAGTTCTAAAATGGCTTTTTAGAATTTTGGAAATATATATGTCAATGTATGAGATGATCATAAGTGCTCATGAAATGATGATGAATATGGATTATTGTGATATGCATAGATATAAATGTTTATACATGTGAATACTCATTAGTGCCATGTGTGAGGCTTTCTGGAACTAAGGCGTAGTTTTTAATTTTGTGATTAATAACTTATATATGTGAGTTGTACATTATCAATTGGATCCATATTTTCAAGAGTTGAAATCATTCAAATGGTCGTAGTAGCTAAAACGAAATGTTCCTCATCTACAAATTATCAATCTAAATAAGTATTTAGATTCGGTTGGAATGTGATTCAAATGGACTTTAGCATTTTCTCTAGGGGCCAATGTCATGACATCATCTGTTGTAGAAGAGATTTAGAAATTCTTTCTAAAGTTTCCTTTAGATCTTTTGAATTCTTTCTATAGCCATTCTTGGAACCTCAATTCCTTGTCACTATCAATTCCTTGTATACCTTGTTTAGTATGTTCTGTGTGGGTTTCGACCTTTCGTTTGGGGGACCAATTTGCCTCTCTGCCTGTTTTTAGTTTTTTTTAGGCTACTCTTTTGATTGTTATTTAAGGGTAAGCAATTTATCCTTTAGTTTTTAGTTTTCCCTCTTCATTTCCTCTATTTATTTGGAGCACTGGGGCTTAAACATCATTGGTCAGTACATTTTTTCCTCAATGAGTGTTTTAAATTATCATGCTTTGAATATTCTGTAATAGGACTTGAGAAAGCTGAAGGGAATTAATCTTTGGTAAGCTAGCCATCAGCTATTATTTTTCCCCCTGCATTTAAATCCATTTTCCCTCTATTAGTCTCTTATTTTGATTATTTTGAATAAAATTCATATATGGCTAAATTTTAGAGAGTGAAATCTAGTGAGGGAAAATGTTGTGTATTTGAACATTTTCCCCCTCCCACTTTTGATTGCTCGGGAAGAGTTGTGCAAAAGCACTTATGAGCTCTTTAATATTTATTGTATATGATTATGATCCAGGCTTAAAAAGCCTTTACCTTTTTTTTTTAATTTTTATAAGGAAGAGGGAAGCAAGAATGAAGTTAATATAATATAAAAATAAACGAAAGAAGGGGAATGGGTTGTGTCCACTTTTCCCCCGCATTAGCATCTAACATGATAAAGTTTACGATAATCATTAGTTGCATAATATAAGGAAAGTTAGAGTAGTCCGCATTAGCCTAATACTCATTTGTTTATCCTCCATCAGGAGGTGAATGTTAAGGTTTTCCATAGCCTCACTCGTGGGTAAGTCAAGTAAAGTCAGAAATGACATAACAAATTTGAAAATAAAATATGTTAACATGATTGTTAAATATCATGATTATTAGATGTAGGATCATAGTTGGATTATAGCATACAGTAATGTTAATCCACATTGGCTTAATATCCTTCATATATTCCCTTTCATATGGTAATGCTTGGGTTATCCTTAACCTTACTTGTGGAAAAAAAATAAGGGAATATATAAAATAGCAAAAATGTAAATAAGTCAACATATTTGTTAGGGAATTAGCCTAATTAAAAAGGAGATAAAGATAAAATAAAATAAAAGATAAATGAGTCTTATGATTATAATGAGTTTTTTTTTCACTCTTATCATTTTCATAAGTTCTTGGGAAATTTTATCTTGAATGTTATTTTCTTGGAATAGATTGTATTATTTCTTCTAGAATAGTTTATTTCCCCCAAAATAGTTGGGTACCTTTGAAATACAGGACCTACAATACAACCTTAAAGAGATATTTGAAGAAGTAATGCAAGTGATGAACGTCAATTACCATCCTTCATCTCTGCAGTTGGAGCTTATTATGGGTCTCAATTGGACTTACCATTCTCCTCTAAATCAATTAGTTGGATAGCCTTCAAATAAAGAATGATGGATTATTGGTTCCCGTTAAATCCTTCCCCGATGCTTTTATTGTTCAACATTGGTGACACTTTAGAGGTAATAGTTGTCACTTTCTATAATTTGTTTTTTCCAGAGTTGTTATATAATATAAAGATGTTTTATAATTTAAGGTCTATTATGATTTTAGATATATATATATTTAACATAACTCAGAAATTTATATAGATTAGCTTATAACTCTACTCTCTTTAACAATATATATGAATCATTATACTTGTTTGACTAAAAATAGAAGAGGCTCAACTAGAGTCTAAATAAATATGGTCCCTATGAAGTCCATGAAAAGATTGATAAAAATTCTTAGGATAAAATGTCCTACATTTCAAAGTTCTTATCCTCAAAGGTTCATAAGACAAATCACTTAGAATAAACTTTTAAGATTCCTAGATTCCTAAGTTCTTAGTCTCCAAGGTTCCTAGGTTCCTAACCTCTAAAATTCCGGAAAAACAGCCTAGGATAATATCTCATAGGTTTTGAGATTCCTAAACTCGAAGATTCCTAGGTTCAAAAGTTTTTAGGATAAATCACCTGGGTTAGACCTCCTAGGTTTCTAAGGTTCCAAGTTTTCTAAGACAAATCAGATAAACTTCTTAAGTTCTAAGGTTCCCAGATTCTTAGGATCCTAGGATCCTCAAACAAATCTCCAAAGGTTTTAATGTTCCTAGAATCCAAGAATCCTGGGAAAAATTACATGAAGATAATCCTCATAAGTTCCAAGAACAAACTACCTAAAATAAACCTCCTTGATTCTAGGGTTCCTATAATCCTAAGATCTTAAGAGTGACAATCTAAGATTGAAACACTTTCTCCTCTGATCCAAAGACAATGCTGCATATCCATATGCCTCTCAGCATAGTGTAACGCCCCAAGCATTTCAACAAGCCTTGATGTGTGCTGCCACCCATGATGGTTCTAGAATCACGAAGGCTCTCTACACTCATGTAGTGCATATGGTAGTAGATAGTTCCTTGTAATTAATAAGATTGGTAAATAGTTCTAGAGCATCATCTAGACATTTCGTTGTACTCTATAAATAGGAGGGGCCTCATTTGGCTAAATACACACAAGAAAGTTAGCACACACATTACATAAGGCGTTGTAAGATTTCCTTTGACTAATAAAGTTCTTTCCTCTTATCTTGAGCGAGTTTGAGTTCTTTCCTCCCATCTTGAGCGAGTTTGATTGAGTACTCTTTTTTACTTTTGAATCCAACAATATTTTGAGTGAGCAAGGCTGATTTAAGGCCAAGAGAGTGAGATTTGGTGCTTAATGCTGCACGATTCTGCGAAGGATCAAGCAGATCCTGACAATAGGCACATGCTGAATCTCAGAGTTGTAGTTCATGGCCTTGGAATGTTGGAGACTTAGTTCTTAGAAAGAGAATAACTTTTAAAAAATAATAAGAATAATAAGGAAAGTGAAGTAATTTTGTATAACTCAAACATTGACAGAGAGATCAAGTTCTATATAAGATAAGCCCTAGTTAGAAGCAAAATAACTTATAAAAAATAATAAGAATAAAGAAATTTAGATAATTTTACCTTAGAAAAAACTCATAATAAAAAATAATAAATCATGATAAGAAGATGAAATTCTACTTAGTTGATCAAAATGAGTTTGGATCCGAACTTTAAGATCTTCTATACTTGTCAGGGACTCTTAATTACCCTTAATCAAAGTATGATAAGATTTCTAAGTCTTATCTTGATAGCTAGGTTCCCCATGAAGAAAAACCCTATTGAAATTAGGATAAGAAGACAAACACTAAAAACTTACAGCCTCAGGACATCTCTGTGGATGAAAGAGGCTCTTGAATTTAACCACAATAGGATTAAGGAGTCCTAAGTGACAGTGAAAAGATCACATTCCATTAATACAATACGAAGCTTTAAAAGTAAGCTGAGTTTAGCCAAGTCTTAAGGCAAAAATATCATTCGAATGTAAAAGTGAAATCAAAATCTTACTCTAGAATTTAACAAGTGTGATTGACCTAAGAATGTTACACCTTGTAGTTGCCAATTTCAAAGGCACCAAACTACACCATGTGTTCATCCTTTTAGAGAAAAGAAACTATTCTAGAAGAAATAACACACAATCTATTCCAAGGAATAACACCCAAGATAGAATTCCCCAAGAACTTATGAAAATGACAAGAGAGGGAAAACTCATTCTAATTCCAAATTCTATGGTCTAGGAAAATCAGACCCAAAATCATAAGAGTAGGAAAAAAAACATAAGTACAAAATAAGTATGTTATTTTTCCCTACAATCAAATTCACAGTCATTTGTACAATAATGATGGGTGACACATATAATTAGGAAAGGAGCTCAAGGAAAAATCATGAATCTATGCCCTCCATCATCTATAAATAGGGACCACCTTTATGCCAAAGGGGCATTTGGCCTCCAAAAATGATTGTTCATACTTAGAGGGAGAAACCCATTTTCTATTTTTTTTTTCTTCTTTCTTTAATCTTAATTAATTACTAACTTGGGTGTCAGAATGCCTTTTTAGGTACCTACCTCATCGAATTCAAGGCCAACAATCATTACAAGTTCCCCACAAGCTACAAATAATGTGAAGATTGAAATTCAACTCTTTCATTGGCGTCGTCTGTGGGGACTTGCTAAAAAATTCTTCTTTTCTCACTAAAACCCACACAACCACTGCTCTACTATCATCTTTTTATACTAGATTTGGTAGTGTAGAATTGAAAAAAAAGGTGAATACTCACATATTCTCATTGAAAATGGTTTATAGGTGAGACCCAAACATCAAACATGATTAAAAAACAATAAAGCCAAAAATCCAAGCTAAAAAATAGAGTTTCTTCCAAGTGAGTTACGGGAAAAAAGAGTAAAGAAAATTTAAAACCCATTTGGTCAACATAAAATTTTGACAAAACAGTAGAAAGTTTATAACTCTATGAAATGAGAGTTATCATAACACTTTTAGACTTAAATTAATATTACTTAGAGAGTAAATGATATGATTCTATTGCATTATTGTTACATTTTGCATAAATATTTATTTTAGTTTAGTCTTAATGAGTTTTGCTTAATTTAAAGTAATTCGTGCTCAAATTGTGTGCATAATTGTAGGTTTTCAGAAGCTTATAATTCATAGAAGGAATGCTGATGCAATAGGCTGGCAAAAAGGAGGAAGAACATGGCTATAAAAGAATTGAAACAAATCTGGAACAGTGCAGTTGTTGTAGCCATTGTTGTAGCAATCTTGGAACAACGACAGAGAAAATTCCGTGCGGGATACTTGAAGAATTGCGATTTGCAGTTTTCTAATCTGACTTATGCGCGCCCTAGGCTTCCGTTTACCCTAATTTTCAACTAAAAAAGAAGCACACATCATAAGAATGGAAGGGGCCGTCACCCAAGGAGAAAAACATAAAGAAACAAAAGAAAAACAAGATTTAAGAGAGAGATTAAAGGCTACACAAGGGGAAAAATTACAGAGATCAATTGGGAGCTCAATCCTTCTTATCCTTCTCTTGTTTTCGTGTTTTCTATTTATTCATGGGCATATGTTATCATGGCTAAAACTTTGTTCTTTATTTTTCTTTTGCAAACCATGAACTAAATTTATTTGTGGCTGAGTGATAAACAATCTTGATGGTTTATTGACTGAATATATGTGTTGCTGCATGTTTGCTGTAGCAGTTTATTTTGATAGTATTTATTTTTATTCATTATTTCGATTTATCACTCATTTAATGATACAAGTTAGGAGAGAGCCGCAAAAGGGCCTATTTTAGTGGAACATATTATAGCAATACTTAGTTTTAGATTGGGTTTCTTGGATTGAGTTTAACTTATCCCAAAAGGGCCATGCTTAATCTAAAATTAGTGATGAACTAGACATAGGGATTCACCTTGTAGGGTAAATATAACTCAAGCGTGTAATGTTATATCTTATGTTGGCATAACAATTGATCACTGTTAGGTTACATATAGATATAAGATATCCAACATGCGACGGCTAAGGATGCATAAAGATTTTGCCCAGTGCTGTAGCAGATACTACAGCAACCGAGCCAACCATTAGAAAATAGTCAAGACCATTAGGAGAGTTTATTCACTCAACTACTTTTTATTCCCATTGATTTTATCATTGAGATTGACGTGATAATTTACTTTGTTGCATTGTATTTATTACGTTTTTATTTAAAGTAGTATATTAGTTTCATTAATTGTTTTATTTTATTTTAGCACAAAATCTACACTGTTAAGATTGTTGTAGCAAATCTGATAACATTAATCCCTGTGGAGACGATCTTGAATACTCATCACTTTATTACTTGTTGTATACACTTGCACATTTACACCAATAACATTTGATTAAAAAAATAACCAACAAGTTTTTGGCGTTGTTGCTGGGGATTAATTGTTCATTGTGATTTGTGAAATTAGTTTTAATGATGCTAATTTTTTATTTTATTTTAATTTTTTTATTTTGTTGACATAGGTGATCTAGCAACCCTTGCATGCGCAAATATAAATCTGCTGACTTCCAGTTTGATCCAGAAATTGAAAGAATTGCAAGGAGATTGAGAAGAGAGTATCGTGAATTACAAGTTGTTGTAGCAATAGATGATTTGCAAGATTTGAGAAACTTGAACCGTAGAGAGGGGATACAACTAGTCATTTTACATGAAGGTTTGAATGGACAATGTGTTCAAAGGCAACCAAGGAACAACGACATTATTCACATGGCGAACGATAGATATAGAGCCATTCGAGATTACGCAGTGTTGACTCTTCAAGCCATACATTCAGGTATAGTTAGAATCAGCATTCAAGTTGACAATTTTGAACTCAAACCCATGATGTTTCACATGCTTCAAACAATGGGGCAATTTAATGGTTTGCCATCCGAAGATTCTCATCTATACCTTAAGTTATTTTTGGAAGTAAGTGATGCTTTCAAGATTGCTGGAGCATCGCAAGAAGCATTGAGACTCAGACTTTTCCCCTTTTCTTTGAGAGATCGAGAAAGAGTATGGTTAAATTCTCTACCACCAGATTCTATCACTACATGGAATGATTTGGCAAACAAATTTTTGATGAAATACTTCCCGCCAACCAAGAATGCAAAGTTGAGAAACGAGATCACATCTTTCCATCAACTTGAAGATGAGAGCTCGTGTGACGCATGGGAGAGATTTAAGGAGTTACTTAGAAAATATCCTCATCATGGTATTCTTTGCGGCATACAGTTGTAAACTTTCAATAATGGTCTCAACCCAAGCACTAGATTGATAATGGATGGTTCAGCAAACGGAGTCTTGTTATCTAAGTCTTACAATGAGGCTTATGAAACTTTGGAGAGGATAGCCAACAATAACTATCAGTGGCCATCAACCAGACAAGCTGCATCAAGAGGAACAGCAGGAGTCCATAACGTAGATGCCTTGACATCATTGTCAGCCAAAGTAACTTCATTAACAAGGATGGTAAAGGCTATGACTACTACTCGAACAACTGTTAACTAAATTTCTGATGTGTCTTGCATTTATTGTAGAGAAGGGCATTTATTCGACAATTGTCCTGGGAATCCAACTTCAGTCAATTATGTGGGCAGCTTCAATAGACAAAATCAGGACAATTCGTATTCAAACACTTACAACCCTAGATGGAGGCAGCACCCGAACTTTTCATGGAGTAATCAAAATCAGCCTGCTGCAGTATTCAGTGGACAGAACAGACTTGCTCAACCTAGTGGATTTTATCAACAAAATCAAGAGCAAAGAAGCATCAACAATGATCAACTTAGCTCCCTTGAAGCTTTGATTAAGGATTATATTGTGAAGAATGAAGCGGTTGTCCAAAGTCATGCTGTATCTTTGAGAAACTTGAAAAATCAAATTGGACAGTTTGCTACAGCATTAAGCAACAGACCTCAAGGCAGTTTACCCAGCAATACAGAGAACCCAATAAGAGAAGGGAAAGAGCACTGCAAAGTTATTAACTTGAGATCTATAAAGGATATTGATAGCTCAGTTAGTGTGCCAAAAAACAGAATTGAGTCCAACAAAGGTAAAGAAGACACTCAAGTAGAGAATGAGTCGCAATTTTTCACTTTTCAAAATGCAAATCGACATAGCTCTACTATAGCATCTGCAGAAAGTTATGATCCAGCACCTAGTGGTGAGGTAGCTACAATATATCAACAGAGCCGAGTAGAGCAAAAGAGAAGCAATTTGCACAACCTGCTGCAGCACAACAGTTTAGACATCCACCACCATTTCCTCAAAAGTTTCAGAAGCAAAAACAAGACAAGCAGTTCAGTAAGGATATCTTGACAAAGAAAATAAGATTTGGAGAATTTGAGACAATTACTCTAACACAAGAGTACAGCCGAATGCTTTAGAGAACAATACCACAAAAGATGAAGGATTCAGGAAGCTTCACAATCCCATACTCCATAGGCACTAAATACAGTGGCAAAGCACTTTGTGATTTGCGAGCTAACATCAATCTCATGCCTTTATCAGTGTTTAAGCAATTGGGAGTTGGTGAATATAGACCAACAACAGTGACTTTACAACTTGCTGACGGATCTCATGCATATCCAGAAGGAAAGATTGAAGATATGTTGGTGAAGGTAGATAAATTTATTTTTTCGGTGGATTTCATTGTGCTAGACTTTAAGGCAGACAAAGAAGTGTCAATCATTCTAGGGAGACCTTTCTTAGCCACAGGAAAGACTTCAATTGATGTTCAAAAAGGAGAATTAACCATGAGGGTGAATGACCAGCAAGTTACATTCAATGTGCTGGAAGCTATGAAGAGTCCTGATGAGATTGAAGATTGTAATTTTATCAGTGTTGTGGACTTTGTTGTAGCAGAGAGATTACACAGTTGCTGCAGTAAAGAAGAAATCAATGTTGTAACATTTGAAGAACTTGATGATGAAGATCATGGAGCAGCTAATATAACATGGTCAGGGGAGAAGCAACCCTTCAGAATTGACGAGCAAATCCAGCAAAAGGAACTCACTCCAGACCAACAAGAATTCAAGGTTAATGGGCAAAGAGTGAAGCACTATATGAGAGATGATATGAACATCCTAAAGAGTGATCGGTTCTTAAAGGATTCAGGTTGAGGAAACAAGAAAAGTCCGGATGAAAGACCTAAAATCAAGCGCTAATTGGGAGGCAACCCAATGAGGGAAGTTGTTTCAAGTTTTTATGGCATTGAATTTAGCTTTTAAATTATTTAATTTGTCTTTTTATTATTTTAAGTGTGCATCTAATTTTTTATATCTTTATGTTACATTGCAGCAAGTAAAAAAAAAAGTGTGGGCAAAAAGAGCAGGAGGGAATTGCTGCAGCATCATCTACAGCATGATATAACAAAATATTCTCAAACAACAGAGGCATTCTTGCTTTTGCAGCAGCAAATGAATTGATAAGATTTTATGATAAGGAGCGTTTGAGAAGTGGATCAAAGAAGAAGTGACCTTTTACAGCCTATGTTGTAGCAGTGCTTCCAGCAACAGGGGAGTACCTCTCTACCTGCTAGTTTATTTTACTTTTTTCCATTAAACTTTTCTTTCATTTAGTTTTAATTTTCTAATTCATTCTACATGTCCTTTTATTTAGTGTATGCATGTTTATGTGGTTTTGTTTTGTGTGCTTGTGAGGACACAGTACCACTCAAGTTTGGAGGGGGGTTGTGTTTCTGAGTGCATGTGTTTATGTTTGTGTTGTGTGCTGTGTGAAGCTCTGTTATCTAATATTTTGGTATGAATTTAAAAACCTAATGAAGATAAATTGAGTATTATTCAATATTTATGAGAATGCCAAGTAGAGATAGTTATAGATGGAGGTTGAAATTATGTCCCGACACTTAGACTTTGGTTGAGTTTTATGAGAATGTTGTAGCAGAGCGAGGAAAATAAAAAAAAGTAGAAAATATCTCAAGTTTAGGGGAAAATTTTTGTTAGACTGTGCCTGTTATGAAATAAATTCTGCTCCAATAGTTTAAGTTGTTGAGTAACCAAGGTTGAGTATGCACCCCATATGCAAACTTGAGTCCAAAGGCAACAAGAGCTATGAGCAGTGCTGCAACAATTATATATAAAAAAAAGCAAAAACAATTGTGATGAAGGAATAAAAAATAAAGAGGCCCGCTACCTAAGATACTGAGTAACTTGGTCTGTTCATGAGCCCCATGTTCAGCCTTGAGTCAAAGGCGTCCAAAGGTAAGACCTAGATATAACATCCTAAAAGTGTTGTTGTAGCAACTCTGGCATGTAATTTGAATGGTAATTGGGTGTCGTCATTACAAGTGATAGATATTCACATGAAAGCTCAATATTGCATTGAAGGGTTTAACTGAAAAAAAAAATTATTATTGCTGTAGCACAGTTTGAGTATATTTGTGATTTCTGCTCCCCCATAGGTGAGTATATTTGTGTTCTACCTTTGAATTATATGTAATATCTCTGTCATATTGTAGCACCTCTGGAATTTGATCAAAGTGGCACACACACACTTTGGATAGAATGAAGCCTAAGTCTAGAACTAAACTGCTAAGGCCATTTTGCGTGATTCAGAGTGTGATCTGAGGGTCGAAGAATTCTTACAAATTTGATGACATAGCTAAGTTATTTGTTGCATGATTGTGTGATTGAAGTGTTAGTGTTGTTGTCATTACTTGAGGACAAGTAATAGTTTAAGTTGGGGGTGTGATAACTCTATGAAATAAGAGTTATCATAGCACTTTTAGACTTAAATTAATATTACTTAGAGAGTAAATGGTGTGATTCTATTGCATTATTGTTACATTTTACATAAATATTCATTTTATTTTAGTCTTAATAAGTTTTGCTTAATTTAAAGTAATTCGTGCTCAAATTGTGTGTATAATTGTAGGTTTTCAGAAGCTTATAATTCATAGAAGGAATGCTGATGCAATAGGCTAGAAAAAAGAAGGAAGAACATGGCTATAAAAGAATTGAAACAAATCTGGAACAATGCAGTTGTTGAAGCCGTTGCTGCAGCAACCGTTGCTGTAGCAATCCTGGAACAACGACAGAGAAAATTTCGTGTGGGATACTTGCAAAATTGCGATCTGTAGTTTCCTAATTTCACTTATGCGCGCCCTAGGCTTCCGTTTACCCTAATTTTCAACTATAAAAGAAGCATACATAATAAGAATAGAGGGGGGTCGTCACTCATGGAGAAAAACAGAAAGAAACAAAAGAAAAACAAGATTCAAGAGAGAGATTGAAGGCTACACAAGAGGAAAAATTACAGAGATCAATTGGGAGCTCAATCTTCTTATCCTTCTCTTGTTTTCGTGTTTTCTATTTATTCATGGGGATGTGTTTCAAGGCTAAAACTTTGTTCTTTATTTTTCTATTGCAAACCATGAACTAAATTTATTTGTGGTTGAGTGATTAATAATCTTGATGGTTTATTGACTGAATATAAGTGTTGCTGCATGTTTGCTGTAGCAGTTTGTTTTGATAGTATTTATTTTTATTCATTATTTCGGTTGATCACTCATTTAATGATACAAGTTAGGAGAGAGCCGCAAAAGGTCCTATCTTAGTGGAACATATCAGAGTAATACTTGATTTTAGATTGAGTTTCCTGGATTGAGTTTAACTTATCCCAAAATGGCCATGCTTAATCTAAAATTAGTGATGAACTAGACATAGGGATTCGTCTTGTAGGGTAAACAAAACCTAAGCGTGTAATGCTACATCTTATGTTGGCATAACAATTGATCACTGTTAGATTACATATAGATATAAGATATCCAACATGCGATGACTAATGATGCATAAAGATTCTGCCCAGTGCTGTAACAGATACTGCAGCAACCGAGCCAACCATTAGAAAATAGTCAAGACCATTAGGAGAGTTTATTCACTCAACTACTTTATATTCCCATTGATTTTATCCTTGAGATTGACTTGATAATTTACTTTGTTGCATTTTATTTATTACGTTTTTATTTTAATTAGTATATTAGTTTCATTAATTGTTTTATTTTATTTTAGCACAAAATCTGTACTGTTAAGATTACTGTAGCAAATCTAATAACATCAATCCATGTGGAGACGATCTTGAATATTCATTATTTTATTCCTTGTTCTGTACACTTGCACATTTACACTAATAGCATTTGATTATAAAAATAACTAACAAAAGTCAAGATGGTCAAAAAGGGTTAAAATGGTTTCTAAAACTAATCCCAAGACTCATTTATCTTTTATTTTATTTTATCTTTATTTTCTTTTTAATTATGCTAATACCCTAACAGATATGCTAACTTATTTACATTCTTACTATTTTATTTATTCCTTGGTAATTTTTTATTTTCCATAGAGTGAGGTTAAGGAAAACCCAAGCATTCATATTATGAGAGGGAATATATCGAGGGTATTAAACTGGCAGGGACTAACATAACTCTATGTAAAAATCTAACAACTATGACCCTATATCTAACAATCATGATATTTAACATCCATGTTAACATATTTTATTTTTAATCTTATTATGTGATTTCTGACTTTACTTGACTTACCCACGAATGACACTAAGGAAAACCAAAACATTCACCTTATAATAAGAAATAAATAGATGGTTATTATGCTATGTGAACTAATTCATCTTTCATTACATATTATGTAACTAGATATTATTTTTATACATCTAACCTTTACACTTCCGCATTTACTATTCTGATTATTTGTAAAATTTTTAATTTTATGTTGATTCCAAGGGAGATTGGACACTACCCATTCCTCTTCTTTCATTTATTTATCAATTGTGTTAACTCTACTTTTATTTTTTTCCTCCTCATAATAATAAAAAGGATAAAGAAATAGGCTTTTTAAGCCTGGATCATGTTCATATACAATAAATCTTAAAGTGCATGTAAGTACTTTAGCATGATTCTTCACGAGCAATCAAAAGTGGAAGGGAGAAAAATGCTTAGATATGCAACAATTTTCCTCACTAAAGTTCTCTCTCTAAAATTCAGCCATATATAACTTTTGTTCAAAATGAACAAATAAGAGACTAATAGAGGGAAAACTAACTTAAATTCAGAGCGAAAACCAGCAGCCGACGACTAGGCTTACCAAAAATTAAAAGCCAAAAAAATAAAAACTAGCAGAGGTAAATTGACCCACCAAAAGAAAGTGCTGGAACCCATGCAAAACAAACTCAAAAAGGCACCCAAGGAACTAATAGTGATATAGAGATTCCAAGATGCCTACATAAGGAATTTTAAAAGATCCAAAGGAGACGTCTAGAAAAAATTTCCAGGTGGCTTTCACAGCAAATTATGCCATGATAGCAGGCCCCTAAGAAAAAGCTAAAATACATTCCAAACTAATCTAAATGCTTATTTAGATTGGCGGCTTATAGATGAGGAACATTCTATTTTAGCTATTATGACTTTATGATAATTTCAACTTTTGAAAATATTGATCCAATTAATAATGTAAAACTCATATACTCAAGTGATTAATCACAAAATGTAAAAAATATTCCGTAGTCTCAGAAGACTCATGCACTGCACTAATGAGCATTTGTATACATAAATATTTATATCTATGCATCTCACGAGAATCCATATTCATTACTGTTTCATAAGCACTCTTGATCATCTCATACATTGTCATATACGCTTGCAAAAATCTCAAAATCCATTTTAAAACTGACCAAATTGCCTTGAGAAATTCTCGGTTCCCACTAGAACTTCAGTATAAGGGAAAGTTTAAAGAACAAAAAAAGTTCTCTTTTATGTCCAGGGTAAAGTAAATTTCTCTTGGAACTTCCATTCAAGAGAAAAGTTTAAGAACAATTAATATTCCCTCCTATGTTAAGGGAAAAAAATATTTATACCAAAAATTCAGTTTAGAGGAAAAGTTTAGTGGAATTAATTATTTACCTCACATTTACTCCTACGTCAAGGCAAAAGTAGATTTCCTCATAAGAACTTGAGAGGAAAGCTTTAGTAGAATCGATTTTATCGATCAGAAGAATTACTCAAATTTGCTCTTAGAACTCCAATTCAAATAAACAGTTTAGTGAAATTGATTTCGTCGATTCAAAACCAACTCAAATTCTCCTGCGACTTTAGTTAGAAGAATAGTTGAAAAAAAATTCTCTAATAACATTCTTATGAAATAGTTCACTTTATCCTTACACTAATAAAGAGGAAAAGTTCCATTAATATTTATTCGGAGATAATTTCACTTTTCTTTAAGCAAATGACGAGGACAAAAATTATCTAGGCTAACAAAGAGAAAAAGTTTCATAATAATATTTCTCCAGAATACATACTTTTCCCTATGCTAATAAGGAGGAAAAAAATTCCCTAAGCCAACAAGGAAAAAAATTTTCGCAACAATATTCCTTCATAATAGTTTAATTTTCCTTTTACTTTTCCTCATATTGACAAAGAGGAAAAGTTTCCTATTAATATTTTTCCAAATAATTCATTTTTTTTTACACTAACAAGGAGGAAAAACTTTCTTAGACTAACAAAGGGGACAAGTTCCCTAATAATACTCCTTCTAAGTAGTCCACTTTTCACTACTCTAAGAAGGAGAAGAAAAAAAATTCTAGAGGCCAACATAGAAGAAAAATTTCCCTAGGCCAATAAGGAGAAAAAATTTCTATAATAATATTCCTTTAGAATAGCTCACTTTTCACTATGCGAAGAAAAAGGAAAAAAATTTCCTAGGCCAATAAGGAGGAAAAGTCTCCAATAATATTTTTTCAAAATAGTTCACTTTTTTCTAACACTAATAAGGTGAAAACGTTTCATAACCATATTTTGTTAGAAAATAATTCTTTTTTTTTGTTTTGGCGCGAATAAGGAGGATACACTTTCTTAGGCCACCAATAAAAAGGAAAAGTTCCCTCATAATATTCGTCGAGAAAACTTCACTTTTCTCTATGCTAAAAAAAATCTATAGACTATAAAGAGGAAAAATTACCCTAGGTCAACATGGATGAAAAGTTCCCTAGAATATTCTTCTAGAGAAGTTCACTTTTTCTTATGCTAATAAGGAGGAAAAGTTCCCTAACTGGAACTATTTATTCTTCCTTCCATTAACAAAGAAAAGTTCCATAACAATATTTTTGGGAGAATCGTTCACTTTCCCTTATGATGATTGGACCTTCTTTTCCTTTTTCCTCAAACTCTTGAGTTGTTTAACCATCAACCTAGCCGCTTTTTCCTCCTCAATCTCAATGTCTCTTTTTGCCTGCACATAAGCGGTAAAATACAACTGTATGGTTGGATTTCTCAAATTGTTCCAAAGACACCCAATCTTTACTCCCTCTTTAAGCCCTTTCAGCGCTTGCGGATGATTGAAGGCCCCGAGGTCTAGAACTGCTCGATGATATCTGTTTATAAACTCCCTAAGGTTCTCGTTTTCTCCTTGTTTGACTGCTAACAATTTCATCATGTCGTCTTCTAACCTGCCTAATTTCCTACCTACTGGTCCTCAATCCAAGCATCTTGGCTGTTATAATGGTGTACACCTTCATCGTAACCTTGCTCATTTGAGGCAGGTCCGTCGCTTGTACCAGGGAGATTGGGGTTTCCTACCTGGGATTTCTCAGCGTTTCCCCACTGCCCTTCCTTAAACCCTTGAAGGATGCCAGTAAGGGCTTCTATTTGCTTCTCCATTCGTTCCAAGCATTCATTCATCATTTTTTTCCCTTTCTTCATTCATCACGCCCCAAGGGACAATAGTTTCTCCAACTCCAGAATCTGTCCCGCGAGCTCCATTCCCTCTTGAGTTCATTTTCTTCGTCTTACTTGTCAATTTACTTCAGTAGACGTAGTTTTTTTTCATTTTTTTCGCTACCCACAAACGGAGCTACAATGTTGATGTCGAAATCTGATCGAGCTGATGATGGTGACTCGATTGTCTTGTCAACGCTCTAATTTATATTTGTATATAAATTTATATTTGTATGAGCATACTTCTCAATGTAAAATACAAGATTTGTATTTCCCTAAACTCTGTTAAGGGTATTAGAGGTGAAGACCAGTGTTTTCTTGATCTAATTTGTTCGCCAGATTATAGGAGATTGTTCTTGTTGATGCCAAAATCTAGTCGAGCTGGTGATGGTAACCAGACTGTCTTGTCAACGATCTAATTTGTCTTTATCAATTGTTGGCTCTTGTTACTGTAATGGAATTTGAATTGTACTGATGCTTCCAATGATCTACAACAACAGAAAACAGTTAGGGGTACTGGATGTTTTCGGCGTTAACCCTCCGACTCTCAAGTTAGCTATTAGGTCTTTATCTGAAAAAAGAATAATATCTCACACACCTGTAATTTCAATATATTTGTTAACCACCAAAAAGACCCTCATTTCAAGATCTTTCTTTATTCTTATAGGCAATTCAAGTATCAATTAATCTTCAATGCGCGACCGTTATTCAATTAAATGCATCATTTGAATGCAAAAGGTAATACGTTCGTTTATGTAATTAATGTGCTACTGTTGTAACGCATGATCGCTTTGACCATTGTGAAGCTGAGATTAGTTATAATTCGTTATGAAGTCATGAGGTGGCAAGTGAGCTGGCAAGTGAGCTGGCTTAAGTGAAATCCAAAAGGCAGAGTTAGTTAGTTAGTTAAATAACAGACTGATTGCTTGCAAATTGGAGACACACGTGAGAAGCATACATGTATATATATTCTGTTCTTGAGCTAGCTTACATTAAGAGGAGAAAAACATATACAGAGGCATAATCGAGAGAAATGTTAAGCTTTGAGGGGTTGTGCATTCTGTAACAGAGGGGTTTTGTTTGTAATCAAGCCATTCTTAGTTGGATAAATTCTCTGCCCTTGCTGGTGCATTGCATCTGTGGATGTAAGCTTCTTAGTGGAGCTGAACCACGTTAAAATCTTGTCTTGTGGATGTGTTTCTTGATTCTTTCCATTTGTTTCTGTCATTCTGTGTGTCTTGGTTCTTTTTTGCTTTTATGCTAAGAGTCTGAAAAAGCTCGGCTGCATTAACAAACTGGTATCAGAGCAAGGAGTTGTTTGGGATCAGACTCAAAGATGGCAAGCACTAGAGTGGATCTTGAAAAGTTCAATGGAGATAATGACTTCTATCTCTGGAGCTTGAAGATGAGGGCAATTCTAATTCAACAAGGACTTGACAGTGCCCTTGATGATGGAAAAGATCAAATGTCCAAGAAAGAAAAGACAGAAAGTTCTTCAAGCTTTGCAACAGATCAAAGAATCATAAACAACAAGGCTCATAGCACAATCATCTTGCATCTTTCTGATGAAGTCTTGAGAGAGGTATCAAGAGAAAGATCAGCATCTGGGTTGTGGGCCAAATTGGAAGAAATGTTTCTGAAGAAATCTTTAGCAAAGAGGCTGTACATGAAGAGGCGATTATACACATTTTCGATGAAGGATGGAGTTGCCATGAAAGATCATGTGGATGAGTTCAATAAGCTCATTCTTGATTTAGAAAATGTCAACATAATTCTTGAAGATGAAGACAGAGCACTCATCTTGTTAAGTTCTCTTCCAGAATCTTATGAACATTTTGTTGACACTCTCTTCTATGGCAGACAAACCCTCTCACTAAAGGATGTCAAGGATGCTCTAGAGTCTAAGGATTTGAAGAAAAGGGCAGAGCTGAAAGAACAAGGCAATGCAGAAGGTCTTGTTGCCAAAGGAAAACCAGAAAAGAAAAACAACAAGCACAAGAAGAACAATAACCAGAAAGACAAAGTTGAACAGAAGAAGAAAAAGAGGAAGTGTTACTTCTGTCAGAAGGAAGGGCACTACATTAAGGATTGCTTCGAGAAAAAGAAATTAGAAGAACTGCAAAAGAAATCAAATGGGAAGGCTGTTGTTGCATCTGAAGATGAAGGTGACTATGATGAAGCAGATGTCCTGGTGGCTGCAGAAAGACACCCAACCGGTGAGTGGATTCTGGACTCTGGCTGTTCATTCCATATGTGCCCAAATAAGAGTTTCTTTAAGACCTTTGAAAGTGTGAATGGTGGGAAGGTTTTGTTGGGAAATAATCTAGCCTGCAAGGTAGCTGGAATATGAACCATTAGCTTGAAATTGCATGATGGTAACATTAGATACCTACACCAAGTGAGATATGTCCCTGAGTTAAAAAGGAACTTGATATCCCTAGGAATGCTAGACCAGAAAGGGTGCACAATCAAAGCTGAAAATGGAGAGATTCAGGTCCTTGATCAGGGCAAAATTGTGATAAAAGGGGTTAGGAATAATGGGCTCTATGTACTTGTTGGTTCCACACCTGAACAAGGAATCTCAGCAAGTGTGACCAGAGATAAAACCAAGCTCTGGCACATGAGATTGGCTCATATCAGTGAAAGAGGGCTCAAGGAGTTAAGCAGTCAAGGGTTGCATGGTAATGACAAGGTTACTACCTTAAAGTTCTGTGAGAAATGTGTGTTTGGGAAGGCCACAAGACTGAAGTTCAGTTCAGGGAAGAAAGAAACCAAACAGACCCTAGACTACATTCATTCAGACCTTTGGGGACCATAACAAGCTCCAACTTTAGGTGGAGCTAGGTACTTTATAACATTCATAGATGACTACTCTAGAAAGGTCTGGATCTATGTGTTGAAACACAAAAGTGAAGCACTAGAGAAGTTCAAGGAGTGGATCACTCTCATTGAAAACCAAACTGACAAGAAAGTAAAGAGGCTCAGAACAGATAATGGGCTGGAATATTGCAGCAAGGAGTTTGAAGATTTCTGCAAACACAAGGGCATTGCAAGGCATAGAACTGTCACTTACACTCCACAACAAAATGGGCTGGCAGAAAGGATGAACAGAACCATAATAGAGAGAGTAAGATGCATGCTGCTGAATGCAAATCTCTCCAAAGGTTTCTGGGCAGAAGCAGCTACAACAGCAGCCTACCTGATAAACAGAAGCCCTTCCTCAGCACTTGGCTTCAAGACACCACAGGAGCTCTGGTCTGGGAAGCCACCAGATTTAAGTAATCTGAGGATTTTTGGGTGCACAGCTTATGCACACATAAAGCAAGGTAAGCTGGAACCAAGGGCTGTCAAAGGGTATTTTCTAGGCTATCCTGAAGGCATCAAGGGATATAAGGTATGGACTCTCAATGGCAAACCATCAAGGATGTTAATCAGCAAGGATGTTACCTTTGATGAAGAACAAATGCTTCAGTCAAAGGTAGAGACTGAGATTGAAGCTGCTGAAACAGAGGAAGATGAAAGTGCTGACCAGATGATAAAGCACTCTGACAGTAGTAAGCCTGCTGAATTAATATCAGACCAAACCAAGGAAGGAAAACAACCATCAGAACTTGATACATATCAGCTTGCTAGGGACAGAGAGAGGAGAGCTATCAAGATGCCAAAGAAGTATGGCATAGTTGATCTCATTTCCTATGCACTGACAGTAGCTGATGAAGTAAATGGTGGAGAACCTTTGAGCTATAAGGAAGCTATGAGAAGCAAAGATATGCTTAAATGGTATGCTGCAATGCAGGAGGAGACAGTCTCCTTAAAGAAGAATAACACTTGGATCCTAGTGGACAGACCACCAAATAAGAAATTAGTTGGAAGCAAGTGGATTTTCAAGATCAAGGCTGGAGCCACAGAGAATGAACCACCAAGACATAAAGCCAGACTTGTGGCAAAGGGATTCACACATAGAGAGGGAGTAGACTTCAATGAGGTGTTCTCACATGTTGTTAAATACAGCTCAATTAAATTGTTGTTGGCCTTTTCTGCTTATCATGACCTGGAGCTGGAGCAGATGGATGTCAAGACTGCCTTCTTACATGGCAGTCTTGAGGAAGAAATTTTCATGCAACAGCCAGAGGGGTTCATTGAGAGAGGTTCAGAAGGCAAAGTATGCTTGTTAAAGAAGAGCTTGTATGGCCTCAAGCAGTCTCCAAGGCAATGGTATCTGAAGTTTGATGATTTCATGATAAGCCATGGGTACTGCAGAAGCAGATTTGATAATTGTGTGTACTACAAATTCCTATCAGATTGTGGTGGGATCTATTTACTTCTGTATGTGGATGACATGCTTATTGCATGTAAACAAAAGGAAGAAGTGGAAAAGCTTAAGGTGGAGCTCAGCACAGAATTTGAAATGAAGGATTTGGGGGCAGCTACAAAAATCTTAGGTATGCAGATAATAAGAGATAGGAAGTCCAAAGTGTTGTATCTGTCTCAAGAAGATTATGTGAAGAAGGTGTTAATCAAGTTCAAGATGGAAGATTCTAAGCCTGTTGTTGTGTGTTAGAAAGTGCATATTTATAAAGGAGAAAATCGTTATTTTACATATCAAGTATTACTAACAACCCTTACTTTTATGTGTTTAAGTTTATTGTACTTTAATTATGTGTATTTTATTCTAATTGAGTATTTTATGTATTTTAGGGGCATCATAGTCATTTCACAATAAACGAGAGATCAAATGGCAAAACGGACATCATTTTTGAACTCAGGACGGTCGAAAACCTTAGGAGGAGTATAAAAGGAAAAATGACACTGTTCACATGTACGATACTATTCACATGTACGGGTACTGTTGACTGTACTGTGCAAATAGTGACTGTTGACTGTACTGTGCAAATAGTGACTGTTGACTGTACTGTGCAAATAGTGACTGTTGACTGTACTGTGCAAATAGTGACTGTTGACTGTACTGTGCAAATAGTGGCTGTTGACTGTACTGTACAAATAGTGGCTGTTGACTGTACTGTGCAAATAGTGGCTGATGACGTGGCGAAATCCTGAGCGTCCAAACTGTTTTTAATCCGATGGCCATGATTTACTCGATGTAACTATAAAAAGGGGGCCTCCCCCCCCTAATTAAGTACCTCTGAATCCATTTTTGGGATTCATTTTCTGTAATTCTCTCTCTATCTTGTATTTTCTACGTATTTTAATAAATTTCTATTTTGCCCCTAGTTCAACTATGAGTGGCTAATTTTCTTTCAAGCTTGGGTTGAAGGTGAAGTCTCAACATGTGTCATGGGCTTGATTTGGTAAATTTATTTTCTCTTCCCCTCTAATTTTTGTGGATGTTTTGACTTCTCGTCGACAAATAATACTAATCTTATCTAGTACTGCCCTGGTTTCACCGGCTCCCTAATATAAGGTTATTATTATTTGGCACGATAAGCCCTTAGCACCATATTTATTAGAGCGTGGTTCATGAGGTGTGGATTCCTCTCTCATGATTTAATTGGTATTAATATGGAATATTTAGCCCATGATGCATGTTGATACGGATCCAGATACCCAAGTACGTCATTTAATAGATTTACACTTCAATTTATTCTTGGTATTTCAATTCCAATTTCTGAATTTATTCTTGCAATTTTAATTTAAGTTTTAGCATAATCCAAATCATTTTCATCAATCCAACCACCCATTTACAGAATTAATTCTATAAATAATTAAAATCCACCTCCTCGTGGGATCGACACTCGTCACCATTGATCTACACTACAACAGATTCGTGCGCTTGCGAGTTCAATAAAATTTGCACAACAAGTTTTTGGCGCCGTTGCCGGGGAGGTAAGTAATTTTAATTCTTAGAATTAATTTTTGTGAATATTTTCATTTAATTGTTTTCTTGCATTTTTTTTTTATTATAAAAAAAAAAAGAAAAAAAAAGTGAATCTTAATTTAAAGGTTAGTATTTCTTTTCTTTTTCTCTTCTTTAAAATTGTGTAATTTAATTTTCAATTTATTTTCTTTGTAATTTTTGTTTGTTTATCTTATTAATTTATTTTTATTTTTAGTTAATTTCACGTATTTTTTGTGTGTATTGTTATAGTAAGGCTGTAATAGCGCAATAAGGTTAGTATCATAATTTCTCCTTCTTCTTTATTTTTATTTTTATTTGTTTTGTTCCTATCTTTATTTTTATTTTTCTTGCATGCATGGTCGTAGGTCATTATTACCTAATCTTGAACCTATAGACCTTGAATTAGAGAAAACACTTCGCACACACAAAAACGTTAAAAACAAAATGGATTTACAAGAACCACAGGAGAGGCCATTTAAGGACTACTTCAGTCCTTTAGCCAATTTGAGCACATCATGCATACGATACCCAAATGTAGCTGCTAGGAGCTTTGAACTAAAACCTAGTGTGCTAAATTGTCTCCCCACATTCTATGGCTTAGAAAATGAGGACCCATATAATCATTTGAATGAGTTTCATGCTATTTGTCAAACATTTAAATATGAAAATTTTTCAGACGATGATGTAAAACTTAGATTATTCCCATTTTCTTTAAAAGATAGAGCTCGTTCGTGGCTTAATACATTGCCTGCTAATAGCATTTCATCATGGGAACAAATGGTTACAAAATTTTTGAATAAATATTTCCCAGTGCATAAAACCAATGCTATTCGCAGGGAAATCTCGGAGTTTACCCAGAGAGATGACGAGCAGTTTTTTGAAACGTGGGAGCGATTCAATGGGCTACTCTTGAAGTGTCCACATCATGGGTACGAGAAATGGCATCAATGCCAATACTTTTTGGAGGGATTATTACCGAATGTGCAAGAATGGCTAATGGCAACAAGTGGAGGAGAGCTAATGTCCAAAAGTGCATCAGAGATTTGGGAATTCTTCCAGCGACAAGCAGATAATTCCCAACAACGGAGTCGATCACTCAGAAATACTAGAAGGGTAAAGGGAGTAAATGAGGTTCACATTGGCGAATCAAATTCAGAAATCAAAGAAGTCAAAGCGATAATTGAAGGTCTCTCTCGACAAATAGCATCGTTATCGACTGCTAAATCAACAGAGCCACATGACCTTGACTCATATCCAGATCAAGCCAATGCCATAGGTGTAATGAGAAAACCATCGAATTACAACCCATACTCCAACACATATAACCCTGGATGGAGAGACCACCCCAATTTTTCATGGTCTCAAGGATTCCAACATAATGGACCAGCAGCTCCAGCTCCACCAATGCAACCAATTCCTCAAAATCCTCAAGCCTCTCAGCCACCATTCAGACCATACAATCAGAACCAGAACCAGAACTACGCTCAACCCAGACCATGGGAGGATGCATTCCAGAATTTCAGGAATGTTACTCACTCCACAATTGAGCAACAGAACCGCACCATTGATGGGCTACGCAATGAATTGAGAGCGGGCTTCAACTCACAAGCTCAATCAGTTTCAAGTCTAGAAAAGATGGTGGGACAACTTGCTTCTTCAGTTCAGACCTTGGCAATGACTGTTGAAAAAGGTAAATTTCCAAGTCAACCAGTGCCTAACCCTAAAGGAGTGCATGAAGCAAGTACCAGTTCACAACAGCAGCATGGAGAGGTCAAAGCCATCATGACCTTGCGAAAAGGAAAAGAAGTCGACAATAAAGTGGAGATGCCAAAAGAAAATCAAATTGTACCTGTAAATGTTGAGGAATCATCACCGGAGGAGAAAGAAGAAACCAACCCACGAGAATATGTTCCCAAAGCTCCATTTCCTCAGAGGTTAGCTAAAGGGAAAAAGGGAAAATCCACAGGTGAGATTCTCGAAATCTTCAAACAGGTAAGTGTTAACATCCCATTGCTTGATGCTATTAAACAAGTTCCATCTTATGCCAAGTTTCTTAAAGACCTGTGTACTAAAAAGAAAAATATGCATGTTCAAAAGAAGGCATTTTTAACAGAAAACGTTAGTTCTATACTCCAACATAAAATTCCTTTAAAATGCAAAGATCCAGGCTCCCCCACTATCTCATGTAGCATAGGGAACCACACAATTGAGAATGCTTTGTTGGATTTAGGAGCTAGTGTAAATTTATTGCCTTACTCAGTTTTCGTGAAACTTGGACTGGGAGAATTACACCCAACTCCAGTGGTGTTACAGCTTGCAGATCGGTCTACGAAAATACCTCGTGGTATTGTGGAGGACGTGCTTATCCAGGTAGACAAGTTTTATTTTCCTGTTGATTTCATTGTAATTGACACTCAACCAATACAGGAGTCAAGGAAGCACATCCCTATTATCCTAGGCCGACCTTTCTTGGCAACTGCAGATGCTCACATCCAATGCAGGACTGGAAATATGCAGTTGTCCTTCGGCAACATGACTATGGAGCTAAACATCTTCAACATTGCCAAACAACCTCACAACACAGATGATGGAATTGTTGATGTGGATTTAATTGAAGCACTAGTTGATGATACATTTGTTTCAAACCTTAGTGATGATCCTTTGAAAACATGTTTAACTCACTTTGGTTTGGATTTTGATATTGACAGATCGGTCGATGAGGTCAACGCCCTACTTGACTCAGCACCATCTATGGACATTAATAAATGGAAGCCAAGAGTTGAACAACTAGCACCATCAGAGAAGAAACTCATCCCATCATCAGAATCACCACCAAAACTTGAGCTCAAACCATTGCCCAACACTTTGGAATATGCATTTTTGGGGGAAGAAAGTACTCTACCGGTAATCATCTCATCATCCCTCAATGACAAACAGAAAGGTAAATTGTTGGATGTTTTAAAAGAGCACAAAGGAGCATTAGGATGGACCCTAGCAGACATAAAAGGTATAAATCCAGTAGACTGCATGCATTATATTCACCTTGATGAAAATACTAAATCTACTAGGGAAATGCAACGTCGGTTAAATCCTAATATGAAAGAAGTTGTTAGAACAGAAGTCCTTAAGCTATTAGATGCAGGTATCATTTACCCCATTTCTGATAGTTCATGGGTCAGTCCTGTACAAGTTGTCCCCAAAAAGTCAGGAGTCACTGTAGTTGCAAATGCTGATAATGAATTGATACCAACTAGAGTAACTACAAGATGGCGTGTATGCATTGATTATAGGAAGTTGAATTCTGTCACACGTAAAGACCATTTTCCTTTACCATTCATCGATCAAATGCTTGATAGATTAGCAGGCCATGAATTTTATTGCTTTCTAGATGGCTACTCAGGATATAATCAGATTCCCATAGCACCAAAAGATCAAGAGAAAACCACTTTCACTTGCCATTTTGGCACTTTTGCATATAGGAGGATGCCATTTGGATTATGTAATGCACCTGCTACATTTCAACGATGCATGTTGAGCATTTTTTCTGATATGGTTGAACGATTCCTTGAGGTCTTTATGGATGATTTTTCTGTCTTTGGAGATTCATTTGATCAATGTTTACACCATCTAACACTAGTTCTGCAGAGATGTATCGAGAAAAACTTGGTCTTAAATTGGGAGAAGTGTCATTTTATGGTAACACAAGGTATTGTTCTCGGTCACATCATTTCAAGCAAAGGTATTGAGGTTGACAAAGCCAAGGTGGATCTCATTTCTAATCTTCCTCCACCCAAAACAGTCAGAGAAGTAAGATCTTTCCTTGGGCATGCTGGTTTTTATAGACGTTTCATTAAAGACTTTAGCAAAGTTTCTAGACCCTTATGCAATTTACTTGCTAAGGATGCACCTTTTATCTTTAATGATTCATGTCTTATGGCTTTTGAAAAATTAAAGCAATTGTTGACATCATCCCCCATCATTCAGCCCCCAAATTGGAGCTTACCATTCGAGCTCATGTGTGATGCATCTGATTATGCAGTAGGAGCAGTATTAGGACAAAGAGTTGATCGGATTCCCCATGTTATTTACTATGCTAGTATGACATTGAATGATGCACAGTTGAACTATTCAACTACTGAAAAAGAAATGCTAGCAGTAGTGTTTGCATTGGAAAAATTTCGATCTTATCTTATTGGTTGTAAAATAATTGTGTTCACTGATCATGCTGCTCTTAAATACCTTTTTACAAAGAAAGATGCAAAAGCTAGACTAATTCGTTGGGTGTTACTTTTGCAGGAATTTGACTTGGAATTCAAAGATAAGAAAGGCACAGAAAATGTTGTGGCAGACCATCTCTCTCGTCTTCATTTTGACACAACTACAGAGCCTTTAACATTAAATGAGTCATTTCCAGATGAACAATTAATGAGTGTGGAAGTATTACCTTGGTATGCTGATATAGTTAATTATCTTGTTACAGGTAAACTTCCAGAACATTGGACCAAGCAAGACAAGGCTAAATTCTTTGCAGAAATAAAGAATTTCTTTTGGGATGACCCGTATTTGTTCAAGTATTGTGCAGACCAAATTATTAGACGATGTGTCCCAGAAAGTGAAATTCAGAATATCCTTTCATTCTGCCATGCACAAGCTTGTGGAGGCCATTTCAGTGCTAAGAAAACAGCTACTAAAGTTTTACAATGTGGTTTCTATTGGCCAACTATATTTCGAGATGCTTACACTTTCTGTTCTTCATGTGATAGGTGTCAACGAATGGGGAGCATTACACGAAGGAACATGATGCCACTAAATCCAATATTAGTGGTTGAGATTTTTGACGTATGGGGTATCGACTTCATGGGACCCTTTCCCACTTCTTTTGGCCATCAATTCATACTGGTTGCTGTTGACTACGTATCGAAATGGGTAGAAGCAATTCCATGCAGAACCAATGATCACAAGGTGGTGATAGGGTTTTTGAAAAGCAACATTGTTTCGCGCTTTGGATTCCCTCGAGCAATAATCAGTGATGGTGGTGCCCACTTTTGTAATAGAGTATTCAAGGCTCTTTTGACAAAGTATTCAATCACTCATAAAGTGGCGACCCCATATCATCCGCAAACCAGTGGTCAAGTGGAGATCTCCAATCGAGAAATAAAGCACATATTAGAAAAGACGGTGAGGCCAGACAGAAAAGATTGGTCATTAAGACTTGATGATGCATTATGGGCATATCGAACGGCTTTCAAGACGCCGATTGGGATGTCACCCTACAGGCTAGTGTATGGAAAAGCTTGCCACCTACCTGTGGAACTCGAGCATCGTGCATATTGGGCCATCAAGAAATTCAATTTTGACATGCAGCAAGCCAGCTCAGAAAGACGATTACAACTGGCAGAACTTGAAGAAATTCGCAATGATGCATACGAAAATGCCAAGATTTACAAGCAACGAATGAAAGTCTTCCATGACAAGCATATTATGAGAAAATCTTTCACTCCAGGTCAGAAAGTGCTTTTATTCAACTCTCGCTTGCACCTATTCCCAGGTAAGTTACGCTCTCGATGGTCTGGTCCATTTATTGTTCATACTGTTTTTCCACATGGGGCAATTGAAATTAAGGACCCAAAGAACGGTGTCACGTTTAAAGTTAATGGTCAAAGATTAAAGCCATATCTAGAATACCAACCACATGGAGAAGACACCGAAATAAATTTGAGTGACCCACCAGATTTGAATTGATTTTTTCTTTTCAGTGGTTTGATTTTTCTTTCTTTTCTTTTTATTATTCTTTTGCTAATTAAATTTATTTTTGCATAAGTGTGTTTGTTTTATCATTAAGTTTTCTCTTATCATTGTTAATCATGAGTCTCTTACTTAGACCGTTCCTCCTGAACATTCTTAAACCACTTCAACGTGTCAAAAACCATCTCAAAAGGCAGATTCAATTTTGTAAAACAAATCGCATTTGGGCTCTACAACCACCAGAGTTAGTAGCCTATGTTGAAGGTTTAGAACGCCAACTCAGAGATATTGAGAAAAGTGTTTTCGACATCCAGTTGGAGCTTGAGGTAAATTCAATAAGAGGACGATTTTGATTTTCTTTGTGTGTTTTAATTTGTTTTTCTGTTTGTGTGCTTTAGTTTGTTACCCCGGTGAAGTGGCGGATAACGGTACTCCGTGACAATTAAGTCGGTTACTTCAGTTTCCCATAATAACTGATATTCTGAGGCGAAGGTATGGACAGAACCGAGATTCTAGCAAACCTTCACAAGCGATTCCCTTCACTCCCTCAGAATGCCCTCCTTACGATCTATAAAGCTCGGTCCGAACGCATGCGATTACTCATGAGGAATAACATACCTGCTGACATCCGTTGGTTAATCGAGGCGAAAGTACGATTGGCGGGTGAGTTACCTCCAAAATTTATTGCATACATGCCTGGTTGTGGTAAAGGAAATTATGCAAGAAAACGACGAGCTCGAAGAATTTCTGTTGCTTGTCATAAGTGTGCCAGAATGAGTTGCAATAAAAACCGATGTTCTTTAGGAATGGTGTCTGATAACAGAGAAGATAAGATTCAATTCATTAGGGATGGCTTGAATAAGGAGTCATTGGATGATATCCTTCTGTCTCTTGAAACGCATCCTAGTGGATATGTGCAAGGAGCGATTCTCCAGTTATGGTCATTATTCCAGAAAGAGCATGCACGATATAGTCTCGGGAATCTGACTATAAAAGACCATGTTTGCCAGTTTATAAGAAAACTGGATGGGAAGCCTATCCTCGACCCATAGAGGGCGTTCAAGCCGTTTCTGGACGTAAAACCAGAGGAAGATGTGAGCCACAGTCGCAACTACCTATAAATATCCTTTTACTTTACTGTTATTTTATTTCATTTCACTGTTGTTTTATCATTTGCATTATTGTCTTTAATAATTTTATTACTGTTTGTTTTTACTGTTTGCTTTTTGACTATCGAGCCATGTGCTTTACGCATTATTTGACACTGACATGCCACCTCATACACAGTTGTGATCCATTGTCACCAAGATTCTTAAATATGACTTTTTGATAAGCACTCACCAATTGTTTTTGAGAAATATTCCAATGGCAGATACTTCCAATAGACAATTCAAGAACATTTGTGTGCTTTCTGGATTTACCTATGGCAAACATAAAGAGTTCGTTGATGCAGCCATAGATCTTGGTCGAAGCATAGCAGAGAGAAAATTACACTTGGTGTATGGAGGAGGTAACCGAGGGTTATCAAAATTAGTCTCAGAAGCTGCTTTTATCAGAGGAAGCCAAGTGTTAGGCATCATCCCTAGAGTCTTAAAACCTTTGGGCAGTGTGTCTGACTCAACGACTGGAGAAGAGTTAGTCGTCTCAGGTATGCAAGAACGAATAACTGAAATGCTTAATCATGCTGATGCTTTTATTTTCCTTCCAGGAGATCTTGCAACAATAGAGGCACTTATCACACTAGCATCTTGGGCCCATCTGCACCTTCACCAGAAACCCATCGGTTTGTTAAATGTCAATAATTTTTATGATGGCTTTATCGCATTTCTTAACCATGCAATAAAAAGCTACTTTATTCCTTCCAGTGCAAAAAAAACTTTTTATTTGTGCTCACACTGCTAATGAGCTACTTGATATGTTACAAGCTTATAAACCGGAGCCAGACCCCTGGAGCTTTCTGTTGGAGCGTTCAAATGATGACGGTAACAGTAGCCGCAGTAAGAAGTACAAATTAGATTTAACCCTCCGCCTGTAAATATTTTCTTCTATGTTGCACCAACCAGGTGATGTCTTCTAAACTCTACTTCTTTCCTTTAAAACATTGAGGACAATGTTTCGTTCTGGTTGGGGTGAGGGAATAGTCGACAATTGTGGAATATTGGTTAAGTTTTTACTAATTTTTTGTTGTAGAAACTAACTGTTGCTAACTTTTTGTGTTGAAGATGGCTGAATATGGAGTGTAGTGACTCTAGAAACGCATCTTCATTGTTAAAAAAAAAAAACAAAAAATAAAAAATAAAAACAAAAAAAAATAAATAAATAATTCTTTTTCTTTATTATGTTTTGATGTTTATTTTTCTTCTTCCTTTTTAATTTCTCCTTTATAAATATACATTTTCAAACAAAAATTTTTGAGTCAAAGATGGCTGAATATAGAGTGTAGTGTCTCTAGAAACGCATCTTCTTAAGTTAAAAAAAAAAAAAAAAAAATCGTTTTCTATCATTTTCTAGTTAGTTTTTCTGCATCATTTTTACATTTCTGCATGCATATTTTCCTTTCACGTTAGAATAGGTTGGGGGGTAGACTGTTGTTTAAAAAAAAAAAAAAAAAATTGTGATTTGTTTTAAGATTGGATGACATGATGATTTCAAATTTTAGTATTTGTATTATCTTTAGTATGAAGTGATGTTACACTATGTTTGCTACTCTACATGTTGATGTCGGAGACAAATATGAGTTGCTTGAAGGAATGAACATGTCATAATAAATACCAAGTGAGTTTTTGAGCCTATCATTTTTCTTGGAGAGTACCCCTTTTGCCCATTCTTTATACAGCTTAGCAGTTTATTATTGTACACGATCTCTAGATTTCTTTTGAGTTAACTCTAAAAAAAAAAAAAAAAAAAAATGTGTGTTGCTACATTTGGAAGCCCATTTAATTAGTAGATATGGAAGATTATTTAGAGTCCTAAAAGATGATGGAAAGGCCGTCTTTGATCCGTTTGAGCCTTTCTAGCCATCCCTTTCATGAATATCCATAGTTAACCCTTTTGAGCCTTTAAAAAAAAAAAAAAAAAAAACTTTTCTTTGTCAACTTATCATCTTAACCCACTCCATTTTGGAGTATTACCCAATATTTTACAAGATCCATCACCTATTTATGTTTGAGAAAAATGTAAATAAATATTTTGTATAGTGAAATTATGCCTAGTTCAAAAAAAAAGAAAAAAAGAAATTGTTGCATAAACAAAATGTTGTTAAAAAAAAAACAACAATAATAGGTGAAATCCACCTTGCAAATTCCAAAAAAAAAAAAAAAAAAAAAAAAAAATTTCGTCTACATTTTTCTCAAACATACACTTTGTTTTTCCTGTTTCCCTTCTTTATTAACCATGTCCCTAGCCTACGTTACGTCCTAATAAAAGTCCTTCTTGATTTTAGGGAACTATAATCTGAAGTAGAAGCTAGTTCTATGGGCCAAAAAGATGTAATGATGCATAAAAAAAAATAATAAAATAAATAAATAAATTGGGTTGACTAGTATTTTTATTTGACTTGAGATCATATTATTTCTAAGCTAAGGGCATATTTCTTTTTGGTGAGAGCATGTGAGATCATTTCTTTATTATTTTCTCTCAATTACCATTCATTGGAGTGACTATTTTTGGGTTCAATTTCTTTGTGAGAGTGTCCCTACTTCCAGTGAGATTTTGGGGTTTGACATGTCATTCTTGAAGGTAGCTACGACAAAGTCTACTGGGCTAATTCATGTGGATGGTTGATGTGGGTGTGATGTTTCTTTAGACTTGAGATAATGCTTATACTCTTATTTGATTGTTATCATTAATCTGATTGAATAAGCAAGAGTGTTAAAAAAAAAAAAAAAAAATCATTTTTGAATTTTGTTTTCGCTTTATTTGCTAGGGACTAGCAATAAGCTGTGTTGTGTGTTAGAAAGTGCATATTTATAAAGGAGAAAATCGTTATTTTACATATCAAGTATTACTAACAACCCTTACTTTTATGTGTTTAAGTTTATTGTACTTTAATTATGTGTATTTTATTCTAATTGAGTATTTTATGTATTTTAGGGGCATCATAGTCATTTCACAATAAACGAGAGATCAAATGGCAAAACGGACATCATTTTTGAACTCAGGACGGTCGAAAACCTTAGGAGGAGTATAAAAGGAAAAATGACACTGTTCACATGTACGGGTACTGTTGACTGTACTGTGCAAATAGTGACTGTTGACTGTACTGTGCAAATAGTGACTGTTGACTGTACTGTGCAAATAGTGACTGTTGACTGTACTGTGCAAATAGTGGCTGTTGACTGTACTGTACAAATAGTGGCTGTTGACTGTACTGTGCAAATAGTGGCTGATGACGTGGCGAAATCCTGAGCGTCCAAACTGTTTTTAATCCGATGGCCATGATTTACTCGATGTAACTATAAAAAGGGGGCCTCCCCCCCCTAATTAAGTACCTCTGAATCCATTTTTGGGATTCATTTTCTGTAATTCTCTCTCTATCTTGTATTTTCTACGTATTTTAATAAATTTCTATTTTGCCCCTAGTTCAACTATGAGTGGCTAATTTTCTTTCAAGCTTGGGTTGAAGGTGAAGTCTCAACATGTGTCATGGGCTTGATTTGGTAAATTTATTTTCTCTTCCCCTCTAATTTTTGTGGATGTTTTGACTTCTCGTCGACAAATAATACTAATCTTATCTAGTACTGCCCTGGTTTCACCGGCTCCCTAATATAAGGTTATTATTATTTGGCACGATAAGCCCTTAGCACCATATTTATTAGAGCGTGGTTCATGAGGTGTGGATTCCCCTCTCATGATTTAATTGGTATTAATATGGAATATTTAGCCCATGATGCATGTTGATACGGATCCAGATACCCAAGTACGTCATTTAATAGATTTACACTTCAATTTATTCTTGGTATTTCAATTCCAATTTCTGAATTTATTCTCGCAATTTTAATTTAAGTTTTAGCATAATCCAAATCATTTTCATCAATCCAACCACCCATTTACAGAATTAATTCTATAAATAATTAAAATCCACCTCCTCGTGGGATCGACACTCGTCACCATTGATCTACACTACAACAGATTCGTGCGCTTGCGAGTTCAATAAAATTTGCACAACACCTGTCACAACACCTCTATCAGCTCATTTCCAGTTTTCCAAGTCACTGGAACCTGCAACTGAAGATGAGCTTGACTATATGAGAGAAATACCTTACTCCAGTGCAGTTGGCAGCATCATGTATGCCATGGTGTGCACTAGACCTGACTTGGCTCATGGAGTTGGAGTCATCAGCAGGTTTATGGGAAATCCAGGGAAGGAACACTGGGGTGCAGTAAAATGGATACTAAGGTACCTTCGAGGGACTGCTGTCAATGCTATCATGTTTGGAAAAACAAATGGAGCATCACCAGAAGTTGCTGGATTTGTGGACTCAGATTATGCAGCAGACAAAGATAGAAGGAGGTCCATCACTGGTTTTGTGTTTACTATATGTGGAGGTGCTATAAGTTGGAAGTCTTCCCTGCAATCAGTGGTTGCTCTCTCAACAACAGAAGCTGAGTATATTGCACTTACAGAAGCTGTCAAAGAGGCAATATGGCTGAGAGGGTTGGTCTCTGAATTGGGGTTTAAGCAAGAAGTTGTGATAGTTGGCTGTGATAGCTTGAGTGCTATTCAGCTAAGTAAAAATCCTAAATACCATGAGAGAACTAAACATATTGATGTTAGGATTCACTTCATAAGGGATGAAATTAGCAAATGAGTAGTAAATGTGATAAGGTGCCATCTGAAGTAAATCCAGCTGACATGTTAACCAAACCTTTGACATTAATCAGGTTCAGGGACTTGCTGAATCTGATTGGGTGTGTTAGCTTGTGAAAACAAGCTTGCTGATGCTGTGTTACAGTGAAGGGGGATACATAACAGAATTAGAACTAAGGTGGAGATTTGTGAAGCTGAGATTAGTTATAATTCGTTATGAAGTCATGAGGTGGCAAGTGAGCTGGCTTAAGTGAAATCCAAAAGGCAGAGTTAGTTAGTTAGTTAAATAACAGACTGATTGCTTGCAAATTGGAGACACACGTGAGAAGCATACATGTATATATATTCTGTTCTTGAGCTAGCTTACATTAAGAGGAGAAAAACATATACAGAGGTATAATCGAGAGAAAGGTTAAGCTTTGAGGGGTTGTGCATTCTGTAACAGAGGGGTTTTGTTTGTAATCAAGCCATTCTTAGTTGCATAAATTCTCTGCCCTTGCTGGTGCATTGCATCCGTGGATGTAAGCTTCTTAGTGGAGCTGAACCACGTTAAAATCTTGTCTTGTGGATGTGTTTCTTGATTCTTTCCATTTGTTTTTGTCATTCTGTGTGTCTTGGTTCTTTTTTGCTTTTATGCTAAGAGTCTGAAAAAGCTCGGCTGCATTAACAACCATCGAATCGAATCGTGCTCATATGTTACGAACATACTTTTTAATAATAACCCAATGATCTGAGGTATGAAACAAAACTAATGCGGCCTAATCATGATCTCCTTACTGAACACTAGTCGAGCTGGAACATGCGACTAGATGACTTCCTCCTTGAGCTGACGTAACTTGTCTTTTTACACCCTAAACAATTCTTATATTTTTTAAATTTTTCCTGGGAGGTGATATCATGCATAAATGATGATGAAGTACCTATAGGAACCACAAAGTCTAACAACTGAGGTCCAACACAAGGTTCAGGAGATAATTGTTCCCTTCAGACTACCTAACAATTGTTAAATGGACACAATTTTCTACAATAGTATCAGTCTGTGAAGCTTCTTACTGGAGGAAACAAGAAGACGAGTTATTTGACAGGCTCTAAAACAAATCCAGCATAGAATTTTCTGACATGGCTGGTGAACTCCACGGAACATAATATTGGGCAGACTTTTCCTTTTTTGCCAACTGCAAAAGAACTATGAGATGTAGTGTGTAAACTTTACTCTGATCTAGGCAATTCTATGTAAACTTATGAGATCGAAACGAAGATTCAAGAAAACCAACCAAAGACGCCACAATGTGAGGTACGGAATCTAAGTTTGTTTTATAAGGAATCTAATCCTTTTTCTCTTGTTCATAGTGATATCTGGGGACTTTCAAGGGTGCAAAGTTTAATTGGTACTAAGTGGTTTATTGTGAACATTGATGACCATACAAGGATATGTTGGGTGTGTTTGATGAGAGAGAAATCAGGGATCGAAGGAATTTTAAAAAAATTTCATAATATAGTTAAAACTCAATTCCATAAACAAATACAAATCCTTAGAACCGATAATGGTAGGGAATATTTCAATACCATCCTAGGGCCCTTTCTGACAGACAATGGCATTGTTTATCAATCCTATTGTTTACATAGCCCTTAGTACTAATTTTCTGCTTTAGATCTTATAAAACCTGGAAAACAATTTTCTGCTTTGACCATACTAATTCCAAAAATTAAAAAAAATTACTTTTGTTGGAAAATCATGAAAATTTCAAGAAATATACTAGACATATATAGGAAACAATGGTCCAAATTTCATAATTTGTGAAGAACTCTAAGTACGATAATGTAGTTTCGTAATTCAAGTATTTTGCTAAAATTAGAAATTTCCAGTGGAAACTTGGTCAAAAAATCATTATAAATCGATTCATATCCAATTTTATTGAAACCAATTTCAAACAATTCCTTTAAATGTCTATTGTAACACATGAAAATTTCAAATTCAAAATCAATTTAAGTTGTTTACTACAAATTTCATAGTAACCTACTATCGACTTAGCTAATACAATACTATTGAGATTGGGATCTACTACCATATATATTTTAATAAATCCCAAAAAATTAGAAGTATTTCTATAAATAAAAAATAATAATAAGCAATAGGTTTGCATACCTTATTTGAAGCTATAATCAAAACTTGTAAATTTAGTCTTAAGATCGTTGGAAATATTAGTTAGTATTAATTTTTTAAACTCCAAAATCAATCGTAACAATGATTCCAATTAGCAAACACAATGACGACGAACAATGGTTTGAGAATAACAACATAATTGTTAAGTTGCACCCAAAAACCACAAACTGTTGCGATGAACCACAAAGTTGCATCCTACAGCATAGAAGTTGTATGTTGGGAAAATATGCTCTTTAAAAGCATATGTGTCTATTTAATTGTAATAAATATTTTTTCTGATTAATAAAATTAATGAGGTATTTTATTCAAATATCTTAATTGCATTAATATTTGTATTAAAGTCGATTTAATCATATTATATGTATTTATGTGATCACCATGTTGATTCACAGAAGACATAAATACAAGTTATCTTATGATTAAATAAATTTAGTTCGCAATTGATAAATAAAGTTGGGCACTTTATTTAGGTATAGACTGTAATAAATTCATTTAATGATTTGTCTTAATCATGTATGAATTTATTGATGTAGTACGACTACATTGAACAGGATCACATATGAGATTTAATTAACTTTGTAATAACGGTCAGACTTATTAAATCTCATAGGCGTTGATTTTATTGTAATCTTAATCTTGAGTTAATTATGATTTCATGATTGTAATTGTTATTCCATTTGAGTTATCAATGAGCACGACACATCCTTGTGGTCAAGATTATCCGGTATCTTAGTGGGAGCAATTATGAGTATTAGAGTTATGGATTAACAATATAGAATTTGTACAACACATCTCTTGATAGGTTTTCGGCACTTGATCATAGAATTCTCTAGCCAGAGTGTGTCAACATATTTAGTATGTTGAAAATGATCATTAGAGAAAACCAGTAAGGATCAAGGAATAAGATGTTATTAAATTGATTAGAAAGTTGAGATATCAATTTAATTAATGATGTGGTACAAAGGATTGTGCAGTAAAGAAATCAATGTGGCTTGGGACGAATTATTATTCGAGCATAAAATTATGGAAGTCAGTTCCAATCTTTTAGTGGAGTAGATTTGGAATTAAATAATTGGGCTAGTTTAATTACAAGCCTAATTATTGTAGCCACTATTGTATGTTCCCAAATGATCCCCGGGTTAGCTCATTTAATTGACTGCACCACTACTGGACTAATAAGTAAGATAACTAGTTATTTGGGTCAAAAGCCTAATATATCATTTAGTGGGAGGCTCCATTTAATTAGCTTTTGTGTAAGGGGCCTTATGTTATTTTACAAGGTAGGTCCCCTATTGAAAAAGAAAATAACGTGGGTTTTTTTTTTATTATTTGGAGCCTAGGGTTTTCACTAAATGATGATATAAAAGGCTTATTTTCTCTAAAGAAAAAAGAGCAGCCACTTTATACAGATCAGAGAAAAAGATTTTTCTCTCTATTGTTGAGAGAAAAATTTTCTCGTGCTAATTGCTTTGGTAGTGATAAAGGCGCCCACACGTCAAGTGCAGATCGAACCTGAGTCATAACCTGGAAGATCATTGGTGACAGTTCGTGATCTAACAAGTGTGGTGGTGACGAATGGTGATCCAAAAGGAGTGGTGGTGGCGGATCGTGATTTAGGAGCCTAAATCACTTTAACGAAAAAAGTCAAATCGGATTTTTTAGGTACGATTTCTATATTACAAATTCTTATATATTATATGAGAGCGATCTTCAAAAGGTTTTATGAAAAATTTAAAAACCTAATTTTTCCCCAACAATTGGTATCAGAGCCATCTCATATTAATATATAAAAATTTCGTATGAAATTAATCTTGATATTTATGTATTAGAGTGGCACAATTTATTTAGATATATATTATTTGTTTAATATATGAATAAAGCATGTTTTAGTTTGTCTTAATTCATAGTTAGATTTTCCATTGTATTTTTTCTTTGAATCTGTAACAAGAGGGGTGGTTTTTTATCACCATGTTTCTCTCTTGATTTATTTTACTGTTATAGAATTTTTGTAAGCCAAAATTGGCCTCGGATAATTGTAAATCACTGGATAATTGCGGAAACTTGCTGGAAACTGCGACAACGAACCAGAGTAGCAGCGCACGACCAGCAGCACACGCTGCCAGCAGCACGCGCGGCCAACAGCACACGCTGCCCACAGCACACGCGGCCAACAGCAAACGCTGCCAGCAGCACGCACTGCCCAGCAGCACACGCTGCCAGGCGCTGCACACGCAGCAGATGCAGCGCGCGCTGCAACTTTGCCAGCAACGTGAGCAAGGGCTTCCAGTTGCGCACGCGGGTTTGGCACGTTTTTCGGCCAGGCGGCAGCGGTTGGTTTGGCGTTGGCGTCGGAGATCGATGGCAACAGTGAACAGTGGCTGGAGGTTTTTGGAGATGGCGGCTGGGGAAGGAAGAAAGAAAAATATGGATTTAGGGTTTCATGATTTTTATCATGGAGGTCCCTATGGTTCCATAAGTTTTCATTTGGGCAGAAAATTTTTAATTTTTTGCATTTAAGTTCAAACATAGTTTTGGGCTTAATGAATCCTAGTTTTATATCCAATTTCAATTGGGCTTAATGGATTAAAATGCATAGATAAAATTAAATACATTAAATTTATTTTGGTCCAAAAATTTTATTTTAATTATTTATTTATTTCCTTTCCAAATTAAAATTGGACCAATTATAAATTTAAAAGTCCAATTTCCCCTAGTCCATCAACAAAGACAAGCTTATGAAAGATGGACATTGACAAGAAGCCCAATGAAGATTAGGTTTAGAGTTAATGTATTTTTCATTATTAGGAAAGCCATGAATTAAGATTATTTAATTATTTTTCTATATGTTATGTTTTGGATGATAACATGCCATGATAACATGTCATATAAAATAGGTAGTGCCACTCTATGCATAATGATACATGTCATTCATTAATTATGAATTTCATTATATTGTTTGAAATTTGCCTATGGTTAATAATATTGGATATTATCTAGATAATATTATAGGAAGCGTGCAATTAACAATATGTATGTTTTAAAAAGGAAAAATCAATTTTAAAATATTGAGTGGGAGAGGGAAAATTCAAGATAATTTTTCCCACGGGCTCCATTGTTAGTTCAATAATAAAATTATATATATACCTCGACTTCATGATACGGTGATGCTCCCTACGGAGGGTATATCTATTAGATATTTTATTTTATGAACTTTTTCAAAGATAAAATTGAAATATTTTTCAATCAATTGTTCGCCCCAACGGTGACTATTGATATGAAAAATACGTAGATTGAAACAATGGTTATACACTCAACTAAAATTTGTTATTAACCTTCCCAACGAAGCTCTGTTAACAAATTAAGGCCCAAAAGGTAATTATTTATCATGTCTCTACATGAAAGTAAATAATCTAATGCATAATTGGGTCTAGTAAGTGTAGACATGACTTCCCCAACGAATAGCTTGTCAAAGCGGTACTAGATTATCGTTACAATAAATTAAAATGCATTTATGATTTTTTGCATTTTTATCATTTATTGTGAATATTATTTCAAAGTATTTATGCATGTGTATTTTGTTTTTTCAGAAAATGTCTTCCATCAACCCATTATTAATTATCCTTGTTAAAAATGAACTCACTGGTGAAAATTATTTAGATTGGAAACGTAATCTATTTAATATTCTCAGTACTAAGGGAAGCAAATAGTGTTGACCCAGCCTTGCCCTCCTGAACCATCGTTATACGATTATAGAAATCAGAGGAAGCCTTATGAGAAATGGTGCGAAGCTAACAAAATGGCTAAGCACTATATATTGGCTTCGATTTCTATGGAACTGCATAAGAAACATCAGAGAATGGAAACAACCACTGAAATAATGGCTAGTCTTCATCAGATGTTTGGGCAAAATACCCATTTTGCCAGAGAAGAAGCATTAAAATATATTACGGATACTAAGATGGAAGAGGGCACAAAAGTTCATGATCATGTCCTCAAAATGATGGACTATTTGAATAAGGTAGAGATTCATGGTGTTCAAATCAATGATAAATCAAAGATTAACATGGTGATTGAATCTTTGCCTGATACACTCAAAGAGTTTAAGGTCAGCTATATCTTAAACAATAAATATATGACCTTAATTGAATTAATGCACGAACTACATGCTATAGAAGAATTTTATCATAGCAGAAAACTTCTTGAAAAGGGATTCTCTTCAAGGCTTAAGTCGAAAGACAAGAATGAGCAACAAGAGTTGGGATCGACAAACTATCCACTAAAAGAAGTGGCAAGCCAAAAGGCAAGTGTTATAAATGTGGACAGAAGGGTCACTGGAAGAAAGATTGTCCTAAGATTATTAAAATCAGGTATATGAAATCTTTAAGCTTCCTAATTAGTTCAGATTTCTATTGATTCATACAATAAAGAATTTTAAGATAACTAATCTTATTTGTAATTCATTTATTTGGTTTTCAAGAAACCAAGAGATTAAGTGAAGAAAGCTTCAAAAAACAGTTGAGGACATGCTAGTTTATATCAATTGAAAGGCTAGATCAATTTTACAAGACTTAAAGTTTTGATATTTGTCTTTATTTTTCCAAATATTACAGGAATTTAATTTCGGTGACTTATTTTAATAAACAGAAGTACACTGTTATTTTTTTATCCTCTGTTTATTATTTATTTTGGTTATTTATAAAGACAATTTATATCATATAAGTCCATTGATCTATTCAAAGCAAGATATAATGATAAAGAGTATATGCATTTATCTAAGAAAAGAAATGTTTCTTTAAACCAAAATCACATCTGATATTTATGCTTAAGTCATATAAACTATAATAAGATTTTAAGTGAATGATTAATGATAGACTTGTTGGCCTATTAAGATTGATCATTGTAACTATATAAATTTTATTTAGAAAAGTAATATGACGAGGATGCTCGTTTAGAGCTAAAAGCATAACATTGTATTTGATGATACAAATGTATACGGACTAATCAGTTTACATGTTATAAGAGGTTATGAGTATTCTATCAATCTTATTGATAAATATTCATTTTAATTTATGTTTGTCTAAATGCGTCATGATTCTATTGCTTTTGAAATTCAAAAGAGTACGTGGATAAGACAGAAGCAATTAAACAGGAACATAAAAGAACTTCGATATGATCGAAACAAAAAATATCTCTATGGAGAATTCTAGCACTATTTGGTTGTCAATGAACACTATGATATAATAGTGTAATTAAATGGAGAAACAAGATTCTTTTGGATAAGACAAGATATATACTAAATGGTTTATCATTTACCTTTTTTATTTCAGATACTAGTATTTGAAATTACAAAGTTTATTGAACTTAGTTTCATCTATCTTGGTGCCTACTACTCCAAGAAATTATGAAAAAGTCATAAACATGGTTTGAGACACATTCGTATTTGGAGTTTACTAGTATTTTTACTAGAATCAGAGATAGAGAAGATGGATTCGTGTTCAGAAGCTTGCATATTTTAGGTATCTTAAAGGAATAAGGGAAAGTCTGAATTATAGTCCTCCAGATATGAATGTATTTATAGAAATTTTCTTTACTTTCTTTGAGAAAGACTATATAATGACTTATAACCTAAGAGTAAGGTAAAACTAGAGAAATAAAGAGATCAGGTTGATGCTCAGCTTTCAACACCTGTTATAGAACAGGAAGAACAACAACAACCAGCTGATCAGCACAGGATTATCCTTGAACAACCATCACTTTTAGAACCTCGTCGTAGTGGGAGGGTAACAAGGTTACCTGCCAGATACATGCTTTTGGGAGAAACCTATACGGCTATCTCAGATGAACATGTACAAGATTCCACTAGTTACAACGAAGCTCTAATAGATAAAGATGTTGAATTTTGAAAAGGGCTATGAATCAAGAAATGGAATCTATGTATTCCAATAAAGTCTGGGAACTTGTAGAGGCACCAAATGGGGTAAAACCTATAGGGTGCAAGTGGATCTACAAGAGAAAAAGAGGAGTAGACGGAAGGGTGGAAACATTTAAAGCAAGATTAGTAGCCGAAGGGTTTACTCAGAAAGAAGGAATAAAAAATGAGGAAACTTTTTCTCCTGTTGCTATGCTTAAATCCATCAGAATTCTGCTCTCCAAGGCTGCAATGCTAGATTATGAAATTTGGTAAATGGATGTCAAGACTGCCTTTCTTAACAAGTAATCAGGCATCTTGAAGAAAACATCTACATGTAGCAACCAGATGGATTTATACAAAAAGGCCAAGAACACATGGTATGTAAGTTGCAGAGATCCATTTATGGATTGAAGCAAGCATCCCGGTCATTGGACATCATATTTGATCAAGCGATTAAATCGCTTGGATTCATTCAGAACATTGATGAACCATGTGTGTACAAGAAAATTCAGAGAAAATTTATAACCTTCCTAGTTCTTTGTGTAGACAATATTCTCCTGATTGGAAACGATATAGGAGTATTGACTACAATAAAGATTTGGTTAGAAAAACAATTTGATATGAAAGACCTGGGAGAGACAAGTTATATTCTTGGTATCAAGTTACTACGAGACCGGAAGAATAAAACTTCAGCCTTGTCTCAAGCGGTCTATATCGATAAGATATTGGCTAGATTTAGCATGGAAAATTCCAAGACTGGTTTATTACCATTCAGATATGGAATTACATTCTCTAAGGATCAATCACCTAAAACATCTGAAGAGATAGAGAGAATGAGACAAGTTCTCTATGCAGAAGCTGTGGGAAGTCTCATGTATGTCATGCTTTGCACTGGATCAGACATCTGTTTTGCGGTATGGATGGTTAGCAGATATCAATTTAATCTTGGACCTCAATACTGGACTACAATCAAGAACTTAATGAATCATCTGAAAAGAACTAAAAATTATATGTTTGTGTATTCTGGTGATGAACTCATTCCGGTGGGTTATACTGATTCTGACTTTATGTCAGATAAGGATTCCAGAAAATCAACTTCCGGCTATGTGTTTACATTAGGAAGTGGAGCTATTAGTTGGATGAGTGTGAAACAATCTTGTATCACAGACTCAATAACTAAAGCTGAATATGTGGCTACATCTGAAGTTGTAAAAAAAGCTATATAGGTCCGCAAGTTCCTACGAAATCTTGAGGTGGTACCTGTTGTAACTGCACCCCTTAAACTATTTTGTGATAATGGTGGTGCGGTAGCTCAATCTAAGGAACCAAGGAACCACAAGAAATAAAACATATTGACAGGAAGTATCATCTTATAAGGGAATAGTGTAGAAAGGTTATATGACAGTACCCCAAATGGCATTAAATGCTAAATGGCAGAACTTATTACAATGACCATTAGTGGGAAACCTTTATAACCTGCACTTAGAGCCCTAGAGCATGAGCAATATGCTAGATATGCTTTGAGAGCTAGTGAGAGATTGTTGAGAAAATATGCTCTTTAAAAGCATATGTGTTTATTTAATTGTAATAAACATTTTTTCTGATTAATAAAATTAATGAGGTATTTTATTCAAATATCTTAATTGCATTAATATTTGTATTAAAGTCGATTTAATCATATTATATGTATTTATGTGATCACCATGTTGATTCACAGAAGACATAAATACAAGTTATCTTATGATTAAATAAATTTAGTTCGCAGTTGATAAATAAAGTTGGGCACTTTATTTAGGTATAGACTGTAATAAATTCATTTAATGATTTGTCTTAATCATGTATGAATTTATTGATGTAGTACGACTACATTGAACAGGATCACATATGAGATTTAATTAACTTTGTAATAACGGTCAGACTTATTAAATCTCATAGGCGTTGATTTTATTGTAATCTTAATCTTGAGTTAATTATGATTTCATGATTGTAATTGTTATTCCATTTGAGTTACCAATGAGCACGACACATCCTTGTGGTCAAGATTATCCGGTATCTTGGTGGGAGCAATTATGAGTATTAGAGTTATGGATTAACAATATAGAATTTGTACAACACATCTCTTGATAGGTTTTCGGCACTTGATCATAGAATTCTCTGGCCAGAGTGTGTCAACATATTTAGTATGTTGAAAATGATCATTAGAGAAAACCAGTAAGGATCAAGGAATAAGATGTTATTAAATTGATTAGAAAGTTGAGATATCAATTTAATTAATGATGTGGTACAAAGGATTGTGCAGTAAAGAAATCAATGTGGCTTGGGACGAATTATTATTCGAGCATAAAATTATGGAAGTCAGTTCCAATCTTTTAGTGGAGTAGATTTGGAATTAAATAATTGGGCTAGTTTAATTACAAGCCTAATTATTGTAGCCACTATTGTATGTTCCCAAATGATCCCCGGGTTAGCTCATTTAATTGACTGCACCACTACTGGACTAATAAGTAAGATAACTAGCTATTTGGGTCAAAAGCGTAATATATCATTTAGTGGGAGGCTCCATTTAATTAGCTTTTGTGTAAGGGGCCTTATGTTATTTTACAAGGTAGGTCCCCTATTGAAAAAGAAAATAACGTGGGGTTTTTTTTTTATTATTTGGAGCCTAGGGTTTTCACTAAAGGATGATATAAAAGGCTTATTTTCTCTAAAAAAAAAAGAGCAGCCACTTTATACAGATCAGAGAAAAAGATTTTTCTCTCTATTGTTGAGAGAAAAATTTTCTCGTGCTAATTGCTTTGGTAGTGATAAAGGCGCCCACACGTCAAGTGCAGATCGAACCTGAGTCATAACCTGAAAGATCATTGGTGACAGTTCGTGATCTAACAAGTGTGGTGGTGACGAATGGTGATCCAAAAGGAGTGGTGGTGGCGGATCGTGATTTAGGAGCCTAAATCACTTTAACGAAAAAAGCCAAATCGGATTTCCAAGGTACGATTTCTAAATTACAAATTCTTATATATTATATGAGAGCGATCTTCAAAAGGTTTTATGAAAAATTTAAAAACCTAATTTTTCCCCAACAGCAAGAGCAATTGCCATTAAGACAAAATTCCACACCTCAAAGGAAAATTTCCTAGTGCAAGAAGGAAAAACAAAGCAATTTGATCTCTAGGATAAAATTAATGGCAACTACCGTGAACGAATTTCAAAGGCGATAAAACAAAAAAAATAAAAAAATAAAAATATGAGACAGAAGTACAACCATGTATTAAAATATTTGGATTGTTCTTTTTTTTTCCTTTATTGTTTTAGCAAATATCATCAAAGGCTTCATATGTCTTTCACACACACACACACACACACATAAACTTTTTATAGCTCTTTTTCCTAATTTAATTTTAATTAGTTATCCACTCTTGTTATTTAATTTGAATTAGTCATTCATGTGTATTTTAATTTAATTCAACTTAAATAATTCAAATCACATGTGGATTTGACTTATTCAATTTTAATTTATAACTAAAACAAACACAACTATTTTTTTATTTTTAATTGATAAGAACACATAACTAATTTCATAACAAATACAAAATTAATTACTCTCATTTTCCTCCAATGTGAGATTTAGTATTTTGAAAAATGTATATAATTCCAACAGTTTTGGATATTTTTTGAAAATATAGAGACTACCTAAGTAATTTGCTTGAACTATCGCAATTTTATTTTTTGATAGGGCTTAAGAGTTTGAATCTTAAGGAAGCTATGAAGTTGAAAACTCAAAATGTCCCCATATCACTTCTTTTTTTGGCCAAAAAAAGAAGAAAATATTGCTCTTTCATCAAAAATTATTAATAGCATAAAATCAATCTTATTTGATAAAATTATTGATCCCTTAATTTATGGATTATATGAATAACTCTTGTATCACTTGTTGGAACGACAAAGCAACAAAACACAATTTAACATCAAAATAAAGATGCTGGATTAATTCCAACATTCTCTTTTTTGCTAAACTATGTTTGAATAATAGTTGCATAAAGTAAGTGATTCCAAGTATCAGGAACACCAGGCAAACACCAATGGCTGCAGTCTGGAATACTGTGGCCACCAATACCGTAAAATGAAGGGTGCCCATCTTTTCTTAGTTGGGAAAGAGTGGTGATATTCAGCAAATTCACTGCCTCAAGCTTTGACATTTTATTTATCACTTTCTCTAATACTATCTCTGCTTTATGTTTACCTCCTGGGTAACTGGATCCAATTACTGGCTCTGTTTCTTTTGTGCAACTCTTTGCTTTTGGTTGCCCCCAGTCAGCTCCACTGTTTCAGGTATATGTATATATTATTGTTTGTATATAATGCCCCATTTCATCTATGGTATATAAATAGTGATAGAAAAAACACATCGTTGAAGGATAAAAGTTACCTTTAAACTAGGATAATCAATTTTTTTCTACAATCCACATTTATCATTCGACAATATCTTTATCCTATTATTTTTTTAATTCCTGAGTTAAAATTGGTTATTAAAAATTTATCAAAGACTAAATTGAAAAAAAAAAAATCTAAGAGTGACTTGAAAATGTCATTGTCAATATAAACAATAACCTAATTATTAAACTCCAAACTTACTTTGCATGATCTGGTGAAACGCCTTGGAAGAAGACTTCAGTTTTCGTTGGATCAATATTGTTTTCAACCCAATTGGCCCAGGTGTTCAGTGCTTTCTCATAAGCTAAGAGCCGATCCATGTCTTTAATCATTTCATCTCCAATTTCAATGAAATCCCACCTGCAACATTGTTGCTCAAGGAAAATAAGTAGTTTTTATTCAAATTAATTAAAATAAATTAATTACAAATTAAAATAAATCAAAATTATTATTTTTTTAATAATTTAAAGATACAGCGTACCAAATCTAATGTCTCATTTTTGTAGTTTTTCATTGTATATCTGTCAAATTATTCGATTGCTATAACTCTTGAATCTCCAAAGAGTTTGAGACATGTAAATGCTAATAACTTAAAAGAAATAAAGGCATATCGTCAGATGCCATTATTACTAAGCTAAATCAATTAATAACTATGATTAAAAGTAGTATTAAAAAAAAAAACGATGGTGAGATGAAATTTACGGTTGCTTTCTTCCGGTGTGAAGCCACCAGTGCCATGAATTGAAGATCAATACATCATTTTGCTCCCACAATTTCCCACTCTCAATAGAGCCAAGTTTAAGAACTCTTCCAGCACTTGTTTGTACAATATCAACAAGAAATGCATTCCGGGAGAACATTACTTTTGTGTTATATCTCTGCAAAAATATAAGATATGATTAATACATATATAAATTATACAAAGCATATCAAACTTTTCATCAACATGACTTGAGCGTAAACTTTAGTGTTGGCCCTATATGCCCACTCCATTTGTAGCAATAACTTAGCATCATATTTGGAAGAGAGATATTAAACTTTCGCCCTACGGATTTTAGCTTTCATTAGTTGCTCTCCTTCAGTTTTCATAATGCCTCGATAATATCATGACGTCAAAATATAAAAAAAGAAAAGAAAAAAGTTTGATTTAATCTCCTTTTTTACTTATAATTAATTATCCGTTAGTTTGAATGAAAATCAACAGTACACAAGAGAGTGATGAGAATCTAACCGGAAATATAAATGTTGAAAGTCCTCCAGTTCTGGTTAATTTGTAGGTAGCATTTGGCACAGCTTTATGAAGCATGCATGTGAGCGATTGCCACTGGTTTAAACCTAGTGAGTCTCCTACAAACATGATGCTTTTCCCTCGAAATCTTTGTAAGAAATCTTCACCATTAAACCTACATTAAATTATCAATGATGTTAATTTGAGTAAATATCATTTATATTATCAGAACTAACAATGTATGATCAGTTATTTTTCTGCTGTGGACGTCTGTACGTGGACTTGTAGTTTACTCTTAGGATTAAAAGGAAAAACAGAAAGCCCAACTCTTAACAAAATAATTTCATGTCTCCATAATTGAAATATGTAACTAAGTTGCGTCGAAGGGTTGGATTGAGTGGCTTTTAAGCATGTTATTTAGCTAACTATTCAGGTTCAATTACTGAAGGGGTAGAGATTAAAAATAAGAAAGGCAAGCAAGCAATTACCCTTCAATAGCCTTTCTGTTACAATTTCTGAGAGTCAACAAAGTATTATTCTCCAATCAAAATATGCGCGTGCATGTGTATATATTTTTCTTTTTTTTAACTACAATAATAATTCTCTTAAAAAAAATACTATAATAATAATTCATTTTGCAAGAACAAAATAAACCACAAATCAATTATACATATAATCAAATCCAAAACTAAGCTGTTTTTCAAACATATTTTTTTTTTGAAAAAAAAAAGTAACTATTAAGAGATAATTAATTGGAATCAAACTTGTATATGAACGATACAAACTTTTGACTAAAATTATCGATCAAGTGAGATGATTGTGCTTGTGTGACAAAATAAATATATATAAAGATTTCGAAAAAGGAGGGACTGAGAGAAGATAAGCAAAGTTGCTTGAAAAAAATTGGTGTGCATAAGTGAAAATAAATGGTAGTGCATTAGAAACGTCATTTCATTTATCAATTTTTTACTGATCCCATGTGTGTTATGAAAGTTGATTTTCTTCTAAATATTTAATTTAAAAGAGATCCCAGCATACATTATCACATAACTAATTTAAGAAATTTGGCTGGACTTTGGATTATACGCATCAATTCATTGTAATAAAATAAAATAAAACAGACGGCTATCTGAGATCAAATTGCAGAACTCACCGTGCACGCATTATATTGCTTTTTTTTTTCATTTAACTACAATCAACATGATTCTCTCAAAATTAAATATTTTATAAACATAAAGGATTAAGAACAATAACGTGAAAACAAAATATGTATAATGTTTTTGTCAATGTGATCATAAGTCTTTCCTGGCACGAGTTTTTATTTTAACAAAGATAAGTTTATTATTGGAAATAAATAAATAACAGAAAAATAAAGAGGTAAATATTGACCATACATTAAAAGCTAGGTACGTTCAGACTAAAAGGGGGGTATCAGTTCATTTAAAATATGTCTACAGTTATATTCAAAATATGTATACAGTAGGGAGTTATGAAATCCATCACGAGAAAAATAATGAAATTGAGCTAATTAGTGGATAAGAAAGCCGAACACTAAACATTGGTCAGGGGAAAAAAAAAGAATTAATGGATATGCAAGATGTAAAGAAAAATAATATTTCCCCAAAACAACAAAGCTTCTGAACTGTAATTGAAACAATTCATTAGTACAAATCAAGATTTTATATGTGTATAAACTGATGAACATATTACCAAATTAAAATGATAGAAAAGTCATGGGGATTTTGTTTTGTTTTTATTTTATTTTTCTCGTGGACACCTCCATATATGCCAAAATCATATAATTCGTGCGCCAAAAGTAAAGAGGCAAATGTAGAACTTTCTATTTAAACTTTATAAAAATGTATCGATCATTATGTAACTAAAGGTGCGTTTGGAATTAAGGTTAGGCAACTGTACCTTTTTATCTACAGCACTAAAGTGTTTGGTAAACACTAATTGCTATAACTTGAAAGATATGTTAATATGATTTTTTACTTGTATAATAGAAAATCTATTATATCTTTAATAATTTTGTTAAAATTATTATTTAAATTTTATATTTACTATATACTATTAATTTTTGTTCTAGAGTTACAGCTTTTTTTTCCACAACAAGTATAGTTTAAAAATTACAGTACCTCAATTCCAAACAGAACCTAAATCTATCACTGATTAGGGCTAAGGCTTCAACGACAAATATAATTGATGAAATTAAAGCATTTTAATTCTTATTCGTTCTTATTTTTGAAATTTCTTATTAAAATTGAATTAGTTCTCCGAGTGTTGGAGGTTAATTTATTTGAGTTGTAATAGCCATTTATAATGAGATTCTAGAAACGAAAACATCTATTTCTCCTTTTCTTTTGAGTTTATTAATTTTCGTCTTACAAATAAACTAAACAATTAGATAGTAATATTTATTCCCTACCACCACTAATATAAAACTTAACCTTCATTTGGTATAACTTTTCAAATAAAAATGATTTAAGTAGAGATTTTGTTAATAGAGCTTTTATAAGTAGAATTTTTATAAATAATAATAATAATAATTGTTTCAGTGAGAACTCTTATTAAAAATTGTAAAAATGTAATTTTTTAAAAAAATTGTATAATGAAATGAATGAAATAAGATTGTCAAATAAGCAAAGAATCTTTTAGACATTTTAACATTGAAAAAAAAAATCAACCTCTAATAAACAACGACAAAAATATAAAAAGAGCTTATGAGATAAACACTTATGCCAAACAAGTACTAAAGAAATATAATTTAACATTAATTATGATTAATCTAGTTATAGATAACTCATAGTTCGCAAAACATGATGGAATTATTGAAAATTTTAATAGATAACTCATAGTTCGCAAAACATGATGGAATTATTGAAAATTTGAACATAGATAAGTGACCATAGCAATACAGTTATGTTTATATAATGTACTGTAGCCAAGCCGTAATCAAAACATTATGATTGATAATAAAAAAGAAATAAAGAAATTAAAAGAGTTTGTTATATACTATAGAAATTAAGGAAATGAAGAGTAGCAAGCTAGGTTACCTTGGCAAGTTGCAGCCAGTGGGTTGCCATGTATATTTAAGATACTCACTGTCTGGCCTGCCATTCCTTTGGCAATCAAATTCTTTCTCAATAAATGGGCAGTCTTTTGATGTGGTATAAAGAATATATGATGAATCATAAACCCAATTTCCTTGATAGAAGTCACAGCCATGTCCATGAATTATTTGGTGTAGAAGAGAAAGCAGCAGCAATAGTATTGTTGTAAAAGAGAAAGCAGCAGCCATGAAGACGAGAGGAGAAAAATAGAAAAGGAATATTAAAGAATAATGTGGTTTGAGTATTATAAGATATGGAAAGAAAAAGAAATGAGTTTGATTTGGAGAAAGGAGTAAGTGAAAGAGAGCAAGCAACTAAATAAGGAAAATACCAAAAGGATGTGATGAAATATGAACTTTGCTTTCCATAGAAGTAGAATGTTATTATTTTGGATTTTGGTTGCCTAGTTATTCATTTGGCATAAATGACACTGTAGCTCCTCTTAAAAATCATTTTTAATATTTAAGTTCTTATAATAAAATTTTAATTATTCATTTTATTTTTAGTGTTAAAATTATTTTTAAAAAAAAAAAGAAAATGTAGTCAAGGAGTTATTAAACTTGACATGTTTATAAGATTTAGTTTTATAAACAACCATCAATCTATTCTTCTATAATTTTGGGTTTGATGCCTAGTGTAATTAAGGGTGCGTTGTCAATTTAGATTTCTGAAAAAACTTATTGGACAAAGATGGTAGGTTTGATGAATTTATTGAGGATCAGAACTGGGTGATGTTTGGAAGCTTATTTACTCTGTAAAAAATAGAGAATACAAAGGCTAGAGGTAGAGCTAGTAGTGACCAACGACCACACTCTAACGTTTATGTAAAGTTCGTCTTTGGTTTATTCAGTTGTCAAGGGTCTGCCAACCCTCAATAATATAATGAACTCAAGATTTGAAAACGAGCCTCGACCCCTTTTTTGTGTGAGAGTGTTGCTTAGGTAGAGAGACAAAACTTGAGAATTTATATATGAACTGCCCCTGAGGTATTCCTGTCACCATGGGATAATCCTATTAGTAGCTTCCCTCCCCTAGGTAAGGATATTGTTGTCCTTATCATGATTTCTGGAATCCATGCGTGCTTGCTTGGAGAGTGAGTTTGATTGTTAATTCATATATTTTGTCCACTCGTACACATGTCAGGGTGTGGCAGGATGGTCCAGCTACCTGTGAGCGAGCCTTTTTAACTGTTATGGATGTGGCTAGTCCTTGTTGCCTCCTTTTGGCGGCGAATTGGTTACTCATCATTTCCTTTTCTTGGGTAAGCTTACCTTACATTTTATGTAAGAAACATAATTGACATGACTATTTAATTATTGTAAGTGCAATACGTGTTAATTTGGGGAGTAATAAAAAGTTTTTGAAACCGGATGAAAACCAGTTGCAAAATGGATCAACGGTAAAGTCAATCCCATGCGTTTATCATGACAGCCGGTTGCAGGTAAGGCAGTAATTACTGAAAATTTTGAAAAGAAAGGAAAACTTGGAAAGAGAAAAAATTAGGGATCGGCTTTTGAAAGAGGATTATTGAAGAAGCAACAGCTCGCTGCTGCAAGTAAATATTCGAAAATTTCATATAGCTTTATATTTGATTGTCTTGAACAAAGGCTAAAAATCGAGGGGAAAAAAATGGTTTGAGAGTTCTGTCCGTTACTAGTACATGGAGAAATGAGGGGGAGCTGCAGTTTCACAGGTTAGAGAATGTTTGAAAAATTTATAATATATGTCGTTATTTTGTTCCGTTGGAATAATGAACTTGTAATATCAGAGATTGGTTTGGCAATTATAAGTATAATTAATTTATCCTGCTTGAAAGTCTTAAATGGACCATATTCATCAAGTGTTCGATGAAATGTCTGAATAGCGTTAGCCCGGAAATATTTGGCTAAAATTGATGAATATATTTGGTTAATATGATGAATATATGTGAGGTTTGTAAGCTGGTGATTGATTCTTCTGCTGCTGTTGGATTCTTCTGCTGAGTATTTGTAGTTTGGTTTATTTATTAATATAAATGAGGGTTGTATGCCGATTCTAGCTTCTGCTGCTGTGCATCTGTACTTTGATATGTTTAGTATCTCTGTTTTGAGTTGTTATTCAGAGCCAACAAGGGCATATATTTGGTTAATATGATGAATATATGTGATGAACATATGTGAGTTTTGTATGGTGGTGATTGATTATTCTGCTGCTGCTGGATTATTCTGCTGAGTAATTGTAGTTTGGTTTATTTATTAATATAAATGAGGGTTGTATGCCGCTGCTAGCTTCTGCTGCTGTGCATCTGTACTTTGGTTTGTTTAGTATCTTGGTTTTGAGTTGTTTTACAGAGCCACCATGAATCATGTTACGTTGTAGTTCTCTGAGAATGAAGGAAAGAAGCTAAAATACCTTCTTAATTTTATTTTTCCATAACAATATTTTCTCTTCTTTGGGGTTCTGTAGAATTAATAATTTTCTCCTTTCCTTATATTCTGTTATCTCTGTTTTGGCAGAGTATGATGAATATATAGGAGTTATATAGAATATATTCTGTTCTGTACAATATTTGCCTTTTATTCGCGGTGCCATTCTTTGTAAATGTCTCTGTGCAGTTCGTACAATTCAATGCAATGCCTGCAATATCTGTAAATCAAAACTAGAATATATAAATCAGTTAACAAATTTAAACCTTGATGTCCTTGCTAAATTAAGGGAAAAGTTTAAATTTTGACTCTCTTATTAGCATTTACATAAATGGAGCTTCGAAAATTTTTTTTATTTAGATTAGGGATGCAATAAGAAGCAAGAGTGGGTGCAGTGCTGACAGAGCGCCAATAATCTTTCGATACTTTAGTCAGTTATGCTCCGAAGTTACATGATCCATCACCATTTATGACACCTAAGAATGAAAGAAGAGATGCATCTTGGAACAAATGCTGAATTGGAGAAGGTGAGAAAAAAACTCCAACAATGACGTTGGTCATTGCATATTTCGTGAAATTTTTTTGTTATTATCTTGGTTGATATGTAAGTTGACGGAAATTTTGGTTAATGTCAAATGTAGATGTGTCAGTGCAACAATTAGGAAGTTTGTGCGTTGCGTCCCAGGAGGCAAAGTTGGCAACTATTAATTGAAAGAGAAAAAAAATTACAGAACTGGATGCACAGAATGGGAGAAGGCAGCATGGGAAATGATGTTTTAACGTTTATGTGTGTATATTGTAGAACTTGTACATGTATATAAAGCTTTGTTATGCATGTTTTACCGGATATGTAAATAAAACATGGAGCTTCTTATGTTATGTATGTCTGTTAATTGAAGAAATGTTTTTGGTCAATTAGAAGTGTTATAAAACTATAAATGTACGTGTAACATGAAATTTATCAACAAAATATAAATATTGTAATAGTTTGTAGGTGCGATTCGATTGAATTAGGGATTAGATGCTTTAATAAATATTTCAAATGTTATATAAGTATGAAATGCGAAAATAAGACTTAAAAATATTATACTTCCTTTAATATCTTCTTGGACTACAGTGTGTAATTCGTAATTTATTTTTTAAATACTGTGACAAGTGTAAAATTGAGGACACTTGGCTACATCCAAAAATTAGTAACTCTGTTGTATACAGATTTAAAATGTATGGCTACCCAAAAAAAATTGTGGCCCTGATAAACTTCATTAAGCTATAAAAAATTCCTTTGCAAAGACATGAATGTTGTGTCAAATTATTGAAAATAGACATTAGGAGGGAACATATGAGTTAAGTTGATCAGTAAATGTGCAGCACAACATTAATAGGATTGTGCATTATGCAACTGGAAATGGAGTAACGGGTTAAAAAAATTGTATAAATGAAGTACTTGAAAAAGGATGGAGTTAAAAGAAAAAACCGAATGTAAGGCATTTAGTTAACATCAAACAATGTTAAAGCAAAAGAAAAAACATTATGACAACTATATCTGCAATACAAAAGTAGAAGATTACCACATAACATTTTATTAAATTTGTTACTTGATTTTATTGTTTCCACGTCTGTCAAAGATAACAAAAATTCTGAACTGATATGGACTCCCCCTGGTGGACATAACACTGCATACAGTGCGAACAACGAAAATGCTACTTTAAATTCATCATCATCACGACTTGATCTGCTGACTATTTCAACCAATTTCTTAATGTTTATACCCCTAGACGTGGCTTCAAACCTCTCTACATATCTAGACACCTGATTCATGTCACCATCTAATTCCACGTGCATTCCTCCATCAGAAATACCCATTATTTGTCCAAAATTCTGTGCACTTAGCTCTAATTCCCAACCATTAACACATAATACCAACCTTGCCGTATCAACCCTCTGTATTAACCAGTCACAAAGTTTTCGTTTCAAACGACCACACTTCATATCCAGTAATTGCCCAAATCCAATAGAGCACACGACCGCTCTTTGTTCTGGCCGCAGTTTACCTACAACGGAAGCCAATCGCTCGGGCACACACCTGGATACAAACTTCGGTCTTTCCCCATCCACACGACCTACTCGGTGCCTTCCAACTGTGTACTTGCGCCTTTTATCAGTCGACAGATTCTTGAATGCCATTCCAATTTCCTTCCTAACCTGCAATGTAGTAATAAGATAAGCTAAGGTCTCATTATTCTTCAATGTTGTTTGTTATTACAAAATTTCAAGTTCATTCACTAACCTCTTTAGTTATACATGCGTTTTCATCATTTTCCTTTAACTGCTGGACTGCTTCTTTATTGCAGTTGTCGGGAAAAAAAAAATTATACATGGCATCAATTCCAGACTTTATCACTCCTACGTTCATTTATTTTAATCATTCTTATTTTCCATAATGATCATTCTTCACGATCATCATCATGTGATCTATCATTTAATAAATTACATTAACTACATGAAAAATACCACTGAAATATCAAATATATCTTATCAATCTTCAATCAATTGCATTTCATAATATCAATTAAATTTCCTATTTACGTTACAAACTTATAATATGTTACATGTTCTCTTATACCCATTAACCTAACAATTAAACCTGAAATGCAAACACTGTAATCATATCGATTAACATTAACCTCTAATGCATTGTTTAAAACGAATGCCAGAATCTTACTTACAAGTACGAAATGAAACCGTAATTGTTTTCCTCCTTTTTCTTATCATCTGCACTATTTTCAACCTCTGTCTTCTTCTCTTCACGACAAAAGGCAACTTCATTTAACTCCGCTTCACTTGTGAATTCTTTGGTACAATTTTCACAGATACATTCTTCCCTTTGCTCTATCATGCTTGTATCAGGATCAATTCTGGGATTTTTTCAAATCACCATGTTCCAATTATCACGACCCACCCATAACAAGGAATGATGTTACGGAAATTATAAGGTGAAGACGGAAATTATATGGTGAACACAACTTGACAGGATGATGCTTCACATTTTACCAATTTCTGCCACATTCCAGCGCCTGTAGCTTCGATTTTATGGGGCTGCAATTTTTTTGGTTTCCCTAATTTGTGATATGAAATAATGAAATAGCAATTTGGTTATCTCGTTTGCTGCTTCGAATGCTTTCCTCTTTCAAAACCTATGTACTGTATTTTCTGTCTTCAATCACCTGGCTTTTCCAGCGACAAATATCTTTACCGACTAACCCCTTTGCTTACTTTTTTCGACAACCGTTTTAGCAGGTAGCCATTCTTTTGCTTTAAAAAATTAATTTCCAACCACTACCTAAAACTAATTTTATGTTATATTTCACCACACCCGTTGGATCTGCAAATTGAGGAATCCAACGATTCCTGTTCTCGGAATGTTACTTACATTTAATGTAAGTTAAGCGCTGCCCTTTTCTTTAGTTAAGGAGACAATATTCCTTTTTGGTGACAGCAGCCTGTCACGTGACCATTCATAAATCAATTTCCTTTCTACTTTGCCCTCACCACTAGAATAATATTACCGTCACTGCATTCTTTGTTAGCATCGCCCTAGTCTCCGGCATCCTAGGATAGGGCAATTCTCTTTGATATTCATTTATTTTTAGAAAATGTTCGGTGAAGAGAAGTGGGAGAAAAAAAGGAACGAAATAAAAAAAATGGTAGAAAGAGAGTGAGTGTGTAGAGAGAGAAAGAATAAAATTTTATAGTCTTTCTCTCATGCTTCTTTACACCTAGCACTACACTTTATTTTTTACTCTCAAAGACATGTGGCATCTTTTTGTTGACTTCCCATCTTCCTCAAACAAAAAGTAGTGTGTGTGTATATAGAGAGAGAGACGAAAATATAAACAAACCAGTAATCTCTTAAAATTACACAATTTTTTTAATTATTAGATCAACAACTTATCAAAAGTTGAGATCGAATGAATTTAGAGTCGAAGATTTAAATGTTTTTCTCTCTCTCTCCATGGATCCGAGACTCGATTTCTCTCTCTTTTTCCAAAATTAAAACCACTAAATTTCTTTTTAAAATTATAACCATTAATTTTTTTGTTTTCCATGTGTTTTTTTTTTCTCTGATTGAAGTTGATTTCTATGCAAGCTTCTTCTTCTAGATGTACACCCATCCCACTTATTCTTCCGTAGAAGCAAACAATTTAACTTTAGACATTGATCATATTAAAGCAATATAGAGGAGCCTCCCTTTTTTTAAAAAAAAATCTAATTTTCTTGCTAAAACACGGTGATTAATTGTTTCTTAGAGTAATTTTGAGTCCACTGGAGAACAGAAAATATTATTAATAAGACAAAATGGGAGCTAAAAAGGCTAGAGGAGAGACAATAATAATTGAGAGAGAAATTAATATTAATCTAAAGCTTAATTGAATCTCATCAAATCTTGGCCATACATCTCGTTTAGATATAATGCATGAATATTAGTGTAAAACTAGCATAGTTTTTAGAAGCTGCTGATTCAATAAGGGAATCTCTTCCTTATTAAATTTAAGGGATGAGTTAAAAAACATTAAAATATATATTTAAATTTAGGTAACATTTATTTTTTGGATTGGAGTGGAAATCCTGAGGAGTGAGAATCCTAAGATTGGGAGTGAGAGTAACTTGTTTACTTGTACTGGAATGGAAGCATAGAATGAAGATCAGAATCCAATTTATGTGTTTACTTTGTCTTGGATTGTGAGTAAATAGTTTCAAATTACAATTTTATCCTTATTTAAAGAATTATAGTTTTTAATTACAAAGTTAATAAAAATATATTTAATGAATAAATATTTATTTTATTTTATTTTATTTGTAAATTTATTACAATTATTAATATTCTTAATTATGAACATCACAGCTTTCATTAATTTTAATTATATAAATTAAAAATTGTTGAAAAGGGCGATATAAATGAAATATTTTTACTATTAACATAGTATGAAATTAATATTTTCTTAGAATAAACTATTTATTATTATTAATATTAAATTAATATAATACTATTATTTTTAAATAAATATAATAATATTACATTTTCAAATAAAGATGGTATATAATAATATTATTAATTCCCTATTAATGTAATAATATTATTTTTAAGTAAATTGAACTTAAAATCAAACCCAATTATTATTTACTTAAATATAATAATAATATTTAAATATTTATTAAATATAATTATAGTAAATTTAATAAAAAGAAGGGTAAATATAAAATGAAACATTATTTTATTTAATATAATTATATTAAATTTATTATTTATTAATATAATATTATTTAGTACAAAATTAATATTTTCTTAGAATAAACTATTTATTATTATTAATTATTAATATTAAATAAATAAAGTACTATTATTTTTAAAATAAATATAATAATATTATATTATTAAATAAAGATAGCATATAGTAATATTTATTAATTCTCTATTAATATAATAATATTATTTTAAAGTAATTTTAACTTATAATCAATGTAAATTATTATTTGGTTAAATATAATAATAATATTTAAATAAATATAATAATATTTATTTTATTTTATTAAATATTAAATCAAATTCAATACAATTAAATTAAAAAAATTGTAGAAAATGGAGAGGTGTGAGCCACCTCCACTCCCCTAGGGATGGCAATGGGGAGGGGAGGGGAGGGGACCAATCTCCCCGTACCCATCCCCAATATTTTGCGTATGTTCTCGTCCCCTCTCCATCCCCGTCAAAATTATTTAAGAGAATCCTCATCCCCTCCCCAAATAATAACAGGTGATCTCCGAGGGTCCCCGATCCCCAAATAACTAATATTTTTTTTGTTTTCGATTTTGAGTTAATCATATTAAAATAAAAAATTCAAATAAAAGTAAAGTTCGAAATATATCTTACATTAATATCCATTACAAAAGTCACATACATTAAATTAGTAAGTAACGCAGCATGCAAATGATACAATAGTTAAGTCGAAACAAATCAAGAACAAATATTATATTAGATTAGATATTAAAATTATGATTTGCTGTGGGCTATTATAACATCTAAAAATAAATAAATAATATATTTAAGATAAATAAAAATATATTTAAGTTTAAAATATTTAATGAATATTAAAATTAAAACAAAAGTTTTGGGCTAATAGAACCTGTCTGGTCTTTTTAATGTCCTAAATAAAAATTTAGGACTTTAATTAGTTAATTAGGCCTAAAAGTTTAATAATATAAATATTTTGATATTTTTTATTTTTACCAATACTTAAAATTTTATAATTCAAATTTTATTATTTATTTACTAGTAATTTTAAAAAATAAAAATTAAATTAAAAATTAAAATGGGGAAATAGGTAGGGGATGGGGATTCCACCTCATCCACATCCCTTACCCGAACAAGAAATTGGGTATGAAATTATCCCTATACCCTCCCCGAATGGGGAAAATCCCCGAAGGTACCCATCCCCTTAAGGATTTTTGCCATCCCTACACTCCCCATTCCAAAAATAGGTGGGGCCCACGGAGTGAGATTCCTAATTCTTCCCCAATATGTTGAAGTAAACACTGGAGTGAAAGGAATTCACACTCCTCACACTCACTCCATAAAGTAAACACAACTTTAATATATCTTATTTTCTAGAACATTGAAATCTGTACTTTTTTCTTTTAATTAATTTCTTAATTTGAAATGATAGCAGATATGCTTATTGTAAAATCAGTCTCTCTCTATATAGAATGTTGAATTAGTTTAGAATTATGGACCTTGTTAAACTTCGAAAAACTTATTAAATCATAAGGACTTTACTTCTAATGAAAGAAATTAGGGCAAAAAATGGTGTAAGGGGCTGCCGAAAAGAGAAACAATTAATCACACACGTCTTTATGTAATTTTAATTAAGGTTAAAATTGTAAATACAATAGTGGGGTGTTATGAGAATTATTAAGGGGTGCCGATAGCTGAACTCTAAGAAAAGTTCGCACGGCAAACCCAAGGGTATATAAATGTCAAATTTAGTAGCTTTCCCGGGACCTTGAAGCCTAGATCTAGAGCCCGACCGGACTGCCGCCGACCAAACTAGCCGCCGTCGATAATCCCTGGCGCGAGAAACCCATCTGAAAAATAATCTCAGATTTCACGGTTAGTTTAAATCCTTTTTATTTTCATTTTCTAACAATATTTTGAATGTATTTATAATGTGCTGATGATTTACATTATCAAAATAAAAAGATTGAGACTAGAGTTTAAGAGTAAAAGAAAAAAAAAAAGATGTCATATTTGGTAGAAAAAAATGCAGGTGTAACTTTTTAATATCTTTTATTTTTAATGTTTTCTTCTTTTATTTGAAGATTTCTGTTGATTCTAATGGAGCCAGAACCGCCTTCTAAGAGCACTTCGAATGCCACCAGAAAGGTTTGTTTTCAAACGTGAGCTACATTTAAAAATCATTGCTATTACTTTTGAATAAATTTTTGATGTACAAATTTGATGAAAATATAAAATTTAGTGTATTTAATGAAGTGGGCCAATGTAAAAATCATTCAACTGATGATTTGATGATACATTATTTTGTGCACATATATTTTCTGATGAATTGGTTTGAGCTTATGCAGATCAAGTATGCGCCAAAAGCTCCCCCCCGCCGGGTACCAAAGGCTGAAGTTAAAACGTACTTACTAAATTCATATGCCCTTTCTGCTTCTTGCTTCCTTTTTAAGTCGTCTCATGTTTTATGTTTGTTTGCAGTGAAATGGTTGAAAATGCTGATGCTGCCCAGGCCATGGACTTGCTGCAACGTTTCAATGCAAATGTGATTGTCAATTTGTTTTTTTGGACGTTATATTTATCCAAGTTTGATGAATTCTTTTTTTTTTCTGTTCTCATATCTTATTTCTCTTCTTTCTTAGCAAGGTGCTCTTAAGGGAAGGCCTAAAGTTGAAAAAAAAGGTAACGTAGCTTTTCAAGCTACATTTTTCACTCTTAGAACCAAGCTTCATGTCAAATATCTTGCCGTTGCTGCTTATGTTTTATCTTCTCTTGTGGTTTTTCTGCTTCAAATTAGCAAGCGTAGTCTCACAGTGACAGCTAATTAACTGAGTAATCCTGTGTGTGTTTGTCCAAACAGTAGTAATGTTACGGCAGCAGTATATATTTAACATAAGTATCACTTGTCTTCATTGAAATGTCCAATTTGTCCTATATATTTGATGGTTTTATGCTGTGATTTGCAAAGTTTGTCTGATGATATAATTGACTCCATTGTTAAAGACATGGTTATGCATCCATGATCTAAAGCCGTATTTATTGGTTTGGCAAATTCAGCCCTTGAAAGCATATGTAAGATCCTATAATGCAAGTACCTATAACCATATTATTGTGCGTCATATATTATAACCCAGATTCATTTATCGATGTTATCTTAAATTAGTATCAATTTAAACTTTGGTTTGTTGTTCATGAAGCCTTCTCTTGGTATCTGTTTGATCGACTGATGATTTGACAATGCTGGATATCTTGGCATTCAATTATAGACCTGTTACCAATCGCCATTTCTGTTCTGTTGAATATATTATTGAAAAGCAGTTGAATGACATCATGTATATCTCTGAATTATTTGCTTCAAAAAATTATTTTTAATTCTTTAATTCTTTTGGTTTAAAATATGCAGTTGCACCATCACAAATTGCATTTGGTCAAGGAGGTGCATCAACTTTTATAAAATCATATGGTGTTCCAAAAGGTGGGAGTAGCAGTAGTAGAGGTCAAGGTTCTGCTGTGAATGGTATGCTATCCTTAAATGCACAGTCAATTTTATTAGCTGGTAATGGGACACTTCAAGCAATTACACTTTTGTTGACGATTCTGCAGGTGGTGCCCATGCCTCAGGCACCAGGCTGGGGAAAGAATACCAGGAACCATGGGTAAGTAAAACCATGTCTTAGTTTCACAATTCATGTTACTTACTGATTATCGGATTTCTTCTTCTATCTCTGTCTATTTCCGTGACTGTGAGCATACTCAATTTTTTTTTTTTCCTAATTTGCTATTGCAGGATTATTACAGTTATTATCCTGTATCCCTTCCTCTGAGAAGACCATATTCTGGAAGTCCAGGTGTGTTCTAGAGAAAAATATTCACCTGAGAGTAATAGGATATTGAATAATAATCGTAGGATATTGGATAATATTCTACTTCATTTGGACTGAAATAGGCATTGCCATTTATGTAAACTCAAATCTGTATTTTGGATATTAGGTTTGAGTCATTTCTTTTTCTAGAGTTGAGGTTTCACATTATGCTATTTACAAACTTGAAGTGGATTAATAAACAGTAAAACTATACTTAACTGTTTGTTTTGTAGAACTTCTTGACGAGGAGGAATTTGGGGAGGCTTCTGAAACCATAAATTATGATGAAAGTTCCATGAACCCAGCCGAAGAGCTTGGTCTAATGGTTGGTTAACCTTACTAGTTCAAGTACTCCTGCATGCTTAACTTCTTTGTACTCTTTCTGACGGTTTGTTGGCAGGAGGAGAATCTGGAACCAAACATGATTTTTCTTCAGTTACCACCAACACTGCCTTTGAAAAAGCAGCCAGCAACAGGGAATGAGCGACAGGTAACTGAAAGCTCGAGTAAGCATGAGGGTGTCACTGCTAAGGAGAAGACGAGTAGTTTGAGTGAATTACCAGGAGGCTTTATGGGTAAATTGCTAGTATACAGAAGTGGTGCTGTCAAGCTAAAGCTTGGTGAAACTGTTTATAATGTGAGTAAACTTCATAGTGACTCAAGGAATGCACATGGAAACACATCTTAGTATTAGCACATGAAATTTTTTTTTTACAAACCCCTCATATTGAGTAATCTGAACTTTTGTTTCATCAAGTCATATGCAGAAATTAATGACACTATACAATAACTTTGAGATGCTGCTGGATGTATAATGTAAATCACTGTTTTGCATGGGTGCAGGTTACACCAGGAATGGAATGTATGTTTGCACAGGATGTTGTCGTCATTAATACTGCAGAGAAGCATTTTTGCGTTGCTGGGGAGCTTAACAAGCGTGCTATACTGTCACCAGATGTCGATTTTATTTTAAATAACTTTGCTGATTTATGATGGCTTTTGCTCATCACGGCATAAATTCAGTTTATACACGGATGAAAATAATAAATCCATGTTTCTCAAAGGAGAAGAAAAAGCAACAGGAGCGTAGCTTACAATTTTGATTCATTTTTCATCAGGAAGAGTAGAATAAGGAAGAAACTTTTCAGAGTAAAAATTTTGTTTTGCTTTTTCAAATATAGTTTTAATTCATTGGCCACCTTTGTCACTTTACGGATGCAACTTGGGAATCCTGAGAGCTCATAGTATCATGACTTTATCTAATACTCTTCAGCATGCACTTTCATTTGCCTTTTAGTTTGTATCAAATAATGTTATTGTTTACTTATCTCTCCTTATCAAATATTGTGATGCAAATGAATATATGGAGGCTACAACAATCCCACAAAACAATTGAAATACGAGATCCATAAGTGTAAACATTTGGTATTTTCAGCTGATGACTTTTAAGATTCTGTGCACGAAATATAGAATCTAATCGATAGGTGACATACATAACATCTTGAATAACACAAGTTACCAAGAAAAAACACCTGTTGTTTTTACTACATTAGAAGATTTCTGGCATAATACTTCACAGTATTCAGACCTGATAGCAACGAGAGCATTAAGATACACAACCATCTCCACCATCTAAATTTTACTCTGGTTCTCTCATCAGAAACCTAGTTAATATAATAATTCCCCTGCTTGTCTCATTTCGATGAGGAAAAGTGTTTCAGACTCTTCAGGTTCGAACTGATCAGACCTGCATTAACAGACATCATGTTAGATTGACACCAGAAGTGTTTTTGTTACAGGTTAAAACATTTTAAATAATTTTGTTATCCTAGTTTGGGCTGGCCCATTGATTGGAGTAGATTTGATGATAAAGTACTCTTTACAGACAGAAAGTTTGATCTCCAATACCAACACCAAAAAGCAATATTCAAAGTGAACATAATCACATGATAAAGAACTTAGTAAGTTCAAATTCTCTGAATAACAGTTTTCTTAAACATTGTTAAAATTTTTGCCTTTCGGATTTAATGCTATAAAGCATTTTGGGACACAAATCTACCTTCCATACATGAGGTAACATCCCAGACAATCAAAGAAACAAACTAACAAATTTCATACCTCAAGAGCTGACGCAAGCACCATTCTACGGAACCACTCGATACCATAAGCACAGATATTTGACTAGAATTTACTAATTCAATTTTCGTCATTCAAATGGTTCAAAAATCATACATCCAAATGCAGTACAAATGTGAGGAAACAATAGATTGCAAAGGGAAGATTCTGACAAAAGAGGTTAACCATATGCTACCTATGCGAGTCTCTATAAGTAAACAGAAGTATTGCATTTAGTCTAAAATCTGCAATTAACATTACTGAGGTTCATTTTCTGCAATCAAATATTTCAACCATCCACCACCAAAATACTTAAAGATTAATAGAACATAACCTTCAAGCCACATATTCATCAAGCTATATATATAGCAGCTCAGTTAATCCTCAAAAAAGGCAGAAGCTTACCTTGAATTGATATTTTGAACAATTAGATTGTCTCCCCCAACATCTTTGAGTGAAAGAAAGCTTGGCACATGGGTAATTGCTTCAAATATCATTGACTGGTCCTCATGTATCAGAAGATATCTAGTATTTTTCTCCACAGGATTATATAAAACCAAAGCCCGTCTTTTACAGAACAGCAGAAGAGATCCGTCATCCAAGTATTTAATGGGCCGACAGATGCCAAAATAGCCGTTGTCAACCGAAAGCTGTTTAATCCAAGATTCTTGGACACCATAATCTTTCATCACCCAGATGTCAGGAGGAGCAAAATAAGTAACATCACATATAGAAAGGCAACCCCCTAATACTCCCAAGTTCATATCATATAAATTGTCCCTTGTCTTTGGTTTCTTGGCAAAGTGAGGGGGTGCAGGAACCACACAGAATCTCTCATCCTCAAAGTCAAAACCAACTATACAATCAGAACAACTCTGATCGTCTTCAACGTCATCACAAACCCAATGAATAACTCCATTTAAATAGGTGGGGAAAAGACCCGCTATAGGAGACCAGGGAGCATTTCCAACTTTCCGCCATGCAGCTCCACCAAGGCTGTATATCTCAGCTGTTCTATTTAAGAAATCGTCAAAGACCAAGCGTAGAACCTTGTACTGCTTACTTCTAAAACTGTAGCCGAATCCAGAAATAACAGTCCTTAAGGTTTTTTTATCATCTTCTGCTGCAGGTTTAGGAATGGTAACATACTCCCCAGTAATGGGGTTACATATAATGCAAGGGTTTCGATGAAATGGTTTGCGAAGACAGAGAAAGCCATTACATGAATTCACAATATCATACTCACGTCCTGCTCTTCTATTACCCCGATTACTGTTACCATTACTGGTACATGCCTTGGGATTGGGTTTGGGGTAACGTTTAGGGAGGTAAAATTGGGCATTAATCTTTGCCCATTGGCATTGTGCATGATTATAACCAGGGAAACTTTCAAGATCAACCCAGTGAAGGGTTCTTGAGATGCATGTCGAAAAATCAGTTCTAAGGTAAAGCTCAGAATTTGATCCACTGTTTCGATCAAAGTGAAGTGTTGCAAAAAGAGGATCAGAAATTAAAATGTGCCAGGTTTTGCAAACACACCTTGAAATAAAGATTGACTTTAAGGGGAGTCTTGAGAGAATGTCAATGAGGATGTAGCTTGGCAGATCAATTATGGTTGAATAACGATATGCTGCAAGCTGCTGCTGTTCGTCAGCATGGCCGCTGCTGCTGCTGCTGCTCTTTTGTGCTGCTGCTGATTTTAGAGATTTTCTTCTCTTTGAAAAACGATTCTTTCTTGTAAGATAATGGAAAAAAAAGGTCATTTTCAGTAAAAGTTGTAACTATATCTTCAACGAAAAAGAAATCAGGTGCAGATGAAAATTTCTTGGAACTCTGGTTTTGAATTTTGGTTTCACAATTGATTGTACTGCCCTTTACATTTTCCCAATCACGAGTCGCGACTAGCATTCTGGTTAATATTTGTGTTACAAATGACCAGGCCTTTTAGCACCATTTTAAACTATTGGAAAAAACACTTTTTATCTTTTCAATTAAAAAAAAAAACATAAAATTATAATAGAATTTTATTTAAATTTCACTGTCAGCTTATTCTTTGGAAATAAATGGCCATGAAAGACTTTAAAATATTTATGTAAAGAATAAACTTATAATAAAAAGAATGCTCTTATTATTTTGATTTAAATACAATGCATAATGCTAAAAATATTCTCCTATTTTGACCTAATCATGAAATTTAGCCCTAAACTTATACACTCTCTTTACCACTAACCTCTAATGTATAAATATCTTGTTCACCAATATTTAAGGGGCTCTCTCTCTCTATTTTTGAGATCATCTCCCACTTCTTCATTTTTGGAAGTCCATTTCTATTCTCTACCTTGATAATTTTCTCTATCATATTATCACTCTCCATATCTTTATTCACCATCTTTATCTTTATCAACACTAAACATCTTTACGTAGCTATCTAGGTAGTGTTATTCATCTTGGATATTATAAAATTTCACATAATCTCTTATTTATGTTGTGAATCGGTGATGATTTACTCATGTAGACATAGGTCAAAGGCCGAAATACGTAAATATTGTATAATCTTCATATTTATGTTTATTTTACTATATTTTTAATTTGAGGTCGAGATAGTGTTTCACATATGAGCCTACCTAAGCTATCCTAGTTACACTAAATATTCTACGAGACTATCTGAGTTAATCCCCGAGTTCACCTGAGCTACTCGAAGCTCAAATCATTTCCCCATTTCAACTCCTTAAATTAACTCCTATAGGCTCCTCTAAGCTCTCCTTATTTTCTACACATGACCACCTCAACTCACCATGTAGATCATTTTAGCTTATCACCTTATGTGTCTCAGCTACACCACATACCTGATTAGTGTTAAAAATTGTATGTTTATTAAGGGATAAAAAAGTTATTTTGTGCTTATAATATAATTTACATTTGTAATTATGTAATATATTATGAATTTCTAATTATTTTTCTAAATATTTGATTTTGTGTATTTTTGTGTATTTATTAGGTAAAAATAATAATTTCACACAATTTAAGGATCCAAATAAATGTATGAATGTCAAATTTGGATTCCGAAAGTCCAAGAAATCAGGTCATTGTTCGAGGAGTATCCGCCACTTTTGTTGTAAATTTATAAGTTTTTACTACGGTAAATATGGTAATTGTGAAATTATAAGTTTTTACTATGTTAGGTATTGTAATTGTTAGTGGATGTGTTGGATGTGCTTGAGTGGGTTAAATTAGCATTATGTTTTGTTAGTGGGACAAATATATGGCTAAGATGTAATTAATTTTATTTATTTGTATGGTGTGGATTAATCATGTATTAATATAAATAGAGGAGGGGAACACACCTCTCCACACATTTTCTTCTCTTCTTTCCCCTCAAATTCTTCTTCTCATCTCTCTTTGTAATATATTTTCAATAAATAAAATTAGCTTTATTTTCAATTTCCCAATTTTTTAATTATATATTTTTTATTTTAATACTTCCCTTTATTTCAATTGTGTTTAGCTAAATACTAATAGTTAGGGGAATGTGAAACTCTTAGTAAAAAAAAATGATTTAATCAAATTCTATTTTTAATTATATAAATTAAATTATTTTCTATTAAATTTTATCCATATTTTATATTTTGAAATTTTGATTTATTGTAAACAAATATGGGAGTTTGGCACAATGAATACAATTAATCTTTTGGCAGAAAATAAAAATAAAAGGAATTTATTAAATTAGGTCATTGTCGAGGAGGATTCGCGACTTTTGTTGTAAAATTATAAGTTTTTACCACAGTAAATGTGGTAATTGTGAAATTATAAGTTTTTATCATATTAGGTATAGTAATTATTAGTGGAATGTGTTCGATGTACTTGAGTAGATTTAGTTAGGTATATGTTTTGTTAGTGGGACAAATATAAGATTAAGATGTAATTAGTTTTATTTATTTGTGTGGTGTGGATTAATCTTGTATTAGTATAAATAGAGAGAGGGGAACACACCTCTACACACCTTTCCTTCTCTTCTTTCCCCTCAAATTCTTCTTCTTTCTCTCTTTATAATATATTTTCAATAAATAAAATTAGTTTTATTTTTAATTTTCCAATTTTTTTTATTATATATTTTTTAATTTTAATAATTCCCTTTATTTCAATTATGTTTCGCTAAATACTAATAGTTAGGGGAAGGTGAAATTCTTAGTAGAAAAAAATGATTTAATCAAATTTTATTTTTAATTATATAAATTAAATAATTTTCTATTAAAATTTATCCATATTTTATATTTTGAATTTTGATTTATTATAGACTAACATGGGAATTTGGCACAATAAATTCTTAATATCTTAATATAAAGTATGATAAAATAATATTTTGACTTACTGTACACAAGTTAAGTTTTGTCACATTAAGTACTTAATTCATAATAAAATTAATGGGAAAATAATTGTAATTTATATAATTAATCTTTTGGGCAGTAAAATAATAATAAAAGGAATTTATTAAATTGTATTTATTACTAAGAGTGGATCCATAGCCATAACTATTTAATTTCACAGTTTTTCTCAAATTAAATTACATATATTTAAATTTTATTTTTATTTTTTAGATAAATTTAAATAAACAAATTAAATCATTTCTCTGTGGATCGACTTTGGACTCACCGAGATATAGTATAATTAGGAACTCTTATACTTGAGAGTAAATTAAATGATTTTAAGTCATGTCAAGTTTTTAGCAACAATATCAGGAAATGTATTTATTTTGTTTTATTTTTTTTACTTTTGTGTATATTTTCTGTTACCCCTTTTTCTTTCTTAAATTATGTTATATCCACAAAATCTTTTTGAATCTCACTTTCACGCCAAAAATAATCTAGCTCATTTTCTCATAATTGTAGTTTGACTGCAAAATTATAAAAAAAAAATTTGAATAGGTCCCTTGCCAATATTTCCCATAATTCTCAAATTTGGACCTACAGCTAAACTTCTTTCGACCATATTTATACTTTTTTGGACCTTATTTGGACCCAATAAAAAGAATATTGACTTTAAAAATTACTACGAAGACCCATTAATTTAAATTAATCACTTAATTGGTTGGTAATTTTTCAAATTTGAAAAAAAAAATCTACACTTTGAGATAATTATTTCTTTTCTTTTTTTTTTTAATGTTTGCAATTTAATTTTCGTAGACATAAGTAACCAATACACGTCATTTCTACAATTTGTCTATTTTGGGGTGTTAAGCCCTTGTAAAAATAAGTGAAAAATCGTCAAGTTTCAAAATCATGGTGTGAACATATGTTGAGCAATTCTTTAAATCTATTCTACTATTGGCATAATGTTTCTCCATTTTTTTGAGTAAAAAAGTGATTTGCCTTTTAAAAAAATTGGCTCTATGAGGTGGAAAGATTGTTTTCAAAAAATGTTCTTGCATGTTATTCCAAGTTGATTAATTCAAATTAATGGGCCTTTGTAGTAATTTTTAAAGTCAATATTCATTTTATTATGTCCAAATAAGATTTAAAGAAATCCAAATATGGTCCTAAGAAGTTCAAGCTATAGGTTCGAATTTGAGTATTACGGAAATTTTGGCAAGGGACCTATTCAAAAATTTTCTTCAAGTTGTGGTCAAACTGCAATTATGAGAAGAAAGAGCCAAAAACGAGATTTTTGGGGTGAAAGTGAGATTCAAGAAGATGTTGTGGATATGATAAAATTTAAGAAAGAAAATGGGGGTAAATGAAAATTTACACAAAAAGTAAAAAAAAGAACAAAATAAATACATTTCCCCGGCAACAGCGTCAAAAACTTGACACAACTTAAAAGTATTTAATTTACGCCCAAGTAGAAGAATATTTAGTTATATTATATCTCGATAAGTCCAAGGTCAATCCACAGAGAAATGATTTAATTTGTTTATTTAAGTTTATCTAAAAAATAAAAATAACATTTAAATATATGCAATTTAATTTGAGAAAAGCTATGAAATTAAAATAGTTAGGGCTATGGATCCACTATTAGTAATAAATATAATTTAATAAATTCCTTTTATTTTTATTTTATTACCCAAAAGATTAATTGTATAAATTACAATTATTTTCCCATTAATTTTATTATGAATTAAGTACTTAACGTGACCAAATTTACCTTGTCCACAGTAAGTCAAAATATCACTTTATCATACTTATACTAAGATATTAAGAATTTATTGTGCCAAACTCTCATGTTTGTCTACAATAAATCAAAATTTCAAAATATAAAATATGAATAAAATTTCATAGAAAATTATTTAATTAAATAATTAAAAATATAATTTGATTAAATTATATTTGATTAATCAAAATATAATTATAAATATATATATATATATATAAAGTAGTGTACTAGTTCTTATATATAGCCATATGAGATAACTCTACACTGAACATAATGCATTAGCAAACATGAAAATTGTACATACATACATGATAAATTGCACCAAATAGTATCCAAGCATAACTATCATAATTGTCAGGATCATCATCGCGCAAGCAAAGTAGGGGGAAAACCTCTTAAATACCTGATGTAATTTAACTACATTGTACAGACAGAGTAATTTAAGTCTCAATATGCCTACGCAACACTTAATAAGAACAGTACACATATGGTGACTGGCAATTGTTAACATAAATATTTCTTTAATATTGATTTTGATGATAACAAACTTGATTAATATTGATTTAAAAGCTCAAATTATTCTTTCATATAGTTTTCATATTATAAAGGCTTTATATTCAATAAAAAGTAATTTTATGACTTTTATGTTAATGATTTAAATTGAAAAAGTCTTGAGAACTTTGAAATTAGCAAATATTGCTTAAAATTCTAGAAATTGACTTATTTGACAAGTTTTATAAAGCTTAGGTCATAATATAATTTTATAAAGTTTTTGGGGTCACACTGTAATTTTATAAAATAGTTCACTGTATCAGCCATTGCAACAAACGGCTAACCGACATCTTGATAACGGTTAGCCGACATTGAACAGAATTGAAGAGTAGCCTCTAAATACTAACGACGATCTAACATCTTGAAAATGACGATCCGATATCTATTTAACGGCAATCCGACATTGAGTAAAAAGTCAACAACAACTATGTTTCAGCTCCCAATTATAAATAAGCTCAATCAAATTTAAACAACAACGATTCCAACAATTATCATTGAGCAAATTATTGAGCATACAACTTTCTTTGAGTTTTAAATTCTTGTATTCATCTCACTTACTCACACTTTAGATTTTCATTTGTAATTAAACACATTGTGTGAGAGAGATTTATTTTGTAATATTTTTTAAAATCAAATTGAGAGGTTATAAGTGTTGGGATACACTTGGGATAAGAGATTGAGGATAATCTCTTTGTGTAAAAGTTTATTGACACCTTGGAAGTCAATTATAAGAGTGATTGAAGCCTTGGAGGCTTGCTTAGTGAAATCCTCAAGCCCGGTAAGCTTGGAGGCGTAGACGTAGGCACGGTTAGCCAAACCACGTAAAAATCACGTGTTTGATCTCTTTTCCCTTACTCTTTAATTATTGTGCTTGATTAAATTTAATATTTTTGTTCTTATTAAGGCATTAGATTAAATTGTTGTGTGGTTCGTTTTGCATTAGTTTTTAAAAACTCAATTCACCCCCTTCCTTAGGTTGTCTAGTTATTATTTCAGCAATCACACCTTATGACAGAATCAATCATATAATGTGCATGCATATAATCACAACATAATACTAAATCATGTTATCAAACACAAATGTTCCATCATCATCATCATCATCATCATCATAATAATCTACTCACATATCTTGTTTCACCCTAGATTCGTTAGGGCTCTCGTGAGTTCCTAGATACTTGAATTTCTCCTGTACAAGATTAAAAAATTAACCGTTAGAATTGATATAAAAACTAATATGTATAATGTAAACTAAATCATAATTGTTTAAATTTCATAAATACGTTAACCACTAATCCAAACTATCCAACCTCAATTCCTATAACTTTCTTATTTATTTTCTTCTCACTCACTCTCAGCTTCTCTTTTCTTTTTTCTTTTTTTCTTCTCTTTTCTTCATTTTTCTTTCTCTCCTTTCCCTTCAATTCTTATCTCTTCGAGTTACTCTTTTTTGGTTTGATTTATGGGATTGGGAAATGGTGAGAGCTAATTCAATTCTTCACTTTATATATGCCCACCGCCACCAAGCATGCATACAAGCACACAGGTGAAGCATGCACATGCTCTAATTAAAGCAAGCATCTTGCTGTTGCTTTTTGAAAATCAGCCACGTTTAGCTTACAAGCATGCAGGTGAAGCATGCACGAGACCTCAATGAAGCAAGCAGCTGGCTGCTTTCCACTTAACTTCATTTGTATGCTACATTATACATGGTTTGTTAATTCGTTCTATGGCTAATAGCAACTTGCTGTCCTTCACAATTGACGGCTCTCATTTTTCTTGTTACCACCCTTGAGATCATCCATGATGATCTATAGAGAGTTCCTACTGCGTTTTCATGTACAACGAGTATGCAAGATAAAAGATAATGGATATTGGTTAATTTGACCATCAATGTCCAAAATGTTGCTATCAAAATCCTTTGTGAAGTTGTGTTTTCAATTTCTAGGAAAATCTTGTATAACTAAAAATTGGGTCATTCTATAAAAATTCGGTCATTCTATGATACCTGCTATAATTTTTTTATGACATCAATAATAGAATAGATGTGCATCGTTAGATTAGATTAGCAGTACATAATATTTGTGTTTTAAAAAAAAGATAACTTATTTAATAATTATTTTTACCGGTTTCTTAATGATTTAAAGTGGTGGATAATTTTTGTGAAATAACTACACTACCCTTACGGTTTGAAGTAATTTATTTGAATAATATTTTTATTTTAAAATTACTTTTCAACCCTATTTTAAATTTTGCAATGCTGTTAATTTTTTTTATTATAAACATTTCAAAATTTATTACTATTAAGTATGTAATATATGATATCTAATAGATTATCTAACACAAACATATAAATAAGTTGCAATATACATATGTGCATACATACATACATACATACATACATGCACAACATAAATTGTATTAAAGAATTTCTAGGTGAGATTGTTTGTAATATAAAAAATACTTAATTACTGATATTTTAATGCAATTTATCATTATTAAAATACACATTATTTTATATATCTAAATGATCATTTTATAATTGATCACGAAGTATTATCAATTTTGACACCCATTTGGCATATATAGCTATACCATGAAATTATGGTTAAAATTTAAGTTTTGTGAGCCTACTTTCATTTTATTTTTTAATATCACTTTGTTGTTCATAAAAGTTAAATCTAACATGTATTCTTAATTAGATATAGTTTATGAATTATGAAAGATTAGTTTATTGATATTTTTGGATGGCAACTATAAAATTTATGTTAACCTAGAGTCATTATTTTTGTGATGCTAGTTAACGGTGGCAATAAAAAAAAATTACATCTGATAATATTGGTACACTAAAGGGATTAATGTTGATTGAAGTTGAAATGTTGAAGCCGAAGGGAGGCAGGACGATAGTCCTTAAAGCAAAGTTGTAATCTCAGATAGTGATCTGTAATTTTTGTAACTATTTCCTACGTAATTTCTGCAAATACAACGCTGAAACAAAGTAATTATAGCAAACAAATCCAAATTACACCAATAAATTTTTTTAATATTCAATAATTATATCCATTTATCATGAAAAGAGTACCAATTTAATTAGTAGTTTATAGTATTAATTGCTGCACCAGCTATCTTTTGTGTTGTTACCTTCGTTGAGCTTATCCGTGATGATTTGGGGAGTGAGCTGTATCATCTGAACAGATCATCGGCAAGTGCTGAGTCATGCCAAGTCATTGTACAGATATGAGTGAGGTGACGAGTGCTGGTGCAAGGATCCTCATCGAGACCTTTGGTCAAACACTTAGTTCAATATATCAAACACCTTATACAGTATCGTTTACAGTGAAATATTGACCAACCCAAAATCACACATACATTGCATGACAAGGCTAGCTTCATAGAGTTGCTGTCATGATTACGTACTAATACACTTTTTAATAATTATTTTTAGATTAAAGATAGAGTTCTGCTATTTGAACCCTACGACGACAAAGGGACGACAAAAACGTGGGTCTCTTTGTTTGTTGTTTCAACTCCATTCATCATTCTTTTTTAGTTATTTTTTTCATTTAAAAAAAATATTAAAATAATGAAAAAGAAACCACAAAAGTAACGAAAAGAGATGATAATAGCAACATTTTTTTAGTTCCGATTTTTCTTGTTGTCTTCTCTTTCTGCATCTCTCACCTCTCATTTAACGTGAGCCATCTACATTTAACAAGGAAAAATCGGTTCCCTCTCTGCATCTCACTTATCACAAGGAAGAAGTTAGAACTGGATTTGCAAATAAATGCAACTTGATAAAATTGATACTGATTAATTGGTAAGTTGATGACTCTCATTACATTCAAATAAAATTTTTGTTGTGTTCCATATATTTAAATGGTTAGAATATTTAATTTAAATTGTAAAAATCCGTAGATTTTTTCTTTTTATCTAATTAAATTGTTATGATTTTTTTTAATTTAAATGGGTGAAAATAATATAATAAATTATAACAATTTCTTAATATGTTTTATATATGTTAGGATTTGTTTTTAATTTAAATGGTTAGAAATAATGGAATAAATTATAACAATTTTTTAATGTGTTTTATATATGTTAGGATTTTTCTTAATTTAAATGGCTGGAAATAATGGAATAAATTATAACAATTTCTGAATGTGTTTTATATATGTTAGGATTTTTCTTAATTTAAATGGCTGAAAATAATGGAATAAATTATAACAATTTCTAAATGTGTTTTATATATGTTAGGATTTTTTAAATTTAAATTGCTGAAAATAATGGAATAAATTATAACAATTTTCAGATGTGTTTTATATATTTAAGTTGTTAGGATTTTATAATTTAAATTGCTGGAGATAATGGAATAAATTATAAAAATTTGTGGATGTGTTTTATATATTTAAATTGTCAGGATTTTTTAATTTAAATTGCCGGAGATAATGGAATAAATTATAAAAATTTGTGGATGTGTTTTATATATTTAAATTGTTAGGAATTTTCGTTACTAGACAAAAATGTTATATAAGTTTCTTAATACAAATGTTAATTATTTTGTAGAAATGGAGAATTTGGAAAATGAGCATGCATTTGAAGAGTTGCAGGAAACAAGAGCTAACGATGTAGATGAAATTGTGGAACCGAACAAATGTGAACCAGCTCTTGGAATGTTATTTGATAATCATGAAGAAATGTTTGCATTTTACAAAGCTTATGGTAAACAAGAGGGGTTTCCTGTGAAGGTTCGAAGTGTTAAGAAGGGGACCGATGGAATTGTAAAATATGCGACATTTGCATGTGGGCGAGCAGCAAGTCAGAAAGTAAATCAGCTAATGCATTGAAGCCGAAACCGAATGTGAAAAATGGTTGTGATGCAAAAATTGGAGGTTGTCTAAATAAATATGGAAAATGGGTTCTTCGAACTTTAAATCTTCAACACAATCATGGATTGAGTCTAGACAAAGCTAAGTATTTCCCATGCAATCGTAGAATTAGTGCAAGCGCTAAAAAATGAATTGAAATGAATAATTGTGCAGGAATTAGAATTGCCCAAAATTTCAATTATATTGTTGTTGGAGTTGGTGGGTATAAAAATGTGTCATTCTTAGAAAAAGATTGTAGAAATTTTGTTGACAAAACAAGGCGATTACAGCTTGAGGAATGAGATGCTATGGCGCTTTTAAAGTACTTCCAGAAAAAGCAAGCAGAATGTGATGGATATTTTTTTTAGCATTAATTTGGATGAAGATGATTGATTAAAGAATGTGTTTTAGGCAAATTCGAGGAGTAGGGCAGCTTACAAATATTTTGGAGATGTCATCACATTTGACACTACATATCAGACCAACAAGTATGACATGATATTAACGCCCTTTGTCGGAGTTAATCACCATGGACAATCTATTTTGTTGGGATGCGGATTGATTTCACGCGAGGATACAAAGACATTTACGTGGTTATTTGAGGCGTGGCTATCATGCATGTGTGATTCTCCTCCCCTTAGTATCATTACAGATCAAGACAGGGCAATGCAAAAGGCAATTGAAAATGTTTTTCCTACTACTAGGCAGTTTTATTTTCGTAGTATAAAAGTTCTTTTCTTTTTAAAAAGTGATGATAATACAAATTTAAATAAAACGAAGTCTATAAAACATCAACAAAGAAATTAACTTCACTTATTTCTATCAAAGGAAAGAATTTGTTAAAAATAAACTAATAATTTATAAGAGAATTTGTAATCCTAAAATATCAAAATGAAGATTTTACACAAAAAAAACTCATGATTATCATATTTTATTTAGGAATTCATTGATTCTACAAAAGTCAGCATGTGCCATGGCACCCTCCAGTCTGAATGGGGTTCCACCCCTGTGACCACGAGGAAGATATTGATGCACATAATCTTTTGGAAGAAGACCAGCCAGAAGGGAACACACCTTCTGCTGGAAATGGTAGAGACTTATGAAGACAAGTACAACAAGAGAAAATATGGGCCGAAACAGGTGGAAGGTAGTGAATATATCCAAGGAGCTATCATAAATGTACCACCCATCTAAACTGCCATGTGAAAAAGAAGGTGGAGCATTCCTTTGATAGAAAAATTACAAAAATCATCCACAAGAGTGTCCACAATCACCCAAAACCTCAGCCTAGTTGCCAACCGTTGCTTGGATCGGCAACTTTATTTGATGAAGTGTCAGAGAGAAGTGTTAGCTTTTATAGCTATACATATTGATTTTGATGATAACAAAACACATGTATTGATTAAACAAAGATTTATAAATTGTGTTTTTATAATAAGAAAATGAAGTTATAAAATCAAAGTGTTTTGGACTAAAATGAATGTGTTTTTAAAGCCTTTGATTTTGAATTTCGAATTTGGACTTAAATGACAAGTTTTGAAATCTTTGATTTTAATAAGTATTATTATAAAATTTCGGAGTTGGATGTTTTTATAAACATTTGAAATGTTTTGGCCCATACTATAATTTATGAATATTTTGGACTAAAGTGAAAGGTTTTGAGAACTTTGAAAATATGGGTATTATGTTGAAAAGAACCTTTGTACGAAACAATAAAATATTTGGTGCCACAACATAATTTCAGAAAGTTTTTGGATTAGTAAATTAATTTTTAGAAATTCTGAAACTGGACCTATTTGTAATGTTTTCTGACTTTTTGGGTCATAATATAGTTTTATAAAGTTTTAGGGTCAAACAGTAATTTCAAAAAATAATTCACTGTAGTCGTCACTGTAGCAGTTACTGTAGCAACCAGCTATCCGGATAAGGAAATCCGGTAAGCCGAATTCGGGCAGCAAGTAACCAAAATGCAAGCGGCTAACCGGATGTGTAAATCCGGCAAGCCGGTTTTCTGGGCAAAATTCCTGCAAACCGAAAGAGGCAATCCGGATGTGAAATCCGGCAAACCGGAAGCGGGCAGAATGTAACCAAAATACAAGCGGCTATCCGGATTCAACAAACGGCAGGCCGGATGTTCAAGATTTCAAATTTGTGATTGTAACGGTAACATGAAGCGGCTAATCGGATGAGACAACCGGCAAGCCGGTTACGGCACAAAATGTGCATAACGACTAGTTTTTGAGTTCAAACTATATAAACTCAAAACCAATTCATTTTTGGCAAGAAAAGAAAAGCCAAGCAAGCATAAATAAGTGCACACAACACATATTGAGCTTCATTTTCGTAACTCATCATTTATTAGCTCATCTTTGTTCTTCAATTTGTATATCCACTCTTAAAAAGAGATTGAGTGTTGTATTTATCATTTCTCAAATTGTGAGATTACAAGTGTGGGAAACACTTGGGGTAAAGAGATTGGGGATATAATCTCTTGTTGTAAAGGTTCATTGACACCTTGAAGTCAATTGTAAAAGCTTGAAGCCTTGGAAAGGCTTGGATAGTGAAATCCTCAAGCGGGTGAGCTTGGAGGCGTGGACGTAGGCGGGGATAGCCGAACCACGTAAAAATCCTTGAGTTCGTTTTTCTCTTCCCTTACTCTTTTAATTATTGCGCTTTAATTGAATTTATTGTTTTCGAATTTTATTAAGGCATTAGATTGGATTGTTGTGTGGTTTGCTAGGATAAGTTTTAAAATTCCAATTCACCCCCCCTCTTGGGTTGCACACTTGTATTTCAATTGGTATCAGAGCGAGGTGCTCTTGTGTAGACTTAACCGTCTAGAGTTAAAAGATCCATGGCAACCCATAGTGACTCAACCTTTAGGGAAGGACAATCCACAATTAGACCACCGTTCTTTGACGGTAATGACTACCCATATTGGAAAACTAGGATGAGAATTTATTTACAAGCTTTAGATTATGCTATTTGGGAAATTGTTTGTGATGGTCCATTTATGCCTTTGACTAAAAATGAAGTCGGGGAAGATATTCCAAAACCTTAACGGGAATGGAATGATTTGGAAAAGAGAAAAGCTTCTCTAAATTCCAAAGCCATGAATGCCTTGTTTTGTGCACTTGATAAGAAAGAGTTTCATAGAGTGTCTAGTTGTGAAAGTGCTAATGAAATTTGGCATAAACTTGAAGTTGTTTATGAAGGCACGAATCAAGTGAAAGAGGCTAAAATTAGTAGGTACACTCGGCAATATGAATTGTTTCAAATGGAACAAAATGAGAGTGTATATTCTATGTATACTAGATTTACGGACATAGTGAACACTCTAGGAGCCCTAGGAAAGACTTTTTCAAATAGCGAGAAAGTTAAGAAAATCATTAGGTCGTTACCTAAGGAATGAAGATAAAAAAGGACTGTCATTGAGGAAGCTAAAGATTTGAATATCTTACCTATTGATGATTTAATTGGCTCTCTTATTTCTTATGAGGAAGACATGGCAGCCGAAAGAGGCAATGAGGAGAAGAAGAGAAGTATTGCTCTCAAAGCCTCGAAACATGAGAGTGATGAGGAAAGCGAGCTGGATGAGGAGGAGATGGATATGCTGGCTAGGAGGTTCATAAAATTTTTTAAGAAATTCAGTGAGCGAAGAAAATTTAGAGACCTCAAGAACCGAAAGGAGAAAAATGATGTAATCAAATGTTATGAATGCAAGAAGCCTGGACACATACGACCGGAGTGTCCTCTTCTCAACAAACTCAAGAAGAAAGCTATGGTGGCCACATGGGATGATAGCGATGAGGAAACAAGTGATGAGGATGAGCAACAAGAAATGACAAACTTAGCTCTCATGGCCGTTGGGGAAGAATCATGTGATGAACTTGATGAGGTAAATGATCTTTTTACTTATAATGAATTATATGATGCTTTTAAAGATTTGCATGATAATTGGATAAAAATTGGTAAAAAGAATGCATGTCTTAAAAAGAAAATGGTAAAGCTCACAAATGAAAATGAATCTCTAAGTGCAAAGATTACATGTGTAGAATTAGAGAATAAAACATTGCATGATAGAGATGCATTATCAAATGAGAAACCTAGCACTTCACATGAGCATCTAGAATCATATGTAGATGATTTGAAAAATGAAAAGGATGCTTTACAAAAATGCAATGACTCATTAAATAAAAAGATTAAAGGACTAGAGTTAGCTAATAAAATGTTGCATGATAGAATTGCATCTTTTAAAGATAAACAAAGTATTTCATACGAGCATGAAAAATCACATGTTGATAAATTGATGAAAGAAAATGATGTGCTTAAGAAGAAGAGCAATGAGCTAAATCAAATTGTGTTAAAATTTGCAAATGGGCAAAAGATGTTGGATAATATGCTTAACTCACAAAAATGTGTTTTTGATAAAGGAGAACTTGGGTATAAGCCTTACTTGAAACAAAAATATTATAAGAGTTATTTTGTTAAGGCTACCTCCACATGTGATCATAAAATTGCTTGTCATTATTGCAATCAAAATGGTCATATGAAGCTTGATTGTCCTATTAAAAGAAAAGTATATTATGGAGTCAAATGTATTTGGGTTCCAAAAGGAACTAAATCTAACGTTCAAGGACCCAAGAGTATTTGGGTACCAAAGCACACAACTTGAATATTTTTTTGTAGGTACCACAATCAAGGAATCGTGGAGAAGTTCCTTGATGAAGCTTGTGAGGATAATCGCTTGATCATGCTCGAGGAGACAAAGATAAGGCAAGATGATTTAATTGTTTTGGTAACAATTCTTGCCATATTAATCTTGTTGAATGAATCATGATAAATGAATTTGCGAGAGTATGCTTGTATGTTTACATGATTGAGTTATCATTGTATTTAACATTGAGTGCTTTATCATTATTCATGGTTATATATATATGATGATAGCTTGTCAACTAATCATGATAGCTTTGTTTGATTTTGATGATCATATAATGCCTAAGCATGATAAATAAGCGATATGCTTTAATTCTCAATCTTTGAAAGCTTACATATTTCATGATTGTGTGATGAATATGCATGATGAACATGTTATAAATTTGAGTTTTATGATTGGATGTTAATTATATTGATCCATGCATTAAAATGGTTTTTGAAAGCATTCGGATCATTAAAATGGTTTTAAAATTGTTTGGAAAACAAAGGAGTCTTTGAAAATCTTAGTCTGCACAAGCTGCAATGAATTGGTCATAACTCCATCTAGAGAACTCCAAATCCAGCTCTGTAAAATTTATTGGAAAGCTAACTTAATTATCTTTCCAACGGTATATAGCTTGAATATTACTTCTGTCTCAATCAATACAGTTTTTCATTTTGAATTCTGTCGGGACAAATTTCGGATAACCGGATTTGCATTCCGGAAAACCGAATTGGTTTTGGTTACTCTCGGGTCATCATTCGGACAACCGGATTTACCAATCCGGAAAACCGGATTTGCTAAGCTTTCTCTATGTCTCTCAACCGGATAACCGGTTCTTAAAATCCGGAAAACCGAATTCAAGAGGCAAACTTTCTGTCTCAAACCGGTCTACCGGTTAGCAAAACCGGAATGCCGAATTCGCATGAAAAGCTTGCTGGATCAAAACCGGATTTCCGGTTCAAGTTAATCCGGAAAACCGTTTTGGGTCTTCATCTTTCTGTTCACAACCGGCTAGCCGGTTAGTGAAATCCGGCAAGCCGGATTCGTGAGCTGTTGGCTCTGTTTTTGCTTCTTCCTCTTCCTTTGTTAATTTTCTGCACTTGTTCTTCCTCTCTCTTTCAAAACCGTGAGCCACCCTCTTCCATTTCCAATCAATTCCTCTTCATTTCTCAACCATTTTTATGCCAAGATCAATCTCTTAATGTTGGGGAAAAATTAGGTTTTTAATTTTTTATAAAACCTTTTTAATGACCGTTCTCATATAATATATAAGAACACGTAATCTAGAAATCGTACCTTGAAAATCCGAGTTGGCTTTTTCCGCTGAAGTGATTTAGGCTCCTGGATCACGATCTGCCACCACCACTCCTGTTAGATCACGATCCGCCACCACCACGCCTGTTAGATCACGATCCGTCACCACCAAGCTTGTTGGATCACGAACTGTCACCAATGATCTTCCAGGTTATGACTCAGGTTTGATCTGCACTTGACGTGTGGGCGCCTTTATCACTACCAAAGCAACTAGCACGAGAAAATTTTTCTCTCAACAATAGAGAGAAAAATCTTATTCTCTAATTTGTATAAAGTGGCTTCTCTTTTTTTCTGTTGAGAAAATAAGCCTTTTATATCTCCCTCTTAGTGAAACCCTAGGCTCCAAATTAAACTCACGTTATTTACTTTTCCAATAGGGGACCCACCTTGTAAAATAACATAAGGCCCCTTATACAAAAGCTAATTAAATGGAGCCTCCCACTAAATGATATATTTAGGCTTTTGACCCAAATTGCTAGTTATCTTGCTTATTAGTCCAGTAGTGGTGCAGTCAATTAAATGAGCTAACCCGGGGATCATTTGGGAACATACAATAGTGGCTACAATAATTAGGCATGTAATTAAACTAGCCAAATTATTTAATTCCAAATCTACTCCACTAAAAGATTGGAACTGACTTCCATAATTGTATGCTCGAATAATAATTCGTCCCAAGCCACATTGATTTCTTTACTGCGCAATCCTTTGTACCACATCGTTAATTAAATTGATATCTCAACTGTCCAATCAATTTAATAACATCTTATTCCTTGATCCTTACTGGTTTTCTCTAATGATCATTTTCAACATATTAAATATGTTGACACACTCTGGCCAGAGAATTTTATGATCAAGTGCCGAAAACCTATCAAGAGATGTGTGGTACAAATTCTATATTGTTAATCTATAACTCCAATACTCATAATTGCTCCCACCAAGATACCGGGTAATCTTGACCACAAGGATGTGTCGTGCCCATTGGTAACTCAAATGGAATAACAATCACAATAATGAAATCATAATTAACTCAAGATTAAGATTACAGTAAAATCAACGCCTATGAGATTTAATAAGTCTGACAGTTATTACAAAGTTAATTAAATCTCATATGTGATCCAGTTCAATGTAGTCGTACTACATCAATAAATTCATACGTGATTAAGACAAATCATTCAATGAATTTATTACAGTTTATACCTAAATAAAGTGCCCAACTTTATTTATCAACTGCGAACTAAATTTATTTAATCATAAGATAACTTGTATTTATGTCTTCTGTGAATCCACATGGTGATCACATAAATACATATAATATGATTAAATGGACTTTAATACAAATATAAATGCAATTAAGATATTTGAATAAAATACCTCATTAATTTTATTAATCAGAAAAAATGTTTATTATAATTAAATAAACACATATGCTTTTAAAGAGCATAATATCCCAACACTTAAACCATTACCCATGCATTTCATCTTCATTAAATTCTTCTCTATCATCATTTCTTCACTTGTTCCTCATCATTTCTATACCTCTCATTCACGCGTGAACAGTACCACGCCATTTCTTTCTCAAATCTCTTCATCTTTCACTCATTTTCATCTTAAATCATCTCTTGGATCAATATAATCGGTTTAAAATCATCAATTTCACTCATTATTTTACAAAACCGAATTTATCCATTTTGGGTATATGCACCTACATTTTCATATGCATAATTGTTTTAATTGTGGATTACGGATAATGGTTGTTTAATATTAAGACATGTTATATTTGGATGATGTTTTATGCTTGATTCTTATGTGTTGCTTGATGACTTGGTGGAGTTGTTGATTTGTTATATTTAAGCTTATATGGAAGTGTTTTTAATCACATTGTGTATTTGAGGATTTGTTCATTTTTAAGGGGAGATTCTGCTGAAATTTTTGCTCGCCCAAAATTGGTAATATCTTTATTGAACTATTTTTTTTGATTGCGGGATTCTATTTTCTTTTAAAGGGGAGACAAAGTAATATATCATTTCGATGTTGTCAAACGGCGAAGAATAACATGAATTTTGAATAATTCTTTTGGTGTTTGATATTTGATTATGATGACGATTTTGATGATTTTGAGATAATGATGATTTGATCACATAGTTGTTTTATATGATAATTTTATGTCATGAGTTGTTGATTTGGTAATAAATGGAATAATGGTTCATGATATTTTTGTGTGATTTGGCTTGTATCATGATTTATAATCATTTGGGAGTAATATTTTTAAACTTGTATTTGAGGTGATGCTTGTTGTTAGGGGGAGATAATTTGAGAGTTTGATAGTTTTTGGGAGTTTTAAGAATAAATTTGAAAATGTTTTACAAATGAGAATATTTTTTTTTTAATACTTACTTGAGCAAAAATCTTTTTATTGACCATTTTTTTTAATTTGGCCATATATTTAGGGGGAGCATCTAATATGATTTTGGATAATATGCATTTTGAATTTTTTTTTATATGTCCAAAGGGAGAGAATGTGTTGAAATTTCTCTCGGACAAACATGAGTAATGAATTTGCTACTCTTATTCTTTTCCTTTAAGTTTTTCTTTTTGATCATGAAGGGGGAGAAGAATACATGCTTTTAAATTTATAAAAATTTACTACTCTCTTTCTTTGCCAATTTAGTTTTTCTTTTTGATGATGAGGGGGAGAATTATTTAATATGTGTTATAAAAAGTGTTTTAAAAATATGCATGTATCTAGGTGGAGTATGCATGTATGCAGGGGGAGTTTGTTTCAAATAAATTTTTCTTGAACCTTGCATTGATTAAGGGTGAACTTTTTATAACTAGATTAAATCTTTGTAATGTATTTTGTCATCATCAAAAAGGGGGAGATTGTTAGCTTTTATAGCTATACATATTGATTTTGATGATAACAAAACACATGTATTGATTAAACAAAGATTTATAAATTGTGTTTTTATAATAAGAAAATGAAGTTATAAAATCAAAGTGTTTTGAACTAAAATGAATGTGTTTTTAAAGCCTTTGATTTTGAATTTCGAATTTGGACTTAAATGACAAGTTTTGAAATCTTTGATTTTAATAAGTATTATTATAAAATTTCGGAGTTGGATGTTTTTATAAACATTTGAAATGTTTTGGCCCATACTATAATTTATGAATATTTTGGACTAAAGTGAAAGGTTTTGAGAACTTTGAAAATATGGGTATTATGTTGAAAAGAACCTTTGTACGAAACAATAAAATATTTGGTGCCACAACATAATTTCAGAAAGTTTTTGGATTAGTAAATTAATTTTTAGAAATTCTGAAACTGGACCTATTTGTAATATTTTCTGACTTTTTGGGTCATAATATAGTTTTATAAAGTTTTGGGGTCAAACAGTAATTTCAAAAAATAATTCACTGTAGTCGTCACTGTAGCAGTTACTGTAGCAACCGGCTATCCGGATAAGGAAATCCGGCAAGCCGAATTCGGGCAGCAAGTAACCAAAATGCAAGCGGCTAACCGGATGTGTAAATCCGGCAAGCCGGTTTTCTGGGCAAAATTCCTGCAAACCGAAAGCGGCAATCCGGATGTGAAATCCGGCAAACCGGAAGCGGGCAGAATGTAACCAAAATACAAGCGGCTATCCGGATTCAACAAACGGCAGGCCGGATGTTCAAGATTTCAAATTTGTGATTGTAACGGTAACATGAAGCGGCTAATCGGATGAGACAACCGGCAAGCCGGTTACGGCACAAAATGTGCATAACGGCTAGTTTTTGAGTTCAAACTATATAAACTCAAAACCAATTCATTTTTGGCAAGAAAAGAAAAGCCAAGCAAGCATAAATAAGTGCACACAACACATATTGAGCTTCATTTTCGTAACTCATCATTTATTAGCTCATCTTTGTTCTTCAATTTGTATATCCACTCTTAAAGAGAGATTGAGTGTTGTATTTATCATTTCTCAAATTGTGAGATTACAAGTGTGGGAAACACTTGGGGTAAAGAGATTGGGGATATAATCTCTTGTTGTAAAGGTTCATTGACACCTTGAAGTCAATTGTAAAAGCTTGAAGCCTTGGAAAGGCTTGGATAGTGAAATCCTCAAGCGGGTGAGCTTGGAGGCGTGGACGTAGGCGGGGATAGCCGAACCACGTAAAAATCCTTGAGTTCGTTTTTCTCTTCCCTTACTCTTTTAATTATTGCGCTTTAATTGAATTTATTGTTTTCGAATTTTATTAAGGCATTAGATTGGATTGTTGTGTGGTTTGCTAGGATAAGTTTTAAAATTCCAATTCACCCCCCCTCTTGAGTTGCACACTTGTATTTCAAGAAGTAACAACAATGCAACTTGTGTAACTCGGTTCCACTAGCCCACATCATCTGCTTCTATTGCAACAGAGCCTCATGATCCATCATCAACCCGATTTAATGTCAAAGTTATAGTTGTCACCACCCTTCTAGATGGGTGGTGCCAAACCATTAACATTTTCAACACGGCCAGTTATTTTTTGTGGTGGCGAAATGCTTGAAAAAGAAAAAAAATAAAAGCGACCCAAATTGAAGTCCAAGGAGGTGCCGCCCAAGGAAATAAAAAGAAAATTTTGACAAGAAAAATCAAAGGCGGTTAAAAATAATAATAATAATAATTTTAATATTATTAAATGTTACAACTGTGGCAAGAAATGGCACGTCAAGAAAGACTGTTGGAACAACCAGAAAATAAGAGATGACAAAGAACCTGAGTCATCCAATGCTTAGGGGGTGTGTAGTAAGTACCTCGAATGATGGTGAAATTCTCTACAGTGAGGCAACAACTGTTTCAGAAGTCAGAAAATGGTTGTCTGGCATTTGGCTTATAGACTTAGGAGCTACCTGGCACATGACCTCTCGAGAGAATAGTTCCACACATATAATTCTATCTTAGGAGGATCTGTATATATGGGTGAAGATCATGCCTTGGAGACCGTTGGTATTGGTCAGTCAAAATAAAAAAGTTTGATGGTACAATTCACATAATTGAGGAGGTATGACATGTCAAAGGTTTGAGGAAGAATTTATTGTCCTTAGGAAAAATGGATAGTCAGGGGTACAAAACTCATGTGGAGAATGGAATTATGAAGATTGTTAAAGGCGCGCTTGTATTGATTAAGGCATAAAAGCTCGGTGCTAATCTATTCATACTTATAGAAGAAACACTACAAGAAGCTGATGCGTGTGTTGCATCAAACAAAGAAGAGTCAACGATGATGTGGCATCTCAAACTTGGCCACATGTCGGAACAAAGTTTGAGGATTCTCTCTAAGCAAAAATTGCTTCTAGGGCTCAAATCGGTAAGCTTACTATTTTGCAAGCATTGTGTTACAAGTAAGTAGTAAAGATTAAAATTCAGTAGATCTATTGCTAGAAGTAAATGCATTCTAGACTTGGTTTACTTTGATGTTTGGGAATCACCAGACATATCTATGAGAGATGCAAAGTACATGATAACTTTCATTGATGATTATTCCATGAGATGTTAGGCGTATCCAATTAAGAAAAAATCAGATGTGTTTCCAGTGTTCAAACAGTACAAAGTGCGGGTTGAACTTGAATCCGGGAAAAGGATCAAGTGCTTGAGGACAGATAGCGGTGGAGAGTATACAGATGGCGAGTTTATTGCTTGTTGTACGTAAGGAGATATTCAGAGGTAATTCACGATGGCATATACTCCTCAACAAAATGGAGTGGTAAAGTGGATGAACATAACTCTTACAGAAAAAATAAGAGTTATGTTGAGAACTGTTAGTCTACCTAACTCATTCTGGGCAGAAGCAGCCAAAACTGCTTGTTATATAGTAAATCGGTCACCATCCACGGTAATTGAATTGAAGACACCAATGGAGATGTAGATTGGAAAGCCAACTGATTACTCCTACCTACATGCATTTGGATGCCTTGTGTACGTGATGTACAATGCCCAAGAACGAACAAAGTTAGATCTAAAATTTAGAAGGTGTATCTTCTTAGGGTATGCTGATGGAGTAAAGGGGTATCGTTTGTGGAACCCTACTGCCCACAAGATTGTCATCAGTAGAGATGTTATCTTTGTAGAAGATCAACTGTAAAGAAGAGATGTGGATGATAGCACTGTAAAAGAAAAGTTAGAAACTGTACCAGTATATGTAAAAAATAATCCGAAAAAAGAATATTCAATTCCTCTGAAGCAGCACCAAAGCACGAGGAACAAGAACCAGTAGAGTTCAAGGATCCAGAAGTTCGTCGGTCAACTCGTGAGAGACAACCACTAGTGTGGCACTCGGAGTATGTCACAGAGATCAATGTTGCATACTGTCTTCTAACAGAAGATAGAGAGCCATCAATTTTCCATGAAGCTTTAAACAACTCAGACATGTTACTTTGTGAATGATAGCAATACAAGAATAAATTGAAGCTCTACACGAGACGTGCAAGATTGGTGGTGAAAAGATATGCTTAAAAAGAAGTATTGACTTTAATGAGATATTTTCTTTAGTGGTTTGACTTACAACAATAAGAGTAGTCTTGACAATGTGTACTACATTTGACCTACATTTAGAGCAGTTAGATGTGAAAACTGCATTTCTTCACGGAGAACTTGAAGATGAAATTTATATGCTCCAACCAAAAGGTTTTGCTGAAATAGGAAAGAAGAACTTGGTTTGCAAGTTGAAAAAATCTTTATACAATCTCAAACATGTGCCGAGGTGTTGGTATAAGAGATTTGATTCCTTCATCATGAGCTTTGGATACAACAGACTCAGTTCAGACCATTGTGCATATTACAAGAGGTTTGAAGATAATGATTTCATCATTTTTTTTGTTGTACGTGGGTGACATGTTGGTTGGTAGCAGGCCCCAACAAAGATTGAGTCTAAGAATTGAAAGCACAATTGGCTAGAGAGTTTGAAATGAAGAAAAATCAAAGGCAGGTAATAATAATAATAATAATAATAATAATATTTTAATAGCCAAATTTTGGCTATAAAAATGGAGCTCTCCATTTCGTTTTTTCATTTAATTTTTTGTGAGAGAGAAAGTAGAGAGCTTGAGTAATTTTAAGAGATTAAAATTATAAAGTTCTTGTGTGTCTAGTGAGTGAGAGATTGAGTGTATTGGGTTTTGGGTAGTAAGTCAAAATATTATAATATTTATAATCTTCATATCACTAGTGAAATATTTTTTTTCTGTCTTCGCCCGTGGATGTAAATTAAAATCCGAACCAAATAATTTTTTGGTGTCTTCTTTTGTACTTGTTATTTATTTTCTTCTAATTTCACTTAACTGTGCCCCTTCTTCACCCACCAATTTCATAACATTTAAAACTATAAAGGAAATTACGGTTTAAAAAAATGTAAAGAAAATTACGATTTAAATCTGAAAAACCCGAACCGAGCAATCAAGTTGATTAAATTCTGTTTTGGATTATTGTTTCTAAAAAAACCGACCATTCAATTTGATTTGGAACCGAACCATTGTCCACCCCCCTAATTTTTACGGTTATTATAACTTTTTTCCTTTTTTTTTTTTTTAAACCAAGCATTGATAGTTAATTTCACAAGAAAATTGCATACAATTGCATAAAATTAACCAAGTCCCTTCTAGCCTCCTTTTTTCATGAAGAGGAAATTATCGAGTAAAGTTCCTTTATTTGCTCTCTCACTTGTGCGTCAATGCGAGTGTGTAGACGGTGCCATACAGCCATGGCGGCTTGTTTTAATTTGAATTGTTGGATTAATTATGATAAATATTTAGAACTTCAGTCGGTCAAAATTTTAACTTAAATACACACGCGTGTGTGTATTTTCTGCAGCTGAAACATAAAGTAAAACCGATGAAGAATGACTGAACTTTCCTTTGCTATTTTTCCTTTGCTATTTTCAGTTGGTCAAAAATAATTTTTACTAAACATTTAAGTCATATTTATTATAGTTAAAAAGTAGTTGATTATTTTATCAACAACGACAATGACGAAGCAGTAGCATTAGCAAAGACGGAGCAGCAACAACAAGAACAAAGACGGGGAATGTGTAAAACATGAGCCGATTTTGGGCACGAGGAAAGAGCTGTAACGGTGAATTGCTGTTGAAAGACAAGAGTAGCAGCCATGCTGAGAGAGAGAGAGAGCAGCGAGTTTAGATCTGTTGGAATAAGTCAAGTCTCGAACGTGCAGTAGTATTACACCCGCACACCCAAAACAAAAATGAAAACAAAGCCCACAAAAATGGTACCGGACGGGCCCCTATTTTCTTACTCATAGCCTTTTACAATCTTGTCACACCACCCTTCACAAAAACAATTTATGGGAGCGATAAAACTTTTTTGTTAGGCTTAATACTAACGGTGGGGTTATTTGAACCCACCAATTTACTCAATAAATTTATTTATTAAATAAATTTATCTTTAAATTTTAAAATTTTAAATTTTACTCAGTAAACCCACTAAAATACCTAATATGCCCTTTCTAAACCCAGTTTTAATAATAATAGTGATTTTACTCATTAAGCCCATAATATTCATTTATAAATCCATTAGATTGAAAATTGATTATTAATTAGAAATTTAATAATTAATTTTGAGTGAATGACCCTCGTTTAAGAACAAATGAATCAAAATATTCTAAATGGAGAAAATAGTTGTCATCATGAAATTATTTTTTTAAGTTATATTATATTGGTGAGAAAAATATTGTATGATGGTATGAAAATCTAATATGAGGAATTTGAGAAAAAATATTTTTTTTCAGAATTTGGAAAAAAACAATAATTGATTATTAATTGAAAATTTAATCATCAATATTAATTAAATAATTTTGAGTGAGGGGTCATTCCCAAACGAATCATAACAATTAATCCTCCATAAAATCAATATCCATCAAATCAATAACAATTAATTTTGTTACTCTGAATCAACTCACATGTACCTATTTAACAATATATATGGCTTGAGAAAAGAATCTCACCTCTTGATTGATTAGGGTTTAATGAAAATTTGATTAGGGTTCTATAAAACTATGTTGAATATAAAGATGAGTTTAAAAAGTAAAAATTCTGTTTTTTTTTAATTATATTCTAGTGTCCATAACTGTAATTTAATTTAAGAATATTTTAATAATAAAAAATTATTTTTAAAATGAATTTATTGAATAAATTAGTGGGTTCAAATAGTCCCACCCTAATACTAATAAGACTCAATACCAATAGATGATTTTAATTGAATATAAAACCGAAGCCTAACTCCATTGATTAATTGACAAGTATGCGTGTGTTTAATTAATAAAAACATTAAAAAAATTATTCAAATTAAATAGTTTTAAATATCTTTAGAATTATGGTGTAAAAAGTTTCAGAAGCAAAGATGGTAAGTACGATAACGAATGAGGGAAGCCGTTACAGATGAGCAAGATGCCGTGATTGCCAATAACAAACTTTTAGAAGTCATCACTTCTAAAAAAGCATAAACATGGGATTAAATCCTATTGACATCCCTATACCATGCTAAACTTACAAAGTCGGAATACAAAAACAGTCCTCAAATCCGCACACATTACGTGTCACTCGATATGAAAATAATTGCATCAGCTATCAAAATATTAGGAAAATTTAAGCTATCCATACTTGTTTGGGTAAAAGGCATTACATTCAATTACTCAATTCGCAATGCAAACAAGATCAGCTGTCGAACATATAGTCTGAACAAAATCATGAAATAAATTTCATATCATTATCCAGATGCAAAGACCATTCCATAAGTTCTCATCAAGAAACATAGAATTGAACAAACTCAGCAAGAAACCGCAACTTGCAAGTCGCCCTATAATTCAGGTCAACAATACACACATTACATTTCAGTGCCGATAATTGATAGCAACAAACCATCCAAGTTGAACTCGACAACAATTATATTTTATGCACATGTCAAATGCCTTCAACACACTAAAATTGAAGAACTACAACAAAGCAACAGCATTCTGATTACTCACAACCAAAGACACTATAGTTCATACCATTCAATAAGAAGCCATAGCAATATCAGATTGACTCCCATTCACAAATAACTTGAGCTGCAAAAGCATAAGAGTGGTATGAGATTTGAAATTCTACCTAAACTAGCTTAACTGCTTGTCTACTCATGCTATTGAACCTTTGCTCCAAAATATCTACTTCTATTTCACCAATTGTATGTGAGATAGATGGAACATAGGGTGATTGAAAACTAATATTTGTTAACTGCAAATACAGGGCAACCTGCATCACAGGTGCTCTGGTAAGTAAGAGTTAGGTAGCTCAGTGATTTTGAGAAATCTAATTAGATCATCAGTTCTGTAAGGCTCAAATGACAGGAACACGGTCCTGATTCCTGAAGCATCAACTTCTGCTCCTGTATAAATTCTTATCTACAGACACAATATGAAGAATGATTCCAAATCAACACACAATTACACTCAGATCACAAGACCAACAAAGAAGAGAAAAAAGCACTGCAAGTGCTAATATAATTTTCAGAAGTAAATAAAAATACCACAGGATTCTAATGCATTTGTCAACCATTGAGGCAATGATAATATTTAAAAATCATGACTGCAACTTTTCGTCCTTCTAGCCATAGAAATACTTCTCATGCAATAATGACAACCGAAAAAAACAAGAAAGAAAGAAAGAAAAAAGTGACAATGCAACACATGCAGGTAGTGTTAGGCTAAAAATATTTTTTCATTCAATATTACGAAAGTTCGAAATAAAGAAATTTTGCATACAACATCCAAATAAAATAAACTTACACACAGAGAAGAAACAAGCTGGCATTCTTGACTGTAGAATTTAACAAAATACACTGCACTGCCCACAACATCATCAACACAAATAACCCATAGTCCAACATTCTCGGCATCTCAAGATTGCATGCTTTCAAACATTGAAAATCCTTTCGAACAACTGTTAGATCAACATGCTTTCAAACACAGTAAACCCATTTTCTCCTAGAAATGAAAATATCTAAGGCTATGGTTCTGCTCAACATCAAAACACAGCATGCCCAATATTACTCAACATGTTTACTATCCACCCACTTATATTTGACAGCCAGTCATTTTATTCACTCGCAACTATCACAAGACCTCTATTTCAAACATACCCCCAATAAATCCAAACCTCCAAAACCAAAAATCAATTTCTTTATTTTTTTTCCACTTTAATAACCAGCGCGTGCGCCTTATTTGGAATCCCACACCCTTAAACCTTGTTAGGCCACGTAACACGACAATCAAATTGTTAAGTATACACCCACATTTACTTGTTAGCTAATCTTTATTTAGCTCCTATTCTGACATATACTCGGCCACGATACATTAAAAGACAAGGCAACACAAGAAACAACAAGCTTAAGCATTTATGACCCAAAATTAAAATTACAATAACATCACAATTATCACCACCATAATATTAATAAACATAAAGACAGACAATAACATCATGGCATTAAAGTCACAGTATAATACATTCACCAAGCCAAAAGGATGCAAAGAAAACATCAAACAACAAGAAGACATCTCTAAGCAACACAAAGCCATCATCATCATCATCATCTCTTAAAACATTTATGTAAGAGCAAATAAATAACCACCACCATTCACTTCTTGAGGCTACCTCGAATGCCGGGCTTCGGCTTCGAGCTTTCGGCTTCGACCCTAACAGCATGAAGATTGACGAGACTAGCTTCATCAAAGGGTAATTTCGGGTGACGAGCGTCGTGATGAATCTGCATAGATTTGATGTCAGGCGCCGTGACTTTGCAGAGAGGGCACTCGTATTTCGCGTGGCCGCCCTTTTCTCGGCCGGTTCGGTCGGCCATACCCGCCTTGCCGCCGCCTCTGTTGGTAGTGGCTGCGTCCACCTTCATCGCTATCTCTTTCGCCGTGTGCTTCTTCGGCTTCGCCTTTCCGGTCATCGTGATCTTTGATGTTGAGGATCCGACGGCTGGGATTCGATAAAGGGTTTGGAGGAGGAGGAAGAGGAGGACTATGAGAAGAGAGAAAGGAAAAAAAAACCCTACAGACTAAAGACTTGTGTCATACAATGTGATTGCTTCGTTATATATATTTATCGTAAGCACACCCTCTAAATCTATATTATTTTTATAAAATTCAAATAAAACAGACAATCAGATAATTAATTAATTAAATTCTTTTTATAATTAAGCTTCTTACTATATTCAACCATTAAAATTGTTTTCAAATAAATTAATTGGATCACTCTCTCAGATGAAAGTACTAAAATATTTATAAAATTTTTGTTTCATAACAAAATTCAAAATTTTTAAAAGATTTATTGATACTATTTTATTATTATAAATTATTGTGATACATTAATGTTGTAATAATAAAATGATCTAATTAGACTTGTCTTAAAACAATCTTACTAATGTTTTGGCTCCTGTCTCTTCCCCCTGTTCATTTCTCTTTTCTCCCTCCTGCTTGTACAAAAGCCTCCTTTATTTCTTTTCTTTTTTTCCCTGGTGTTATTTGTTTCTTTATCCACTCAAATCTTTATAATTGTGGTGGTTCATTTGTCCAATCAAACAAGCAATCTTTAGTTGCTTAGGTATCCCTTTTTTTTTTAGAATTATGGTGGTTCTATATATCTTATTCTGTTTTGTGTGACATTGTATAGTTTTCTTAGATCAGAGATTAAAATCCAGAGATTTCATGTTATAATTTGTGAATGTTTACAGATAAACGATCTAGATATCAATTACAATGACCAAATTCATTAAAAAAAGGAATCTATGAAAGAGCCAAGGGGATAACATGTAGAAATTAAATCACATATGTTTATGAAATTATTGGAAGAGATATTATTTATACGGTTTAGTTATGATGGAGCTGCTCTACCTTAGAGTACTGCTAATAACCACATAATCATAATAATAATTTGTTGTTTACTATTATCACTCTGATATAAGGCAATACTTTACTGTTGATCATCTTACTTATAAAATTACCTTTATTGGTTGTTGCAATAGCTATCATCTTGATATTCAATGTGAAAATACAATGGATTGACCAATTAGCTATTGTAATAGATTGTTTGTAAACGAATCTTATATTTTTACGTATGTTATTACACCTAAGTTTGATGTCATGAACTGAAATTTTAATGTGTTCCAAAAATGAAAAATCTTAGTGGTCAAGTATGCTCAAGATACCCAAGTCACAATAAAATAAAATAAAATAAAATAAAGAAAAATTTAATTGATTAATTGTCTAAACTTCAATTTTTAAATTTATAATTATTTTTAAATAGTATTGATGGTTAATTTTGGGACTTATGATGGAGTGCCACATGTCTAAAAAAACAAAAACGAGAAAGTCAAAATACTTAAGAACCCTCTTTCTTGGGGAGAACCCATTAAATTTACCGATTGAGGGCTTGGAGCCCTGGGGATGTAGAGAATACCCAAGGAAACACCAAATGGGAAATGAAGGAAAATGGAGACCACAGCTGACCTAGGCAATTCTAGGTTTCAAGATTTTTCTTTTCCCTTCCCCAGTTACCTCTTAGCCTTGGTGTGACAAGACCTCTACATTTGTGACAACCCATTCCATGAGCTAGTAGGCTTGCTCCAATTAATCAACTTTCTCTCTAAGCAAGTCAAATGGTTCTCTGTCAATGAAAGGGACATCACCTCAACCAGTGGTCCCAAGGGATCAATATGTGTGAACGACCCCCAAGAATCAAAGAACACCTAATTTCTCTAAGGTACTTGAGATCTAAAAATGGCCTACCATTTGTAACGTATTCTTAATCCCAAACAAACTCAAGAACCCACCAATTAAAAAAATACACATGTGCAACCATGAGAATATCGTAAGGCTCCAACTTTTGTGTAAGACAAATATATCATCATGCCCTACTTGAGGAGGAGCTAGACCAATAAATCTTTCCCATATGAATTCAAAAATGATAGGTCCCGATCAAATACAGAAAAGCAACGCCTGATATTTGTTCAATTTATGGTATGAACAACCAATGCTTGTTTAACTAATTCTTTTCTCCCCTCTATTCGTCTTTGGTTGCTGCTTATTTATACGGAAAAACATTAAGGATACTACTAACTTGTAGCCTAAAATCTTGGCTCCAGCACATCGAATCCTTATTAACAACTAACTAAAACAAAACAGAAAAATAAATTAAATTGTCGGCAACAACTTTGACTTAGACTTTTACTCCAATATCAATTCCTCCCGTGCTCTTGTTCCAACTAACTCGCATGAAAGAGTTACGTGGGAAACGATTGCATGGTTTGTATGGGCATGGTTTGCATGGTCAAACAAAGTCCACAAGCTTGCTGCTCGGCTTTGAAACTCTAGCTGATCTCCTTGGTTGTTTAACAATACCCCCGCCAGGAAGAGGACCCTTGTCCTCAAGGGTCATAGATGGAAACTGCTGCTGGATCACGGTTGAATCTTCCCACGTAGCCTCCTCCGCCGGCAATTTGTTCCAACGTACTAAACTCTGTTCAATGAATTTCCCGCCACGTTTTAACCATCGTGTGTCTAAAATTTCAGCAGGTTCAAGCATTAGCACACCCTCATCATCAATTGGGGGAATGTCGCTGCTATTCTCAGATAAGTCTCCCATGGCTTTTTTTAGCAAGGACACATGGAACACTGGATGAACACGGGCACCGGCAGGCAACTGTAGTTTGTAGGCGACGGTCCCGATTTTTTCCAAAACACGATAGGGCCCAAAAAACTTGCTTGCCAACTTTTGATGCGCCCGCTTAAACACAGAGGTTTGTCGATACGGGTGAAGTTTTAAAAACACCAAATCATCTTTCTGAAACTGTACATCTCTACGGTGCTTATCTACTGTTTGTTTCATGCGATTGGTGGCCACTGCCAAATTATGCTTGAGCTGGGCTAGTAACTCATCTCTGGTCAACAGCGCTTTATCAACCTTGTTGACCGGTGAGGTGCCCACATGATATTGCGGAACTGTGGGAGGGTCCCGGCCATACAGTGCCTTAAAAGGTGTCATGCCTGTGGATATGTGATATGTCGTGTTATACCAATATTCAGCCCAAGGTAGATATTCATGCCACTTACGCGGCCACTGATGAACAAAACTCCGTAGGTACTGCTCGAGACATCGGTTAATTACCTCGGTCTGGCCGTCGGATTGTGGGTGATAAGCCGAACTCATGCTGAGTTTTGTACCTGACATTTTGAAAAACTCCTGCCAAAATTTGCTGATGAAGATTGGATCCCGATCACTCACAATAGATTTTGGCATGCCATGCAACTTGAATATGCCTTCTATGAACCGTTCGGCCACTGTCTTTACTGAGAAGGGGTGGGACAAAGACATGAAGTGTGCTGACTTGCTGAGTCTATCGACGACAACGAAGATGGTGTTCTTGCCTTGTGACATCGGTAGCCCTTCAATAAAATCCAACGTAATGTCATCCCAAACTTGGCAAGGTATGGGCAGTGGCTGAAGTAGCCCGGCTGGTCGGAGAGTGGTGGCTTTTGTGTGTTGGCAAGTCTCACAATTATTAACGTATTGATGTACCGTACGGAACATAGCCGGCCAATAGAACTGCTGTGCCAACCTCTTATAAGTACGCAAGACTCCAGAATGGCCTCCGATTCTAGTGTTGTGGGCTTCAAACATTAATTTGGCACGTATCTGGTGAAGGACCACTACACGCCCATTATAGAAAACTAATCCATTATTTGCTGTGTACGGTCCCGTTGGTTGACTTTCAGCAAGTGTGGTAACTTGTTGAATGTAATTGTCACCTATTGCAGCTGTCTTGATTTCTTCCCAAACAGTTACCTGCGGCACAAATAAGTAATTCATTATTGGGCTGTCGGGTCGTTGCGAGAGGGCATCAGCGGCAGTGTTGTCCCGCCCCGGCCGATATAGGATTTCATATTCATAGCCCATGAGCTTTGCCAACCACTTTTGTTGCTCAGGGGTTGCCGCTTTTTGTTCCAATAGGTACTTGAGACTCTGCTGGTTAGTTTGAATTATAAATTTCTACCCCAAGATATACGGTCTCCACATTCGTATTGCTTCAAGTATGGCCAGCATTTCCTTGGCGTAAATAGACCAAGATTTTTTTGAGACCCCTAATGCACGGCTCATAAATGCAATTGGCCTGCCCTGTTGTTGTAGAACAGCCCCGATTCCGTCTCCTGATGCATCTGCTTCGATAATAAAAGTGTCTTGGAAGTTTGGCATAGCCAATGTGGGGGTGCTAGACATTGCTTGTTTGAGTCTCTGAAAGGCTTCTTCTGCATCCTCACTCCAGCCAAATTGATTTTTTTTTAGTAAGTTGGTTAAGGGCCGCGCAATGACGCCATATCCTTGCACAAACTTTCGGTAATATCCAGTTAATCCGAGAAATCCTCGCAGCTCTGTTATGGTTTGTGGCGTGGGCCAAGAGAGCATGGCAGCAATTTTTTTGTTGTCTACTTTGACGCCGTGACACGTGACGATATGCCCCAAGTACTCGAGTTCCTGCTGTCCGAATGTGCATTTGCTGGATTTGAGAACAAACTTCTGTTGCTTGAGAATCTCTATTGCCTGTTTCACATGATCAAGATGACTGTCCCAAGTAGGACTGTAAATCAGTATGTCATCAAAAAAAACCAAAATAAACTTCCTGAGATATGGCCGAAAAATGGAGTTCATGATCGCCTGAAAGGTTGACGGCGCATTGCATAATCCGAATGGCATGACTAGATATTCGTAGTGGCCATTGTGGGTACGGAACGCGGTTTTGTGAATATCCGGTGGATTGACTCGAACTTGGTGGTAACCGGCACGGAGGTCTAGCTTCGTAAAATAGGCGGCTCCGTAGAGCTCGTCGATCATATCGTCGACTGTTGGAATTGGAAACCGGTCCTTGATGGTGGCGTCGTTGAGGGCGCGGTAATCTGTGCAAAACCTCCAGCTTCCATCTTTTTTTTTTACAAGTAATACTGGCGACGAGAAAGGACTGGTGCTGGGCCTAATTAATCCAGAATTAAGCATCTCCTGCACCTGTTTTTCTATTTCTTCTTTTTGGAAGTGTGCATAACGATAGGGTCTGACGTTGATAGCCTCTGTTCCCTCTTTAAGTGTGATACAATGGTCAATTTCGCGCTTAGGAGGAAGTTGATTTGGTTCCTGAAATAACTCCTTGTAATTTCGTAACAGCCTCTGCATGGCCGCTGGTGCCACGACCTCTTCCAATTGTAATTGAAAGCAAATTGCAAATGCCTCGTGTCCCTGTCTAATCTCCTTATTAACCTCCGCTATTGTCGCCGTTTGTAGAGACTGAGGATTGAGCCCTTGTAGATGTTGTGGCTTATTGTTCCAATTGAAATTCATAGTGAGAGATTTCCAGTTGCATTCTACTGTTCCCAATTCTTCGAGCCACTGTATTCCCAATACCAAATCTAATCCTGATATGGGCAGTACGTAGACCGTTAGAAAAAATGGAATATCTTGGATTAGAATTTGTATTTTCTCAAACTTCCCTTGACACTCCAATTTTTCACCATTTGCAACTTTGACAGGAAACGCAGCCGTTGGTATAATAGGGAGTTTCAGCAAGTTTGCTAGGCGGGTGCTAATAAAATTATGTGTTGATCCACTGTCAATCAACACGATAATTGCCTTAACGTGTTGATTGATTTTTGCCTGATTTTTGCCTTAACGTGCATCGTTTGTGGTGTCGTCCAGCCAGTTAAGGCATAGAGGGTGATCTTGGGGTCGTAGGATACTTCCTCAGTTAGCGCTGCTTCAAGAGTTTCCTCATATTCTTCCTCGGCTTCTAAGATTAGAAGTTGAGCTTTAGTACACCGATGACCTGCCGTGAATTTCTCATTGCAGTTGAAGCACAAACCCTGTGCTCGGCGACGTTGCATCTCCTCCCAAGTAAGCCTCTTGAATGGTGTTGCCGGTGAGTTCTTATTGACAATTGGTGATGTTGTTGCTGCCCGATTGGAAAATGTTGGCCGGATTAATTTTCGCTGCCGCGCGATCTGTTCATCTTTCATTCATGCTAGGCTAATGGCCTCCTTAAGAGTTTTTGGTCGAAACAAGCGAATCTCCTCCGAAATCTCGGGTTTGAGTCCTCCCATGAAGGTGCCTACTAACGCCTGCTGAGTCCATCCATGAACCTTCTTGCCCAGCCTCTCAAACTCCTTTTGATAATCTCGCAATGTTCCAGTTTGTTGCACACGGGATAAGGCCTCGTCAAAATCTTCACATTCCGTTGGTCCGAAACGCGCCCACATCTCCTCGACAAATGTGTTCCATGTTACTGCTTGTCCATCTTCTTGGTAGGCGCGGCGCAACCATTGCCACCACTGGTTGGCTTCTCCTTCAAGGTGGTAAGATGCCAGCACAACTCGTTGGTCCTCACTGGTTTCTTGATAATCAAATAATTGCGTAACACGGTTGATCCACTCCGTTGGGTCATCTCCTGAATATTTGCGAAAATCAAGTTTGGCAATTCGTGGAGGAATCGGCTGTCGTTCCCCTGCACTCTCTCCTTGGCTCGTTCGTAAAGTGCCTGTTTGATCGTGTCGGCTTGAGGTTCTTTGGGATTGGCTAAACGTCTCAGCTAGTTTGCTGATCATGGCCTCCAGGTGGTGAAATTTGTCATTCATTCCCTGACCTAATAGTTGTATCTCATTCTGCATTCCGCCAAGTTCGGTTTCGACACGTTCAATTCTCTCTTTGTTGGTAGACATTGCAAAACTCCTGCTCTGATACCAATGATAGGTCCCGATCAAATACAGAAAAGCAACGCCTGATATTTGTTCAATTTATGGTATGAACAACCAGTGCTTGTTTAACTAATTCTTTTCTCCCCTCTATTCGTCTTTGGTTGCTGCTTATTTATACAGAAAAACATAAAGGATACTACTAACTTGTAGCCTAAAATCTTGGCTCCAGCACATCGAATCCTTATTAACAACTAACTAAAACAAAACAGAAAAACAAATTAAATTGTCGGCAACAACTCTGACTTAGACTTTTACTCCAATATCAATTCCTCCCGTGCTCTTGTTCCAACTAACTCGCATGAAAGAGTTACGTGGGAAACGATTGCATGGTTTGCATGGTCAAACAAAGTCCACAAGCTTGCTGCTCGGCTTTGAAACTCTAGCTGATCTCCTTGGTTGTTTAACAAAAGACGCCATTGAAAGTATCTTCTTCTTGGTAACCCATCTTCTTTATATCATTGCTCTTTAGTCACTCTTCATTCTCAAACTCAACTTAACTTGACCCGTCGAGTATTCTTTATACATGTTTAATGAATCTAATTATATTATTCCTTAATTGTCTCAGTAGACCAATCTTATGAATCTAATTATATTATTCCTTAATTGTCTCAGTAGACCAATCTTCTATGATGTTTTAGCTCGTAAAAAATGGACTAAAACAAGAAGCGAGATAGTGATAGATATATCGCTTGTCTATGTTGGCAATATTGTTATCGCTAGAGTTAATCAAGAAGAAATTATGAGACTAAAAGATTATCTTGCAAGAAAATTTGATATTAGAGACTTGGGACGACTTGGATACTTCCTAGGGATTAAGCCATGAAGGTGTGGCTAAACTGGGGATTGAGCCATTGAGGTGGCTAGATAAAAATATGGTCTTGTTTTTTCTCAGAGTAAGTATATTAAAGAATTGCTTAAAAATCTTGTATGTATCAAGCTCTAACCAGTAAGCCCAACATTCTCACTAAACGTCTACCGAGCCAAGCTTTCTTCCTAATAACAAGCAGGCGAAGGGAATGCAAGATAATTTTATGTACCAACTTGAGGGGAATGTTGGAATAAGCCCGCTTATAAATTACTCTTCTATTTGATGTCTTTTATGATTGTACATATCAGTGATCTAATTAGGTTTTTTGCTCTTTAAGTTTTCTCTTTATTATGTTTGTAGCCTCTATAAGTATGTTTACTTTTATTATTTCAATAAAAGTGGACAATAATTCTCTTATAAAAAACAATTTGATTTTCAAATAATCAGATTTTTCTTAAAAGCAACGTTGAGAAGCTTCTTGAAATCTAATTATTCGAGAATCTAATTAAAGAAATTAAAGGAAATTAAAAGAAAAAACGCCATCAGTATTTTGTTTTGTCACCAGCAGCGGGAATTGACTTTTTTTTTTTTTATAGAAGGAATTGACTTTATGTTGACGCAACCCATATTGATATTACAAATTTTATGATTAATTTAAATGAGTGGGGGGGTTTATAGGAGATTTTAGAGTAAATTAGAGGTAATGCGCCTAATAAATGCTTGTATATTATGTATGCATTTATTTTAAAAAATCACTATTTAATTATAATTATATCTAATTGAACTACACATTACATATATGCATTAATTGGATATAGTTACTTTAACATACTCTAAAATTTCCAGGGGTTATGATAGTCTTCTCTCATTCTTGTGGTGTGTCCAACTCTTACATTCCTATTTTGATGGCAACGATACCACACTGGTATAGATCACAAAATTGTTTACTATTTAGTATTGATGTAGGGTTAGTTTCCATCACTAAGATGATGATTGTTTTGTTAGCGACAGGATAGTTATCGAAAGTTTAATGTTTATTAAAATTTCATTTAATTGAAAATCTACTCTTTTTGTTATAGTGAGTAAATAAATTTAATAGCTACTTAACTAGTATTTAATATTAATTTTTTTTGAAACACGAATAGAAAAAAAATGCTATTTTTATTGGTAATCATTGTTAAAAATATTTAAAATACAATGAAACAAAAATTAAAAATATTTGTTTATAAAATAATTTGCTTTGTTTCATGACTTTATTAATATTTTAATATGAATTTTTTATAACATCAAAATCTTAATATCCCTTCTAGCAACTCTTTTTAACTTCCCATAACTTCCAATATCTCATAAGAAGTTATAATCTATTTTCCATTCTTTTATTATTCATTTACTTCATGTTATGCTTATATAACTATAAAAGGCAAGCCATTATTTCATACAAACATGAAATGAACAAAATCATTCTATCATTTATTGTACATCTCATCTTTACTCTTTCTCATTTCTTTACTTACTAATTGCTTTCCTAACAACTTTTTTATCCCCACCAGCAGCCCTTTATTTCTCCAAAACTCCCATTACTTTATAAGAATTTATGCTCCATAATCTATCCATTTATTATTCAGTTACATCGTATTGGCATTATATAACTATAAAAAAAGAGTTAACTTGTGTTTCATTATCTATTCATTTGTTATTTATTTACACCATGTCGGGATTGTACAATCATAAAAAAAAAGTTCATCTTTTTATTTTCTACAATATTAGAGTTGGCAAAAAGTCTGGACTTGTTCAGACCTGCGGGTTTTAGGCTAGGCTTACAGCGAATGGGTTTAGTCATGGATTGAAAATTTAAAAACCCACAGTGAATAAACCTAGATATGGGCTCATGAGAAAAATCCGTACTTAGCCCCTTTAAATTTTATAAATAATTTTTTTTATTTTATATATTATAGGCTTTATATTTTATAAATTTTTATTTTGCATATTTTATTATTAGTATATTATATATTGTATAATTAATTAATCATCTTTAATTTAAGTGTTTCTTTTTTTCCTATTTTAAAACTTATTAACAATTCATTTAAAATTTTTTAGCTAAACCCGTGGGTTTTAGGCCCAAGCTCGACTCATTAGGTATGGATGGGCTTTTGGAGGGTTCTGGCTTACTGTCAGTAACTTGGGCCTAGGCATATGCTTAAAAAAACCCGGTCCAAACCCTTAATTTGCCATCCCTACTTAATATGAATAAAATCAATGGTTATTGTCAATTTTCCCTTAGTTAAAATTAATATATAAAAAATTATCCTCTTACTATCTTCATAGTAACCAATAATTCCTTGAGAGTATAATTTTACAGTATTACTTTTTCAAATATATTTCTATTCATACTTATTATAAATTAAATAATTCATGTCAATGGAATTTAAAATAAAAATTTAAGAACTAAAAATAAGAAAGTATATATTTCGATTTGATAAAAAATTAATAATAAGATATTTTTCTTGTAATTTTTGTTACTTTTTAAGTATTTTTCTAATAATAAATATATATTCTATATTACCAAGATAAATTATCTATCAAATGGCCCATTTACACATCTTTTCTTTTAAATTTTTCGTACCACTTACGGATGATAAAAAAAAAAAGTTTGGGCCAATCTGGCTCTCAAAGGGCCCAGTTTAAGCCCGCAGGCTTTAGGCCGAGCCAACTTCTTGAGGTCTTGGCATAGGTTAAAACTTTTAAAATCCATTATGAATGGGCTAGTTAGCCTGAGCTTTATAATTCATAAATTAAAAAAAAATCAAAATCAAATTGAAAAAAAAAGAACAAAATGCCAAATTTAACAAATGCAGGGGTATTTCCTTCCTCAATTAAAAATTGAGTGAAGGCAGTCATCTTCCTTACTCATGAGTGAAGAGTGGACATCCCTCGAATATTTGTGAGGGTTTAAATCTGGGCAGAGCTTCATTAACACTGATGTCAGTTGGTCTCAGTAATAGTCTGATTTGTAAATATCAGTTATAATCTCATGTAATATGAGTTGTAATCTGAGCAATAGTCTCATGTAATAAAAAAAAAAAAAAACAAATGCCCATGCCTGGTCCCTGTAATGGGCCAGGGATACTCATGGTTGCGGGTGTGTGTCATCTGCGATTATTATTATTATTATTCTAGATTTTGCCCACAGATTAATTCAATCTTTTAAAATAATAGTTATTAGTAACAACTTGTAAAAATGTTAATTATTAATTATATCACAAAATACTAAAGTTTCTAGAACATCTGGTATAATACTTTTTGTATAAACTCATTTGGAAACATCTTTTTATACGCAGATATGATGACAATTCTGCAATAACTTAATAACATCTTGTCATGCGTATCATTTTTCTTAAAAAAAATAAAATAAAATTATAGTTACTTTAAATACAATTGGAGTTGGAGTAGTTTTTAATTATCCAGTGCACATGGAGGTGCTTGGAACTTATAAATTACAGATTTGAACAATTTAGATTTTTCTGTGATAGCGCAAAAGAAAATTTCTATATTTTTAATTTGGATCTTATAAGTATCCACAATTAAAATTTTGTGTGTAATTGAAAGATGAAGAAGAAAATGATCCGTAAATATTTTGTTTTTAATACTAGTATTTGTGATTTATTATAAAATTGTGTTCCTATTATTTTGTGTATTACACTATTAATTTATTATGTATCAAATAATTATCTTTAATGTAAATATTTTTTCTATTTTATCTTTATTAAAGATTTATATAAAAAATTCATAAAAATCCAGGCCTAATCTAGCCCAATGGAGGCTTGCTTCAAGTCTGATCTGTCGAAGTTTGGATAAACTTTTAAAAGGTTGGGCATAGGTTTGAAAAAGTCAAACCCAAGCCAGTAATTTATTTTTCTAGTATCATGGAGGTTTTTAGATATTATAAAAATTGTAGCCGAATAAGTACCATATATTAATCTTAATAGAGGGAAAATTAGTAATCTCCTAAAATTAATCTATGATCTATTGGGTTTCTTCTTTCCTCTCTCTCCTTTCTTTATTTCATCACCGTGTTACTTGCTAATTGCTCTTCTAAAACTTTGAAATAAATTTGAATTATCTATAATAAAACAAAATAATATAATTTATCCATTTCGGTCATTTCAATTTACATGACTGGATTAATTTTATCAAACAGACAACCTAAAAAACAATTTGATAAGTGATTATGTTATAACCTAAATTAATAAAACATATAACTTAAATTAATCAAACATGAATTATGTACAAATCTAATCCTAATTTAGATTTATTTGGAAGGCTAATGCAATCGAACAATAGCCTACATGATAGTGTTGTATGAAAGTAAATGAGTTGTAAAATGCAATTATACAGATGAGATGAGCCCATTTTAAATTTAAAGTTAAAAAGAAAAAAAAAGGGACAGAGAGGGAAAGCGAGGGAAAAAAAAAATCATTTGGTAACTAATTTTAAAATAATAATAATAATTTTTTTAAACATTAACATCACATAATATGGAGGCAGGTACAATGATATTTATCAGTAATTGAAGGGCTGAGTAAAATTACCCAAAGATCTAATGTTAAAAATTTCACATAGAACATAAAATTTGGGGGGGTGGGTCTCTATGTATTGTAGAACAAAACTACAGAATATGGGGAGTAAGCTACAGAACAATGAAATAAAAGAATGTAGATTGATATTTGGACAGAAGCAACTTATAAGCAATTTGAGGATAAAACAATTAATGTAAACTATGGTCAAATGAATTATGTAAAAAGATGTGTATGAGAAAACCAAAATAAGTAGATTGCTGAAGCTTCCTGCTAAATTGAAGACACTTGGGGCAGCTTCTGTAGATTTTCTTCTCTGTAAAGAAGCCGTCTTTTCTTTGAACCGTATCCTTGATATTGATAGATAATGCTGTATAGGCACTGCCTCAGGCACATGACGTTGAATGTCTCCATAAACTTCAGATCAGTATCCCTGGATTTCAAGCCGGCGAAATGCTGGTACTCCTCAAACACAGAAGACAAGCACCAATTCTGCAATTTTCTCAAGCAACCAACAAGACAACCCGTCCGATGCTGAAGTAAAAGCAAGAGGATAGAACATTAGAAAAATGCTGACATTACAAACGTTGGCTAAACTCATAAAGCTACGAGTTCGTTAAAATGCCTTATTAATTGCAATCAAAAGGAGACCTAAAAACCAAATCTCACCAGAAATGCATTCAGATGAAGAATGTAATGCAAACAAATAAAATATAAATAGTAATAGTCTGCATTCAATAAAGAATATTTGTAGCTTTCTACATAAAAAGGGGAGAGCAAATGTGCAAATGGATTGAACTGAACAAATGACTAACTTCCTTTTACTTTTCAATTTAAAGGCGTTATCTAGACTATCCATTCACATCAACTTTAAAAAAGACCACTAGTGGAATAAAGATAAGATGACAGAAATGCCAGAGAAGCTCATGTTTTTCATTGGACTAATTTCAAAATATGAAGCACATAAATTCAAACAATTAGTGAACAACAAATGATTAAAATGTTGAATGGAGTCAATTGTAGTTCATGTAATCCATAAGAACAAAATGGCTCCCACATTGTCCCCTTTAACAAAATAGATGAGAGTTAAATTAGCTTTCTAGATGCATTGCAAGACCTGAAGATGGGTTAATATACTAAAAATGTATCCAATAACAAAATGATAATGACTGGCTAATCGATCCAACAGCATGAAAAAGAGCCAGTCTTATTCAAATAGCAACGACGGCGACATGTGCATTAAATGATAAAATTAAGCAATCACTCAACATACCTTTCCGCGTTTGCAATGGATCAAAACTGGATGATTTCTTACATCTAAAAACACAGACAAAAAAGAATATAATTAAGATATATATTTATATATACATATATAAAAATGAAAAGAAGGGCAAAATTAAAGATTCTCGTAGAATATAGAGCTAACTATCTAGGAAACTATGTCAGTACCAATTAAGATTTTCAGAGCCTCCATGATAGTATCCTTGGGAATTGATACAGGGGGCTCCTGTAGATGCATACAAAAATTATGAAAAAATGCGGAAAAATACATAAATAAATAAATAACAAACAATTCTTCATTAGACAACCCCATCATAAGTTGCCGAACAATATATAAATTTACTTCGAAGCTATTTGCTAATTTCATTCTACACAGAGCTTTGAGAGAAAAGCAAAAACTTTACCGTTTTGCCTTCAATTCCAAAGTGGAAGAGCCGAATGTTCTGAGCAGCAAGAAACTTTAAATTTTCTTCTGGATAAGGCTCTGGACACAAATATCTGCTCAAAATTTGACAAATTTAAATCTTGAGAAAAATATAATTATGAATTATAAAGAAATTAGAAAAAATTAATAAAAATAATAATGAAGAGAAAAATTTTACATGATGGATCGAAGATTCAGGGTTTGAAGGAAAGGGAAATTGGAGGATTGAGGAAAGCCGGATCGATAAATGCCTTCTTCAACCATTGAGAAATTCGGCGGCGGCACCAAAACGCCGTCGCTTTGGTTGTCTCCTTCCGTTATTACACACATCGACGCTTCTCGTCTCGTCTCTTGTCTTCTCTTCTCTTCTCTTCTCTTCTCTTCTGGTCTCTTCTTCTCCTAAAACTCAAATGGAGGATCAAAGAACTAGAATTCTAGAAAGAAGAGAAAGAGAGAGATCAGGACTCGGAAGCGAGGAGGAAGAGGAAAAACGGCGTCGTTTAAGAAGGGGCACAAGTTTGTTAGGATTCAGATTCTCCGTGGGGTCCGAATCCGAAATTGGGAGTTAGAAAACGAAAAGCCAGTGGCTTTATAACAGGATAAAATTATTTATTTATTTAAAGTAAAAATTATTTATTTATTTGGACTTGACTAGCTTACAGAATCTGTAAGCTACAGACAGCAGCGTCAGCCGTTGGATGAGGTTGGAAAGTGAGAAACTAAACCATAGAAAATCGGATGGTGGGATGACGGGAGATGTTTGTTACAGAATCTGTACCATAGACAGGTCCTATTTATTTATTATCTAAATAGTAGCGGCGTAAACGGAGGGAAAAGGGGAACTGGGGTTGTGCTAGTGGTCTTTTTGGACTTTAGAATTGATTGGTCAATTTTGAGATTATTTAAAGTATTTGAAAAAATTAATTAATCAAATAAATGAATAAATAATTTTTGAAGTAGTCTTTTAGTCGTAGGTTCAAAATTCAAATGTGGACTCGGACTTGTTTTGTTTTCCCATTTTCGAATGTTCCATGAATCCTTCTGATTCCGACACGTGTTGTTTTCTCAATCGCTTCCCTTCCTTCGCTTTTCCTTTCTGACAATATATCAACCATAATTACGGTAGAGTACCTATGGTTTTACGTTCCCTCAAATTAGGATAAATTTAATTAATTTGTATCAGATTGATACAATCTCCTCCTCCTTGTCAATCTTGGTCACTAGAGATTTTCAAGTTAGGTTAATAGTTTAGGTTTATTTCACCAGATTTCCCAACCACATTTTTAAAGATGGGGATATTTCCACCCCATTATTTGTGTAAACATACCCCATTTTCAAAGTATAAAAACAATAACTTCACATTATTTCTAATAAATACAAATTAATAACAATATTTATATGATTAACTAATTAAATCATTCTTATATTTCTTTTACTTAGTTTTTTACCCCTTTTTTTTTACTATCAGAGTTGTTTTAATATAAGTTTTATTTAATTATTTTACCTTTATGAAATAAAATGACCTAATTACCTGAAGGATTATGTATTCTTTTATCCAATTCTTTAGGTATTTAATTTTGTGACTTACAATTTAACTTTTTAAATAAAGCCTAATAATTTTTTAATAATTTTCATTCAATAACTTAAATTTGACATGTTGATAATTTACAGGAGTATTGTCTTATAAAGGCAATATGTTAGTTTAATTAAAGGTTAGTAATCATACTAATAAAGTGGCATTGGCTAATTAGAAACAATGATTTTTTGTATTTATTTTCTAGAGGTGGATGGATTTATAGAATTTATGGGTTAGAAATATCACCACCCCATGTTTAATTGGTATTAATTAAAAAAAATATCGAATAGAAAATTTAAGTTAGAAGTTGTTAATTTTATCTCAAATCTATTCTCATTTCTTATTCTCTGTTCCATCTCATTCTAGTCATAGAGTCTATGGTTATTTTAGTCTAATTAGGTCTACGAAAAAAAGATTTAATTTTATAATTGATTTCAGTGTGAATGAAGAAATTTCAAACTAAAAAATAAGAACTCATTTTCTAACTATTTAATTGAATTTTTCAAAGAAACCGCTTATTAAATCTCTAAATTGTAGTTTCTAATATTAAGTTTTGACCATAACAATTCCATTAGAGGAATGGATTTAATACAAATGGATAACTATATTGTTGCGTGAGAAATCATAAAAGTTGAGGGATTTAAATGTTATCTCCTTTTTTAGTACACGGATTTAAGTGTTATTGTCTCTTTCTTTTACTGCACGGCAAAGGTTGAATTGTAAGTTTATTAGGGTTTAGAATTACCCGTAAAATGTACACGGTTTCAGTTAACAAGATGATGGCATACGTCTGAAGGAAAAATTGTTTTGACCCATTTGCTTTTAAATTGTAAAATCAAACTTTTTTACAAATTTTGTAATGCTTTGCCATTATTTTTCCAATGGCTGTGGAATTAAAGGCTTATGCCGTGGAATTTTCGTTGTATGATTATGGTTTATGATGGTTTTATGCATTGGGTTTGATTGGGCATTATGAATTATGGTTTAAAGTATTTGTGAATTGGCTATTAATGAATTAGGGTTTAGGATATTTATAAATTTGGGTTACAATCTTGTAAATCAAAACTATAAAATCCGATTCCTTTAGGCCATGTTCGGTTGTAGGAAAGGAAAAGAGGAAAAGAGAGGAAGAAGGAAAAGAGAAGAAAAGAGAAGAAAAGAGTAGAGAGTTTAGTTTCCTTTATTCAGTTTAAAATAAAATTAGTAGAGGAAAGGAATTTTATAATTTTTCATTTCAATAAATTTACCCTTGTATTAGATTTTTAATATTTATTATTAAATTCATTATAAAACTACAGATATGTTTAACTATTTTAAAATTAACCTCAAAGTTAATGTTTCATTCTCAATGTCCTAACTACATTTATAGTATTTTTGCTTATTATCGTCAAAAATGTTTTTACTAATTATTATCCAAATGCTTTCATCAAATGTATTTTGTTTTCAAAATAAGAAAGGTTAATATTATTTCAAAAATAGCTCATAATATTATTACAAAAATAGTAAATTTCAAATGCTCAAATGAAATAATAAAAATATTTAATCAAATTTCAAAATATGACTGTAACATCTTCAAATTTCAAAGCCATTCTAAAATATGAAAAAAATAAAAACATAATAAAAAATACTTAGTCAAATTTCACGTGATCAAATGAGTTAAACTAGACATTAATAAACCATAACATTTAAGCATGGGTTAAATTTCCCCATTAAGAAAAAGTTTAACCCATGCTTCTCTACCTCATCACAAAGACTGTAAAAAACATTAAGTGCCGCACTATAATGAGCAATTTGGGTGGTAGCTTTAAGTCGTTCTACCATTGTAAGATCACTAATGTTTTTCAACTCTTCAATCTATCCTACTTGTTTGTCATTAATTTCTTTTCCCATAGCTCAACTCATGACATTAGAAGAGTCTTTCATTTGTGCAATGATAAGAGTTGTTAACTCTTTAAGTTCTCCAAACTCTTCTGAATCTTCATTTCTTCTCCTTCTTCTTGATGAGTTGTTTGAAATTTTTGGACGCTTTTGTGAAGCAAGTGAGAAAGACACAATATCATCAACATCATCTCTCACATTTTCAACATTCAAATTCTCTCATTGAACTTCATTGTTCGTTTTTGTCATCTTAAGTTCCTCCAACGTATTTGTAGGAGCTTCATCATTTTTTTTCCAATTGTTTAGTCTTTACCATAAATCATACATAAGTGCTCATAATATGGGAAAACTTTATTCTTGAAGTTTGTTGCTCTTTATGACTCTATAACAAAAGATAAAATAGTGGAAAACAACAATAATAAACATGAGAACTAGCAAGTATAACATTAGCAATCAATGAGTAAAAAGTAAAAAACAGCGAGTTAAAACAATAATAACAACAACAACAATAAGTCAAACAGTAGTAACCAGCAAGTATAACATCAGTTTAATTATAGACTTATAATATTAAGCAAGCTTAATTGCATTTAATTAAGTGAAATAGCTATAAAAACAGCAAGAACAAGAAGTAAAACAAAAGTAAATAGAAAAAAAAATAACAGCAAATGGCAAGTGAAACAATGGCTGAAACAACAAAAATAGCAAGTGAAACAGCAAAAAATAGCAAAAATAACAAGTAAAACAACAAAAAAAGCAAAAAAAGTACTAACCAGCAAGTATAACAGTAAAGACAACAAGTAAACAACTAAAAACAGCAAAAAAAGTAGTAACCAACAAGTATGACGGTAAAAACAACAAAACACATAAAAAAAGTAGTAACCAACAAGTATAACAATAAACATCTCATTTATGGGTCGGAATTGTATCTTTAAAGTCTTTATGCGAGATTTAATGTATGGTTTTGCGTTTGTACCACATCCAGGTAGTTTTGTTTCCAAAGTAGTCTCAAGAGTCTTCATGTAGCCGCTTTTAAAGTTATTTTCAGCATAAATTTCCCATCATGATACAAGTCTAAAAGAGACTGCACGAGCTTAATATCTTCTTTTGAGGTCCAAAATCTTGACTTTGGAGGTTGTGATGCTATTTAAATATTAAAACAAAAACTAAATAGTAAAACTATAGTCAATTAGGTGTAAAACAATAGCAAACAAAATTTTTAATTTGCATAACTAGAGCATTAAATAACCAACTTATGCACATGCATCGACATAAAAAAGTCAATGCATATACATAAAAATTGCACCAATATCAAACAAAATAAACTCAAATTAAATTACAAATGGTAATAAAATAAATCATCTTTGTCACATTCAAAATAATATTGTCAATAAAGTTTCAAAAGTCTCAATAGATACTAAAGTACAACAAAATTCTATAAAAATAAAAATGAGTATGACATCCATTTTCCATGTCATCTATCTATTTGTTGTCCACTGATTATACATATGTTGAGCTAAGTTTGCCCTCCATATATTCTACTTTTCTGAAGTTTTGATACTCGATATTGAGCTTCCAAGTGATTCGATCCCAGTTACAACATCAAATGACTCCTCAAAAGGATTACATGGCATCTTCTCCTAATAAAACTGTGTAACAAGCAACATGCCATGATAATCATATTTTGAGTCTTAATAGGATAAAATAAAAGACTCCCAAGAATTGCCCATCGGTTTTTCAACATGCCAAAGCATCTTTCAATAACGTTCTTAGCAGATGAATGCTTCATGTTAAAAAATTCTTGTGGGTTTTCATGTTAAAAAATTCTTGTGGGTTAGTAGGTTGGTCGTTTTCCTTCTAATTATTGAGGTGGTATCGTTGTCCATGATAAGGAGTAAAAAATCCTAGACATACCCAACATCCACTAGATAATAGCAACCTATAGAATTAAGAAATATTAAGTTTTAACTAACTAAAGTTACATGCTGAACAACTTATTTACTTCTAGTACATGACGTACCATTTGGGACATTCAAACCATTTATTTGTCGCATAGCCTCACAAAAGACTCTACCATCAGTACCTGAACCTTCCCAACCAACTAAAGCATAAATGAATTGCATATCTTGGGAATATACTCCTAAAACATTAGTGGCAATTTCCCCTTTTTGATTCTGATACCTAGGTTTATCTGTCAGGCACCCTCAATCCAATATATGTTCCATCTAATGCTCCTAAACAATTCCATTATCAATGTGAAAGAAAAAAATGTTAATTATTTATATCATACAACATATTTAGCATATAAGAAAAATAAATATAACAATGATATACCTTAAATCATTTCCATCTCTCATCAATGTCGTTTTTAAAACTAGCTGAGGCTTTTTCAATAATTCTCCATGGAGCCGTATGATAGAATGCAATACATTGTGAAAATACTTACTAATAGTGTTTCTTGATCTAAAAAATTTAAACCTCATCACCCTTTTTTTCACATGATGTGCTACTATATGTAAAAACATGGCAACTTGCTCATCGACTAATAAATGTTTTGCTGATTTTAACCCCCCATTTATTTGAAGCCCAGTGCATAGATTTGTAAATGCACGCCTATCCATTCTAAGTTGGGCTATGCAAGTTTCATCACTATCATAAGCTAATCGGTGAACAATTTTTTTCTATTTGTGAAGAAATCAAGCACATACATTTCACGTCTTAATGATTTTTCCTGATTATTTCTCGAAACATATTGTATAAACTTCACTAATAGTTACTTGCATAGTCTGAAACTAGTCCATAAATGTAGCCATTTCTTCTTTTTTAAATTGTCTCTCAGTTAAGCTTAAGCAATCCAATATTGCAACAACAAAATGAAATCGAAGTTATACATTTTGAATCAGATGATTGCTGGTAAGGGAGATAGGCAAAACAACATATTTTTATTCACCCAAAAAAAACCAAGCATCTACTAACACTTAGAAATGCCACTGCTACAATAAACAATGCATCCACTAAAAGTGAAACTTTAAACCTTAAAGTGAAACATGACATTTTCATGGTGTGGAATCCGAATTTCCTTACTCTTCAATACAGAAATCAAATTCCTCAAATACTAGAAATTGGGTGTGGAACGAAATTTAATTCTCAATTCACTTTTACAAATTAAACAAAGGAAGTTATGGAGGAAATGGAAAATCTCTCCTCTCTAGCCTTATTTTCCAGCAATCGAACATGACTTTATAGTTTAGGAAATAAGTTATTTTATAGAGATATTTTTAGAAAATTACATTTATTTCTCATCTAGACCTACTTCTATTTCGATAAAAGTCACAAAAATTTACATTTTCTATTTAAATTAAACGTTTAAAAATCAAACATAAGTTATAAAAAAACAAAGAAGTAAATTTAAAAAAAATGTCTTTAATTAATAAAATTTCATATTTTAGATATTTAACAAACAATCTTTACTATATAAAAAGATAAGACTTTTGACTTTTTATCAATTAGTTAATTGTTAACAAAATGTACAAATATAATTTTATCTTTTTGGCTATTAAAACTAATTAGGGGTGTGCATTTTGGTTTTCAATTCATTTTTTATGATTATTGGCTTAGGTTGCAACCTATTTGGGTTTAAGATTTCATCCCAAATGAGTTGAAATATAATTTAAGATTGGCTTGGTTCGATTTCATATTCACTTCGATTTGGTTCGAATTCATTGTTCGGTTTGATTTCGGGTTGTTAATTCGATTCGGTTTAGTTATGCTGATTTCAGAGAGAAGAGATGAGACTGTAGTATCTTGGGGACTTATGAGGTTGTCAATGGCTCTACCGTGGTGGGTTGTGTTGTCGTGCCAATGTGGAGCGGGTGGCTATAGCTGATGGCTTCAGACGTGAGAGATAGGAGAGATGAGTTATAGTTTATTGATTATTTTGTGACTTTGGGGAATTGAGAGAGGAGAGATGAGTTACAATTGGTTAATTCTTTTGTGACTTTGGGAAATTGGGATTGATATTAATCAAGTTTTGTTGTTTGGGGATTTTTTTTTAATGTAAGCCTTCTTTTTTAAATTATAACCTGATCTGTTTTGCAATTTGGTTTCCATTAACCCAAATCGAATTGCAAAACCGATCGAGTTTGTAAGTGTAGACAATTTAGTTTTAAGGGTTAACTTCAACCGAACCAAAAATCGAATAAAAATTCAGGTTCGGTTTTGTTTGGGTCAACCAAAACTGAACACCCATCCTAAAACTAACAAAGTGTTAATGGTTGTTGAGGGATAAATTAAAATTTTCATACTTCTGAGAGTAACATCATTCTAGCTAGTGGGGTAAATTGATGTTTACCCTTTATTTTTTTTTTATACAACTAATCATATTGTAATACTACATCAATTTGTACAAAAATATTTTGTACAAGCATTTGTAGATATAACATTACTCCAAAAATAATGCTTATTGGCCCTTCAACAAAAGTAAAGAATAGAAAAACATGTATTTTTTAGCTAGGTGATGATGTTTGTAGTGGTGTATAAACAAACAACTGCGCGTTGCAAAGCATATCTCCTCTATTAAATAACTCATCAAATAATAATATAAAAGGCTAAAATAATGTTTATTTTGGTTGGAGATTATTAAAGCATTCAATATAATTGTGAAAAATATTTTTAAATTTCTCATTTGTTTATCCTATTTATTACAAAATTTAATAATTTTAAGGTTAAAGGATGTGTAAAAAGATTTTATTGTTATAACACCCCTTCCCCTTAACTCTAAGGTGGAGTGTTCAAGTCTTACTAATGAGAAAGTGATTTCTTACAGTCAATTATAGCGGGCTTCATATGGATACTTTGGTATGCTAGGTTTTAATGAGCTCTATGTTGAGTGTTAGAAAATATATATTTATAAAGGAGAAAATTGTCATTTTATACTTCAAGTTTTACTAATACTCTTACTTTTATGTATTTAAGCTTCTTATCATTTAATTATGTGTGTTGTATTATAATTAAGTATTATATGTATTTTAGGGGCATCGTAGTTATTTCACAATGAATGAGAGATCAAACGGCAAAACGGACATCACTTTTGAACTCAGTACGGTCGAAAACTTTAGAAGGAGCATAAAAGGAAAAACGACACTGTTCACATGTATAGTACTATTCACATGTACGGTATTGTCTATATTACTGTTCACGACACTGTTCACATAGACGGATCGATGATGTGGCATTGACCAATGATGTGGTATTGACTAATGAGGTGTCACGATCCTGTTGGACTAAAATGCTTATGCACTGTTGATTGGTGATGTGGCATCATGTTAATGGACCAAAAATTGCGCGTAGGGTACATGCATATACACAGGATTATTTTCAACCAAACCGCGTTACTGTTCAAGCCGGGTCAAACTGTGTCACTATTCAAACCGTGTGGTCAAACTGCGTACTGTTGACTGATGACATGGCGCAATCTTGAGCGTCCAAATTATTTTTAATCCGATGGCCATGATTTACTCAATGTATCTATAAAAAGGAGGTCTCCCCCCTAATTTGATATCTCTGAATCCATTTTTGGGCTGCATTTTTTGAAATTCCTTTTCCATCTTGTATTTTCTACATATTTTAATAAATTCTTATTTTGTCCCTAGTTCAATTATGGGTAGCTAATTTTCTTTCAAGCTTGGGTTGAAGGTGAAGTCTTAACATGTGTCATGGGTTTTAATTGGTAAATTTATTTTCTCTTCCCCTCTAGTTTTTGTAGATGTTTTGACTTCTTATCGACAAATAATAATAATCTTGTCTAGATATCGTCCTGGTTTCACCGGCTCCCTAGTACAAGGTTATTATTATTTGGCACGATAAACCCTTAGCACTATATTGATTAGAGTGTGGTTCATGAGGTGTGGATTCTCCCTTCATGATTTAATTGGCACTAATAAAGAATATTTAACTCATGGTATATGTTGATATAGATCTAGATACCCAAATGTTTCATTTCAATAGATTTCTCTTCAATTTATTCTCGCTATTTCAATTCCAATTTTAAGATAATCTAAGTCATTTTCACCACAAATCCAAACATCCATTTAGAAAAATTAATTCTACACACAATTAGAATCAACCTCCTCGTGGGATTGACACTCGTCACCATTAATCTATTCTGCAATCGATTCGTGCACTTGTGAGTTCAATAAAATTTGCACAACAAGTTTTTGGCGCCGTTGCCGGGGAGGTAAGTTATTTTAATTCGTAGAATTAATTTTTGTGAATAATTTCTTTTATTTGTTTTCTTGTATTTTTTAATTAAAAAAAGAAAAAAATGAATTTGCATTTAGAAGTAATGATTTTTTTTCTTTTTCTCTTCTTTAAAGTTTTGTAATTTAATTTTCAAGTATTTTTCTTTGTAATTTTTGTTTATCTTATTAATTTATTTTTAGTTAATTTATTTCACGTATTTGTTTTAGTGTTTTTATAAAAATGTTTTAACAGCGTGATAAGGTTAGTACCGTAATTTCTCATTCTTCTTTATTTATTTTTTGTTTTGTTCCCATTTATTTATGTTCTTTGCATGCATGGTAGAATGTCATTATTACATAATCTTGAGCCTATAGACCTTGAATTAAAAAAAACACTGCGCACACACAAACACGTTAAAAATAAAATGGATTTGCAACAACAAGCACCACCACATGAGAGGCTAATTAAGGACTACTTTAGTCCATTGGCTAATTTGAAAACATCATGCATAAGATACCCAAATGCAGCTGCTAGGAGTTTTGAACTAAAACCTAGTGTGCTATATTGTCTCTCAACATTCTATGACCTAGAAAATGAGGACCCATATAATCATTTGAATAATTTTCATGCTGTTTGTCAAACATTTAAATATGAGAATTTTTCAGACGATGATATTAAACTTATATTATTCCCATTTTCTTTAAAAGATAGAGCTCGTTCATGGCTCAATACATTGCTTGCTAATAACATTACATCATAGGAACAAATGGTAACTAAATTTTTAAATAAATATTTCCCAGTGCATAAAACCAATGCTATTCATAGGGAAATTTCAGAGTTTACCCAGAGAGAAGACGAGCAGTTTTTTGAAACATGAGAGCGATTCAATGGGCTACACTTGAAGTGTCCACATCATGGGTTCGAGAAATGACATCAATGCTAATACTGTTTGGAGGGATTATTGCCAAATGTGCAAGAATGGCTAATGGCAACAAATGAAGGTGAGCTAATGTCAAAAAATGCATCAGAAATTTGGGAATTCTTCCAGCGACAAGCGGATAATTCCCAACAACGGAGTCGGTCACTCAGGAACTCTAAAAGAATTAAGGGAGTAAATGAGGTTCACATTAGCGAGTCAAGTTCAGAAATTAAAGAAGTCAAAACGATAATTGAAGGTCCCTCTCAACAAATAGGATCATTATCGACTGCTAAATAAATAGAGCCACATGACCATGACTCATACTCAAATCAAGCCAATACCATAGGTGTAATGAGAAAACCATCAAATTACAACCCATACTCCAACACATATAACCCTGGATGGAGAGACCACCCTAATTTTTTATGGTCTCAAGGATTCCAACAGAATGGACCAGCAGCTCCAGCTCCACTAATGCAACCAATTCCTCAAATTCCTCAAGTCTCTCAGCCACCATTTAGACCATACAATCAGAATCAGAACTACTCTCAACCCAGACCATGGGAGGATGCATTCCAAAATTTCAAGAATGTTACTCCCTTTACGATTGAGCAACAAAACCACACTATTGATGGACTACGAAATGAGACGAGAGTAGGCTTCAACTCACAAGCTCAATCAATTTCAAGCCTCAAAAAGATGGTGGGACAACTTGCTTCTTCAGTTCAAACCTTGGCAATGACTGTTGAGAAAGGCAAGTTTCCAAGTCAACCAGTGTCTAATCCTAAAAGAGTGCACGAAGCAATTACCAATTCACCACAGCAACATTGAGAGGTCAAAGCTGTCATGACCTTGCAAAAAATGAAAGAAGTCGACAACAAAGTGGAGATGCCGGTGACAAAAGAAAATCAAATCATACCTGTGAATGTTGAGGACTCACCATCGAAAGAGAAAGAAGAAACAAACCCATAAGAATACGTTTCGAAAACTCCATTTCCTCAGAGGTTAGCTAAAGGAAAGAAGGAAAAATTCATAGGTGAGATTCTTGAAATCTTTAAACAAGTAAGTATTAACATCCCTTTACTTGATGGTATAAAACAAGTTCCATCTTATGCCAAGTTTTTTAAAGACCTTTGTACTAAAAAGAGAAACATTCACATTCAAAAGAATGCATTTTTAACAGAAAACGTTAGTTCTATACTCCAACACAAAATTTCTTTAAAATGCAAAGACTCAGGCTCCCCCACTATCTTATGTAGTATAGGGAACCACACAATTGAGAATGCTTTGTTGGATTTAGGAGCTAGTGTAAATCTGTTGTCTTATTCAGTATTTGTGAAACTTGGACTTGGATAATTACACCCAACACCAGTGGTGTTACAACTTGCAGATCGGTCCACGAAAATACCTCGTGGCATTGTGGAGGATGTGCTTATTTAGGTAGATAAGTTTTATTTTCTTGTTGATTTTATTGTAATTGACATTCAACCAATACATGATTCAAGGAAGCATATCCCCATTATTCTAGGCCAACCTTTCTTGGCAACTGCGGATGCTCACATTCAATGCAGGACTTGAAATATGCAGTTTTCCTTCGGCAACATGACTATAGAGCTTAACATCTTCAACATTGCTAAACAACTTCACAATGCAGATGATGGAATTGTTGATGTGGATTTAATAGAAGCATTAGTTGATAATACTTTTGTTTCAAACTTTAGTGATGATCCTTTACAAACATGTTTAACTCACTTTGGTTTGGATTTTGATATTGACAGATCAGTCGATGAGGTCAATGCCCTACTTGACTCAGCACCATCCGTGGACACTAATAAATGGAATTCAAAAGTTGAACTAGCACCATCAGAAAAGAAACACATCCCATCATCAGAATCACCACTGAAACTCGAGCTCAAATCATTACCCAACACATTGGAATATGCGTTTTTGGGAATAGAAAACACTCTACCGGTAATCATCTCATCATCCCTAAACGACGAACAAAAAGGTAAGTTGTTGGATGTTTTAAAAGAGTACAAATGAGCATTAGGATGGATCATAGCAGACATCAAAGGTATAAACCCAGTAGACTGCATGCATTACATTCATTTTGATAAAAATGCTAAACCTACTAAGGAAAGGCAACGTCGGTTAAAACCTAACATGAAAGAAGTTGTTAGAACTAAAGTCCTTAAGCTATTAGACGCAAATATCATTTCTCCAATTTCTGATAGTTCATGGGTCAGTTCTGTACAAGTTATTCTTAAAAAGTCAGGAGTCACAGTAGTTACCAATATTAATAATGAATTAATACCAACTAGAGTAACTACAAGATGACGTTTATGCATTGATTATAGAAAGTTAAATTCTGTCACACGTAAAGACCATTTTCCTTTAGCATTTATCAATCAAATGCTTGATAGATTAGCAGGCCATGAATTTTATTGCTTTCTAGATGGATATTCAGGATATAATCAGGTTCCCATAGCACCAAAAGATCAAGAGAAGACCACTTTCACTTACCCTTTTGGCACATTTGCATATAGAAGGATGCCATTTGGATTATGTAATGCACCTGCCACATTTCAACGATGCATGTTGAGTATTTTTTCTGATATGGCTGAACGATTCCTTGAAGTCTTTATGGATGACTTTTCTGTCTTTGGTAATTCATTTGATCAATGTTTACATTATCTAACACTAGTTCTGCAGAGATGTATCGAGAAGAACTTGGTCTTAAATTGAGAGAAGTGTCATTTTATGGTAAAACAAGGTATTGTTCTCAGTCACATCATTTCGAGCAAAGGTATTGAGGTTGACAAAGCCAAGGTGGATCTCATTTCTAATCTTCCTCTACCCAAAATAGTCAGAGAAGTAAGATCTTTCCTTGGGCATGTTGGTTTTTATAGACGTTTCATTAAAGATTTTAGCAAAGTTTCTAGACCCTTATGCAATCTACTTGCTAAGGATGTACATTTTATCTTTAATGATTCATGTCTTGTGGCTTTTGAAAAATTAAAGCAATTGTTGACATCATCACCCATCATTCAGCCTCTAAACTGGAGCTCACCATTTGAACTCATGTGTGATGCATCTGATTATGCAGTAGGAGCAGTATTAGGATAAAGAGTTGATCGAATTCCCAATGTTATTTACTATGCTAGTATGACATTGAATGATGCACAATTGAACTTTTCAACTACTGAAAAAGAAATGTTGGCAGTAGTATTTGCATTAGAAAAAATTTGATCTTATCTCATTGGTTGTAAAATAATTATATTCACAGATCATACTGCTCTTAAATATCTTATCACAAAGAAAGATACAAAAGGTAGACTAATTAGTTGGGTGTTACTTTTGCAGGAGTTTGACTTGGAATTTAAAGATAAGAAAGACACAGAGAATGTTGTAGCTGACCATCTCTCTCGTCTCCATTTTGACACAATTATGGAATCATTGCCATTGAATGAGTCATTCTCGGATGAACAATTAATGAGTGTGGAAGTATTACCATGGTATGATGATATCGTTAATTATCTTGTTACAGGTAAACTTCCAGAGCATTAGACCAAGCAAGACAATGCTAAATTTTTTACAGAAATAAAAATTTTCTTTTGGGATGACCCGTATTTGTTCAAGTATTGTGTAGATCAAATTGTTACACGATGTGTCCCAGAAAGTGAAATTCAGAATATCCTTTCATTCTACTATGAACAAGCTTTTAGAGGCCATTTCAGTGCTAAGAAAACAACAACTAAAATTTTACAATGTGGTTTTTATTGGCCAACTATATTTCGAGATGCTTACACATTCTGTTCTTCATGTGATAGGTGTCAACGAATGAGGAGCATTACACGAAGGAACATGATGCCACTAAATCCAATTTTAGTGGTTGAGATTTTTGACGTATGGGGTATCGACTTCATGGGACCCTTTCCCCCTTCTTTTGGCCATCAATACATATTGGTTGCTGTTGACTACATATCGAAATGGGTAGAAGCAATTCCATGTAGAACCAATGATCACAAGGTGGTGATAGAATTTTTGAAAAGTAACATTGTTTTGTGCTTTGGATTCCCTTGAGCAATAATCAGTTATGGTGGTGTGCCCACTTTTGTAACAATGCATTCAAAGCTCTTTTGACAAAGTATTCAATCACTCACAAAGTGACGACCCCATATTATCCACAAACCAGTGGCCAAGTTGAGATCTCCAATCGAGAAATAAAGCACATATTAGAAAAGACGGTGAAGGCAGACAAAAAAAATTGGTCATTAAGACTTGATGATGCGTTATGGGCATATAGAACGGCTTTCAAGATCCCGATTGGGATGTCACCCTACAGGCTAGTGTATGGAAAAACTTGCCACCTATTTGTAGAACTCGAGCATCGTGTATACTGGGCCATCAAGAAATTCAACTTTGACATGCAGTAAGCTAGCTCAGAAAGAAGATTACAACCGGTAGAACTTGAAGAAATTCGCAATGACGCATATGAAAATGCCAAGATTTACAAGCAGCGAATGAAAGTCTTTTATAACAAGCAAATTATGAGAAAATCTTTCACTCTAGGTCAGAAAGTGTTTTTATTCAATTCTTGTTTGCACCTATTCCCAGGTATGTTACGCTCTCGATGGTCTGGCCCTTTTATTGTTCATACTGTTTTTCCACATGGGGTAATTGAAATTAAGGACCCAAAGAACGGTGTCACATTTAAAGTTAATGGTCAAAGATTAAAGTCATATCTAGAGTACCAACCACACGGAGAGGACACCGAAATAAATTTGAGTGACCCACCAGATTTGAATTGAGTTTTTTTTTCTTTCTTTTCGGTGATTCGATTTTTTTCCTTTCTTTTTATTATTCTTTTGCTAATTGAAATTATTTTTGCATAAGTATATTTATTTAACCATTAAGTTTTCTCTTTTCATTGTTAATCATGAGTGTCATAGCTAAACTGTTCCTCCTCGACATTCTTAAACTACTTCAACGTGTAAAATCTCATCTCAAAAGGCAGATTCAATTTTGTAAAAGACATCGAATTTGGGCTCTGCAACCACCAAAGTTAGTATCCTATGTTGAGGATTTAGAAAGCCAACTCAAAGACATTGAAAGAAGTGTCTACAACATTTAGTTGGAGCTTGAGGTAAATTCAATAAGAGGACGATCGTAATTTTCTTTATGTGTTTTAGTTTATTTTTCTTTATTTTTCTGCTTTAGTTTGTTACCCCGGTGAAGTGGCGGATAACGATACTCCGTGATAATCAAGTCAGTTACTTCAGTTTCCCATAATAGCTGATATTTTGAGGCGAAGGCATCGACAGAAATGAGATTCTAGCAAAGCTTCACAATCGATTCCCTTCACTTCCTCATAATGTCCTCCTTACAATCTATAAAGCTCGGTCCGAATGAATGCGATTACTCATGCAGAATAACATACCTGCTAATATCCGTTGGTTAATCGAGGCTAAAGTACGATTGACAGGTGAGTTACCTCCAAAATTTATTGTATACATGCCTGGTTGTGGTAAAGGAAATTATGCAAGAAAACGAAAAGCTCGAAGAATTTCTATTGCTTGTCATAAATGTGTCAGAATGAGATGCAATAAAAACCCATTTTCTTTAGAAATGGTGTCTGATAACAGGGAAGATAAGATTCAATTCATTATGGATGGCTTGAATAAGGAGTCATTGGATGATATCCTTTTCTCTCTTGAAATGCATCCCAGTGGATATGTGAAAGGAGCGATTTTCCAGTTATGACCATTATTCCAGAAAGAGCATGCACGATATAGTCTCGAAAATCTGACTATAAACGACCATGTTTGCCAGTTTATAATAAAACTGGATGGGAAGCCTATCATCGACCCATAGAGGGCATTTCTGGACATAAAACCAGAGGAAGATGTGAGCCACAGTCGCAACTACCTGTAAATATCCTTTTACTTCACTATTATTTTATCTTACTGTTGTTTTATCATTTGCATTATTGTCTTTAATAATTTTTGTTTTATCATTTGCATTATTGTCTTTAATATTTTTATTTTATTATTGTTTCTTTTTCTTTTTACTGTTTCCTTTTTTACTCGCGAACCATGTGCTTTACACATTCATTGACACTGACATGCTACCTCATATACAGTTGTGACCCACTATCACCAAGATTATTAAATATGATTTTTTATCGAGCACTCACAAATTATTTTTGAGAAGTATCCCAATGGCAGCTACTCCCAATAGACAATTCAAGAATATTTGTGTGCTTTCTGGATTTAACTATGGCAAACATAAAGAGTTCGTTGAGGCAACTATAGATCTTGGTCGAAGTATAACAGAGAGAAAATTACACTTGGTGTATGGAGGAGGTAACCGAGGGTTATCAAAATTGGTCTCAGAAGCTGCTTTTGTCAGAGGAAGCCAAGTGTTAGGCATCATCCCAAGAGCCCTAAAACCTTTGGGCAGTTTGTCTGAGTCACCGATTGGAGAAGAGTTAATCGTCTCAGGTATGCAAGAAAGAATAAATGAAATGCTTAATCATGCTAATGCTTTTATTTTCCTTTTAGGGGATCTTGCAACACTAGAGGCACTTATCACACTAGCATCTCGGGCCCATCTGCACATTCACCAGAAACCCATCGGTTTGCTAAATGTCAATAATTTTTATGATGGCTTCATCGTATTTTCTTAACCATGCAATAAAAAACTATTTCATTCCTTCTGCAGTGAAATTTTTTTTTATTTGTGCTCACACTGTTAATGACCTAATTGATTTGTTACAAGCTTATAGACCGGAGCCAGACCCCTGGACCTTGGTGTTGGAGCGTCCAAATAATGATGGTAACAGTAGCCGCAATAAGAAGTACAAATTCGATTTAACTCTTCTCCTGTAAATATTTTCTTCTGTGTTGCACAACCCAGGTGATGTCTTCTAAACTCTACTTCTTTCCTTTAAAACATTGAGGACAATGTTTCGTTCTGGTTGAAGGGAGAGAATAGTCGACAATTGTGGAATCTTAGTTAAGTTTTTACTATTTTTTGTTGTAGAAACTAATTGTTGCTAACTTTTTGTGTTAAAGATAGCTGAATATGGAGTGTAGTGACTCTAGAAATGCATCTTCATCGTTTGAAAAAAAAAATTCAAACATTTTCTTTTTCTTTATTTATCTTTGATATTCATTTATCTTCCTCTTTTTAATTTCTCCTTTATAAATATACATTTTTTTAATTTTTGAGTCGAAGATGGCTGAATATAGAGTATAGTGCCTCTAGAAACGCATCTTCTTAGTTAAAAAAAAAAGTTTCTTTTTCTATCATTTTAAGTGTAACTTTTTTAAAAAGTTTTTCTGCATCATTTTCACATTTCTGCATGCATATTTTCCTTTCATGTTTAGAATAGGTTGGGGGGTAGGATGTTGTTTGAAAAAAAAAATTGTGTGATTTGTTTTAACATTGGATGACATGATTAATTTCAAATTTTAGTATTTGTATTATCTTTGGTCTTAAGTGATGTTACGCTATGAGTTGCTACTCTACATGTCATAATAAGTACCAAATAAACTTTTGAGCCTATCATTTTTCTTAGAGAGTAACCATTTTGCTCATTCTTTATACAGCTTAGCAGTTTATTATTTTATACACGATCTCTAGATTTCTTTTGAGTTAACCCTTAAAAAAAATTGTAAATTTAAAAAAACAATGTGTGTTGCTACATTTGGAGGCCCATCTAACTAGTAGATATGGAAGATTATTTATAGCCCTAAAAGACGATGGAAATGCCATCTTTGATCCGTTTGAACCTTTCTAACCATCCCTTTTATGAAATATTTATAGTTAACCCTTTTGAGCCTTTTAAAAAAATATTTTCTTTGTCAAACTTATCATCTTGACCCACTCTGATTTGCAGTATTACCCAATATCTTACAAGTTCCATCACCTATTTATGTTTGAGAAAAATATAAGTAATTATTTTGTTTAGTGAAGTTATGCAAAAAAAAGCAAAAAAAAATTATTGTTTAAAAAATAAAAATAACAATAATAGGTGAAATCCATCTTGCAAAAAAAAATCTCTATATTTTTCTCAAACATACACTTTGTTTTCCTTATTTACCTTCATTTGTTAGCCATGTCCCTACCCTACGTTACGTTCTAATAAAAGTCCTTCTTGATTTTAGGGAACTATAGCCTGAAGTAGAAGCTAGTTATATGGGTTAAAAAGATGTAATGGTGCATAAAAAAAAATAATAAATCAATAAATTGGGTTGACTAACATTTTTATTTGACTTGAGATCGTATTATTTCTAAGCTGAGGGCATATTTCTTTCATCTTCGTGAGAGCATGTGATATCACTTCTTTATTATTTCTCTCAATTACCATTCATTGGAGTGACTATTTTTATTGGGTTTAATTTCTTTGTGAGAGTGTCACTATTTCCAGTGAGATTTTGGGGTTTAACATGTCATTCTTGAAAGTAGCTGTGACAAAGTCTACTGGGCTGATTCATGTGGATGGTTGATGTGGGTGTGATGTTTCTTTAGACTGGAGATAATGCTTATACTTTTATTTTATTATTATCATTAGTCTGATTGAATAAACATGATTGTTAAAAAAAATTGTTTTGAATTTGAATTTTGTTTTCGCTTTATTTGCTAGGGACTAGTAATAAGCTGGTTAGGGTGTGTGTTGAGTGTTAGAAAATGTATATTTATAAAGGAGAAAATCGTCATTTTACACTTCAAGTTTTACTAACACCCTTATTTTTATGTATTTAAGCTTCTTATCATTTAATTATGTGTGTTGTATTATAATTAAGTATTTTATGTATTTTAGGCGCATCATAGTCATTTCACAATGAACGATAGATCAGACGGAAAAACAGACATCACTTTTGAACTCAGGATGGTCGAAAACCTTAGGAGGAGCATAAAAAGAAAAATAACATTGTTCACATGTACGATACTATCTACGTTACTGTTCACGACACTGTTCACATAGACGGATCGATGCCGTGGTATTGACCGATGATATGGCATTTACTGATGAGGTGTCACGATCTTGTTGGACTAAAACTCTTATGCACTGTTGATTGGTGACGTTGTATCATGTTAGTGGACCAAAAATTGCCCGTACGGTACATGCATATACACAGGATTATTTTCAACCAAACCGCATTACTGTTCAAGTCAGGTCAAACCGTGTTATTGTTCAAACCGTGTGGTCAAACCGCGTACTGTTGACTAATGACGTGGCGCAATCCTGAGCGTCCAAACTATTTTTAATCTAATGGCCATGATTTACTCAATGTATTTATAAAAAGGGGGCCTCCCCCCCTAATTTGATATCTCTAAATCCATTTTTGGGCTCCATTTTCTGTAATTCCTTCTCTATCTTATATTTTCTAAGTATTTTAATAAATGTTTATTTTGGCCCTAGTTCAATTATGAGTAGCTAATTTTCTTTCAAGCTTGGGTTGAAGATGAAGTCTCAACATATGTCATGGGCTTTAATTGGTAAATTTACTTTCTCTTCCCCTCTAGTTTTTGTGGATGTTTTGACTTCTCATCGACAAATAATAATAATCTTGTTTAGATACCGCCCTGGTTTCACCGGCTCCCTAGTACAAGGTTATTATTATTTGGCACGATAAGCCCTTAGTACTATATTGATTAGAGTGTGGTTCATGAGGTGTGGATTCTCCCCTCGTGATTTAATTGGCACTAATAAGGAATATTTAGCCCATGATGCATATTGATACGGATCTAGATACCCAAGTGTTTCATTTCAATAGATTTCTCTTCAATTTATTCTCGTCATTTCAATTCCAATTTTAAGATAATCTAAGTCACTTTCACCAAAAATCCAAACATCCATTTAGAAAAATTAATTCTACACACAATTAGAATCAACCTCCTCATGGGATCGACACTCGTCACCATTAATCTATTTTGCAATATATTTATGCACATGCGAGTTCAATAAAATTTTCACAACACTTTATATGCAAATTATTATTGTAGGATAAGTCTTCACATGCACGAAAGGAAACGAACTATCATAATAATATTTTTTGGTGCAAGCGAAAGTGCAGAAGAAATTTTATTTTAGAATAGAGTTTATTGCTGGAAAATTGCTTTAACTCAATTACTTAACTTTTCTCTGGTACTTTTTGAGTAAAATTAGAGTTCATATTTATATGCGGTATACAAAATTCTAGAGATTAAGTTAATCACGTTTTAGATTTCCCAAGCCACATTGCAGCCATAAATTTTGCCCTCTAATTCATATTGAAAACAAGCCATAAAACCCTTCAAACTTCTTGCTTAATTTACTATATTACTAATTAATTACATCTCAACACTTCCTTTTAATTGGTAATCTTCAGTAGCTTGTTAAATTTTTTAACTTCTCAATGATGATTGCTTGGTCAGAAAATCTGTTGCATGTTCATTAATGCTATAAACTCCATGTTAATTTCTCTTTTGCTCACTAAGTCACAGATGTAGTGACAACGCAGCTCAATGTGCTTAGACTTAGCATGAAAAACAAGGTTCTTTGTCATAGCAAATGGCTGACATGTTGTCACAATAAATTGTTGTTGCGGCTTCATAATCAAACAACTTCACAAGTTAATCTAATTGTTGCAATGTACTCGGCCTCAACTGAGGATAAAGCTACTAACTTCTGCTTCCTTGAGCTTCATAAAATTACATTTTTACCAAGAAAAAATAAATAACCTAATGTGCTTTTTCTATTATCAAGTGAACCAGCTCAGTCATTGTCAGTAAAACCAACAAGCTTGAAATTGTCTTATTTTTTATATATGATCTCCTACTTTTTTGTACCTCAAAGAAGATACCTTAAAATTCTCTTTGCTGCAATATAATAGGACTTCCTTGAGTTATTCGTAAATCTAGAAAGAACATTGAATGCATAATGTCAAGTCTTGAGTTAGTGAGATAAATCAACGAACCAACCAAGCTTTTGCCTTTTCTTCTTTTTTGTCATGCTTTAAGTTTTCATTCAAACCCATAAGACTAGGTGTTGGTTTGCATTTGGACATGTAGAATTTCTTCAACAAATCTTCTATGTATTTTTCTTGACAAAAAAAAGATTTTTTTTTCCTTTGGCTTGCTTCACTTGAAATACCAAGAAAATACTTCATTAAGCTCAAGTTTTTCATCTCGAATTCATCCAATATACTTTTTTTTAAACTCTTCCACCAATTTCAAATCAGTGCCGCAATAATTAGATCATCAACATAGAAGCAAACAATAAGAAAATCAATACCTTGTTTTTTAACATAGAGAGAAGGTTCTCTTGAGCTTCTATAAAATCTATTTTTAATAAAGTATCTATCAATTCTATTATTCAATGTTTGAAGGGCTTGTTTGAAGCTATATAAGGCTTTTCGAAGTTGATAAACTTTATTTTCTTTACCTTCCACTTCATATTCTTTGGGATGCTCAACATAGACCTCTTCTTCAATTTTCATCATTCAGAAATGCAGATTGTACATCTAGCTTAAACATATTCAATTCCATCTGGACTACCAAGGCAAGAACAATTTGAATAGTGTATGTTCATGCTACGAGAGCAAAAGTTTCTGTAAAATCAACTCCAAATCGCTGAGAGTAGCTTTTATAACAAGCCGAAACTTATACTTTTGAAATGAACCATCTTCATTGTACTTGATTTTGAAGATCTATTTCAGCCTAAATGTTTCTTTTCCTTTTGGAAAATTAACCAGTTCCCAAGTTTTATTTTTCACAATGGTGGTCATTTCCTTATTCATCACATTGATTTAATCTTAATTTCTTGAAGCCTCCTTAAAGTTTTGAGGCTAACAAGAAAATAAAGCAAGTTCACATGACTTACTAATTTCTCTCAATGACTTTATCTTCCTTAGAGGGCTTTCATCATCTAAAGAACCATCTATTGTTGAATTTTGAGATTTTGTTTTCTAAATTATTTTGCTATGAAGAATCTGGTGGAGATGTAAGAGATTAAAAAAAGTTAATTGCCAAGCTAATGCCTCATTAAATACTACATCTCTAGGAATAACAAGCTTATTTATTGTGGGAATCAACAATGCATACCCTTTTGACTCGTCACTATAGCCAAGAAACAAATATTTTTAATCTTTTTCAATCAACTTCTCTCTATTTTGAGCTGGAATAAGAGCATAATCAATATTCCCAAAAATCTTCAAGTGATCAACAGTTGGCTTTTGGTTATGCCAAGCTTCAAATGAAGTTTTGTCTTTGACAGTTTTTGTAGGAGAAGTATTGAGAAAGTACACAACTTTATGACATGGCTCTACCCAGAAGTTGTTAGGGATGCCTTTGCTTTTTAACATGCTTCTCGAATGGTACCATTTTTCTATTTTGCCACTCTATTTTGCTGTGGACTTCAGCTAACAGTAAACCACCTTTGAATCCCATTATCCCCACAATAATTCATTAATGGGATGTAGATAAATTAACCATCTTGATCAATTCTCAAGGTCTTTATTTTACATCTACTTTACCTTTCCGCAAGAGCTTTAAATTATAGAAAAGTTGAGAAAGCTTCTAATTTTTCATTCAAAGACTAATTGGAAAGACATATTTAAGGAAGGGAAATTAGGATAGGTACACCAAATAAATCCACATCATCCTTGTATAATCATGAACAAAAAAATGAAATATTTTCTATATTGAGAGAGAGAGAGAGTCCTTGTAGGACTAAAAATATTAGCATGCACCAACTCCATAGAGCTTTGGCTCTCCACGAAGTTTTAGAAAATGGAAGTCCACGCATTTTTCCATATATACAGCCCTCACAAACTTTTTCATGTCTTCCAACATCAGGTAACCCAATCACTAGTTCTTTTGCTTTAGCAGATTTAGCCCTTTATAGTTTAAATGGCCATATTTAAGATGCGATAAATACGACGAATCTGAATTTTTAGTTTTTAGAGCAACATTCTCATCAAGTGCCATAACAATAGGAAAAACATTATTCTTTGACATTTCAATAATGGCCACTATGCGATTTTAGTTTTATTAATAATTTTGAATTTTTCATCTTCAAAATAAATTGAAAAACCCTTTTGAATTAGGTGCCCTGCACTCAAGAGGTTCGGAGTTAAATTTGGAACATAAAGAACATCTTAAATGAGCTTTTTGGTACATCCCTTTATATGGACTGGAATAGAACCTTTTCCCACAGCTTTCTGCATCTTTCCGTCTTTAAGCTTCACTTGCGAATTAAAACTTTGGTCAATGCTAATGAAAATGTCACATTCTCCAGTCACATGGTTACTACAACCATTAACTGAGTACCATAAATTTTGTGATTCATGTTCAACATCTTTACTTGAAAAACACAAGTAACCTTCATCACTTTTCTTTGTAATATTTGCCTTTTTTATTTTGATACCAGCAATTCCTTTCAAAATGGTTAGGAATGCGACATCTTGCATTTATAACAACAATCTTTTGATTCATGATTAGATCGGTTACAAATAATGCATTGAGAACCTAAATTTTGTTGTGAGTTCCCTCTATCATTTTTTCCACTTGTTGCCGTTTTTGTTCAATTCTCTTTGCCTTTTGTCACATTTTCCATTTCTTTGAGACAAGCCTTCATTCTTCTAGTCTTTCTTGTCGCTTCTATTTTGATTTCGATTATTAGTCTTGGACTGAAAAGCTTGCTCCCTGGGTTGACTTGAAGAAGGATTGATTCTTTGCTCATGAGGCCATAATGATCCTGACAAATCTAAAAAAGTCATCTCAGATAGATCCTTTTATTTTTCAATGGTTGTTGTTGTAGGATCAAACTTTGAATGAAGACTTCTCAACACCTTTTGATTCACCTTTTTGTCTGTAGTTGTGTCCCCACAACCTTTAATCTGGTTCACAATCTCAGTAACTCTGTTGTAAAATTCCTGAACTCCTTCACAGTCTTTCATTAATAAATTATAGAACTCTTTCCACAAAGTCTATAACTTGATAGTGATTGCCTTTTCATGACCTTGAAATTTTTCTTATAGAATTTTCCAAGCAATTTTAGCCTTTTTGACACCAAAAACTTTGGAAAAAAATTGACTTACTAACACCTTGCTGGATATATCAAAGTGTTGTGGCATTTCTCTATACGTTTTCTTTGTATTGTTGTTAATGTGAGTCCAATCTGAAGAACTCCCATATTCTGATGGTTTAGCCTATCTATTTTTTTAACAACATCCTATAAATTTTGGGAGAGAAAAAAGGTTTTCATTTGACTACTCCAATATTCAAAATGAACCCCTTCAAATATTATTGGAACTTGATTGAGATCATATGAAAATTATATGGGTAGGGTATTTGACGTCATTTTGACGGTGTTTTGGAAAAGCTTTGATACCAAATTTGTTGGGTGTAAGTGGAAGTATAGAAGAAATTTTATTTAGAAACAGAGTTTGTTGCTGAAAAATTGCTTTAACTTCATTGCTTAACTTTTCTCAGCTATTTTTTAGTACAATTAGAGTTCATATTTATATGCAGTATACAAAACTCTAGAGATTACATTAATCATGTTTTAGATTTCCCAAGCCACATTGAACGCATAAATTCTACCCTTTAATTCGTGTTGAAAACAAGCCATAGAACCCTTCAAACTTCTTGTTCAATTTACTAGATTACTAATTACTTACATCTCAACAAATACAACCATCGTATCCTCACTTGATGCTTTTGTCCAACCATACCAGCTCCCCAGATACATGATAAAAAACCATATATGAATTTTCTTCTTGAAAGGTGAGCTTGAAATCTTGTGTTTCTCCAATCTTTTTAGGATCAAGCTCTTTGGTTTAGTTTTCACTAAAACTCCTTCAAAGTTTCTTACATGAATCATGAGCTTCGCAATTACCTGAAGAGCCAACATTGGTCTGTTTTATCTTAACTGTGACAAAGTTAAGATCCAGCTCTTTGGAAAAGTCCTTGTGTGCATGGAAGAAATAGAACTGTGACAATAATAGACCTCTCTTATTCTTGACTTTGTGTTTGTATCCAACCATACCATCACTGCAAATACAAGACTGGAAAACATATTTGCATTTTCTACTTCGAAGGTGAGCTCTAAATCTTGTCTCTTCAATATCCTTAAAGATCAAGCTTTTTGGTTTAATCTTCACTTATACTCCTTTAGAGTCTTTAGTTACATGAGCTTGGTAATTACGTAAAGAGTCAATATTTCTTAGTTTCCTCTTAACTGCGAGCGAGCCGTAGTATAATTCTATAGTGATTGAAGGACTGAAATGGTTCACATCAAGTTGTTTAAAGTCATACCTAGGCCGTCTGGTGTCTAAAATTGAAAGATTTGCCCGTCTTGCAGTGAGTATCTCTCTAAATAGGCCGCTGGTGTCTCAGTTTGAGTTGGATGGGAAGATTCAGAAAGTGGAATATGAGGGATTGCCAATAATATGTTATAAGTGTGGACGTTATGGGCATAACAGTAACAACTGCAAGGAGGCTGGGAATCCGACAAATCCTGAAGATGTTGATCAACCCCAACAGACAAAGTCGGGGAACAAATTTTCTGGCCAAAAGGAAGTTGGCAGTAAAGATGATAGCAATGTTGAACCTTTTGGACCCTGGATGATTGCCACCAAGAGAGGATGGAAGCCTAAGATTGATAAGGAGAGAACTGGTTACTTAAATAGAAATAGGGAGGTTGCTGGAGCTGGCATCTCAAGGTTTTAAATTTTAGCTCAAGTCTCGGATGAAGATGAAAATCAGGGGCTTGCAGCTTGCACAGATTTCCCTTCCACCTCACGTCAGCCTTTCAGACCCGCCTCTAACCTTACCTTTACATCCAATACAGGAAACATAGCAAAGACCTTGGCTCGCCGTAAGCCACAAAATAAGGCTGTGGCAGTAAGACCTCAGAGCAGGAAACCATATGCCCCAGCGATTTCCACCGTTAACCCTTTCCAGCCTAGTGCCTTCAATATCAGGGAGGAGGATATAACTGCCTTACCCCATGCAAACCAAAACTTCAAACCACACACTTTCCCTCAGCAAGCTTCTAGTAACCAACTTGTACTCCCTTTCGAAACTACCTTAGATCCCGCTAAACATGCAGTGGTCTTTTGCTCCTCCCAAACCCTTCTTAAAGGGGATGCTAGGGAAGTGGAAAGGCAGGGACCAGACCCGCAACATTTAGCCAACCTCCTGATGATCAAAACACCCTTCAGGTGCCGGAAGGTGGTAATACTCATACCTATCCAACCGTACCTATGGTTGGTGATGATGGGGATGGGATGGCTGATGATGAAGACTCGATGGTTCAAGAAACACCGTTGGCGTTGATGGAGGATGTCACTGGACAGCAGTAGCAGGCTTCTGTCCCTTTTTTGCATTTTTATATGTCAACAAGTATCATGTTCTGGAATGCCCAATGGGCAGCCTCCGGAGAGTTCAGGCGTTTGTTTAGGACTATCATCAAGAATTATAACCCATCGATGGTGGTGTTGATGGAACCTCGTATTAATAGGACTAAAACCGATGACTTTATAAAGAAAAGTGGTTTTGCTCGCTCGCATCGAGTAGAAATTGTGGGATTCTCTGGAGGAATTTGGATTCTTTGCAGAAGCTCTACAGAGGTGGAGGTTTCATTTAATCATCGACAATTTATTCATTTTAAAATTTGTAAGAACAAGGCCTTTGTGTCGTGGGTAACGGCAGTTTATGCCAGTCCAAATCCAATGCTACGCAGACAGTTATGGTGTCATATGGAGAATATTGCGTCTTCAATTCAAGGCCCTTGGTTGATTGGCAGGGACTTCAACTTTATCTTATATGCTTCGGAAAAGCAGGGGGGCGTGAGTAGGAATTCAGGAGTGTGTAATTTTTTCGGAAGTGGTTTGATGGGCACCAAATTTTTTACCTAAAATTCAAAGGTCCAAGATTTACTTGGTCACGTGGTTTGCTCCTTAAACGACTTGATAGAGCTTTATGTAACAGTGAATGGCTGATGCAGCATACGAAGAATTATGTGCTCCACCTCCCAAAGTTTGCCTCGGATCACAGGCCGGTGTTAGTTCGGTTTGATAGAGATGGGGCTGACCATCAGAGGAACAAGCCTTTCCGCTTTTTGGCTGCTTGGTTAACGCACGATCACTTCAGCAATTTTGTTAAGCGGGTGTGGAATTCGAAAATTCACTATAGTGCAGCAGCTTCCCAGTTTGTTCAGGCGGTTCAAGCTTGGAATCGAAATGTGTTAGGGAATATCTTTAAGAGAAAACGCCGGCTTATGGCTCGGATTAATGGAATCCAAGCCACATTAGAGTTTCGTAGCTCTTGCAGCTTAATGCGTTTGGAGGCCCGCTTGCGAAATGAGCTCGAAACGGTGATGAGCCAGAAGGAAATTCTTTGGCTTCAGAAATCTCGAAAGGAATGGCTTTTACATGGAGATAGAAATACCAGTTTTTTTCACCAAAAAACTATTGCTCGAAGGCGGCAAAATAGAATTGAGGCTATCCGAGATAGTTTGGGGAATTGGCTCTACGAGGAGGAAGAAATAATGAGGCACGCAATGGGGTATTTTTATGACTTATTTAAAAGTGAATCTGCAACGTATAAAAATTATCCCGTTCCCAATCTTTTTCCAGCCTTAAAGTCTCATGATGTAGATAGTGCTGCAGCCCCACTCTTGAGGGAGGAAATTAAGAGCACCGTGTTGAGTATGAAGCCCCTGAAAGCCCCAGGTACGGATGGTCTACATGCTATATTTTATCAATCCCAATGGCATGTTGTTGGTCTGTCTTTTTGCAGGCTTATTGAAGATATTTTTACCTCGGGCAAGGTCCCGTAAGAGATCAATACTACCCTCCTGGTGTTGATTCCGAAAGAAGAACACCCTACTAGCTTGAAGATGTTTAGGCCCATAAGTTTATGCACGGTGGTCTACAAGACGGTGACTAAAATTATAGCGAATCGCCTGCAATCGTTGTTGCCCACTCTAATAGGCCCCCATCAGACAAGTTTTGTTCCTGGGAGACATATAATTGATAATATTGTTGTGGCTCTGGAAGTAGTTCACTCCATGCGCAGAAAAACGGGTAAAAAATGGTTCATGGCCATTAAGGTTGACCTGGAGAAGGCTTATGACCGGCTAAATTGGGATTTCATTTTTTATACGCTTCAACAGCTGGGATCCCAATTCATTTATCTAGATTAATCATGGAATGCATAACTTCAGCTAGTATGAGTATTTTGTGGAATGGTGAGATTACAGAGGCTTTCACCCCAGAGAGAGGTATCCGTTAGGGAGACCCTCTATCGCCTTATCTTTTTGTCCTCTGCATCGAGCGGTTGAGTCATGGTATAACCCAAGCGGTGATAGATGGGAATTGGAGGCCTATTCGTTTGGCTAAATATGGAACTCCTCTAACTCACCTCTTTTTTGCAGACGATTTACTTTTATTTGCGAAAGCTTCGATTGATCAAGCTTATGTTGTTGAAGCGGTTCTGGACAATTATTGTAAGAGTTCGGAAGCTAAAGTCAATAAATTGAAAACTAAAGCTTGCTTTTCTAAGAATGTTGCTACGAGGGAGGCCAATCTCATAAGTACTACATTGGGTGTTTCGATCACGAATAACTTGGGTGATTATCTTGGAATGCCCTTAATCTACTCGCGGGTAAATAAAGACACGTATCAATCCATTCTTGACAAAGTGGATAAGCGGCTTACTGGGTGGAATGCGACTCATCTTTCCTTTGCTGGACGAGTCACCCTGGCTCAATCAGCTCTGCAAGCAATGCCTGTGTATGCCATGCAAACGACCTTACTCCCTCCTCCGGTCCGACATAAAATAGACAAAGCTTGTAGGCATTTTATTTGGGATGGGAACTCCAAGAGTCACAAGATGAGTATGGTGGGGTGGGACAAAGTTTGTATGCCGAAAAATCATGGAGGCCTGGGATTTAAAAAAATAGACGAGATAAACTAGGCACTGTTGATGAAATTGAGTTGGGAGGTTGTGTCCAACTCGGATAAGCTGTGGGTGAAAGTCTTTTGTTCCAAGTATGGTCTGGAGCCTCGAAACTTACCAAGATCCCTTCCAGAGAAGCTGGGGTCTCGGATTTGGCAGGCTATCCGAAACACGTGGGTGGCAACGGTGCATGGTGCTCGCTGGTCTATTTGTGATAGAGCTAGCACTCGCTTCTGGTTAGATTGTTGGGTTACGAAATATAATCCCTTGTTCAGCCTTGCTATCCAGCCGATTCCTCAAGATCTTATTTACGCCTCTGTGTGTGATTTTACTAATGGAAATGGGGGATGGAACTGGTCGAGATTTGAGCATTTTTTGCTGCATTACACTCTCATGCAAATTGCTTCAATCATGCCTCCGACACCTCATCTTGGATCTGATAAAATTTTCTGGGGCTTTGATCCAAGAGGTATGCTTACAGTTCGATAAGCTTATAATTCCCTTTGCCATCATCATTTTACTGCTCATGACAGAAATTGGAAGCTTCCATGGAGTTGGAAGGGGCCTCAATCCATCCGCCTCTTCCTTTGGCAGATTATGCATGGGAAGCTAAAGACTCACGACGAGCTTGCTAGGCGTCATATTCATGTTCCTCTGGGATGTGATAGGTGTGGGGGTGCGGTCAAAGATATTCTCCATGCTTTGAGAGACTGCAGTTACATTAAACAGGTCTGGGGTAAGCTGGTTCCAAAGGCTAACCATAACTCCTTCTTCAGCTCGATTCTTTGGGACTGGATTGCTAGTAACTTGCAGAATAAATGGAAGATTGCTTCTTCCCTCCCTTGTGACTGTATCTTTGGTGTGGTAGTTTGGAGGCTGTGGTTCTGGAGGAATCATTTTTTATTTGCGGGAAAGTTGGTGGATAGTTCAACAATCTACATGGATGCTATGGCTAGAGCTTCTGAAATTTACAGAGTTAACAACTCCTTTATAAGCCAGCAACCGCAGAGAAAAGAAATCTTTATTCGATGGATGCCGCTGCCATGGCCGTGGTGCAAATTAAATATAGATGGCTCGTGTAAAAATTGTTGGGAAGCAGGAGCGGGAGGGGTACTTCAAGACTCTGTCGGCCATTGGATTTTCGAATTTTGTATGAAAATTGGGGAGAGTTGAGTGCTTATGGCTGAGCTATGGGGATTGTTTCAGGGCCTAACTCTTGCTTGGGATGTTGGTATAAAACGGTTGTTGGTGGAAGTGGACAGTCTTGGTGTTACACAAATGATTTCTAAGCAAGTGGTCGTTCCTAATGTGTTCCATGCCTTAATAGTAGCCATCCGGGATTTTCTAAGTAGGAATTGACAGATTTCTATCTCCCATATTTATCGTGAAGCAAATTCAGCTGCGGACTTCATGGCTAACATGGCTCATTCAGCTCCTTTTGCATTGCACGTTTACTCTAACCCTCCTGTGGGTATCTACTCTATTATGTCGCAAGACTTGTTTGAGGTTACGCAACCCCGTTTTGTTCCTATTTAGCTCGTTTTGACGAGCCCCCTCTCATCAAAAAAAAAAAGTCATACCTAAAACCCTTTCGGATTTTCTATGATGTGGTGTGCCTGTCCTACACTACTTTTTCTCGCTCTTTCGTTAGTACTACAACTACATATTCTGGAGGATAAATTTTAGAATACATCAGAGGAACCACGTTGGTCATATAACAAGTAAATGATACTATAACATATGTGCATTTATTTTAAAAAACTATTATGCAAGTGGTGGTTATATCAAATTCAATTACACATGTCATGCATGCATTAATTGGTTGTAATACATTAGAGGTATTCTAATATTTCTCAGAGAGGAAACACTATGTTCAACTTTGATTTTATTTTATATAATATTATAAAAATTAAAAAATATATATTTATTTAATATACAAGCTGATTGGTACATACTTATATGGCTCATAGCTTATTTATTTTTTACTGAAGTAATTAGTAAGTGAATCTGTATTTAACACGCCTCAGGATTTCCAAACACGCCTTTTGACAATTTTGGAAGTAATTAAAAAGAGTCTCTTTTAATGCAAAAGAAATCCTTTTGACAATTTTGGAAGTCATTGTCAAACACGCCTTAGGAATTCCAAACGAGGATAATACAAAGGTGAGAATGAGATGTCAAAATAACATGATTAAAAGAGCAAATTCTTTTATGTCGTGAAGCTTCAATCATGCATACAACCACCATATCGAAACTTTAATTCTAGAATATATTTATACGTACAACGACATATATAGAAAAGAAACTCAATATGATTTCAGTGATGGTTATACAAGTTTAAATATTTAAGATCTATTATTAGCTAGCTAATTAAGTGGAATCCTTAACAAGATCTGCATCGGCTTGAGCAGCCATGGAAAGCTCAAATTGCCTCAAAGAAACAGAAGGGGGATGAGGAAGAAGCTCTGGGGCAATCAGATCTTCCCAGCCTTTGACTGGATTATTTGTAGTCAATGGCATATTGTGGGTGAGTCTTTTTGTAAGGCAATCAAGGAGATTTTTCAAACTCAATGTCTTCCTGCTGAGGTTAACAGAACAGTGTTGGTACTCATCCCAAAGATAGAGCAGCCAACTTCTTTTAGTATGTATCGTCCCATCAGCCTCTGTACTGTAATGTATAAAACAGTCACAAAGATTATAGCTAACAGATTGCAGGAGTTGCTCCCTGAGTTGGTCGGACCTCACCAAACAAGCTTTGTACCTGGCCGCCACATCACAGAAAATATTATAATTGCACAGGAGATCATCCATTCCATGAGGCGGAAAAAAGGACGCAAAGGTTTTATGGCAATTAAGGTGGATTTAGAGAAAGCGTACGACAGGTTGAGCTGGATCTTCATCCATGATACTCTTAAGGAGCTGAATTTACCGACTGTACTGATTAAGCTCGTAATGGAGTGCATAACCACAACCACAATGAATGTGCTCTGGAATGGTGAGCTTTTTTCAGAATTTTGTCCAGGAAGGGGGGTTAGACAGGGGGATCCACTTTCACCGTATATCTTTGTGCTTTGTATAGAACGCCTCAGCCATGGGATTTCTAGATCGATCCAACAAGGACAATGGAAGCCAATTCGATTAGCGAGAATGGGAACCCCTTTGAGTCATTTATTTTTCGCGGATAATCTGTTACTGCTCTCAGAGGCGTCTAGTCAGCAGGCTATAGTTATTAATACGGTTCTAGATGATTTTTCTGCCAGCTCGGGAACCGAGGTTAACAAGTCTAAAACCTTAGTTTATTTTTCTGCTAATACCTCAGCCATGGAGGCTTCCAGAATTGGATCGGAGCTGGGGTATTTAGTCACTGACAATTTGGGGAAGTATTTGGGGGTTCCTTTATGCCATAGTCGGATGTCCAAGCAAACCTACCAAAGTATTATTGATAAGGTTGATCAATGGCTTTCTGGATGGAATGCTTCTCACCTGACTCTAGCGGGTCGCATCACATTGGTGCAATCAGTTTTACAAGCTATCCCGGTGTACGCAATGCAAACTACAAACCTACCACGAAGCATAAAAATGAAAATTGAGCAATTATGTTGGCGTTTTATTTGGAGTGGTTCGGCCGAACAACAAAAAATGAGCTTGGTTAATTGGGATATGATATGCACCCCAAAATGTAATGGGGGCCTCGGTTTTAAGAAGTTGAGTATTATGAATCATGCCCTCCTTATGAAGAATACTTGGAGCTTAATTACTGAACCAATGAAACTCAGTAATCAAGTATTGTTAACCAAGTATGGGGTTAATTTGGATGAGGTTCCTACAAGCCTGCCTATTCGATACGGGTCTCATTTTTGGAAAGCAATGGGAAGCATCTGGGAGCAAACTAAAGTGGGAATGAGGTGGAACATCGGTGATGGGGAGAGGGTTCGGTTTTGGTGGGATTGTTGGGTGACAACTTCGAGCCCTTTGGCGGAATTTGTGACACAACCAATTTTGAGTACACTACTTAACAAGCGGGTAGCAGAGTTTGTCGATGAAACTAGAAACTGGAGTTGGTCCTTGTTCAGCTATTTATTGCCTAATAATATCCTTTTAAAGATTGCTTCAGTTCATCCTCCCACAGCTTCTCACGGAGCCGACAGTTTCTATTGGGGAGCTTCCTCTAATGGAACGTTCTCTGTAAAATCTGCTTATGAATTGTTGGATGATTCTATCGGCCATGGAGAGCACAATTTTTGGTGTTTGGCCTGGAAGTGGAAAGGCCCCCAGAGCATCCGTGTTTTCCTTTGGCTTCTCTTGCATGGGCGTTTGAAAACGAGGAAGGAGCTTAACAGGAGACATTTGCTTGCCTCTACTCAATGTGACAGATGTGGAGGGCCGGTTGAAGATGTTCTTCATACACTCCGTGACTGTACTACGGCTAGGAGGGTATGGTCTCACCTCTTGCCTAACCACCATCACCATAGCTTTTTTCTTTGCCCCCTCACAGATTGGCTGCAAATGAATCTGACGAGTAAGAAAAATGACACAAGGCAAGAGTATTGGAGAGTTTGTTTTGGAGTAGCGGTGTGGAGATTATGGTTTTGGAGGAACAATTTTCTCTTTAATCATGGCTCGTGGGAGAGTGGTCTCATAGCCACTGACATAAAAGCTCGAACACAGGAGATTTTACGTTGCATTCACCAACCTTTGCATGGGAAACAACTGAGAGTGGAGACAATGATCCGTTGGAAAGCTCCTCTTTGGCCGTGTGTCAGTCTCAATACAGATGGAGCCATGAAGAGGTCTGGATATGCTGGAGCTGGTGGGTTGATACGGGATTATAATGGAAATTGGCTCATGGGTTTCACTGTTAATCTTGGAATGTGCTCAGTTCTCTCGGCTGAGCTTTGGGGCCTCTTGCATGGATTGACAGTGGCTTGGGATTATGGCTTTAGACGTCTCCAAGTGGGAGTTGATAATAAGAACGTCGTGCAACTTTTGGAAAGGCCTCATACTTCAGCCAACGAAAATGCAATTCTAGTCAAAACTATTCAGGAATTACTAGCACGTGATTGGATCGTTCATATGGAGCATGTGTACCGAGAAGCAAATAGTGCTGCAGATTTCCTTGCCTCTTACAGCCTAACTAAACCCTTAGGCTTGCATGTTATGCCTTCTCCTCCCCCTGATATTGTTGGTTTACTTTGTAATGATGCTTATGGCATTGCACACTCTCGGTTAGTGTTGCACTAGCTCTTCGTGAGCCCTTCATCAATCAAAAAAAAAAAGAGCAAATTCTTTTATGTCGTGAAGCTTCAATCATGCATACAACCACCATATCAAAACTTTAATTCTAGAATATATTTATACGTACAACGACATATATAGAAAAGAAACTCAATATGATTTCAGTGATGGTTATACAAGTTTAAATATTTAAGATCTATTATTAGCTAGCTAATTAAGTGGAATCCTTAACAAGATCTGCATCGGCTTGAGCAGCCATGGAAAGCTCAAATTGCCTCAAAGAAACAGAAGGGGGATGAGGAAGAAGCTCTGGGGCAATCAGATCTTCCCAGCCTTTGACTGGATTATTTGTAGTTGCAGAACCATCAATTCCTATATGTGTTACATGCTTCACATCTGTTGGAAACCCTATTTCAATATCATTCTCCAGTTCTTCATCAATCTCCTTGTACACTACAAGATAACATGATTTAAAAAAAAAACCAAAAACAATTAATCAAAAAAGAGATAATTACCTATTTTTATTGAATGAAGATCAGTTTATTCATGTAATTAATGAAAAAAAAATTTACTATCGACAAGCCCCCAAGGGGATTCAAATCTTTGGGGAGATAAAAGGTTAAAAATATATACAGCTTTGCCTACCCCTTACCTTTAAAAGAAAAAAAATTACAATCAACAATAATTTGTTTTTTAACAATGTTTTTAATCATGTTAATCTTGTCATTAACAATATGCATGATATACTGTAAATTTTTAGGTATATAACAAATTAAAAAAACAAGAAACTTCGATTAGTTTAACTATAAAAATATCTCAAAAATAAAAACTAAAGCTTAGTTAGTTGTCTTTGGTATCGTACAGAAAAATGAATGAAAATTTATTGTATCTCAATTTAAGCCTTAAATTAAGCTTACCAAATAATTGAGAGAAGCTTTTGAAGCTTTTAAACAGCCTGTGGAAGCCAGTAGAGATATCAGGCTTTGACAACCTAAATGAACTCTTCATGCTTTCATTACTTGATAAACTTTCTTCGTCCTCTTCTCGATTTCCTTCACACACACACAAAATAAAAAAAAATAAACAAACCCCATCAATGCATGCAGCATGCAGAAGTGCTTTTGTGAAAATTAGAAATAAAAGAGTTAACAAGCACCTGTTCCAGAAGTGCTTTTGTGATTATCAGCTGGTGGTGGCTTTGATCTTCGAGATTGTTGCTGCTGTTGTTGTCGTTGAACAGCAACATCAATGCTTGATTCAGAGACACACCCAGCCGAGAATGGAAGAAGAACAAATCTTTCCATTCTGTCTCTCATTTTTTTGTTCTATTTTCTCTTAATGCTTTTAGTGGCAGCCAAAAACGAACAATAAAAATAAAAAAGCTAAAAGGAATCGAGAGAGAGAGAGTGGATGTCGATCAATGAGTTGTTGAGGGAAATGCAAAATTGGTTTGTTATAATGGTTGGATCATGGCTTTGTTATCAAGTTACAATTATATTACGTATATAAAGTCAAATCTACACACACGATGATCATCACCATTATGATTTGTTAGTTTGGTAGATGTAGAGGGAGAGGGTAATGCTTTTGGATACATCAAACTAGGGGATATTATGCCTCGACGTGTAATTATTTTAGTGTTAAATATAGGATTGTTTTAAAAATTAATCTATTTAAAATAAGAATAATGATTCCTCCAAGTTGTAGCTCGGTTGGTCGTGAATACGTTTAGCGTCCGCAGACTGCAGTAATCCGAGACCAAAAGTTCAAAATAAAAGAAGACGACAAGAATTGGTGTTTAGTGTGTGAGGTTTATTATTCCCATTCAATTTATTTTTTTAAATTTTTTTAAATTTTTTTTAACAATCAACTGTGATTTGATAATATTATTGATTAAGAGGGTATGATTAATACATGCTATGACTCATGCTTGAAGCTACCTTTCCAAGTTCTCAGTACATTCCAATTTTTGGCTCACTTCTGGTCTTTCTTGTCTTATGGTTCACCTATAAAGCTTGTTGTTTGAGTCCTCATTTGACGTAATGGGATATGTTAGGATCACTTATTAATACTATTTTTGAGCTTTGATTAATCAGTTTAAATTTTTAGGTCAACTGAATTTCTTTAACAGTTAATGTAACACAGACCAAGTGAGTTTCTCTAACAATCTAATGTTGGAGAATATTAATTGTTAAATATATTTGAGACTAATTAATTGTGTATATTCAAACATATGTTGCTTAAATTATAGCTCACACTAGGAGAAAATTTTGATTTTAACCTTCTTGTATATGATCTTGAGCATGAAAATATACCTCAAGCAATTGATTGATGAGTATGTATGATCCTAAGCATAAAGTTTTTCTTAATGGGTGCTTTATATACACAAACTGGCATAAACATGAACTTCTTTAAAGAATAGTGAAGTTTAACCTGATAAAAAAGCCAGCTAACCCACGTATAAATTTAAGACATGCAGTCACATGAATTAGGTAGAACTGCAATTTTAAGCCTAGTGATGAAATGCCTACCAAATAAACTTTTTCCAATTCAAGACTCTACAAAGTGGGCTCCCTACACTCACTTGCATCTCTTATACAATAAGCTACCATTTTTTTTCTTTTTTAATCTTTATACGATTTTTTTTTTCATTTTTTTTTTCGATTTTGTTTTGCTTACTTCATCATTTCAACCATACCTAACTTGAAGTAGTGCATCCCAAGCGATCCATTAAATTCTACAAAAACGTTATATGAGCTTTGGGTGATAAAGACCAAATTCAACATTTCTTCACTCTAAAGTACGAGACAATGATTGAAGGTTGAATTAACAGATACTTTATTTTTATTTTCTTCTTGTTGGGGACAAAGATATTTCTGTTTAATAGAATGAATCATAACAAAATTCTCATAATTACTTGACCATTAGAGGCTCATAATTCGCTGAGGCAAATACCTCAAGTAATTGATTGATGAATATACAATACCTAATCAGAAAACAGACAATTCTTTAACAGAAACCACTGGCAATTTTCATAATAACTTTTGAATACTAGCTTGTTGTAAAGAAACACTCAAATGAGTACTAAGACATACTCAAATTTAATGAATGAAACTTTAGTGATCAGTCACTGTATATATTCTCATCAAGCACATTGTCCTCCAACTTATACAAATCCCTTTGTAGGGATTCTATTTTTCCCCTCTTTTTCTTAATGGGTTAATTTCTATTTATCCGTAAATTAAAAACAATGAATTTTCTTTGGAATCTAGTTATGTTGGAACCGCTCTACGGTGAACTATTCTATAATAACCACACAATCAAAGTTATAACGTGTTTTTTTTTTCTATTGTCACTTTGCATGTGTGACTATAAGTTGTGCTCTACCTTAAAATAACTCCAAAATAACCATGGTCATTTTTTTTTTAATTTACCCTTCAAACTATTGAAAACAACAACAGACCTCTATTTATCATTCAAAAGATTAAGCTAAATGGCAGTTGCATTGATGAGATTCTTCACCAATTTTTTTTTTCTTTTTAATGATAAAAGGGGACTGGATTGAATTTTTTCAATAGGTTAAGATTGAAATGTGTCAATTTATCAAGAGGACAATCTGAAATTTACCCTTTTCTTAGTATTGATTTCTATCCTTGAAGGGTTTTACATAGACTTTTGATCAGATTTTGATAAGTCATATCCTTAAGTCTTCTTATCTTCTGTTTCCTTGTTAATTTGTAATTCTAGAAATTTGAAATCCCCATTGTCATTGTAATCTTTAAATTTCAGAGTACAATAAATTTTCTAACTTGTTATCGCGTATGCAAAAAGTCCTTTAAAATTGTAGATTGTGCGAAGTCCAACCACCATAATTCATAAACCATGAAGAAACAAGTTATTGTGAATCTTCATATTTGACTCACAAATTTTCTTGCACAAATTGTTTCATTTCTTTAAATTTCTATATGAGATTAGTAGTTTGCTTGCTGAAAAGGAAACAAGCAAGCAACACAAAAGGTACTGCTTGCATCACTAATTGTACAAAGAATAAGAAAAACTGGTGCTTAATTAATTATCATAAAACATTTTTCAGTGTTTATCATTACAAAATTGAAAAAGAGAGCGTAGAAACTCTAAAAGAATGAGGTTAGGCTACGGTTTCAAACTTACAGGGGAGGGTAAAAGTATGAAGACAAGGAAAAGCAAAGGAAGAGCAAGCCTCCTATTGTAGCAACCGTACGTTGCGAAATCTTTGACGCCAGCATGCTCCCACCCACCACGGCCAGTGATGTACAGATTGTGTGTCCTATTGTGGCCCCAACTGCAACTCCAACGGCATTTTTGTGTGTTGCCAACTGCAGAAACAGAAATTATCATGTATAAATGACTATAAATATGGTACAAGAATAATATGATGCGTGACATTGAGGTTCGTGCTATTGTCATATAGTTTCTACAAACACCAATATTATATCAGCTGCATACCATTCATGAAGATTCTCACACTCAATTAATAAAGAACAAGAATGAACCAAACCGGCCTTAATTACAAGGAAATACACAGTAGACCTTACCCAAAAAATTGGCAATAAAAAATTGATAGTGTTGAAACTAAGAAAAGGTGTCTTAATTTTTGCAATAATACAACTCTGAATATACAGTGCTTTACAGAGACTCATCAGAAACTCGCATACAGTAAGAAGCGTGCATGTAATCAACTAACTGGAAAAATATGGTCATACACATGCATATACATATGCATACATACATATATATATATATATATAGATAAGTTTTCTGGTCTGGAATTTTAAAGTGCGGGAAAGTCTTGAAAAACACATAAACCGTGTGATTTATGTGCTTTAAGTTTAAACATTTTAAACCCACGCTTTGAAACTTTCCGTACTTTAAAATCCCGAGCCAAAAACCAACTATCTATTAATAGTTTTCTGGTTTGGGATTTTAAAGTGTGAGAAAGTCTGGGAAAATGCGCTTTAAGTTTTAAGCCTTTTAAACCCCACGTTTTAAAACTTTCCTGAGCTTTCTTGCACTTTGAAATTCTGGACCAAAAAACTATTCTCTCTCTCTCTCTCCACACACACACACACACACACACATATACATGCATACATACATACATACATACATACACATACATACATATATATATATATATATATATTTCCAATTGCAAATGATGTATAAGTCACTTCTACCATTACGGAAGGTTAAGCACTGTATAATACTAATACATAGCGGTCTCCATAGGACAAAGATACAGAGTGAATTTAAAACTCAACAGCACTACTATGATAAAAGAAAAGGAATCAAGAAAAGAAAATATAAACTTACAGCAATTGTGGCTATCTGGCTACGATCTCCCCACTCTGCCAGGAATGTCAAAATAAATGACTGCAAAATAATAACAGGTGCTTAGCTGAAATAACAATCATAAAATTGGAGTGAACTAACATAACAATGTCACAAACAATAAAAGCAGGGAAATTGTACCAATACAGGCACAGAATTTTAAGTGAATTACTAAAGCCAACCTCTAGAAATATGGGAGTACAGAATCTTGAGAAGAAACGGCGGAAGGTTGTCTTCCCTTGCCCTGACTCAAGTTTCTCCTCCACCTGAATATTTGAATGCCAAAAGAGCATTCAAGTTATGCATGGTATAATTATGAGGGGTAAAAAAAGAAAAGGATCACAAAGCCAATTAGTGCACAAATAAGAACAGTAATAATATGGTGCCATAACAGCAGAAAAAAATAAAATAGAACAATAAAAAATGAGCTAAAAATAACGAACACAAGTAGATTACCGAATATTAGCAGACTGATTAGCACATGTCACTTCTGTCTATTTCAATATGTTATGCAGCAAGAAATTTCCGTATGAGCTTAGGTTTATGTAAATACCACAGTAAAAGGTTTAACTAACACCAAACATTTTTAGTTATTTAAAGACGAATAAGACTTGCAATTATGGTTTAAGTTAATTTACCACTGGAAACAAACAAGCATCTTGGCCTCTCAATACCTTAACCGAAGCTAAAACTTTGGCTTTCCAACTAAGAAGTCAGGTATTCAAAACCTTGAAGTCACATCCTAGAAATTTTAGCCCAGAAGTGCCTTAATTACAGGGTCCAACAGTAGTCTCCAGTTTAAAGCTTGGTCAATTTACAAAGGTTGAGAGATTTCAGAGTATCTAGTGTGTGTTTGTGAAAATAAGAATGAATACTGCTGCAGCTACACACAACAATCACCAACTCTGCACAGCAATCCATATTATATTCAACTTTTTTGCCTTCTTTAGTTAAAGGAAATTAACTTTGAAAGCTGAAACTGGCTTAGACTGCAGCAAACATACCTCCTCCATTTCTTTCTTCTGACCTGATTTTGGATCTGACATCCAAGCTATGTATAGTAACCGCAGCCCAAAAAATGCATACAGAACTGCACACAAAAGGAAAAAAGATGCATGGATCATGTTAAACTGTCTAATTCATAATTAGCTCATATTGTCAAACATCAAAATGAAATAGGATGAAATAAGGCCAAGACAAAATGCAACACAAAATTTAGAAGTCAGAAGAGCGAACCAAAGTTGGTAGGGGCATTCTTCACTAGTTTTCATTTTCCTATGTGAACCAGCACCATTGTACTCAAGCACAAAGCTTTATACTTCCAGGGTCTACCATAAAGGGACATCCGGACATGATACATACAATTTGCTTTAATGGTTAGTAAGCACTGGATATTGAACCTAAATATCTCACTAAAATGAAATCAGACTAATGAGGATAAATCCACTGGTTCATTGACATGATTGATTTGACCCGCATAAGAACTCAGGCCAGATCAATGATAGCACCAAATCATCTGATAGCTCAAATATCTCAAAAAAATCTGATCATAACATTTTCCTATATTAATTACCTTTACCACAAAAGGTAAAGTAAAACATAAAACGTTTCTTTTAGGGTCATATAACCCAAAACAGACTTTCCTTAATCTTTAAAACAGGGTACCAAGTTTAAGAAATCATCATAAGTTTTCTGATGCACAGGATCCTTACAAGAAGGCAAGTGCAGAGCATACTTCCTTAAGTTTTCAAAATGAACAAATTTGTTCTTTATTCTTTCTCTAGAACTTCATTTGCAGAGGGAGAAGAGGGTTTAGAAATTCATAACTTATGGAAAGCACACGAGAGTTTATTTCTTCGAAAAACTTCTCTATCTTACAAGCGAGGGGAGAACTCTTTATATAGGAGAATTCTCAGGAAGATAGGACAGGACCCCTATCTTTTACAAAAACAAAAGTAAAAGATACATCATGATACAACTTTAATTATTACAAAGCGACAAAGTGGACTTTAATAATTAAAGCATGATTTGACAAAAGTAAAGCTTAAAGCAAACTTTAATAATTATACAAGACAAAAGCATAAAGCGAAACACAATTATTGCAACAAGACAAACTACTTTATGGAGAGCGGAGATTCATGTAGTCGTCCTCAGATAAGTTGTCCTTTACCTCGCCGACAAAGCATGTTTACTTTTCTCAACAATGCCCAGATCTTTTCAAAATTTGATTTAAAATCCGACTTTTGGCAATTAGGCATTGAACCCTCTGAACGTTACAAAACTGCCTTTTGTATCCCAAATACCCATTTCCAATGGACAGTCCTACCCTTCGGCCTCAAAACTACCCAATCCATTTTTCAAAAATCCATGGTTAAAATCTTTCAGCCTATCCTACATCATGTATTGATTTACATTGATGATATCTTGCTTTTTTCAGGATCACATGATGAACAACGCCAGCTATTAACTCAATTTTACGATATTGTCCAAAGTCATGGAATCATGTTATCGGCCAAGAAAAACACCATTGCTACAGATAATATTGAATTTCTTGGTATTATCATAAAAGATGGCCATTATCAGCCAAGAAAACACATTGCCCAAGAGTTGCTTCACTTTCCAGATCAGCAACTTTTTAAAAAGCAAGTTCAACAGTTTCTCGGCATTATCAATTACAACCATGATTTCATCCCACATGTGGATCGCTACACTCATCATGATGTATCTTTTATTTTTGCTTTTGTAAAAGATAGGGGTCCTGTCCTATCTTCCCGAGAATTCTCCTATATAAAGAGTTCTCCCCTCGCTTGTAAGATAGAGAAGCTTTTCGAAGAAATAAACTCTCGTGTGTTTTCTATAAGTTATGAATTTCTAAACCTTTTTCTCTCTCGGCAAATGAAGTTCTAGAGAAAGAAAAAGAATAAAGAACAAATCTGTTCATTTTGAAAACTTAAGGAAGTATGCTCTGCACTTGCCTTCCCGTAAGGATCCTGTGCATCAGAAAATCTGTGATGATTTCTTAAACGGGTTTGGTACCCTGTTTTAAAGATTAAGGAAAGTTTGTTTTGGATTATATGACCCTAAAAGAAACATTTTAGGTTTTACTTTACGTTTTGTAGGTTTTATTGTTCCCGAAAAGATGTTACTTAGATTAAAATATTGGTTTTCCAAATATGATTTTCGGTTAAGCATATAAAGGAATCCCAGAACCTCATCCTTGATATGCTCTCCAGACTCTCAAAACCAGAAAAACCTCTCACCCTGTTTTACACAACATACCACTTTCCGATCATCTCCATGGCTACATCACTACCCCCAGAAGCTCTCACTAAGAAAACTTTTCTCCTTGACAAAAACTTCTCCTCTGTCTTTGTCATCCAAGAGTTTGCAAGACAAGTTGTTTTTCGCTTTTTCATGAAAGCCTATCTTCTAGCAGACTCATTTCCATTTTCCACCTTCCACCCAGAAAATCTGTTCCTCATAGGCTTAACCCTTGACCCATCCAGAGAAATCACTGAAGATGAGTTATGGTACATTTGGTGCCTAACTGTTCTTTATGCAACCAAGCTAATCTTACCAATTACTCCCACTTTGGAACATCTCCTTAATCCCGACAAAGCCACCTCTCTTACCTGGACATTACTTGAACGATTTTCTCCCATACCATGGTGGAGAAAGAAGCTACAACAACTGTTAGAGATTTACAATCTTGAACGTATGCCTGCCTCAGAAGCACAAATATTTACTTCGGTATTCATCATCCATAGGCCATACTTTCAACATCCCAATACAAACCTCTTCTGGTCCCAAGACCAAGTATATGAATGGTTTACTGCACCTCACCCAGCTATCAATGACAATGAAATTCAATCCACCCTACACAACTACCTTTGTCAATTAAACCACCAAACTCTGCCACACCGAGATATCTCTCACACCTCCTTAGGTCCACAACATGACCTCATCATGATCCCCACTCCATCCGCCATATCCAAATCAAAGTCCACCGGAATTATCATCAAAGAAGAAAAACCAAACTGCACTGACTTCCTTTACCAAGACTCCCAAGACCCATGGGAAGAATTTCTTCCTTTAAGTCAACATCTTCAACAGTTTCCCCAGCCATCAATGCATGAACCAGGTTCATCATCACAACCACCCCAACCTTCAAAGATAGACAAGGCCACTCAGACACCAGGTTCTATGCCAGGATACAGACGAGAATGCCCTTATCCACCTTGTCGTGGTCCCCACTGTAAGCACCCAAAACTCTCTAAAACCTTTTTCCCACCAACCTCTCGTGACACTGACACTGACCTTGATGAAACCAACAGCTCATCTGAGGACGACTACATGAATCTCTGCTCTCCATAAAGTAGTTTGTCTTATTGCAATAATTGTGTTTCGTTTTATGCTTTTGTCTTATATAATTATTAAAGTTTGCTTTAAGCTTTACTTTTGTCAAAGTCATGCTTTAATTATTAAAGCCCACTTTGTCGCTTTGTAATAATTAAAGTTGTGTCATGATGTATCTTTTACTTTTGCTTTTGTAAAAGATAGGGGTTCTGTCCTATCTTCCCGAGAATTCTCCTATATAAAGAGTTCTCCCCTCGCTTGTAAGATAGAGAAGTTTTTCGAAGAAATAAACTCTCGTGTGTTTTCCATAAGTTATGAATTTCTAAACCCTCTTCTCTCTCTGCAAATGAAGTTCTAGAGAAAGAAAAAGAATAAAGAACAAATTTGTTCATTTTGAAAACTTAAGGAAGTATGCTCTGCACTTGCCTTCCCGTAAGGATCCTGTGCATCAGAAAACCTATGATGATTTCTTAAACGGGTTTGGTACCCTATTTTAAAGACTAAGGAAAGTCTGTTTTGGGTTATATGACCCTAAAAGAAACGTTTTAGGTTTTACTTTACCTTTTGTGGTATCAGTAAATTTCATACATACTACAGTTTATTTGGTAAGGCAATGTTCCATCAGTTGTAGTAAGAGAAATTTCGAATTTCTTTTCCTGGTAATTGCATTATTATCTCCACAAACACTATGGGGCATATAGGAACTGATTGAAGGCAGTTTAGACAACGCAACCATTTATCTTGCATGAAATGTTTCCCATTCAAAAAGGAAATGACTTCCAAACACAACAAATAATTATTTACTTATAGTTTTTCAATGATTGACTGGCAAAAGCAGATTTTGCTTTCTATTTTTTAAGTCGCTCAAATGAGCAACTGAGTCAGTCTCTCATTATCAATGTGGCACATGTTCCAAGCACCCTTTTCTATGTTTATTCACTGCACCAAACATGTTCTGTCTCTTATTTTTAAGCTGACTCAAACATCACTTAATTCTTTTCAAAGTTGACTACATCCATGCCACATGTCCACTTCAATTAATTCAACAATATTGTGCCTTCAAATATAAATGTTTTTGAATACTCCTCAGCTTTCAATATAACTCAGATACTAAAAATCAATCTTATAGTTAACTCATGTCTATCAATGATTTGTTTGAAACTGTCACTAATCTAATTTGTAATTCTATGAGTCCTTTATATCCATATAAAAAGTAGAATTCGCATAAAGAAAACTATTCGATTCATAATTCAAAAATGACTTTCCAAAATTTATAATATGTTGAATGGTTATGAAGATATTTTTAAAAGTTTAAAGTTGAATTAAATAATTATTTAGATTTAAAAGAAAATAAAAAAGAGAAAAAAAGAAAAATATACAAAAAAAATTTATGTAAAATTTAGTCTTATAAACAAGCAATTAGCTTTCATAGTTTATTAATATGTAATTTAATGATTATTCAAACATAATTTCAAAGAAATATTTTTTTTAATGACAATTAACAAATAAAGACGAAATACCTTCCAAATTCTTTGCAAGAGTGTTCAATAAGCTTTATATTTTAAGGGAAAATATTGTAAAATTAAATGAAGTTAACATGTGGCTTGGGTGTTGGTGTAATTATTTTGAAATATTGGATGACGTTCAAGTGAAATAGAAAATTGAATAGAAGAGACAAAAGACATGTTTTGTGCTGTGAATTAACAAAGAAAAAGTGCAGTGCGACATGTGTTGAACTGAGAATGAGAGAGTGAAGCCCTCCTATTTTTTTACGTGATCATCTACCACTAACAGACCACTCCAAGGGGATGAACAAGCAATAACTATGTAATGCCTCTAATTTCACATTTTATGTCCCAATACCCATTCTGCTTCATCTCTGCCTTTGTCTACTTATGTGAAGTACAAACAAAAATTCAAGGCAAAAACACTGTTAAACAAACTCAATTTCGAGCCTCAAAGTCTAACAGACAAGTTAGACACTATCAGCCAAATGTGTGTGCTAATTCACAAATCTTAATCTTGGCAAAAAAAACGTAAGTACCCATATTTTTAATCGTACCCATTTTAGGTTTTGCCAAAAACCACCAGCTAAGACTCGGTTATGGCTGTCAGTGCGAGAAAATACAACTCACAGGAAACCAAATCTAAAAGACATACCTTAACAGTGGCCGAAATCTTCTCTTCCTTCAGCCAAAGAACTCTTCGCTTCCTGTTGCATTTATGCAAGCCTCAAGTCTTTGCAAATGTTGGTTTTTTATTAACTTCCCCTCAATAATTGGTCCTTCTTTTACATTATTTCTAGCATTTTAAGTATACTCTCCTTCACCATGGATGCTTCATCTCACATCCATCATTACTAATAACTCTTCTATATAGACAGAACACATAACTTAAAAGATCTAGACTGCACGAGGGGTTTCCTAATGTTCAATTATTTGAAGTTTTACAAATTTATAAAAGAAAATAAAACCTCAACTAAATAACCTAGTCAGATAGATGTTTTATCCCATTCAATTTAGCTGGTAGTCCCCTTCACAAAAATCCATAGATCACAGATGGTTAAACAGAATTGCCTCCTCGATTGGCTAATAAATTCAATAACTACTAAACAACAAACAACTATGCTGATAAGTAACATCATATAAAAGAAAACTACATCAAACAAATTACAATATAGAAAGTAGTTCAAAGAAAAAGAGAATTGGAAAAAAAAAGGACAAAAAGAAAACGGGAATCTAATACTGCCAGACAGAGACCAATAACAGAATAACATAACCAATATTGATTTTCTGCATATCTATAAAACAAAAGCACACAAAAGCAACATAACATATAGAGTGCATAAAGGCAACACGGAAGAAGCATAAAGCTACAGATAGCTAAGTAAAAGGGGTGGGGGAAGAGAGGAATAAAGAAAATATATACCTGTAGCAGCACTATTTGTATGCTTCCTTGATATCAAGTTCGGCACAATCCTACCTAGTCCAGTAGAAAGTACCTAATTGAAATGCACTACAATTTTAACCTTGAAAACATCAAGTATAAATGAAAAGGGCAGGCCGTGCAAAAGCATTGCATTATCGAAAACAAAAATGATCTGGGTAAAAGAAAGTATAACATACAATACTTCAACCAATAAATCAGAGAGGGCTAACTTACAGTCATAACAAACAGAGCAGAGAGCGCACCCGACAAAACGGTTGACTTGGGATGACGCATTGCCATAAGTGCTGCTATTATGAAAGTCTCATCTCCAATCTAGTATCACAAACCTCCAAAGGTTCATTAAGACTAATCTTAAATATTAATCCCCCCCCCCCCGCCCCCAACCAAAAAACAAACATACCACATGAATCTAAGCGGCGAATTCAGAAAGAAGCAACGCATTCATAAAAGATTAGGAAATGTGAAAGCACAAACCTCACTAACAATGATCATCGAAAAACTTGCGATGAAGGCATCAAAAACTCCAAGACCCGAGTCGATATTCAAAGGGATCGTACCGAGTTCATTCTCAAGGTCTTGCGATAAAATCTGTCAAAGAAATCCATTTAATCAAACAAAATTAAAGAAACTCATTAACGTATCCTAAGCGAACAAAGAAGCTAACCAAGCCACGGCGGCCGAGATCTTTAGCAGATCGAGATGGGTCTTCATTATCGGATTCGAAAAGGGTGTCCTGAGCAGAGATGGCAGAAAGAGCGGAGAAGATGGAAAGGGCGACGAAGAGAAAGCGGACGGGGTTTGAAACCAAACCCATGTCGTAAATTTAGAAAGAATTGAAGGGAAACAAACAGATCTGCCAGAGAGAAAGAGAGAGACCTTGCCGAAGCGCCAAGATCTCTGCAGTGGCAGTGCGGGAGGGAGGGGGGGGGGGGGAGCTTATATATGAAATGGCTGCATTTGCCGAGTATTTGACCACGAGTTTTTTAAAAATAAAATGCTTCGATTTCTAAAGGAAAGTAACACGAAAGTGGAGTTCTAAAAATTTAAAATGCGCAAGATCGAATCCCATTTGAATGAGTGATGCTATTGGCACCCCTCTCTTTTACTTTTCGAACCCTTTTTTTTTTTTAATATTCTATTTAACTCTTAAAATATGAAAATAACATTTATTGTTGTTTATCCTCAACTAACCGCACGAGCAACTCTCCTCTCTCATTTCAACCCTTTTCAACTTTTTATGCTGCTTGCTTTCGTGAATAAACCCTAATAAGCGATTCTTTCTATCCCATTCCATTTCGAAAGAAAAAAAAAAAAACAAATGTATGCAGAAAGTTTGATTGGCCTCCTAACATGTGGAAAAAAAATGTTAATAAGTGAGGAAAACTTATCTTAAATTAAATTATTAATTTTTTAATTAATTTCATTTTATTGTTTGCATAAGATTTTGTGATGAAGAACGATATCGAGAGCAAAATCATATGCGACTTCAATCAGGTAAGTTTTTATTTTTAATACTATTTAAAATATAAAGGACAAAATTATAAATACAGAATAGTAAACATTTATAAGAGAATTAGAGGGGTGCTAATAGGGTCACTATAAGTCTATAGGAATGCGCTTAAGAGTCCGTTTCGATGCACTGCCCCAAACCCACTTAAAATACGAAAGAAGGAGCTGATGAAGGAGAGAAGAAGAGTGAGGAAAAAGTGAAAAGGTGAGGAGGGGGCACTAAAAGGTTTTTGAATGTAAGTTGCATTTTTCTATTACTTATTTACAAATTAATTGTAAGATCTTTTAGAATCTATTCTTATGCTCGCTTAGCTCCCCTTGCACAGTGTCCAACACGGCCCAACGGAGACGAAATCGGCAACTAGCTGCTGTCCACAACGGAGACGAATTGCAACGATAAAGATGTTGGATGAGTTTGGGCGCGACGGTGATGTAAGCTACTCCGATGGCGTTTGATTGGGAGGCTCGTGCAAGAGAGTTTAGGTTTTTAGGGATTTTTTTAATTTTTCACTATTTATATTTTTATCTAAATTGAGGGTATTTTTGAAATAATAAAAAATTTATGGGGGTAGAATGGGAAATGTCGGGATTGTGAGTGAGTCTAATTCTCAAGTCCTCCCTTAGAAATCAGATTCCTATTCTTGATTTCCAAATTATTATGGAGCCCACAAAAATGATTCACATTCCCCTCTTTATTTTCTTTATTTTACCAAGTAAACGCAGGTATCATTCCAATTCTAGATTCACATTCTTGAATCTGGCAAGTAAACGCAGCCTTAATTAAAAAATGTAAATCTAACTCTCTCCTAACTCACGATTTGAGTAATTTTTTTTTGTATAACCTTTTTAAGTAGAGTTTTTATAAATAAAAGTTTTATAAAAAAAATTTAGTTGGTTGGTTAATGAAAAGAGTGAAATAAAATTATCAAATAAATAAAAAAATATTTTAAATGTTTTAACACTTAAAAAGAGTTTTTTAACCTCTACTCATAGAAATTCAAATTTTAAATTTTTATTAGTAGAAGAAAAATAGTTTAATTAATCTTTAAAAACTCTACTAGAAAACAGTTAACTAACAATAAAAAATTTAATAAGAGTTTACAATATTAAATACGCACGGATGATTATTAAATAAGTCATATCAAACATGCATAAAAGAATTGTTTAATAAGAATACTACTTTTACTTGGCCATTGCCTTGTGAATAATGGGGTGTTACTTATTACATGTTACATACATTAAGGGAATTGACAAGTTAAATATCAATTTATATCATATTTTACCATTCTTTTTTTTTTTACTGTTCGTTACAGTTTCAATCATTTGATTAAATCTAATGAGGCTCCTTTCACCAATGTTTGTTATCCCATCACGTAACTTAACCGTGTAATAATAATTGAAATTGTTGCGCGTTTGCTCTTTCAACTGCCTGTTCTCGTTTTTGGTTTTGTTCAATCTCTCACAATATTATCACCTATTGACCTAAGTTTTGGAAAATGTTACTTAATTGTTACATGTATAGCTAAACCAGTTTTAATCTTTGAAAAAAGAGCACTATGTCATTAGAATTTAGAAATTTAGTCTTGAGACGTTAGCATAAAATAACAATTTTTAACTAAAAAAGGGTGGTTCCGTAATACAGATTTCAATTTTAGGCGGATAACTGATTGTAAGAGAAACTTGTGACATTTTTTTTAATAAACTTTGTATTCATATTAGTGCCTGAACACAAGAGTCGTTCTTGCATCATTTATTTCTTTATTCTTTTATAAAAATATAAAAAGTTAATTATAAATTTAAAAATCAATTTTTTTTTCGAATAATTAATATATATTATATGATCAATAATTTATCAATTTATATTTCATATAATTAATAAGATCACTTAGATCAAATATATTATGACATAGTTTAGATTTTTATCGTCACAATCAAATAACTGAAAATTTAAAGGATAAATTGACACTAATGATGCGTTTAGTAAACAAGAATAGGAATAAATAGGAATTGGAGTGGAAATTAGTTATATTGTCATTAATGTGTTTATTTTATCTAATGTATTTATTTTATCTTTAAATCAGAATTAAAATGAGTTAGATTGTAACAAATTACTAAAGAGTATTTAATGGAACTATTGTCATAATTATTATTCTATATTTAAATTATAGTGATTATTTATTCAAAAATTATTATTAATAATAGTTATTGCTAATAATATATTAATATGTTAATTAATTATAATAATATATTAATTAATTAATTATAATAATTTTTTAACTGAGAACAAAATAGATATTTTTTATTTGATGGGGGCTAAATTCATAATTATAAAAAATGAAAAACTCATTCTCACCTTATTCCCCATTCCCAAATTAAGATAGGTTTTACGATTTCGATTATGATTCTAACTCTATTTTAAGAAATAAATGATAAATGCACCATAAAATTACTTGATAACACTAAAATCAATTCTTTAAAACGACAAAATGAGATTCTTTTTAACCAAAAAATAAAAAATAAATGAGGCACCAAAAAATGAGGACAGAAATGAAAGAGCAGTTACTGAAACATATAAAAACAAAAAATAAACCTGGAAATAGTAAAGGCAGTTGTAGGGAGCGGTCCGAGATTCTGGTAACCCGGTTCGACTTCAATTTACAACGACTCTCTCGCTTCCTCCATTCGTCGCGTGGCCAATTGAAGTATTCCACTTTCGAACCAAATAGAGAAAACGAAAGCCAAAGCACCAATAATAAAGACGATAGCATGACGTGTCCAGATGAAAGGGCGAGTTTTAATCACGCTTTCGAGAAAGAGAGTGGGGAGAAGGATCGACGTCCATGTAGTGCAAAAACGCGGGTGAGAAAAGGGGGAGCTGTCTTGGTTCAGAAAATTGGATGGTTGGTTTTTATTCTTTCTCATGTTTATGTGGAGAGGAGACGAGAACGCTCTTTCTCTCTCTAAAATTTTTGTTTTCTCATCTCTCTCTCTCTCTGTGAATAAATCAAAATAAAAATCAAATAATTTAAAATAATAAATAATAAAAATTATTATTCTTCTATTTCTTTTCAGTCTCTCCTCCTCCTCTTCCCTATCTTGGTCTGTCTGAAACAAACAAAACGCTGCGTTTTTGTTGGTAAAAAATTCTGTACCTTTTTGTAAGAGATTTTTGATAAGAGTGACAGCAGGTCGCGGTGGTGGTGCGTTGTTGTGGTGGTGAGGGAAAAAAATGGAGGTTCCGGCGGGAAATGATAGAGTGACAGAGTGGTGATGGAAGTAGAATGCAGTTCGAAGCCGGAATTTCGTTGTCCCGAGGGGCTGCTGTCACCGAGGGACCCTCACTGTCACCGTCCTTGAACCAAGGTGCCTTTTCTGAATAATTAACTTCGTTTTTTTTTCCTTAAATATATATTTGCTTTCTGTTTTTGTAAAACTCAATTTTAAAATTTAATTTGAAAAAAATACTTCGTGAATTGTCGCTTTTGCCCCCTTTTGATGGTAGATTGATCATTGGTGAGAATCTCTGTGTTGGTTAGAAATTCATTTTTCATCATTCACTCGGTCACTCAATAGTCTCGATTGCAGGTGATATCAGACAATCAGTTGTGATTTGTCCTTTTTGTCCTATTGCACGTTAAGTATCGTGATTGATCGTTATTATCTTTTTCAATCAATTTAGCTGCTTTTGTGTTTCTGTTTCCGTTTTTGTTTCAAGCATTTGTTAAAATTTTAGTTGTTTTATGTGAATATTAAAAAGAAAAAGAAAAAATTAACTAATTTTGAGTTCCGAGTTTTGCTTTTGGTGTTCTGTTTCTGTTTCTGTTTACGGTCAAGTATGATAGGAAACTAAGCCAATGAAGAGAAGATCATGAATATTATGTAGTTCATTTGATTCTAAAATGTTTTTAAGGACAAGATAGTCAGAATTTGATTATGATGTTGTTTTTTGATTATGCGTGAGTTTTTTTTTTTTTGGGGGGGGGGAGGTCTTTTTAACCTTTCTAAATGTAGAAGAGTCATTTATGACATTCAAACGTCATAGGATTTCCCTAAATTTTTGTGCGTTTGTCTGTATTGTACTAGAATAGTAAAACTACTTTGAGCCTCTGTTGATTATTTTATTTCAAAATGATTGGATTTATGGTCACAATCTCACATGAATTGTTATTTGGCTTTATCCAGAGGTGGCTGTTAATGAGTTACGAATTTTAAATGGAGAAGACTTCAAGATATTCTAATTCTCTACCCTTGAACAGAGCATGCATCTTTGTTGTAAAATGTTTGATAATTGATTCTTCTTTGGTGATATGACTTCCAATTTGTCTTCTATTTTTGCCTTCTATTTTTTTATTTACTTTTATTTGTTTGTGTTTCTCTGTTGCATGGGTGCTACTTGATTAAATTCAGCTTGTTAATGGCCACTATTTTTTTGAGAGGAAGGTATTATTCGTTTTTGCAGAATTGTACTTGTATTAAGGTATCCAACATTTTGCCTTGTGTTGGAAAAAATAATATGAAAGATTTTTTGTCCATCATCATTTATTAATTAATAATGTATTGGATATCTGAAATATAGCTTAGTGTAGTTTGGATCTCAGAAAGAATTATAGAAAAGTGCTTTTAAATGGTTTCTTGCAATAGCATTGCAAATAGTATATTCCTCACTTAACTGAATTATTTTGAAGGCATGACAAACTCTTTCTGGTGGACCAGTGCCTTTATGTCTCATGTATTTCATGCAATTCATGAATCTCTTGCATTTTGAGGATTCCCTTTGAGATTACAAATTGTCCCTTAATCAGAGAACATGGCATTATATGACTACTTGTTTGGTTAATGAACATACTCAATGTTATCTGAAACTACTTATGGCAAATGAACATACTCAAATGGTATTCTGAAACTACTCTCTTGATGGTCTTTTAGATGCTTTGTGGCAAATGAACTTGGGAACAAATGAAGCAATGGAATCTGGGTCCTTGCCTGAGCGTCCTGGGGAGCCGGACTGTTCTTACTACATCAGAACAGGCCTCTGTAGATTTGGGGCAACATGTCGATTTAATCATCCTCCTAACAGGAAGCTGGTATAAGCTGCAGCATGTTTTGACAAATATTTGTGAACTCAAGAGTAAACAAAAGGCAAATGATTATCAGTACCTAGGTTCTTTGTTATATCAATGCAAAACCGTTTTTATCTTCAATTAACCTAGCATTGCTCCATATGAATTATTCATCAAAAGTTTTTCATTTTCTATGTGAAATCAAAATTAGCAATTCTGCACAGCCCATAATTTTTTTTTAATGATTTAGCAATTGTTATTTAATGGTAACGCATTTATTGTTCTTTGACATGTATTATGCATCTATTTAATTTTAGTATTTAATATTCCTTTTCCCCCTCTCTATTGGCAGATGGTATTGAATTGTAGCCTGTCTCTAACTTTTCAAAAGACTAGAACGGAAAGAA